>CM031237.1:958112661-959407661 GCA_018340775.1 Taxus wallichiana var. yunnanensis
GTGTGTTGCGACAACTAATTATATATACACATACATATATACATTCATACACGTACATATGTGTATATGTGTATGTATGTATTTGTATATGCATGTTTATACATGCATATGCATATACATATACATATATATGTACATGTATGTATGAGTATACATATACATATGTATATGTAATTACATATGTAATGGTCTCACATACCTAGACGTTTGTATTATCATATGGTAGTGTTGTTTGTCATATACACACTATGTGTATAACACGAAGAGAGAGATAAAATTGTATATAATTTTTTTTTTGGCTAGCAATGGATCTAAAGCTTCACAAAAAACATTTTTGTGTATTGATGCTTAAAATTTTAGTGTTGAATCGATGGAATGATGATTCTCCATGTTGTGTAAGATATACACAACCAAATCAATGCATCTTAAATTCTCGCCACCTTTTTCGTCCTTTCCTCCGCCTTTCTCTACCTTAGTATTTGCCATGGGATCTGCCTTTGGGATTTGCCTTCTCTTGGTGGCTAAGATCTTGATACATACCATTGTGTGTTGTACTAACTAGACATCACGAAAGTAGATATAGGTCCCACACATGGGTGTTGCATGTATGACATATTTTTGGCATCTTATGGTGTTTCTTATTGGTTTCATGTGATTCTATCTCTAGGATAGAATTGCCTTGGCTAGCTAGTAAATGAATGAGTTATGATACCTACTTATACATACACATACATATACATATACACATACATACATACATACATATGTATGTATGTATGTATGTATGTATTTGTATATGTATGTTTATACATGCATATGTATTTACATATACTTATATATGTACATGTATGTATGTTTATGCATATACACATGTATATGTAATTACATATGTAATGATCTCGCATACCCAAACATTTGTATTATCATAAGGTAGTGTTTTTTTTCATATACACACTACGGGTATACCACATAAGAGAGATAAAACTATCTATACTCTCTTGTTGGCTGGCTAGTCAATGAATATGTTGTGATAGCTACTTAGACATTCACATACATATACATGTGTATACATACACACATTCATAAACGTACATACATACATGTGTGTGTGTGTGTATTTGTATATGCATGTTTATACATGCATATCCATATACATATACTTATATATGTACATGTATATACGAGTATACATATACACATGTATATGTAATTACATATATAATGGAATCAAATACCTAGAAATTTGTATTATCGTATAGTAGTGTTGTTAATCATATGCACACCTTGTGTGTATACCACAAAAGAGATAAAATAGTATATACTCTTGTCTTGGCTGGATAGTCAATGAATATGTTATGACTGCATTTCATAGGTTGTAACCTCATGAATGTCCATTAAATTCATTATTGAATGAATTTAAAACTGTTAACTCGGTCTATTTATCTTTTGGGACATGAATACCTTCGTTTTAGATTGTTACCAAAAAACTCTTGCTTCAGACTTTTCCCTGTCATTATTGCTTCGTTTTAAATTGTTCCCTTTAGATTCAGATGTCTCACTTTGGACTATATTCTTTCCTTTGATTCAAATTGTTCCCAAAACAATTAAATTTTGAAATCAATTAATATATTGAACATCTTAATAACTTGACATATCTCTGTTCATGACATATCAACTATGGTAGACTACACTCCGAAGCAAGTAGACTATACTTTGAAGCAAGTTGACTAAAGCACTTATGTCCTTCTATAAGATAATTATCTTAATTAATTATTGCATATATTTTTGCATTTTTACATATGGACATAAATCATTTGGGCTTTAATATCAATTAGAAGTGAATAAATATTTATATGGACATAAAAATTTATAGAGAACTAACTACGCCAATTTCTCTATTTTTTGGTTGTAGTAGGTTCATTAGGTGTGTTTATAATAAATCACCCCCTTTAATTTGAATTCATCGCATCAAATGGAGGCATTTCACATGTGTGAAAGGACAAATCGAGGCATCCTTTACCTTCTTACAAAATAGAAACCCTTACATTAAAGCATCCTTGTTGCCTTCACTTTAGATTGTTCCCAAACACTCTTGCTTTGGTCTATATTCAGTTGCATGGCTTTGAGCTATTCGCTATCATTATTACTAAATTTATCCTTTGCTTCAGATTATAAGAATGGGGCATAAAAAGTACTTAGAACTAGAGTCCGCCTCACTTTTCTTGTGAGATTCACAAGTTGCAACACTATTTGAAAAGGCAGGATGGTTGGAATTTATAAATAAATTCCAAGGCTATAAGGAAGCAATAGTGGAATAATTCATCAAAAATTTCAAGGGAAGCTCTTCGAAGGTAAGAGGCACTAAGATTCCTGTCAATAGTAAGATCATAAGTCAAATTTTAGGGATTCCTTATGAAGGGATGCAGATTGCAGGAAGGTCTATTTACAAATACCTAATTCAAAATTTTCATGACCATGGAGATCCTGAACCGAATTGGCCCTAAATAATGCAAAACATGTCAAAGGTATTAGGAGAGATACAATTCTTGAACCCTAGGGGAAGCCACCTTTTGGATAGTGAAGTATTTCACTGCGAAGGTGAATACAATCTCTGGGAGGCAGGCACAATCATGCAGATTTTTGATTCATTTGAAACAGGGTTTGCACAAACCAAGGCATCGAGTAAATTTACCTCAATTTATGTGTGACAACATCCACATTATGGCCAATAGATATAAGGAGAATAAAGGAGCAATCAAGCACCACAGGTCTCATTTACCTAATTTTTCAATATTCTATCATAGAGCAAAAGGGTAAAAAGGCTTGGAAAACTTTGATGCAGGAGATGGATAAAGTTCTGAAAAATAGAGACATACTCTCTCTGAATCTATTGCACCTAAATCAACTCCATCCCTCACTCAACCTAAAGGATAAATTGCGTGAACTAGCACCGAACAAGGTCGATATCTTGTGCCACATCTACTAGACCAATTGCAAAAAGAACAAGAACATTGAAAAAAATGGGAGAAGAATATGTCATTGAACCCCAAGTAGAAATTTTTTTAAAAAATGGTTCATCTAGAGGATGAAGGCCTCAAGGATGTAGCTTGAAAGTTGGGAAGCATAAATTCAGTTGCATAGGACTCTCACGTAGAACAATATGGACTGAATAAATCAATAAATTCACTTTGAAAAAGGGTTCTTTAAACTTTGCCACAACCTTCTTCTTCTAGTAAGGAAACAGAAAAAGGAAAGGCTCCACTTACAGAAGAAGAACCTATATCTCTTGCTTCACCAGGTCAGGGTATTGAAGAAGATCAATTGCAGCATGTCCTTCTCCTCTCTAAGAAAGAAGCAATCATCAAGCAATAGTAAGAAGAAATAGATTTTCTAAAAATAAAGGTACAAACAAAAGAAACCCTTATCTCTTCTTTACAAGTGCAAATTGAAAAACTTGAAATGCAATGCAAGGAAAAGGAAGAAACATCCCTTTCCAACACTAAAGTAAAATTTGATAAGGAAGTTCAAACTTCCTTAAACATAGAGGAAGTCAAAATGTGTGGGGTATAATTTGTAACAATTATGAAAAATTACATTCTCAAAATGAGACATTGAAAAATCAGTTAGAAGAAGAGAAGATTGAAAGAATAGAAATAGAAAAGGAAAAGGAAAAGATCAAAAATGACTTATAGGTTGCTTGTGTATTAGGGGAAAATTTACTTTCCTGCAGAAGACCTTCTTCAGTATATAGTACTTTCTTGGAAGAACAATTCTACATGTGGAAATTATTAAGAATAGCATGTGACTTGCCCTTTGAAATAAATAATGACATAGACTTTTTGAAGGCATTTACAAAAATCTCCCCTAAACATCAAAATCTCATGTGTGAATTCCACTTGTGTAATCTTTTGTTGGGTCACATGTCAGATTTTCAAATTAATCTCTTTGTAGGGGAGTCCCAATTAAGATCCTTCACTTCTACCATGAAAAATCAAATAGAATGGGATTGAAGGACAAATGAGTATTTTGAGAAAGTGAAGATAGAAGGTCTATGCATGAGGCCTCAATTTCCCAAACCAGCAGAACAACGTATGACATTTAGGGCTTTGTCCTATCAGCCCAAGATTCAGGACCATCATATTTCTCAGCTAAAATAGAGCATTGCAAGTGTTCACAAATTCCTTCCACAAATAGAGTTTGTAAATGCATTGGAAGCCTGCGACAAAATATGGGAAACATTGAACATTCCCTTGAAAAGGAGGGAGGTACTTAAGGTGGTCCATGAGAAGAGAAATGGAAATTACAAGGATGATTCCACAAATTTTTCAAACAAAAGGCCGAAAAATGGATAGGAATGCGGTTTAGACCACCACTTACCCCATGCCTTCATGGAAAACATCAACATTGCAGAGAAACGAAGCATTCGAGAAATGGAAAACATATGTTGAAGAAAATGAAGGGTTTTGTGTCTCATTGAAGATACATGGGCACTTCACCAAAGTGTTTTTGACTTGAGAAAATATCTGGAGGACAGGATTTTTCTCCATATTTTAAAGTACCTGATGAGGATGAGTAGTGATAGTACGTATATATATTTTTTCCTAACTTGCTTTAGACTATATCAGTTTGCTCCAGAGTAACACAACGCACTTCGGAGTGTTCTGTCTTGGCTTGCATAGATTCCTTGTCCCAAGAAGCAGCTAACTACTTTAACACTAGTTGGCATTCACCAATGTTGAATGACCTTGATATTTTTAAGTTCTATTGATTTACTTTGTCTGATACTATATGTCTTGAATAGCCTACCATGCTACCTCTGACTGGAGAAATTCACACTTTCATAGTGAAGCATACAATGGTATAGCTTGTGTACAAGAATTTTTATTAAGTTAATACTAGTTAAAGGTGGTTTATATGTTCTTCATTTTTAATAAATCTTAACATTTTGTCTAAAAATATTTTAATTTTTTTCTAAATATGATTATTACAAATTGTTCATCATTCTCATAAATAACATTTTTTTGACTCTTCCCTTGCTTCAAATTTGTTTTTGTTAATAGAATTATTGTTGTTACAAGACTATAGTCCAAATTATGGATCTTTTTCCATAGCTTCAAAGACAGTGCTAATTCTAACATGTGGATGTACTACCTATTTTTAGCATAATTTGACTTTGATTATACTAAAATGTTGCAGATATCAGTTGGTGCCAACTTAGCTCAGAATAACTCTTTCATATCACTCGTGATGTTTTAGATCTTAGGAACATTCAACTTATAACCCACAGTCCTTTGGTTAGAAGATGGCCTTAATATAACAACATGGAGATCATACAATTAGCTTGCATATAGTTAATAACATTACCTTTCATGAATGCTCACAGTCCTAATAGGTAAAATCATGTTGATCATGTATATAGAGATCATAAATTTTCATAGATCATGGTGCTTAGGAGTTATATTCAAAGGCCTAACTTTGTTCACATTGATATACCCTTCCACATGTATTCATACAATGATTCTCTCTATTGATAAGGATCCAAACTCTTCTTATCTCCTTTAGTTTGTCTAGAATGATCAAAGTGGAGAACATAGATGTAGGAGGAGGATAATTAAGATGTTATAGGAAATTGGAGGATCATGTTTTATTTTTCCTAGCTATGTCTTAGTTGGAAAAAAATATTTCTATTTTTTTGTAAGTTGAGATAATAACTCAACAAGGAAGATAGGACAAGTCTCAAGTTAGATAGGAGATCATATAGATAGATAGTTGTTTTGGTCATGATAAATCCAAGGAGTATAGTCATCTTCCTTCAAAGTATACTCTACTTGCTTTGGGATGTAGTCTACTAACTTCGGTGTATAGTCTACTTTCTTCAAAGTATAATCTACTTGCTTTAGAGTATATTCTACTTTCTTCGAAGTGTATACTATTTGCTTTAGAGTGTAGTCTACCATAGTTTATATGTCATGAATAAAGATATGTCAAGAAAGACTTCCTTCATATGGATTGACATAATAAATCCTCCTAGGTTTGAATTCTTTTCCACAATGACTCCTTGGATCTACTTGCAAGTTTGGTCCTCCATGATGAATTATACCCAACAATGTACAATCTAACAAGAAGGCTTAGAATTTTGTCATATCCTTGGTAAATGCATCCAAACTAGAAGTAAGGGAGAATTACTTGTAACTCTAAGCTTATATAATATTGTCTTTTCTTTGATTGTTTATTTTAAAATCAGATTTTGGATTTAAGATCAATGTAGCATGGAAGTATCCATAACAATATTTAAAATAGGTAAAACTACATGTCATGAACAAAGATATCATATCATATAAAATCTCAATTTCTGATACATATCATATCAACTCTCAATTTCTTAGTAATTCACGATATATTCTGAGTGATTGTATTGATGTTTATGAAGTTTTCATAATTTTTGTGTGTATCATAGCTTGAATACATTGAACAAGTCTACTATAATAGTGAAGAGATATTGGGACTTCTAGTTGTAGGTATTGATACAAGGTTCTGGTTTGAAAGTTGTAGACAATATTGGTGTTGTAAGAAATACATGTGTGTGTATCTTATTGATTTACTGAGGATGTGCATGTGGTGATTATGACTCTAAGGATGGTTGTCTTATAGTTCTTAGCATTCTGGTAATAATCCACGAACCTCATCAACACATTTAAAGAGTTCACAACCTATGAGGAGAAGTATCAAATGAAAGAATGAATCCAAAAACCTAAAGATATTGACCAAATAGAGCTTAGATGAAAATTTTAGACTTTGAAAAGAATTATTGTTCTTCTTATTACCAAATAACCCCTATTGGCTTAGTGGGGAGGTTATCTAAGCTTTCAATGAGGGTTTGAGGTTTTGAATGCTTGAATCACTGAGATAAAGCTTGAAAATTGATAGGAATGATGTTGAGCATGTTGTTTAAGAGATTCAAAATAAAATTTGATGTTTTAATGGTAAATTTTTGAGTTATGGTTGATAGTGTGCTGAGATAGTGAGAATGCACAGTCAAAGGCTAATCTACATGGCCATTTTACAAGGAAACTATGATTTATGATTTATATTTCAAGTGAAGTGGACTTTTCATTACTTCTTGGGCAACATGATGGTGGAAATAGCTTCATTAAAGCACCACGAACATGAGCAAATGGTTGTATAAGTTCTATAAAGTTGTTATTTAAGGACTCTTCTAGGTTAGAAGACACTTCCTTAAGATGAAATGTCCAATTTGAGCTAAGTAAGACTGAGTTGGGGTATAAGACAGAACAAGTAATGATTCTTGGAGTAAGAATCCAACTTTGATGGCTGCATATGGCCATGAAGAATTTAGAACACAATGTATGATCTCAGAGGTGGAAGGTCACGCTTTAAGGTACCAAAAGGAAGCATACTAGAGTCATTGCCACTTAAGGGCTAGTCAAGGCAGTTTACAACTGAGGTAAGAACATTGTTACTTAAGCTTGTCAAAAATCATTTTGAGTGATGTTATAACCCTCCTTAGAGGTTTCTAATCAAGGAAGATCAGGTTGACATAGTGAATGGAAAATGATGACTTGGTTTCTCTAAATTCATAATTGAGTGTATTGAAGCTAAGAAGGGTGTTGAATGAATGAAAAAGCATATTGCTCTGCATCACAGTCCCAGAGACATACTTGGAAGACCAAAACAGAGAACTTGGAGGAACATTTACAAAGAAAGGTATCTTGAGAAGTTGCAAGTAGTTGAAACCGGTTAATGAGTGTCCTAGAAGGTGATTGGTTTTCCCAACTAGCCATCCTATCTAAATTTATACAAGAATAACTACATTGGAAGGGCTACTAGAAGAAGTGGCAAGTTAAGAGAGTGATAGTGGAGAAAAGGGACTTAAGAAAGAGTTGAGAAGCAAAAATTTTCCCACACTATTGGAGCCCTAAAGGGTATTGTAAACTAGTTTTAGTAGGTGGTGGGTATCTATAAATCTCTCCAACCTTGAGTGTACCAGAAGCAATTTCTTAAGAATCCATTCAAAGGTAGTTTTGTAGAATAGAGGGAAACTAGACATTTTGATGATTTTAAATCACTCCAACAGTGAAATTGGCATAGGAGAATGTTAAGAACATACTACAAAGGTTTGTATAAGGCATTAAGATTGAAAATAAAAAAATTTCTTAATTATAAGTAAGTGAGAGCTTGTCAAGAAATTTAGTTTTGAAGGCCTTAAGAAGCATTGTTTGGGTTTTACAATCATTTCTAACTATAGTAGTGTTTGAGATTCATCTTTTCTCTACATCAAGTAGTTATTAATTTTAAGTTATTTTCCTTTAGTAGTTTTATGTGCTTCAAACTATAAGAACTAAAACACACCACAATTATTCTCTTTTGAATGCTATTGGATGTCTATACTAAAACACACCACCATTATGCTCTGATCATGTTTATGCATACTATTATCCAATTTTGCACACATGGAAAAATTGAACAACGGGGTCCTATTATGTTCAAAATGAAATGTTAGTCCCGACGGGCCCATTTCTGGTCATCGTGGGGATAAATTAATTAAAATCAATAAATTATGTTGAGGAGGTCTTACTATATCTCTATGATCCCCAACTTTTGAGGAAAATCTAGGAGGTTCAAATGTTTCAAGGTCAAGGGTGAGAATGCTCCAAAAAAAGTGTCTTTGAGCTCAAATAGCTCGCCGAACAACTCAGTGAGCTGCTCGGTGAGTTGATATCATTTATAAGATGGGATCTGAGTTTTATTAGCTCATTCGAGCTATCTTGATCACATGGGGTCATATCAAGGTTGAGTGTAGTTATATCAGATTGAAAATCAAGTAATTTAGAAGCATAAGATAATTAAGATCGAGTCATGCTATTATTCATACTTTATTTCGATATGGACTCTGCTTAAGATGACGAACTTGGCTCGAGTGCAAGTGGAAAAATACATGGACAAGGGTTGAGCTCGTGGTACATTCTTTGGACTTTCCAAGAAGGAACAATAAAGTGGTCCAAGTTGAGGAATCCATTTGAGCTTGTAGGGATGGAAGGATATCGGGCTGTGGGATAGTTTTTCAAATCCTTTACATGGGAATCATGTGGATGATAAGCCATGGGGAGATTCGATTTGTTTGAGCTAGGGAAACTTGGAATCATTTTCCCACGAGTGATTGGATCTGCCGGGAAGACATGGCAAATGGCGAGTTTGATTAATACGTGATAAATAGTGAAAACCCGGTCAAAGCGATAGTTAAGGAAATGCAAGCCTAACGTGGCTTTCAACTCGACTTGGAAGTAGGAAGTTGGTGCGTAATCTGCTAGGGTTATTGCCGAGTCATCTTCCTGGTCAAGGTATACGTGGAGAGTTGTAAGGGACCTAAGCATTCGATGTTGTTAATACGCCGTTAGCGAGAATTAAATGTCGAGTTGATCAGAGTGCCACGTTCAGCATTGTGAGTTACTCAATCGATATGTTCAGGGTGGTTTCCAAGGTGATGGGCATGTTATACATGAACACCGATCGATGTGGTAGATAAAAAATGTGAAGAACTCATTATGAGCTCAATGGGCTTGAGAATACGTGGAAAAACATGAAGTTCACCAAGTAGATCAAGGAAATTAATACATGGAGGTTGTTCATTACAAAGTGGGTAGATTTCAATGAGTCTTCAAGCTAATCTTTGAGGCCTGGTGTAGGAAAGGAGCTCGACCCGAGCGAGTTAAGGCCAATGCAAAGTGAGCTCATGCAAGGAGATGGAACGGAGGTGATTCATCACACATAGGAGTATCTCATTCTAGGTTGAGCTTGGCATAATGGAGACAACCTAGGTATGAATGAATCGGCAAATAATGAATAGATTGGCTCATCGAGTCATGGATCATTTAGAGTAAGTTTCTCGGGCATGAAGGATTTTGAGTCGGCATGAACGAATCATTGATTGAACCAGTCAAAAGTTGGGGAATTTCATCAAGCCATATTTTGGAGTTATTACCATGGTAGAAGGTTACACAAAGGAAATGAATCTCAACTTGGATATGTCAGGCGATTTTGGAGACTACGAACTCAGGAAAGTAAAATTTTTAGTGATCTCGATCATGTAGATTTCTCAGGGGCCTGCTCAATATGTGAGGAGGATGAAGCTCATAGTGAAGGGAGGAATTGGGATGAATTCTAACCCGAGTCAGTATGACAAGGTAAATACGAGCTTGGTGTTGAACTGTCAGAGCAGTGGGTGAATCGAGCATTGGAGCTCAGTTAGAGAAGCTGAGCACGGAGAAAAAATTATTGAGTGGCTCTTCGAGGCGTTAGTAATAGCTTTGAGTAAATAGTCATAGCGAAGCATAAGATTTGGAGTAACACAGTATTTTAATTCCCTTCAAATATTTCAACTACACAAAACTATTGAGATGGTAGGATAACAAATCCATGTGCTAGAGCTTACAATGAGCTCATAGAGATTGCATGAATTATATTGGTGGAAAGGTCGAGCTCAAATTCAAAGCTCAAGATAGATTTGTCACAGGTAGAAATCCAAGTGGATCAAACACAGGAGCTAGAGGGAGATATCATCGGGGTGAGCCATAGTTTCATCACAAAACTTGTTGAGATCTCGAGTCAATCAACACAGGAGGGTTGAGCTCGATGCTCTCAACTTGTGAAGGGCTCAGCAGTCGTAAGGATATGGTGTGACTCATTAAATCATGCACGCAATTATCTCTTTGGGATTTCAAAATCTATTGCAAGGAACGATTCAAAATTTTAAAGTGAACTTAGATAAGAAAATGAGTCACTCGGCTCTTACACCACCAGGGGGTTGAGTGGAGAGATCATTAATACTATGGGAAAGCACACTACAATGACGTGATACAAGGTTGAACTCAGTGTCTATGCTAAGATGGAGATAACAAAGGATCAAATAGATGGCTTGGGAAAAACATATAAATCACCAAGCCTGCAAGAGGATTATAGAAAGAGAAATGGTCATGAGGCCAAAGCAAGAAATAAATGGCACGAGAGCTCGGTGGGAATAGAGCTTAGTAAGAATAGAAAGAGCTCGGTGGAGAGCACATTTTAGGAGCTTGGTTATGGTGAAGGTTGTTAAGCACAAGATAATACTGAGAGGAAGGTGAATCAATATTATGATATTCTTTTAAATTTAACACTTAATCTCATATTTGTAATCACAATTAATCAGTTTCATAGTGAATATATCAAAGCATTCAATGAATGCAAAGCAAACCAACACACTGTAAATAGACACAAATTTAAGTGGAAACCCTTTGGGAAAACCATGGAGGAAATATTCTTTACTATATTTCTCAAATGTTTGTAGGCACCAACCTACGGGAGACACCAATCCCCAAGTTACAATTTTGTAGGCACTAACCTACAGGAGAACCAACCCCTTTTTGATAAACACCAACTCAGCAAGAGACACCGATATCTTCAAATATGAAGGCACCAACTTTCCTTATGAAAAACAAACTCTTTCCTATCTTTTATGTTGTTGCTACTTCAATAGATGATAGAACAAAAATGTTGCTAAGAATATTCTTCTGATTTATTTCAGTCCCTTCACATATATAAATCGTTACGAACTCTTCATTAAAAATAAATCTGCCCTTCACTCCTTTTCATATTTCATATTCTCGCTCTAAACGCTTTTGACCGGAGCTATGAACCGGTGGGGAGGGGACCCCAACCCAACAACAAGAAGAAGTGAAAGGAGACAATGGAGTGAAGAAAGGAAATGTGAAGAGGAGGAGGGAGAGGAAAAGGTAACGACAAATGAAAAATGAACGTCGATCCGGAGAAGGGCATCAGGCCGAACCCAAAGAACAAATGAAGCACAAACTAATTAACCCAGAGAGGAACCAACGTATGAATTGGCCACCTGGAGCAAAAGATGGAAGGTAGAACTGGCTCAATCTTTTAAAGCATTAAGATGATCAACTGCTGAGTGAACAGGGAAGAGAGCCGCATCAACATTGACCACCGGAGGAAGCGTTGATCCAGTGGGGTGGAAATTTTGAGTGAAAGTCACAAGATCTCGGTATTGTCCGCAAAGCCACCGAATGTCACGTCCAGAGCCGAGAGCAAGTTCATCGACTTCCTCCACCCACAAGAGGGGATCCGAAGGAGAGAAGTCAACCAGTTGGTCATGTAAACCAACCCATGGACAACATAGATTTGGTCGATGGCAACCCACTCAACATCAATAGTATCCGAGTGAAGAAGAAGGTAGAAGGAGACAAACGCAGAGGCAATGTCGGAGTCAGTGCGAGGGCGACGGGCATGAAAATGAAAGGAATCTCCTAGAATCGCTTCAATAGCTTCTGCTTCCTCCTACGAGGAGAATTTGAAAACCATAGCTAGCGACATGCAACGGTCGATAGCAGAGGAATCAGCCACTCTCCTAAATTGACCGCGAAGCACCACGAAAGGAAAGCCAACGAAAGACATGACAGAGAGAAGCTTGCACAGAGCTAGGAACCAGCTAAGAGATAGTGCTCAATTTTGAAAGAAACAGAATAAATAGAACAACAATCATGCAAACATCGAAGGGAAGCCAAGCCCAAGAAGACATGAAAAGGTAGGAAGCAGGCGAACCAGTCGGAATAGACAAGAGCCGCGTGAGAAAAAAAAATGCCAGCGGAAGTGGTGCAGAGATTCACCGCGAGAAGGTGGGGAAAGGACAAATCGCACACAGATGACATCCACACACGAGGGAGACCCCGCCAGAGAACTATGATGAGCCATTCCGATCGTGAGAGAGAAGGATTGGCAGTCCGTGCCAATCGTGGGTAGAGCTAGAAGAAATCTTGTGAAAGGATGATGATGAATGGTGAAGTTAGCAAGGAAATCTTCCGCATGATTGGCTTCTCGAAAATTGTGAGAGATATTCCAATAGGGGATTTTATCCAGCCAAAAAAGAATCTGTGGTATGAAGAGATTAATTTTCCATGAAGGGGAGACACCTCTAGAAAATATGAAAATAATTATTTGGGAGTCCCCTTCGATTGAGAGAAAGAGCAACCAAGCTGAGCAACCATCTTGACCCCTTCCAGTAAAGCATGGGCTTCGGCAGAGTTACAAGTACCCTCTTTGAGTGGGAATGAGCCAGCTCTGATGAGATTACCATGATCATCTCTGAGAATGCAACCAATGCTAGATTTACCTGGGTTACCTCTAGAGGCACCGTCGAAATTCAGTTTCCAATGACCCTGCGGGGGGGGACGCCATCTGGCTCTTTTTCTTTGAATGAATTTTTCAAGTTGTGAGAGCCCTTTTTTTACAATTGATCCTGGTCTGGGGAGCTTGATGAGGGGCCAGGAGTGTAAAATTGAGAAATCCTTGGAGGAGAAGAAGGAATGGAGTGACAGTTAGCGCTAACACGCTCCGAAATGGCCACTTCGAGCTTATTGAGAAAGGTGGGAAGATCAACAGCTTGCTCCCTAAAAGGCGGAGATTACGTTCCCACCAGATATGCCAGAGCAAAAAGTATGGGCTGATGCGCCAAATAGAGCTGAACAAACTATTGGCATTAAAAGATGGCCATGAGGAAAGATTCGCAACAATGCTCGACAAGGAACCCAGGCAAGACTTAATTTGTTTAGAAGCCAGTCCCAACACTGGGAAACAAAGGGGCACAACAAAAGAGGTGATCCAAATCTTCCTCTGCAGCTCCGCACAAAAGACACTTGAGGACCAGAAAAGCCCCAGGATCACCTTTTGACTTGTGTAAGAACTTTCTTATTCAAAACTAACCATCCGAAATAAGCTACTTTTGGGGTGATGCTTGAATGCCAGCAGCCGAGGGAGCAAGGAGTCCCCTTACCAGAATGTGAAATGAGTGTATTATAGCCAGCTTTAACCGTGTAGGAGCCAGAGGCATCCCCAAGCCAAAGTAAACTATCGTCTTTGCTAAGATGAAGGACATTTTGTCCCTCAAGGTATCCTTTAGGAGGGTGGATTCAATTCAGAAGCTCCTATAGAAGAGATATCTTTCCAGAGCCAAGAGGGCGAGCCATCAAGGTTCTGACAACCATAGTTAGAAACCAAAGTACCCCAGGCCTATTTAGTAGCATTCATAACACCATTAAGAGCAGAAGAAAGATTAAGAGGGGGAAGCCATTCCAACTTTCATCCCAGAAAGAAGCAAGCTGACCATTGTTAATGTTCCATGTAACCACCTCAACAATAAGGGATTTAGTGTTGCAAAGAAAATTCCAGATATGTGAACCTCTCGGGAGCTCGGAGCTGGTTAAAAAAAGATCATGGCGATGTCCACCGAGATACTTGTGAGAGAGAACTTGAAAGGCAAGTCTTTTAGCATTAGAGATGAAATTCCAAACCAGTTTAGCCCCAAGGGTAGTGTTTTGAAGAGCAAGATCCAGAATACCCATACCGCCCAAACGCTTGGGAAGCTTGACCAAATCCCAATTAGCAAGATGAAATTTGCGCTCAATACTATGACCTTGCCATAAAAAGGTGCGCACCACTTTTTCAATTTTGATCAGAACAGATTTAGGGATCTGTAAAACTGATAACATGTATATAGGAATTGAAAGGAGCACCGAATTGATTAAAAGAGCATGGCCGCCAGAGAAAGCCATTTTCCTTTCCAAGAAAGAAGTTTGGTGGAAAGAGAATTCAAGAGCCCATTCTAGAGATGCGCCCTGCCATTGCCGTGAAAGAGTGGAATGCCCAAATAATTATGCGGAAGAGTTCCCATAGAGAAGCCGAGAATTGCTTTGATCCTGCACTGAAGTCTAGGAGCCACATTAAAGAAGAAAATAACTGATTTATGAAAGTTTAAAACCTGACCTGCAACAAAAGAATAAGAGTCAAGAATGGAAGAAATTTGTTTAGCTTCTGGATGGTCCCTTGACCAAAAGAAAGGTGTCATCCACGAATTGTTGGTGAGAGAGTGGAGGAAGGTTGGAGGTGATATGAAGACCTTTGAGAGAACCATCTGGATAGCGGTTTTAATATCTGCGACTAAGAGCTTCCGCGACCAAAGTGAAAAGGAAAGAGGAGAGGGGATCACCCTGCCTTAATCCTCTGCTGCTCTGAAAGAAACCTTCCGCAGAGCCATTAATCAAAACAGAGAAATGGGGAAGCAATGCAGTTGAAGATCCATTTACAAAAATGCTCACAAAAACCCATGGCTTGCAAAGATTTGAGGAGGAACCTCCAATTGACACGATCATAGGCCTTGTTGAAGTCCAGTTTCAACATCATACCCACTCTAGAGGAGTTATGAAGAGTGTGAATCAATTCATGAGAGATAATGATCCCATCGGTAATAGACCTACCAGGAATGAAACCACTTTGTTCATGGGCCACCAATTTGGACAGCAGAGGGCTTAATCTATTAGCGATAGCTTTGGAAATGATTTTGTAAGTAGTGTTGCAGAGAGAAATGGGTCTGAAATCATCCATTGTCTCAGCCGAGTCTTTTTGGGAAACATGCAAATGAGGGTGTGATTGAGAGTACCTAAGATCTTTTGGAAATCTTGGATTCCTCAACTGCCTTCCAAACTGAAAAACCGACGACATCCCAGAAGTCTTGAAAGAAGGATGCTGGGAAACCATCGGGACCAGGCGCTTTATCTCTCTTCATCGAAAAAACAATTTTTCATACATCCTCCAAGGAGAAGGGTGAAAGAAGTAGGTCGTTGTCAGCAGCCGTAAATGGCTACAGGGGTCTGGAGAATGAAGGGGGACTGCGCTCCGAGGGTGGAAGCCGAGTCATTCAAAAGCTTCTTAAAATAAGTCACCGCTTCTGATTTGATTTGGGCTTGGGATGAAGCAAGAGAAGAATCATCAAGCTTAAGAGAGGAAATGTAGTTGAAATTTCTTCGGCTTTAACAGAGGCATGAAAAAACTTGGTATTTTTGTCTCCATCATTCAGCCAAATTTCTCTGGATTTTTGACGCCAAAAAGTTTCCTCTTTCAGAAGGAGAGCACCCAAATCCTTTAGAAGAGATTTTTCTTTGTGGAAATCTGCTTGGGACATCCCTTGGGTGAGGATAGACTCATTTAGAATACGAAGATCCTTCTCAACTCTTAGTTTTTCTTGGAAAATGTTTTTAAAACTTGAACAATTCCAACTTTGTAAGTTTGACTTTCAGCAGAACGAGAGCTTTTTAGAGAGTTGGAACATCCAAGTCCCTTTGACATTGAAGGAGGCCCACCAAAGGTTGACTAATGGCTTAAGAGAGGAATCATGTAACCACATGTTTTCAAATTTGAAGGGGGAACGACGCGGAGGTGAATCAAAGGAGAGGTCCAGAGAAATTGGAAAGTGATCAGAACCGGAGAAGGGAAGAACCGAGCTTGTAATAAGGAAGTTGTTCTGCAACCAGGATTCTGAAACAAGGAATCTGTCAAGACGCACTGCTA
Organism: Taxus wallichiana var. yunnanensis; assembly: GCA_018340775.1. Classification (NCBI taxonomy): domain Eukaryota; kingdom Viridiplantae; phylum Streptophyta; class Pinopsida; order Cupressales; family Taxaceae; genus Taxus; species Taxus wallichiana. The sequence continues at coordinate 958,129,078 of CM031237.1, forward strand.
AGGAACTGAACCCAGGCCTCCTGTTATTCCACGTGAACCAGCCCTTACATGGCTCCACATCGACTAAATGAGAGGAAGAAACAAAGGAAGTGAAGTCTACCTGAGAGCTTGGTTGCCATTGGATACCTCCCGCTTATCGCGGTCAGAGAGAGTAGCGTTAAAATCACCAGCTACAATATTCTTGGAGAGGGTAAGTGGAATCCAAGAGCAAACGAAGAGTATTCCAGAGAGATTTTTTTAATGGAGTAGAGGGGCCATAAACATTACAAATGAAAAAGGAATCATCTGAATGTTTAATCTGAACTTTGCACCAAATAAAATTTGAATCCACCAGATGGGCTCAATAGCACAACAACTAGTTTTCCACAAGATACCAAGACCACCCGAGGCACCAATAGAGTTAGAGAAGCAACCTTCCCACCCTTTCCATTTTCGGAACCACCCATTTAAGCATCCCTCTTCTGACATTTTGGTTTCCTGGATCAGACAAATATCAACCGTTGCATCAGAGGCATAGCGTCTTAGCAAGACACTTTGCTTGTTAGGGGCATTAAGGCCCCTAACATTCCATGAAAAAAGGATCATTTGGGCTTCAGAGAGGACTCACCTCTCCTACTTGTAGATGGGAAGAAGGAACGCAGTTGAAGTTGCTTCCCAGTGGCAACCTCATTAAGAGAGAGTTTACTCTTGTTGGGATGACCCAGGATGCCTTTGGACCAAGATCCACATTGAGAAGGGGTGGTGTGGGAAGAAGCGGACCAAGCAACAAATTATCGGAAGATTGATTTTCGGGAGTATCCTCCAGTGTCCGTAGGCTCACCATCATTAGACTGGAGAAGGGCATCTTTATCAATAATCCATTTTTCTAAAGAGGAGGCATTTCCTCCCATGCCGATGGATATGCCTTCGTGGAAAAGGGACAGAATCCTGGTGGAGTCCTTTACAACGGCGGTCATTTCTTTAACCAGAGAGAAAGTATCGGTCTAAGGAAAGGGATTCACGATTAGCGGGGGGGAGAGAGGACGGGCGAGGGGAGAGAGGGGGAAGAATGAGAAGTGGGAGATGGAGAGGGGGCAGGGGGGAATTTTCCTCCATTTCGGGTTGCTAGAATAGTGAGATTTTTGCAGAATTTGTGAATGTGTCTAGGATTTTTACACTTAAAGAAAATGTTGGAAATACCTTTGTACTTCACCTTTTGCTCCCAAATCCTAGAGGGAGTGGTGATATGAATGACATCATGAAGCTTTTGAGAATGATCAATAGAGATGCAGATTCTAGTAAAAGAGGAAAGGGTACCTTCCAAAGAGACAAGATCGATGCAGATGACGTGCCATAGGCTAGAGTAGATTTTTGAACAGGGTTTATTTTAAGACACCTCTACAAAATTGTAGGTGGAAAATACAGTGAATATCCCAGGAAACCGAGTTTCAAATAAAAGGTGAATTTGACAGTATTCCAAAACCAAATTTTCACCTAGTTTTTTGAGCCAGAGAAATAAGAGTTCAAGACATGGTTACATCATTGACGCATGACAATAAGACATCAATAATCATTCTTTACGCACGTCGAGGAAACATCAATGTCATCGATGACGAAAGCGTTAAGCGAATCTATTGACATGTGTCATGGAGATCCCATTGACACACGTCAATGGAGTCTATTGACGCGCGTCAATGGAGTCTATTGACGCGCATCAATCAGATTTAGATTTAGTTGACGCGTGTTAGTGGCTTAAGTTGACGCGTCGATAGATTTAGTTGACGTGGGTCAAAATATTTAGTTGACACGCGTCGAAATGAATCCATTGATGTGCGATAATGAGGTCATTGACGCGTCAATCAATCTATTGACGCATGTCAACGAGGATCCCAATGACGCGCGTGTCGATGGGTTCGTTGGCGTGCATCGCTGGCCGGATGACACGCGTCATTAACCTCAATCGTCACGCATCAATGGATTCATTTGACATGCGTCAACTGAATCTATTGATGCGTAACAACCGAGGTCTTTGGCGTGCCTCAATGCCGAGCCAGCGACGCGATTTAGCCTATAAATACCCTTTAGCCGGTCATTTTCTCATTTACACTTTCCGGCTCTTGATTTTTTGCAGATGTCCCTCGTTGTCAAAGATGCAAGCACAACTATAATGTCAACTTCACATGCTTCCCAACTACAAGCTCAGGAAAAAAATCAAGAAGAGAATCCAATCCAATCCATGGCCAAGATCATCTACAGGAATCCCTTGTGCCCTCACATCCATACTGTTTTAAAGATGTCTTCCGAATATAAAGATTTGATGGATGCGTGTGAGTTTACAGGGCTCGTTAATATGCCCCATTTTGAAATAGATCCGGATATTTTGAATTACCTTCTGTCATCCTACAATTTAGAGGATGGCCTTTTTATGTGACTCACGAGCGGCGGCTGAATGTTCCAATTGATATCGAAGCAAATGACATCCATCGGTTTACGGGCCTTCCATTCAAATTTACCAATTATTACTGACCAAGGCAACACTCCTGGAAGAAGACAAGAAATTTCTCGAATCAACGTTCGGTTTCCATGTTGATTATAAGTATAATTCGTTTTAATTCATATTTTTATTTTTTTTATTATTCTGATACAATTTGGTGTTATAAATTTATAGTAATTTTCATTGTTTGGCATTTGGCATTTGCAGCCCATGTCAATAAATCTAGGCGTGGTGTGGATACGCAATCAATTGCACACCACTTTCTTGCTGCAGTTATTTCATTTTTCAATCCGAGAATTGTTTTGCGGGGTCACCAAATAGATATACCAAATTGGGCCATTGCATACATAGTTGCCACTATCTCAAAACAAAAATTCGATTGGTGCACCTATCTATCAAAAAAATAAGAACTGACATAACAAATTCAAAACTTTCAGAAAAACCTATCATTTATTCAAAAAACTATCTCCTCGACCTTTATTATGAGGCACTTTTAAATTTAAAAGATAAAAAAATTCCTACTTGCACTGATGAGGAGTTGATGAAGTTGTCAATTCCATTTGAAGAACAACAGGTATAAACTATTTAGTTTGTATTTCAATTTTTGACATTGCACTGCACAATTATTAACACTTAAATTTTAATGTTTTGCAGAGAAGATTTATTGAAGCCCTTCCCCGAAAAAAGGCGTTATCGAGAGGAAGAGGCCAACAACACGCTGAGGCTTTGGGAGACTCCCAATCTGAAATGGAAGCTCACTCCTCTCCAAACCCTCAACAGTTTGAACTCGTTAAACGCCAGAGAAGTAATACCTTCTCATATATTATTTACAAATTCCAAATTTGCATATTTATTTTTCAATTTAAATTTTAACCAAATGAATTGACACAACATTTAATGTTGATGACATTGCAGGGACTTTGGAACATACACTTGTTTCGGAAACTCAACCTTCTTCCCCAACTCACTCCATACAGTCACATGCATTCGTATCTTCTAAACAAACACTAAATACAACTCCTACAAGGCCACCCTTAGCACCGTGAAAAACTACCCCTCGACAACAAGGTACAACTTTTCGATAGTACGTTTAATTTCGTAGTTTTTGCCTTTTTGAATTGTTTTCCTATTTTTCATGTTTTTTCTTGTACTTTTCAACACATGTCAATCTGATCAAACCACGGCACCGACACCCACTCAACCAATAATTTTTAAAATGCCAACCAAAGGAACAGTGAAAAAGAACATTGGTAAACGCATGCCACTTGCTCCAACCCCTAGCGGGACACTAAACATTGCCTCCTCCTTTCGAATTCCAACTCTCTCACTTGGTGGCTTGCCCAGTGCTGCGGGCATATTAGTTTTGAATAATATAAATTTAGATGAAGATTATTTGGGCATTGATAGAAATGACCCAACTAGTTTTTTCAATACCCACGAGATGATTCAAGGCCAATAGGTATACTTCAATTTAAATATGCTTTACAATTTTGAATTACATTTCGATTTAAATTTATTTATCTAAATCTTGATTAATTTTATCACAAACAGGATCAGCCCACCCAAAGGTAGAAACAAGTAGCAATTGATCTTCTTTGAAAGCCCCATACTTCTCCAAAGAAGATCATCTTCATCAGATTCGAGATAGTGAGCAGTTCTTTACCTTTTCCTTTGGAGAACTTAATTGGTTATGATTGTCAATCCCATGTCAGTGAGTTTATTCTACCTCATATCAATCAGCTTATAGAATGGGAGAGAAGGGCTAAAGTTCTTATCAATGAGATTATTAGTCGTTATGAAAATTATTGGCAAAGGGATAGTTTATACTGCTGCGATCCGAGAATCAACCTGCGAAGATGGATTCCTTACTTACCCAAGTAAGAAGTGGGACTGTCACGTATAACAACAACTATAAAGATGACATTTTAGATAAGTCATTAAACAAATTGGAAAATATTAGTGCCGAGGCCCAGGCATATTTTAACAAATGGTCCAAGGACAAGGATTTGGTAGCAATTGCAAATGCCAAAAGAGATAGAGCGGTTGTAAGTACTATCACTTTCAAACAATCATTCTTGTTAATTTGAAATTTTCATTTTTTAGTAATATTTTGAATTGACATTACTCTTTTTGTGCAGTTGAAATATGAAAATTTGAAGAGTCAAGTGAAGGTATTGCAAGTTCACTTGGAAACAATGAAGAACAGTTTATCCGTAACAAAGAATTTGAAGCAAAATATTGTTTTGGTTAACAAACAAAACAATACACTAAAGCGGATAATTAAAGAGCACGGCTTCGACCCTAACATATTATTCAAAGCTAAGGCAATAGCTGATCCAAATTTGTTGTCGCATGGAGATGCGACAAATCAAGAAGAAAGAATTTTAAAAAAATTGGACAGTGCTGTGGAAGATCTTATAAGTTCTGGGGTTATTTCTACTTTGTTGGGGAAAGGGGTACAACCACATTGGAAGAAGCCATTGGGGAAAGGAGCAGAGGAGTAGAAATGGATAAAGAAAAAGAGGGTTGAAAACTTGAAACTTTTATTATTGTGGAAACTTTAAATATTGAGTTTGGAAACTTCTAATATTGAGTATGGTATTTGAATTTAATTATATGGATTTATATATAATCTTTAATTTTGATTGCATTAGATGGGGATTATCATGAATTATCATGAATTATATGTATGTTTCTTGTTTACTTGCATTGTCATGAATTGTATGTGGATGTAGATGATGAATGATGATAATTGATAATTGATGATAGATGATGATGAAAGATGATGAATGACGATAATGATATGATATATATGGATGATGATCAATTTAATGTGGACGTAGATTTATCTTCAAGCACAATAATTCTTCTTCTCTAGACATTTGAACTTGTTTTAAGATAATTCTTCTCTATACTTGTAACGATATGATCATAATGTCATTAGAATGGATATAGATGATAAATAAATGGAATGTGTTATAATGGATATAGATGACATTAATGATTAGAATGGATATAGATGAAATTAGAATGGATATACTTGTAATGATATGATTATGAATTGTTTTAAAAACATGGAATTGTTTTAATAAATTTAAATTAGATAAATAATTGTTTTAATAATAATTGTAGTGTCGGGACTCGGGATTATGATAATGATATGGTATTATATATGGATGATGATGATTTTATGTGGACGTATATTTAAAATTGTATAATGTATTGTTTATCCCACAATTAAAAAAATATCAAAGGATTTTGCACATATAAAAATAAATTAAACATAATTTTAAGAAATCAAGAAAGAATCATCACTGGTAAGAAATTAAACATAATTGCAAATATGATAGGGTTTAACTTACCTCTTGTGTATTAGATTGTTTGTGAAATCATCAATGGTAACGTGTTAGATCTTTGTTTTAAAAAAACTCAACACGAGAAATGGATTAGTAGATAGAGGGTGAGTTGCACGACATTATCGATCTGAGAAGTACCGGCTTCCTCGGATGGATGTCAACCCACATTTTCCAAAAAAAAAAAAGATTGTATTTGAATAAATGTAAATATATAGACCTGTAACATCTTTAATGATAAAAAAGCTGAAAAAATGTAAAGTAACAAACAATAAGATTAAGTTGAAGAAGATACCTATTCAAAATTGAAATCATCACTGATAATGTGCTAGATCTTTGTTTTAAAAAAATTCAACACAAAAAATGGATTAGTAGATAGATGGGTGAGTTGCCCGACATTGTCGATCCCAAGAAATGTAACTTCCTCGGATGGATGTCAACCCACGTTTTCAAAAAATAAAAAGATTGTATTTAAATAAATGTAAATATATAGACCTGTAACATCTTTAATGATAACAAGAGCTGAAAAAAATGAATAGTAACAAACAATAAGATTAAGGTGAAGAAGATACCTCCTTAAAGTTGAAATCATCACTGCCACTGGTAATGTGCTAGATCTGTGTTTTAAGAAAACCCAACACGAGAAATGGATTAGTAGATAGATGGGTGAATTGCCTGACATTTTCAGTCCCGAGAAGGACCAATAAAAAGATTGTAGTTAAATAAATTTAAATATATAGACCTGTAACATCTTTAATGATAAAAAGAGCTGAAAAAAATGTAAAGTGATAAACAATAAGATTAAGATAAAGATAAAGAAGATACCTATTTAAAGTTGAAACAATCCATTATCAATAAGCTTCATCAAACTCGATGTTTTCTTACGTAGAATGTGACGATGAGCCAATTACACTCTCAAGGTTAGGAATATTTGTACTTGTAGGCGTATTATTCACACCTCTTCTTTTCGCAAAGGAATTCCAATGTGTAATTACTCTGTCGAACGGAAAGGTTTCGATGGAGTATCGAGAAACATAACACCTCATGTAACTTTCCAGATTTTTATCCAACCTGTTTCTCATTTTTTATTTTATAAATGATAATGCACTAAAAACCCTTTCGTCCTCCATAGACCCCAAAATCATTGTTTGGCATAACTCATATAATCTGAAATATTCACTATATCTTCTTGTAAGATAGAACTTTGATAGATTCCTCACCACAGACCTTGTAATAGCACCACTTTCAAAAGGTTGGTCTAAATTCTTATATTGGTTCCTCATTGTTGTTGCAAAATTTGTTGATTGAAACTTTAATAAATCAGCATTCAGTATACCTTTGATTTCCATACCCTTGAGCTCTGAAGTCTTTGTAAATTGTTCCATTATTGTACCCATGGATTTATGGAAATGCTTTCTGACAAAGTCTGCACGGCCACCTTCAGTATTCCAAAAATTAGGATTCATCACACCCATGGCTTCTAGAATTTTATCTTTACATAAACGTTCCCTAATTTCTGATGACAAGGTTTCTGAAAATTTTTTAAGCTTTATTCTTGTTTCAACTATAACAGACTCAAACAAATTACGTGTCACGGGAACATCTTCTCGTTCCGATCCTGTAATATCTTGACATTTTTGCAAAATGTGCAGTGGTATTTCCCTCCCATTAATAGTGATGCAGAGGTGATCATGGATATTAAATCTCAAAAAGGTGTTAGGATTTTTAAGATCTAATAAAGCTTTCCAATTCTCAAAAACAGGTGCATCAAAACTATCTTGGGAATAGTACAATATATCAAGACTTTGACATACCATTTTTCTCATCCGTATAAAATCCACAATATAGATTAATCTCCTGTGCATGCTTCATCAATGTATTGATCTCCTTTAACATTGGAAGAATATCAACCAATGTAAGCAATGTCTCCAAATCAATTAAACGGAACAACAAGTCCCTCACCCTATCAACTTCATGACGGTATTTGTGCATGAAACCAACCAATGAGGGATACTCCTCACGAACTCTGCATGCAGGTTCATACAAAGAGATCCATCTAGTCTCCACATCCTTCAGAATTTTTTTGCCATCTGTAATTCCAATTACAAATTTTGGAACTCGAGAAATCACTTTGGGCTGCTTGACATATAGGCATGAAGTTCTCTTATAAGGTCTTCTAATTTAGCAACATTTTTGTGGTTGCTTACCATTTTATATGCTAAATTCATTATGTGAGCCATACAGTGAATTGGTAGCATATATGGGGCCATTGTTGTTTGTAATCTAACACACAGCCCTGTTTGGTGACCTGCGCATGATAGATGCACCATCTGCTCCAATGCATACCAACTTCGTAGCAATTTCATAATCAGTCATTCCAAAGAATATCTTTCAAATGAGAAACAACTATTTTATGTAGGTTTTCGGCATTGCAATTTTCAACCATTTTCATAACACCCAACAGATGAGGTGTCCTTATATGATTTTCTAAAGTATAGACATGGATACATACCCATGCGGTGTTGTCGACTGCTGTCACTTCATCAATTGAAAGAGAGATAAAGTTTTTTTTTTTTACATTCTCTTTCAAATCTTCCTTCTCTATCATCGAGAGGCATTTTGCCATTTCCCATCCACTAATTTTAGACCAATGAGACTGAGGTACATTCAGCATTCCGTTAAATTGATACAAAACTTTGAAATCGAGGAAATCCAAAATCACTCTTCCTTTTTTTAGTATGTGAAAAAGAGTAGAGAATTGTATGAATTTTGCATGTAGATTTGTTTCTTTCATCTTACCAATATGCGATGTGATCGTTCCTCCCTTTTCCAATAGATGTCTGTGTTTTTTCTGCTCTGCCTCATATTCCACTACGTATCTAACATGCATGCATTCTTTTTCAATTTTCCACCCGCTCTGTGTTTTGATTTTACGCCATCCTCCCCGTTATAGTCAAATATTGTTTTCCATAATGTTTTTTTATAGTGTCCAGCTTTAGTTGCATTTTTTTTTGCTTTCCCAATTTCCACGTACATATTGTACATGTACATTCGAGATGGGATCTCTTCATAATTAGATGATAGTACGAGTTCAATAAATGGAAATTTATCTGCCCAATCAAACTTGTATGTCCTACCAATGGTCCACATATTCTTGTTCATTTTCAATGCTTTACTTTTTTGAGTAGAATTTTGAGCAATATCACAATCACCTAGTTTCCTCTTTCTTGGACCGGAGTTTGAATTTGATTTATGTGTTCCATTTTGTTGAGTATTTGTATGTGTGATATCTTGATGCACTTCTGGTTACACCCCAACAGGAACAATATCTTCAAGATCTGGCATATTATCATAGGTTTCATTTGTTTGACTTTGATACTGTGCAAAATGCATGTCCACCTCAATAATACCTTCCACATAGTCAGTATTCTGATTCTTTGTGGTGGCATCTATATGGTTGGTATTTTCAATATCTTGTATCTGCAGAGTTTCCAAAATACTTGAAGAGTGATTTCTGAGATTTCTTACTTACTTTTAGGTTATTCGCATTCTTTGAGCTGGCACCTTCCATTATTCTGAAGAGAGTCCTGTGTCAGCAAAAGAACCAAGTAGTGACTCTATCCACTGTCTGAGGTCTCTGTCGTGCATCCCCTATCTGAGGTCTCTGTCATGTGTCAACTCTACACTTTTCACGCGTCAACAACCTATTCCCTATCGCATGTCAACACTGCCCTTGTCACGCGTCAACACTTCCCTTGTCACACGTCAACTTTGCCGCTTGTCACGCGCGTCAACACCGCCTGCTTTGTCGCGCACGTCAACACCACCCTTATCGTATGTCAACACTTTGCCCTTGTCACGCGTCTGTAATAACTCTTTGTCACATGTCAACAATGTCCCTGTCATGTTTCAACAACGAACCCTCACAGGCTAACAGTAATCTTTGGTGCTTAAGGGTATGTGAGTTCAAATTTCACAGTATTGGTAATTTGGTAAGCTACTTGAGGTATACTACCCGGTGAATCACCTAGGTTTTTATAGGAGATGTTTTCAAATGAAGGTGAAGCCGACCCCCAAAAAAATATACTATATATTTTAGGTGAACAGGACACCGACCCACTCCGAATAATTTGCCTTTTAAAATTTTCCTAAAATGAAATTTTCGCCATATTACGAATATTCACCGCCAAAATTATCCCTATTTAAAGGATAGGAGCTAACCAAAACTCACTGGGCAGAGAGTAGAGCCTAACCCAAACTTGAAGCCCTTCTGTATCTGCTCTGCTGCAGTCAAAATGAGGTTCCCACTCGCGAATCGCCAAACCAGAGTCGGAAAGAAGAAAATCTTTCCTCGCCATAGTGTCATCCTTCTGGGCGGTGCTCCGAAATAAAACTAAGAAAAATCCCTTTTCAAGGAATCGAATACTCAGGCCGCTACCCCACTGCGTTTCACACCAATTTTGAATGCCTGAAATCGATAACCTTCTACCAATAAATTTTGCAAAAATAGCTCTTGAATAGAAATGCTTAATTTGGGCTGCAAAGGCGACGTCGTCCTCCAAAGACATGGAAGGAATGGTAACAAGACCATCTTGAATGACAAGCTTATCACGTCCTGCCTGCACATAAATTGACGTTGGGTGATGGGGACCTAGCCTCTTTTGCAGGGCTTCCGACAGGCCCTGGCCCGTAGGGGCACCATCGCCGCATCACGGGGGGCGAGTCCGAATACCATTAGAGGGGCATGAATTCAAAATTTGTGACCGCTCTGGATCATGGGGATGCCACTGCCCTTTCACCCTCATTTTTTTCATTCATTTCAAACCATTTTCCATATGGATGTTAAATCGCTTGTTCTCAAAATCACTGTTATCATTAAATCGCTGCTAGCCATCATTAAATCTTCTTTTTCACCATAAAACATAGCATATGAACACCTTAAAATGTTGATATCTCTCTCTTATGTACAGTTGTGTATATCTCACTTATACCAAGATAATCCTTATGCAAAAACACTTCTTTTCATGTATTTAAACTTTCCTTTTCTACCCTTTTATATTGATGGTTATTTCCAATACTTTCTACCATTTCCATCAAAATCCGTCAACAGCTCACGACTTTCGTTACACGATTCCATTAACCAAATGCATCAATGATTAAGCCTTTGACATCAATGACAATATTTCCAACAAAGGTTAGAGGAGCTCGACACCAACTCGGTGAGTTGGCTCTGCAATCCAACCATCGAGTTGGTCTTTTTGACCATTTCTCATAAAACCCCTCTTCAATGCAAGCCGGTTTTGGGGGCACCTAATAATAATTAAATTAATATTTTTATTTAAATATTTTAATGATAATATTTATTATTATTATTAAAATATTTTATTTAAATATTCCTTTAATTAATTGAGAATATTAAGTCAACGGACCATTAATAACACGTGATGGAAGCTTCTCAAGTGGTTTAACCAACTTTTTAATAAATGAACCATCATGTACCTTCAATTTAGGAAGAAATTTATTACTTTTCCTCTTCTTTCTCACAAAATTCTTCTATAAATGTAAGTTGGAAGCTCATTCCAATAGGTTGGACAAGTTAGATAGTTAGACAGTTGAACTTTCAAGCCTCTCTTTCAAGACTGTAATGGCAACCATTGCCTCTTCTGAATGTAATGATGCATTGTGCACATTGTTGAAGTAATAAAAGTGTGTGTTTTGTGACTAATCTTGGTCCTTTCATCCTTTTATACTTCTTTGTGCCTTTCTCATGCTTACAGGTACACTATGCAAGTTCAAGTTTCTATTACAGGTTCTTGGAGTTTTGTGCTTATCAAGTGGTGGAGTATTGCATGCAGTTGAGTTGTGGTGTTTGTTCACCCTTCTCAAGTTCATCCTTCTTCACTGGAAGACTGATAGATTGTTTTGTCTAATTGAGTTTAATAAAGGGAACACATGCTTCCTAGTCTATGGTATTTTGTTACCCTCTCTAAGTTATAGTAGGTGAAGTTGACTTGTGGTGCACAACACCCTCTTCAAATCAACCCTTCCTGAGTCTAGCAACACCCTTTATTTGGTGCATCACCATCCCTAGTATAGTTTCATTTCTTGCAAATATCTCTCCCTAAAACCCATGAAAATGTTAGCATAGGTCTAGATAACCATTTTATTGCACTAGTAGTAGTGTATCACTTAGTTTAGGAAGTGGAAGCGAACCTTCTTTGGAGGTTCACCTTGAGCCCAAGTCCCACATCTTGAGAGGTGATCCCATGCTACCCAATCACACCGAACATCCCGCTCACATTATAGTGATTTGGAGGGTGCAAAGGATTTGGCGATAACACATACACAATAGACTAATACCACATTAAACATGGAATTTTTTGGACAAACTTATGATCTTGTTTTGTATAGAAAAAAATGGCATGGTTGAATGTGTATACATATACTCAAAAATTTGAGAGTCATATCCATAAAATTCAGAGATAAAATTTCCCTATACAATGGGGTTAACAGTAATGATGTTACAAATTTTGATATGAAGATCAAATGTTTTCAATATGTAGGACCAAATAAAGCATAGATTTAATGTATTGAAAATAATGATTTATTCAAAGCTTTAAGACTTTTACACACCCCTCCATCGTATAAGCTAAAAAAGATACCACCATTATCAGATACAAGATCACAAAATAGACCCATAATACAATAAAAGTAAAATGTGTAAAACTCAAAACACACATAAAACAACATTTAACATTATTTTTCATAAACACGATGAAGCATTTTTTTTTCATAATCACACTAAAACTAGACTGTGTAAACCATAGAACACTCAAAAAACAACATTAAACATTATTGGTCATAAAGACAGAAATACCTTCAAGATGCATTCAATGTTCCAAAAGAGAGCCAATGACGCGGAACTTGAATTTCGGTCAAGGGGGTTGTCCTTGTGATTCACAAAACACAAATTTAAGTGTTTTAAATTCAAATGAATACATATTATAATCACATAATAGTGATACTCACCCAAACTCTCTGTTATAGCCTCACAACTTTCTCTTATTGTTATATCGGATTGTTTCTGTGTTTTCTTGAGTAGTTTCCTTCCACGAGTTATGTCAAGAAATGTATACTCCTCATACTCTTGAGCATCATTATTTAAATCCTCCACCATGACCTCCTTTTTCTTCCTCTTTTGAGGTTTCCTGCTTGCACTAAACCATGGCCGCAAATGGGTGGTAGAAGTGTCATTTGCACTACAATCTAGAATGAACTCAAATGGAAATGAACCAGAGTCATGTAAAATCTTCTGAAATTGTTGCACATAGTCTCCAAAAGAAAAAATCTTTTCATCACTGTCTGGCACCACATCCAATAATGCTTTCAAAAACTCTTTAGATTGGTTGAGCACTTGCAATGCATTCCCATGGTTTCTAACATGTTGCTCAGGGATGAGGTAGTGTTGCTTGTTGAATTCTATCGTCACTTTCAACTGTCACAAAAAAATTGAATTACTAATTGCAAAATTGTTGATATAACAAACACTATTTATTAATAATAAAATATGTATTGTCAATGACAATGTGGGGCTGCTCTGATGCAGCTTCTTTAGGTGCATTGCATTCAACTACTTCCACAACGTGAACAATATGGTCACCTACAATGACAACAATACTTTTATAGGATGTACAATGAATTTTTTTCAGGATAACATTTATACATAATAGTTGAAACAACAAAAATAAAACATACACCCTCACCACTAAAATTTGGATCCCTTGTAGATGCACTACCCTTGTGTGTCCTCTCAAGTTGTAACACCTTAAAAACATGTTTGTAGGTGTTTCCTTTGGTATCCTAGGATAGTCGCAAACATAAAAATTTCGGCTGAATCTCTCGAACCAAATACCATCAGTCCCTGGATGTTTGACTTCTAACCATGTAAGACCCATGAATGTTATGGTTTACACAACAGTCACTGTCTGGTATTTCTCTAACCCTCTCAGTGACAGACAATATTTCCTTCTCCTTCTTGTAATTTGTCAAGAAGCCTAATACTTGCAACTTCCTCTTGTTTTTGTAATGTGGTTTGACTCAAAACACCAATGTGTACAACAACCAATCCATTCTCCTTGTGCATTTCTTTCTTCAATCGCACAAGTATTGGGTCTTCAAGAAACAATGGTAAGATTCTATGGATGTATTTTTGTCTTGATTGGCATGGGTGAAGTCGAATATTATTTGACCACATAGTTGCACGCGAAACAATAAAACCATTAGAAATGACTTAAAATTGTTAACTCTACACATAGCTACAAATATAATCATATGTAGTTAACACTTACCAATACATCCATCTTGCAGCCACATCTTTCTAAAATACTCCATAAAGATAGTCTCCTCCTTGAACTCCTCCATGAATTCATTGCAATGAGGAAAAATGTCATGTGCTCATTGTCATTGATGGCGCACATGATGTCACCTAGTCTCTGAAACATAACCATCCCCACCTCCTTCTTCATATATCTGTAAATAAAATTTTTGCATGACAATAAGTAATGCAGAAAAACAAAAACCAACCCAAGCCTGTAAACATTGTATTACAAAAATGAAGAAAAACAAACCTATAAATATTCTTTAGCCAAGCCCTGTGAACATGCCATATGCATAACAAGACATGACAACCAAATACAACCCTAAGACACAAATAATGTTATTAGGGTTGTAATTTGTGTGTTTATAGAAAAAATATTAGTAGATTTATACCTTATAGCTTGTATTTCGGAAGTTGCATCATCTATAATGAATGCATTGACATGCCAATCCATCCTTTTCCTTTTCCCCTCACGTAGACTTCAGCAAGCCATGCATATATGTCGTCCACTTTATTATGGGATGAAATTTCCCATGCAACAAGAACCCTAGCCTCTTTCTCATCAAAAACAAGAAGCGTGTACAATTGGTACTAAGGAAAATGTGTACATGAAAATATTGTTAGAATGAGAATGACTTAAACAAATATATCCAAATATCAATTATGCATGGAAATGAGATAAAAATGTCCTTACCCCATATTTATTAGTTGAGAACGTGGAATCCATTGCAATGATGGATTTGTGGGAATGAAAACCATCATTTCAAGCATCCATAGTGTTTAAAGGCCCATAATGAAAGGAACATCAGTCCCACATGACCTCTAATAATAAAAAAATGTATCCCTTTCTGCAACATGCCACAATTTGATACTAGTTTTGTCATGTTGGTGCTTTTGGGATCTAATTCTCTTCACCCTCCTCCATGCATTCAACACATGTTTCCTAGTTAATCACTCATTCCTTTTGTCGACAATCCTCGCCAAATCTAAATCCTTGTAGTTCCTATTATCCATATTTTTCCCCCAAAGTGAAGTATCGGATCAGCCACGAGCCCGTAAAGAAAGAACCAGAGAAAACACATTTAAATCTTGTAAAAAGGTCATAGAAGGACTCAACAATGGAATGGCAGAGCCTACGAAAGACTAAACGACCCTACGCAAGAAGAAAGAGTAGAAACGGTTTTATCGAGTGAATCTTGGTCTCAAATCTATTTAACAGTTTCAAGTGGGCTCTTAAATAGAATAGCAGGGTCAGAGAAAGAGGAGTAGGGTCGAGAAGCCAAGATCAAGAAAGAGAAGAAACGGCGAAGATCCG
The DNA here is from genome assembly GCA_018340775.1 of Taxus wallichiana var. yunnanensis. Classification (NCBI taxonomy): domain Eukaryota; kingdom Viridiplantae; phylum Streptophyta; class Pinopsida; order Cupressales; family Taxaceae; genus Taxus; species Taxus wallichiana. The sequence goes on from CM031237.1 coordinate 958,144,596, forward strand.
AAGTTTTCGTGCTCAAAACAGCTAGAACGAGTCCAAAAATCAAGTATGGAGGAGACAAAGAGAGAGAGCCACGTGTCAAAGACAACACTTGTCCAAAGTTGAATCTAAAAAGGGAAGCTCAAACTTGTGCCAGCCCTCCACGTAGCAAATGGTCAACAGAGGTCAAAAGGTGGATAGGGTGGGCCTCAAAAAAGGCTAAGTATAAAAGTGGTCGCGGAAGAAGCCAAGTGTTGACTCTGCGCATCTCCAAGGGTAAATCCAAAAGCGGAGGGTCAAATAAGTGCCAACCCACCATGTATCCTAAGGTCTGAAAAGGTAAGAGGGGCCGTTGAAAATTCTAAGAGTCTACGGAGGTTTCCAAGTGTCAACCCGACACTCCTTCAAAGGAAAATCTTGATTGGAATTTTAAGTGAGTGCGGAGCCTCCACGCATCCAGTCTTAAAAAGGGGATAGAGTCAGGTTGAATAGCCAATACATGATGGCAAGCCGTAAGAGAGAGTGTCAAGTTTCCAAACGTACTAACTCAAGGGTAGAATAAAGAGAGGGTTTCTAGACAAGCGTCCGTCATCTGCGTGTCCCCTGGCCAAATATATGACCTGTCGAGAAAAGGAATTAGGAAAAAAATATAAGGAGATCAAGCAGGCCACAGAAGAAGCCAAGTGTCAACACTACAACACTCAAAAATCAAAATGCAAAGGCCACCCTTAGACAAGCGCTAGCCCTCCATGTGTCCAGCTTTAAAAAACGGACCACTGCTTTCAAACTATTTTCCCACCTTTTTGTACAGATGACCGATACAAACTTCAAAGGGGCATATCTTTCGACTCGTGGGCTTGAAATATAACAAATCGACACCATTGGAAAGATCTCAGCCTTGTCTACACCATGGAGATCTGAGACTTCATTTTGGAAGGCTTTGGTAGGTGAAAAATTGGGAAAAATTCTTCTAGGAAATTAACGTAGAATCTAATCTCTTCAACTACCGATCTAATTTCGATTTGATCTCGCAGAGAACCGAGATGTGACATATTGTGGGTGGATTTACAGAAGGCATTGATATTCATTGGTTAAAATTTTAAAGTGGGATTCAATGCGTGTCTTAGGGTGGTTGGAGTAGGATTTGAATTCTTCCCTCTTCTCTCTCCCATTCTTCCTATATATTGTAATAGAGGGGCACATTCAAATGTTGGTCATTTGTTTCTTTTCTGCCCCCTCTCCTTTTATTCCTCGGGTTGAAAATGGAGTTCTAAGCCTCCCCCATGGCTCTGTAATGGCATTTCTTTCCTATTGCCCATTGATGGTGAACTATGTAACATTTTAGAGAAATAAAATCTGTTTTTTGATGCATCTATCCATCCTTGGCTTATTTTGTTGTCTCTCCTTACCTCTCATTGTCACAGGTGTATTGTGCATACTTTTGATGTCTATTGCAGGTCCTGGGAGTTGTGTTTAATGGGTTTTGAAGTGGTTTTCTATGTGAAATCTATCTCTAGTCTGTGGTGCGTTCTATCCACCCTCTCCTCTACTCACCTCTCTCTATTTTAGGCAGTTGGGTCTGTGATCATCCACTTCCTTTTCTGGTGTATCACCACTTAGTGTAGGATCTTTCACCCTCTCTCTCTCTCTTTTTTCCCCTTGGAATGGTTAGATTAGGATAGAATAGGTTTTGCCTGCACTGGAGTAACTTGTGGTAGGTAGTTTAGGAAGAGGAACCAGCCTTTTCTAGAGATTTTTTCCATTTACAAAGTCCCACACTTTGGGGAAAACTCAATGTTATGTGAATCACACCAAATGACTCTACCTTAGAAAAGCATATCTGACGACTCATTTGGGGGTGTTGTGATTTTGCACAAACAGCCCTTTCAATAATGTTGTCAATAGATATACCAAAGCAAGAAAAAGAGATTCAATGTATTTCTTACATTCAACTGATAAATTAGGAGCAAAACCACTTCGTGGATCCAAGCTTGTGTCCTTTACACCATGGAAAAACTCATCGTTCTTATCACAATGATACATATCATTGTATATGATATGTGCCACATCTAGTGTACCAAACATAACCCTCACATTGAAATGGCACTGACATCCACATTTTTTTGAAACCTCCTAATTCTTTCACTAGTAGGTGGTTTGTTCATGTTTTCGTCAAGGCCATAAGCACACCAATAGCTGAAAAAATGAAATACATACTGATATTAGGGAATATGAAAAACATGGCACTAACATATGTGAACACTATTCCTAAGGAATACCAAACATAAAGTTAATATAAACAAACTTGTAGTACATAATGGTAGCATGTGGTGCTCTTTACCTTCCATCATTTCCATGTATATCCTTTTCTACTTGCATATGAATTTCATCTTAGAGCTATTGAGAAGGTCTTCCCTTTAATAAAGGCATCGAGTAGTGCTAGAGGTATTTCGCACAAATATCCATATGACCATTATCTTCCCCAATCGTGTCCATTCAAGATCATCTTGTGAAAAATGAGGTTTCCCATTTCCCACGTCCTAAACATCTAGGGAAATCAATTGTTCATACTTTGTCATTTGTGGCATCCTAAACAAAATAATGTAAACAACAACGTATAATCAATAAGCATGGTATTTAACATATCAATATATGAAATGATATACAAAATATGTTTTTTGTAAACAAAAAGCACCGTAATATGACACAAGTAATAAAAATGTTCTAAACATGTATTATGTGGTATACATAGGGTTGTTGTTTTGGTGCATATGTGAAAAATGATGCAAACAATTGGCATCACTTGAAGGACATTAAAATGTAAAATTTCCACCCTTTTCATCTGATGCAGGAGCATCATTGTGTATAAACAAATTTTGGTTTGTATTAGCTTCTAGGTGTGTCAAGAGTTCATTTGGAGGTTTTTGTACTATATTTAGTCCTTTTGGACTCATCTTGTGTGTAATAAGGGGTTTCCCTCCAAAACCTCATATTTGAATTTTCAAATTTCCTAGTTAGAAGTTATTAGGTCTAGATGTTAGTTTAAGATTAATAAATGATGTTATAAGGTTTATTAGACTATTCTTCCCTATGCTTGACCAACTTAACCTACCTAGACCTTAACTCAACATAGTTAGTCTTCTCAAGAGTTAGAAAGGAGAGTTAGAACCCTAACTAACTCACCTTCTTCATATCTTGTATGGAGGCATTTCAATGAGGAGTGAGAGAGAGAGGGGAGATTTTCTGTTTGGGAATCCATGAAGGCTCTTGAAGCTTGTATTTTCTTGAATAATCTAATAGAGCTTCTTTATACTTAATAAACTATGTATGACTTTGTGGATTTGGTATTTTGAATTAAGTGATTATGAAATGGCTAATGAATCACCATTAGGAATGTTGTAAAATGTTTTTGTGGATGTGAAATGAAAATACATATCTATGAAGGGCAAGGAAGGTGTTTAAATGATTAGTGACAAGCAACCTAAGATTGACAAGGAGCAAGTATGACTGTGACACAATAGGTAAGGGAAATTTGTCCTTATAAGTTTAAGATTGATTGAATGAATGAATATAAAAGTGTTAAGACATCTCAAAGATTTATAAGAGGGTTTGTGACTGTGAGAAGGTGTCAAATGAGTATTTAAGTTACTTATGGTGAGGAAAGGGTTTGGAAAAGTAGAACATTCTATGTATATGGAACTATGTAACGGTTTGAAACTAAGAAGTATGATCATATAATCTTACTAGTTAAGTGCATGATGATTGATGAGATTTATAACCTCTGTCAAGGAATGAAACTAATGTTGTAGTGTGTCAAGACTTGAAGGTATGGTTTTAAAATAAGGAGTGAGATTAGAAGGAACTCTGTCTGGGACTGAGACAACTAAACACAATGTTCTGAGTTTGAGTATGTTGTATTGGATAAAGGATGAATGTTTAAAAACCCTTACAAGTGTTCTAGGAGTTATCAAAATTTTGTATCTCCCTATTCTTGTCAAGTAACATGCATGCAAGAGCTTGGGGTTAGGAAATCCTACTAAATCTGAGTACACTTTGTTTTGGTGACAAGAGAAACTAAGATAAGAGACTGTAAGAACCTTAGAATCTTGAAATAATATGGTGGGAAGAATATTTTAATGTATTTTCATTTTTCAAGAAGTTTTAAGACCGTGAATATCCAAGACTTAGACTTAAAAGTTGAAACTCATAGAAACAAGCTGACTGTACATAGCTAAGAAACTCAGGAGTTTAGTGAAGGTGATAACCTATCTTCCACTTGATGGAATATGTGGAACCATGATAGTTGGGGAAGATTAAATAAATACCTGAGTGTCAATTGAAAGTGACTAAGTGATGATAGTGTACATGCATGTATAGCGTGTAGGGTGTGAGACTAAGATCATCTCAAGAAAACAATGCAAATGAGAGCTAAGACCAACTAGTTTTCAAGTGGAATAGCATGAAAAGTGAAGAGTGAATCAATGGAACCAAGAAAGGATATTGAGAAGTTCTAAGGACATCTCAGAGCAAGGAAAATAATGGAAACTTAGAGTGACTGTCTTGTTACAGTTTGGGTAGTGGTATGAAGATTAAGCTAGTTTATTTTGTTAAATGATCATGAGGTGATGGCTAAGAGAATGAGAAAAGTGAAAGGATTAGGATAATTCCAATGAGATGAAAATATAACTAAGGTGGTGAGAAAAATCCTAAAGAGGAGGAACTCAGAGTTAAAGAACTACTTGTGCAAGAATGAACAAGAACCTAGAAGGTCAAGATTTGGAAAAATTGAAAAGTTGAATAAATAATAAGTATAAGGACTTGATAAAGTCTTGAACATGTTGTACATAAGGGATTAAAGATGTAACAGAGGTTGAAGGTAGTGAATAGGAACAAAGTCTTGTTTAGCCCTTGAAACCATAAGAAGTTATAGGTAACCTAAGAAGCAAAAGGTTGGAAAACTAGTAAGAAAGGATATTTGAGGTGAAAGGACCTTATGAGGAGCTTGAGAAAGTTTTAATTAGTGGATGTTATGAATAATTACGGTTGGAATAGAGTATAAATGATGAAAACTTAAAAATGACTTATAAACCCTAGATAAGCCTAAAGGAGCCTTAAAAATGAGGAAAAAGGTGTTCAAGTGATGGAGGAAGAGAGAGTACTAGAAAATTTGTAGAAAGAATAATTAGGGTAATGGGTATGTGAAACTTATTTACATTTGCATAAAATTGAATTTTTTCCTCTGTACACGGTGATTTGACCAAAACCAGGGCTAATTGGGAGAAATTGGCAAAAACGGTAAAGGGAGTATAAAAGCAAATGGGTGTAGAGTTACTTGATGAAACTTTGTATGATGATTTTTGGGTTTAATTGGTCCTCAAAGAGTTTTAAAATAAGATTATATTCATAGGGATGTGTTTTTATGCTCAAAAATGCAAATTTTAAGGGTTGACTAAGTAAGAAGGAATAGAGTGACTTTAAGAGAAGATGAAGTATTGAGACTTATTCAAGCTTGCAAACATTGTTATTAGGTGAATTATAGATAGTGTAAAGTATTTTGATCTTGGAGTCATTTTAAATAGAGAATTTGATGAGAAATACTAGTTTTTACTTTGAGAAAAAGTGAAAAAAATGATGGATTTTGAATGTTGATTATTCTAACTTGTGAATGTTGTTTGTGTTGAACATCTACATCATCATCTTAGGAGATCATGAAAGGATTTTTGGGATCAACCCAAAATTTTAGGTGGGCTCAATATATTGTAAAGGAGTTTATTTCTCTACGTATGGTGTGTAAAGAGATACCATCGAGTCAAGAAAATTCAGTTATTGATCCAAGAAGGAGATATATAAAAGAAGGAATTTGAGTTAGATAGGAGTTAGTTGTGGGAAAAGAGTGAAAGGAGGACCTTGTGAGGAAGGTAGAGAGAGTGAGGAAGAAAGACTCCTCGAGACTGAGGAGGGGAAACTAATAAGAGTGTGAGTTTTGTATAAATAATGGCATTTTGTATGAAATTGCAGTTGAATAAGTTAAGGAAGGATCAGTTCCTAAATGTGAAGTTCAATGATTTAAGATGAGTTTAGACAAAATAGAAAGAATAAGCCATTATGGGCTTGGAATGATCCTCAGTTGCAAAGCTTAAGGTGAAGTTATTGTATGAACCCTTCATTATTGGATGAATGTATGAATGAATCTATTTTGATCTACATCACTAAGCTCTTCTCATGGTCCTAGGATGATTTAAAGATGTGAAAATGCCTCATTGAGAGAGCATGGGCATATGAAAGGTCATAAATGTCAGTTATAAGACAAGAGGAAGTTACATGAGAAGAGGAAAATTTGAATATATGGAAAAAAGGGACTTAGAAGACATTCCTTGAGGGAAGGAGAATGCATGTGAGAAGGCTCAGAGAGAAAGGGAGGTAGAGAGCCTTGAAGTATGAATATATTGAACAAAAGAGATAGAAACTCTAGTTTTTGTAAGGAATTATATGTTGTTTTCTTTATCATGAATTCTATGTATGTGTTAAAGCTATACATTCAGTGATCATTCTTCAAGAACTCGTATGGAGTGGTTGGAATTCACTACATAGTTATGGAAGCTTAAGATGGGAAAACCTTTGTTTACTGTGTGTGCCATTTTGACTGTGTTTGCATGACTTATTGTATCCTTGAATGGTGATGTATTGTTGATCTTATTAAGTGGTAGTCTCATTGTAGAAGAGATTTGGATGAGTTAATTTAACCTTTGAAGCTATTTAACCTATTCTCCAATTGTGAGTATGTTGTTCTTGATAATGCATGCAAACATGACTGTGACAAGTAGCTTGAAAGAGTTGAAATGGGAAAATCTCATTGATCAAAGGATGAATGCATGTTATAAGGTCTTATTCTAGGAGAAAAATGATATTTTTGAAGGTTCAATGCATGTTGGTGAAGGAATTTCATTGAAGTGGAAGAAAACCCCAAGTGAAAAAGGTAACTCTATTCTCTCAGTAGCCTTATAGTCTTCCACAGTTAAAGAACACATAAAATGCAAATGTTTGAAGGAAAGACACCTTACTGGTAACATAGAAGTGAAGTGTGAAATTTCACAGACTTGTGGACCAAATTTAGAAACTTGAATCAAAAATTAGTGAAAGATATACCAAAAGTTGTCTTCTTGGGCTAGACTCAGACCCAACTGGGGTTTTAAGAGAAAATGTGTACTAAAAACTCCTAAACAAGGAATATTTCCTTGAAATTTGGAAGTAATAGCCATGAACTAGTACTTCAATAAAATTTTAAAAATTGATATTTCATTGGTCTGTGGTAGTCAAAATATGTGGTATACACAGGTTGTCATGTTTGCATTAGGTTGGTTGATTAAATATGGTGATGGTATTTGGGTTGGGATTTTTTGATTAAGGAATATTTGATTATGATGATGTTTGATTGATTAAAAATTTAAGGTGATATGATGGTTAGGGGTGTTCATAAACAAGCAACCAACATGTAATACACACCCTAACTAGTCAAGTGGGATTGCAATCAAGATATTGATAGCTTTCAATACCACACTCGAGGTGGTTCGAATCTTGATCACCACATATGTGTCAATGTGGAGTCGTATAATGATTGCTCTTGTAAAGTGTGGCCTCCTTGAACAATAGCTTGATATGCAGCCAAAAGGTTTCCTAGACTAGGATATACGAGATCACTAGGGGAGTACCCGATATACCTTACGGTACATGGGGCCCAAGTTCATGTTGCAAATGATGTTGTCTGAGGCCTGGGTATTAGGACATGGAAGCCCCTTATTTCATGCCACTCTTAAAATAAGCAAGTGCTTAGCCAATAATGACAGCTCTCTAAGAATTTATATACCCCGTCGAAACACGGGGTGTGTCTATGTGCGTGGAGGTGAATTCCATAGTCATGAGACTCCTAGGACTATGGAAAGTGTGTGGATGTCACTTCCACATCACATTTCCCCTATAAAATAAAAAGGGGAAGGCTAGCCATTTTTTATCCTCAAGATCATCCTAAGATGTGAGAGGAGAGCATACACGGTTTCACCTTTGGGATAAACAAACAACAATGCAAAACACACAAGAAAGATGATGCAAGATAATAAAATTAAATGATAAATATTTTGTGATTGGGTCTTCAAGAGGAGGCCCTACAAAAAAATCTTAGTAATTTGATTTATAAACCCAAATGTCTTGGACCAATCATCCTACAAAACAAAGGGTTAGTAGTTTTAGACTATTTTTTTATCTTTGGTAAGCGTAGGAAGTTGCACACAAATTGTTAGTAGTTTGGAGCGAGAATAATATAACTCAATGTGTAGTTAAAATGAAAATATTTAGAAAAATTAAAACCATGAATAAATTATCCTATAAAATGCTAAATTAATGCTTTCATTTCATAGGATACTAGGAGTGAAATACTATGGTATACACATGATGTCATTTTTGTGCATATTTGACAATTGATGCAAAAAAAGTAATAGCATATTAGCAGTGAAATTGTAAGGTATACACAGTTGTCACATTTACACGTATGTAAAAATCAATGGAAACAAAGGGGATTAAGGCCTAGAAAAACTAGGCAATCCGCCTAATGCGCTAACATTGAGGGGTGTTAACTTATTTTATTTTATTATGTTTTTATGAAGAGTAGATCAATTTATTGCTTCCATAAATGCTAGTAGCACTTAGTGTTCAACCTTACATACCAAATCAATTCAATTCATTCAAAATAAAAATAAAATTACATAATTGTATTAAGAATATGATATATAGAGTCGTCATTTATATGTATGTAAGTGATTTTTTGTAGGATTCTTAAATTTAATTCATAATCATGTATTTTTCATACTTTGTATTGTTTTGAAGTCTTGAAGTATTTTTGGAGGAGAGATTAAGGAAGTTGAATATGTAAAGAATGTGGGAATAACAATTTGGAAATATATGAGAAAAGGAGGATTATAAGAATATATGTTAGAGAATTAATTGGGAATTTTAGACAATAGCAGATACTAAAAAAATTATTAGGAAGTTTTTCTCAAATGGTAAAGGCAAAACATATTAAGTAATACGATATTTGATCATGGTTAATTACTTTTTCTACTATGGATTGTATTTATTTATAGAAATCGTTAGCTATAGTATTGCCTAGGGTGCTCATAACCCTTAATTCAGCCCCTGACGCAAAACAAGATAATAGGATATTGAAATTCAACATATTTGGTATACACAGGGTGACACGTTTGCATGTATATGAAAAATGACAAAACAACGTAATAGGATATTGGTAGTCAAAATCTATGGTATACGCGGTGTCACATTTGTGCGTATGTGACAAATGACGCAAACAACGTAATAAGATGTTGGTAGTCAAAATATGTGGTCTACATAGGTTATCACATTTGTGCGTATGTGAAAACAATGAAAACAATGTAATAGGATATTGGTAGTCAAAATATGTGGTATACACAGGTTGTCACATTTTCGTGTATGTGAAAACAACACAAACAATGTAATAAGATATTGGTAGTCAAAATATGTGGTATACGTAGGCTATAAGTTTTTTTCTTATGTGAAAAGTGACACAAATGGCACAATAGGATATTGGTAGTCAAAATATGTGGTATAAACAAGCTTTCATGTTTGATTGTATGTGATAAATGATGCAAACAATGTAATAGGATATTGGTAGTCAAAATTTTTGGTATACACAGTTGTCATGTTTGCATGTATGTGACAAATGGCGTAAACAATGTAATAGGATATTGGTAGTCAAAATCTTTGGTATACACAAGTTGTCACATTTGTGCGTATGTGACAAATGACACAAACAACGTAATAGGATATTGGTAGTCAAAATATGTGGTATACACGGGTTGTCACGTTTGCATGTATGTGACAAACAATGCAAACAACGTAATAGGATATTGGTAGTCAAAATTTGTGGTATACACAAGTTGTCAGTTTTTCTCGTATGTGAAAAACAACGTAAACAACGTAATAGGATATTAGTAGTCAAAATATGTGGTATACACAGGTTGTCACGTTTGTGTGTATGTGACAAATGACGTAAATAGTGTAATAGGATATTGGTAGTCAAAATTTGTGGTATACATAGGCTGTCATGTTTGCACGTATGTGAAAAATGACGTGAACAACATAATAGGATATTAGTAGTCAAAACCTGTGTTATACATAGGTTGTCATATTTTCACATATGTGACAAACAACACAAACGTTGTAATAGGATACCGTAGTCAAAATATGTCATATACACAAGTTGTCATGTTTGCATGTATGTGACAAATGACACAAACATCATAATAGGATATTGGTAGTCAAAATATGTGGTATACACAGTTGTCACGTTTGCGTGTATGTGACAAATGACGTAAATAGTGTAATAGGATATTGGTAGTCAAAATATGTGGTATACACAGTTGTCACATTTGTGTGTATGTGACAAATGATGCAAACAACATAATAGGATACTAGTAGTCAAAATATGTGGTATACATAGGTTGTCATGTTTGTGTGTATGTGATAAATGACACAAAAAACATAATAGGATACTGGTAGTACAAATATGTGGTATATGCGGGCTGTCGTTTGTTCGTATGTGACAAATGATGCAAAAAGTGTAATAGGATATTGGTAGTCAAAATATGTGGTATACATAGGCCATTAGATTTACTGAGTATTTGACAAATGATGCAAATAGCGTAATAGGATATTGTTAGTCAAAATATGTGGTATACACAGTCATCACATTTACGCGTATGTGACGAATGACACAAATAGCATATAGGATACTTGTAGTCAAAATCATGGGTATACAAGCTTTCACATTTTTGATTATGTGAAAAATGACACAAACATTGTAATAGGATACTGGTAGTCAAAATATGTGGTATACACAAGTTGTCATGTTTGTGCATATGTGACAAATGACGTAAACACCGTAATAGGATACTGGTAGTCAAAATTTGTGGTATACACAAGTTGTCACATTTGCACATATGTAACAAACAACACAAACGGTGTAATAGTCTATTGGTAATCAAAATATGTGGTATACACATGTTGTTACATTTGCATGTATGTGAAAAATGATGCAATCAGTGTAATAGGATAGTGGTAGTCAAAATTTGTGGTATACACAAGTTGTTATTTTTGTTCCTATCTGACAAATGATGCAAACATCGTAATAGGATAGTGGTAGTCAAAATATGTGGTATACATGGGCTGTCAATTTTATTCATATGTGAAAAACAATGCAAACAACATAATAGGATATTGGTAGTCAAAATATGTGGTATACACAGGTTGTCACATTTGTGCGTATGTGACAAATGACACAAATAGTGTCATAGGATATTGGTAGTCAAAATATGTGATATACACAGTTGTCACATTTGTGCATATGTGAAAAATGACATAAACAACATTATAAGATACTAGTAGTCAAAATTTTTGGTATACACATGTTGTCACGTTTGTGCGTATGTGACAAATGAGGTTGCATTTGGTCCCGGAGCATTTGGTCTCTTCCCAGAATCCATATATGTTTCACTTTTTTATATACAATGAAAATGATGGGAGGATTATTACAGGGTCGTTTCCAACCACATTCTTGGGCCACTTTTGGCATTGAATAGTGAAGAAGGTAGCCTTTTAATGCTTAGTGTTTCTTGGGAGTTTAGCATCAGTAACAGGTTGGTTCATCTACTTATTAGCTACCCCTTTTTTAAAGGTATTTTTTTTTTTTTTCCATTCATGGCAGCCATGTCTTATGTTCTTATTTAAAAATGCATGTTTCAGCCAACCAAATTAATTGGCATATGGGTTAATAACTTAACATCCAAACCTAGGTGTCATGAATTTCCCATTTTTCAAGTGAAAACAAGTACATTGACTTCTAGAAATGCACAATTCTTTCACAGAATTCTATATGCTCCCTGAAGCAGGTCCTTCAACTACTTTAGGTTTACCCCAACAATTATTTAGTGCTTAGCATTTGATTTTTATGACATACAAGTACATTCATCAAGCAACGTAAAATTCCTACACATAATTCTATATGCCTCCTCAAGTAGATCGCTTAACATGTAAATAGAGTCATTTATTCCACCAAACAGATCCTTTAATTGCATATTGGATAAGTTTTAGATTATCCTTAGATTTTTATCATCTTATTTACTTGCTTAAATATGATAATACTATCCATTACTTGTTTTTGTATGACAATTCAAAAGCTATTAAAGACACAAGGTTTTCACAGTCCATAATTTTTACGCAGGAAATTTTGTAACAGAAAAATAAATACTTCACACACAATTGCTCTATAAAACAGAAAAATAAAAAATGTCTATCTATGAACAATTTTAAAATCTAAAAATCACATAGCCTCGGTAGTTTCATTCACCTAAATATTTTTTTAGGTCCAAAGATTCTCACCTATTCTCACGCAATGGACATCCTTGCCAATTCTCTACAATTCTCCTACAATCGACCTTCACAGAAAACAGTTGCAATGTTTTGGCGCTTAAATTTTTTGTTGTTTAATCAATAGAATGGGGCAAATAAAACCAAAGTGATGCATTAAATTCTTGCCATCTTCTCACATCCTTTCCTCCAACACATTTCTTTTCCTTTGTATCTATCTTAGGATTGGCCTCAAAAATTGGCATGAGTCACTGACAAGATGGTGATTGGGTTATGTTGACAAGAAGCCAAGGAGGAGGATGCGGTTCCCACATATGGGTGTTGCATGTATGTCATTTTGTATGGCATCGTATGGTGTTTCTTATGGGGGTCATGTGATCGTGTCACCATGATAGATGACTCCTACAATATTAAGGTTGAGGCGATGGAGAATGATGAACCCATACAAGAATGAGAATTGTAATGAAATGACACACAATCGGTATTAGATACCACAGTGTCACTTGTGATATTTGGGCACATGGTTCGTACGATTTGATTGGAATAAATTGTGATAAAATTCAATCTACTACATACAAAGAAATTCTCAAGCACCAATATTTATAGGAAGGAATATCAAAATGTTGAGTAAAGAAAACACTCAATATATGCTTTGAGTTTTAATGGGGGTGAAGATATGCAATTGTTTTTGGAGAATATGGAAATTTACTTACAACTTGAGAAAGCGCATGTAAGTTTCCTAACGTACATAATAAGAGGAAACACAATGAAATGGATTGTTTCTCATAGTCCATTCTTTAAAACATGGGACCAAGTAAAAGAAGCTATGCACACCATATTTGAGCGTAGTAATGTTGCATCAAAGTTTCCAAGTTATAGTGGCATAACCAAATGTGAAGAACATCTACAAAAATGAAAATAGTTATTGCATACAAGGGCATATGAAACTAAGAAAATATTATAGGCACATGTGTTCTACCATATTTTGTATGTATGGTTGAATGTATGGTATGTTGAGTGTGAATTTCATAGAGACACTTTTCATTGGGAGACACTCAATACTAACTTCATACATACCTTTTTTTTACTTCATCAATACCACGCTTGAATTATCCTCTTCGATTTATAAAAAAGTAATTTTGGGGGACAATGTAGTAACTAAGGAGAGAATATTGGCACTAAACAAAGAGAAAGTACTGTAACTCCTAAAAAAATTGAGGAAACACTTACTAATAGTGATTCAAGTGAGGATGGTGAGATTTTGCTAGAAATAAATTGGAGGCACAAGGGTAAAGAAAACATGGTGTGGCGATAGATGAAGAAGCTATCAACAATCATCTAAACATAGAAACATCCTATGAATCTTGAGAATTCATTGACAAGAAAGGTTTAGGGGTTGAACCACACCACAATCCACTAAAGGTTTTACGGGTCAACATAGGAACGAGGAAGCACCAAAAACCTCAACAATTGTAGATTACTAGAGCGAGACAAGTAACCAAAATTGTTGAAACTTTTTGCAATTATAAGGATATATTCCCAAGATTTTATCAAGAATTTAAGGGGTTACACTTTTCATTAGGAAAAATGCAGATTAAATTAGTTAAAGGATCCAAGCCTCGTGTATAAATTACCAAAAAAATGAATCATAATTTATTCATAAAAGTAAAAAAGAAATTGACAACATGTTGGTTGCATGTGTCAAAATACTTGATGGAAGAGTTAGAATGGGTAAGTCCCACAATTATTAATATAAAAATATGGGCACATAATAATTTGTGTGGACTAATGACAGCTAAAATTAGTTTTTTCATGGATCCATTCATATAGGAAATCCTGGAGTGGATCACGAGAAGAGAGATATATACGTTTACTAATGGGTTTTCAGGCTACCACCAAGTGTAAATCATAGTAGAAGATTGAACTAAAATAACTTTCATGATAGAATGGGGGTAATTTTCTTACATTGTAATCTCATTTAGATTCAATAATGCACCAACAAACTTTTCGTTCATAATTGTTGTATCTTTTGAATATTGTATTCTTAAATTCCTTTAGGTGTACATTGATGAGTAAATGGTATATGGACTTGTGAAAGGCCACGTACATTATTTTTTCTAATGTTTGAGAAATGTTTCCGTCTATAAATATCTTTAAATATAAAATATGTGTCTTTGTGACACCTTTTGGCACATTATTTGGACACATAATTTGTAAAGATGATTCGTTGGTTGATCCAACCACAATTGTGGTAATAGTACAATTTGAGGCACTACAAACATAAAGGGAGGTCTCAGTGCCTAACTCGGAAATTGTGAGTACTACAAAAAAATCATCAAAGGCTATGTTAATATTATCACACCACTACAAAAATTATTGCACAAACAAGGAGGGTTTGAATAGGGAGAAGAGAAAGAGACGACATTTCAAGAGTTAAATAAAAAATTGACAAATGCACCAAAATTACAGATTCTTGAAATGGAGCACCCATTTTTCATGGACATGTAGATGTATTTGAAATTGAGCTTAAGGAAATATTGGCGTAGCTAAGATAAATTAACATTAATCCCCTATTTTATTTGTAAGCAAAAAATTGATGCATGCAAAACAAAAATTATACGACTATAAACCGTGAGGGATTGTCAATGGTATACGCGCTACAAAAATTCTAGAAACATTTACTAGCTAATATGTTTTTATTTTACACATTATATGACACTAAAAAACTTGGTCAAAGAGGTAATTTTTAATGAAAGGATATGTCGATGGATAATTCTATTCTAAGAGTTCTAATTTTCGAGTTTTCATCAAAATAGGAAAAAATAATGCAGCACCTAATCATATATTACACATCAATACAAGTGAAGAATTAAAACCAATTGAAGATGGGATGTAGGATGTGTAGCTTATTCAATTTAAGGGTGAAAAAAATGAAATGAGTGACATATTTGTGTTTCTACAATATGGACTTGCACCAACAAATTGGAAAATTCAACAAAAGAAAAAACTTGATGTAAAATCTACACCATATCAATTAATCAATGGAGAACTCTAAAAAATGGGGCACTATGAAATACTAAGATATTGTGTGATGAAAAATGAGCGAGAAGGACATACTCGGTGAAGCACATGAGGTAATTTTCAGTGGGCATTACGCAAGAGAGGATATGGAGTGAAATATTCTAACGTCAAGATTATGGTGGAAAATTTTGTTTAAGGATGTGAAAGAGTATACAAAGGCATGTAACCATTTTCATAGGGTTGGAAATGTAGGAAAGTGTAATGAAATTCCCTTAATGCCAGAATTTATCAAGAACCAATTGATAAGTGGGCAATTGAATTTATTGGACCTATAAATCCATCCGTGTGAAGAACCGCACGCACTATATAATTTTAGTATTGATTACTTAATAATATGAGTATAGGTTGCACCAAAAAAAGATTACACAACAATAAAATACACTAGATTTATACGGGATAATATAATAAGTCAAAATGGGTTCCCTAATCCTTACAAGTGACAATGAGTGACCCATTTACTCAATTTAACATGGTGCATATTCTTTTACAATATTTTATGGTTGTGCACCATAAAAAGACTCCTATCACCTGGATGAACAAATAACACGTGCGAGGTGGAGCTACGAGTAAAAAAATATAGACAAAAGGAATGTCATGATCAAAACATCAAAAATAATAGATTTAAGGTGGGCATAAAAGTACTATTATATGACTAAAAGTTTACATGACACCTTGGAAAACTCAAAACACATTGGTTAGGCCCATATGAGATACATAAAATATTTCCCACCTGGGCATACAAGTTAAAAGACTTATGTGGATAATTTATAATAGGATAGTGTAATGGCAATAGGATAAAACCCTATTATCTGTAAAAGTTATACTTGTAATTGAATAAGGCATATGGCACTAGATTAGTTGTTATTTCAATTCTTAGAGTATTTTTCTTTCATTGTGTTGTAATAAGCACATAACAACTTGTGCATTTGTTTAATGCATTATTTTTTGTTTAATTTTTTATCTAAGATTCTCCACATAATGATTATGGTTTCGAGGTCACAACTTCAAAATATACACATAGAGGACCGCGCAACATTTTTTCTTGGGAAATTTGGTGAAAATTAGGTGCCCAAAGTTGAAGAAAAGCATGTGAAAAATAAACAAATGCACACCAAAAGAAAAAATTTCTAAAGCCAAGGTGGAGTACTTAGTTAGTGTGGGGTGCACCAAAAATTGTGGATAAAAGAGCACAAGGAATTGGCTAAATATAATAATAAAAGGTAAGCTTAGCAATTGGTTGAGTTTGGACGTAAGGATGCACTAAAATACGAAAAGGGCTTCTTAAGAAAGTCGAGAAAAAAGAAGGAAAATTTTATTGAGTGGAAGAATAAGGTTAGAAGATGGTAAAAACTTGAAGGGAGTGATGAAAATGTATAAAGGGATAATGGGGCACATGGAAACTTAGATATAGAGAGACAAAAGTGTTTGTAGGGAATCTAAGGGGAAAGCAAAAGCAAGAAAGAAGGAAGAAGTGCACAAGGAATTTACGCGGACCAAGAACATAAGCCACCTAATGTAGCTAGAGGCCCAGAGGATAAAAGTATCATAGGTCTGTAAGATTTATGACGCACACATGCAATGGGGTCATCAAATCAAGTTAAATTTAAAAGTGGAAAATAACCATCTAAATAGTTTGGTATTAAATGTAGTTGGTAGGAAGTGAATTTGTATGCATGTGAAAGGAGTAAATAAAACGTTAATTACCCATTTGAAAGGGTATAAAAAGGGAGAGTAACTTAGTTTAAAAGTTACCTTGAATTTGAAATAGGAGCTCCAGTGATAAACAACATAAATAAACAAAAAATTGATGCGAGCAGCACACAAAACTAAAAATCATTCACCATTAAAGGATTCCAAAAAATTACAAGAGGATGAGCGGTGGAAAATCATGTAAGGGGTGGTAGAAGTTACCAGAGGCGATACAAATAGTCATAAACAACAAATTAAATGTGGAGAACGGTCCCTTTAACAACTAAAAACTTAACCCTCAACCACTATTAACGTGGAGGTCAAGTTCTTTTACAATATGAGGAGAGTTGAGGCCATAAACCACCCAAGAATAATTTAGAGAGTATTCCAAGCTAGGCATAGAAATAAATTTAGATCAAAGGAGGCACATAATAATAAGGTTATGCAACAACCTAGTACTTCTAGTGACACCATTTTATCACTTCCTATACTCGATGTCTAGTGAAGGCTCGAGTGGAACTACTATCAAGAAAGTTCCAAGTGGGGAAGGATAAATATATATTGAAAAATAGGTAGAAGTGTAGGAGGTGAAAGTAGAGGAAGGAGACAATTCTTTGGTGCACTCGAAGAAGGATGAGAAAAAATGACTCCCATCCATAAATCCAAAAAGGATAGGATTTCCATGTAACTAAACTTTGAGATGTAAGATTTGGAGGATGTATTGGAAGGGGGACATGGAAAATCCAAGTCAATTTGTTTAAAAATTTTGACTTTCATCACCATACGCATGGATTAGAAGGACTAATAGTTATAGATATGGTGCATGTCATAAACGAGAAGGATGATAAGGGGCACATCATTTATGACTATAGTGTAAACTAGACACTTGAGAAAGTAGGGTTCCTTCGTATTTTTGATGTACCCTTCTTCAACAAACTAGTGGATCTCTTCTAGTACTTAATCTTTCATGAGTGTGAATGATATTTCTATTTTACGGGGTGATGCATGAGAATGACTCCGCTTCTTGATTAGCATAGAAACTAGGTTGATCAATTATGGAAAGTATTTTGCACAAGTATCACACAATGACAAGGAAATTAAAGAGGTTAAAGACCTCTTAAATTAAAAGAGATCGAGTGGTACGCCTTATCCATCATAGAAATAAAGGATCCATGTAAAAGAGATCGGGGTATGCCTTCTAAAGCCAAGGTGGAGTACTTAGTTAGTTTGGGGTGCACCAAAAATTGTGGATAAAATAGCACAAGGAATTGGCTGAATCTAATAATCAAAGGTAAGCTTAACAATTGGTTGAGATTGGATGTAAGGATGCACTAAAATACGAAAAGGGCTTCTTAGGAAAGTCGAGAAAAAAGAAGGAAAATTTTATTGAGTGGAAGAATAAGGTTAGAAGATGGGAAAAACTTGACGGAGTGATGAAAATGTATAAAGGGATAATGGGGCACATGGAAACTTAGATATAGAGAGACAAAAGTGTTTGTAGGGAATCTAAGGGCAAGGAAAAGTGAGAAAGAAGGAAGAAGTGCACAAGGAATTTACGTGGACCAAGAACATAAGCCACCTAATGTAGCTAAAGGCCCAAAGGATAAAAGTATCATAGGTCCAGTAAGATTCATGACGCACACATGCAATGGGGTCATCAAATCAAGTTAAATTTAAAAGTGGAAAATAACCATCTAAATAGTTTGGTATTACATGTAGTTCTTAGGGAAGTGAATTTGTATGCATGTGAAAGGAGTAAATAAAATGTTAATTACCCATTTGAAAGGGTATAAAAGGGAGAGTAACTTAGTTTAAAAGTTACCTTGAATTCGAAATAGGGAGCTCCAGGTGATAAACAACATAAATAAGCAAAAATTGATGCGAGCACACAAAACTATAAAATCATTCGCCATTAAAGGATTCCAAAAAAATTACAAGAGGATGAGTAGTGGAAAATCATGTAAGGGTGGTAGAAGTTACGAGAGGCGTACAAATAGCCATGAACAACAAATTAAATGTGGAGAACGGTCCTTTAACAACTAAAAACTTAACTCTCAACCACTATTAACGTGGAGGTCAAGTTCTTTTTACAATATGAGGAGATTTGAGGCCATAAATCACCCAAGAATAATTTTTAGAGTATTCCAAGCTAGGCATAGAAATAAATTTAGATCAAAGGAGGCACATAATAATAAGGTTATGCAACAACCTAGTACTTCTAGTGACACCATTTTAAGCACTTCCATATACTCAATGTCTAGTGAAGGCTCGAGTGGAACTACTATCAAGAAAGTTCCAAGTGGGGAAGGATAGATATATATTGAAAAATAGGTAGAAGTGTAGGAGGTGAAAGTAGAGGAAGGAGACAATTCTTTGGTGCACTCGAAGAAGGATGATAAAAAAATGACTCCCATCCGTAAATCCAAAAAGGGTAGGATTTCCATGTAACTAAACTTTGAGATGTAAGATTTGGAGGATGTATTGGAAGGGGGGACATGGAAAATCCAAGTCAATTTGTTTAAAAATTTTAACTTTCATCACCATATGCATGGATTAGAAGGACTAATAGTTATAGATATGGTGCATGTCATAAACGAGAAGGATGATAAGGGGCACATCATTTATGACTATAGTGTAAACTAGACACTTGAGAAAGTAGGGTTCCTTCCTACTTTGATGTATCCTTCTTCAACAAACTAGTGGATCTCTTCCAGTACTTAATCTTGCATGAGCGTGAAGGATATTTCTAATTTACGGGTGATGCATGAGAATGACCTACTTCTTGATTAGCATAGAAACCGGGTTGATCAATTATGGAAAGGATTTGGCACAAGTATCACACAATGACAAGGAAATTGAAGAGGTCAAAGAACTCTTAAATTAAAAGAGATTAGGGTACACCTTATCCATCATAGAAATAAAGGATCCATGTACAAGAGATTAGGGTACGCCTTCTAAAGCCAAGGTGGAGTACTTAGTTTGGGGTGCACTAAAAATTGTGGATAAAAGAGCACAAGGAATTGGCTGAATCTAATAATCAAAGGTAAGCTTAACAATTGGTTGAGTTTGGACGTAAGGATGCACTAAAATACGAAAAGGGCTTCTTAGGAAAGTCGAGAAAAAAAGAAGGAAAATTTTATTGAGTGGAAGAATAAGGTTAGAAGATGGGAAAAACTTGAAGGGAGTGATGAAAATGTATAAAGGGATAGTGGGGCACATGGAAACTTAGATATAGAGAGACAAAAGTGTTTGTAGGGAATCTAAGGGGAAAGGAAAAGTGAGAAAGAAGGAAGAAGTGCACAAGGAATTTACGTGGACCAAGAACATAAGCCACCTAATGTAGCTAGAGGCCCAGAGGATAAAAGTATCATAGGTCCTAGTAAGATTCATGACGCACACATGCAATAGGGTCATCAAATAAAGTTAAACTTAAAAGTGGAAAATAACCATCTAAATAGTTTGGTATTAAATGTAGTTGGTAGGAAGTGAATTTGTATGCATGTGAAAGGAGTAAATAAACGTTAATTACCCATTTGAAATGGTATAAAAGGAGAGTAACTTAGTTTAAAAGTTACCTTGAATTCGAAATAGGGAGCTCCAGGTGATAAACAACATAAATAAGCAAAAATAAAAATTGATGTAGAGCACACAAAACTATAAAATCATTCGCCATTAAAGGATTCCAAAAAAATTACAAGAGGATGAGTAGTGGAAAATCATGTAAGGGTGGTAGAAGTTACGAGAGGCAATACAAATAGCCATGAACAACAAAGTAAATGTGGAGAACGGTCCCTTTAACAACTAAAAACTTAACCCTCAACCACTATTAACGTGGAGGTCAAGTTCTTTTTACAATATGAGGAGATTTGAGGCCATAAATCACCCAAGAATAATTTTTAGAGTATTCCAAGCTAGGCATAGAAATAAATTTAGATCAAAGGAGGCACATAATAATAAGGTTATGCAACAACCTAGTACTTCTAGCGACACCATTTTAAGCACTTCCATATACTCAATGTCTAGTGAAGGCTCGAGTGGAACTACTATCAAGAAAGTTCCAAGTGGGGAAGGATAGATATATATTGAAAAATAGGTAGAAGTGTAGGAGATGAAAGTAGAGGAAGGAGACAATTCTTTGGTGCACTTGAAGAAGGATGAGAAAAAATGACTCCCATCCGTAAATCCAAAAGGGTAGGATTTCCATGTAACTAAACTTTGAGATGTAAGATTTGGAGGATGTATTGGAAGGGGGACATGGAAAATCCAAGTCAATTTGTTTAAAAATTTTAACTTTCATCACCATATGCATGGATTAGAAGGACTAATAGTTATAGATATGGTGCATGTCATAAACGAGAAGGATGGTAAGGGGCACATCATTTATGACTATAGTGTAAACTAGACACTTGAGAAAGTAGGGTTTCTTCATACTTTGATGTATCCTTCTTCAACAAACTAGTGGATCTCTTCCAAGATTTAATCTTGCATGAGTGTGAAGGATATTTCTAATTTATTGGGTGATGCATGAGAATGACCTACTTCTTGATTAGCATAGAAACCGGGTTGATCAATTATGGAAAGGATTTGGCACAAGTATCACACAATGACAGGAAATTGAAGAGGTCAAAGACCTCTTAAATTAAAAGAGATCGAGGTACGCCTTATCCATCATACAAATAAAGAATCCATGTAAAAGAGATCAAGGTACGCCTTCTAAAGCCAAGGTGAGTACTTAGTTAGTTTGGGGTGCACCAAAAATTGTGGATAAAAGAGCACAAGGAATTGGCTGAATCTAATAATCAAAGGTAGGCTTAACAATTGGTTGAGTTTGGACGTAAGGATGCACTAAAATACGAAAAGGGCTTCTTAGGAAAGTCGAGAAAAAAGAAGGAAAATTTTATTGAGTGGAAGAATAAGGTTAGAAGATGGGAAAAACTTGAAGGGAGTGATGAAAATGTATAAAGGGATAGTGGGGCACATGGAAACTTAGATATAGAGAGACAAAAGTGTTTGTAGGGAATCTAAGGGGAAAGGAAAAGTGAGAAAGAAGGAAGAAGCGCACAAGGAATTTACGTGGACCAAGAACATAAGCCACCTAATGTAGCTAGAGGCCCAGAGGATAAAAGTATTATAGGTCCAAAGATTCATGACACACACATGCAATGGGGTCATCGAATCAAGTTAAATTTAAAAGTGGAAAATAACCATCTAAATAGTTTGGTATTAAATGTAGTTGGTAGGGAAGTGAATTTGTATGCATGTGAAAGGAGTAAATAAAACGTTAATTACCCATTTGAAAGGGTATAAAAAGGGAGAGTAACTTAGTTTAAAAGTTACCTTGAATTTGAAATAGGGAGCTCCAGGTGATAAACAACATAAATAAGCAAAAATTGATGCAGAGCACACAAAACTATAAAATCATTCGCCATTAAAGGATTCCAAAAAAATTACAAGAGGATGAGTAGTGGAAAATCATGTAAGGGTGGTAGAAGTTACTAGAGGTGATACAAATAGCCATGAACAACAAAGTAAATGTGGAGAACGGTCCCTTAACAACTAAAAACTTAACCCTCAACCACTATTAACGTGGAGGTCAAGTTCTTTTTACAATATGAGGAGATTTGAGGCCATAAATCACCCAAGAATAATTTTTAGAGTATTCCAAGATAGGCATAGAAATAAATTTAGATCAAAGGAGGCACATAATAATAAGGTTATGCAACAACCTAGTACTTCTAGCGACACCATTTTAAGCACTTTCATATACTCAATGTCTAGTGAAGGCTCAAGTTTAACTACTATCAAGAAAGGTCCAAGTGGGAAAGGATAGATATATATTGAAAAATAGGTAGAAGTGTAGGAGGTGAAAGTAGAGGAAGGAGACAATTCTTTGGTGCACTCGAAGAAGGATGAGAAAAAATGACTCCCATCCATAAATCCAAAAAGGATAGGATTTCCATGTAACTAAACTTTGAGATGTAAGATTTGGAGGATGTATTGGAAGGGGGACATGGAAAATCCAAGTCAATTTGTTTAAAAATTTTAATTTCATCACCATACGCATGGATTAGAAGGACTAATAGTTATAGATATGGCGCATGTCATAAACGAGAAGGATGATAAGGGGCACATCATTTATGACTATAGTGTAAACTAGACACTTGAGAAACTAGGGTTCCTTCGTATTTTTATGTACCCTTCTTCAACAAACTAGTGGATCTCTTCCCGTACTTAATCTCGCATGAGTGTGAAGGATATTTCTAATTTACGGGGTGGCATGCATGAGAATGACCTGCTTCTTGATTAGCATAGAAAATGGGTTGATCAATTATGGAAAGGATTTGGCACAAGTATCACACAATGACAAGGAAATTGAAGAAGTCAAAGTCCTCTTAAATTAAAAGAGATCATGGTACGCCTTATCCATCATAGAAATAAAGGATCCATGTACAAGATTCATGTCATGACTCCTAACGTCCAAACTCGGTGGGCGCAAAGAGGTAAATGAATGTGAACAATAAATTTATTTATATTGCACACAAAATAGTGCAATTTACTTAGTATAATTTGTCTCAAGATATCTTTGAATGTATAATAGATAATGTGGAGCTTTAACATAGTGGTAAACTTTCAATGGGGTGTAATACTCTTATTTTTGGTCTTCAATGAGATAGGTGTTCCTGAAGGTTCCAAAAACCTAATTGTTTACACTCTCTAGAGAAAAAGTCTCCCACCAAATGATATAGCAATTTTCGGTGCCCAAAACTCTCAATAATGCCTAGAAGGCTAGGCTTGGCAACTGGCTAAAACACTTACAATATGTTTGTGAGAAAGACTCAAGGATTCCACACCATCTGTGAAAGGAGGTAGAAGGAAAATTATATTTTGTTATAATGAAATGTTATTGTCTCGGACTATTTATTCAAACTTTTAGGAATAAGTCTCCTTGGGGAAAATTTCCCTATGCTCTTTATAGCAAATTATTTTATGTGATACGTGGATCGATCAAAGATGCAAAGAGAATCCAAATTGACCCACTAAAAATTTATGCGAGATATACACACCTTCTAAAATACTCAAAAATATGAGGGAAGTGAAGTTTATGTGGAGAGGCGTGAAGCATGCATTTTCTCCTAGACCAAGTGGAGACTAGCGTAATAAACAACAAGGCACACTAGTTATTTTACTACTTAAGGCTAAAGAATAAGAAAGACACAACATGACCACAAATGGAGGAACATCCATATGAATGAATGATTCCACCGATTAGGACAAAGAGGTCAAGGGGATGAAAAATCCAAAGAAATTAAGATCTACCAATGAAGAATAATAATGACATAAGGCCTCACCCATAAATAAGTGAAGGGAGGGCACAACAAAATGTCTATGACATCTCCAGACTCAAGCAACTCATAAGGCTAGGGAAAGTGAGTTGAAAAATGGGGATGATGGAAAATATAGTGGTAGCGCAGAACCGACAATGGGCTAGGAGATTATAATGCACTAGTACGCATTGACACAAGTGTAGGAGTTAATAGTTAATGACCAAATTTATCTAAGGATGGGGAAGAGACAGGTTTTGATGCACCAATGCAAATAACCACTCCAAGATAACCTACCCCTACCCTAACCCATTCACATGCATAAGAGGATCTAGATAAAGAAATTATTCATAAATACTCAAGCACGAGGACATCCATAGCTCCAAACTCACCCCAAGATATTTTCACAATTAAAGATGAAGGGGTTGAAACCACGAGGAGGAGGAGAAACATTATGAGGAAGAGGAAGAACATGGATGTTGTGGTGATGCAGAGGAAGAAAGTGAGAATGAAGAGGAGGAAGAGAAGCATCACCAAGATAAAGAAACTTGTGCATTACAAGAGTTAGAGGAAGAATATGTTGATGAGGGGGATGAAACATTCAATGTTGATCCTAAGAAACCTTGCAAATATATCCACACAATATATCAACAAAGGAGGGCTAAGAAGGATCTATTTGCATGATATTGTATGAAATATTTCATAGGGATGAATTGTGTAAAGAAGGCACTATCCTTTGCCCTATATTTTACATAGAGGAACACATCATTGAGCTACCCAATGCTGTTTAAACCATATTCCCATAGAATATGGAGAAACAATAGACCTTTCAAACTTAATACCTTTATGAAACACAAGCAAGGTGAGGCACTACTAAAAATAGTTGGTGAAGTAGTCCAATAGAATTTGAATAACAAGGTCATACTACCACATACAAAGAAATTTTTGGATGAGTCAAGGCTAAGGAGCTAAAAGAAACCGAACTAAACTGTGTGAGTTAACCAGGAACAAAAATTCTTGCATGAAAAATATTCCCACACTAATAAAAACGTAAAAGAGTTAAGTGAGAAGATACTTTTCAATTCACATAATCTTATAAAAGAATACTCGATCATCCTAGACAAGAATATAGAAGAACTGGAATAACTACTAAACCTCGTGTTCAAAAAAATAGAAGTGGGTCAAAATGGAGTGCAATAGTGAAAAGGTGATAGGGGTAATATCGGGTCATTTTTCTAAAGAATTTGAGGGCATGCATGGATTTGGAAAAACAATTTAAAGAAAAGGTGGCATATGTAGACAAGATAGTCACAGTCATGTTTAGACAAACTAAGATCATAGACATGCATACACTCAAGGATACAAAGAAACAAATCTCCTAGAAGAGTTGGAAGGCAATGATGTTGATAAGGTTTCCCATTATGAGCTCGTAGAATATTTTTAAAGGTTAGGGGAAGAGACCAAAGGCAAAAAGAGAAAATATCAAGCAAAAATTAGGTGAGATGAGGAAGATAACTACTAAGGAGGAATCTGAGTTGGAAAAATCAACCTCCTAGGTTGAGAAGGCCTTGAAATAAATGTGAACTAGGGCATATGACCCGAAAATAGGCGCCAAAAAAATGGTTGAGTTCACTACACAAACCGATCAATTGGGCCCCCTCTTCCAAGTAGCATTAGATGGATAGACCGAGCATAAAAATCTACTCGCAAGAGGTCCCAAAGTTATTCAAGGTAGAAGAAAATAATTTCCCAGGGAGGAAAACCAAATTAGTGTGGGGTATGTTGAGTCCCAAAATTCTACATTATTTCATTGGTTAAGTTCCACATTACAAACTAACAAAGTTGTATTCTTTATTATTTATATTCTTAGAGTTGTGTGCACATAATGTCGAAGATTTACGTGTAATAATGTCGAATGTTTTCCTACAAGAATATCAAAAACTTTGTGTAAGGATATTTTAAGAACCAGTACAAGAGTTACAAAGGAACCCCATAAAAATATCGGTGAATGCACAAGTTCTAGAAGGAAGCATGAAGGATTTGGGATAAGGAAGAATGAAGCTTTGTACCTAAAAACTAAAAACTGAAAGAACCTACAAAAGGATAAACCACACACCATAGGAATAGATGAGATAAAGATAACAAAAGCAACTGAAATTTGAGTTACTTGCATGAAATTGGTGCAAGAACAAGGTAGAAACAGAGACTAAAGATAGGTGATCAAAAGATAGCGCATGAGGTAGAAAGAGAGAGGATATTGCTAAATATAGCCATGAAACATCTATAGGATTACCATGTAAAGTATAGAACTAGATCATATCAACATCCAAATAATCATTAGTTCAATATAATAGTTAAGTGGTAGTTATGGAACCCCAAGGGCTAAGAATATATTTTGTTCAACTAGTGAAGGGAAAGTACCCACTAGTATATATACCCCTTGTAGGGTTCATTTTAAGGGGGCATGAGATGAATATTATTATGTATTTTTTGAGAATTCAATACAAAGTATAGGATGTTATGGAGTAAATGTATTTCTTGCACGTGAGTATATTAATCTAATGTGTTTTCCTTATTAATGTTTATTAATTGTTAATCTTTGTTAATTTCCTTATCATAATGCCGTAACATGATGGGACCGGTATTTTCGCATGCCTCATGTGAGTGCACCAAGGTTTTTACTTTGACATGATATGTCACAGTGCGAAGGAGGTAGACTAACTATGTGTGACAAAGTGACGAAACATTTTACAATTATTGATATGTTTTGGTAGGTATAACTAGACTCACAATAGTAAGTAAATACAAATGAGCACTTTGGTTAGTAAATTTTGGAAAATTAGCAAGATTAGGATATTATGACGAAGGTTAAGGAACAATTAATTTAATCCAAGAATGAAGTGAAATATTTAATTCTCATATTTTATGATGACATCAACCCGCTCCAATAATTTAAATTATAGGTGAAGTAAATCACATTTGAACTATTGGATTGGAATGTGCAACTACAAACTACAAGTTAAATTCAAGCCAACACCAACCTTTCCAAGATAATGTAGGCACATATGGTAGTGTAGAAAGATTCACAAGATGTAGATAAATAACTATAAACATCCTCGCATGCTTGAGATAATTTTAGTGATGGACTGTAAGAGTGGGAGTGTAATATGTTGTGTAATGTGTTGTGTAATAGTTTTGCCAAGGTACAAGTACAACGAATGAGGGGTCATCTAGAGGGATTGATCAAAGAAATATAAAATGCAATGTATCTTGAAATCCTAATTGTAGAAAATGTAAAATAAAACATTTTGTTTGAAATAATGCAAGCATTGGAAAAATTACAACTATACTTTTGTTGACCTAATAAAGATCTCATAGATTTGAATGTATACCAAAGAAATAAACTATTCCTACCAACTATAAAAATCATAAGGAATGCCCTAAAATACATCATCCCTCATCTCATGCTCCAAATGATCAAGGTAGAATAATAATTACCACCTCCATCCACTCCTCCATCAACACATCTCCAACCATCCCTATCTCGAGAAGCTAGAGCAACAAAAATAGGCTAACGGGTAACATAATTTTGTGGAAGGTAAAATTTAGAAGATTCAATTACAAAAAAAATCAATAGATATTTGTAAGTAGGCCCACATTAATTGAAAACCCAAAAGGGTGATTTATTGGGGATTTTCTATAGATTGAAAACCCAAAAGTATGATATGTTGGAAAGACTACTTGATTAAAAATCCATGAGGGTGGCTAAGTGGTGTGTAAAGGATGAAAATTGATAAACAACAGCCTTTGTGCCGACTATGAGTTGAGTATCTCATTGTGTATCACAATCAACATCATGCAAAGTTTGAAACAATAAGACAAAACACTTTCCATAGTCTATAAGCACCTTTTTCTCCAAATGAGACAACTATTTAATTCCCGAAAGCACATTGAAGTGTATAGGAATCAAAAAATTAGTTTGTTGTAGGTTGTACTTGTTGTATATTGTGTAATACGAAGGTATATGTATAGCATAAATATTAAAAATAGAGGATATATAATGATCCTTAAGTACAAGTGGAGAATATGAATAGCATCTTTTGATATGAAAGGGAAGAAGAAGGGACTTGTAATCTAAGAGTTGCCTTGAGATGTATAAAACAATGTAATTCCATTTGCACCAAAGGTTGATCTTGATTCGATCGAGTTTAGGTCTATGCTCATGATTTAGTAATATAAATATAGTCTATTATTACATCTTTCTCTTTTTTTCTTTCCTTCATTTGTCTTTGATATGTAGTTATTGCACATTATGCACGATAAGAGTTGTTATGAGTTTTTGTATTATGTTTTAAGGATAGTAAATGGAAAAGCTTGCATATATCCTAGACTACAACATGTAGCATGTAGTGATGAGTGATTCTAGGAACCATTGCTAACAATATCCATAGTGAAACCTACAACACATAGTGTATTTAATTTCCATAAAAATAATATAACTTAAAGTCATATTTGTAAATGTATTTGAAACATGAAATTTGAAATTTAAAATTACAAATTTGAAAAGTGAACGAAGCATAGAATGAGTATAGATATTTTTCTTACTAAAGGAGAAGCTCCTTGATGAAGTTATGGAGAAATGGATTGAACTAAACAGCAAAAGGATTGGGGATGATCAATCCCAAATTTTTGAAGGATAATTTGAAGCTAAAAGGGAATTGTGTGTCACAAGGTTTTTATACACCTCGATTATCGTTTAAGAAGAATAAAGATGTCACAGGATGTCTAGCAATCCCAAAAAGAGTGAGAAGAAGAGTCTCTCATGGATTTCTAGTCGCCTAATAATTCTTCTACCCACCGAACTGCATCAATGCAAAGGATCTATGTCCTAAATGTGTAAAATAATACAAAGATAAAAAAATATAAAGTATATGTATGTCCCCATCATGTAATGTCCCAATGTATTAAGTGTTCACATATTAATATAGAAGGAGTCTCATGCCCCATACCATGTATTGTAAAGGTACTCAAGATGTACAAAGTTGAAAGGGAAATAATTACTCATACCCCCAAAGATTTTATATCGAAATGTAGTACTCTACTCTAAAGTGTGCCAATTGTCCCTAAACATGTATCAAATTCCTATAAAAGTGTGTATGTTCCAAAATAAATTGAATTTGTTGTTGAAAATTTTTCCAATACAAAACCGTTCATCCTAGGTGATACATCTAATAGTTTCATCCCTTGTTAGATTGTTTTTTACCTGTAAATTTTGATCTTAATTTATATCTATTTTAGATCTTGTGTATCTATAATATGTTCCATTTTGTTCTATATTCTTTATATTTTCCCGAATTGCATAGATATTTGTATGATAGCCCCATTGAAATTCCCCCTCTTTTGAGGTAAGTGATATGTGCAATACATTGTTCGGATCAAAATAAGTGAAGTGTGTCCATGTTAGATGTAGCATATAGTCAGCATCGGATCACATTGAAGGTTGTTATAGGTGGGAAACATAGAGATTTTGTTCATATTCTTACAAAATAATGTATGGTAGAAACCATGACATGAAGAAATAAGAAAAATCATACATGTAAACAAACATATGAACGTAAAAGTATACAATCATGGAAGCATACAAGTATAGAAAGCAATGTCACATTATATCAATTATAGAAAAGGTCAAAGGATTTATACAAGGGACACAAGAGTGTTATAGACACAAGAAATCATGAGAAAAGGAAATATATGACACAAAAAAGGAACACTAAAGTGTCACACAAGCATGCTTAATAACGCACATAGGCCATATACATGAAAATAAGCATATAATTAGGTAAGTGAACACAATAGTAGATAGTATCCTAGAGGAACAAAAATCAAGAGATACTAGTCCTACATAAAGCACATGTATTAGTCACCTTAGTCTTAATAAATAGCATATATCACAATATAGAATATAGGCATAATGAGGAAGTGATAGAAACGTGTAATGAAACAATATCGCTTGATAGTGTAGAATATACCGCTAGATAAGAAATTCTACTAGGTTAGGGACTAGGCTAGCACTTGTCATTGTGTAGAGTCATGTGTGTGTCTTGCATCATGCTCAAATACCTCATGAATGCATGTGTGTTAAGAATATTTAGAATATGTTATCTATTAAACCATATAACAAATTACATATATAAATTAAATAATTAGCAAACCAAGTCTCATATAGGTATTGGATCTCGTATACCGATCGTATTTCAATGGTTTTGTGCTTATGAGAATATTTTGGATGGTTTTACGATTTGTAGGTTGTGCGGAAGAAAAATTAAATTCAAGACTAGGGGGTCAATTAGATATTGTTATCACAATATGTATTATAATCAAAATATTTTCCATTAGGATTTCTCGTATCAAACTCAATAGCATGAGGGAGAGATACAAGGTCGCACTCGAGCATCATTTTTAAGATTGCATATGGAAAGAGGGAGGCCATTATGTGAATATTTTATGTTTTATATTATACTATTTTTTATTTTTATAGCATTGAGACTATGTGAATGTGTGTTACTTGACATTGAGTAGGTAATCTACATTATGATCAGAACCTATTTTCCCGGCTTAGCCATATGATAAAGCTTACAAAAGTAAGGTCCATTTAATTTTCTAGTCCGTCGAGGTGATAGAGAATCGTGATATATTCCTCATCGCATAGGGTGGGCCATTTTTCAAGCATAGTGAACTTCCAATTTGTCATATTGTGTTGATGATTAGAAAGACAAACATGTTTGATTGTAATTGATGTTTGAGCACTTGGAAAGTAATACTATGACTAGTCTTATCAATATTTCCTTTTAAGTGTCTGATCCATAGGGATCCAAAATAAATCTACTTCATCATATCAAAGTGAGCACAAAGAAGGAAAATAAATACACAAAGGTTTTGTCTTTACAAGAACATGAACGCCGCTCCGTGCAAAGCTTAGCGCGTTCTGAAAATGCCACCCACCCAAGACGGCTCACCCGAATTTGAAATTTTTTTCAATGTCTCTTCTCCTCCATGACCTTTCCCATTCTCCAGTGCACAGGAGGACATGAGAAAGGCTATAAATACATGTTTGTAGAAGATAATAAGAGCATTGAAGGATGAAATAAAGTGAGCAAGAAGTTCTTAGTGTTGGAATTGTGTTTTGTAGAAGAAAGGAGTGTTGAGATAGAGAAAGCAAGTAATTGGGAGGAAGTGTGAGATATTATCTACTTCTCTTTCATACTTATTGTAATTTCTGTACTTATTATTTGAATTGGCCAATAAAAGTGGGAAGAAAGAGAAATTTCCCTTCTCGACTGGTTTTTCCTCCTCTGAGGTTTCCAGGATAAAACTTGTTGGTGTTTGTGAGTTTATATTCTTTCCTTTCCTGCAATTGTTGATTCTAAGCACAAGAAAAATTTATTCACTAGTTATCTGTCATTTTCTAATAGAAATTAGAACAAAAATGTTTAATTTGTGATTATGTGAATAATTCCAAAGTTGAAGAGTTTATAGATCATTTTGGTATTAGAGCAAACAAGTATACATGACTGTGGTATTCATTCTTGGATTTTTATGACAGTGACTAGATCTAAAGGTGAAGAGGATTTACCTTGCAATCCAAAAATTTCTACAAAGAAGTGGAAATAGAGAATTCGGGGACAAATGGAGGAAGAGAACTTGGTCCGTAGAATCAAGATGTTGGAGACCATGATGGATAGGATGTTTAGAAGGCAAGAAGAACTTGCAGATTTGCAAAAGATAGCTTTTGTCAAGCAAGACTCCATGGACTCAGTGGTTTTAGGCTACGCTGAAAACTTTGGCATAGGGAGGAGCCACCATGAGGAAGATTATGGGGAAAATCATGAATAAGAGACTTCAAACACAATAGAAAAGGTAAAATATGATCATACTCCTTTTAAAGTTGAGACAAAAGTTGAGATTAAAAGATTTGAAGGACAAGTAGATGTAGAGTTTCTTGATAAATGGCTAAAACAATTAGAAGTCTACTTTAGCATCCATAATGTCACTGAGGCACAGAGGATCATATTTTCACATCTCAAAATGGAGGGACACACTCTGGTTTTGTGGGAAACCCATCTAACCACTTGTGAAAAGAAGAAGCGTCCTATTGTGAAATCTTAGCAAGAATTTAAAGAATTACTTAGAGCTAACTTCTATCCTATTGGCCACAAGACTAACCAAATGATTAAATGGTAGTATTTTAGACAAGGCAGTGGTCAAAGTGTGTAGGACTATACTACAGAGTTTCGGAGGCAGGCCATGTTGTTAAACATGGACTTGGAGGATGAGGATATTCTGACTAAGTACTTGGGAAGATTTCACACTAACTTTCAAGAAAATTCATCTCCACAAATCCCAAAGATCTCAACGAGGCATGTGTGCAAGCCCTACATAGATGATGAAAAATAGCAAGGAGAAGCAGAGCCAAGGGAAAATCAGGTTGACAAATCAGCAGTAAAAAAGTGTATGGGAAAACAGTAACAAGGGTAAGTGGAAAGGGAAAGGTAAAAAGTTGCCACTACTTTAAATACTTGTAAAGATCCCAAGAATTTTTCAAGAACTCGTGATATCAATGGTCATATTGACGCTACATGTTGAAGTTGCATCCAGAGTTACATCCAAAGAACCGAACTAAGGACTCAAATAATTCCATGACAACTATAAAAACAAGGGGAGGTGGAAATCGAAGATGACTCGATGTAGACGAAAGGATTGGATGCATAGCCACCAACATGGATAGCCGTGAAGAGGAGATGAGTACACTATTCCCGATCAAGAGAACTAAGGTAAATGCTTTGGTTGATACTAGTTCTCGCCTAACTTTATTTCAAGCAAATTATAAAGAATCTTGGTCTTGAGACTTATGAGCATCCACACCCTTATCCTTTGGGTTGGTTGAAGAAGGGTGTTGGAATTAAGTTAACAAGAAGATGTAAGGTTAAGTTTGGGATAAATTCCCGAGATATTGATGTTTTGGAAGATGACGTTATTCCACTTGATATTTTTGATGTTGTATTCAAGAGTCCTTACTTGTATATTAGGGATGCTATATTTAGGATAAGAGAAAACCGGTATAGATGGGGTAAGGATAGGATCATATACAACATCCGAGCACACCAACGATAAGACACGGGTTACTATGGTGAGTGTTAACCAAGAAAAATGACTTATTTAGGAAAATCATAATTAGTTTTGTTTACTTTTGTTAAAGGATAAACAAGATGGGGTAGAAGTTTCAGATATTTCTAACCAGGGAAAGCATGATTTGGATAGTATTATTCAGTCTTTTCAGGAAGTATTTCAAGCTCCCAATGGGTTACCACCAAAATGGGAAGTAGAGCATGAGATTCATCTATTGCCAGAGTCCCCTCTACTAAACATCGGGTTGTATAGAAAATCCTTTCTTGAGAGTACTAAAGTAAAGAAACAACTCCAAGAACTACTAGACCAAGGGGTGATACGTACAAGCACCTCACCATGTGGTTCACCTATTGTGATGGTGCCAAAGAAGGATGGTTCTTGGATAATGTGCATTGACTACACACTTTGAAAAATATCACCATAAAGTATAGATATCCACTTCCCGCATAGATGATGTCTTGGACCAGCTTCAACATGCCAAATTCTTCACGAATTTGGATCTCAAGTCAAGTTATCACCAAGTCAGAATGAAGGAGGAGGATATATGGAAGACTACCTTCAAGACAAAAAAGGTTTGTATGAATGGTTAGTACTTCCTTTTGGGTTATGTAATGCACCCGCTACATTTATGAGATTGATGAACAATGTGTTGTGGGATTTCATAGATTCATGTGTTATTGTATATCTAGATGATATCTTGATTTTTAGTGTCACATGGGAAGAACATCTAACTCATTTACAAAAAGTCTTGCAAGTTCTCAGGGAGAAACAATTGCTTTGTAATATGAAGAAACATGAATTTTCCAAATAGTCACTTTTCTATCTTGGGAACGTGGTTGGAGGACGAGAGCTACAAGTGGATCCAAAGAAGGTGGAGTTATCACTAATTAGACAACACCAACAAGACCCACATAGACTAGGAGTTTTGTGGGAGCTGTACAATACATGTGGAAGTTCATTCTGAGTTTCTCTCGTGATTACAAAGACACCTCTACACATAGTGGCCTGAAAAGAGTAAGGGTTTTATTGGGGTAAGGAACAAGAAAAACCTTTGAGTAATTGAAATAAAATAATAGTCATGCTCTAGTACTTTCTCTTCCTAATTTGCAGCAGCCTTTCGGAGTAAAGATGAATTTCAAAGTGATTACGTTATGGGTGTAGTGTTGCTTCAAGGAGGTAAACCTCGTATGCTATCATTCATTACAAACTTTCACTTTAGTAGTTAAAGGATATTCAATATATGATAAGAAAATGTATGCACTAGTTCGCAATTAAAAAATGGAAGCATTATTTTTGGGTAAAGAAACTATTGTGCACACTGACCACAAACCTCTCTAGTATTTGCAAGCACAATCTAAATTATAGCATGCAAGGCACTTGCAAATGGATGAGGTTCCTTCAACAGCTTCCATCTAGTGATCAAATACAAGAAGGGTACTACAAAATTGGTGGCGTATGACATGTTGTTCTAGACACCCACATAGGAGAAGTTATCTTGTTTGGCCACTATCTCTAAGATCGATCCCTTCACGAAGGAAGCTTACAGAGAGGCATATGCCCAGTGATAGAGACTTTTTGGTGACATTTCATCGCCCAATCCCAAGGACCGAAAGGATAGGGATTGAATATTCTTATCTCAAGGATGGGCTACTCTCCGATGGGGAAGCTTTATGTGCCTCAAGAATAAAGACTTATATTGATGAGGGAAGCACATACCTCAAAATTAGCAAGAAATTTTGGTGTTAGTAGGACCATATCCCACTTGCAAAGGTATGTGTATCAGCCCAATAGTAAGAAGAAGTATCAAAATTTATAGGTGGATGTAAAAAATTTTGTACCAACAAGCCTAAGACTAGAAAGCAGGGTTTTTATATGCCTTTGTCAGTACTACTCATCCGTGGGAGGACATTTCTATGGATTTTGTAGAGGATTACCTATTTCTAAAAATGGCCATGACTATCTCTATATTGTTGTTGATATATTAAGTAAGATGTGTATTCCTATGACATGTAAAAAGAAAATAAAAGAACATGAGGTAGTAGATATTTTATTTGCTAATGTATGGGTGCATTTTGGTTTGCAAAGTCTATTATTTCGACAGGATTCCAAGTTCTTGGGGAAGTTTTGGACTACTTTATGGGACAAGATGTATACCAAAGTTACAGAGGAGCACAACATTTCATCCACGATGGATGGACAGACAGAGGTGGTGAACATGAATTTGGTATACTTGATCAAAGGGTATAATGCAGAAAATACCCAAGGACTTGGGATGAGTCCTTAGCCTACATTCAGATTCCTATAACCAAGTAGTACACACATCCACTATGAAGTCACCATTTGAAGCATGCTTGGGATATCTACCTACAAATCCGCTAGACATAGTAGTTGGGAAGCCAGATGAGGATGAGACAAGAGACACAGAGCTGAATAGAAAAAACAAATTCGTTGAGAGGATCCCACAAATCCATCTCAAATTCAAAGAACAACTAGGGAAATCCCAAGCCAAGTACAAATCTAGGAACGATCAAAGCATAGGAGGGAATATAAGCTTCATGTTGGAGATAGATTTTGGCTTTACTTGAGCAAGGAGTGACTACAAGGTCAAGCATGGAAGCTCAAGCCACTACGGTATGGGCCCTTCACCATATTGGAGCAGGTTGGAGAAAATTACTTTCAACTTGATTTACCATCATTTATGAGGATGTGCTCTATAGTAAACTGTGAGAACTTGCACCTATATGAGCCATCTAGATGAAGATGAAGGAATACAGTTACTACCTTCCATTGAGGATTGTGTCTTGGACTCACAAGGCAATATGGAGGAGGTTGTAGTGTTACAATGAAGGTTAGAGAGACTAGGAGAGGTCCGCAGAGTCTTGGAAAATTATACTACAAGGAAAGAAACCAAGGCAGACTGGTGGTACTTGAAGGAGCAAGTGAGGGAATTATTTCCTTATCTACTCTGCCACTAAGCTTTTGTGGGACCAAAATCCTCCTAAGTAGGGGAGGTATGATCCATAGGAATCCAAAATGACTCTACTTCATCATATCGAGAAGTTAAAAAGAAGGAAAATAAATACGAAAGGTTTTGTCTTTATAGTAACATGATCGCCACTCTGTGTAGAGTGGTGGTTATAGAACCGCCACCCAACTAGGCAAGGTCCCGAGACCACCGGCCTGCATTGACGGCAGATCCCGGCTCTTTCGGACAGAAAATAAAAATATGAAACAAACAGCCCTATAATTTGAAAGGTTGTCTATGTCTCTTCTCCTCCATGACCTTTCCCATTCTCTAATGCATGGGAGGACATGAGAAAGGCTATAAATACATGTTTTTAGAAGAGAATAAGAGCATCGAATCATGAAAGCAAGTGAGCAAGAAGTTCTTAGTGTTGGAATTTTGTTTTGTAGAAGAAAGGAGTGTTGAGACAGAGCAAGCAAGTAATTGGGAGGAAGTGTGAGATATTATCTACTTCTCTTTCATACTTATTGTAATTTTTGTACTTATTGTTTGAATTGGCTAATAAAAGTGGGAAGAAAGAGAAATTTCCCTTCCCGACTGGTTTTTCCTCCTCTGGAGGTTTCCAAGATAAAACTTGTTGGTGTTTGTGAGTTTATATTCTTTCCTTTCCTGCAATTGTTGATTCTAAGCACAAGTAAAATTCATTCACTAGCTATCTCTATCATTTTCTAATAAAAATTAGAACAACAACATTTAATTTTTGATTCTATGGATAATTCCAAAGTTAAAGAGTTTACATATCAATGTCACAACTATGATAGTTCCAAACAAAGAGGAGTGGGATGAGGGTCAAATGTTACCCATACCTCCGTTGCTTTATAACACAAAACCATGTGTGATAAGTAATATAATGTATCCCTACAATTCATGTGGTTGTTCATAAAGAGGCACAATGTTTTATGAATGAAGTCTAATAGTTTGCAATGCTTCATATGTGAAGACATTTATGTTTTTATTTATATTGAGTGGGACATGTTCCCAATATTTTCCTTGTATATAGAGTGTGGATATAAAATTATTGAATCAATGGTGTTTTTGGTCTCCGTTATAATTGAAGGATATGATTTTTTTAGGTGTGTGGAGCCACTAGGGAGTAAGCTCGGTGCACCATTAGCTTTTAAGGTATGTATTGTAGATATTAAAGTTTGACAATTATTGGCATCGTGACCACTAATATGATGGTATTCGCAAAAGGGCTTGCTTGGATAATTTTTAATCATATGATGGCATGGAGCAGGTAGTGCTAGTAAACCATGCTTAAGAAGTAAGGGTAAGAGTTTTTGGTGTGTCTATATATTCAGAATATAAATAGATAAAGTAGCAGTAGTAGAATCAAGAGTAACGATAGAATGTTGCATAATTCATGTACTTGTAATATTGGGTGATGTTTACACTTTAGGTAAGATAGATTTTATATATATTGCACTCAAGGTTGTAGACAGAGATGTAGGATGAATAAGATTACAAATTTCAGAAAATGGAGATACTTTGTTAGCGAGGGTGAGTACTTTAGAAGGATAAGTATTCTTAGTATCTACAAAAGGATAATTAATTTGATAGTGCCCATGGCTTGAAGAGGTAAATAAGTATGAAACATATCCTTTTCCTCATCCATAGCATTAAAGTTAGGCTTGTGAAATAATTCATCAAATAGATCTATAGTATCATCATCACTATCATAGTAATCGATGAACCAAACCATCTTGATATTTTGTATTAACTAGTAAAGCTAACTCTAGAATAGCTTCAGGCCCGTGTGGTGAGATTGTAGTAGATTGTACATTTATGTGTTTAGGTTGGGTATCATCATTACGGGAACATTGTGGTATAGATTGAATGGGTACAAACTCAGGTGGGTTGTAGGATAAGAGGTTGAGTATCATGATTTTTTCTTGACACATCATCCACATTGTGTGTAGCTCATCCAAAGGAATGGATTAGATGAGTAAAAATAGGCTTTTTAGAAGTATAATTTCCAATTTTATAGTATTTGAAAGGATCCTCATGTGTAGTAATAGTGTATTCATAGCCATCATGTATAAATTTAACACATTGATGAAATGTATATGGTATTCCTTCCATAACATGAATCCAAGGTCGTCCTAAGAGGAGATTAAAATGAAGAGCATTATCAATAGTATGAAATGTAGTGGGGACCTTTTTAGGGTCAATTGAAGCTTCCAAAGTGATTTTTGCAATGGGATATTGTGTTATATTATAAAATACTCTAACAATGGTGGTAGTATTATCAATTGCACTCATAGAGATACCCATTTATTGGAGCAAGGAAGTAGGGAAAACATTCAACTCAAATTCACTATCAACTAGTACCCATTTAATTAGAAATCCTTGAATCTATGTAGTAATGAGTAGTGGTGGGAATTGATCCAATATATGCTTAGGAGGAAACTCTGTAGGACTGAAATTAATAGCCTTATCCATGCTTTTAAATGTGTTCATGATAGAAGCAAAGGAAGAAGGTTGAGTATTAGTAGGAAGGATAGTAGATTGTAATGCCTCATATAAAATGTCCTTCTCGAACTAATGATCTCTTAAAATAGATATCTTATCATATATGTTATTCAATTAATCTAATATATTATATACTTTTGGTGGAGCTTTTAGCCTAGAAGCGAGGAGCATAAGGTGGTGGAGGGAGAGGTTGATTGCCCCTAATAGATAATTTTCCACTTAAGATACTAACAACATGGACCCTAGACCCTAAAATAAGCTTATGAAAGAGAGGGGGTGGTAAAAAGGTTGCATACAATCTCTTTGGTCCTAGTAATAATAGGAATGACCTCAAATTGGACATCAATATAAGTAGGAGAGGAAACCATAAGATGTTTATCCTTTCAAGATGTATTAGGGAGTTGGATATGCCTCTTTGGGTGCATATTTAATCTTATTACTTTGTCAAAAGGGCATAGACTAAAGGAATGCACATTGATTAAATGAAACCCTTGGGGGTTTTAGTAGAAGGACTAATCTAAAACTTGGTAATCTAGGAAAAATAAGTTACGAATTTGATCAACAGTGGGGGTCGGAAAATGATTACGCCCAATATAAATAAATGTATGTTCTTATTTATAGTTTGGGTTAGAGTTAGAAACATGAGATGTATTTAGACTAATTAATTTTATATTAATGTACATATCAGATACACCTATATTAGTAATGTGTAAGATGCATTAATCAAACAAGTGCCAAATAGAATACATAAGAAGGGAGATGAACTTAGTTATATGTTGATCTAGAAGATATTGTGGTTGTGGATGAAGGATGAAAGGGATGGAAATGATCTTGCAGATGTTATGTTTCCTGGTTCTAGAAGTGCAGGATGAGCGATGAAACCACTACTTATATATGGAATTTTTGGTGTTTTTATACTTGTTTGGTGGTTCCATATGACGAGTCACTAGCATTTCAAAACTTCTTGTTTCCATGTGATTTGTTGAATGTGTCTACATGTGAAACCATAGGTATCAAAAATGTGTAAAACCCTCTTATGACCCAAACTAACTTCAAACCCAAACCATGGGTAGAAAATCCTATAAAATATTAGTGGTTGTGTTGAAGTGTAATCCATACGTCACCTATGTTGAATTATTCAAGAGGCCTCAAACCACACGTAGTTCTCTACCAGAGAGGTGATATTTATAAGGATGTAATTATTTTTGATAATGTGTTTACTAGATAATAAATTCCTTGTGATTGGCTTGTCTTGGATGGCTTGCATCTTGGGAAGCTAGACTCTTGAACCTAGTCTGGGAGTTCTCCACACATGTGTAGGGGTTGCTCCTAATGTGTGTTGTTTCTTTAAGGATATTTAGAGAGCTTGAGTGCCTTTGGAATGATTTTAACTTGAGGGTTCTAGGTAATTGCCAAGTGAATACATGAGTGCATTTAACTTACTTATATAAGGTTTTATAGGTTTAGTTTCACAATAAGGTTGACCAATGAGGAAAGTACCAACCCATAAAAAGATATCAAAATGTGAAAATTATTGTTGGGTGGCTTGGGATGAAACCTCTACTTTTATACCAAATGATTTGGTGGTTTGTTCCCTATTTGGTGGTCTCGAACAAGAAAGGAGTGAGGTGCTAGAAATTTTGGGCACGAATCTTG
Organism: Taxus wallichiana var. yunnanensis; assembly: GCA_018340775.1. Classification (NCBI taxonomy): domain Eukaryota; kingdom Viridiplantae; phylum Streptophyta; class Pinopsida; order Cupressales; family Taxaceae; genus Taxus; species Taxus wallichiana. The sequence continues at coordinate 958,185,456 of CM031237.1, forward strand.
GAAGGGATAGATTATTGTGGACTATGTAGACACCAAATTTGGGTCACACTCCCCTTAGTCCCCTTTATTAATTAACGTGACGTATTCACCTAACCATGACCCCTTACCCTGCATTCATATTAATTTAATTACTTACAATTGAATTAATGTTCATCCTCACATTATTAATTAACTTAATTACTTTAATTAAGTTAATTTACACATCACCTAGACACCTCACCATGGACTTATTCCTAGCCTATTAATTAACTAAGATTGAGTCTCTACTTATCTTAAACAATTAGGACTCTTTCAAACCCTAAAATTAAATTCATATTCCTTCTCTAACAACACTCCCACTTATCTAAGTGCCAACCCTCACTTGAGACCCAGATTAGCAATCAAGATCATGCCAAACATAGTAAAGATCAGGATATTTTTGGTAACTTGGACTAATTCACCCTAGTTGACACCGGCTTATCCTCGGCCGACGTCGGTCACCTAAACCACCATCAGTTCCTTTATATACAATTTTACAACTCTTTACATAGGTTGGTCATTCATTTTTGGGAGTTCTATTGCAATCAAGTGTGAATCTTAGAGCCATTCCTTCATCTAAACAACATCTACACACCACCAGAAGGCATCACAAGCAACGGGTTCTCTTCTAGATCGTTGGAGTATCTATGGGAACACACAGGTTGCACTACCGTGGAATTAAACCAGCCATCACCTTGCCAATCAATCACTAGCCACCTTCATTCACGAGATATTCATAGTAACAAGTAAGTAACATGGTTTTGATCATCTGTGCTTACTTTACTGCAGATCTTTTACTTCTTTTAGTATTTCCATTTCTGTTGTTACCTGGATATCTCCATCTTCCTACCAATCTACCAACCCAACCATTTTAATCCTTTCCACCTTTCCTAACCTCTTCCTCTACATTCTTGAGTCTTCTCAGTTATATTACGAGCCTAACCACACCTTCCTCACTCTTTGTGTAATCATAGAGAGGCCCAAAAGCCATTTTTATTAAGTTATTACCCATTGTCCCCACCGATGTCGGTGTTAGTGTAGGTTATTATTTATTATTGTATTTATTTATTAGGATAATTATTACACTTGTGTTATCCCTACACTTTTGGGTTAGCTTTCTTAGGTGTACTAGTTGTGTGGAGTTAGCTTCTAGTTGTGTTGAGTTAGCTTCTCGATTATGTAGAGTTGGCTTACTAGTCTTTTGGAGTTAACTTAACTACCAAAGATCGCTTATTGGGAGTTCTTCACCACCGATTTAGGTAGCAATTGCGCTTCCCTCCTCCTATATGTACATCTTTCTTATTGTAATGCAATTCATTGTATTATAATGTATTGAGCATTATGGATTATGATGGACTTCCATATATGGTATTGTAGCTCTTATGTTTTACAAATCTAATGTGGTGTGATATTATCATCTAAGATCGCAGCTTGGAAAAATATTCTTATCGTCCTTTCATGGTATTAGAACGATAAATTATGTAGACATCCATCCATAAGTTTTTCTTTACAAGCAAGGGTTTATTTTTTTCATGTGTTCGAATTTGTAAGAAATTTTCTACAACATGCATTTTTATGTAAAATAGAGTGCGCCATTGGATTTAGAAGGTTCCAAAACCCTAGAATCAACTCGTAAACTTGACCATGGTTTAAGACAATAAAATCTAGACGTAGGTCTCATGTACTTCTCGAAGTGCATTCTTTTGTCCATTGGATATAAGTGTGTACCTTCCAGATGCATTCTTTTACCCTCTGGATATTTTTATTTTGGATGCAATATTTTATCCACTAAACACAGATATGTCCCCTCTTTTTGCATTCTTTTATCCATTGGATATAAGTGTGTAACTTCCAGATGCATTCTTTTACCCTCTGGATATTTTTGTTTTGGATGCAGTCTTTTATCCACTGGGCGCAGATTTGTACCCTCTCGGTGCATTATTTTATCCATTAGATATAAGTGTGTACCTTTCAAATGCATTCTTTTACCCTTTGGATATTTATGTTTTGATGCAGTCTTTTATCCACTAGACGCAGATCTGTACCCTCTAGGTGCATTATTTTATCCATTGGATATAGACGTGTACCCTCCAGATGCAATGATTTACCCTCTGACATTTAGGTTTTGGGTGTAGGATTTTATCCTTTGGTTTCAATCATATATCATGTGGATTCACTCTTTTACCCTTTTAACATTTGGGTGTCACGTGTACCTTTACAAAAAACATCAACATTAAAATATTATTTTAACTAAAGCTCATAACTTTTGATTCGCAGCTCGATTAACATGATCTTTTTTTTGAAATTGTGTATTTTTCGATATCTATGCAAGCTAGTGAAATTTTTATACACATATTTCAAATGTAAAAGGTAATTTTACTAATTTTAATATTTACATGTACTCAATTTTAAAGTGCCAAATTTGGGAGGGTGGTGTAATCACTTGTGGATGCAATTTCAATTGAGCCCGACGTCCTAAACTTTTGGGTGTTGCATTATTGTATCTATGGTGTATACATTTATATCTCTCTTGTTTGTTGAGATATTTTGGATTTGTATTTTTGACACTTTTGTTAGCATGTTGATAGTCTCTCTTGTGGGGGAGCTATTATGGTGAAGCCTAGTGTTAGTTTGTCAATGTTTGAGTAGTTTATTTTGGCAACTCATACAGATTTGTGGTGTCACTCTACCCATTCAGCAATATGGGAGGGTGTGGTGTTGATATTGATTCTTTAGGTTTTGTGTCCTTTCCTTGTTACGTGTTGATATTGCTTCTTTAGGTTTCATGTCTTTGCCTTGTTACCTTGGCTTTTCTTGGATCGTGGCACTCCTATTTATTTGGATCTCGTGTCCTTGCCTTGTTGTCTTGGTTATTGTTCTTGGATCGTGACACACCTATTTGTAACAGTTGATCTTACTTCTTTTGATTTTGTGTCCTTGGCTTTTCTTAAATCGTGGCACTCTAATTTAGTTGGATATCATGTCCTTGCCTTGTTTCCTTGGTTGTTCTTGGCTTGTGGCACACCTATTTATAGCAATTGATCAAATTATGTTTGGTGTTTTTTTGCACTTTCGACATCACTCCATTGACAGTCTCCTTGCATGGAGCTATTTTGGTGAAGCCTAGTGTCAGTTTTTTTTAGTTCTATGATCGAAAGCAAAGTTGTCTTCTCAAAATTTCCCCTCTTTCGAAAGTCAAATATTGAAAATTTTGAGCTTGACACCTTTTTCTTATGTTCTCAGAGAGGGAAATCGAAAAGTTTGGAAAATTTTGCGTTTGTTGGTTCATTTGTGTGATTTACGGTATGTCGGAAGTTTTTGCTCCAACTATCCCAAGTTCACCTAAGCTCCTGCTCCCCTTTCACCATGCCGCCGCCTCATGCACTTCACGTACTTTTTTCCCTCATGTCCCTAATACATTTGTGCATTCTATCCCAACATCACCCGTGTCACCCACATTGGTGAATCACGTTTTCGCGTCCCACGTGTCCCAAATGTACCAAAGGCCATCCGGGCTAATTTTTCCCGCTCTTCCCGATGCTCACTTTTTGAGTTGGTAGATATGAATTTAATGCACATTTATAATCCTCTCTCTCCTAAATGGATATTTAATAGACTGCCCCTCTACGCATTTTTACACACTACTTCTCATTAACATCTACTCATACCCTTGCGATTGAAACCATTTGCTCACGTCCCCATTTTCCCCTGTAATTTCATCATGAATTCAAGTTGTGCATTCATTTTTCTAAGTCCTATCAACATGAAGATTAAATTCCAAGGTCAGGAGTAGGTTTCTCCACTTGAGTCTATCATTCCCGATATCGGGGACAGTGAAGTTCATCACCTAGACTTTGCCAATTTTTGGACCAGGTTGACAGACCCAAACCCCTCTCCAATGGCACAAATGATTAATGATAGCGGCTTGGAATTTTTGTTGCTTTTCCTATCTCGGTGCAATGTGTAGACACGGTACTCACCTATGCGGGCTCACTTCAACCCCGGTTCGTGCAAATTAACAAATGTACATGGGGAGCTCATCGCCAAGCTTGATGTTGCCACCATCACCGCTGCCCTAAGAATCCCAGAAATGGACAACTCCATGGTAATCTCCCAGAATCAAGCACAGGCACTTTTTGATCAGGAAAGTGAGAAATACAAAGCCAAAGTTACGAAGTCTTGGCTGAAGAACCCTAAGAAAGGGGCATCACGACTATCCAAGGCCCTATTTAGGTCTGATTTCAATGAGGAGTTATCAAACTTCATAATTTTGTTGGCTCGGGTCATGGGCTTGCCTTCTACTAACGAGTTTCACTTTTGGATGTGCCCACTTATCAACATAGTGTGTGAAGGTACCCAAAACATCAACTAGGCAAAAATTATCTACATGAATCTAACAGAGCAGCTATCCCATGTACAATGAAACAAAAAAATTCTACATGACTTCCTACTTGATGTATACCCTTGCAACTTCCAGGCAGTGGTTTGGCTTCACCTACATTGATGCTTAGAAAGATGATCCCATATATGATTATTGTCCTCAGTTCACCCTAAACACTAGCAATCATAATTTCAGGAGGGTGAATGATGCTTTCACCATGTACATTGTAAGGCTCCTAGAAAGTGACACTGCTTGGGGAGGTTCTCGGATGAAGTCATGAGCCGATAGCAAAGTACACGGAGCTACTTCATTCAGTTTAGAAGGTTCTCTTATATCAAGCTAGCAGGTTATGAGAGCACCCCTCTCAAGCTCCCCATGTTCTGTAATGATAAGATGGCCCTGATTGAGGTGTGCAGGCAGTTGGAAAACTACACATAGAACTTGTAGAGATCAAGAAAATCACTGGTCTACACTTCCCCATATCTTTGGGGAACTACACATGCAAGATGGCTCTGGATGCCCAAAACATAGAGAGAGCCCTAGCTACCATCACCGTCCATTTCTTTAGGCCTAGAACCTACTTCAACTTGAAGAAATTCATTGAGAAAATCTCATAATCAATTACCATCATAGGGCAGACACTAAAGATTATTGGGCTGACTGCATAGATGACTTGGAGGCCAGAAGGAGGCATTATGGCAGGCTTCCTCTTCAGTTAGTTCAAGAGCTTAACTTGTATCAAATTCCTGAAGGACTTCAGGATGACAACACAGACTTGTTGTCATATGAGTATGAAACTATGATTAAGCATACTCCCATAGAGGACATGGATTGGTTTAAAAAAGAAAAGGATGATTTGGCTGAAATCCTCACCCCTGTCCTGGTAAGGACTAAAGTCTAGATTGATAGAAAGGTTCGTGAGATGAGGAAGAACGCAGGAGAATCCTCTTCCAAAGACACCTCGACACCAAGGAAGGAGGAACAAACACCCAGTTCCGAGATACCTGCATAGACTCCTCCTGCCTCATCGAGTAAAGTCCCTGCATCCTCCACTCCCTCCTCCTCTACTCAAGTCTATCAAAAGAAGATGAAAGAGGTTAAGAAGGAGCCCATTGAAGAAAACCCTCTGCCAAGGCATTCAAAACTACCTTCTAGGCCAGAGAACATCATTGTTCTTAGTGAGAGTGAAGATAATGAAATACCAATTCCTGTAGATGCCTCAGGAACCCCAATGGATACAGATAAAGAAGTTCAAAGCACTGAGCTTCCAAGCACCATTGACTCCTCTATTCCAGAAGCCTCAGCTGCCCCACTCACATCTCAACTGGAGGCAATAGCGGTACATACTCTGAGTGCCATGAGTTCCCTTTCTCTTGGTCCTCTTGCCCCCCTTCTTCTTCCTCCTCCTCTTTTACATGGGTGCAACCTTTTGTTGATAGTAGGAAGAGGAAGCCTTCTTCTCGGTTGACAGGACCCAACTTTGATGTTGTGGCGGCCTTGTTGGGCACTACTCCTTTTCTCTGCCAAGAAAGCTAGGACCACTTCAAGAATAGTATCTGATGCTCAAGGTCAGCAATTCCTTGAGATAGCTAAGCCCAAGGTTGATAAGCCAGAGCAGGATTTGCAGACCTCTGATCTGGAACTTTCAAGGATCTCAATGGGAGAGTCTACTCCTGAGGGTGAAATCCACAACCTCCAAGAAACAGTCACCAGGGTCATTGGGAGGGTAGAGAAAGGACAACAGACTATAGAGCAGCTGGAGGAGTAGGCTCAAGTACTTTCTAGTTTCATCAAGTCATTGCTATCTAAAGATAAGGTTCTAGACCCTACCCCACTGACTGCACTCCCACCACCTGTGATTCTCAGTCAAGATGAAGTCCAGAGCATCAAAGATATACATAGGTATTCCATCTATGGAAGGGCTATGGAGGCCATGGTGGATGACATGCTTGTTGCAGGGTTAAATTTCATTGGTGAAGCCTTCAAGCTCAATGAGAAGGTAAATAATCTGTAACAGAAGCTCTCCTCCACAATTGGAAACATGGATAAGGAGCTCAAACTTTGGAGCAGCTGCATAGTAGACCTTCACCTGATGGGGTAGACTGATGAAAATATTTTGGTGGCAAGTAAGGTCTTTGATGATGTGAAGGATAATTTGTCACAATCATGGGTATTCAAATAGAATGGAAGATCCGAGTGCTGGAGGAGGCTTTGGGAGAACTGAGGAATAACTGGCAGAAGGGAGAAGCTTTCAAAACTCTGGTGATATCTCGCTTTTAAGGATATCCACTGTCATCTCCATGATGAGACCTCAGGTGTACCTTTCTCTCTCAGAAATCAAAGCTCAATTCAGAGCTTTTGTCAAAGAAAATTTGTTCAAAGAGGACTCCATCACCAAGGAAAAGATCAAGGAAATCTGCTCCCTCCAGTCTGCCATTGAGGAAGCGAATAAAGAGTACCATACACATACCGAGTTCGACAAGGAGATGGAGAAATGTTTGGGATCTTGGACCCAGGCTGCTACCAACACATCGGTTCCACGTGGTAGAGACATAGCAGAGGCTTTGAAAAGGTTTAGACAGTGGATCCTCAAGTCAGTGGGCCCTTCCTAGTCATGAACACTTGCCTTCCCCTCCTGGCTTCTCTCTCCTTCTTTCTCTCATTTTGGTTTTATTGTAAATTAGTTGGGGCTTTGCGTTAAGCATCCCTTAACTAATCATTTTAGTTAAAAAAAGTAGTTACCAAGTGTAACTAATTTGTCAAATTATATAATGGCCTATCTCTCGCCATTTTCAAGGGAGGAAGAACTTGGCTTATTTTTGAAAGTGTAAAGAGTAGCAAAGCAATCAATACAAAAGAACTTTCTTTCTTTGTTCATCTGGTCCTGTTTTTCATTGTTATCCATTGAATATCGCTGAACTATTTATTTGCATTGTGTCAAGAAGCTTTGTATTCTCATAGATGTTATTTCTGGAACTTTGTGTCTTTGCAATAACATCTTGTTGATTCAAATGCAAATGGTTTTATTCCAAACAATTTTATTCTGGCATGCATAAGGAATTACTTTGTTATCTATAATTCTAGAAAATGCCTTTCTGTTCCTTTCTACTCTATCATTCCTCCATACTTTTGTATTGATGATCTATTTTGTTTTAAAACACTTTCATGATATCCAAGTTCCACATATAAACTATGCCTTGTATATATGTAAATAAGTTTTGCTTTTGAATAAGGGAACCTCTCCCATTAAAGAGGAGGGACTTCTTGTCCCCTGACTATTGCTCTCAATGAAGTCCTTTTTGACGACCAACAGTTTTTGGTGACTCTGCTGGGGATTCATTTTTAAAACGTATTCCAGTTCTTTGAATAATTTCTTGATCATCCTTTGATCTGGTGACTCCACATTTTACTCATGGAAGGAGAGCCCTTGGTATTGAATATTCTCAGTTTCAACTTTTGGAACAACAAGGCTTTCCTTTCCCTTCAACAGGAAGAAATAGAAGAGCTCGTTCAGCAAGCACTCCTCCTGTGGAAGATAGAACCCCTATAGGCACTATTCCCTTAGAGCAACTCAGCCCTAATCTCCGTGCTCTGATCCTCGTTGGTGTTTCGGTTCCTTTTCAAACCATCTTTCCAAGGATGGCAGCACCATTTCCCTGGGGCCATCGGGTTGGGCCTCTTGCCCTTCCTCAGCCTTTGCATGAGTTACCTAGAGGTAACAGGAAGAACTTCCCCAAGTTCAGAGGTGATGGAAAAGTGCATCCTGATGAACACATTGCAGCCTTCATAGTTGCATGTGGAGTTCTCGAGTTGAACATGAAGATGTCTCAGTGAGGCTTTTCATGGAAACTCTACAAGATAATGCAGCGGATTGGTTCTATCACCTCCCAGCTGGGGCTATTACTAGTTGGAACACAATGAGAACAAGATTTGAGAACCATTTCAAGCCTGCAGAGGATGTACATGCTTTGTTGGCCCAGATTTCTCAAATAAAGAAAGATTCACAAGAACCCATGAGAGAATTTGTGGCTAGATTTAACAAGTTGATTAACAAAATCCCACCAGACACTCAACCTTATAGATCAAATTCAAAAATGTTTTTTCCTGAATGCTCAATTTCTTAAAGTTAGTTATGCATTAAGGAGAGCCAATCTTGCTACATTGGCTGAGGATCAAACTCTTACTTATTAGTGTCGAAGATGATTTGATTATGTCTGGAAAGCTAAAAAGAGACCCTACTAAATCTAGATCTTCTTCTTCTTCCTCTTCCACTCTTGGACCTAATACTGATCCATTGGTGTAAAAGCTTTCCAATGATCTCATTGCCATCAAGAAACAATTGGCTCAGCATGCTCCCTATGCAGATGTTCCGAGGAGGAATTTTCAACCAAGAAATCATTTTCCTGCTTCTCAGACAAGGCTAGCACTTGAGGGGCCACCTATCAAGGTTCCTGTTAATGTAACCTGTGAAGTGGAAGAACCTGAAGATGAGGAGGTTGGTGAAGATTATGAAGAACTTGTTGAAGAAGCCGATGAGAGATAGAGGAACTTGAGGGATCTCGAGTTAATTTCTTCACTACCGAAGGCATTGATGAGGAAGATGATTATGATGAGATAGTAGCAGACATGAATAGTGAATCATATGTTGTCATGACTCGAGAGCAGACAAATAAAAGGGAGAAAGTGATGCAGCCCACTAAAAGATCCAAGGAGCATCCCACGACTATCCCTGTGATTGCAAAAAGAGGATCTCCTATCCCCACCACGTCCACACAAAAGGTGAGTTCTGCCAATTCTGCTTTTCCTAATCCTTCTACTAAAATTTCTTCTTCTTGAATCCTAAATCTGACAAACCTAAGGTTCTAAGTGATGATGGCCCATCCACCTCTGGGTCTTTTGATATCATTGATCACCTCAAAAAGACAAAGGTTCAAATTTCAGAGGCTGAGTATTATCAAACCCATCCCAAAGCTTTTGCCAAAATGGTTCACTTTGTTAATTCTCAATCCAAAGCTTCCACCAAAGGCCTTTTACCTACTCCATCCTCTCGCACCTCAACCCAATCTGGTAGCTGCCATCACCTCACCTAATGAAAAGATCAAACCATTCTATGTGACCCTCCTTATAGCAGGCCATAAACTCAGAATCGTGTCATAGATTCAGGAGCATCAGATAATGTAATGCCACCAAAGTAGCTCATGCTTTGGGCCTAACTCTCACATGCACTTATGGGTCTTGTTATTCCATGGAAAGTAAGGAAGTGCCTCTAGTTGGAAGGATTAAAGATGCACAAGTAGCTTTTGCTACTTTACCTGAAAAAAGTCTTGGCTACTATCCTCGTAGCAGATATTCCACCTTCATATGGTATGTTGTTAAGTAGGAACTTCTGCAAAGATGTGGGAGGAGAAATTCAAATGGATTGGTCACATGCCCTCATACCAGTTAATGGGAAAATGAAGAAGTTGTTGCCCGAGAAGAAATCTGAGTATATTGTACAAAAAAGATGATCCCAAAGCACAAATACTTTATGAAGATATGGGGCATGGTAACTATATGATTATGTCTCCAGAGGAAACTCGCTTCCTAGAGAAGTACTTCATGATCCTAATGAGATTTGGATCTTAGAATTTGATGGAAGTTGTTCCTCGGCTAGTTCTGGAGCTGGTGTAGTATTGGTGTCCCCTAAAGGAGAGGTTCATCCTTTCTCATTTAAACTACAATTTGAAAATACCAATAATACAAAGAGAATATGAAGCTCTCATTCTTGGCCTTAATGTAGCGAAAGAAAAAGGTGTAAAGAATATTCTAGCTCGTGGAGATGCAGAACTTGTTAAAACAAGTCAAAATCTTTTCGTAAAGAATAGAAGGTTGAAGCATTACAGGAATCAGGCTTGGGATTCTATCGAATTTCTTGATGCCTTCTCCATTGAAGCAGTACCTAGGGAAAAGAACACCAGGGCTGATTCACTAGCTATCTCAGGATCGTTGTTAATACCTCATCCTGACTTTTCTCAAGATAAGTTTACCATTGAGATGATTCATAGGCCCAGTGTACCTAATAACATGAGTAGCTAGCAGGTTTTCAATGATGATCAACATTTTCTTTCTTTCTTAGAGCTCAGGGACAATTTTGAGCAGTTGTATTTTGAAGGAAGTGACAATTTGCCTCGCGAAAGTGTGTCTTCCCATGAAGAGGATGTCAAGGAAGAAGAAATGGATCAAGATGGGTGTATCAGACTCAAAGGAAACAAGATTCCAAAAGGACTAGTGAGCTTAGAAGAATTTTTGATAAGCATGATAGGTATGTGAATTCTAAGGCTTCCAGTGGGCCAAAACAATCTGTTGAGTATGAAAAAACTAATATTGGAAGTTCTGTTGATCCCAAACTTGTAAACATTGGAAAATGTTGTACACCAGAAGAAAAGAAGAAAGTAATCAACCTTTTAAGGAAGTATAAGGATGTTCTCACGTATTCCTATGAGGATCTCAAAGCTTTTCAACCAAAGGAGATGCAACATTTCATTCCCCTCAAACACTGGGATTAAACCTTTCAAGTAGAAACAAAGGCAATACAATCCTAAGATAGCTGACACTATTTTTTAGGAAATACAAAAGATGTTGAAGGCCAAAATCATTTTTCCCATCCACCATTCAACATGGATTGCCAACATTGTGCCTGTCAGGAAGAAGAATGGTGAGATTCGTATCTGTGTTGACTTTAGAAATCTGAATCAAGCTTCTTTGAAGGACAACTATCCTTTTCCCATGATGGATCAAGTCTTGCAAGTTGTTACGGGATCTGAAATGTTGTCCATGCTTGATGGCTTCTCAGGGTATAATCGGTAGAAGTCAATACCACAGATCAACACAAGACAACTTTCACTACTCCTTGGGGTACTTTTGCCTACAAGAGGATGCCTTTTGGGCTCATTAATACGTTGGTGCCACTTTCCAAAGAGCTATGGACTTGGCCTTTGGAAATTTGAAAGGGAAATGTATTGTTATATATCTAGATGACTTAACTGTGTTTTCCAAAACTAGAGCAGATCATTTTCAACATCTAGAAACAGTCCTCTTGAAGTGCAGAGAGCATGGGATCTCTTTGAATCCTAAAAATCTATCTTTTGTGTCACAGAGGGAAAATTGTTAGGGCATGTTGTCTCTAAAGATGGCATTAAAATTGATCCTGAATGAGTTCAAGCTATTCAACATTCCTCTTCCAACCAGTAAGAAGGGAGTGCATTCTTTCTTCGGTAAGATCAACTTTCTGAGAAGATTTATCCCTAATTTTGCAGAACTAACTTTGAATATCTCTCAAATGATGAAGGGAAAGAAAACATTTGGCTGGTCTTCTAAAGGGAAAGAAGCCTTTGAGGGTATTAAAAAGGCTATTGCTAGAACTCCTATCCTAGCATGTCCAGATTTTAGCAAAGATTTTATTATCTATTGCTATGCCACAGATAACACCCTAGCTTGTTGTTTTGACTCGGAAGATTCTAATGATCATGAGCTCCCAATTGCATTTATGAGCTACATTCTTAAAAATCATGAGTTGAAATACACAATGATGGAGAAACATGCTTTTGTAGTGGTTAAAGTTGTCAAGCAGTTTCATTTTTATATTCTTAACTCTCACTCCACAGTACTTGTGCCTGACACAACCATCAAGTCTATTCTCATGCAACAAGAGTTTGGATCCAAGAGAGGGAACTGGGTGGCCAAGGTTCAAGAATATGATATTGACATCAGACCAACCAAACTAGTCCATGGAAAAGGCTTGTGTGAACTCATCGCTGAGGAGCTGGACATGAGTTACCTAAGGATGAAGTTGATGTTCCTATTGTTCTATTTCTCAGCTCAATTGATGAATGGTATGCTGATATCACACATTTTCTCACCTATGGAGAGTGTCCCTCTCATTTGACTACCAAGGAGAGAAGAGCTGTTAAATTAAGATCAGCCCAATATGTATTATGGGAGAATGCTTTGTTCAAACATGGGATGGATGGAAGATTTCTAAAATGTGTGGATAAAGAGCAACAGAGGAAGCTTCTTTTAGCTTTTCATGATCAAGCATGTGGAGGCCATTACTCGTCTACTGTCACTGCTCATAAGATTCTTCATGTAGGATATTATTGGCCTACCCTGTTCAAGGATGCATCAAAGTGGATTGATAAATGTGAAGCCTGTCAGACCTTTGTAGGTAGACCCAAGTTGGTTGCCTTGCCTCTTAAGCCGGTCATGATTGAAGAACCTTTTCAGCAATGGGGTTTGGATTTCATTGGAACACTTAATCCTCCTCAAGTGCCGGACATACCCACGTGTTGATAGCCATAGATTATTTTACTAAGTGGGTAGAATCCATTCCAGTAAAGAGTACCACTTCTGAAGTAGTATGTAATTTTATCAAAGAAAACATCTTGGTAAGGTTTGGTGTGCCAAACAAGATTGTGACGGATAATGCTTCAAATTTTTCTTCAACTAAGATGATGGATTTTTGTTATGGATATGGCATCTCCCTAGCTCACTCTTCAGACTATTATCCTCAAGGGAATGGGCAAGCTGAATCAACAAACAAAAATCTGGTAGCCATAATAAGGAAATTGGTTAATGAGTCTCAGAGGAATTGGCACAAGAAGCTCTATGATGCTCTTTGGGTAGACAAGATTACACCTAAAAGAGCTATTGGGATGTCCCCTTTTCGGTGGTATATGGAGTGGAAGCTCAATTTCCAGTAATAGTGGAGCTACCAACCTTGCATCTAATGAAGGCCATTGAAGACACTAGCTTTAATGATTCTTTGGATAAAAGGATCATGTATCTTTACAAATTAAATGAGGATAGATTGAAGGTTGCTGATAGAATATCCACTCACCAATAGAAGGTGAAAGCCTTGTTTGACAAGAGGGCTAGGCCCAGGGATTTTAAAGTTGGAGATATCATTTTACTATGGGATAAAAGACATGAACCTCGTGGCAGCCATGGCAAGTTTGATTCTCTTTGGCTCGGACCTTTCAAGATCAGGCACTTTGCTGGTGAGAATTCTTTCTACCTTGATTACATGGATGGTTCTTCTCTCCCACTTCCTTATAGTGGGCAGTACCTAAAATTGTTTAAGTCCTAGGTGAATAGGAAGTCCTCTATATATTATGTATAGGTGTCTCCTTTCTTGCTTGTGTGTGGTTCCTTTCCTTGCTTTTTGGTGTGTTCTCCTTCTTTGTTTGGGGTGTTGTTTTTTGTATTGGTTACTTTTGACTCCGTGGCCCAATGGATAAGGCACTGGTCTATTTCCCCTAAGTTTTTGAGAATTCTTACCTTGTCTCTTTCTTTGAATCCAGCCAAGTCATCCCCTAGAAGGAGCCAGCTGTTGTCTTCTCAAAATTTCCCTCTTTCGAAAGTCAAATATTGAAAATTTTGAGCTTGACACCTTTTTCTTATGTTCTGGTAGAGAGGGAAGTCGAAAAGTTTGGAAAATTTTGCATTTGTTGGTTCATTTGTGTGATTTGCGGGCCTGTCGACATTTTTGTCCCACGTGTCCCAAGTTCACCGGGCTCTCTATTCGCCGATCGGCATTTTTTCTGGAATTTGTTAACTTGCGGGCCCATCGAAACTTTTTGTTCCAACTATCCCAAGTTCACCCGGGCTCCTTGTTCCCCATTCACCCGCGCGCCACCTAACGCACTTCACTTCACGTACTTTTGTCCCTCATGTCCCTAATACATTTGTGTAGTCTATCCCCACATCACCCGCGTCGCCCGCATCGGCCGAATCACGTTTTCACGTCCCGCGTGTCCCAAATGTACCAAAGGCCATCTAGGCTAATTTTTCCGCTCTTCCCAATGCTTACTTTTTGAGTTGGTAGATATGAATTTAATGCGCATTTATAATCCTCTCTCTCCTAAATGGCTATTTAATAGACTACCCCTCTACGCATTTTTGCACACTGCTTCTCATTAACATCTACTCATACCCTTGCGATTGAAACCATTTTCTCGCGTCCCCATTTTCCCCCTATAATTTCATCACGAATTCAAGTTGTGCATTTGTTTTTCTAAGTCCTATCAACATGAAGATTAAATTCCAAGGTCAGGAGTAGGTTTCTCCACTCGAGTCCTCTGCTGCCCGATATCGGGGACAAGTGAAGTTCATCACCTGGACTTTGCCAATTTTTTGGACCAGGTTGATAGACCCGAACCCCTCTCCAATGGCACAAATGATTAATGATAGCGGCTTGGCATTTCTTTGCTGGTTTTCCTATCTCGGTGCAATGTGTAGACACGGTACTCACCTGTGGGGCTCACTTCAACCCCGGTTCGTGTGAATTAATAAATGTACATGGGGAGCTCATCACCAAGCTTGATGTTGCCACCATCACCACTTTCCCTAAGAATCCCAAAATGGATAACTCGTGGTAATCTCCCAGAATCAAGCACAAGCACTTTTTGATCAGGACAGTGAGAAATACAAAGCCAGAGTTACGAAGTCTTGGCTGAAGAACCCTAAGAAAGGGGCATCACGACTATCCAAGGCCTTGTTTAGGTCTGATTTCAATGAGGAGTTATCAGACTTCATAATTTTTTTGGCTCGGGTCATGGGCTTGCCTTCTACTAACGAGTTTCACTTTTGGATGTGCCCACTTATCAACATAGTGTGTGAAGGTACCCAAAACATCAATTGGGTAGAAATTATCTGCATGAATCTGACAGAGTAGTTGTCCCATGTACAACAAACAAAAAAGTTCTACATGACCTCCTACTTGATGTATACCCTTGCAGCTTCCAGGCAGTGGTTTGGCTTCACCTACATTGATGCTCAGAAAGATGATCCCATATATGATTACTATCCTCAGTTCACCCTGAACACTAGCAATCATAATTTTAGGAGGGTGAATGATGCTTTCACCATGTACATTGTAAGGCTCCTAGAAAGTGACACTACTAGGAGGTTCTCAGATGAAGCCATGAGCTTGATAGCGAAGTACGGAGCCTACTTCATTTAGTTTAGAAGGTTCTCTTATATCAAGCTAGTAGGTTATGAGAGCACCCCTCTCAAGCTCCCCATGTTCTGTAATGATAAGATGGCCCTGATTGAGGTGTGCAGGTAGTTGGACAAACTGCACAGAACTTGTAGAGACAAGAAAATCACTAGTCTACACTTCCCCATATCTTTGGGGAACTACACATGCAAGACAACTCTGGATGCCCAAAACATAGAGAGAGCCCTAGCTGCCATCACCGTCCATTTCTTTAGGCCTAGAACCTACTTTGACTTGAAGAAATTCATTGAGAAAAATCTCATAATCAATTACCATCATAGGGCAGACACTGAAGATTATTGGGCTGACTGCATAGATGACTTGGAGGCCAGAAGGAGGCATTATGGCAGGCTTCCTCTTTAGTTAGTTCAAGAGCTTAACTTGTATCAAATTCCTGAAGGACTTCAGGATGACAACACAGACTTGTTGTCATATGAGTATGAAAATGTGATTAAGCATACTCCCATAGAGGACATGGATTGGTTTAAAAAAGAAAAGGATGATTTGGCTGAAATCCTCATCCCTTTCCTGGTAAGGACTAAAGTTTAGATTAATAGAAAGGTTCGTGAGATGAGAAAGAATGCAGGAGAATCCTCTTCCAAAGACACCTCAACACCAAGGAAGGAGGAACAAACACCCAGTTCTGAGATACTGCATGACTCCTCCTATCTCATCGAGTAAATTCCCTTCCTCATCAAGTAAAGTCCATGAATCCTCCACTCCCTCCTCCTCTACTCAAGTCTATCAAAATAAGATGAAAGAGGTTAAGAAGGAGCCTATTGAAGAAAACCCTCTGCCAAGGCATTCAGAACTGACTTCTGGGCTAGAGAACATCATTGTTCTCAGTGAGAGCAAAGATAATGAAATACCAATTCTTGCAGATGCCTCAGAAACCCTAATGGATACAGATAAAGAAGTTCAAAGCACTGAGCTTCCAAGCACCATTGACTCCTCTATTCCAGAAGCCTCAGCTGCCCCACTCACATCTCAACTGGAGGCAATAGCGGTACATACTCTGAGTGCCATGAGTTCCCTTTCTCTTGGTCCTCTTGCCCCCTTCTTCTTCCTCCTCCTCTTTTACATGGGTGCAACCTTTTGTTGATAGTAGGAAGAGGAAGCCTTCTTCTCGGTTGACAGACCCAACTTTGATGTTGTGGCGGCCTTATTGGGCACTACTCCTTTTGCTCCTACCAAGAAAGCCAGGACCACTTCAAGAATAGTATCTGATGCTCAAGGTCAGCAATTCCTTGAGATAGCTAAGCCCAAGGTTGATAAGCCAGAGCAGGATTTGCAGGACCTCTGATCTAGAACTTTCAAGGATCTCAATGGGAGAGTCTACTCCTAAGGGTGAAATCCACAACCTCCAAGAAATAGTCACCAGGGTCATTGGGAGGGTAGAGAAAGGACAACATACTATAGAGCAGCTGGAGGAGTAGGCTTAAGTACTTTCTAATTTCATCAAGTCATTGTTATCTAAAGATAAGGTTCTAGACACTACCCCACTGACTGCACTCCCACCACCTGTGATTCTCGGTCAAGATAAATTCCAAAGCATCAAAGATATACACAGTATTCCATCTATGGAAGGGCTATGGAGGCCATGGTGGATGACATGCTTGTTGCAGGTTAAATTTCAATTATGAAGCCTTCAAGCTCAATGAGAAGGTAAATAATCTACAATAGAAGCTCTCCTCCACAATTGGAAACATGGATAAGGAGCTCAAACTTTGGAGCAACTGCATAGTAGACCTTCACCTGATGGGGCAGACTGATGAAAATATTTTGGTGGCGAGTAAGGTCTTTGATGATGTGAAGGATAATTTATCACAATCATGGGTATTCAGCGTAGAATGGAAGATCCGAGTGCTGGAGGAGGCTTTGGGAGAACTGAGGAATAGCTGGCAGAAGGGAGAAGCTTTCAAAACTCTAGTGATATCCACTTTTAAGGATATCCACTTTGTCATCTACATGATGAGACCTCAGGTGTACCTTTCTCCTGCAGGAAATCAAAGCTCAATTCAGAGCTTTTGTCAAAGAAAATTTGTTCAAAGAGGACTCCATCACCAAGGAAAAGATCAAGGAAATCTACTCCCTCCAGTCTACCATTGAGGAAGTGAATAAAGAGTACCATACACATACTGAGTTCGACAAGGAGATGGAGAAATGTTTGGGATCTTGGACCCAGGCTACTGCCAACACATTGGTTCCATGTGGCAGAGACATAGTAGAGGCTTTGAAAAGGTTTAGACAATGGATCCTCAAGTCAGTGGGCCCTTCCTAATCATGAACACTTGCCTTCCCCTCCTGGCTTCTCTCTCCTTCTTTCTCTCATTTTTGTTTTATTGTAAATTAGTTGGGGCTTTGCATTAAGCATCCCTTAACTAATCATTTTAGTTAAAAAGAAGTAGTTACCAAGTGTAACTAATTTGTCAAATTATATAATGGCCTATCTCCGCCATTTTCAAAGGAGAAAGAACTTGGCTTATTTTTGAAAGTGTAAAGAGTAGCAAAGCAATCAATACAAAAGAACTTTCTTTCTTTGTTCATCTGGTCCTATTTTTCATTGCTATCCGTTGAATATCGCTGAACTATTTATTTGCATTGTGTCAAGAAGCTTTGTATTCTCGTAGATGTTATTTCTGGAACTTTGTGTCTTTGCAATAGCATCTTGTTGATTCAAATGCAAATGGTTTTATTCCAAACAATTTTATTCTGGCATGCATAAGGAATTACTTTGTTATCTATAATTATGGAAAATGCCTTTCTGTTCCTTTCTACTCTGTCATTCCTCCATACTTTTGTATTGATGATCTATTTTGTTTTAAAACACTTTCATGATATCCAAGTTCCACATATAAACTATGCCTTGTATATATGGAAATAAGTTTTTCTTTTGAATAAGGGAACCTCTCCCATTAAAGAGGAGGGACTTCTTGTCCCCTAACTATTGCTCTCAATGAAGTCCTTTTTGACGCCTTGAACAAGCGGTGGATTCAGACCACAATGCACACCAAACTTCTTCAACATTGTACAAGTTTTTGGAGCTGATCTTCTTAGGATATATTTTAGTGGGATTTTTCTCTCTCTACTTTGTTATTACTTGTTTTGGGTACCTTGTATTGTCCAATTTTCCCAGTTATTATACGTGGCTACCTCATTAGGCCTTGTTGTTGGGACCTGCCTTATTTTTCTCCCACATAAGCTATGCTTACGAGAGGGTGTTAGTGTAGGTTATTATTTATCCTTTTATTTATTTATTAGGATAATTATGCCACTTGTGTTATCCCTACACTTGTTGGGTTATCTTGCTTAGGTGTAATAGTTGTGTGGAGTTAGCTTACTAGTTGTATTGAGTTAGCTTCTCGCTTATGTGGAGTTAACTTACTAGTCTTCCGGAGTTAACTTAACTACTACTATCGGTAAGTGGGAGTTTTTCACCACTAATTTAGGTAATAGTTGCACTTCCCTCATCCTATATACACATCTTTCTTATTGATTAATTCAAGTCATTATATTGTAATGTATTAAGCATTATGGATTATGATGGATTTCCATATATGGTATTGTAGCTCTTTTTATTTGCAAATCTAATGTGGTGTGCTATTATCATTTGAGATCATGGCTTGGAACAATATTCTTATCATTCCTTTTAGTCGGTTTACCCTACCATCATTGGTTTCACCCCTATACTGGCGTCATCACTCGACCGATATCGGTCTCTGTGTCATTTTAGGCCTTCAATTCAACCAAAACCAACCTAGACCTCACTTGATCAATCCTATGCCCTTTATCAAACCTGTAAAACCCATAACAACCTACCAAACCTCTGGATCTAATTATAACTTTTCTTGTTAGATTAGATTTACTTATTGTATTAGCACGAGATACCTAAATCGTATAACTACAATAGGATTTCCTTATTTCATGGTATTTGTTGCATTAAATTGTATTTGAAAGTGGATTGACAGCCTTTTAGGAAGCACCTCACTTCCCGGATCTAGCACTCACTAGGCAGTCCACTAACCTATATTATTAATGTTATTTTGTGGTCTTGTTGTGTTTCTTACAAGTCATTCCTCCTAGCCAAAGGGAATCTCTCCACGATCAGCTCGGATCAAAATTCAAAACATGCACATTCTACCTTTGACCTTTGATTTTATAGGTATTCCTCCTAACCTCTTACCTTATCTATTTTACACAAACTATTTGGTGAAACATTTTGGCATGCTGGTGGGACCCTTGTTGGGTTTCGTTGCATTTGTTCATTTTTAGGGAAAAATCTTGTGTGTCTATTTCATTCGAAACAAGTTCACATTAAGCTTCTTCTCTGGAAACATTCTCTTCTTCTAATTGTCTCAGTGACATTTGTCTTTTGGGATTAAAAATAACTCTTCTTTTATTTCTTGCATTTCATCTAGTGAAATTCATACTCTTTACCCCTTCATAATTTGTTCTCATCGAATATAATTTGTGGATTTGGGTTTAAAATATTTACATCTCATTTTTGTATGCTACATTGTAGCTCATTTAAATTGTGGGAAACCTATACGCTAGAAGTCATGACCAGATGATGGTTGAAAAATTGAACCATAGCTCACATTTTGCACTCTCTTTCTATACCAAACCACTAAAAATGAACTACACGTTTCTTAAAACAACATCTTTCCTGAAGAAGTTGTTAATGATCACATGATCGAGGAGGATTGTGGGCCTTCGGCTAATTTTTCTGGCCAATCATCATATCAGAGTAGGGCCTTGAGTACTAGAAAGTATGTATTGGGGACACCACGCCAAAACTTACCTGAAACTAGACATAGTTTTCAGTTTCCGTAGGGCACCTTCGGTAAACAAAAACTCTATTCTATTCACAAGTCAATCTTAAATGGCATAAGCCACAACATAAAATCTACATCATAGGATTTCATGTTTACTAGCTTTTGCTTGATTTGTGTTTTGAGGTGTGAGTTCATTTTCTTCATTTTTATCTCCTACATACTCCACAATCATAGTTGGTGTATTCCGACTATTTATGAGTGTGTTAGGAATAATCATTTTCATACTCGGTCTCTGAGTTGGTCTTTTTATTTGACCTAAATCACCAAAAAATCATTTTTTCCATTTTTCACATTTCATAGGAACCAAAGGTTTCGATCCAAACACCGCCATCAAGTTTATGTTTTTTTGGTCATTTCTTCCAAAGTAGCATTCAATATATATTTATTTTCTTTTTGTGACTTCCTCTATCACTTTACTATATCTTTGAGTCCTTGATATTACCTTCAAATTCCAGTTCTACTTCATCTTCATCATTTATTGCCATATTTGTAAATATTTCATTTCTCCACAGTAATCGACATCGGTCTAGCCGATGGTAGCGGTTATCCTCTCATAGTGGCATCGCTACCCAAACCAAGATCGTATCTATGTTTTGATTTTTCAATCGGAACAGCGATCAAATCACACCTTTTAGACCCATTTTTCTCCATTCTTTATGTGTTTCTACATCATCAATAGGGCTTAGATCACCCATTCTATTGTTAGTCACATGGTTTTGACTCGTAGATAATCCAACGCTCTCGTGTTTCATGCTAGCCACCAACCTCTTCCACCTAGCCCATCACCCCCTTCCATCTCATCACCTATGGACCCTAATCAGTCTCTTACCATACCCATTGGTGATGAGGATTTTGTGAGACTCCTTGATCAAAACCCCGCCACTTTGTAGTATTACCTTGCTCATTCATCTACCTATAATTCATCAGGGTAGCTTGTATATGGCATGCATGTGTCCATTCCTCCTACTCTTACACCCACTTATGCATCATTTATTACCAGCTGTAGCCTTATCCTCTTCCACCTTACCACCTATGGTTTCCTAGCTTGACCCTACATCATCGATATCTACTACACCTATGGCATCTATCGTGCCTTCGACGTTTGTATTCCCTACAACATCCACCATGCCTTCATCAACCACCCTTAGTATAGGTCTATCTCGCATCCTCCACTTCTCATATACCTATTACATCTCAGCCACCACTGGTGTTGGAAACCCATACTCCCTTCCAAAACCTTGTCCTCTCCATCCCACAGTCTCTTCCTCCGATTGCTATGAGATTCTTTACATCCACCCCACCTACCTACACCTATCACCAACAACCCCCTATTTCATCTACCACTTATTCAGGGTACTTTCCCTCTACATCTATTCCGGCCTATGTTCCTTCATCACAATTTTCATACTCGCACCACCACATACTGGGATGTCGTCCATGACATACATGCCTTATCTACCCTTTATACTACAGGGGTGTCCCATCATCACAACCTAGCAATGATCTTATCAAAATGATGATGGAAAAGATGCAGACATTAGAAGCATTTTTCTTTGGATCACGTAACTCTCTGACATATGACAAGATTTGCAATGAGCCCATTCACTCATCCATTCCAATTCATCCATACCCTACCCATTGGGAAATGCCTAAATTCAACCAATTCAATAGCAAAGAAGACCCGCAACAACACTTGCAGTCTTTTAAACATGTGTGTTATCTAATCACTCATGATGACGCTTTGCTCTTGTGGACATTCCCAATTTCCTTGATAGGACTAGCTTTAGATTGGTATAGTGCTCTACCTAGGAACTCCATATTTTCATTTAATCAAGTAGCTCAGGATTTTCTAGACCACTTTTCTATCAACATTGTCAAGAAGGTCACCATGACCGACTTGTACATGACACGCCAATATGAAGATGAATTTGTCACATATTTTGTCTCTCGTTAGCGGTGTTTGATCAACCAACTCACATTCCAATTACCTCAGATGAGTTGATAGAGTTGTTCACTAGAGCTTGTGCTAGACACATCTCACCAACTCTCCAAGTTCAAACCTTCTACACATTTGACAAGGCATTCACCATGGCCCGAAACTTGAAATTTGTTCCATTGAAGAGAAGAAGATACAATTATGTAACAAAAATGTTGTGTTTAAATCAAATGATACCTCTTCATCTTCCAAACCACAAAATAATTATTCTAAATCAAAAGGATCTTCCAACATAGTAGTTTTGAAATCCATCCCATCTCATCAATCCAACCAACCAAAACCTTTGTCTAGCCTTTCCCTTATTCAGATTTTTAGTTCAAGTGGGAGCAACGAAAATATACTCCCATAGGTGAACCCTACTCTTTAGTTTTACAAAAACTTCTAAAACCCAAAGGTCAATCACTCTTCCACCCATCAAACCACATACTAGTTTTGACCCTTCTCATCTTGTTCCTACATGGTACAAAGAAAATGATTACTGTAACTATCATTGTGTTAGAGGTCATAGTGATAGTAATTGTATAACTTTCAAAAACATCATCTAAGAAATGTTAGATAATGGATATCTCGTCTTGGATAACCCTAATGTGCCGGCTAATCAAAACCTTCACGTCTTCAAGAATCTATTCCCAAATCACACCCCATCTTCTAACCAACCCGGTGAAAATTTGACAAGCGATAGTAAGGTTCGTGAGGTTCATCTCATTTTCGACATCATATTGGCTCCTTCTACTCAATTTCCTCCCATTCCATCTATTGAGGATATTCTTGCATGAGCTCCTTCATCCATGAGGGACCTATTTCATCTACTCCTCTACCCATGGAGGAGTCTCCCTTATCTTCTCCTCCACCCACAAAGGATTCCACCATATCTACCAATGCATTTTCCCCACTCACCTCTCAACCTGATGAACAACCCGTAGTACTTACTCTTCTACCCATGGGAGATTCATGCTTACCTTCTTCTTCACCAAAAGAAGAACCTACCTCATCCAAATTTCCTTCTCCCCTACCCACAGAGAGGGTCCATTAGTAGTGTCCCTTCCTATTGGTGATAATTATCCACTAGATTTCAAGGATCCTATTGATCTTCTCTCATCTCTTCTACCCACAGTCTAAGCCAACCATTTCCTTGTCTCACAAACATCATTTACAGGGATTAATACCAAATAAAAATCATCTTCCCCTACATCGGTGTTATTCTCACGTTTGGCTGACCACTTGGATTATGTTGACAATTTCATGCTTTGGGGACATCTTTGACTTCCTGTCTCAACTCAAATGCAAATGTTGTCTGCTAACACTTCCACAATCTATCCAAAGGTGTTTCGACAAACCAAACCCACCATGCCCATGCCAATTGTAGCTACCCCTTCTTCATCACCCTCACCCACACCTAAACCTTTACCATCAAATGAACTTTTTCCTATGTCTAAAACCCTACCTGCACTTATATCTTCCTCCACATCCAGACCCATTACCACATTAGGAGTCATGTTGACATCAAGCCTAGTCCATCCTCCTATCAAACTAGATTTAGCCACGTCCTCACAAGCCATCGCAAAGACTATTCCCCACCTAAGAGGAATACCCAACCTCTTAGGCTACATACACTAGCTTCTCCCACTACCCCTCTATCACCTTCACCACTTCCATCTATCCTAGGTCCCCACCCATCAACCTTGATCAAGCAACCTCCTCCCTAAGGTGAACCAAAAACACAAAGATCCTACCTTCTTGTTTCAATCCTTTGTTCCACCAAAATTACCTACACAACCTACACCTTTGTCATTATCTACATCCTTTCTACCTCCTATACCTACACCACTTATCAGTATCCCCACCCCTACCCATGTCATTCCCTTCTCCTTAACCAGCCTCTTCCACATCACCTCTTACCACCACCTTCACGACACCTCCATTATCACCTTGGTTAACTCGTCCCCTTCTGCCATTTTCCTTCCCTTCTATATCACGCACTCCTTCTTCACCTTTACCTAAGTAGGTGCAACCCAAACCCAAAACCCCACTACCTTCCAAAGTGTTAGTTAAACCTACACCTCCTCCAACAACTAGTTCACTGCTACACCTTTACCCAAGAAGGTGCAACCTAAACCCAAAACCGTACTATCTACCAAACAAGTAGTCAAACTTACTCAACCTTTGATTCCACCTCCAGTGATGCCTCTCCCACAAAAATCACCCACACTTCCATCCAGACCCACACTTACTTCACATTGTGATCCATTGGTAGGGTCTTACGCCAACATCTTAGCTAACCTTTTGGAAACCTCTGTCATCACATTGCCACCACTTAGACCTTATGACCCACTCAAATCTAAACCAGAAGGGTTTGATGATATAAAAATTTGCGCTTACCATCGTGTGTCAGAGCATGATGTGGAAAACTATAAGGCTCTTACAACTATTCTTCTCCAACTATGTCCTCTTGAAGAAAACTCTGATGATGATGACCTTTTAGATGAAGAGCCCATTCCACCTTCGCCTGTCACCATGCAGCCTCACCCCATATTTATTCAACAAACTTCACCTCCACCTCCACAAGACTCTTTTTCTCCTCTCGATTTTTGAAATAAAAATGGAACACATAGCCACTCACCACAATATCTGAAAGACAAAGGAAAATGGAAAATCGGTAGCCCATCCAGTTCACCTTTAACCTCTATCCAACCTCCACATGCCCCCAACGTAACATTCTATGGGCTGGCCTATCTTGTTTTTGATAGAGTCACACACTCGATCCATGTTTCAACAACTTCATCAATCTCCTCAACAATGTCATTTTCCCAGTAAGGATTTTTCCCATCTACCTAAACCTTTCCTAAAATTTTCCCAATCTTGCACAAAGGTTACCTATCATCATGTTATGATCCTCATGTGTGGATTTCACTAATGCCTCAAGGTTTTGGTGTAATGGTTCGTTACATTTAGTATCAGAGCAACCACCCGTGTTCAAATCCCACTTGGTTGGTTACGCCGTGTAGCCAGGGGCCATGGGGCGCCTAAACATCGGCGAAGCGGGGCTCGTATGTATGGGAGTGCGGGTGCAAACCCAGCCCGAGTCGGGCTCTACGGAAGTGTGGTGGGATGTTATGATCCTCATGTGTGGATTTCACTAATGCCTCAAGGTTTTGGTGTAATGGTTCATTACACATCACCTTATTATACTTTACCCTATGGGGGACTCAACATTCCCTCTTCTTCTATTTTGCACATCTCGTCCAAACCAGACTTCATCATATACCTTACCTAATCTACCCACCACTTGCCTCAACATTGCCTCAACCTTGCCTAACCTTTCCCAATCAACCTTACCCAATTTTTCCCAATCTACCTTACCTAATCTACCCACCACCTAGCCTCATCACACTCAACCTTTCCCAATCTTGCATAATGATATCTATCATCACCTTATTCTTCCTTATCCTATGGGGGACTTGACACTCCCTTTTCTTCTATTACACCTCCCTTCAAAACCAGACCTTCTTCATTTACCTTACCCTACCTTGCCCAACTTTACCCAACCTTGCCCCATCTACCTTACCCAAATTTACTCACCCTTGCCCAATCTTACCCAACCTCACCTATCACCATCTCATTCTTCCCTATACCCATGGGGGACTTGTCACTTCCCCTTATTTTATTGAATGTTTCACTAAAACCATACCTTTTACATTCTACCAAAACATTCCAGATCGGTGACCTTGTCCCGAAGGTGAATCATCATGTAACAACCTTCACCTTCCACTTACCTATTTTAAGGATCAACGACTAACAAGAATCATGTGATTATCCATCACCTTTCAGCCTTATATTCAATATGAGTACCATGGCTCTACTCATGGCATGATTCTCATGGATACTTTTCATTCTTTTTATGATGGAATATCATTGTATTTTGTCACTTAAAACCTTTCTTTTATAGCTAACCTCTATGTGTTATGGTTTTCCTTCATAAAAGAAGCCTATACTCCTTTATAGTCTTTTTCATGACCTAAAAGTCCAAAAAAAAGAAAAAAGTTCAAAAGTAATATATGGGATTTTCAAATTCAACTCCTTTAGTCAAACTTATAGAAAATAGATGACTCCCTCAAAAAGGAACATCTATCTTCTATCTTGTTGTTATAAATAGACTACTCTCTCTAAGGACAACTATACAAAGCTATCCATATTGTACGTAGTCTATCAAAAAAGAAGACTATTTTTGTAAAATAAAAATAAAATATTCTAAGCTTCCCACATCGATCAACTTCACAAAGACCTCAAGGATCATTCTATTTATCCCACATAGACTTCCCACATCGATCAGTCTATCAAACAAAAAAAAAAAATAAAATACAAAAAAATCAAGAGAAATACAACTTTTTCATCATGGACTTTCCTATTTCAGTTTTGGGTATCTTATGAAAGGCATGTTGTCTCACAACAAGGTTATGCTAAACAACCCATTTCACCTCATCTTCCTTCTTTCTTATCTTCTACTTACTCAAGGGACATGCCATAAATGTGACATTTCATGATCATGTAACTTCCTTCACCCTTAGAATAGTCAATCATGCACTACCTTTAGGGGTTTAAGTTCATCAACCCATCCTCGGTATGCTCATTATGGTCCTTGCCACTTTTGGAGCATTCCACCTCTTTTACCATTTGTCATCTTTTCTTACTTATTGATTCTGCTACATAGACTAGACCTTCGACACCTACATTCTAGGATTTCTTCTCCTTCAACCATGCCTATTTAACCTAAACTCAACCATGCCTAAAACAACCTAAACTCAACCATGCCTCAATGACCTAAATCAATCATGCCTAAAACCTAGACTTAATCATGCCTAAAACCTACATTCATCTACCTCATCATATTCTTCCCTAGCTTATGGGAGAACTACATCAGCCTAAGGCCCCTTTTCACCGGGGCTATGTAGGTAGCACTCCTAGGGCATGGGGCCCTTGGAGGTTAGCTCAGCCACTTTTACCCCTAACCAATTTTCCCCCTTTACATTCACATTCAAACCTAGTTAGTTTCCATTTACACAATAACTTGGAAATTAATATATCACAAAAACATACATTGTTTCATCATACCTACCATTTTATAACCTCAACCATATCACACCTACATCATTTAACATTTCCATGATATCAATTACTTGGAAATTTAAACATAACATACATCCAACACATCATTTCCTTAAAACTAGTAACTTGGAATATTTCTGACTCAACCATGCCTACACCTACTCGATCATGCCTATACTTGACTCAACCATGCCACACCTGCCTATACCTAACTCAACCATGCCTACACCTAACTCCATCATGCCTATACCTGACTCAACCATGCCTACACCTAACTCAACCATGCCTACATGACCTCGACTCAACCATGCCTGACTCACCTAGTTTCCATAATAAGCAATAACAATGGAAATGAAAACCAATACATCATTAGTCCAATAATCATCATCAACTATATAAAAGGGAATGTTTGTGTATCAATACATATGTACACATGGATAAATCATCAAAGTGTCTCAAAAATATCATATACAATCTCACAATCTTAGCACGCAGCAAGCCAATATATATATATCAAAATCAAAATCATAATACAATATCATGATGAATCAACCCCACCTGAGGCCCTCCTCTCCACTCTCACATGTCTCCTCCTCTCACCCTGTCAACCACCCTACCAACATCTCTCCACCCTCACTTATACCCTCTACTAATCTCTGTCTTCCCACCATCTCCTCCTCCTTGCCCTCATCTGGGCTTGACCTATGAGCTAGTAACCTCACCTTGACCCTATCTCTGGGGCCGATGACCCCATGTACTACCTAAGATGTGAATCTTGGATCTGGTCATCTCACTGGATGCCTAATGGGCCTATACTCATCATATGATGGGACATCAATACCAATGGCATGATCAAATGATCTGTATAATAATGAGCCTCATTCAGGGCATCCATGAACCTAGCCATAGATATAGTTTGGGGTGGCACCATCAACCTAGCTAAAACATGTGAACTTTGCCCCAATAATAGTGGCCCATGTCCTCCTCCTACTATACTAAGGGAACCTCTCCCCAATGTTGGTGCCTATAAAACATGACCCTATCCTATGCCTATGTTGGAACTTGTGCACTACGTACATAAGTCACAACTACTGTTCCCGAGTGGTCATGCCATCGGACTAACCCTATAAATCACATTACCCATTCTCAGTAGTGTTGCCTACCTAGGCTCCATCCCATATAGGAGCATCCGAGTGTGAACTGTGCCTATGCTTAAGAGGCTACCAAATGACCCTATAACATAGTCACCGCCTTGTCAAAGTCACTTACCTACTACCTGCATGTGTTCTTGTCAACTGAACACCCAAAGAAGTCACTTGTCCCTATAAGGCATCCTTTGAACCATCACCATGGCTAAATCTAGGTTTGACCTGGCCATGGCGGTGCTGTTCATGTAACTCTGTTTCCCACCACTTTCTATATGCCATAGTGGTCCTCGTGTTATCAAGCCTCATATCAACTTGTACCTCCTCTTGTCCCTTGGGTTTGTAGGACACGGTGGAGACAAAGGTCTCTCCACATCATCTCTGTACTTGTGGGAATGGTGGTGGCACATCCTATTATAGTCAAACTAACATCAAAATCTATCCACCAGAATCATCTCATGCTCACCGACACATCTTCCCTATATCCACCTCAATATTTTTATCCCTCAGTAACTCCTGGGCCATCCCTCTAAATGTAAGAAAACCAACATAGGGCTTCCATACTATGTCCATGGCATACAAACCCTCCAACTTGCCGCATTTGTAATACACCATGTCTTATGTTACCTCCTCTCTCTACTCATGGATGACCACCTACTACCACCCATCTCTTTATCCTCACCTCTATCCACCATAGTTGCAAATATTCTACCAGAGTCCCCATGGCCACACAATCACTATGTGCTCATATGCCCAATAGTGCAGTAGGAACGCACAACAGATGTTGTAACGTCACATCCTCTAGTAGGCCCAAAGCTCCCTATATAACTACACTAAATATGCAGGCACCCATGTAAAGTAGACATGATCCTCAATCATATCTCATAGAACTCCCATCAATCCTTTAGGGAAATGGACCACTCTAAATGGAAATGCATAACACCCCACCACTACCATCATCATTACTATTAGCCACATCTCCTACGGGTGCGCCAGCATACAAAGCCCCATAAAAGAATATAGCATTTTTTTAGTCATTCAAAGTCACTCACCATCTCCCCAAACACTACAATCATCACCTCAAAGGCTCCATCCACTGATACTGAAGTACACAGGCTCACCAATAATCGGTAGCCACATAATCCTATAAACATCCTCCAGCATGATCGTCATCTCGCTATGGTGGGTAGATGGAAGGTGTTGGTCATTACATCCCATCTATCGATGAGAGCGACCATGAGACTATGATCCCATTGGATCCACTTGTACCACCTAATACCAACCAATCTGACCTCTCACATGTGTGTCCACTCATCCTTAGTGATCGTTGGGTCACATCTCCCCTAATAATGGTGGGACCCTATCCCGCATCGTCAATTGATGTCATGCCTGCATCCATAAAACTCAACAATGTCAAGTACTAAACTACTTTACTCATTTCTTCAACCCTAACTACCCCCACCCCACACCCACATTTCTCTACCCACCTATCTAGTTCCTAACTATTTCACCTCACCTATCATCCATTTTATCTATACCCATACCCATACCCACCTTTTCCTAGCTATATATAGCCTAAACCCACCTATCCCTATTCTAATCTACATCTCATATCTCTCAATGTAACTACCTATTTGTTTTTCCAGTTTCTAACCTAGGTCACTTTTCACAGTGACCGGCATCGGTTACCTTAAACTGACACTAGTCACTCTAACCAGTATCGGTCACCTATCTAACCACCGATGCCGGTATGCCCAACAAACATCAATCGATGCCAAACCGGCGTCAGTCTTCTCTGTTTGGCCCTAAGGCCAAACCCCACACCCCCAACTTTAAATAAAATTTAAATAACAACCTAATTACTACCCCAAACCCACCTACAACCCATCCCCATTCAGTTATCTACCTATTTAACCTACATTCCACCCTCCCCTACCCAAATTCATTCATTTTTACCACATTTCAATTTTTTTCATTTCCCACCCAATTTCTTCAGTTTAACCTTAAATTTCAGTTCAAAACAAACAATATGGATTGATTCCTACCTCAAACACTGCTTTCTCCTCCTTTGGGCACCTCTGATCTCTAATTGGTGGACCTCATGTGCCTCCTCCTACTGGCAGCCATGCCTCCAATCGAACTCTCGATCCCCAACCAATCCAATCACTTTGACTGATCTTGTGGACCCATCTACCTCACTCCTTCTAGCCACTTAGATGCCTCCAACTCATCCAGGTACAATACCTCATCCTTTTCTCCATGGAAAATGCACAAAAATTTTTTCTCTATCATTTTCTAACAAGTGAAATGGTTAAAATGAATCCATAATATATGATTTTTACTTTTTACCCTACCCCAACTTGACCGACGTCGGTTTATCTTGACCAACATTGGTCATGTGCCCTAGCCTAGCAGCAGCTTAGTTTTTCCTTGACCGACATCGGTTTTCCATAACCGATATCGGTTAGCCTATTTGAACCCATTACACCATTTCTCACCACATCTGATTTCCCAAACCCTTTTCACCTTACCCAAATCTACCCCAACCTTACAACTCAACCTAATGACCTTATTACCTATGACCCAACCTCACAATCAGTTGGGGCATGTTTTTTCCCTAACATGGCCTTACCTACGGCCACGCCTAAATGAACCAACCTAACCCCAACCATTGTGAAACTTGAATTCACTTACTCGTTATACCTTGTGATGACGCTACTCATGTTGTTCAACCTAATGACCTTACCTTTCCTAATGTTATGTCTATTTATCCCAACCATACCTTTGGTGACCTGAAAAAACCTATTTCCTATTCTTGCACCTTTCCTAGTTGTGTTTCAGACCATATCCTATACCTTGGATACCTGAACCACTTCAACCTTGTTTGGATAAACCTATCGACCTTTGATGAAGTGGAGTTTGCAATATCTTCACCTTGTACCATATCACATTCTATACATGTGCATGCATTAGAATTCCACTACCTATTACCCGAACCAAACTCACCCTTACCTAAAACCCACCTACCCTTGTTTTCATCACTTACACATTTATCAAACCACTCACTGACTCCATCTATTACCTCATCAGATCCTGGTTTGAGGGGATCACCTCCACCCATACTTGGGGCAACCTAATCTTCACTCATACCTAGAGACAATGACTTCTTGTTTTTTTCAGCTTGTCACTTATCAATACAAGCTACGTGAAAAAAAGGGGCAAATGTAGACACCAAATTTGGGTCACACTCCCCTTAGTCCCCTTTAATTAATTAATGTAACATATTCACCTAACCATGACCCCTTACCCCACATTCATATTAATTTAATTACTTACAATTGAATTAATGTTCATCCTCACATTATTAATTAACTTAATTAATATTTACACCTAATTTAATTTACCACATCACCTAGACACCTCACCATGGACTTATTCCTAGCCTATTAATTAACTAAGATTGAGTCTCTACTTATCTTAAACAATTGGGACTCTTTCAAACCCTAAAATTAAAGTCCTATTCCTTCTCCAACAACACTCTCACTTATCTAAGTGTCACCAACCCTCACTTGAGACCCGATTAGTAATCAAGATCACACCAAACATAGTAAAGATCAAGCTATTTTTGGTAACTTTGACTAATTCACCCTAACCTGACATTGGTTTATCCTCGGCCAACGTCGGTCACCTAAACCACCATCGGTTCCTTTATATATAATTTTACAACTCTTTACATGGGTTGGTCATTCATTTTTTGGGAGTTATATTGCAATCAAGCATGAATCTCAAAGCCATTCCTTCATCCAAACATGACATCTACACACCACCAAAGGGTAAAGACAAGCAACATGTTCTCTCCCAGATCATTGGAGTATCCACAAAAACACACAGGTGCACTACTAGTGACTTGAACCAGCCATCACCTCACCTATCAACCACCAACCACCTTCATTCATGATATCTTCATAGAACAAGTAAGTAACATGGTTTTCATCATCTGTGCTTACTTTACTTTATAGATCTTTTACTTCTTTTAGTATTTCCATTTCTGTTATTACCCAGATATCTCCATCTTCCTACCAATCCACCAACCCAACCATTTTAAGCCTTTCCACCTTTCCTAACCTCTTCCTCTATATTCTTGAGTCTTCTCAGTTATATTATGAGCCTAACCACACCTTCCTCACTCTCTGTGCAATCACAAAGAGGCCCAAAATCCATTTTTATTAAGTTATTACCCATTTCCCCTACCAACGTTGGTTTACCCTACCACCGTCGGTTTCACCCCTATACGGCGTCGTCACCACTTGACCGATATCGGTCTCTATGTCATTTTATACCCTCTAACCAACAAGCCTTCAATTCAACCAAAACCAACCCAAACCTCACCTGATCAGTCCTAGACCCTTTATCGACTCTGTCAGACACTTACAAAACCTAGAAACAACCTACCAAACCTCCAAATCTAATCGTAACTTTTCTGTTAGATTAGATTTACTTATTGTATTAGCACGAGATACCTAAATCATACAACTATAGTAGGATTTCCTTATTTCATGGTATTTGTTGCATTAAATTGTATTTGAAAGTGGATTGAAAACCTTCTAGGAAGCACCTTGCTTCCCGGATCTAGCACTCACTAGGCAAGTCCACTAACCTATATTATTAATGCTATTTTGTGGTCTTGTTGTGTTTCTTAAATTCGTTCCTCCTAGCCAAAGGGAAGCTCTCCACGATCAGCTTAGATCAAAAGTCAACAACGTGCATGCATTCTACCTTTGACATTCATTTTATAGGTATTCCTCCTAACCTCTTAATCTAATGAGGAGATAAATTCATGCAATATTGTTAAGGATAGGAAATTGTGCTCAAAATGTGTGTATAAGTCATGATTTAGGGACTAACCAATATAGATATTATCAGTGATAAATTACCAAATTTGGGTTTCTACACTAATAAACTTAGATGTCATAGAATATATATAACATGAAAAGGAACAATGCACAATTAATATTACACACACAATGACTAGGTCTTCAAAAATTTAAGAAAATAATACACACCCTAAAATAATGACAAAAACAAACAAATCCTTATAATATAACAAGCGGTGTGGGTTTACATAAAGTGAAATTCCTAGGTTGTGTGGGGTTTTTCAAAATAAAAACACATATTTGTGTGGTCAACCAACATGGGTTCACCAAAATAAAGAAGTGGAAAGTGATTTTACGAGGAAAATGTTATAAAATAACCACACCTAATTTTAATTTGGTTTTATCTCGATAAAACTATAATTTAGAATATTTATAAAAGATGAGTGGCAGTCTTGAAAATCAGAAATAATTAAAATAACAATAAATGTTTAAAAATACTAAATTAGGGTTAGGTACATAAATATGGTAAATCTATGAATTTGGATCATTCATTTGTGACAGTCTTTGGAAAACAATTCTATAGAGCAAGACAAACAAAATTCTAAGAATAGGACTAGAAAATTGTGTTTACTAGTTTCATCAAGATGTAATTAACATTGCAGAGATCTAAAACCTATGAAAATTACATGTTTTCTACAAAAAAATAAGTCATTTATGCAAGTAAATTCGATGGTGTGAATGCATTCTTCATGCCCTAATCTATAAATGCCTCTCTTAGTTTGTTGAGTTATGTAATGAATCACCTAAAATTGGATCTCCTTTTCCAAAACCCTAATTTGTGTTCACCTCCTTATGAAACCCATAAAATGGGGATATTAATGAGGACATGTGTTCTCCTCCATCATTACAAGCCCCTTCGCGATTTGATAAAATCACAAGCAAAGATCAATACAAGTCAATGGTCAATCTAGTGTAAGTGTCCCAACCCTCATCTTTTCAAATGCACGTAATAATTATTTTAGGCTAGAAAAAATATCTAAATGCTTGAATTAGACTTATAAAGCATGGGTATGCTTCGATAAACAATAAATTCTACTCCCATAACTTTAATATCACTCTTATGCAAAATAATAATTCAATGTATGATTTCTTTTCTTTTAAATACCTTAATGTGCCTATGTATTTATAGACTTCTTAAATTCAAATCATGATTGTATATTTGCATAGAACCATATGGTACGTTTATGAAAATTATTTTATGTTGTAATCAAACTTGATGACCATGTTCGTCATCTCCTTGAGATCCAAAACCTCATGTGCTTTTCCAAAATCTTATGCCTTATCTCTCGGAAAAATACCATCCTTATAACCCTAATGTAGCAACATTGCACAACAAAAAGACAATAAAATGGGGGATATTTAAATGGGCTCATATTTTCCTCTATTATTATCGGGGCCTTGATGAGAACAAATCTTTGAAGACAACACACTAAGTGCAATACAAATCAATAAGGAACTCATTCCCTTATCACTTTCAACAACCAAATCAATGCAACAAAATATGTTAGATGCTCTTCAAATTTTATTAATCTGCTTGAATGTTTCTCTAAATGTTTGTAATTGCTTTCAACATAAGAATGCTTCTATATCACTCAAATCAATAATTCAGCATTTTCATGATTTCACTTATATGATTGTCGTAAATGCATTAATGCACTTATATATTTATAGACTTATTGAATTCAAATGGGGACCTTCTTAACACACAAATCAACACATTTCAAGAGATAAAGTCAACCAAAAATAACCATAAATCCTAGAAAATAAGAAAGGAGTAGTCTATAAATGTAGATATGTGACAAGATACATAAGTATATTTCTAGCACATGCTACGAAACAATACTTATTATACCACAACCAAAACAAGGAAGGGGTGAAAACCAAGATCGAGGGTAGAAAAATTATCAAAGGATCAACATATGGAAAACAAAACAAATAACGACGAGAAAAAAGAACATAGATTAAACTAGTAATCACGCAAAGAACCGTGTGATGTTGACGCTTGAAAGGGATCGAGGGGAAGAATTGTGGTGACAATAAAAGGAGGGAGGAAGGATGGATGATTGATAATTGTGAAGATGAATCATGAAGAAAAATAAATCGAATGAAATCAAAACGGAATACGAGCATCAAAAATGGAAAATATCTATTTATGCAAGTAAGTATTCACATTCAGATAGCATTAAAAACCTGAAATTACAAGAATAAACAAGCATGCAATCACATCATGAAATTATATATTGTAGGGAGAAGGGGAAAGATGGAATGGAGCACTTTTTATTAGTGAGGGGAGAAATTTAGATTTTGAAATAAGATTCCTCTTCCTTTCTTTTGATGAGATGATTGGAGAGAGATATTTTGGAGTAACGTTCGAAAGAGAAGGGAGGTGAAATGTGAAGGTCAGTGAGGGGAGGGGACTTTGAACATTACGGTGAACATCAAACTAGGTCTTTCGAAGAACCTATATCTACAGTTTCCTTTGGCAAAGTAAGGCCTAGGGACTTGTGGATTGTAAGGGCCCACACCATTTTGATTTCCTCTCGAGATTATTGGTACAAGAACATGACAATAAATTATTGTTTTGTAACTACTATATAAGCAATTATTGTGCTAGAGTTCAAGTCTCAGTATTATAATATTTTTAAACATATGTTTGGATCATGAGGGGTTAAAGAGGTAGTGATTGTTATATCTAAACATGTAGATTTACCATTTGGTTAGAGAATTCATGTTTGGTATACAAACCTACATGGTTATAGGATGTTAGAAATCATTTTTGTTTGTTAGTCAAGAAAGAAAAGCAAGAACCCACTACATTCGTGTCATGTTTCTACATTGCCTTTTATAACAAATCAATTTACATTCATTTGTTATATCCCAATGCAATCTAGAATGCAAGGAATATTAATAAGCATCAAGGAATTATTGCTTACAATTGTTTCTACTTTTAAATACCAATATTCCAAGTTTAGGCTATGTAAGTTTTATAAATGCAAATTGGTTATTATGTAGTAGATTCAATTGGGATTCATTAGGCACATAATATTGATTATTTATGTGACGGAGTGTTGATATCAATGAAGGGGTGGAGCCATGTTCTTTTTTCCCTGTGAATGAGATAGGAACATTGATAGTCTACTACCGTGAAATTCGTCGAAGGGCAGTGTAGTAGTTTTATTATTTGGTCACCAAGAAGGAGTGAATAAAATCATCAATACTCGGTGTACATCTTTTTTTATCTACATTTTTATATCTTCTTAGATCTGACATTAAGAACCACTCAACGCCTACGCAGATGATGAGATATTTACAAGTGTTTGTAAGAGGGTACGAAAACCTGCAAGCGAGGATCATGAGGGATGACGTGCACATCAACGGACGTGCAAACAATAGCATGAAGAGATCTCATGAGGAGTGAGCATAAACCGAATGTACATGCAAAGATTTGAAAACGGACGAACCTCGATAAGCCACAAAACTCTCCTCTATCTCATAGATCAAATGGGGTGTACATATAGGAGGTGTTGAGTAACCCCAATTTGCTGCAATCATGACAACTCAAGTAGAGAGGGGAGTTACATTCCCAGAATAGAAGTGTAACTCCCAATGACACATATGACACATTGACGCACTGACGCGTAAGAGAATCTCATAATGACCCCTAAATGACACATGGACCTACGATCTCACCTAAGTGAGATGACTCACCTAATGATGTGGAAAATAACACACACCAACACCCCCTTCATCATAACTTAGGATGAGGCGGCAAGTCAGAAATGAGAAATGGGTCCCAAAGACAAAGCCTGATGAGGTACCCATGTACAAGAAAAAGGTCCCAAGTAGTGAAGGAAAACCCAGTGGGAAAAACATCCACCACAAGAGAACAAAACACTCTCTAATCTAAGAAAGATGCCAAATATGGGTCCCAGCTCTAGATGAGCCTGAAAAGGTACCCATGTACAAAGAGGCAATCTCTCGAAAAGAAGAAGAAGAGAAAAAGAGGGAGACGAGAGGAATGCAGAAGATTCCATGGACGAATTTTAACTCTGCAGCTCTAGGAGGTCTCCCAAAAGAATGTCGATGATGAGATCCTCTGCCTCTAGATTGAAGAAGAGCCACCCACACCGAACTATGTGCCTACCCTTAGGAAGGACATAAATGGAGTCTTTGCCGGAAGTCCGCTCACTCCACAAAGGAAACCAAGGCAATGGCATGAAGAACTCTGAGTCTGGTCCACCAAAGTGTGACATAGGTCTAGTGAGTGAGTGCCAAGGAACCAAAGGTAATGCCACATGCGTAGAACTATCAGAGTGCAAAAGAGTGAACACCATAGAAAGGATTTCCATGTGATGTGAAGGAAACAAAACATCCCCCACAACAGAAAATGGATCCACAAGCAAGGGTGGATCAATGAAGGTCTCTGAAAAGTGGAAGTGGTAAGAGTCCTAGAAGGGGCACTCCCAACAACGGAGATTATGGTATCCTCTGAAACACTTATAGATGGATGATGAACCTGTAGAGCATCACAAGTGGACTATGCGAGATGAAAAAGGTCGGTAGATACTCATCCCAACAAGGGGGCTCAACAAACAAAGAGTGATGTCAGATAGGTATGAGTCATCCAATGAAGGTAGAGGAGTGAAAGGGGCCTCACACACTGGAAGTGGAAAGGAGGTGAGTGTGATGAAGGTATGAGACTGAGAAGGAGACTGCTTGATATCTGATGAGATGTGGGAAGTGTCAACACTCTCTGGAATAGTGAGAGAAGGAGGAGAAGAGTCCTCTGTAGTATTCTCGACATCAAAACTGGGTGCACAATCCTCATCATCAGAAGTAGAACCAAGCGAGTCTGTGTCAGTGAAACTGTCATCACATGAAGAAATGGATACAATCAAATCAGCATCAGCAAAAATGGCGGTAGTATGTGAAGGGTCTCCATAGAGGGACTGAAGAATGCTCCAGACACGGTGGGGTGAATCTGAGTCTGCCACGTGAAACCAAAGAGATCTAGAGACATGCATCATCATGTGACCAAAGACATGGTCATGAAGTGTTAAGAAAGTCCTCTAGATGACGATGATCAATGGGTGCAGGAACTGGCCCAAGCAAGAAGGGTAAAAGACCCTCATGGGCGAAGTAACATTCCATGGAAGCACGCCAGATTGAATAGTTCCCTCTCCCGATGAGAAGTGGCGGAGGCTGTAAGGTGATCCTACGATGCTCAAGTCTAGAAAGAGCACTCTCCATGATGTGGAATCAAAAGTGCAAGATGCACAAAGCAAGACATCGGACTCGGTGATAATGCGTCTAGCGTGTGAAAACCCAAGAGTACTAGTAACCCCCTAATGTGGCACTTTATAAAGTATTGCATTTACAAAATGACAATATCATCACGTAATGTGTAAAAAATCATGCAACTTTGACTAAAGAAGCACTAAAAATGAGCAGCGAGTCAAAATTTATAAAGCATCAAAATGATTCCCGCAATCGATGGAAAATGTCAATAAATGCTACAAATGCATTAAAAAATGCCTGAAATGGGTGCAAAGGGTGTCATGTGGGTACTCGTTGGAAATGGCATCAAATTTCAGGCATGGTTTGTTTTTTCTTGCGAGGGGGGATTAGCCTCCTGCCAACCTCGGACCTCACCCTCCGTCTTCGACATGCGAATGAAGGACATTAAAACAAGCAAATAGAGCCCAAAAATTATTACAATGCCATAAAAGGAATGTTTTGCCTCAAAACATTAAAAAGGGGGATTGTTTTAACCTACAAACAATTCTAAAAGGGAAGGAGGGGGCCCATGTTGATCGTTAAGTCATGGAGTTCATTGGACCAAGATGTTGGGATAGAACACGAGGATCGCAGCAAGGGCGGTTACAACGACCAAGGTGCCAGTGGAGGTCACGGTGGGCATTGTGTAGGATCGGAGTGGATTTTTAAGGTGTCAAATTGAGCATGCGGTAGAGCGTGCGCCGAAGAATGAGCATATCAAGGTGATTCCACGTGAAAGGAAGCTTGGACCGACAAAGTGGCACACATTGTAACAGTCGAAGCTAAATACATAGGGTGGAGTCTTCTAACAAAGAGCAGGAGGAAAATAATCCAAATGCAGTCGGGAACCTTAAACAAAGAAAAAGGTAGACCACAAGCCAACAGCTAAAGCATGAGCCTCACGATTCAAAAATAGTTGAAGAGCAAGAACGGGTTGTACAAGACTGAACTTCTTCGAGCTAAGGTTGGATCAATACAACAAATAACCAACAAACAAACCCGAGCTGGTCAATGAAGCTGCACAGTCTAGTTGAATGCCCTTCCTACGTGAGAGGAATCAGATTGGGAATTGCAACGGCCGCCCCGAGGCACATACAAAATTAGCAAAAAAACAATCATGTAGATGTTTTTACCATGAACAATGCTCAAGTTGACAACAAGTGATCCAAAGCAAGGAAGGAAGGCCACGAAGAGAGCCTAGGCCAGTCAGAGTGTCAAGACCAAGGCTGAGTGTAAGGCATAATGCAAGGAATGTACATGAAACACCATCAGTTCATTCAAACCACTGTACGAGTCACCAATGCAGATGTTAATACATCCATCCAGAGGTAAACCCATTGCTAGCGGTCCAAACCAATGCAACAATGAGTAGCAGAGGGAAATAGTGCAAACACACCAAATCAATGCAAAAATACATTCCAGCAAGCCAAAAGAAACGAACCAACAAGTTTTCCAATGCTGAAATGATCAAACCACGAACCATGCACAACTCTATAAGAGGTATGAAACCCGAATCAGTGCAAGTAGCACGATCGGAATATCCATTACGACACACGCAATGAGAATTGGATATCACGTCGGAAGCCGGAAAACACACAAAAAATGCCGAAGAGTGCACGGATCCGCAAGATTCACTCTGATACCATGTAAGAGGGTACAAAACCCACAAGCGAGGATCACGAGGGACGACGTGCACATCAATGGACATGCGAACGGCAGCGTGAAGAGATCTCGGGAGGAGCGAGCATCAACCGAATGTGCATGCAAAGATTCGAAAAATAGGCAGAACCTTGATAAGCCACAAAACTCTCCTCTATCTCATAGATCAAATGGGGTGTACATATAGGAGGTGTTGAGTAACCCCCTTGATCTACAATCATGACAACTCGAGTAGAGAGGGGGAGTTACATTCCCATAATAGAAGTGTAACTCCCAATGACGCATATGATGCACTGACGCACTGACGCATAAGAGAATCTCATAATGACCCCTAAATAACACATGGACCTACGATCTCACCTAAGTGAGATGACTCACCTAATGATGTGGAAAATAACACACACCAATAGTGTTGAGTAAGAGTGTATCAAGCATCAAGTATGTGTTGAAAGTGTATAGATTTCTACCAAACATTTGGTTCACTTGTTGGTTAACATTCTTTTTGGATTTTAAAAATATTTTAGGCTATGATGTGGAGAATATCTGGTTAACTTGCTTGTTAACATTCTTTTGGACTTTAAAAAAATTAGAATACAATGTGGAGAACATTCTTAGTATGTTAATAGAATATTTTCACAATGAAAATAATGGTACGATACATTACTTTCTTGGTGTGAAGAATTTTGGAGAAATCACTTTACAAAACATGCTATAAATGTTTTATTGGGAGAACTGCGAGAAGCGCGATAGCTTCAATTGGAAACAAGAAATTTTATTAAATAACCATTGTGTTTGAACTTAAATTAGAGGAGAAAAATTAAAGATGGCCACAATGAGGATTTTCTTGATTTGCAATAAGAAGAGTAAATGGTGAAATAGAGTTTTTCTGAGGTATTTGGTTTCATTGATCATGAATTAAGGAATTTGATTATTGAAAATATGAAGATCGTTGAAATATATGAGGGAGCTCTGAGGATTTTAGCTAATAGCAACCTTTTGAATAAAGATTGAAGGTGTTATGGGAAAACATAAGCTGGAAGATGCAAAATGTTTCACAAAATGCCAACAAAAAAACACATATGGATGCCCTGGTTTTAATTTCTTTCATGCAAACTGTTTGACAAAATGTCAACAATAAGAACGATTTTTTTTTGTTGGGTTAGCATTTTTCTCTTTTCTTTTTTCGCTAGATTAGCTTGTATAATGTTAAAAATGGCTATGGATTACATAGAGCATACAAAAATTGTAATAGAAATAATTTGGGAACAATAAATAAATAAATAAAATAGATTAGATGGGTTTGGAAGATGAAAAGATTGGGATAAGAATCATCATACCATCATCTTTTAAAAGTGTTTTCCTACAAATCCTTCAATGCATCTCCACAAATTAAAAGAAAATTTGTTTTGGCAAAGCACAAATATGGCCATAGCTAAAGCTATTGGCATTGATCTAGAAATGACCTACAACTACATAGGAGTTTGGCATTTTGACAAAGTTGAAATCATCACAAATGACCAAGGTAATAGAACCACTCCATCTATGGTGGACTTCACTGACAAGGAAAGACTGGTAGGAGATGGTGCCAAGAATCAAATAGCATCCAATCCCCAGAATACCATCTTCGATGTCAAAAGGTTGATGGGAAGAAGGTTTTCTAACCCGAAGTACAAAGCGATAAATCCTATTGGCCTTTCACTGTTGTACAAGGAAATACTATGAAGTCGGGATACAGGTAACTTACAGAGGCTAGGCTAAAAATTTTGCAGCCCAAGAAATTTCAGCCATGGTGTTGTTCAAGATGAAAGAGGTTGCCAAAACATTCCTTGGTTTTAAAGAAAAGCAAGTAAAACAAAAAGATTGCATCAAGTCGCAAAGATCTAACTATGAAAGAAATATATGAGCATGAACAAGATAAGGTTGAAAACACCGAGGCTCAATGACAAAACAATGAAAAGAATTGATGTTAAATACAATTCAAAGAAAAGTTTGTAACAAATAATAAATGCATAATTCACAAAAGATGCAAAAAAATGACCCAATTCAGCAACAAAGAAACGGAAATATCACATGCTCGAGGTATAGAAATCACACAAGAAAAAATATATGACAGGCACAATTCCTTTATGTGCATTCTGACCCAATGCGTGCATTATATAATCTGATCTCATTGCGGGTGTGGACTTCCAGAAGACCAAAAAGAAGAATCATATTTTTGATCTATTGTATTTTTAGTTTTGCACACTTGGGGTCCTAAAGGAAAATGAGATTTGAAAATCAAATGAAGAGAAATGAATGCACAAAATATAGAAACTGGTGCAAACAGAGAAACTTACTTGTAGACTTTCCACCACTTGGCATATTCAACTCCAAGATCTGGGTTACTCTACTTCAAACAACCACCACACTCTTGAATATCCGACCATACAACATTCTCCACCCTAGAATAGTGTGATTCACGGATCCACTATAGTGCATTATAATACTCAATGTGCATCTATTTTTTTGTGGATATGCATTTTTATATCTGACGTTAAGAACCACTCAATCCCTGCACAGACTTGTATGACAGGATAAAACGATAGATCTGGCTTCAACAAATTCATTTTATTCTACACTATTGTCTTCTCTGTAGAATAATCAAATTTGTTGATCTGTGGAAAGCCGTGTTTTATCTGTGTTGGTTAGTTCAACTCAGTCCAATCGCTGAAGATCAGAGAGAGACGTTTCATTCGTTGCCCTACTGTGATAGTTGGCTTCTCTCCATGAAACTTGTTGAACATTGTGTTCAAAATCTCAAAATTAGAAAATTTGATTAGTCAAAGCCATCTAAAGTTCCATACACGTGTCATCTTCATCCACATATTAGTTGATATATTTTCTATCAAATAAAAAAATAGCCTTATCTCCACATCCATCTTATTTCAACGCATGCACACCTAAATATTTTTAGGCGGTTGATTCCCTCTATGGTGTTAGAACCCGCCGGTGGTCACTCAACTAGTATACGCCTTCAACGTAAAGATTTAATGTTAAGAATATTGGGTGGTTATCGCACTAGATGGTTGGAGTCGGCTTTGCTAGGGTTTCCTCCACACACACTTGTCATTACGCAACCTCTTCAGAAGAGCGGGATAGTAATTTTATCATTTTTTCTAGGGTTTCTCACCCTTTGTGCGCTTATATAATGAGCTCTTCCACTTCAAGCCTGATTGTTGTAACCACCGCTGGAGATAACAGAGATTTGAACAATGGCACCGCCACCAAAATGCCCTCAGAAGTTCATCCTAAAAGTTTTTCACAAAGTACCGACTCTCC
The DNA here is from genome assembly GCA_018340775.1 of Taxus wallichiana var. yunnanensis. Taxonomy (NCBI): domain Eukaryota; kingdom Viridiplantae; phylum Streptophyta; class Pinopsida; order Cupressales; family Taxaceae; genus Taxus; species Taxus wallichiana. The sequence goes on from CM031237.1 coordinate 958,229,157, forward strand.
TCTTGATGTTATCTTACATATTCCTGATTTTAATGTTCCTTATCAATGGTTGGAATGATTTTGCCTCATTGGGTATTTTGTGGGTCACCTCCCCTCTAAAAGCATTCTCAAATCCTAGGGTGAGTACGACATGGACTCCTCATGGCGTCCAACTCGAGAGCATACAAAATATGACCAAAGGGTTCTTCCTTTTTTCTTCTCTAACCCACCAACGCCCCCAACATTTTAGCCTGACAAGCCACTTGGTATGTCTATAACTCCTTGTTGGTCCTATCTCCTTGGACCAAATATTTGCTGGTCTCTGAATATGTAGCAGCTTAAGGTGCCAATTTGGGTGGAATTTCCCGGCCTACCATTACCTTGTTCTCATTTCTTGCATCAGATTGCTTCTTCCATTGGGCGTGTGGTCTATGTCGAACCACATCATTTTTACAACACTCGCCTACGGTGCGTGTCTGTGTCGAAGTGGATCTTTCTCAGGAACTGAAATAATTTGTGGAAATTCATATGGGAGACAAGTGTTACTCACAGCGTGTTTTATATATCACTTGCCTAATACTTTCTTCTCTCGTGCCAAGCCTCGATCATATGATCAAGGAATTTCCTCTTTATGTCCCTTGTCATCGCCCAACAAAGAAAAGCAGCTCCGAAAATGGCCAAACCCCCTCGGGAGGAGGGGTGGAAAACCGCGTGGCTGGAAAATTAAGAATAAAACTCAATAATCTAAGGCTTCTAGTTCAAATGGCCCACATGAGCCAGCTTGTTAAAGAACCTCATAGCCCACACGCTAAAGAACCAACTATTACTGCCAACTTGTTACCCTAGTTAACTAAATACTCTAGCACGCCCAAGGCGGCCTCGGTTCTCATGGACCCAACGAATTATGTTAGTAATGTCTTCATTCATCCACAACCTCTGTTGTTGTTAACCAACGGTTCACAGGGCCAATCCAAAATGGCCTAAAGTTCTTCTCGCCACTCCCATGATCACATCTCGACATGTAGTGTGGATTCTATGAAGGAGGAATACAACATTGAATACACCGAGTGGAAAAAAATTGAGTTGCAGTATTTTTTGAGACATAACAATGCTCCATTCCTACAAAATTAGTTTGATGCCTTAGATGGCTTGGAAACTGAGAGTATGACCCTCGACCAATGTTTTCCATGAATTGTTTATCTTGGAACATGAGGGGTCTTACTGAATCCAATCGCAAGTATATTTTTCGTGATGCTTGGAAAAAAATTGCCAACTTAGATGTGTTGTTTTTGTAGGAAGTGAAAATTTCAGGTTTTCAATTGCAGATGGTTTGTAAATCCATTTGGCCTGATAGCTTGGCATTTTACAGTAATCATGAAGGAGGGAGTGGGGGTTTAATTTCCCTGTTTTCCCTAAATGGTGGCCTTTTTTATCAATCATGGTTTAGACCCCACTAATCGTGCAATATGGGTCCTATTTATTATTGACGGCGCCCTTTTGGCCTCATTAATATTTACACCTCCAACGATGCGGCCAAAAGAGTTGATTTTTGGTGATGGTTAGCATGCTCAATTCCTTATGCTTATTAGGTAATAAGTGGTGATTTTAATATGGCTTAGATGCCCATTGATAAGTGCGGACACTTTCCGATGCATTGGACAATTGGAAAAAGAGATGCATGGTTTTTCATGCGCAATAAATTTGTTTTTTTAGACCCTAATTACCTCTGGCATTCCCACCTCTGAAGCTTAGTTCACTTGGTCCAACCTTCAAAGCGGATTGGATCGAGTTCTTAAACGGCTCAACAGAGCTATACCGTCAACTCAAAAAAAATTGAGTTTGACAACATTTATTCCTTGCATATGGAGGTCATGCCTGATTTTGTCCTTTCGAACCATTCCCCCATTCAATTTTGTATCACTTAGCATAATAGGTGTGCTTTTTTTATCATAAAGGCCAATTCTTTCTTAATACTGCCTTGATGCAACATGGGCCCACTATCAATCACATCAAACGTGTGTGGAACCTAGCCCCATGGCCATGTCATTATCAGTGCTTTCATCCACCTATACATGTCAGCTGGACCCAATGGTGGGAGGACGCTATGACTCGGACTACTAGATTACTCATAATATATAAAGCAGATAGATGGCTCAAATTAGTCGCCTCTCATACTGCCAACACCTTCGCTCTCAACCGAGCGGTGGTTGCACTTCAAAGTAACCCCTTCTCTGAAACCCTTCAACTTCAAGTTGCAAAGTTGTATTAGCAAAGTCAAATTGCTGACAACTATAACGCCCGGGAGCTCAAATTTGTGCCTACATGCATTGGCTTAAAATTGGCGATCGGGTTTTGAAATAATTCTTTCTTTCACTCAAAGCCAAAAAACCATCTCAATAATTTGTGCCATCAATGATGGTGGGACTCGAGTCACCGACCCCACTCATGTTACAAAGGGCGTTTGTGTTCCATTATAAGTTGGTTTTTCAATCTCAACAACCCTCTACCAAACAACAAGCAACTCTCAACCAATGTCTAGCTACAAGTCGTGTAAACTTTCTCCTACTCGAAGGTGGCTTGTGACCACATGCTTACCATTGATGACCTTCACGCAGCGGTCATGCAAATGGCTAATGATAAAGCCCTTGGATGTGATGGCTTCCCATGCGAGTTTTATAAATCCCTATGGGACACTCGCTGGCCCGAATATTTTTAGGTTTATCGTGAGGGGTTTTAGAACCAATCATTGGGGTTACGCATCAACAAAGGGAACATCAAATTCATCCCAAAACCAGGGGATCCTGAGAAAATAACTAATTGGTGATCCATCACCTTATTGAATGTCTCCTATAAAATCATTTCTAAAGCTTTAAATATGAGGTTACGACATATCCTTCCCATTTTCATCCAACCGGAACAAACTGGATTCATTCAGGGGAGGTATATTCTTGATAACATCATCAATGTGTGGGAGGGCATGGAATGGGCCCGCAGATCCAATCAATCTGCTATGTTCATTAAAATCAATTTTGAGAAATCTTATGACTGGATTGAATGGCCATTTATTTTTGCTATGCTTCAAGCTCTAGGCTTTGGCCCCATCTTCATTCAATCTGTCTAAATGCTATTTTCCAATGCCTCTTCCCAGATCACCATTAATGGCCTCATCTCAGAGTCCTTCGGACTATTCCATTCCATACACCAAGGATGCCCGTTAGCTCCTGCGCTCTATGTGCTTGTTGCTAAAGGCTTCGGATATCTTCTCACTCAGGCTGAATCCCAAGGGCTTGTCAAGGGAATTACGCTTCCTTCTGCGAACAATTCTCAATTGCTCGATGGTCACTTCATGCAGATGACTCATTTCTCACTCTCATTGAGGAAGAGACCAACATCTGTAATGACATGCACTGCCTTGATATATTTTGTTTTACTTCTGGTTCTTCCATCCAATGGCGAAAAACTCAGTGTTACATGCAATCTTTCCTCCCTGGAGTGGAAGAATCTTTCCCGCGGTGAAATGTTTGAGTTTTTTGGCATTCCTTTTGCCTCAAGCTTCACTGGCAGAGCTTTGGCAATACATGATTCAGTGGGTGGCCAAAAAATTGGAATACTTGGATCACCCGACCATTGTCCTTGGCAGGAAAATTCCAAATTTGCTCTAAAGTCCTTGTTGCCACGCATGTTTACTACTCCTCTTGTTAGGTGCCTTCCAAAGCATCTATCTAGAAGCTGGAGAAAATTCTTAAAGCCATTCTCTGGGCCAATGCTTCCACTAGCAAAGGCTTTCATTGTGTTGCCTAGGAGATATGATGCCTTCCCCGCAATTTTGGGGGTTAGGCCTTATTGACATTCAACGCCAAGGGTGGGCACTCTGTGCGAAATGGATCATTCGATGCATTGAGGGTCAAGAAGCGTGGAAAGTGCTTATGTGCCATAGCATCATGAACGGTTCGCCCTACAACCGCCCCTTTTGGAAAGGTTTGGGGTTTTTAATCTCCTTATTGTTTCTGCCCGATTAAAGTCGTTCGCACTTTTGTGCTCAAAAGCATATGGAAGGCATGGGAATGCATCAAACCATGGCTTTAATGGAAAGGCAATGGTTTTGCAATGGCCTCTCCATTAACCTTCAATCGCTTTGGTGTTCATCGGTCTTTTAGGCTCAAGATCGGTGTCTTGCAGATGTTCCTGGAATTCTTGCGCTTAAGTTTTTTAAACACGGAAGTTGTACCATTCAAGATTTTTTCTGCAAGCACTCTCAATCCTAGTATTCTTGGCCTGAGCTAAAGGCTCGGTTTTAGCTCACCGCTTAGGATCGGTCTAGCATCACCAAAATCATCAATTCGGTGCCCAACCATATGCTGCACAAAATCTCTATGCATCCATCTCGCCCTTTGTGGACGGACTGGAAATGGTATGTCGATACGTTGTTTCGTAATTATTCAACCAGCAAAGGATATCGGTGGCTCTCCCCACATTTTCCCATGCTTGAAAAGCTCAACACCCTACGAGGGGTATATCCTACTTCATCATGTTGAGAAGAAGATTTGACATTGTTTGGTCGGTTTGTGTGGAACCAAAAATTAGCACATTTTCTTTGGTGTATTTTGCACCAAGGTCTTCCAAGGTTGGTTCTTGCCTTGTTCAAATTGGGGTTCCAGCTCCCAAGTGTCTATTTTGTGGCCACTTGGAAATTCTATTACACCTTTTTGGTTTTTCCCGAAAGCTCAACTTGCATGGAATTGGATTCATTCCTTTTTCTTTCCTCTCGACCTCAACCTTTTACTTGGTAACACATTCTTTTAGAGACAACCCCAAAATTCCACACATGTTCACCCAGATTTGGCATGTTTTCAGAGGGGAAATTTTATTTTGGATATGGAAAGAACGGAATGCTTTTTTCTTTGCTAATTCTAAAGTTGGTCAGCATTTCTCAGTGTATAACAAAGCTATGGTTATCTCCAATGTGCTTCTGCAGACACAAGTCCAGGCTAACAAAGTTGCCCTAGAAGTGGACCTCCTTCAGACCTTGTTGCGGCATCGGGGGATGCCTTGTGTAACGCCGCTCGGAGCCACCTTCACCATCTCATCACTCTCCGACACATGTCGATTGTCCTCGTGGAGGTCGTCGTAGCCACTCCTAGCAACGCTCTTTCGGCCAGGCCCACCACTCTCCTCACTGTCAACATCACAGAGTGTCTCACCCCCACTCGCTAAGCAGGCTAGGTTCCTCCTCCCCACCGTCAACTCGATGGGGCTCGTTGATAACTCCCGAGCCACGCACCTTGGATGGTTGGAATCTGCCACCTCCATTACTGTCGCCTTCCAACAAATTCCCCATGATTCCTCTTGACATCTCTCCTACTCGGGTGGCGGCCAACACTAAAGAGGAGAACCCCACTGGTTGGGACATTCCAAATGTTGGCAAGGACCTTCCTGGTTCGGGTTGGCCTGATGACCATGACCCTCCTGCTTCTGGGATGTTTGTTGTTGCAACATGATTTTGTATCTCATGTTTTGATGTTTTCCTAGGCATTGCCTAGTGTGTCGCTTTTCCTAGGCTTGGCCTAATTTGTTTGTGGTTTTGGGACATGCTTTCATACCACCCGCTTTTTGTTGAAAGCTATCTTGTATCTTATTGAATTAATATAATATAAGATCTCTTTTCATCAAAATAAAATACACAAAGATCCCCGCACCAACATTACTAAGCACCTACACAATTAACAGGGGAAATACCAAAATTACGTGTGTACAATATATTAAATGGGCCCAATTTATATTCCACAACCTCAAACCATTTTCTACACATTTCAACTCGTAAACACATTTGAAATTTAATTTTCCTTTTGGGTGTTAATGTATACTGTAAAGTAGTTTACATTGACAGTTCAGGTATTGATTTTAGGAGGTTCATAAGGAAAATTAGTTTAGTATTTTATAAATCAATGAAAACTTGAAATGAAACTGAAAAAAGCGCCTCCTACATTGATTAGAGTTCATAACCCAGCATTGATTTTGTATTTTGTCGATTAGGGTTCATAAGACCGCATTGATTCGAGGCATTTTGTCAAACAATTGCGATCCTTCCATATGCTCTACATTTAACATATACTTGTACTGTTCAAAATAAATATGTTTTTAATTTTTCAATGATTGAATTCTTACCTTGCTCCAAAGATGATATAAAACACATCCTTGTTAAACGTTCACTCGGCATCACACGATCTGCTTTTGTTTAGAGATCATCCAAACTTTTTGGACACAGATTGCAGTCTATGAACCCGAGGAATTAGTTTGAAAAGTTGTAAAGCCTCATTCAGAACCGCAATGTGTACAAAATATGGTTATGCATTTCATCAAACAATTGGAATGTCTTCTTCGGGTGCATGTTTTTAGGGAGTGATAAGTACAAATATTCACATATTCATGTAACTTCCTTCTGATTTCCAATATGAATTTTCCATATGGCTTTTGTATGCTTTATAAATTATCTTATTATTATGTTAATATGTGTCATCTAGAATGACATCTACCTTTGGGAGGAGCTAGTGTAATAGTGTGAGATGTTAATAAAAATGGTCTGCCTTAAACTTGATGGTTATTATAAGGCAATTTTCCTTTTTGTTTGATAAAGGTGATACAAAAATCACCATATATTGGAAATACAAGGTAGTTTGGAGCCGCTTTTTAAAAAAGATTTATTTAATCCTTGAAAATTCGTAAAATCTTGGACTTATTAGGGAATTTGGAATCCCTTCTATTAAAAAGATTTGAGGCCATTGTAACTAAATTGAGGCCATTGCAAAGAATGTAGAATTGTTAGAAACTATGTGACAAATCCAAAATAAAATATCTATGCTGGTAGTCAAGATAACTGCTGCCTATCTCCCTTGTCCTTTGAGTAATAAGATAACAATATTATCTGGCTGTTAAAGAATGCCAACAGAGTAGTATTTCTACCTTCTGGCACAAATAATTCATCTATCAGGGAAAAAAACCTCATACATATAAGTAAGAAAGCATGTGAAATGCTTAAATTTGGCGGTGCCTGTATGCCCACATGAACACGTATAAACCCATAAGACAGTTACATAGTCCTTATATTGTTTAAGGAAAATTGTGAGATCCTGTATTAATCTTTTCTCTTTTTTCTTAACCTGGATAGAAGCCCACAAACTTCTAGGTTGCAGAAATAGTCGTACTTTGATTGGATGTCAAGCTTCACGGGGTAAACTCTTGAGGGTAGCCTCTCCTTGTCAATGGCAGAGTGCTCAAAACTTTAAAGGTTCTCAACATTTCAGTTAAGCCCATAAATGTGGGCTAAACAAACACGTGCAAGTACAGTCTTACTAGAGAGTGTTGGTCCATAAGCTCCATGTATGGTTTGACTTAATCCATTGCCTTACGATTTGAACACCAATAAATTGAAACCATTCATCATTCATCAAAATTTAATTATTAACCATGGTGCAACTTAATGGTTGGTAATCATTGGAAATGGTTAACTAAGTGGTGATTTCAATTTCAATTTATCACATCATGGGATCACTGGATGAGAATTGGCAAAACAGAAACTTCATTTATCTTCCCTTTGAACTTCATAAACCACAATCGAAGCTGGGCTCTTTCCAATAATAAACACTAAGGAATGACGTTGTGGAAGGGCCTCAGATCGTAAATTGAAAAGCTCACAGGCCCAAATCAGGGTTGTTACAGAGACTAATATCCCACAAACAAGTACATACGGAACCCAAGGGCTCTGATCCATTGATGCACAATCAACTATTCATCATGACCACTGTCATCACCTGTTTTAGCTTGGCCATGCCTGCTCCAAAACCAAATTGGGATAGTGCCAGGGATCTATCAGGGCTTCATCAGCAGCTCCTTTACTAGATTGATGACTCCTTCCACATCAACTGTCCAAGCAACTGATATAGGTCGAACACCAGTCCATGGATTATTGGAATTCCATCTGTTAAAGAGCCAAATAATGTTGTAGTAATTAGACTCATAGATTTAGATAATTAAGTAATTTATGCATGAATATCCTTTGTAAATAATAAACAGGGAATTCAAGATTGATATTATACAATCTAAAGTGGAATTGTCAATGCCACCCTGGTTCAACAGTTAACTGGTGACTGCAGTGGAGTCCCCGCCAGGGTTCCACTCCATCTGCGGCCAGTCCCAATGTTAATAAAGGGGGTGAGGCAGGGAAAAATTCCATGGCCACATTGGCAGAATAGATACCCCATAGACCTGACATCTACGCTGAAAGGGATTTTGTGTGTGAGTGCAGCCCCTCAAGGGCCGTGCTAAAGAATCTTCCTAACAAGAAAGAAGGATCATAGCTCAAGTGGAATGGCTAATAAGAAAACCATACTTTTAAATCCTAAATCCATCAGTGTATGCCCAGTGCAGATGCCTTGTGTCTCTACTGCACAGCACCTTTCTTATATTTAAAAAGTTGAGGGTTGATTAGGGCTGCAAGACAAGTGGGGTCATGTAGAAATATCCCTGCATATAAATAAACCACACCACATTCAGTGTAAAATATTTGCAAGTTAAATCTTACTCTTTAATAGTCTAGATGATAACTTTACATAGCCAATAATCCGCTTTAGATTTTGTTGGTAGAGCTATCAGAAATTAGAACTTCCCAGTTCCTCTTCAAACTCTGTTTGGGAATTAAAACTTTATAAAAGTTAAACTGCATACCATCAACACCGTCCGACTCTATATAAAATTTTTGTAGAACTGGCAAATGTTATAGATATACTCTCCATGCCTCCCTTTTGAATCCCTGAGTTCACACAAGTCCGCGTCTGCCATTACAAAGCATTTCCTTTAGTGATTGATGGTCATATATCACAATACCATTCAATGTATGATAGAGGCAGCATGAAAGGATTATTGATGTACCAGTCAGAATAACCTGTGTGGTGACATTTATGCCAACCACCACCATTTCTGCTCCACAAGTGAATACAATGTCAGCTGCTTCCGGGTCCCCATAAACCTGTACATATAGGACAGACATGCATGCTTCTCAAAGAAAATTTTAACTGACCAAAAATTATGTGTAAATACTAACAAGAACAAATCAAATATAATCTGTGGCCTCTCTATGAATGACTTTTAGCAGCAAGAGCTTCATTTTCTAACTTCTTTTATTTTACTTTTTTAAACCAGTTGTGTGTTTGTCTACACCACTATCTGTAACATTTCATTCAAGCAGACATGGAAAGGTATTCTCAAAGGCCCACACACAATAGTTAATACCTATTATATTAGATTGACTCATGAAATAAAAGATCAAGATGTTACTTCTAGTGTCATTTCAGAATAACAAAATTTGTTAAAATAAATTAGCTGCCAAACAAAAATTTCCTTTTCCCCTTTAGTCTGTTATGGACTTCTATTGATTACCAAACTGATATGGGTTTTGCTAACTGATGAGTAGTACAGAACCTATTAGCAAATTCGTAGAGTTATTCTGTTGGCCTGCAATGCTACTTTTAAGTTATATGTGACCATTGGGCATTATACAGAGTCCCTAATATGATCGCCTAGACATTAGCTCAAAGGTTCTTAACCCTTTATCTGCTAAGTGATTAAGATTTCTATATTTGAGGTCAAAACCTCCGGGTCAGCTTTATGTTCGTTGTACTGTTTACTCAAAATTTATATGAGAGTCCTTGGGTGATAACTGGGTGTTCATAAAGTACGTAAATTTTTCTTTGTTTATTCTGCTTTTATGTATTGATTTTATATAGAAAAACATTTTAGCGAATAGGAGACAATTCCTTTATACTAGCCAATTACCACACATTTTAGGTTAGGATCCAAACTCATCCGCGGAAGCATACTAGTAAGAAAGAAAATCATAATAAACAAAAAACTAACTGGAAAGAAGGGTTGTACTTCAAATCAGTTAAGCTTCTGCAACTGAAATATTGCATAAATGTATTGCATGTCCCAGAAGAATGAAAATATGCAATGTTTTCCTACTTGGAATGTTACCATCTCTAGGTTACCACATCAGATCTGTCCATGTCTACATTCTGTAATAATAAATATAGGTAGCCTACGTGCAGAAGTTTGAATAGCAATGAAGGAATGCATGAAAGGGAAAATGTACTTACATTAGCTTCTGCTGCAGGGTTTACATTGCCAATTGCGAAAAATGAACCACCAAGTATAACAATATTTTTCACTTTGCTTGCAAAAGACTTGTCCCTTTTGACTGCCTACAATGAAAAACAGAGAAGCCCAATAAAATGTCCATAAAACATGTCATTGTCCACACAAAATCAATTTTCAATCCAGAAATTTTAAGGCAGTGAGTGAAGCTAACCTTAATCAATTATCACTGGGCCAATTTCACTTCCACTTACCTTGGAAAGAAGAACAAAAAACGATACTTACCAAGGCAATATTAGTTAATGGTCCGAGTGCAAGAATCGTGATTTCACCCGGATATTCAGAAACTTTGTCAACTAGGAATTCACAGGCACTTTTTTCTATCTTCTTGCTTTTTGGTGGAGGAGGAAATGTGTTTCCTAACCCATCGGATCCGTGAACAAAATCTGCAATGCGAGGCAGACCCCTCTGCACAAATGAAGACAAGATTTCACGGATAATGAAAGAAGTTATTAAGACATAAGACATTTATAAGAAAAATTAGATTGGAAAGAACTTTTGCAATTGACCTGTATACAAAGAATCTCTTCAAATTTTATTTCAAAGGAAGGGATAAGTCATGCAAGGACAATCCCCATGAATTCTTGGTCCTACAATTGAAACCTTAGGCTTAGTTTATAAAAGAATTGATCTGTATTGGTAGAACCTAGTAAATAACATAGTCATCAGGAAAAATGGGATACAGATAACAAGGCTTCATTTTGAAACAGGGTACAAATATATTACATTTAGAGATATGTGTACAAGTAGGGAGACGAGGCCCCCATGCCTGATCCTGAGTTTCCTGGTTACCATAGGGAATAATAATATGCATTATCTGGTTTCCTAACTTCTACCAAGTAATTGTTGATAAAGACATGAAACTTTACGCTTTCATTTACTAAATTCCCTTCCTGCAAACCTCCACCTACATATCTAATTACTCCAAGAGTCCAACCTTGTGTTTACATTTTAAAAGATGAAGATACTAACAGGTTTCAAATGATTCTTTATTCAAACACACTTAAATACCAAGCTAAGGACATGTAGAAATTCTCAAGTTACTCTTTAATTTTCATTCCACTCAATTCTACCATTGTTCATCCCACTCTTGATTTTTAGAAGCAGTGAAGTAGGATTGTAAACAACACAGTCACAAATGTTTGCATGTTCTAATTTCCTATTAGAGTGGTTTTTTCATGTAAGTAATCACTGCATGCTGTATCTACTTGTTTCTTAAAATTGAGCAGTTACACTATGCCAGGCTGCTCAATGTTTACCCTCACAAATGGCTTTGTGATTCTCCTTTGAGGTCTGAGTTATGCACTTCCCATCTCTCCTTTGGCATGTCACACAACATTCCAGATTCTTATTTTATTGAACTAATTCTCGATGCTCTTCATTTGCTCGATCATCTATTTGACTTGAACATAAATCAGTAAGTTTAGTATAAATCCGGAGCTTAGTTATTAATGGGGCTTATGCAATATATTTAGATTCTACTTGAATCTTATGCCAAGACCTCATGATGCCAAAATCTGGACTAGATTTTGTAATGCTACATTTTTTTTGCAAGTTTTCTCTACAGTTTCTACATTTTGTAATTCTTGATACACATTGGGAATTACTTCACACCCTTTTTTTTTTTAAATTAAAGATTTTAGTGAGATAGCTAGCTTGAAGTTGATAGCCTGGAAAACTTCTCAAAGTGGTGCGGGTTTTGCAATTGGACTAGAATGCTAATGTAACATGAAGTATCACAAAAATACCAGAGTTTTTGACTAATTATCTTTTACAGTTTTCCAGATAAGATGACGGTGCATACACCAAGAACCACAAGTTTTTGAGGTGATTAGGAAAAATCCTTGGGTCAGATTAGTAGAATGCCACTTGCAGGACTTTTGAGGCCATTGAATATCTCCTAAACCATTAGGACAGGAGCATTTAATAACAATGTGGATTTAAGCCCTGTCGTTTAACAAATTTAGTTCTTCATTTAGGCTATGCAAACAGGGTACATATAGTCCTCGCCCCTAGGTGTACACCAATAGCAATGAAACATGGGTAGCAGAATAATTACCTTCAGAGGCTCTGGACTGCCCTCAGCAACTGGCACATCTGAAAATCCTGCAACTTCACACTGTTGTTTGGTATTAGAAACTCGATATTAAGAATAATGTTTTTGATGGTGCAGAGATATTCTTTGTTTGAACTATACAGTAACTACACACAATCCACAATGAAGTCACCATACACAACAAGAAAGGTATAGCTCAAATCCAATTTCATAAAACTTCTACATACCATTTAATGAATATGACATATTTGCCTAACTCAAATGTAAGAAAAATAACAATTCAAGCTTCATACCACATGTAAGGCATTTTGTGTGGCGTCCTCGGTGTAGACATTTCCAAAAATTGTAGTCAAACCAATCACATCAAGATCAGATGACTGAAATGCCATTAAAATTGTTATAGTGTCATCTGCAAGGCAAAGTACAAGTGTGTCATAAATTTAAAAATCGTAGATTGAACACTAACATGTTTGATTTATTTTCTCATTGGTATTCAACTAATCAGGAAAATTTAATATAACTAAAACATACTTCTGCTAAGCTAGTAAAATATAAAGTTTAGTGTGCCATGATGTGTATGCAGAAAATTTAACTACACTTTTATTTAGTTCACTGCTAGATACTCAAACAAAAGACTGCATGTGCCAAACTGCTATAGCTGATACTCCACTAAGGAAAGGTTCAATATCTGTGCCTCCAAAATTAGTGGGGTTGAAACTAGAGGAACAATCTTCTTATTGTAATGAAAATTTGGCCTGAATAAGTAGGCATCAAGCAGCACATGTAAATCCCCTTTATACAAAATTTCAATAATTTGAGTGGTGCCCATCTATGTTTGGATGAAGATGCCAAAAAACATTTTCTTTTGAATTAGATGTACCCTAAATGAGACAGCATTTAAATAAGGAGAGATGCACAAGGTCATTCCCACGATAAATGTGAAGAAAGATTGAAAATGGGCAAAACTTCCTGCAAACATCAAAGTTTTAGTTCATGCATAATGTTTCACATTGTGCGTTACTACTTGCAGATGTGCATATGAACATAAGAAAAATTTGCTTGTGCAAGAACACTATCAACCCTAAACTTGTCTAACCCACCTAACACACGAGTTAGCTTACCTCAAAGCAAAACCATGATAGCTAAACTAAGAACCAACTCACGCAAACTACATGGTCAAACTGGTAGCCAGTCACCCAAAGACTCTGTGGGGACAAAGATTTTGTAGGATATACAATTTAAATGAAGTATAGGAAAAAACACATTTTTAATTAATGCGTCTCTTTACAACGATATCAGGGTCAATTTCACAGACATTTGTAATTTTATATTAGTATATGAAAGTGAAACCTTGAATCAATACAATCAAACAAGGGTTGGAGAATTTATAATATACCTTAAAACTCATAGAAACAACATTCTATGTGAATAGCTACACTTTGATAGGTTCTACAGACCATTTTGGCATAAAGGACATTATTCATCATATGAGCTTCTCTTGAATGGGAGTTTGATTATAAGCTTGCTTTCTAGTTTTATGTCAGTTCACCATAGTTAAACTCTAAGTTACCCTGTCATATTGGGCATGTCTTTGGTGTCTAGAGTACTAGGATTATTGATGAAGGTCTAACGTGTGTCCATCTGCAACAGTGTAAGAATCTCTTTATGGTATTGGTGAGCCTAGAGGACAAGCCATCTGAGATAGGACAACGACTAAGTGCTACAGACACTACTGTAAATATATGAAGGTAAACGTGAATTTTAGATCCCAGCATTGCCAATCCGCCTACACCTTGCACTTGATTTAATGAACTCAAAGCTACCCACAACTCAATTGCCCTCAAGCAACCACTCTGTCCTGCTAACACAAGACAAAGGTGGAATCTAGAGGTGGTTTTTCTTTACAAGGGTACTCTTAACGCCGCTTCCAACTCATGGAGGGATCAGTGCCATATAAGTTTGAGTTTTACCACAGGACCAACTTATGCAGGTAGCAACGTTGTTTCTGAAGGCTACTGATCTTCTAATTTCTAAGGTAGGACAGAAGCAACTGCAGATCCTGCTTCACAACAAAAACCAATCAACAGGGACTGATACAAGAAAATATTTCAGTCAAACATTTTGCGATGATTTTCCTACATGCAACTCTGATCCCTTTATTACATCCAAATAGAGTGCATATATTCATGAGAATTGGAATCAAGGAAACTTGGAGAATCAGTGCTATTTTGATGTTTCAAAATCCAAGAAAGGTAAGAGAATTTGCAGATTTGGAGAAACAGGCAAATTTTAGAACATTGATGATAGTCATAAATTCAAAATTTATACATAGAGTAGACTGGTTTGGCACGATGCGCCCTTATGGAATGCAATCGTCAAATGGTCGTCATAAGGCTGTCGCAAGCTGGTAACCTCAGCCTGCCATGGACATAAACTTATATATTTATTCCAGATCAATTTAGGCTATTCACAGACAGAGTAATTCCATAGACAAATTCCCTCTTTAACCCATCCTCCAAAAATAATAGGAAAAAAAGAAAATTATAGTCTTGGTGCAATTGATTCTAGGTGCAAGATTCTTCTACCACGTTCAAATTCACTTTATGCCCGAGCAGGTATTTACAAAAACAAAAATCAATGATCCCCAAATTGATATTAATTGTGTAACCCACCTGACATTCTGAACGGTCCTGACCTGCTACATAGAATTCTTAAATCAAGACAATGAAACAAACCTACCTACAGGGGAATTTATTTCAAAACTTAACATCCATAAAAACAACCCAATTTAACACGGAGCTTGATAGGTGCTGCAGACAAAATTTGACCAAAAAAGAAAATCACATAGATAGAAACCAAGAAAACAACAATCGTTGCACATAATCAAACCAAGAAAAAGAGCAAAAAAACCAGAACAGATTCAAAAGAACCAACCAATCCCCGGATCTGTATCGATAATAACTTTAGTTTTCTGCACAGGGAGTTGAAGGCATCTGAAAAACCATTAGGTTCCTCAGCAAAATCTCCTTCCAACACCATCCTTCCTTGAGATTTTGATCTGAATTATTGTGTGCGCCAAAAGAGACAGGTCAAAATCAATGATATCAGTGAACACAAATTAGCAGAGACGCTGGAGAGGTTTATATACAAGTTTCTTAATGATTATAATATTACAGCAAAGTAGCGTGTCCAATCATCGCAAGCACACTAACAAACAGACGGATGTTTTCAATATTTATTGACAGTTGAATGCGGTGGCAGGATAAGATTTGACGGTTGTTTTTACCGTCCCACAAAACATTTAAAAAGAAAGAAAATATCAATAAACGGTATAAAACTTTAATTGGCCAAGTCGATTTTATTTGACGTTATTTAGTTGTTTTTCTGTAGCTTTTCACTTTTATGGCGGAGTTGTTGCCTGTCCTTTTTTCCGGAAATATTTTTTTATGAAAAGATCTTATATTATATTAAATGCAACATGATACAAGATTCTCTCAACAAAAAAGTAGGTGGTATGAGAGCACGCCCCAAAGCCACAAGCACACTAGGTCATGCCTAGGAAAACAACAAAACATCACAAATTGTTAAAAACAAAGCCACCCAACGCCAAAACAAGACAAGAAACACCAAAGCCATGGAACACCAAAGGAGGACGAGGAATATGAGGCTCAAAATGCCCCTTCTTCTCCTTAGATTTCATGACAACAACCCACGACGCGTGCGTCTTTGGGAGCCAATGCGAGCGAGGAGCAAGGCGAGAGCTATCCCGACGAGGGTCGAACCAGGAGACTCAGATACATGCGACCGCTTGACACCACCGCCAGCAAGGGGACTCTCAACATTCGTATTTTATGGATTTTCGGGGTGAGAGCATTCGTTGACTTCTGGCGCTGAAAATGGTTGTCAGTGTTTAGGCCGCGAAGAAACCCCTTTGTTCTTCTTTTGTTTATTCTGATTGAGAGACAAATGGCAAGCCTCCCGACGTGCCCGATTTGATGGCATAACCGGCATCGAATGGTCGTGTTCTCATAGTTGAGAATTTGAATCCACTTGAAGTCATCATGGATTAACTCCAACTTGTCCTAAGACCTTTGTTGAAATCCACCTCAATGCATATACGGGCATAGGTGAACAACCCTTGCTTAGATCACTCATCATCCAATTTGATGAATCGACCAAGCAAATCACCAATAGCAACACAAACCGCAGGGTGCCAAAAGGGGAGAGGAAGATTGGGAGACGAACCCAAACCGACATTTTTGAGACAACCATAGTAGAGGAATCAAAATCTAAAAACCATGGTGTAAGAAAAAGGCCAACCCTACCCCAAAACCAGGGACCCTCATTAAGAATCCATTGATAATCAGTAGGAGAGGAGAACCGAACAATAAAAAACCCTTTGCACATAGTTGGATCTCACAATCATGGGACCAAGTAGAATAAATCTATTGATGCAACTCTTCAATCTGAGGCCAAAATCCATTAAATCTATAGATATCCCTTAACGACGATCCGACAAACAATGGCAGCTAGGTTTTGGCCTACTCACGGATGTTGTCGTTTCCCTTTCGCACCCACACTCTCTACTCCCCCGGTCTACAATGGCTTTTCCTAAATATTTTGATTGTTTCTAGATGTTAGATTTGTATTATTTGTCATCAATAAATAGAAAATATGTGAAGAAAGAGAAATAGTTATTCATAATTGTAATTTGCTAAAAACTAGCAATCGTACGCGGTGCATGATGTGAACGCCAAAGGGGATACATTGAAGGCAAGATATTGGAAAATGAAATGACATCAAAGGAACAGGGTCACTAAAGAAGGGTTTGAGGGAGGAGAGGATGATGGTTAGGAGAAATGGTTGGTGAAAACAAAGGGAAACTCCTTTTCCGACAACCACGTCCCATTTTTCTCAATCGCAAGGAAGCGAAAGGGGTTACGGTTTGCAAGGCAACATATTTTGGAGATATTATTGAAGGTAAGGAGTAGTTAATGAATATTGCCCATGTGAATAGCTATTTATAATTTCAATTCTTTTGTGTTTTGGGTATTAAAATGATTATCATGGTAATGAATAATTTGTGCTCCACATTATCATCTCCATGTCACATACAATTTGCACAAGAGTGTGATTTGCAATCAAAGGGGTCAAAATGAAAAATGGAGAAATTCCAACAAGATCCAGGTTTGAAATCCAATCTTAATTTAGACATAAAGAGGGGTCGTTCATTAAACGCCATTAATTTGTCTGTAAATCAAGGTGCCAACAATTGACCCTTACACAACAAAAAGAAATGGAAAATTTATAGAAAAATGGAGAAAAGGGGCTTTGATTTTTTAATTTTTTTTTCTACGATGTCAACATTTTCAATTGACTACATTTAATTTGTTATATGAGACGAAGACCTGAAAGGAAAGTAGGAAAGAAAATGGGGGACTTCAAGGTGGGAATTTAATATGTACATGTCCCACACCTATTACATGGCTCAAATTATACCTAGCCAAATAATATCTTCTATATGTGCTCTATTTTATTGGCTTGACCTCGTTAACATTATTAACATGAGTGCAATTTGAGCTAAAAGGGAAAAAAAGGAAAAATTCAATAGGTTTGAGGTTTGAAACCCAACCACAATGTTGGCTTCTGAGAAGCACTATGTAGCGGTCCTTTTCACTTTTAAGCTAGATTAATTGCAGAAAAACAAGAGATGCATGAACAATCAAGGATAATTGAACCCCTCCAACATGTAGGAGTAAGAGCGCTAAGTAGATTTTATATGCCAATTGTAAGTTATAAACTTAGATTCCATATAATTTCTTGCATTATTTAGTGTAAATTGCTCGTTGATTTGCAATGAGGGACTTTGACTAATAAAACCTTCACAATGTAAAGTACTATTTATGGCTTGGGTATACATATGTCTCACAAGTTTAAGCAAGAGAGGTGGGTAAAACTTGTACTATTTTTTTTGCTTGGGAAAAATCAGCAAACCAAAATTTTATGATCTAGCAAAAGAAACAAATTAAAATTCTTGGCTCGGGAGAAAGGCCTAAGAGACAGGTGCACGACGGAGTAAGGACCGTCCACACGACATTTTGGTATGTAACAGGGTAGGGTTAGGGCATGGCGGTGGTCGAAAGAGAATGTGTGATGGATCCTAAGCATTATTTGATGTCGAAACTAACTCTTGATAACATGCATTCTACAGTGTCATAATACATGTTGATGTTATGTTGCTTTTTCATGACTCATACTCACACACTATTATTTTTTTGTCAAAATGAAAAACAACCATATTATGGTTGTGGTCATGTAGCTTTGTGAGAAAGACAAACATTTACCTCCCTATGTGTACTTTGTATTCTATTACTTGTGATAATGAAGTCTCGTGGAGTTAAATCACCACATGATAAATAGAAATGTCATCCATATGTCATTCTATTACAAGTTTATTTTGTAAACACTACTTGGGAAGGATTTTACCGAATGTGGGGTTGTTTTGGTAGATTTTGGGACTGGCATTGTGTCATGGTTTAGACTTATCGTTCTAGTGGCTATTATAGGTGGCAAAATATTTGGGGAAACTTTGTGACACTCTTCCATCAATATTTGATGCCTGTAGAACACAAGTTGCATGGAGAAAATATTGCTAGATCTGTAGGTAATGAATGATCGTGGCCATGTGAATGGAAATTATGTTTGAATCTCATAATACCTAGGAATTAGACAAATACAGTCATATGATAGAAGCAATGATGAATTGGATGAAAGGATGCTTTGATGCATACTTGGCATTGAAGGATTATACAAAACTTTGCCATCTATAGGTTTTTTAGGAATGTGTTTACAAAGTGACATCAAAACACATGCACACAGAACATGTTTATAGCAACGTTGGTAAATATGTACGAATTTATCTAGACTTTGTGTGTACGTAGGTGCAATAAGGAAGGGAGAGTGTGAAATCTAAAATAGATAGTAGTAGATAAAATAATAGTATGAAAATGATACAGGCGTTGAAAGAGTCATCAGAATCGACAAGCTTGGGTCTATTATAACTTGGAATACACCTTCAACGTAATTATGTAACGTTGGAAATACGATGGAAACGCCAAAGGGGATACATATAAGAACTCGAACCAGCGAGAGAAAAATCGTGAGAGAGAAAGAGGGGCAAAGAAGAAGGGGTTTGAGGGAGGAGGGGTAAGGGAAAGGAAAGGCTTTATGTTTTTCAGGCAGGTAGAACACACATAAATGTAAGGTGAATTTGCATGCATGTTTCATGGGACATTTTAGAGATAGGGAGATGTGGAGTGACCCGACATCCTAGGGTAGAGATTACATGCACATGTGAAATTAGGGTTTTTCGTCTAGATATCGGGTAACAATCAAGGTTCCCCATTAACAATCTTAACGATGTAGTTTATCATGCATCACGGAGCTCGATTTGGAGGGACTGATTTTGTATAAGAGAAAGAGGTGCAAAGAAGAAGGGGTTTGAGGGAGGGGAAGTGCAAGGGTGGGGAAATGCCTTGTGTTTTTTTGGGAAGCTAGAACACACAAATGCAAGGTGAATTCTCATTCAAATTCAACTTGGTTTTGTAGTCACCCTCCTCACCCATGACACTACCTAAATTTATTTATATCATATGAATGGATGTGGATTAATTTATATAGTTCAACGAATTATAATAGGAAAAAAACAAACCTCCATGTTGTAAAAAAGGGGAAGGGTGACGAGTGTCGTTGATGCTCGTACTTTAATCATATCATTTTGTCAATCCAAGGCGGTGTCCACGATTGTTTGTAACAAAGGAAACAATAGGAATGATTTTGCAGTACGTACTTTAGTAACAAAAACTAAGAAATTGTTGAATTGATCGTGATTACAAATAAAATGCTTAAAAGTAACATTAAAATGAAATGTAGAATGGAAGGATTATTGATTATGAAAACACAAGCACTTTGAAATAATGAAATAGATGTTGGAACAATAAATGCATTCACGAAAGATTGAAAAGAAATAAACGTAAACTCCTTTTCGTTGGTTAGGAGTGGCCCTTGCTCCTTTCCTTTGATCAGGTTTAACACTTGAATTTAAGCAACAAAAGTTACCCTGAATATGCTATCTTTATTGAATTAAAATGCTCTATTATAGTGAATTGAAACAACTAGAAAATCGAACCACTAAATCTAAGTACATGATCTCTTTTATACCAGAGATGTTCTAGTTTTGTTAAGAGAGAACTAGTTATTATAATGACTAAGTCTATTTAATTAAATGCTAACTGAAGTGGAAACTTCCTATTCGGAGATACATTAATGAAAGGACAATTCATAAAGTGTTTGAACTTGAAATAGTCTTGGCAACTGAAGAGAGAATCCGTGATTGACTCCTTGAAAGGAGTCAAAGAAGTCAATCACATCTAGGATATTCTTCATATCATTAATCGTTGAAGAGAACTAAACTGAAGATGAGTCTCCAAATGTTGGTCATATTTCCTCCTCTTGTGGCTTGAATGTTTGTTGAATTAATGGCAATGACTTTTGTTCAGATCGCAGTGTTTCCAAGTGTAACTTCAGAGATCTAAGTTATTTGTATGTGCACGTGAGTTTCCCCAAGTTTCAAAAAGCTGGATTGGTGACCTGAATGATTTGGATGTGCTTTGCTTGAGACCCCTGTCAAGTGGATGAGAGTCCTGCACTAACACGTCAAATAGAGTCTTGCGCCACTTCATGAATTAAGTCATGCACTTTCTGTGACAACTCAACATATACTTCTTTCAAAAATGAAGTTAATGTTCATAAACAATCTTATTCAAGCCATTTATGCAACAGAATCAACAAGATAAAAACATCACAAGTATACACAATAATTTCTTCATAATCATAGTAAAGTATTAAATATAAAGAGTAATCATTGTTCATCGTGTATCATGATATCAAAATGGTATGAGTTTAAACAGGGCTTAAACATATTTAAACAGGGTTTAAACATAACAAAATGGGGTTCATCAAAGGGTAATGCCTCCTTAGTACTGTGCTCGATGCCTACTCTTTGTTCTGCTTGAAAGATGTGTGTTTCAAATTTGATAGAGATCATATCATATTGTATTTGGTTTATGCAGGCCTAAAATAATTAATATATAAACTATTTTATTATATTACATAGTTTACACATCAGTAGATTAGATTAATAAATTATTATTTAATATTATTAATAAAATGTAATATAATAAAATATGTATTATAATGTATATATATAACATAAAATATTGTAATATTATATAAACTACATTTAATATGTATTTTTATATTGCTAGTAGTACATATAAAAATATGTTATACAAGTACATTGAAAAATATATAATATAATTGTGCAAATTATATATTATTAATATTATATACAAAGAAATATTATTAATAAAGAGCATAAACATTATATCTTTTCTCATGCTTTGTTGAATATAAATTATATTATATTCGTTATATATCATTCTTAATAATATGATGAGATTTCACTTTTGTAACATAACATTTTCCCTGGTCCCCTACTACCTACCGCATTTCCGTCGAAACGTCCACGTGAAGCGGTGTAGACGGTTGGGATATTGTCCACAATGGCCTCTATGTAGAAGGAATTCGACCTTCGAAAACAAGGCCGCATTAGACAAGCAAACAAATATCATTATTTCATGCATGCCAACAATGATTGAAACGTCATAAACACATGGATAGTCGAGATTATTTTGAGGTCGATGATATGGAAAACAAAGTGGATGACCTAGATCGACACACGATGGTACTAAGTGTTTGAAGCCCCCATGGTTCTAGTTGGGAAAACGCATTCGGCGTAAAAATTAAGATAACATTTTTAAGATATATATATATATATATATATATAATTTTCATATATATGTAATCACATTTTTGTCAATAATTTAACGAGTAATAGACATTGAAGTACAATTAAATTAAAATGTATTACGTAATTTAGTGCTTTGGAAGGAGAAACATTAAGTGATCGAGCTTCAAATGTCACGGTTGAGAAGAGATAGTTACAGGGGAGGTGGCGGTGAAGGTAGATTTAGTATGTCAAGTTTTGCACAAGGTCAACGTGGAGGAAGTGTGAGATCGGGGAGCCTTCCCATACTTCAAGGATGTTTTCCATTCCAAGAGATCTCCACTTTTAGCCCATCAATCCTCTTTGACAAGCTTGTATATTGTACAAAAGTTAAATGAAGTGCCTACTTTAAAGATCAAGTATCTATTAATATAGGAAGTTTCTACAACCCTTAAATCTCTAGGTGTAATATGTTGGTTTAATGGATTTTGGTTGAAATTTGTAGAGCTTCACCAATGGATTTACTCCAACCGGATCAAAAATGTGATATTCTTATGTTCCAAAGATTTCTTTATAGTTCACTCTATACGAGGGAGGACTACCGAAAGTTTGAGGAATGGCCTCGGTTTTGGGGAAGAGTGGGACTCTTCATTACCCCTTGGTTTCTAGATTTTAACCCCTCCACTATGGTGGTATATGTAGTCACGAAATCACGTACTTTCCACTTATATCACACCTCTAAATATTTCATTATATGCATGATTCCTAAGCAAGAAAATTATGCATTAGCAAAACTTGTTTTTCTTTTACATTGTTGTATCTCTTTCATACTCTTATCGCTCATTTTTCTCGAATGGCTACTTTACTTTTGGACATTGGAAAACATGTGACCCAACTCGTATTTTCCATTATATCCTCTAAGCATCCCGCATAAGCATACCACTCATTAAGGACAGGAGCGCTCAAGCGCTATTGTCCCATTTGGGAACTTTTGTCCTTTTCCCTCATTTTCTCAAATTTAAAATGCCATTTCATTTGAAAAGTTTTCTAAATTACTACCTATCATTGTGTGGATTAGCATTTTTATTATTAATGACGGAATTCAAACAAGGAAATCATATATATATACATGACTTACTCATTATTATTAGGGTTAGAAAACTTGGGCTATTACTTATTATCTACTATTTATGTAAAGGAGCAACATTTAAGGACAATATTTGGGCTGCATTATTCACTACATAGGAGGGGTTATTTATAAATTCCATCTCACACATTCATCTTGGAAACAAAGTAGTTGTATCTCACTATCTTGGTGCAACTCGCACAAGGGAAACCTAACTTCAAGGGACACTCTCTCTCTCTCTCTCTCTCTCTCTCTCTCTCTCTCTCTCTCTCTCTCTCTCTCTCTCACACACACACACACACACACACACACACACAAGAACTACACGTCGTCTAAAATGTAGTGCAGTGCTCGATGACAATCACATTGGGGTGACCATTGAGGTCGTTCGACCTCAAGCATATGCATTATTTGTTCCATCTAATTTTTCTTGAGATTTGTATAGGTAGCTAGGGTTTGTTTTGTAGGTTCGTGTGTGACAGTGAAACCCTACAATGAAGATAAAGTGATAAAGAGTGAAAGGAAGAAGACAAGTTCAAACCCTTAAAAGATCAAATCCAGAGTTGTTTTCGAATATCGGCGCCCAACTTAGACACTAACAGGTAAGTGCACCAAGTTGGGGGACAATTAAGTGGACATCAAATCCTAAATTTTACATTAAAAACAAAGAAAAACATCAAATTTAGTCTTCCGCGGCCTTGAACCATGCCAAAAAGTAAAAACTATGTCATAAAAATGGTACCATTACGTAGGGGAGACTATTATCTTTGTAGAAATACTGATTTTAAAGTGAATAGAAGAGGATAAATATCATTTTATAATTTTTTACTAATAGCAGGTCTTTAAGACACTTTTTCCCGTGAATGTTTATGTCTACGTTTAAGACTGCAAAATTTGTTTCACTTATTAGAATGTGATAAAACTTATACCATCCCAACCATGGTGAAATTATATACATGTTCAAAAAAAAAAATTTTATTTTATTTCAATATTTTTTGATGAATTTATGGCGGGCAAACGGAAAGTGCTCTATTTTCTTTATATTTTCATACCACTTTCACGGAAAAAATCATAAAAAATAAAATATTACTCAAAAAATACAAAATAAAATCCATCCCAAGATAAATAGTGGTATATAACTTCTCACTAAAGGAAAAAAATATATATCAAATTTTGATCATCCAAATTGTGGGCAAACGGACTATAATCTTATCGGCGTTTTTAAAAAAATACCAAGTCATTGAATTTTGAGTGTTTAATATAGCTAATCTTGTCCATTTTTTACAAAAATTAGTATTTTAGAAACTAGATTCTGGATGATACGATTCATATTAATATAATTTTGTCTAATTTTGAGTGTATGTATTGCTAATAATCCCTACAAGTTGATATTATGTTGTTATTTGCAATATGATGTCCACGGATGACCCTATATTTGTCCATCAACTTCCTGCACTTACCCAACACCTAAGCAGTCATGTCCTCATCTAGGAAGTCTTGCCCGAGGAGTTTCAAATTCTATTTTTCGAGACAAAGCTTACTCTATCTAGATCTATCATGTTTCACCCAGTTTCCAACCCAAAATCAGCCCAAATCTCTGAGTACAAGCTAAGTCGCTCTTATTTCACTAGTGCTTACACTTTCTTGTCTCTTGCATGATAGATCTTGCTTGTTACTGTTATATTCATTTGATCTCGGTCCTTTTATTCATATTTAATCTATGTTAAATCATTTGGTGAACATAATCCTTACATGTTCTTTATCGGATCTATTCTTCTCCAGGCCCAAACCCTAGTTGCATTAGGGTTCATATATGCATCTTATCTTCATATTGACATCTTATTTTTATCTATTATTTACCATAAATTTGATCTGCTACAATTTTTCCTATTCATGGTTGGTCATACCCTTTGGGTCACTTTCTAGGGCTCCTAATTTTCAAATCACCTTTTGTTTCATATCTCGAGCATAACGACTCTATTTTAAAATTACTTTGAGGTTATTTTTAATTTTTACATATGTAACAAAAACCTCTTTTGTTTTCCCTAATTTTTTGCACAATTTTTGGAAATTCAAAATTACACTTTTTGGTAATTAAGGCATAATTCAAAAATACACACTTTTGAGAAAATCCCTTGGATGTTTTTATTTTACATACTCATATTCAAAAAAACCTCTTTTTTTGTAAAATTCAAATTCTATTTCGAGATATGGTCATTTTATTCATTTGACAACAATCCCTTTCAGCAACACTTTCAATACAAATCTATTTATTCATTTAGCTTGCTTGTGTAAAATTCTTGTATGACTTATCATACAAATGTTGAAAATGATCCTACATTGTATATTCAAGTTCAAATTCATAATGTGCTTGTTAAGCATGTTTTAGTTGATAATGGATTTAGTCTTAATATATGCAACATTTCCTTTCTCCATCAAATAAGATTTTTTGTTGTTGATCTAACTCCATCTACTCTATGTATATGTGGCTTTGATAACACACCTAAGCGAGTGTTGGGAGAAATCACTCTACCCATTACTATAGGCCCTTACACTCTTAATGTTCTATGTTACGTTATGCCTCATGATCTCACTTATAATATCCTTCTAGGTCATCCTTGGTTACATACTATGCATGCAATCCTTTCTACCCATGTCATCGCACATAATGCCCTTAACACCTTCTTCCATGGATAATACTATAATAGATTCCACATCTCATGTTGCTAATCTTTGTGATATCCCTCTCATACATGATAATGAAGTTACTACTTACATTGCACATCATTCTTCTCTTGTGATGGACTATAGTGTTATTGGTTTACATGATGAACTTTCTATTGGCACCCATGATACTCCTCCCACTATGTCTCATTCTCATCCACATGATGTTTGATCCATAATGCATATTTTTGCACACTTACCTATATCTAGAACTTTGTCCCCTATGATGGTTGTTACATCTACAATACCTAAGGTGTTGGGAGACACTCATACCCCCTTCACAATGTCACCATGACCATGGCTTTCAAATTTATTACTTGGCACAACTCTAAATGCACTTCTAATGATCATATGCTTACTGATTCCAATGTTACATCACTCTCTGCACCTTCCTCATCACAAGTTAGAACACGTGTGTTGATTTGACAATGATTCCTAATGTTCTCACTTTCCAAGATTTTATGCATGATTTATTTACTATGGATACACCTCATCTTGTTACATCCATGGGGGAATCAATTCCCCTCTTTCCACATTTATGTCTATGGTCATAAGGGCTAGTTCATATAACTTTAATGCTTCCAATCTTCCCAAATTGCACCTATTTATTATGATGAGTCTTGTGTATCTCCCTCCATTGTTTGTGGTTGATATTGATGAGCCTCATAGCACTATATATGTTACACATATCTTGACTCACACATTGATCCTTATGTTTGCACTTACTTTTTCCATTATTGCCAACATGCCCAATGTTCCACCTATTCTAGTTTCTCCTAATGGACACACTCTTATTGTTTTCACACTTCCTACTCATGCATTTGGGATATTGGACTATATAGGGTTCTCCCCTCATTTTTTTGACATTGTTCTATGGTAGCTCATTTGATAGATCATCGGGGTAGTCACACTTAGGGGCATACTATCCCCCATGTTAATCAATGATGCACTCTTGTTCTAGGTTTAACATGACTATTGAGGGTGCATTTACCTACATGGACCTCACTCTACACACATACAAAGGGTGGAAAAATCACTCCCCTCTCCTAGTCATAACATTTCATTATAATAATTGTACAAATTCAAAAACATTAGCTTACATATTAATTGTATGTATTCTTTCTTGCTTATATTATTTTATGTTGCACACTTGCTTATCATGTTACTTTGATTCATAGTATGCTCTATCTTTTCATCATACCCATGCACATTCACATGGTTCTTTTGAGGTGAATGTAGATTACTTACATGATCTTACATGATGTATGATGCTTGGCACTGTTCTCTACCAGTCTCGTTGAGGCTCTTACGGGAATCTACCTTTCCTATTTCTTTATATTCATATTTTATCATTGCAATTATTATTACTTTCATTCCTATTCTTAATTGTATACATTGTGGCATATTATAAATTTTTATATCATGTTAATGGGTGCTTCATGTGTCACATTTGTCTCGTAGACTTAATTTCAACCATGGTTATCTTATTTGCTTGTATCTTTTCTATGTTTGTTCTTGATTTTCATTGTTTGTGGACTATTCCCTATGCTTGATTGCATGTATTTGCTTATATAGCCTTGAAGGATTTGAGTTTCTTATGACATCCTAAATAGTGTCCCATTTATTCAACCGATACTCATTATTTCTTTTGTCATGTTATTGCATGTTTCGACTAGTTTTTATTACACCATGCAATGCTTTTTTGTGACTAATACTTTTGGCTAGTATTTCCCATTTTTTTGCATCCACCATGGTTGTTCCTTTGCATTCTCTATTTCCCTGCAAGAGTTATATTTCATATGTGCACATTAGTTTGATCTTTCCTCATTTGGGTCGTGCTTGTCTTGGTTCATCTCGTGCACCCCAACTAATTTAGGGCAATCATCGAGTGACTATTTCACCCTCTCAACAGCTTTGATACCAACACACATAATGGTACATAACAGATCACAATAAAACACCATCTAAAAAAATGGTTCAAAATCAAACTTGGGCCAAAAACTAGTGCAGGACAGAGAGCCCAATACAAACAAGAATGGCGAGAGTTAGTGTCACACTTGGGTGGTTTTTTTCTAGGGCGAAAACAAGTACAATACATGATAAACATGTTTTTAGTGACACATTTCTCCAAAATCTAGCAACATGTACTCAATTACAGTTATTATCACAAACAACAGGGAATAAAATCAACGAGTTATATACTTTGGGCAAGGGAACTAATTACTCTATTTTCTCGGGTCATCTGTGACTAGTTTCTATTAGGTATGTGACCATCTGCGTAGGTCACTTATTTATAGGAAAGTGTTAACGGTTAGAGGGAAAATCATACGAATCTCCCAATAATCTTCCTTTAGTGACAAGATGCCTAAATCTTCGCTTTAGTGACACGACACTTAAAATCCTCAATTTGGCGACATGACACTCAAATCCTCAATTTGGAAACAAGACACCTAAATCCTTAGTTTGGTGATAAGACACTTAAATCCTCGATCTATCAAACAAGATGCCTAAATCCTCAGTATTATTCCAACCATCTCCAAGGCAAAAACATACAAGAACAACTATATCTATTCTCTCATGCCATGCAGTGTATTGAATCCTTGATTCACTTGTATTTCATTATGAATTTTTTTCACATTTACTGAGTTAAAGTTCAATTTCATTTATCATGAGCATTCACGACACTTATCTTCTTTCGTAGGTCTAACCTTACTCAAAAAAATGACAACACAAAAATGGAACAAGGAACAACCTCAAGCATATGATGTTTAGGCAAAGTCAATATTCAACAAACAAACACAAAAATCATTTCTACTACGTACTTGAGGTCACCCCAAGGATCCCTAACCTCTTCTAGATTCCACAATACACATTTCACAATCTCCACTCGGCATGTTATCGATTCAACTCCTTCGGCTCTCCACAAGATTCATTCCTCTTATTTACTTTATGATACCGAATATTCATTCACCAACATAAAGTGGGGAAAATATAATCATGAAATCATGCACTTTCTACTTATATCACGCCTCTAAATATTTCATTATATGCATGATTCCTAAGCAAGAAAACTAGACATTAACAACACTTTTTTTTTTTTACATTACTTTATCCTTTTGATACTCTTATCATTTACTTTTCTTAAATGACTACTTTAATTTTAGACATTGGACAACATATGACCCAACTCTATATTTTTTGTTATATCCTCTTAGCATCCTAAACAATACCACCCATTAAGGACAAGAGTGCCTGGTGGTACTGCTTCCCTTTGGGTGCTTCTTTCCTTTTCCCTCATTTTCTCAAATTTGAAATGCCACATCATTTGTTATCTTTTCTAAATTACTACCCATCACTTTGGGTCGGCCTTTTTGGTTGTTAATGACAAAATTCAAACAAGGAATCATATATATACATGACTTAATCACTATTATTAGGGGTTGACAACTTGAATTATTAATTGTTGTAGACGCCTAAAATGTCGACATGGTTAATTATGATTAACTTGTCCCGCAAATATTCCAACATCATCCATATAATAATTAATCACAAGATTAATTATTATTATTTAATCCGTTTTATCATATTTACCCCTTTATCATTTTATCATAATTTATCATTCCCTATTATATCCCATCTCAAACCATAATCCTTTAATTCATTAATAATATCATATTATCCTATTTTAATCCTTCATTAACATTTTCTAGGAATTTAATATTCCTACATCTACCTACCCACCTACCCTACACATCCCTACACCTAGCCTTCCATGTAATCTCACATCTAATCATCATTTATTAACCTAATATAATTCTAATCCTAATCACATCCTCACACCTCTAAATCTAGAGTCTTCTATTTCTAGAAGCCTCTCTAACTTTCTCCTTCTATTGAATTTTTAATTCAATAGTTTTCTTCCCTCCATGAATTTTGAATTCAAATTCTAGATCCTTCCACTCTAGAATCCTCTAATCCTCACATGCATTCTCCACCATTGATCCAAATCCAACATGGCTTCATCCTAGCCATTGAATCCTCCACTCCTCAACTATAAATTGAGCTCTCCTCCTCCATGAGAGCTAGTTGATGACTTGGAAATTCATATCAAAACTCTTCCATTTTTATCACTCAATTAATCCATTTTATCATCATTCTATCATCCAATCAATCCTTTATCATCTTCATCATAACAATTATCAAGCAATCAAGGGGAGGTGTTGCCTAAGTGTCTCCAAAATCTAAAGCAAGCACCTCTAATCCACCATCAAGAGGACATCAAGCAAATCAAATGGATTTCTACTTTGGTAAGTAAAAGATATTGCATTTTATTCCCTTTTCATCCATCTCAATCTAAAGTAGTGATAGAGAGTGTCATATTAGGAATTGATCTAGTTTGATTTCTAGCTTTAATTTGCACTAACACTTCTTTTTCATCTACATTTTGGTGCCCACCGTGGGCTTACCCCCAATTTTTGTTGTTGTTTCTAATAAAATTTATATTTAAAACGAATCGTCCAAATTTGAAAAAATTCAGGTTGGATTTTCACCTTAAAATTTCAAATTTTTATGACAATCATCTGCTTTTAGTGCTTTTGACCTATCATTCGATTACTATGCAAAAGAAATAGTGCTTTTGACCTAAAACATCGTTTTGGACAAAATACTAACTTTGTGGTCGCAGGATATACCTTGCACTTTTGTAAAATTTATGGTGCTTTTGTAAATTCTTCAACGATTTTGTTTAACCTTTAAAATCCCAAAATTTCATTTTTTTGCATGTTTTTGTCTTTTGTCAACAGAGTAAGCGCGTTTGCAAATATAGTAATGCGCGTTTGCAAAACTAGTAGCGCATTTGTATGTTGTAGTGTGTTTGTATATTGTGGCACATTTGTAGATATAGTGACATGTTTGCATAACTAGTATCACGTTTATATATTGGATTCTTTGCGAGATATAGTAGCACGTTTGCAGATATAGTAAAGCACGTTTGCGAGATGTAGTAGTGCTTTTGTATATATATCAATGCCTTTGTCTAGACTTTAAAAAATTGAATTCTGTTAACCCTGTCTATTTCTATTTTGGCACCTTTGAGCATATATTAGCGCTTTTGTCAAGAAATCGGTACTTTTTTATGTAATAGCGCTTTTGTTTTGTTTTTTAGCGCATTTGACCTCGAAATAACACCTTTTCTCTATCAATTAACATTTTTGATCTGGAATAATTTTACGTTGATACTAACCAATCTAATCACACTTTCTAGTGTTTTAGTGGTGTCTTGCAGGGTCTTACATTCTATTTTTGCATAAATATTACACGGATAAGGGGAAACTCAGTCAATTTTAATACTTGATATGTATTTTCCTAATGTTTGTGGTTGTAGGACATTGATTAATTAAAAACTACTAACCCTTTGTTTTGCAGCTCGAACGGTCCAAGAATATTGGGGTATAAAACAAAAAATTACTAATCCTTTTGTTTTACAGGTCCCCTTGTCGAAGGCCCCATTATACAAAATTTATCATTAATTTTTATTTTTATTTTGTTTATTGTCCTTTTGTGTTACGTGTTGTTGTTTGTTTTTGACCAAAGACGACACCATGTATGCTCTCCTCTCGTGTTCTAGGATGATATTAAGGATCAAAAGAAACTAGTCTTCCTTTGCTTTTTACTTTCGGGGGTAACGTAACGTGGAAGTGACATCCATGTACTTACTACCATAGTTGTAGGGGTCTCATGATCATGGGCTTCATTTCCATGCAATAGACACACCCCGTGTTTCTATAGGGTATACAAATTCTTCGAAAACTGTCATTATTGGCTAAGATTTTTCTTACTTTAAGAGTGAAGTGAAGTGAAGTAAGGGGCTTCCATGTTCCAACACCTGTGCCTTAGACAACATCCTTTCAACATGAACTTAGGTCCCACGTACAAGGTATATGAGGATGCCCCTAGGATGCACTAGCTCACGATACATCCCCATACATCATATCTAACCATACATCCTATCTAACCATGGCCTTTGATCCTCAATCCCCATCCTCTCCAAACCAACATCTAAAACCCTACCTTTTTCTAAATCCATCACCCAAGTTATCCCATCATCCCCCACCCATAAAATTTAACCATATTACTTTGACCACAAAGTACCACATGCCATCCAACAAATTAACAAATAAATCTCAAAATTAATGTCCTACCTCAACCAATCCCATCCTCGTCATCCAAATCAACCATCCCATGTCGATCCTAACATCATAAAAACCATTCAACAACTTAATCAACAAATATTTGATCTTCAATATTCAATCAACCAATCACCTCCTAAGTCATCATCATCTCCCACCAACCCTATCCACAATTTCCCTTCCTAAGATCCCTACTCCTCACCCCATCGAATTTCTCTTTGAGGAAACCAAATCATCTCAATCCACACCCCGACCTAATCAACATAAACCACTATCCCCACAAGCCAATTACATCGAATTTTACCACCTCACCAACTTTGACCTAGACCAAGAGGACCTCCTTTATGTCCTTGCTAATCTAGCCACCCATCCCAAACCCCAACCTCCAAATCCCCTATCAATCATCATGACCTACACCTTCCTACCATCAAAACTCATGCAAATAATCCACCACCATCTAAAATCTCAACTCCTAAATCCAATCATCCTAAAACTTATCATCGAGTCCCATTCACATATCCATAACAACCCCAACAACTTAACCCAAAATTATCATCTCTTACATCTCATCTTAGTCCTCCATCCTCATCATCTTCATCCCCCAATCCAATCCTATGGACTTTCTCCTAGATAGTCCCACATCCCTAATCCACCATCAAATTTATCCCCTAAGCCTATTTCATCCCCTCCATCACCTACACCCAATCCTATCAAAACTATCTCATCCACCATGACTCCTAAGTCACCCTCATCCCCTTCTACCCCTAATCCTAAACCATCTAATGTGGCTCCTACACCACCCTCATCCTCTTCATCCACATCTAATCCTATCTTACCCCCTTCATCACCTAAACCTAACACTATCCTATCCTCTAATCCTATTTCAAATCCACCATCCCCCAATCCTAAAACATCTAACGTGACTCCTAAGTCACCAAATCCAATACCAATCCTCTCCCCACCCCATCTCCTACCCAATCTAATGAGGCTCTTATGCCACCTTCATCTACTTCATCCCCTAAATCAAAAAAATATAATGTGGTTCCTACACCACACCCATCTCCCAAATATCCTTCATCCCCAACATCACCCAAATCTAATGTGACTCCCATATCACACCCATCCCATCCATCTACATCTATTTATCCCAAATAATCTACTCGTAAGCCAAAACCTTCTCGCTTTAAAACCACATACTCCAACCAATCCAAAATCAACCAAATCTATTTCGGCCTCCAAGCCTAAACCATCCACTTTGGCCCCCATGCCTAATCCATCCCCTTCATCTTCTAAGCCACAACAATCTAATCCAACTCATAAATCCAAATCAACCAAAACATCTCATAATCCACCCAATCTTGCACCTTTACTTCCTACTCCCCCAAAACCATTTAACCCAAACCACTTCACTCCTTTAGGAGAATCCTTAACCACCATCTTCCATCATCTAAAAACCTTC
Organism: Taxus wallichiana var. yunnanensis; assembly: GCA_018340775.1. Classification (NCBI taxonomy): domain Eukaryota; kingdom Viridiplantae; phylum Streptophyta; class Pinopsida; order Cupressales; family Taxaceae; genus Taxus; species Taxus wallichiana. The sequence continues at coordinate 958,262,742 of CM031237.1, forward strand.
AACATGATCATCCATCCCCTAATCAAATCACATGATCAAAACCTTCCCAAACCATCTTGGTATCGGAACATTACTATTGTGACTTTCATCACACCCATGGACATTTGAAAAATTGTTGCATGTAATTTCAGATCTAATGTCCAAAACTTCCTTAACCAAGGAATTTTAATCCTTTTACCTCTCTATCCACCACCTTTCCATCTCAATCCTATCCCTAACCATCTCCCACCATCTAAATCCCACTCAACATATAAACATCTTCATCTATCTAAATCTCATCATACATCCAAACATCCCTCCCCAACCATAAACCAAAACACATCTCACCACCCATCCTTTGTTAAGTCCAGACTCTTAGCATATGACAATTACAACCCCCCAGTCTCATGATGACAACATCACATCATCTTCCCCATCCACTTCATATCCTATAGCCAACACTATGTTTGCTAATATGAAACATCGAGGCAAAGGCTTAGGCATCCATGAACAAGGCATTCACGAACCCATCTCCCTTCATCAAAATCCAAGAGGTTTACTCCATCACAACCCATTTCTATCACTTCTCTTGTTGAGCATATCATCTCAAAAACTCATCTTAATCACAAATCATTTATTCCCCCTACCAATACCAAACACCTAAAAATAGATTGAACACATAATTTGTCGCATGCACACGGATGTTCTTTCCTTTCCACCCATCCTCCTTCCACCCAACATCTACATCCCTTTTCATCTAATCCATCTCTATCATCACATACATTCATATCCCCTTATAATCCATTCATTTGAACACTTGATCACACATGTTGAAAGACAATCGTACCTACTACAACCATGTGACCTTGGTCTATCATCACCTCCAACATTCAAGCAAAATTATCCTCCTAGATATCCACAAATTTTAAAACACTTAATCAACTTGTGGTGAAGACCCTTGGGCATGTCTTTTGACACTCTAGCCAATGTCATCTTCACACTCATTTCCATCCCCCCATCAAGCCACTAGTGATTCTTAACCCCTTGAGAGTTCTCAAGAGAGTGGAACCTATTTATGCAAAAAAATCCAAATATCAAAAAGTAAAAATCATATCAAAATAAAAATATCAAATAAAATCCACCTCAATAATCTCTCTAGGGGTGTTTCCAGCATCTCTACCAAGGCTATGGACACTTGGTTGGTAGTAGAGAAATTTTGTGACAAGAATCAGATGTATCTTCGTCGGGGCTATAGATTCTCGGTACAGGTAGAAGAGTAATACACGGTTTAGCCTTCCATTCACCCTCCATCCACCTACTTGAATTAATCACTCCATATACATTGGCTAGTTTGTCTTAACATACTACCCATTAAGTCTTCACTTCAAGTGGTAATTAACCATCACAATCACACACACTTTGATCTCGTAGAGACATAGGGCTCACATGTTACTAGGTATTGTTTAGACCTTGGTCACACTTATTTTTAGTCCAAATCTTGCCTTACAACATGTGTTGTTAGGTTCATATTTTGTTCATCATTGCTATTATTTTTCTTCCATTCATCACATCCACATCCCTTTTCCTCAGATCAACATTAGTGGGCATACGATGATACTTTCCTTTTCATCCAATCCTCCACATGCCCCTTTTCACATGTCATCATCATGACTGGGAGCAGCCTTACTACCATCTGTTGGGGCATCATCCATTTTAGATGCCCCTCACTTCTCATCCATACCATACACCTGGGGGAAAATCTAACCCATCCATCCATCCACACAGGCCACCCTACTTTACACTTGAGGGCACACCACATCTATCCCTCAATCCATCCCTCCTATACTTGGGGGCATATCTTATCATCTTCCATCTTATCTTATAACACATCCCTCATCCTATCTATCTCCCATCCCACATCCAATCAATTATTAACCTATCAACCAATCCATATCCTCTCCAACCTATCAAATTTCTCTCAATCCTTCCTTCAATCCTACCCAAACATGCTTTGGGACTTTAAAATCACATCTCACCTTACATCTCTTACCATCCCCTCATGAGCTATCCCATCCTAAATCTTTTCATCTTACCTAATCTCAACCATTCCCACATCCTAAATCCACAATCTCAACATCCAACATCACATAATATAAATATCCAATAACCAAAATCTAAAAAACAAAACATTCAAAAAATCCATAAAATGATCACAAATTTACACCAAAAATCCATAAAATACAAAAATGTAATGTGTGTTTTTGTGTTTATTTGTTTCTCTATAATTACATTTTGGCTGATGATATGAGGCCAATTTTGTTTCTTTTTCTTTTGCATGGTCCAATGATATGAGGACCATATTTTTATAATAATCTGTCTAATGATATGAGGATAGGGAATTTTACAATTCAATCATCATGGTATTTATACCTTGGTGCATCTTTCTTTATGCCACATCAATCACAATATGCTAATGATGATAACAATGGGCACTTTATGGTAGCACACCCCCTTCTATCATCATATTTTAGCCTTATCATCACCACACCTAGTCATCATCATCATCTAACCAACTATCAAACCTCCTCATCCCCCTATCCAATCAATCAATATCCACATCCAAATCTTATCTCACATATTCTAATCTAAGATCATCACCCCTTGGCTAGGGCATCTTATAACATCATCTTATCAATCAAACTTGAAAAACTAATCATCGTCCCCATTCTCTCCTCATCAATTCCTATCATCTAAATCAATCCTAAAACCAATCCTTATCATCTTACCCAAACATCCTCCAATCCAAATCCCAAATATTCAATCCTAACCCCTTGACTGGGGCATCCTCTAATCTACAAATCCTAAATCTTCCCCCTTGTCATACATATTTGATTGGGGCATCCTCTCCTATAACACTCAATATCTCCTATAATCCGCTCCTCTAATCTTCTCCTCTAAACTCCTAGTCCTCTAATCCTCTCATCTCCTAATCTTCTAATCCTCTCATCCTAATCCTCTGAATCCTCAATATTCTCATCCTCCGATCCTCTCTCATCTACTAACTTTGGTTTCTCCTCTTTTTGAGTGGTTTCCGACTCATTCCTTCCCTTCCTAACTCCTCGAGGGGGTATCTCATGATGGCGAATCACAAAGACTTCCCCGAATGTCTCGCAACTCGATGGGTTGAGACTCTTAGTGCGATTGCATAACATGGAGCTTTTCCCAAGTGTGGGACCTTGCGAAATCGTAAAAGCTTCCGAATGAAGGCCGATTCCTATTCCTCTGCTCGGATGCACACATAAAAATGCGAGGGTTTACTCAAAAATATAAACTAACTTGCTAAGGAGACAAGGTAAGAAGATGCATGAAAATAAAACCTAAACTAACAAAGGTGATGCACCGAGGAATGAAGAACACCGTCTTGCCAATAAACACGTACCATTAAAAGGCAAGGCAAGATCATGCACGAGATAACTGTGTTTGCAGAGAAAGATCGGGAGGAGGACGAAATAAACACAGAGAGGGTTGAGAATCATCCACGACATACATTATTTGCTCCAAAGATTGATACAATACACTACTGAGAATGTCAAGAGGCAAATTTGCATTACGCTTTTAAATGGGAGGTTTGAACTTCCACAAATTCACTGCGCCAAAGAGAAGAAGGGAGGGGAAAAACAAGAATGTCCAACCTTTAGAAATAAGCCCCTCCTTACAATTTATAGGAAGAATGAGAGAGGGAAGAGAGAGGAAATCCAAATCTACCCCAACCACCTCCGGTTGCATTTAATTTATCTCATTATGGTGGTAGGTTAGAACCTAAAAACTTAAAAAGTGGCGAACTGTATTTTGAATTTTTAAGAACTTGTTCCCACCCAATTAAATATATCCAATCGTAGTTGACAGAGGACCTCGTAAGCTTTCCAAAATTCCAACCTTGCGTGAATCTCGAGCTCCCTGTGAAAAGTTATGGCCGTCCTCAATATATCGGGTCGTGGTCCGCTTCTGTCGGCGCTCGAGAATGTTGCGCCTCCTGAAGGTGCGCCATAGGCACATCCATATTCATGTCGACATACCCTTACATGTGCCAAGGTGTGAATTTTGTCATGTCGACATTCTATGTCATGCGCCCTTTACGTGCGCCAAGGCACGACTTCTGCCATGTCAACATACCCTTACCTGCGCCATGGGCGCATCCATTTTCATGTCGACACCTTATGTCGTGTGCCTCTTACCTGCGCCAAGGGCACATCCATTTTTGTGTTGACACCTTCTATCGTGTGCCTCTTACCTGCGCCAAGGGCACATCCATTTTCGTGTCGACACCTTCTCTCATGCGCCTCTTACCTGCGCCAAGGGTCACATTGGTGTTGAATAAAAATCGGACTCGAGTTTCTTTTATTTCCATATTCTTGTTTGTCTATATCTACCCTGGGGAGATATTTACAACAGATATCATATCCCTATCCTAACATCTTTTCTTATTTTTCTTTGAACGGTCATTCATACATAATAACCATTCAAAGAGGGGGAAATGTAGACATCTAAAACGTCGACATGGTTAATTACAATTAACTTGTCCTGCAAATATCCCAACATCATCCATATAATAATTAATCATGAGATTAATTATTATTATTTAATCCATTTTATCATATTTACCCCTTTATCATTTTATCATCATTTATCATTCATTATTATATCCCATCTCAAACCATAATCCTTTAATTCATTAATAATATCCTATTATCCTATTTTAATCCTTCATTAACATTTTCTAGGAATTTAATATTCCTACATCTACCTACCTACCTACCCTACACATCCCTACACCTAGCCTTTCCATGTAATCTCACATCTAATCATCATTTATTAACCTAATCTAATTATAATCCTAATCATATCCTCACATCTCTAAATCTAGAGGCTTCTATTTCTAGAAACCTCTCTAACTTTCTCATTCTATTGAATTTTTAATTCAATAGAAGCTTCTTCCCTCCATGAATTTTGAATTCAAATTCTAGAGTCTTCCACTCTAGAATACTCTAATCCTCACATACTTTCTCCACCATTGATCCAAATCCAACATGGCTTGATCCTAGCCATTGAATCCTCCACTCCTCAAGTATAAATTGAGCTTTCCTCCTCCATGAGAGCTAGTTGATGACTTGAGAAATTCATATCAAACCTTTGTCATTTTTATCACTCAATCAATCTATTTTATCATCATTTTATCATCAATCAATCCTTCATCATCTTCATCATAACAATTACCTAGCAATCAAGGGGAAGTGATGCCCAAGTGTCTCCAAAATTTGAAGCAAGCACATATAATCCACCATCAAGAGCACATCAAACAAATCAAAGGGAGTTCTACTTTGGTACGTAAAAGGTATTACATTTTATTCCCTTTCCATCCATCTCAACTCCTGACGTAGTGATAGAAAGTGTTAGATTAAGAATTGATCTAGTTTGATTTCTATCTTGCATTTGCACTAACACTTCTTTTACATCTACACTTACTATCTACTACTTGGGAAAAGGAGCAACATTCAAGGAATGCATTTGGGCTGCATTATTCACTGCATAAGAGGGGCTATTTCTAAATTTCATTTCACACATTCATCTTGGGGATAAAGTAAATATAGCATGCTATTTTTAGTACAACCGCACAAGGGAAACCTAGCTTCAAGGGCCACAATTCAATCACACACACCCTAAAACTACATAGAGTCTGAAATGTAGTGTAGTGCTCGGTGACGATCACATTAGGGTGACAATCGAGGTCAATATGACTCAAACATATACATTATTTGTTTTATCTAATGTTTGTTTGATCCTCAGATAGGTAGCTAGGGTTTATTTTGTAGGTTCAGGTCCAAAAATGAAACCCTAAAACAAATATAAAGTGACAAAGAGTGAAAGGAAGAAGATAAGTTTGATGCTGAAAATATCAAATCCAAAGTTGTTCTTTGGACACTAGAGCCAAATTTAGACACTAGCACTGAGCGGCCCTGTCCTCTACCTGGGAGATCTTGTCTGAGGAGTTTCGATTATAGTTTTCAAGAAAAAGCTTACTCAATCCCGATCTAGCCTGCTCCACTCATTTTCCATCCTAGAACCAACCCAAACCTCTGAATACAAGCTAAATCACTCTTATTTCATTATTTCTTACACTTTGTTTTTCTCTTGCATGATAGATCTTGCTTGTTCCTGCTATATTCATTTGATCCCGGTCCTCTGATTAAGATTTATTTTTTGTTGAATCAATATCCAAAATGTTGGTTTGGGTCCACTCCCAAATGTGCCCGCTCTTTTTTGACATCATCTCGGTCATTCAAGATATTAGAAATACTTTGGGAAAATTTTTAAAATTAAATGAAAAGTGATCTCGCACATCGTATTTTCACCTATGCTCGAATCTATGTGGATATTGACCTCCATAAAGGTCTCTTGGTTAGGTTGATTCTAAAGTAGGGTAATTTCCAATGGACCCAGATCTTGGATTATGAAAATACGACATTTAGGTGTCAATTTTGTCATCAAACAATGCATCTTCAAGAAACATGTTGTCAAGTACAAGGGAAACCAACAAGGAAAAGGGGGACTTCTGTCAAACCTAAAAGTTGGTTGTGTTTTGACTCTCCTCCTTTTTAATCCAAAACTCGACAACAAGACAAAAGATGTACGCACCTCAAAGGTGGAGAAAAAAAAGATGAATGCAAAAATTACGGAATAAATATTTAAATCATTCATCAGAAGCTTTGAAAGAAGTGATGTATGTGGAGGATCTTTGTTAAAGAGAGGTAGTTGTAAAAGGATTTCCAATAGGAGGAATGAGGAGAGCCCATGAATATGAAAATTTTGAGTCTCGATAAAGAGTAGTCGTTAATTGAAATTCAAAACTCGGACCTTCAAGTGATTGTCACGTAACCTCCTCCCGGGGTTGGAATATAGTTAAAAAGAAAGGAAAAGGTAAGACTGAGATCATTTCCTTGTAATAGTTTTGTCAAATTACTTTAGCTTTTGTATTTGCTTCTTTGAAGTGAATTGGCTCCATTTTAAGACCTTTGTTTAGCATTATGGAGTGTAGCTCTTTCCACCAATCTTTTTACATGACTATCTTGTACTATTGTAATTTTTATTATAATGAGTATACTTTTCAATCAAATATATATACATATTACTTAAAAAATTTGTATCATAAGAATAATGTTGTGGTTTATATGAATAATGATTGTAAATTTTTAATTTACACTGTACGTTATTGAGTCACGGGAGGGGAAGTAATTTGTCAAACCATAAAATGCTAATAAAATTGCTAAAAAAGTTTTGGACGTGCATCAAATCTCATTCATAATTGATTAGAAGAACTTTTCTCAAATTGCTTTTTAACAGTTACTAGTGTTGATTAAAAAAAAATTAGGTTGACCTTTGAATATTATAATTGGTGTTCTAAATAGTGGTTGCTAGTTTTGTGTTCTTTTATGGAGACTTTTGTTTGGTACTTTTGATTTGTATTTTTTAAGGACAATTAAATTTGGGTTTGTTTGTTTGACCCCTCACATATGTAACTCTAGTTCCAATAATAAAAAAATTAGGGATTTATTTTTTGGAGAAATATTGTTAAATAACAAATTTATAACTTGTCAAAAATTAGACAAATAATTCAAAGAAATCCATCATAAATATCTTGTAATGATATTTTTGTGTTATAAAGAACCCTTTCTATATATAATCATTATTAGTATAAATATTATAAATATATTTATTTGAGTCATTTATCTTGGATGTATTTCTTTGAAAACAAATTAATAGAAATTAATTTTATTGTATGTTTAAGATATTTTAATTTATTTGTGTTAGACTTAATAAAAATTAATCACAAAGAAATAGGTTTTAAATTTTATTGTATGTTCAAGTTATCTTGAATTTTTGATAATTTATTTAAGTATGAAGAAAAATTGTCCTATAAAAATCAAATAGATGTTAAATGTAATGTCTATCATTTCTATTTACATTTCACACTATTACACTCCTAACACCTCCAACCCCTTCTATCATTGTAATATGCTTAATGTCAATAGGCACCAATTATACAATAAATTTTTCGCTACCACAATGATTGACAATTCTATTACTTTCAGGTTTCATGTTTCACCCTTTATCTATCATTATAATTATATTATGGGAGGGGCTTATAGTGGTGCAAACTAAGTTTAAGGGTCCATAACATGATTATATGTTTCGTAGGATCGCGAATTTTAGACCGACATGTACCTAGAGTTTTTCTTAGCACACATTTTTCTTTTAGAGTGTTTAATTAGAGGGAAAGTCATTGATTTAAAATAACAAATTTGAGTTGCACTAAAACTATGGTGGAGACTAATACTTGTACATGAGTGATAATTGTTGTACATTGGGTATTTAATAATTGTAAGTCTTACATGCCAAGATGTGGTTGACTACTCTGCCATTCTTATGTCAAAATTAAAACCCATTACATAATACTATGTCAATTATTAGGTGGTACTATGACAATTATAGGGTATTGTGTCATCAAGACCCATATCCACTATTGGACCATGTTCAAGTATTGGCCCCTCCCCAAAATGCCAAGAGAGTTGTACTAGAATCTCAAGAGATGTCAATTTTGAGGTGCCCATCTTTCTTTTGTTAGTATATCACAATGAATGATAATATTATTACTTTCGTGATTCACCTCTCGACCCCTTTATATCTTTATATTTATACTAATGTCGAGAGATATCAATTTTGAGATATCTATCTTAATTTTGTTAGTTTATCATAATAATTGACAAGTCTATTTATACTAATGTTGAAAGATATCAAATCTAAAGTACTTATCTTGAAGTTGTTGCATACCACTTATATGAGTTTCTAAAATCAACTAAAACATACATTTTTTCTTCTTCTAATAACTTGTGTTCCTACATGAAGGAGAGTTTCTAGACAAGTTCTCCCATGATTCACTTGCAAAACAATCCTATCAAGAACCATAGATGAGAACCCAACCACTAGAAAGCAATGGTCCTTGATTTCAAATTTTACATGCTAAAGCACAAAATTGTTTCTACCCTTTTCCCGATTTCACCACTTACCACCCATGGTTTGTCACATGAACGTATGACGTGGATATTCCAATGTGTGTCGACAACTCTTAGGTTCAACCTTGTGGAGAAGATTTTTCATTTCAAGCATATATTTTGCAATCTTTTGTCAACAAGGAAGCAACTCAACACAAATTTCTTTCACAATACTTCTTCTCAATTTAGGAAATGTATAAGCAATTTTGATGTTAGCCTTGGAATATATTTTTATTTGTGTTTATCACTTTGTTTTAAGACAACTTTAATATCCATTAAAATGTAGAGCTTTTCAAGTTGGCAGCAATTAAGTTGGATTTAATATTTAACAAGTATTGCATTAAGTAGATGATACCACAATGGTAGGAAAAAGTGGCACATGATCCATATGTGGATTTTAGGAGAAAAAAAGAATCACCTAAACTCCATCCACTAGATTCCCAACTTGGAAATTCTTCACCATCAATCCCTTCATCGTCACAACTCTTCCTCCCTCCAATGTAGTCTCACGATTATGACGATACATGGATTTCCACTTATATGTTCAAGGGAACCAAGAATCTTCTCCATCCAATGTTGTGTGCCGCTTAAATGTATCCATTACACCCTTCCGGTGTAATTGTTAGTTTTGAAAGAGGATATGTGTTAGAGTTTTATGACGTTTTAGCAAGGAGTTTATCACACATGTTGCATGTTAGTCTAGCCTTGGTATTTAACTATCCTTCTTACCACACACTAGGAGACATTGGTTTGTATCCTCCTCTCAAGGGGGATTAATCCTCAGAAACCTAAGAAATTACCTAGGGTGATGCCTACCGAGGGCGTTGTTTTCATACATTTTCATAGGTGATACTCCCAACTACATGCAATCATTACCATTATTATATATTTTCATTCAATGACATGAATAAGAATTGTTTTTGTTAGTTGTTGACTTGTTGTCAAAATCCTTAGCCATGATCATTAATTTGAAAAAATAGAGTCATAGTATGTTGTTATGTATTAGCGTGATTGAATCTAGGCCACAAGGCACCAATGTTGTTCCATCTACAATGATTTCCACGATTCTTATTCCTTCTAAGCATCCTAACACTTGTTTTATGTATGATCTCGAACGAAGGATATTATTCAATGTGATACCACCAAAGTTTGACCAATAACATTTGTTCCAATTCTCTTAGGTTTGTTTGTGTTAGTTAAGGTATCTCACCGAAATAAATCTAAGTGTTCCCTCTTGTAAGAAATTGCAGTTCTAATAAAACAAAATGTCTTCATTCTCTATTAAAATTGGCCATTTAGTTTCCATAAATATTTCAATATTCATACAAGCATATTATCTATAGGGATATCATACGAGTATTTTAATATTCTTACATTTCAATATTAGTTATATTATGCTATTAACTATAATATCTACGAGTATAAGAGGGTAGTTTGCCAAAAATATATATAGGGAACATATGTAGTCGGTTAAAATGGATAGAATTAAAGAATTAAGTGGTACATAATTTCAAAAAAAAACACTAAACATAAAGTTAAGGAAAATAAACTTTTGAAAAATATACCTAAAATAAATATGTTAGTTCTATAGTAAAAATACGCAACATAGACTTGGAGTCCTTCCTTACATTGAATGCATCCATTTTAAAGAAATAACAAGATGTGAATACCAAACAAGCTTATCATCAATGTCGAATATTTACAAAGAAGTGGCTTAGACACTATGTTCCCAAATCCAGATGTCGCGGTATGAATGTTTCTTTCATTTCATTTCGCTGCAACTATAGTTATGAGAGATCATTCTCCACTCTAATAAGAGTAGATACTAATTTAAGACCAATAAAGGGAGAAACTAGATTTAATAGCCTTTTCCATTTTGACAATTGAATATGGCATCGCTACCACTATAAATTATGACGATTTATTTGACAATTTTGTTATCAAAAAAGTATAAAATAAACCTTATTGACCTTAATTTTTGTTGTATAAATTTGCACTAATTTTTTTTTTCCAAAAATACATGCAAGGAGTTATCTCCAAGCACTACCCAGTGGCACTACAAACCTTTAATTCATCCATGACTAGGCCAAATAGTGTGTCTCTTGTGTGTTTGCCACGGGTTCGTCGAAGATGACATGAGTAGAGGGGTGCCCGACATAGTGGATCGTCATTCATGCAAGGTAGGTTATCGAGTATGGTGTTTTATGCACATGATATTAAAAATGCTTCTTATGGAGGAGAGATTTGTTGTGACAATGACCAAAGGACTAAAAACCTTGTTTCACACACAAGTAACTTAGATACAAAGTGAATTGTGTGTACTTTAGTACGACCCTCTATTTTTTAATTGGTTGTTTATTATAAACATGCTAGAGCCTTGGTTAGGTTGAAGCCTACCTGTAACAAAGCCCGTAATGGTGGGATATTTTGGTAACGATGAAGAGTTAACACACACTTTTCTTAACCATGTGCACAACCCATGAGTGAGGTGGTGTAGATCATTTCCGTCCCGCACGTCATTGATAGCGCTCGGTCTCTACACCTTTCCACCACCTTGCTTGCCATGATGCACATCATCGGGCACAACTGCTACCCCCTCCCATTAGAGAATATCACGTTGATTCATGTATCTTTTTCGTGGGTCGGGTAGTTTAACATGTCCAATTTGACATTGATGAGGAGCTTGTTGTATTTTCTTATATCCTACTCAAAATTATGTCCCCACATTGCTTGCACTAATTTTACAATGATTTGACACTCTTATAAGGGGAACAACATGAAGCGTAGATGCCATCTAATAAGACATATTGAGGACCTCGGACATGCATCAATGGGATGTTACATATGAGGTAGGCAATGAAAATTTTAGAACATCTTGCCACCCAAGGGTGAAAGGTGAGCCACAATATGTAAAATGTATTCGAGGTAGTAGCTCCTCAAAACAATGCACTAAGTGCACTAGTTGTTTGCATGTAAGGTTGGTGAAGATTTGCTTGCGAGTAATGCTCATTTGTGCATGTATGGGCTTAACAATTAACATATAGAGGACTCGCAATGGTGACGAAGCTATAAAGACATGCAAATTGTTTGACAAAATGTTTCAACAAAATTATTAGTAGGAAGTGAAGTTGAGTTTGGAGGACATGGAATAAAGCTCATGGACAATGAGGAGGTCCACGAGTGAAAGCTCATCATGTTGAATGTCTACTTACCTAAGGAAGCTTAGAAGATTGACAATCAAATGTAAGCACAATCTAAAAAAGATGGAGCAAATGACATGAGCATCATCATCAAGTGTTGAATTCGAAAGTCTAAATAGAGAACCTACACAAAGAGGTTTTTTCTGCAAGGGCTCATAGAAATCGAGTTTACATTGGAGAAAAAATCTAGCTCACAAATAATAAGAAATACGAGGTGGGCTAAGCTAAAAAACAATATGTGACAATGGTGAGATGGCGACAAAGTTAAGCTACGTGTAGACAATATTGAGACATGTCAATGAATGTGCATTAATCGACAACCAAAGGAGAGAAAATCTAAAATTGTGAAGTGCGAACCAAACAATAAATTCAAATAGAGAACATGAGGGAATTCAAATTCGAGAAGTGGAAAGAGCATGTAGAGGATCTTTTCGAGCTCAAGAAAAAAAAATTGGGTCAAGATTTGAATGAGGCGAAGACCATCGGACCCAAACCTATGTTGTCTAAGTTTAACTAAGCAATGAGAAACCAAATACGATATCAACACCCACACTCGAGCTCTAAACCAAAGATTGAAACCTTTGAATGCAATCATCCTAAAAGTTGTTAAGAATAGCCTTCCCGAGGATTTCGATAGTGAACTCAAGGGAAACTTCAAGACAATAGGCCCGAGTAGATATAGGAGTATACGCCATGTTAATAGGCATTGGAGATCAATTCACTTGATATCTTGTGAGATGTAGAACACACAATCAAAAGGTATAAAGACTCAAGTTTGTGTAGGTGAAAGTAGTCTCAATCCCATGTTGAAGAATTTATTTCTATTTAATAAATTCGAGAAGCCTGTGATGTGTCAGATGTTGCCGGAAATTTCACAAGAATGGTGTGTGAGGCCACATCTATGACATGAGGTGAAGGCAATGCAAAGGAAGAGTAGATCGTCGATTCATTTGCATCACAAATTTTTTCGTGTCATAATAATAATGCTTAAAAATTTAATGTTGATATTTGTTTGTGACATGACACATGTTACATAAGCTCATGCTAGAACTCTTTGATTTATCAAAAACAGGTTGTCCAATATATCTTGATATGTCCTATGACATCGTTGTGAGATTTTTCAAGTGACAACCCCCCTTACCCTTATTTGGGAAAACACATATTCACATAATTAAAAAATAACTAAGTATAAGTACAAACTTTATATGATTAACTTTTGAGTTATGTGACGGTAAAAATTGAGTTGATGGGACACTAAATAAATCACATGTAAAGATTCGTTTTTATTCATTTTGTCATTCATAATGAATAAAACAATAATCTAACTTTTTGTTTCATGTAAAAGTAAAACAGCGATGAGACATATTTTTTAATTCATTTTGTTATTCATAATAACTAAAATAATATTCTAAATTTTCGTGTCATGTAAAAAGGGGAGGCAACGATGGGACATATTTTTTTAATCAAAGACCCCACCCCACCATGCGGAGATACCTAATAGTTGACGTGTGACTTTTATATTTTATATATAATTTTAATTAAAATAATATAATTGTCCAAAACTTTTTTATATAAAAAAATCAAACCAAGAATAATATCACTGACAAAAGTAGTGAACAGTAACAATAAAGAAGATACTCGGTATAATACTGAAGATACTCGGTAACAATAATAAGATATGAGTATAATACTGAGTACCTTTGCCCAGATACGGAATACGGATGGACCAATGTACCACACAATAGACAAGACAAAATCATATTCTAAAGAGGGAGTCTGGAGAGAAATTGATTGGACGAGAAGCCCGCCCTAGGTATCTCCAGGGTTAAATTTGACAGCCACCTATGCCTGTCAAACATTTTTTCTGTGACGGTAAATTTTCAGTACTGCCCTTCAAAAATTAAAAAAAACTGTTATTTATATCATACTAATAAATAATATACAAGACTATTTCATATTTTTCAAACTATATTTATTATATATTAATATAATTTATAGATAAACATATTGCAAGTATTTTACGATTAAAATTACAAAAAACGTCTAAACGGCCATCAAATTTAACTCCTGATCTCCATTACCCCAAAAACAATGTGAATGATCCTCATTGCCCATGCTGCTATGATTAAATTTGATGGTCATTTATGCCACTCAAACTTGTAATTTTCCAATATTAGTCATAAAATAATAATAATTATAATAATATTTTATTATTTTTAATATATATTTATATATTTTTAATAATTTATGTAAAAAAATTAAATATGTAGTTATATATGACAGTGATTTTAAATATTTACAAATATTTTACAATTAAAATTAAAAAAATTAAATGGTGTCAAATTTAACATAACTATTACTTATGTTCAAAGGTGAAAGAGCTTGTCTCTTGTAACATATAGACATATTATAAATTTATTATATTCTAAAGAAAATATATATTTTTGTTCAATATCTTTATAGCAAGGTTAATGATTATTCAAATAATTATTTGGGAAGTATCCATATAATTTAAGTTACAATTTAATATTTAATATTAAAACAATAAAAGGAGATGATTGAGAGGGTAGTTTAAAAACACATTTATTTATTCTCGACAATAACAACTAGCAATCACATGTGTATAATGCAATGTGAACGTCGAACGGTATATGTTATTTGATTTAAAGGGATAGTTATTACTTTTGTAGGTGATGTTGATAAGGGGTGTGATTGATTTTGTAAGGGTAGGAATATAGATGGAATATTACATTTAAAGGTTCGTACATACATATTTGCAAATCTTATTTCACGGACAGGTCAAACCAGAAAAAGTAGCGTCCAAAATAGAAAAAGATAAGTAAAAAATATTTGGCCCTCCTTGTTCAGGAAATGATTTTAACAGCCCATTGGCCCCAAAGGAGCGACACTTGCATGGCAAGTTCAATCCCACATGATTTGAATCAACCGGGAAGTTGAAGAGATGGATCAGATGATGAGTTAAGGC
The DNA here is from genome assembly GCA_018340775.1 of Taxus wallichiana var. yunnanensis. NCBI lineage: Eukaryota > Viridiplantae > Streptophyta > Pinopsida > Cupressales > Taxaceae > Taxus > Taxus wallichiana. The sequence continues at coordinate 958,278,014 of CM031237.1, forward strand.
GTTAGGCTAAGAAATGTTATAAGGTAGAAACCAATCCCTTGAAATTAGTTTTTGGATGCCTTTGCAGGGGGAGCTTGAGAGAATCAACTGGGAGGAAGAACAAGAGAGACACGCTTTGTAGGGAAGACAATTAATTTTAGTGGAGTTCAAATAGAGATTTTAAGTTCATTGTAGCTCAAGAATGGGCTTAGCAAGCAGAAAATTTAAAGATAAGACCTGTGGAGCATCATTGAGGTAGCCTAGGTTCTTTATGTTGTTCATAAGCTAAGAATGAAATAAACAAACTCAAGACTCTGCAACTTTTTGGTATCTCAAAAAATTGAGTCAGGCTTAGTACTTAAGAAAATATATAAATTCATAAAATAAGCTTAAATAACATATAAATAACTCTTAACTAATATGATAAATGAATGTAAAGAACACATTTGACCTCACAACAACTGTGAAACACACAAAATCACTTGGCAAAGAAGGAAGAGAAAAACAACCAAGTTTTTGAATTATAAAATGACTGCTTTTGTGAATAGTTTGTAAGACGAGGTTCATATAAAATAAATCCAAGGAGAAAGAGCAATATAATTAAACTCTAAAACTGGTGTTGTGGGATGTCTTGACATTCCTGCACCATGCTATGTAATTCTTAAACAAAAACAATCATAGCTTGTAGTTAATTTCAAGAATAATGCAAAAATCTGTTAGTTAGGCTGGGGTAGGGGAAGAAGTTTATAGTATGCTAAATCTCGTCTGTGGCGACTCTCCTTCAATCAAAGAATGATGAAAGGGATTGCTTTGAATCTATGTACATTTGATTGCAGAACCTCGCTCTACTATTTCCAAGTTGGGTGTAGTCTCTTGAAATGGACTGCTCATACGTCAAAATATGGCTTTGCCAAAGTTCATACCAAGCCCACCTTCATAACGGGTCATGCAAGGACCAACAATATAAGACTAAAACTAGTTAATAAACGACATATTTTCTTAGTCCATCATGAAATTTCCAATGCAACAATAAGTTGGATGACTATTCACATCTATTCAACAAGAAAATTTAGAATTATAGTCATCTCATTACCCTCTCTCGACATCTTGTTCATCTCTCGTGACACACGCTTACTAGTGCGTTTCATGAAAGTAGTGTTACAGATCGTCCAATAATATCATATTGAATCACATAAAGAAGACCTAAAACACATGCCGTACAAGTATACAGGGCTTCCTCTTTATTCATTAAATCAAATGAAAAACCCACTTCCATCTCCCCCAAATGGGAAGTAGCAAACCAGGTATTGATAGCTAATTGAGAAAAGTGAGAGCAGCGAGTTTAAGCTACAGCCACAACATGGTTCGGACATGTACAAGATAGAAACATTGATTGTACAAGAATCTTTTTGGAGAAACAAAAACACTGGCAAAGGGATTTGGTTTGCATGGTGCAATGATTAGCAAGGAAGAGATAATTTACTCTACACTAGATTAATTCGTGGTATCAAGAGATCTCATTAAAATTATAGAAAAAGAATGGCAGAATTCAGTAGAAGCCCATTCTTTCATCTTATCTAATCATCACCCAATACAAATGGAAGCAAACAACAAGACATCAGCAATTAGCTCTAAACTTGATGGTCTAAAAAAGAATGTATCCCATCTGAAAGATGAGAATTGTTTACAACCACTCAAATATATTTGGAAATTAGTCAATATACCTTCTATACCTTCTCAAATTTGTCATATCAAGAGATGGGAAAAATTTATGAGTTCTGTACAAAATATCAGGAGTTTCTATGATAGTGAATCCAGAGATAAAGCAAAAAGGAGAAAGAGAGCAATGAGGGATGCTCAAGAAGCACTCATCAGGGTTGAGAACCAGTTCCAGGGAAATACTAACAATGTGGAACTCTTTAAATAGAATGTGAAAATCAACTGAACTACAAAACCAAGGGTGCCCTTAGCGCTAGGATGAGTTGGTTTAAAACTTAAAAGAAGGCAAAAAAACATTTTTGTTAGGATGCTTGAAGCCAAAAAATATTTGAGAGAAAGTTTAACCAATTGAGGTAGAAGGGAAGATGATTTCATTAGGGATGAATCCAATGAAGCCTTCCTTGAATTATAAAGGAATTAATTTTCTGCTTGGGGGTCTAATGAGGACGTGGAAAGAAATAGAAAGATCTACCAATGAGTGGTCCCAGAGAAGGTAGGCATGACAGGTGCCTTGGAATTTGTAAAGAATCATATGAAGGACGAAATAAGGTATGCCATACTCACCATGAGTGAGGACAAGCCTCCAAGCTCTGATGGCTTCCCAATTGAGTTCTACAAGGCACACTTGGTCTTGAATCAACAAGGATGATCATACTGACACCTAAGAACAGAAACAAACACATAAATAGGAATTGGACGTGAATTACATTCTAAATGTATCTTACAAATCATTTTTAAAGGCCTAATCAATAGAATGAACCCGTTACTCATACTTGTTTTTGAAAACCAAACTGGTGTTGTAGAAAGACAATCTAAGTTCCAGATGGAAAATGACGGAGTGGGTTAGAGCCATAGGGCAAGAGATTTGTATGGCATTAATAGAGCTTGAAAAGGCTTACAATGGAACTGAATGGAAATGCATTGAAACTATACTTAGTACTCTGGGATTGGGTGATACGTTAATTACAACGATTATGCCTTTTTAAAGATGCTTCTGACCAAGTTGAGATCAATGTGGGCTTGTCTAAATCATTTGAGTTAAGAAAATCCATGAGGCAAGGTTGTCTTATTGCCCTTTCACTCTCTCTTGGCTGCTGAAGCTATCCATTTTCAATTTCTCCTTAGAGACAGTGAATTTGGGTCTCCTGTAAAGGAGGGCCATTATAAAAAGGGGACCAACTCTTGGGACTCAGTTTATAGATGACACCTCCTTGTTCCTAGTCAGAGGCTGAGAATTTTCAAATTTTGACTAATTTTTTTGATATTTACTGCAATGCTTCAATGTCAGAGGCTTGCTAATCAGGTGCAGTGGTGGCATGGTCCTTGAGAAATTGTTACATATCTAGGAATACCTTTTGCTCTCATCCCTTCATTTAAGGAGATGTGAAACTAGGTTTTGCAGAAAACCGACTAAAAGTTAGGAAAATGGAAAGGACATTTGCTATCCTTGGGAGAAGGATTTCCAGTTTGTCAGAAAGTTTTTTCTCCAACGAACATTTAAGTTGGTTATTTCCCAATGCGAAGAATTGTTAGACTTCCTTTGGTCTGATGGCAGGGGAGTTAAAAACATACATGCAGTTGGATGCAACATCTATACTGGATAAGAGTTGGGAGTGAGGCTTCAAGGTATTGCATTAGTGGCTAGGTGAATTCTGAAATCAAGGTATAGTAGTACATCATGGAAGATTCTTGAAGGAATAATTATAATATATAAAGAAGATTTCCAAAAGGAAAGCAATCCTGAAAGGGGTTGAGTGTCGCTGATCTAATGTTTGGGTCATTTGCAGCAATTATTGAGGGGTCTCCTATATTCAATGCTATCTGGAAAGCATGGTTAGTAATTAGAAATACAGTCTATCGGCCGGTCTTTTCACAAATGGGGAAGAAAACACAAGCATTCAGATCCATCTGGTGGAATTTGACGCATAAGAACAATCTGCTGGTGTGTCTGAGAAGTTGGTCTGCCCTCAAATGGGCTTAACAAGGTATCATCTCAAATTAAAATACAAGTTTTAAGATAATGAACAAAATAACCTTCTTTTATATCCAAAAAGCTACAGGGTCTGCCAGTGGTGCAATGTGACTCCGTTTCTTGAAATTGACACAAAGGGCCTCTACAGCTTGCAAGATTAAATTTAACAAATTTTGGAATGTATCTAATACCCCTTGAAATTGTAGATGGAGATTCAATTTGATCTGGGCCTCTAAGTTAGAACATACCTTGGTTGATAATGTGGAAAGCTTGATGTAGCAAAGAACTTGATAATTCTGGATTGCGTGTGTCAAACTATCTAGTACGTAGTAATGCAGAAACTATGAAACATGTCTTCTTTGCTTGCCACTACGGTAGACTTGCATGGAAATCTGTGCTTCAAGTATTCAAGAATGGGAAGTGTTAGTTAAAAGGAAAATCACATGGATTGATACTTGGACTGGCTCCCTTATTGGTGTTAAATAGCTAAAAAAATTTATAATTGATTAGTTGTCTCTGGAAATGTTCCCCACTTTTTATCAAGCAAAAGGATTATGCATCAGTTTCAAAACAAGGGCAGGGACCCTACTGACTCCAGAAGTGAAGTCATTCTTTGTCTGTTTTGCAAGTGGCTATGGAGTTTGATATGCAGAGGCAGGATTTGAGGGAGTTTCTTAGAACAGGACACCTACCGAACAAGGGAAAATATAAGAAATTGTATGCTAGGATACCAAGAGTTCCACCACCACCCAATGTGATAGAGGACAGTGGTAATATTCAGGGCAAATTGACTTCTACATAAGATAAAGAGGCATTGAATGCATTGGTGTAGGAAGAGGAGGAACATCAGGTACAAAAGGTGGTGATAATATAGTTGAGAACATGCAGAGGAACAGTGGCCTTGTTAACACTGTTAGCTCACCTGAATCCTCAGATAGAACCTGATCACATGCCACCTGCTAGGGGCAAATGGGTTGATTACTTGATTAAAAGGGAATATTGTTTCTACAGGAGCACTTGAAAGAGTGTTGGCCCATTGGGTAAAAGAAGGAGAATTCACCCCTAATGTGACATTTGACCCTTGGGATTACCGGGCACTATTACCATTCGACCTTCTAATAAGATGCAAGAAGAATCAGGCATGGCCTCTTGTCAACAGCTAATGAAGAATCATAAAGAAGGATCGGGGATTTCTCCATAAAAGAAAGATGACAATGATACACTGGCAGAAAACTGTTCCTAATCCTAATTAATAACTTGGCTACATTTCTAAGCACAATAATAAATCTTGAAATATTAATGAATATTATTACGTCCAATAGGATTTGAACCTATTCCTAAGGTTTATAAGACCTCTGTCCTAACCCTATATTTTTCGTTATTCCTTGAAATGCTTTATTGTTAACAAAACCAAATCTGACTTTTTTTCCCATCCATGATGATGCTGGGGAAATAAAGAGAAAGAATAGATATGTCACATGGACATCTCAAGTGTTCGGATGGTTTTAAAGTGTGCACAGGGGAGTGCCACTAAGAGTGGCCATACAAGATTAAAAATGTCGATCTTTCTGTTTCACCTTATACAAATTCATCACTGTGTGGGTCACGTGGAAACATAACACTCTAATCTTTTTTATGGGAATAGAGTTCCAGTACATGTGCAGAATACTCTGAATACCAGAGAGATTCCCCAGAAGAATATCCCGATTTCTGAAGGTAAAAATTAGTCAATGAGGAGATATTCAGAGGAGTTAAAGATAAATTTCAAGAAGGTAAAATGTATGTGATTTCAGAACCGAGGATGGAAGAAATCGTGATTCATGCTGAAGAACCACTATTGGTACCACCAACCGAGAAGACTGGCATGGGGAAACTGATCTGCCTAACTTAGAAACTATCATAGAATTTGAAGATAATAATGATACTGCTGTTGCTGATCCTCCAGCTCCTCCAGCTGAATACGGCCTCCAAATCAAGTCTAAGAAGCCTTATCAATGCAAAAGAATTGAAGAATTTTACATAAAACGACTTTTCAAGATAGTGCCCTTACACTGGTTGTGTCCAGACTAATGCCTTTCTACTAATTTTTTTTTGCTTCTAAGAAGGTTTTTACGACCCAATTTTTTTGCCCTTGCTATTTATGCTTATTCTGTATCATTTTGAGATGGGTACCTCCAGCATGTTATCTAGCTTGCATAAGTTTCCTATTTCTGGTATAGACTGGTCAGTTAAAAATGTGATAGCCTAATCCTTTGGGCATCCAAACTCTGTAAACCTTCACTCCAATATAAAAAATAAATAAATTCCCAAAGCTTGGCTTGATTGTTTTGATTTAAAATGCAATTGCAATCTGCATAATTGGGCAGGTTAAAAGAAAATGTGTATCAAATTTCAATTTCTACTCGATATAGATTAAACAACTTGCAGATTCCTTGTTCCAAAAATGACCCATGTGTAAGATCCAAAAAAGTAAATGGGTAGCAAAATAAATAAATAAACCTGCATTTGCTACAGTAGGCTATGCAGAAAACCCAAAAAGTATCACCACTTTCCAAATCTGGTCTGTAAACAGATATACCCACTACATAAATCCATACAAATTTTTATTTTTTTTTGGACTAATCAAAACTTAGGGTTTTTTTCGTCACAAGCTATTCTCCCAATCACTACTCTCGTAGAAAAAAAAGATGAAACCTTTACAAAAGTATATAAAACCCAAAAATCAAATATGATATGGGTATTGAAAACTCACTGATTTTTGTGCTTGCCCGAAGAATTGGACTTGTGGGTGTCCCTTCGGTGCAGTGTTGGTATGCTGTATATATGCCCAACAGAATATGAATATATACGCAAAGTGGATATGAGGCTCTAAGGACCTCAGGCTTCAGGATTGGGATTGCCAAGAGAGGAATTTGAGGATGGTGCTCACCAAACTGCGCTCAGGTTCGCCCCAAATCATCCTCCCAAATCCTTCACCACGAATTCCACCTTGTCACTGTAGCACTATGTTATAGGCGGCACTATTCTCTAAAATGTTTGAAAAAATGGCACCCTGCCACTGATGTGACATGTGTATCGGTAGGTTGCGCACCATGGCGGGGAATACAGTGGTATTAGAGTTCTGAAGAAGTAGTGAAAGACGGAAGGTAAGCCCGGGGCGAAGTAGCATACGGATCTTTCCTCAAACCTTGGCAACCATTCTGCATGCAAAACGGCTAAAAGCAGCTTTAAACGTCCTGGAGCCTTCAAATTTAACATCGCCGCAGAAACATCCGGAGGTCCTTTACCATAGGGGAACGCTGTCTCTGTCTCGTAATTATTTGAGCAATATTCACATAACTTAAATCGCAATAGTTAAAAGTTTGTTGTAAAATGATTATTGAGGTAGAGCCACATAATCTAAATCATAATAATTTTTAATAGTAAGATTTAATTAAAAGAGATGATCAATAGATAACCCAAAAGCACATCCATTTCATTCTACAATAATAATTTAGGGGATATTCAGAGTGAAGTATAATAGTGTGAAATCTCAATACAAACAATCTTAAATTTGAGATAATATTTTTTTGAAAATATTTTTCAAATCTAAGATTATAATATAATTAGTCTCAAACCATTTGTCACTAATCATCACATAATATATAATAAGACATTTTTAAAAATAAATGCATTTAAAATATGAATTTCAAAATTAGAAAACTAGTAGAGAATTTCCTAACTAAAAGGAATCTATAAAGCATAAAATAATCACCTTATGTGAACCAAAAGATATGCCAAATCCAAATTTGGCATGAGAGGAGACAGAGCCGAAGTAAGGGTTTGGAGTGCCTAGGTAGTGCTCGGAGATAAAGCCTCCCCACATGTAATTTTTAGGGGGAAAATTAGTGCAATTTTATACAACAAAAGAGTAAGGCCAATAAGGTTTATTTCATACTTTTTCCACAACAAAATTGTCAATGAAATCGCCATAATTTAAAGTGGTAGTGATGTCATGTTCAATTGTCAAAATAGAAAGACTATTTAATCTATTTTCTCCTTTATTGGCCTTAAATTAGTATATACTCTTGTTAGAGTGGAGAATGATCTCTCATAACTATAGTTTCCTACAAAAGTGAAAGAAACATTCATACGACAACATCTAGATTTGGGAACATAGTGTCTAAGCCACTTCTTCGTAAATATTTTGGCATTAATGATAAGCTTGGATATTCACATCTTGCTAATTCTTTAAAATGGATGCATTCAATGTCAATGGAGGACTCCAAGTCTATGTTGCATATTTTTATTATAGAACTAACGTATTTATTTAGGATATCTTTTTCAAAAGATTATTTTCCTCAACTTTATGTTTAGTTTTTTTCAAAATTGTGAACCACTTAGTTCTTTAAAATTCTATCCATTTTAAATGACTACATATGTTCATGTGTGTGTGTGTACACACACACACACACACACACACACACACACACACACACACACATGTGATATACATATACACACATACATTATATCACACACACACACACACACACACACACACACACACACACACACACACACACACACACACACACACACACACACACACATAATATATGTGTGTGTGTGTGTATGTGTAATGTGTGTACACACACATATTGTGATATACATACACGAACACACACATATTGTGTGTGTGTGTGTGTGTGTGTGTGTGTGTGTGTGTGTGTGTGTGTACACACACATATTGTGATATACATACACACACACACACACACATTATATCAGTCTGTGTGTGTGTGTGTGTGTGTGTGTGTGTGTGTGTGTGTGTGTGTGTGTGTGTGTGTGTATACACACACACACACACACACACACATATTATATGTGTGTGTGTATACACACACATATAATATATGTGTGTGTGTGATATAATGCATGTGTGTGTGAACACACACACACACACATACACACACATACAATATATAATATATGTGCACACACACACACACATATACAAACACACATATTATGTGTGTGTGTGTGTGTGTGTGTGTGTGTGTGTGTGTGTGTGTGTGTGTGTGTGTGTGTGTGTGTGTGTACATACACACACACATATATTAATTGTTGGTAAAGTATCCTCTTATACTCATATATATCATAGTCCATAGCATGATATAACTAATATTGGGTACACATTAAATCACACACTTACTACTTATATCACGCCTCTAAGTATGTTATTATATGCATGATTCCTAAGTAAGAAAACTAGACATTAACAACACTTGTTTTGCTTTTACATTGTTTTATCCTTTTGATACTCTTATCATTTAATTTTCTAGAATGACCACTTTACTTGTGAACATTGGACAACGTGTGACCCAACTCTATATTTTTATGTTTTATTCTCTGAGCATCCCGGACACTACCACCCATTAGGAGAGGAGTGCCTAGCGCTAATGCCCCATTTGATCGCTTATGTCATTTTCCCTCCTTTCTCAAATTTGAAATGCCACATCATTTGCTATTTTTTCGGAACCTCTTTTATCTCTTTGGGCCGACCTTTTTATTTATTAATGATATAATTCAAACAAGGGAATCAAATATATGCATGACTTACTCACTATTGGTAGGGGTTGGACAACTTGGGGCTATTACTTACTATCTACTAATTGGGAAAAAGAGAAACATTCAAGGATTGCATTTGGTCTACATTATTTATTGTATAGCAGGGGATATTTTTGAATTCCATCTCACACATTCATCTTTGGGGTAAATTAGTTGTAGCCCACTATCTTGATGTGAATAGAACAAGAGAAACCTAGCTTCAAGGGACATAATTCAATCACACACACACACACACACACACACACGAAATACAGAGTCTAAAATGTAGCGCAACGCTAAGTGACAATCACATTGAGGTGACCGCTGAGGTCAGTCTGACTCAAGCATATGCATTATTTATTTCATCTAATGTTTGCTTGAGTCTTGTGTAAGTATTTAGGGTTTGTTTTATATGTTTAAATGTAATAGTGATACCCTACAATGAAGTGGATGCGACAGAGAGTAAAATGAATAATACAAGTTGAAATCATGAAAAGATCAGAAGTAGAGCTATTGCTACGACACTAGCACCCACTTCAGACATTTGTGCCCGGGAGTTCATGTCCTCATCTGGGCGGTCTTGTTCAAAGGAGTTGCAGATCCTAGTTTTCGAAACAAAACATATCCAGTTTAGATCCATCTTGTTCCACTAATTTTTCACCCGAGAATCAACCCAAATATCTGAATATAAGCTAAGTCACTCTTATCTTCCTATTTCTCACACTCACTTATCTTTTGCATGATAGATCTTGCTTGTTATTGTTATATTCATTTGATCTCATTCCTCTAATTAAGATTTAAATTTCATTAAATCATTTGGTGAAACCGATCCTCATTTGGTGCCCACTCTGAAAATAATGCATTAGCTATGATTTAAACTTACCAATATTAGAAAACATCTCAAATGGATTTATTTTTCCTAACAAAATATAAAACAAATCTTGGAAAAATCATGGTAATGTTTCTGTGAAATTATTTTTGTCTCCTAATATATTGGCTTTCTAAAGTGAGATTTCCCCTTAGTTTGGGTTAGGCTTCTATATAATCGAATAGTCAAGAGCTTTAAATATTCAATATCATGATTATTGCATAGTTATTTTATTGGGTAAAGTTAATTATGAAATATATATTAAACAAGTGTGAAGCTAAGTTTTTCCAAAGATCCTCACAACTTGTACAAAAAATGAGAGGTTTGGAATACAATATGGAGAGGAAAATCCAATGCAAAATCAGGTGATGGATTGATCAACGTTGACTATATAGGGTAGATCAACATAGGGGCACATTTGTGAAGGAGGCTTTACTACTTTCCCTTTATAAAAATCCCAACACAATCATAAATTATTTGTACCCAATGTACCCATAACCCAACAACTCATTTAGTGCATATTTGAACAATAATACCTTTAGAACTATTAGGTGTCGTCATTATATTTTTGGAGAAAATATCTCTCCACCGAAATAATAGAATACATGTTTTGGCTAAAAATGTATAGATATTTCACCTTAGACATGTAGATCCTAGATAAACATGTGGCAAAAGATGAGCCATCACCTATTCCTCTTCCATTTGCATTGTGTAAACCCTTATATAAACAAAAACATTGTTTTATATGAATTTTGGGAAATGTGTTTGAAGAGATACACGCATTTACTAATGCAGATGAAGATCCAAAAATTTCACTCATTGTAATGAAAACATTCCCAGATCCCTTTATGGAATTTGTTTTTTTCCCTTGTCTAATCCATAAAAGATCATTAGATTTGATTATGCCCTATTCAATATCCACTAACTTCTTTTCTTCTATATTTCATAAATGTAATACCAAATCTTATTGATCTGGTGAACATTAGAATGTCTCAGAACTTTTATTAAGGTGTTGGTTGTATAACGCATGTGTCTCTTGCATTTCTATTCAAGCACTACACAATGCCTAAATTTTTGCATCTATTTGCAAGAAATAATGAAGAGAGGCACTTGCATTCAAATTCCCTTCCTCCCCATCTCCAAAACATGAAATTATATGCATATATCGATCTCACCTTCTCTTAGGATTTTAAACTTAATTGCATCCTTTCGTTCTCATTAGTTTTCCTCTTGTTCTGTTAACCACATCAATTTATAGAAAGGAGAGAGCATGTTAATTGTGGAAGGCGTTAGCGGGTTGGATCCCTAACCATTCGGATGGTAAAACATGCCTATGAAGATTTTATAATTGTTTCCACTTTTTGAGCATAGGGAAATTGGATTTTTTGTGGCAAGCTCAGGGCAAATTTGATGGTGGATTACAAAAAGTAGGACTATGATCAATTGTTGGAGAAATTTGATTTTGTTTTTTTGTCACCATACGTTTTTGGTTTTTTTCTTTCCCTTTACTTCTATTGAGGTGGATTTAGAACCGCGACCTAAAATATAATGGATATTTATGTAGAGAACTCATTCAAGTCTCATGTGGTTGTAAAAGAGGAGGTAAAAGTTTATAAATGACATCCTTTCCCCTACATCCTAAAGCGGAGTCAATGCTTGTGAATCCCATTGGTGGTAACATAGAAAGACTACACAATTTCGTTGAGAGCAGAAGTTGAAGGTAACGATCGTTTCTAAGAGCCTCTTTGCATTTTTAGGCTAAGGAGGAATTTACACACTTGGAGACCATGTGACCCACATGAAAGATAGTTTATTTTTCCCATTGAATGAGGAGGGTGATAAATATAGGCTTGAAGAGGCATGACATCATGTGTTTTTTTAAGTGTGGTTGTAGATGCTTGTTAATTATGATGATTTTAGGAGTTAATGTCCCCGATACTTCAATTTATCAAATATTTATTTTATTAATAATATTTAAAGTTGTTTAATTCACATTGACCCTTACAATATGTATTGGAATTTATTCTTAATATACCATCTTTTCCAATTCAAATATCTTTTACTTTTTTGACATAAGCTACATTTATTTCCGTTGTATTAATACAACATTTATATTATTAAATCACACAATAATATAAATGCTTATCTAATTATTTATTGCTTATTTAAAACAATATTTATGTAATTCCTTATTACGCTAAGGCATTTCCCTATGGGAAAAGGCTTTGTAGAAATTCACGGATTGTGTTAAATTTGATGGCCATTTGAACATTTTTTCAACACAATTAAAATTATGTGTTTTGTACGCATACAACATGAACCATCCGGATTTGATGTTTTTGCTTTTCCAGGCTATTTTTAATAGTTTGGATTTTTCGTGTTTGCATGCTTGTTGTTTTTAGTTTAGCATGCATCGTGTTCTTGTTTACGGGAAGCCTTTAGATTGCTTGAAGTTCCCTGTTCTTACATGTGCGTGCTATTGGAGAAGGTGGTTTGTAAGTCTTATATAGGTATTACACTTGCTCGGATTCATTCATGTCCTTATTATAAAGGATGCATGGCTCAAATTTTTGGTTTCTCAAGATTTTGTTTGGTTGTAAGTTATAACTAGTAGCAATACTCTTAGGGTGGGTCACTTATGGCAGATTTTATACATTGTCAGCTACAATGATCCAGTAACTTGTTTCTTCCAAATAATCCAATACCCCGTGAAATTTTTCATTTGTTTTGATGGTAACGTGTGTGGAAATGGTTAACAGCTATGCCTTGTTCCTATTTTTTGAAAATATATAATCATGTCTATACTATATGAGCCCAATCTTTTCCATCTACCATGATCAATCCATTCCCAAACAATGAAAATTTATCATTCTTCAGAACATCAGGCTTTCCTCAATCAAGAGACCTCGACAAGCTTGTCTTTTTGAACAATTTAGGATCTCGCACATAAAGAAAGAGCTTTGTTCCTAGCCAAAACACAAACATTTTCCCATAAACTCTACTCCATTGGACAAAGTGGGGGAATAGAAAAGGCCCAATATCATGTCTAACACTTGTAATTCCAGTATTATGTGGGGATATTTTCATGAATTCTTCCTTTATCTTCTTCATATCAAGAAGATTTCCCAACAGAACCGTGGCGGAACTTTCGTTCTTCTTAGATATTGCATGAAGAAAAAGTTTGGAGACCTGAATTGAAGGATATAATTTTTTTAATATGTCATGGATTTTTAATGCAAAATTAGTTGTTTAAATTAAATATGAAATTTGTGGTTTCTGAGATTGTTCTGTTCTAGGTTTTATTTTGAAAAGTGATTGGATATAGGGGAGAAGACCCAGTATGTGAACACGTCCCAATACTTGAACAGTATTTTGCATATAAAATATCCAATACTTGATGGAAAAAAAACCAAAATTTTGATTATTGAAGTTCAAAAATTTGTTTTTTTATAAACCATATGTGCATAGGGTCAACATCTCAGTATTACTCAGTACACAATAAATACTGATTGGTACTTTCATTTTCTACAATAAAAGACTCATTTGTTCAAAATATAAAAACAACATATCAGTTGACAAACCCATCATATCTATTTAATGGGTTGAATATTTGTCTTCTCAATTCATCTCTTTCCATATTCCAAGTTGGGTATGCTCAATCACCAGGATCTTTCATGTCCAGGACATTGATACAAACCTGCAAAAAAAGAGGGAACCTTCTTCTCAAGATTCAAATTCATCCATTAAAAACACAAACAAAATTGTACACTTGAAATTAAAAAATAAATATGAATATCAAATCAAATAATTTCAGCCACAAGATCATCTCAAAATCAATTTCAACCTTTGATTAAAAAGACCCTACACCTTGATCCATGTCTTACATTTTGATTGGATACTCTCAAATCAATGTTGGTATTATATATTCACTTTCCTAGTCTTGTTTACTGCTGATTTACTTCTGCAGGGTGCCTGATTACAGTGGAGTTTATAAGAAGAGATTACTTCTATCAAGGGGGAAAGGAAAGGTCCAGCAAAGCAAAAATTGCAGGTTAGTTTTCATACCTACTGCAAAAATTACAGGTTAGTTTTCATACCAAAGGTCTGTTCAATTAGATTAGAATTAGACATAACAGATTGCTGAGCAGAACTGCAAGTTTATGGACTGATAGAATTATAGTAAAGAACGAGTCTGGAATAATAGAATTTAAAGAAAGGCCCTCAGCAGTGTTCTTTTTGCCTTTTACAATTTATTTTAATTTAGATACCATTGTGGACTAGTTCTGAGAATGACCACAGACTGCTAAAATATGCACATGATCAGAGTAAACTATGAGAACCTAGTGCCTATCTGCGCAAAGAAAAGCTCCAAACCAGTAGTACCTAGCAAGGCAAAGGAAAAAGAACATGTTCAACCAAAAAATTGCAATCATAAATCACAGAAAACACTCGTTAGCATTTTAACTTTTAATCAAAAAGGCATTGCAAAAGTCAAGATTGCACACGCATTTTGAAAAGAAAGAGCAGGATTGCACACACATTTTGATATATTTGAGAAAAAGCAAATAATATTAACTTCACAATAGAACTAATAACTTCAGAATGTAAATGTGTTTTTTTTGAGATATTTTATTTGATCGATCATATGTAAGCAAATAATATTACAATATGATTCGAAATTAAAAGCTTAGGATAAAAAATTGTTAAATTATAACTAGCTGTCAAATTGGTGATCATACGTGGCAAGGAATTGGCTCCATGGACCTGCGATCTTAGGGTGTTCGCATACTGGCCCTTCTCCCCTACCGTTTGGTGAATCAACGTTAGCCACCCATCTGCCTTTTCTTTCCCCAAATGATCATTATAATCTGAAATCTAATACTTACGAGCAAGTCTTCTGTCCGCCTGATGTTATGAAGCATGTCCTTAAAAATGCTAATGAAAGGATTCGCTCCGATGCCTAGTCCAACCAGAAGCAAGATATCCAATATTTTCTGTAATCCTGCGCAGGAGCACCGTAAGGCTCACAATGAGCAAAGAAACATGGTGGTTGAGCATTTATTTGTTTCTTATCTATTACGCGCGTCAAAATGGTGGAGGACAGATTGCATTTCCCTCTTTTATTTTGAATTTAATGCTCAACACCTGTCCTCTTCGGTGAACCACTTTGGGTCTCCACCAGTAAATGTGTATTTAATGAGATATTTTATTTGATCGATCATATGGAAGCAAACGTTATTAAAATTGGATACGAAATTAAAGGCTTAGGATCAAAAAATGTTTTTTTATAACTAGCTGTCAAATTGGCACTCCTACGTGGCAAGGAATTGGCTCCATGGACCTGCGAACTGAGGGGGATAGGCCTTTTCTAAAAATAAGTCATCTACAGATATATCAAGAATGTGCAAGACATATCAATTGGTTTCGTCCTCAACCCATAGACATCTGCAAAATATAGAGAACTGAATTTTCTCACAAACAACATCCACTGCATCCTATAAAATTGAAAAACTGAAATTCAAACCATTATCAATATCCACAAAGATTAATGGTAGTGAATATAAATCGTAGTACAGTGCAGGTAAGAGAGAAATCATCTAACATACGTCAGAGTTGTGGCTTCACCTAAGACGTCATTGGCTTCACCTAAGGATGCAACAACTAGCAAACAAATCAAAATTGAATCTTTCATTACAATGAACACCGTTGAATTTTTAACAGAAAATCCTTCTCAATTGTACAGTTTGAATCAGTAGAACAGGTCAGAATGGCCTATAAACATTATTATAAATGAGATGTCACAGTCCTAACCGTGATTGCTACCTATCTTACTCAGCACACCGTAACAGTCTGAAAGTCTATAAAGCTCGTCTTCAAACCAAGAAAGCTAAAAGTGTACAAGCTACTAAGTTAAGTTTGCCTCCTCCTCCTCCTCCTCCTTCGTGGAGTGTGATATAAACACACATGTATATATGAACATAACTTCTAGACTCTAAGTTCAAGTTCCACCATCGACTGCTTCTAGTAGCCCATGAGCATCAGTGTAAACTATTTCCTTTACAAGAGAGAGGCCGTATGTACACCTCAGAAAACCTCATCATTCCGTTATAGCTTTTCTGCTTCCACAGTCCATAATAATAAGACAGATTTTCTGGAATAACTGCGTCTGATGTTTGACCCATCATCAAGATGAATCGTCGCCATTCCAGTTATCCAATTTACATAAAATGTCTTTCACCCATTTCTCTCGAAGTTGCTTCTAGTTCTACCCTTTTAGATATCTTCAAAGCATAGAGGAAAATCCAAAGTAGAGCTCCGGGATTAAAGCTTTCCGTGCTCACAAAAAAAGGTTTTTCTGCTCATTTCTGATCACATATCGATACAAAACAAAATCAGAACTCTATGTGAACACTGCCCAATACTAAAGAGATAAGATAAAGAGTTTCCAAACTAAAGAGATAAGATAAAGAAATGTTTATTTATAGCCAGCTGTAAAATTGGTAAACCTACATGGCAAGGAATTGGCCCGATGGACCCATGAACTTAGGGTGTTGACATAATTGCACTACTCCCAGAAATTAAAGATATAGGAAAGAAAAATGTTTATTCATACCTTTCAACTTAACTATTTATTCTTAACTATTTATAGGAGTGACAGTATGCCAGCTAGGTATAAATAAACATTTTTTAATCCTATATCTTTAATTATTTATCATATCTTAATATTATTTGCTTCCATATGATCGATCAAGTAAAATATCTCAAAAAAAAAACACATTTACTGGTGGAGATCCGAAGAGGTCCATACCAAGACCTTCAGTAGTACAACAGATTTGCTGCCACCATAACAACGCATATGTAGTCAAGCTATTACAATTACGATTCTTACATGCATTCACTTCTGAAGATGATTTGATGTCACAAAACATTACATTAACAAGACCTGCGTCAATTGATCAATATGAATTACAATGTCGAAAGGGGTGACTGCATGTTCCAGTGAAACATTCTAATTGATATTGATCAATTACAAACAAGCCGACGAATGTAGTGTTATTTGATAAGACCTCATCTTTATAAGAGTTTAGGGGAGAAGGGCCAGTATGCGAACACCCTAACTTCACAGGTTAAGTGAACCAAATCCTTGCCACGTAGGAGTGACAGTATGCCAGCTAGGTATAAATAAACACTTTTTAATCCTATATCTTTAATTATTTATCATATCTTAATATTATTTGCTTCCATATGATCGATCAAGTAAAATATCTAAAAAAAAAAACACATTTACTGGTGGAGATCCGAAGAGGTCCATACCAAGACATTCAAAAGTACAACAGATTTGCTGCCACCATAACAGCATATGTAGTCAAGCTATTACAATTACGATTCTTACATGCATTCACTTCTGAAGATGATTTGATGTCACAAAACATTACATTAACAAGACCTGCGTCAATTGATCGATATGAATTACAATGTGGAAAGGGGCGACTGCATGTTCCAGTGAAACATTCTAATTGATATTGATCAATTACAAACAAGCTTATGAATGTAGTGTTATTTGATAACACCTCATCTTTAGAAGTGTTTATAGATGATCTTATTGATATATTAATACATATTTTATTAATTTTATATTGTTTCATACTGCAGCGTTTAGAGAAGATGAAGAGAAAGAGTTCACATCGAGCACAACGTATGCCCAAAAAACGAGGTGTACAATTTGAAATTGAAACATCTAACCATGGAACAGATGAACAGGATGCTACAATAATAAGCGAAGAGGATGGTGCAATAACAAATCAAGGAGATACAAACACAACTGATGATCATCAGCCAGAACCTGCTGGATGTGAACTAAATAGGCATGAACTACAGGAGACTGTGGTTGTTAGAGGCAACACTTCGACCAAGAAGGTTAGAATTTTGTCTAGTTGGTTAAAAGAAGATATCTTAAAGGCCATAGATGATATTGAGTTTCTCGCATTATTCAATTAGAGCTGCTGCACTGAAATATCATGTCATCTGTGACATGATATTTCACTTTAACACTATTCTGCATTTAAAATATCCAATACTTGATGGAATAAAAACCAAAATTTTGATTATTGAAGTTTATATAGGGCCAGTATGCAAACACCCTCAGTTCGCAGGTCCATGGAGCCAATTCCTTGCCACGTAGGAGTGCCAATTTGACAGCTAGTTATAAATAAGCATTTTTTGATCCTAAGCCTTTAATTTCGAATCATATTGTAATATGAACAGGTCAGGTGTTGAGCATTAAATTCGAAATAAAAGAGGGAAATGCAATCTGTCCTCATGGTTTTTATTCCATCAGGTATTGGATATTTTAAATGAAAAATAGTGTTCAAGTATTGGGACGTGTTCACATACTGGCCCTTCTCCCCTATGTAATCAACAACCCAGCTTATAAATTCTGTCTTTATCAATTAATATGAAATTAATAAAACATGTATTCGATCATCGTTAATGGCGCCCAACGGGGTAATCACAAGTTCACCTACAAGTTCATAATTCATACTGTCATGTATCATAAGCTTGCTAAAATTTTCCCATTGTAGATGATCTTATTGATATATTAATACATATTTTACTAATTTTATATTGTTTCATACTGCAGCGTTTAGAGAAGATGAAGAGAAAGAGGAGTTTACATCGAGCACAACGTATGCCCAAAAGACGAGGTGTACAATTTGAAATTGAAACATCTAACCATGGAACAGATGAACAGGATGCTACAATAAGAAGCAAAGAGGATGGTGCAATAACAAATCAAGGAGATACAAACACACATCGATGATCATCACCAAAACCCGCTTGATGTGAACTAAATAGGCATGAACTACAGGATACCGTGGTTGTTAGAGGCAACTCTTCGACCAAGAAGGTTAGAATTTTGTCTAGTTGGTCAAAAGAAGATATGTTAAAGGCCATAGATGATATTGAATTCAACAATTATTCTATTAGAGCTGCTGCACCGAAATATAATTTACCTCCTACATCTGCTTCATTATTGGTCAAATGGTCCACCCATACAAAAAGGAAGGGCCTCGCACTGCTTTTGAGTGAAGGAGAGGAGAAAGAGATAGTTGAATGGTGCAAGCAAATGGCAGATTTAGGGCATGGAGTGGGATTTATGCAACTGAGGGCCTGTGTTGCACAAATTTGTGAAACTAGAGAGACTCCATTTCGAGAAGGATTACCTGGAAAATCTTGGTGTGAAGGATTTAGAAAAAGACACCTAGACATAGTCCTTCGATCATGCCGAAGGTCTAGAAAGAGATCGTGCAATAGGTTTACGCCCGAGGTGGTTAACAAGTTTTATGCAAAACTAGCTAACATTCATATCAATTCCTATGGTGCAGGAAAATATGGAATTGTGATGAGACAGAATCCACGCAGGAGAAATTGTGGCATGAGGGTGCTTGCCACCAAGGGTTGCAGGAATGTTCCCAAAATCATTCCTCGTAGCAGAGAATGGATGAAAATTCTATGTTGTGTAAATGCTGCAGGGCAATGTATCCCTAACTTTTACTTATTTAAAGGTCAGAAAGTTTCACAAAATTACATCAAGGGATGTGAACCAGGTGCTTGCATGGCTGCTCATCCAAGTGCTTGGATGACTAGAGAGCTCTTTATAAGTTGGTTGTATCATTTCAGTAAGTCTGTACCTAGAGGGGTGTGCCCTGAAAATAGGCATTTACTTATATTTGATGGTCATGGAAGCCATGTGGCATTGTCAACTATAGAAGAGGCCAGGTGATTGGGGATTGATTTATTGACATTGCCAACGCACATACTACACACAGGTTGCAACCACTTGATGTTAGTGTCTTTGGTCCTTTTAAAGCATATTTCAGATCTGAGAGGATGCAGTGGATGTGTAATAATAAGTACCAAGAAGTCAAACGCTCGACTTGGCGAAATAGGTCGTAGAGCTCTCGCAAAGGCCTCGACACTGCAAATATTCGTGCTGGTTTTAGATGCACGTATATATGGCCACTTGATCCAAATGCATTACGAATGACATGGAATGTAGTAAACTATATATCATCAAGAAGATGCCAACGAAGATGATGCTGAAAATGTCACAGATGATGATACTACTGAAAACATTATGAATGTTGATGGTACTGAAAACATAATAGATGTTGATGCTGCTGAAAACATCCTAAGTTTGTCAAGAGATGTAGCTCCACCACTTGGTGACAAAATTGGAGAGAATTACTTAATGGAATTAGTTGAGAATCAGTCAACAACACAAGAAGTCCATCCAACCATCAAAACAATGTTGTTGCTAATACAAAGACGGAGGAACCAAGTATACAGGGAGAAAGCCAAAGTATAATGCAGACCAAAGATTATGAAGTGAACCACATTGTGAATACTCGTGACCAAGGCACATCCAGCTGCAACACTGAGGCCCAGGGATTTGGAGAGGACGATCTCTCATTGCCAAGTGCACCAGAACAACCTACATGGCTGCAAGAGCATATTGCAGAGTTGGGACTTGATCAGATTGGAAACACTGAGGATGAAAGTATATCTTTACCTTCGATGCCAACCAACCTTGTGCCAACAGACTTTGAACCAACAAACTTTACTCATTATTATGCTGACGCAGAGGAAATTGAGGTCATTGATAAAGATAAAAATGAGGAAGAGACAACTCGCCATGATGTTGAAAGTGGTATATCAAATGATGGTGTTGCTGCAAATGAGAAGAAATTGGGTAAATTTTTAAGGTTACCGACACACTCAGATGGGATCCTTCCAAGGGTAAGAGTGATGCTGCACTCCGGATAAGTCGTGCTTCACAATTGTTAACATCTGATGCTTATGTTCAGATGTTAAAAGATACGGAACATAAAAAACAAGAAATATGTGAAGGGAAACAACGTAAAAAGAGCATATTGAGGCAAAAAGCAAGAAAGGTTGGCAGCGTGAAGGAGCAGTAAAAGGAAGAGAGATCGCAACGCATTAAAGAGAGGCAAGAAAGGGATCTACAAAAGTTTGTTGAAAGACAGGAGTGCGAGAAACAACGGGAGGTAGCTCACCAAAAAAAGGAATTGGAATTACAACAGAAGGAAGCCACTCGCCATCAAAGGGAGAAAGAGAAACAAGAAAGAGATAACAAGTTCAACAATCCGTAGGTTTTGTTTCCCATGCATCATTCCATGCCCATACAGAACTCCATGTTACAAGATATGTTGAAAGTTCCTATCCCAGATTACCACCCTTACTTCCTTGACACCAACAGAATGCAAATAACTTCAACTCCAACTACACACCCCATTATCCCACAACCTCCTACTTCACACACAACCTTTCATACCATATCTGGTTTTCCTATTCCACCATGGGTTCATCCAGTGAACCTCTTGATGACTCCAACAACATCTGTCAATGATACAATTGTTCCTGATAGTCCAAACTAAGGGCAACATTCGAGGAGAATTCTTTTTTGTGTTGCAGAAAAATATGTATCGAAATCAATTGTGCTTGCATTATTGCATTCACGATTATAGGTTATAGTTGGTATATTTTGCTCCGAATGTAATGAATATGGACACATACAGTATAAGTTTATATGTTTTGCTCCAAATGTAAGAAATATAAAGACATGCAGTTTAGATTACTACATTTTGCTCGAAATGTAATCATTGTTTCAGATGAGGAAACCAAATCAGCTCAGAATTTGTTCATAACCTTATTTAAATTGTTGCAGCTTAAAATGAACACCATTAAATAATGTAAATGTATTTTTTTTTTATAAGTATAAAAAGATTTTATTTATTAGGTAAACGGATTAGTGTTTTAAAAGGCTCCCAAAACCTTGTACAAAACAAAAAGATAAAACATTGAAGATCACAACAAACTGACTACAAACAAAATCAAAACAACTTAATACAGCAAAAGCGCCCAAGAACATTTGTTTATACAAAAACCCACTAATTAGAAAAAACAACATAAAAAATCTGTAAAAGATCCCCCCAATTCTGTATTTCCCTTGAAAATCTTCTTCTTCTCACCCAGCTCGGGAGGTTTCATTTCATCAACTAATCCATGGTTCAATCGAGATAGAAACAAATCCAAGATACAAAGACATATTCAATTAAATACATAGGTGATAGAGAAAGACTGAACAAATATGTTAATAACCAACATAAAACCAATCAAGGATCAACATAAAATTAATTTAAAGCGATGCTTGGAATAAAACTTTACTAAAAACAAAAAAATTACATAAACAAAATTGTTGCAGCTTAAAATGAACACCGTTAAATAAAAACTGAAAGACAAGGATTTATTTGAATCTTGGTGAGGTTGAAACCTCACCTCTATATGGCTTAAAAACATAGAACTGTAGGTAACATTTTCCTTGAGTATTAGTAGTGTGAATACACACTGTTTCCACCCTGCTTCAAACGATCTTGCCGCATAAAACTGCCATTCCAAAGTTCTCAGCTCTTGCGCCAACACTGGAGCTCCACAATAAAATACTCCTACACGTCCATCCAAAAACAAAATTTGCTTAATAAATAATAAACATCGCATTCTACAAGCTTGTACTAGACCATGCGTATGGAGTGGAAATGCCAAAAAATATATGCAGGGACCTAATGGGAATAGACACAAAGTCCATGTTGATATAATACTCACCAAATTTGGCATTGGGATGCTTTGTGCATATTCGTGAGAAGACCTTTCTCCAATTGGGATTGGCAAAATGAGTGCGCACCTGTATGGAAAAACGAAAAGCGATCAAGAAGCAGTGAGAAAGAGATCTGTAGTCTATGAAATTATAAAGTGAGAACCAACAACAAAACTGTAATTTTCTTAACAAAAAAGACAAATTTGCAGTGGAACCAGCAGAAAAAATTAGGCATGGATGTTTGTGTGTCTGTACACGATGATCCAACAACATGGGTTCGTTACATAAATTTACTTAACAACTCTTCTTTACAAAAGAGAATAAGATCCGATGACATTTATAACACAAATTATTTCTACGAAGACATGAGTGCATACTTTTCTCATGGAATCCTGGTTGTATTTAATCATATTATGTTGCACTTTTCAAGTAATTCGTGTCTTTATTCCCAAAAATTTGAAAAGTAAATATATTTTGCATATGTTCTGATTTTTGTTTGTTTTTTCATTTTTTGCCTTATAGTTGTTGATTAAAAAAACTCCCACAGGTACTAATACAGGACAAAAGTCAATTGGAAAAGTTCAAAGGGACATCAATCGACTTCATTTTTCAGAAGCATAGGTTCTAGAGAAAGAAAAAATGAAAGAGACAGATGGGCAAGGTTATGTGGCCTTGCATGTTCATAGTGATTCTATTCGTGTACATCCCAACGACTATCAGTTTGGTGGTTCTCGTATGGTAAATCTTAATAACTATATATAACAACACGAAACAATCCTAAAAGTTCTAAATGCTTAACCACGAAACAATCCCACGACCTCGAAAATGCAACCAAAGATACTCAACATTATTCTATTAAAAGCAGGTTCAGAAAATCCGTCTACCAGATAAAAAACGAAAAACAAGTCTGGAAGAGTGCGATACCACGCAAATCACAAGGCTTCTGAACAGGTGAAATAAATTCGAAAAAATAATCTGAAGTGTAATACTTACGAGCAAGTCTTCTGTCCGCCTGATGCTATGAAGCATGACCTCCGAAATGCTAATGAAAGGAGTCGCTCTGCCCAGTCCAACCAGAATGAAAAAATCCAATATTTTATGTAATCCTGCGCAGGAGCCCCGTAAGGCCCGTTAATGAGCTCCGCACAAGGTGGTTGAACATTTATTTGTTCCTTATCTAAAACGCGCGTGGAGATGGCGGAGGACAGCAGGTTGCTTTCCTCTTTTATTTCAATTTAATGCTCAACACTGTCCTCTTCTTGGTGGACCACTACCGGTCTCCACCGAAATTTTTTTTTAGAGATATTTTATTTGATCGATCATATGGAAGCAAACATTATTAAAATTGGATACGAAATTAAAGGCTTAGGATTAAAAATGTTTTTTTATAACTAGTCATCAAATTAGCGCTCCTACGTGGCAAGGAATTGGTTCCATGGACTGTGAACTTAGGGTGTTCGATACGGCCCTTCTCCCTAGATCATTTATGATTTTGTTTGCTATTTAAGGAATGTAGAGTAGACCTTTCAATTTAGACTCATGTCTGTTATGAGTTGTTGTAGTAGTTTCTGATCATATAGGGAAATGTAGTTAAAATTCTTCAATAGATACAGGAAATGATTTGATGAAAGTCTTATACAGGGATGACTAAGAGGAAATTTTCTTGTAGGCCTTGACCAATATAGAAGATGAATGTCTTATATAGGGATATAATCTTCCGAATTTTGAAATTATTGCCCTGATGCCAGATGGGTAATTTTAATCTTGAGACATTGAACTCTTTCTAAGATTTTTTTCAAATTTTCTACTCTTGATCTCACATTTAAAAGATTTATTGTACTTTTTTTTTGAAATGCAACAATTTAAATTATGAGGCAATGTCTAAAACCACATGAGGAGCAAATCTCTTTTCTTTATCTTTAATCATGAAACATTATCGTATCTAAAATCATAATGAGAAAATAAATTGATTTGGGGATTGGGAATTATAGATTGAAGCAAACGAAATATGTAATGGGAAACAATTGTTTGGGAGATTTTGGAGAATCACATTATAAAACAAATAAATTCAGTTTTTTTAAGGTAAAAATGATACTACAAAATAACATACACATGTATATAAAAAGAAGTGACTATTGTGGTATTGGTTGTTTTAAGTTGAACATTTGAATTTGAAACATGAGAGCTATATGAGATAATGGTTCTCTTTTCTATTATTAATGGGTTTTTGAAGCAGATTCAATCGGTGCCTAATTTTTCTCTTTAATAAGATTTGCATGTATTCCTTAGATGCAAAATATTGCAATAGATTACATATTCAATCAAGCTTCAAATGATTGGAAGTGGGCACTACAGGTCTATGAAGGTCTTTTCTCACGATCGTTTATAAAAACACCCACATATGGCCAGAATTTTGTATTCGGATGATTTGAAGTATACTTTTGTTTTTCTCCCAAATGAATATACCTTTCAACTTGATAAATGTTACACTAATTTCAAGAATTCACACACTCATATTCGACACAACACTAGGTTTAGTTTCACATTTAGTTATATTTTTGTATGAGTTTATAATGGCTATGATTTTTTGCCTTTTTGTTTGTCCACTATTGTGTCTACCTGGAAAGCTATTACAATGGCCTTTTCCCATTTTTAGTGTAGAAAATTTATGTGTTCTCTCAACAAGACAACTCTTTGTTCTTGTCAAGATATAATCATTGGATGCTTATGAAGGTATTTGAATTGACTGTTGATACTTTAAATCCTTAATTGAAGCTTAAAATGGTTGTGGAATGCCTATACCTGTCTTGATTATTTTCAAGTCTGTAACTATAGCTTAATACCAGTCTTAGCATGCCTAAAGAGGCCATAGGATCCAATAAACATTAATTCTCCATATAATCTGAAAATATTGTATGTACCACTCACATATGTAGGATATTTTTTATGCCTTTACCTATTCGTGGAGAATTTCTTTTAGCTTGTTCTTGTGGCTCTTTTAGCTCTTGATTCATAAAATCTACAATCTTAATACGGGCCCTTTAAGGCAGGTTCAAGGCACTCGCAAAGAATATTGAGAGGTATCTCGAAGGTTTGATGTCCATTTGTATAGATGTTATTCCTTTCCTTGTACCAACAATATTGAAGTCCATATCTCCCAAATGATCTTGAAGACCCTAAAAATCAAAGTGAACATCTCAGGCTAGGCATTAGGAAAGAGAATCTTCAATAAGATTTTCTAGAAAACCAATCAATATGATTCTTCATCGATTATAATCCATGTTTATTTAAGATTATTACAGGGAAACAATGGATTGAAATGTGTCATCCTCAGTTCAAAGAAAGTAGATAACAATGCAACTCCTTCGTAACCTTCTTTATGCAAAGATTTCTAATGCACCCATCCTTTCAAACTTTACACCCTCACCCATCCCATTCTATACTTTGAACTATCACTGCTATGTTGCTTATTTCATATCTATGTTTCGCTTTTTTCCCTGCTTCAAAAGAAAATTGTTGTATTTCCTTATACACTGACATATTATTGCCTCCTACTACTATGTGGATTGTAAGTACTTTTAAGAAAATAAATGAAAATTACTTGCACTTTTTTATGTACGTATTTGCATCCTTGTATACTATGTGAACGTACTTGTATTTTTCCATATAACTAATACTCTTTTCCTTCAACAACAAATGTGTTTTTCTATTCTCAAATTGTTACCTCTTACATGTATTTCCCATTGGAACTCCACATGCATTACAGTTGTATATAGTTTTATATTTTGACTTATTTCTACATTTGTATGTCATCAAACAATGCATTGTTCCTTGTTGACTCGCATAATGTTTTTCCAATAGGTGGTACTTCATAGGTATGTGACTTCGCAATCATGTTGACTCGTGCAAAACGAGCCCGACGAAGAAAGAACTATGTAAAAAATAAAGTTCACATAACTGCTGAGTAGCAACGTCGTAAATTAAAGCATATAACAATGGAAATATTTAATATCCATCAACTTACACCGACTAACAACCTACCATTCCCTGAAATTCTAATATTGTCATCAAATACAACTCGAAGGATCGCTAACCAACATTTTGCAAATAACTTCACTTGGAAAAAAATTTACACGACCATACCAATTCCTCCCGTACGAACTCATATTTGCTAACTATTGTCACCTTTCCCCATTTATCTGGGATGCAACATGAAACTGTCTCAAGTAACAACCTTTCTTCGAGTTCATCGTACATGTACAACTAATTTCTCCTCTTCTTCGAACTACTTTCGAATTTACAATCCACAATCGACTCAAACCGAACACCCCACCTCTTCTCATACAAAGAGATTTCCCATATTCCCACCCTCGTCATAGAATATTGAAGCCCAACGCTAGTTTCACAAAAGAATAGATTTGTTGGTGAACATCCAAACTTGCTCAATCTATTTGGAAAATTACCTTAGGATTAAAAAAATTTCCTTTTAAGGTTTTCCCTCCTGTAACAAATGCAAATCTAAAAACATGGCCACCTCTTCTCTTCATGGAACAACATGGACCCTAAAAAGTAGCCTACTGTTCTTATGTCTTTAACCCAAATCAAGGAGATGCTTATCGCACGAGTCAATCCATTCCTACAAGTCACCCAAGTACGTGGCGGAAATACAAATATTCAGGACACACCATTAGTTTCTCGTAAAACATTACTTCAATAACAAAGTACCTACCCCACCGCCTTGGAGATTTGGACATAGTTCTCATACAAAGGGAAGGAGCTAAATTTAAAAAGTATGATTTGTACATTAGTAGATCCCATGTTTGGGTAGCCTTGTAATATAAAATCCAACACGATCCCTATTACAAAGATGTCTTAATCAATGATGACATGCTTTCTCTCTACCATTTGATTCGTCGGATGTTTCGTACGTACCCAAAATTGTAGGGTCTTTGCACCACCGAACGATGTAACACATGCCCCAATGATGATACAGGTTGCCTCACAAGGTGTTTGGGATCCAGAGAAGCTCACGAATTATATATTAGCATCCCAAATGCTTTATCCAAGTTCTTTGTGTTTTGTTTTATCCCTCGCCCCCCTTTTTCTTGGCTTTTTGACCTTCAATTATGAAACCGCCACCGGCGGTCAGAACCGCCAAGGTTAGGCGGCCTTGTCCCGCATTTTCCAAAGCATGCTCTTTTGATCGCGACTTGCGTGAATTTTCAACACTTACCAACTTTTCTCCACCGCTTGGCTCGTATTAATGTTTTATGTTCCCTGGAATAGTGTTTCTTCATTGTTTAATGGTAAAAGAGTTCTAATAGGAATTACCTTTGGGTGAATGTGAAATCTATAAATAGCCAAAAATTAAGCAAATGGCCCCTCAACTTCTCATTTCCATTGTTTAGTCTTTCAAATTCTTATTTAGAGCTCATTTTGTTTTCATGTTTGCATCCATGCTAGTTTTCCTTTGTTGTTGGAAGCCATTCAATCTTCTTGCTTCAGTCTTGTTCATTGTTGTTCATATAAATTAGTTTAGAGTAGAGTAGTTTCATTTGTAGATTGAATCCATTAGAGTTGCAGGTTGTGTTCTTCACAGAAGGTAGATTCTAGAATCTCTCGGTACACTTGTGTTGTATTCCCCAAATAAAACCGCTAGAAACTACATACGCCAAGCTTTGGCACTTGCGTTGTCCCTCCCTACTTCCATTTTATTTGTCTATATCCAAAGCTTCCATTGTTCAAAAACCTTTTTCTGCCGATGCTAGCATATACATGCTCTCTTCTGGACTCACGTGAACACGAAGGAATGAGGAGATCATTCTCGAGGGGACAAAATCATACACTACTAGATTTACCACTTATGCAAATTCCGTGTTTTATCTCACAAAGTTCTAGTTAAAACATATCAAATAGAGTAGTGAAATATTTCATTTCAGCTTAAGTTTCATTTTTAATATTGCCAGGAAGTCATGGGGATTGATAGTTTTGAGAAACTATGATTCATTCTCACTTCTAGGTAGGATCGAGAATCTTTCAATTAAGATAATCATATCTAGTTATTTAGGATAAACTCACAACCGCATTGCATAAATAGCTACACCAGGCTACCTTGTTTGTTTTTTTTTGTTATTAGATTAGTTGTCATTTTCTCAATATATTAGATTAGTTGTTCTTTCAATTTATTAAAATTCTATCAAAAATAAAAATATATATATATATATATATATATATATATATATATATATATATATGTTGTAGATATATCTTGCATAATTATTTTATTTCATTTCAGTTAGGTTTATATTGATCTTGTATGACAATCACGGGACCTAGAGAGCCCAGGGAATACATTTTTGAGCCAATCGTGCCTCAACCAAATCTTCTCATAGCATTAACTTACATAGACCAAAATCTCAGAATTGGTCTTCCGAAACAACATTAGACCTACAAGAAATTAGCACACAGTTGAGAGGATTAAACATAGAAGACAACAAAGCATATACATTCTGGTCAAACCAGACCAAATTATAAACTACCTTGATAGATATCCATATGACCGTAGAAGGACCTAAAAGAGAGAAAACATTCGGTTGCGACCCACTAGTCCCACAACCTGATGTGGGAGACATTCTCATTGACATAGACACTAGCTTACGAATTCAAGTTGCCAGAACACCTGTAAGGTATTCTAAGAAAATTGTGCAACTCCTAGTTCTGAACATAGAGGCCGAAAAGGCATACGACTACTGGATACTTGGAATTAGGGATTGAATCTTCATATGACCATAGGAGGTCCACAACAACCACGAATTTATGGTTGTGATCCACAGGTCCCATAACCCAATGGGCCTACAAATCAATCCGACGTTGATGCTGGTTTTCGAATACTAGTATTTAGGTCCTCTCCACTTCCACCAGAAATCATCACACAACTACCATTATTAAACGTAGCAACTAATCAAGCTAAATATTTCTGGACTAGACCAAAGAATTGTCCATAAAACACCAAAATATCTACTACACGATTAGCCATTCCATTTTCATGACCTTATCGGAGATATATACAAAGCACCCATAGGTCAGTTTCCACGTATCTCACAACCCATAGATTGGATCACGGAAGAGCTCGATATTGATTGGAGCCTTCGAGTAGCTATCCTCGCCGAATGATCTATCACACCGATTCAGGTTAGGAGGGCCTTCTTTGCCTTAGATTTACAGATCCCATTATTACGTGTTGAAGACATAAGATTACCTAACTAGTTTATCTCGCACCCCACATGTATTCCATCCCCACCAAATGTCTCGACATGACCTCTCGGAGGTCGGGTGCGAGGAAGAGTTACTTGTAGATTCTCATGCTCGCATGTCACTTTTCCATCGTACAAAATTGGTGAACCCAACGTGAATACAACAACTGCTTCACTTTCACATTTTTGTTTTCGTTCAAGTGTTCCACTTTCTTTCTTCCACCTTTGCTTCTTCCCATTATTCTGCGGGTATTTATATACCCCCCGAATATGACGGGATATGACACATATGGCAGACCTATCCTAGGTCTCGAAGCATACTATGATCAATTAAATAGACAACCATCACCCTCACTTTCAGCATGGGGTGACAACTTTTCAGCTAACCAATTGTCAACACAAACTCCCCCTCTCAGAACTAGTTCTAGTTCTTCCTTCCAAATTGAGGAGTTTGATCAGTTTGCATAAACACAACAGCCAGAGCCATCAGGCTCTAACAATATGACATTTACTGGAGAATCCGCTTCATCTCCTCGGGTCTTGTTCAGACCACAAATCAGTAGACAATCAGACCCACTCCCCTTTTTGGATGAGGAGTACTTGGCACTGCTTCACTAAAAGTGAACAATGCTTCCCAAATATGTATCCACCTATAGGGAGTTTACAAATACAGTCTGATACCCCATTCTAGGAGAACACCCCATTCCTCCACCTATGGGAAATACCCTCGTGAAGCTTGTTAAGTTAATGACCAATTCATAGCAGGGTATCATACTCCTTTACAACCTCAAGCCATACAACAAACACCCTTAAGGCAGAGCACTATGTCTTCACCAATGGAGGTCATCTCAACCTTAGCTGAAAAGGTTAGAGGGCTGGAACTTGCTCAAGCAAACCAAAATTCATATTTTGGGCAAACAGGAATCCCCAACCCCCCGCATCATCCTAGTGAGGTTGATCTCCTCACAGGAACATGCACGTTGGGTATGCCTCCTCAATACTTACAACAAATGCCAACTAGAACCACATTTTCAAACGCTGCTCCAGTTGAGAATATGACACCTCTCGGCTTAGCACAAAACAACCCATTCTTGAGCAATGCTCCTCCATACTTAAACATGTATTCCAAATCACCACAAGGAGATATGTTCTCTTCTCCCGGCATGTTCTCTCAACCATAAGGATTTCCTTATGCCCCTGCAAATACATATGCTATGCCATATCAACAACCCATTCCACCTCCACCCCCTCAGCAAACACCATCAATGGTGAAAACCTATGCAATAGGGACTTATTCAAAATATTTGAAAGAACCTTTAGACTTCACAATACAAAGCATCATGCTTCCAAGACCTCTCCCGATCTACCCAAGTACAAAGGGGAGGGATCCTAACGCACACATTAAGGCCTATGCCATAGCCATATGAGAATTACTCCTTGGGATGGAGTTGTCCCTAAAATATTCCCTAAGACCCTGGAGGTATTTGCCTTGATTGGTATTAAAAATACCTAAAGCTTAATACACTCATTTAAACAACTCGTTTTAGATTTCATCAAAGCTTTCGACATGAACAAATTGTTAAGAATTTAGTGAATTCTTTCATAATAACAAGAACACAATGAATTTGTTGCTCATTTCATCCAAAGATGGCGTATAATCCTCTATTCTTCAAAGCACTTCAAACATGGATCGATGATGGAACTATGTGATTTATTCCTTCATTCTCTCAAAGAGAGAGATAAAGGAAGAAGTCCAAAACTTCCCACTAAGAACTTATGATGAAGTGCTCGAGAGTGCTCTCTTGAATAGATCAAACTACAATAGATATTGGGTCACAAGACATATGGAACAAATGGGAGGTTAATCATCCCCAACCAAAACACTATGACTATCCTACTACCACAAACGCCAATCAAGGACCTAAAATCCTTAACAAAAACTGCGGAGTGACAACAGATGGAGTAACTAACCAAACTAAAAAAGCAAACGTTGTAAATGTTCCACCACCAGTTAACCATCAACGAAACAACAATTTTACCCCAACAATCAATGCAGTGGATTTTAATCATCCACAACAACAACAACAACAACAACAATGGAAGATCTAGACACAGGGTCCAAGTCAAAACTCAATGGATATCAAAACCAAAACCAAAGGAAACAAATGCAAAACTTTAATCCTAATAGTCAACAATTTAATCAAATTTTTGGACCCAACACGTGCCAAACCAACAACCTAGGAGTTATAATCCTAACTCATATTGTGGTTTCCACAAAATACGAGGCCATGACACTAGGACTTGCCATGATTACAATAAATTCATGCAACGATTTTCCGTAAGAAAAAGACAACTCTTCATAGATATGTTCTTAATGATCCTGTGACACCTATGTCAAATACTTTCACAGGGACAGTTTCCCCTCAAAATGCACCTCTTTAGATCTTCAATGATCCACTTCCAAATCACAATAAAATAATAAATTAAATCCAAATGGGACGAACAAAGGTGTGATGACATGAAATAATGATCATGAAGCCTCAACTTCACTAAATCCACCCATCGCACCTCAACTAGGAACTCAACCACGAACCAAGATAGTTGGTCTAGTGGAGTTAGATACCAGTTAAACATAGAAGCCATAACAAGAACACGAGAATATTCTTCTCAACCAAATCCAATCTATCCACTAGTTTTAGATAACATTCAACAAGTGTTGGTAAAACCCATAGGTGCTTATGATTTAATTAATGACTTAACAAAGACCTTCTCTCACATCTCCTTTTTGACTTGTTGAAAAACTCTCCTACCCATAGGGCTGCTCTTTTAGAAGCACTAGGTCTAGGTCATTTAATTAACATCACTCCACCTCCCAAAAATGCAAGTAAACCATATAGACTTCGATATCCACCCTCTAGGAGGCAGCCGATAGGGATATCGATTTATATTCGACATAAAAAAATGCCAACAGATGCTGAAATTACACGTAGAGGCGATCCGGCCTTGCATTTACAGGTGTGGGTTTACAATAATTACATTAAACATACAATGGTTGATGATGGGGCAACAATTAACATTGTCCCCTTCTCTTTCCTTCAAAAGCTAGGATATGGAGAAACAAACTGTTCCACGACATGAAATACGCTAAGAGGTTATGATAGCCTCAAGGCTACTTCAATTAGGACTATAATATTACCAGTCACCTTAGGACCCAAGACAATCCTCACCGAGTTTTATATCATATATCGGAAACCAACTATAATATGATCCTCGGGCAACCATGGATACATCGCATGAAGGAAATCCCTTCTACGTTATTCCAGAAATAAGGTTCTTACACCTAGGAAAGATATTCGTAGCAAAAGGTGACCCAAAACCATTCGACATACACCTAGTAGATCTGAAGAAAAGACCAGGCATTCACTCTGAGTTTGAACTCCCAACAAACCAACTTAACAAACCAATCGACTCAAAACTAGAAGAAAAATTAATACCTACAACAGAACTAGAAATTACGAACCTAGTCAAGGGCATCCCAGCCCTCAAGGATGAAGCTAACGTTGTAGAAACAGTGTCATTAGGAACTACTACAAATTTTTTTGAATTACTAGAACAAGATCTACCAATCTTCTTACCATTTGATTCCATAGGTATGGGATGTACCCTAGGAGTTGGTTCTCTTCCAGCAGAGGAACTTTGCATGGTAGAAGTAATCAAACAAAAAAAGATGCAAAAGAATGTCCCAGCATCCATTTTTCCTAGTAAATATTGGACTCTCCACTTTGATGGAGCTAGATGTCATTATGGAGCCGAGGGCAGTGTGATCTTTACTTCTCCGAGGAAAGATCCTACCTTTTGCTTTTAAATTAAACTTTGAATGTACAAACAACGGTGCTGAGTACGAAGCCCTCCTCCTTGGCCTCATCATAGCCAAAAGGATCGGTGTTAATGACATTAGAGTGTTAGGAGACTCGTAATTAGTTGCAAACCAAGTCTCTAAAGTATATGAGACTAGAGCTAAGCACTTACAGCTCTATAAAACAATGGTATTAGATCTAAGCAAAGGATTCAACTTCATATCCATTGAGGCAATCCCATGAGAACAGAACCTTCTCACAGATTCAATAGCAACCTCAGCTTCACGATTCACTCCAAGCAATGAATTGGAAGATACACGTTTCATGGTATCACTTTGTACTGAACCATTGGTGAAGAAAATATCAACAAACCTTCCTCCAACACATATAGCTGAGAAATAATCTTCTATCTTAGATCATATTGATAGTGATAGAGTCACTCTTGATTACCTAAATGCCTATGTAGAGCTACACCTCACACATCATGTAGTAGATTTCTCCTTAATCCCGCACTCATCTTCTTACTTTGGAAATCCCATGGTGGAGCTCCCCACAAAAGAATCTTGATATTTACAAGATAGAGAATGGAGAAGACTTGGAACTACCTCCAGCCCCGCCTAAATTTGAAGAAGGTAATGCTTCTTTAATCGAAGGAATGATTGATATAAACATCGGAATGGAGGAAGAACCAAAGATCTTGAAACTAGGATCTTCGCTAACTCTAGAAGAAATAGAAATACACACTCAAATTCTCAAAGAACATCAAAAGGCTTTCACATTTAATTATAAAGAAATGACAGGAGTTGCACCGCACATCACAGTACATAATCTTGTCACCAAACCAGATGCAAAGCCAATTAAACAAAAATCAAGACCAATGAAACCAAAAGTAGCTCTCATGGTAAAAGAAGAGGTGATGAAGCTTCTCCAAGTAGGATTCATCAAACCAGTCAATTATTCACAATGGGTATCTAATATCATCCCCATTCTCAAGAAGAATGGGAAAATACGCATTTGCATAGACTTCCGAGACATTAATAAAGCTTGCCCCAAGGACGATTTCCCATTACCATCCATTGACGTCATCGTTGATGCAACAACTAGATTTGAGCTTTTGTCTCTCATGGATGGGTTCTTAGGATATAATCAAATCAAAATATCTAAACAAGACCAGGCCAAAACCACATTTATAACTCCTTGGGGAACTTATTGCTACGTTGTTATGCCATTCGGTCTCAAAAATGCCGGCACTACATACCAACGGGCAATGACATACATATTTCATGATCTTATTCATAAGATTGTGGAGTCCTACGTGGATGACTTGTTGGCCAAAGCCAAGAAGCGCTGTGATCACCAAGATGCTCTGTATCATTCTCTCATGATTGATTGAATATGGAGTCACACTAAACCCAGAGAAGTGCGTATTTGGCATGACAGGAGGAAAACTCCTGGGTTACATCATATCATCATGAGGGATTGATGTTGACCCAGCCAAAATCTAGGTTGTTCTTGAAATGATTCCACCATCAGATGACTCTGGTATCAAATCATTTCTTGGAAAACTCAGTGCAATCCAAGATTCATTCCGACTTAAGTTTTTTTGTTCATCCGATCAATAATTTGTTGAAAAAGATTGCTCCATTATTTGGACAAAAGAATGCCATGAGGCCTTTGAAGCAGTTAAACGCTTCTTACTATCTCCTCCCACGCTAATGCCTCCTAGACCGGATCACCCTCTAATCCTGTATTCACGAGCTACGAATGTCTCATTAGCTTGCATGTTGGCTCAAGAAGATGATGACAAATGAGAATACATGATCTATTTCATTAGTTGAAACGTTGCTTGATTATGAAACATGTTATACATAGGTAGAAAGAGAATGCCTTGCCATAATCTTCACCACAAAATGCTTAAGACATTACATGTTAAATCAAGAAACAAGGGTCATTGTAAAAATAGACCATTTATGGACATTCCTCACGCAAGGGTCCTTGTCTAAAAAGGTTGGACGTTTCATAACCTTAATGGGTGAATTTGAATTAACATTTATAAACCAAAAATCCGTTAAGGGACAAATCATTGCAGATTGGTTAGCCGACAACCCGTTAGATGGAGGCAATCTAGTAGACCTCGACTTTCCCGATGAATGCATATATTACATCAAAACCAGACCTCCCATCTCTGTATGTCCTTGGTATACTGATATTATCAATTTTATCATGGACCATACGTATCCAGAAGGTGCCACGCCATAACAAAGAAGGCGGTTACACATTATCATAGCTAAATATGTTATTATAGAACAAGTTCTCTATCGTAGAGCCTTCGATGGCATGCTTCTAAGATGCGTCGATATAGAAGAATCCAAGAGGATTCTGCATGAATCCCACAGTGGGATATGTGGGGCCACTTCAATGGTCATGCCACCACTCCGGAAAATACATCAGATGGGCTAT
This sequence comes from Taxus wallichiana var. yunnanensis, assembly GCA_018340775.1. NCBI lineage: Eukaryota > Viridiplantae > Streptophyta > Pinopsida > Cupressales > Taxaceae > Taxus > Taxus wallichiana. The sequence goes on from CM031237.1 coordinate 958,314,387, forward strand.
TTTTGGCCCACTCTCGAACATGACGCAGTGGAATTTGTACATAAGTGCCATAAATGCCAAGAATTCTCTCACGAGATTCACATGCCAGCACAATCCCTGCAACCAATAATGACTCCATGGCCCTTTTCTACGTGGGGCCTAGATTTGATAGGGAAATTCTCTCCCTCATCAACAAATGGCCATAACTTTATAATCATGGCCACATAATATTTTACCAAATGGGTAGAGGCCATGCCTCTTACCACTATACCAGGTGCCATGATCGCCAAGTTCATCTTGAACTAGATCATTTGCAGACATGGTGTCCCACAAATCATTATCTCAGATAATGGCACATCCTTTAAGAATGATGAGGTCCGTGAGTTATGCAGTAAATTCAAAATAAACCATCATACGGCCTCTCTTTATTACCCCCAAGCCAATGGGCAGGCCGAAGCGACAAACAAAACGTTGAAAGCTATTCTCCTCAAAATGGTCAAGGAGAATAAGCGAGATTGGCATTTAAAACTATATCCGGCCTTGTGGGCCCATCAACCTCAATAAGAACACCAACAGGAGAAACTCCTTTCTCACTAGTATTCGGAGTAGAAGCGGTTCTCCCACTTGAGGTTGAAATACCCAGTCTCCGCATCTCATTACAAGGGATTCTGGATGAAGAAGCTTATAGGGAGGCATGCATCTCTCTCAACTAGAAAGCTTTGATGAGGCCAGGCTAAACGCTGAACAATGGCATAGAGCCTATGCTGACTGGATGTGCTAGTAAATATAACAAAAAGGTCTACGAGTGAGAAATATATGAAGGAGATCTAGTTCTAAGACTAGACAACCAGATCGATAAGAAAATCGGCAAAGGAAGAAATTTCTAGCCCAAATGGTTGGGCCCATATCGAGTCATGAAAGACTACGAAATGGTGCATATCTCTTATGCACACTGGAGGGTGAGGAATTCAATGAATCAGTCAATTCCTTGCATCTTAAACGGTTTTATGCATGAAGCATCAACACTATTTGTATAATTATATCTACATTACATGTTCATTTAGTTAGGTTCATTAAGGTTAGGTTCATTTTGTTCACTCGTTTCGTAAAATTTGGTGATCAAGGGACTTATTCTTAAGCAATTCATTATAAAATTCTGATAGTATTGGCAGGAGCTTTCAAATCATACTTCTTCATTTTCATAACATCATCAACTGTCTCAGAATCATTTCATCAATTAAAGCCAAATATGACAAAGTCTTAACGGTAGCCATACCAAGGTCTGCATGCTTGTTCTCACTTTTGTTTCTTCCTAAGATAGGTGTCTTGCCTATGGTCTGTTCCAGAAGCTTCATGGTGTCACATCTATCCCGTACATATATCTCTTTGGAAATAAGAACATTCTAACATTTTGCTCAAATAGGTAAAGTTAAATACAAATTAAACAAAAAATTTTACTTTTACACATTTCCTTGTCCTACCAACCTTCGGTGTTGAGCTTGGGTCTCTTACTAGTGATGTAGGGTTGGGAAAGGATGGAAATGCCCTTACTTACTTGTGCCTTGTCCATGGTGATAAGCCCGTGCTTCTTACTAGTAGCATGGGGCAAGGTGTAGGGGTCCTCTTGACAGTAAACATTGAAGGTAATAAGAAAATAGTTCAAACAAACCTTTGAAATCTTGAGTCAAAAACAAATGAATCAGATGTCCAAAATTCCAAGAGAGTTCAAAACCCTAAAAACCAGATTTTGTCAACCAAGTGGCCATCTACGGATCTAAGTCTGGATAAACTGCAAAGCAAGTCACATTCTAAACTATGGAGTCACTTGAGTAGGATAGGTTTGTAGCATCCTAATTTGGTTCCACCAACTCTTTGTCTATCTCCCATCATTACCATTTCAACACACCTCATAGCTTGTGCCCTTTCTAGCTCTCGGTGGTGAGCCCTCGCATCTTACTAGTTGTGTGGAGTTAGGAGTGGGGCAAGTTCATCTGCTTATCATACCAACTCATCATCACATTTTGTCAAAACAATATGAAGTACCGGAAAATTGCTTATAGAAACTAAAGTTCAAGATCACATGGTGTCTACATCATCATATATCAAAGATCACGAAATACAAAAAGAAAAATTTGTGACATCTCATTTCCATTGCATACATTCTCAAAAGCATATAAAAATGGAAATTATAATAAACATCTAGTATACATGTGGAAATGAATCACAAAACTCTAGGTACAAAGAGATCTAGATCCAAAAAGAGGTATACATATATATAATCAGGTTTTATGTACAATGCCATCATGCACTAGGCATGGTCAAAACGCTCAATGAGCCCTAAAAATACAAAATGCTCGTATAAAAATCTAGCATGAGTCACTACAAAAAGAGCCAAGTGGCCTCTTAATCCCTATGGGATCCCTCAGAGGGTGCGCGGCCACGCCTAGGACTCTAGCTACACCGGTGCTCTGAATGCACTGAGGGCTTACGGTTATGCCCGTAGCTGCCATCTCACTATGAGAGTGCTCCTCCTCATCAGGCACTCGGCTATCCTATATCCAGCTACCTCTATACGGAGAGAAGTCATGATCTTTTCATGTGCCAAAGAGAAGCAAAAACATCAGTGTGCCTACCGGCTACTGAGGGCTCCCCCACATCCACAGAAAGCTCAACATGAGTCTTCTCTGAGGGGAGAAGTAGGGTATCGATGCACACTCGGCGGATCAAGTCTCACCACTCATCAACAATCACTATAAACAAAGGAGAAAATGAGTTAGAAAACAATCAACGACAAAACCAAGAGTAAGCAAAGCAAAAAGAAATAACAACTAAGACAATTCTAACTAAAACAGATGTCGGGGAAGAGTGAAAACTCACTAGGATCGCTCGGCCTCCAAGAGGATCTCTAGGATCCACACTCGCCACCGACGCCGCCACCGACTAATGTCCCCTCCTACATCCTGGGGCAACATGGCGTCCTACCACGAAAGTAACTCCACTCTAGGTCCCGAGAAAGAAACTCCTCTCACCCTCTCCGCTCTGCTCTACCCTCTCGGCTATAGGATCTCCCGAGTGTGATGCCACTCAGGGATCACTATCCTCTCCCCACCCGACTCACTAATCTCCATGTCCTCGGTATCCTCCTCTGTCTCTCCCCCTATGAACTCCTCAGACTCAAAGTCAATATCAATGGGATCATCACTGCTATGGGCAGGATCGGCGGAAATCGAAGTAAAGGTACCTAAGGAGCACCGGCTCTCTCTCGAGTGCGTACCACCCTCCTAGCTGCAATAGGGATGTTATGAGTAACAACAGTCCAACCTAGCCTCTAGGACCTCCCTAGCCTCCCAAACTGATATGAACATTGGCACCACTGGGGGAAGCATATCCATGTAAGCAAGGCCAAACTGCTGAGGCACTCGATCGAAGGGGTGTGTCTCTACCTTCCCCATCCTATCCAAAAGCTACCCTATAGTAGAGTAGGAATTAGGGTGCGTACCTCCTCGCCCCACAACCCTGCCATGGCCTGATAAGGTGTGGCCTCCATATCCACGGTGGTGGTCAATGAAGCCACCGGCTGATGCGGTGCCCTAAGCACCATCATCCCTGTCCATCTAGCTACCCTGACGGCCCCGGGATCCGCTGCCTGTATGCCCCTCCCATAAGGGATAATGCGCTCATAGACCCAGCTCATAACTAAGGTCGGATGGCTCAGTGACTATCCCTGTAATCAAACCACCCTGTATAAGTCGTGATAGGTGGTCCCAAGTATATCAGCTCCCTAGGCATAAATCTGACCATGTGCCTCAATCTACACAATGATGGGGGCCCAACAGTAGAGCAAAGTATCCCCTCCCTTGTCCCCGATCAATCTCGAAGCAAGAATGCCCATAATGGCCTAGGTGGATCGAGATCAGAGGAATGGGTAGGCCAGGAATAAAATAGACCTTCACCCCCTTCTTTGAACCAGTTTAAATGACCACATCTCCCATATAGGTGGCCCACTGAACCACCTGTGATCTAGATATTGCTATCTTGAGAGACACATCACCACCAAAGGATCGGAACCCCAATATGCGGTAAACATCCTCCAAGGTGATGGACCACTCACCCCTAACTCCTGGCAATCGGAAGGTGTTCCGATCCACATCCCAATAAGAAAATAAGTCACATAGTATGTGACTGGGGTGCAATGTGGGGGACCCGTGCGATCCTCAATATACCTGCCCTCTGGAGAGTATCTTGCTCAGCCTGAGAGAGTGCATCTAATACTACTTTGGAAGCCAATCACACTCCCTCTCTCTTGGCTCCATCTAATGTAATCTTCCTTCTTCTGCAAAACACCCAAAAACACATGCAAAAAAAGAGCAAGTTAGTGTCAAGATTGTATTAGAAAAATCATTAAAGCAAGTAGGAACACTAAAAATGCAAAAATAAATTCAAAATAGTGTTGTTTTGGTCCTCTGTCATGGACCGCTGCCTGTGCAGAGTGGTTCCATAACCACCGCCTTAACCCATCCACCTTACATAGGACAGTGGTCCTCCCCACGAAACCAAATGGCTCATAAGCCCTAAAAATGCTCAAAAATGTAAAATTTGACCATTTTAGCTAAAATAAAAGCCTACCCATTAGGCATCCCCCCTAAGAGACACATTTAAAACTAACATTTCTAAAAATGACCCCCCCAAGACAAAGATTTCATCATTTCAACATTTTGGGTGCAAAAATGTTAAATCGAGAAGAACTAACCTAGATCTCGCGGGTCGAGGTTTGCTTGCATGAGGCATGATCGCTATCTCACTACGAATGTTTCAACTATACTCTCGTTAAAACCATCACCATGGGTCCCAGAGCTCAAAAACTATCAAATCAACATGCGCAAATGAATAGGAAAATGAGCCCATTATATATATATATATATATATATATATATATATATATATATATATTTTGACTCATTTTGAATGCCCCTTTCACAGGTTTGGAGCACCGACGGAGGTAAGTTCTTATCCCCGCGCAAATGGTAAGTCCTCATTTCATACTAATTTAGTATTTATTTTTTGATTTATTTTATCTATCTGCACTTGAGTCCTCTTTCCATTTTACAGGTAGCGGGAATTTGGATGGTGTCATTTCGACACACAGCGTGTCAGGTATAATTTCTAGCTTCCCATTTTGGGACCACATTCTCGGACCCACCTTTTTACACCTCTTCATGGCTAAAACACTTCTCCGAGGGGGCAATATGTACGTACCCAAAATTATAGGGTAATGCACCGCCAAAATGATGTAACACATGCCCCAATGATGATACAGGTCACCTCAAGGTGTTCGGGATCTAGAGAAGCTCACGAATTATATATTAGCATCCCAAATGCTTTATCCAAGTTCCTTGTGTTTTGTTTTATCCCTCACCCCTTTTTCTTGGCTTTTTGACCTTTAGTTATGAAACCGCCACCCTAACAGGCGGGGTCTCGTGACCCCCACCATCAGCCATCCTATAACTCGGCCCGCTTAGGTGGTCTTGTCCCGTGTTTTCCAACACACTCTTTTGATCACGACTTGCATGAATTTTCAACACTTACCAACTTTTCTCCACCGCCTTGGCTTTCGTATTAATGTTTTATGTTCCCCTGGAATAGTGTTTCTTCATTTTTAATGGTAAAAGAGTTCTAATAGGAATTACCTTTGGGTGAATGTGAAATCTATAAATAACAAACTTGTTTTTTCAAGCAAATGGCCCCTCAACTTCTCATTTCCATTGTTTAGTCTTTCAATTCTTGTTTAGAGCTCATTTTTTTTCATGTTTGCATCCATGCTAGTTTTCCTTTTGTTGGAAGCCATTCGATCTTCTTGCTCAGATCTTATTCATTGTTGTTCATACAAATTTTTTAGAGTAGAGTAGTTTCATTTGTAGATTGAACCCATTAGAGTTGTAGGTTGTGTTCTTCATAGAAGGTAGATTCTAGAATCTCTCGGTGAACTTGTGTTGTATTCTTGTAATAAAACCCACTAGGAATTGCATACGCCAAGCTCTGTCACTTGCATTGTCCCTCTCCTACTTGCATTTTATTCGGTCTATATCCAAAGCTGCCATTGTTCAAAATACCTTTTCTGTTGATGCTAGCATATACATGCTTTTCTAGACTCACGTGAACACGAAGGAATGAGGAGATCATTCTGAGGGGACAAAATCATACACTACTGGATTTTCCACTATTCTACAAATTCCAAGTTTTATATGTCAAAGTTCTAGTTAAAACATATCAAATAGAGTAGTGAAATATTTCATTTTAGTTAAGTTTCATTTTCGATATTGCCAGGGAAGTTGTGGGGATTGATAGTTTAAGAAACTATGATTCATTCCTCACTTCTGAGGTAGGATCGAGAATCTTTCAATTAAGATAATCAACTATCTAGTTATTTAGGATAAACTCACAACTGCATAGGTAAATAGCTACACCGGGCTACCTTGCTTGTTTTAATTTTGTTATTAGATTAGTTTTCATTTTCTGAATATATTAGATTAGTTGCTCTTTCAATTTATTAAAAATTCTATCAAAAATACAAAAATAAAATATATAATATATATATATATAATATATGTATGTTGTAGATATATCTTGCATAATTAGTTTATTTCGTTTCGAGTTAGGTTTATATTGATCTCAGTATGACAATCACGGGACCTAGAGCCCGGGAATACGTTTTGAGCCAATCATGCCTCAACCAAATCTTCCCGTAGCATTAGCAATAAATTACATAGACCAAAATCTCGAATTCGGGTCTTCCGAACAACATAGACCTACAAGAAATTAACACACAACCGAGAGGATTAAACATAGAAGATGACAAAGCATATACGTTACGGTCAAACCAACCAAATTATAAAATGCCTTGATAGATATCTCGTATGATTGTAGAGAAGGACTTGAAAGAGAGCAAACATTCGGTTGCACACCCACTAGTCCCATAGCCTTGATAGGGAGACATTCTCATTGACATAGACACTAGCTTACGAATTCAAGTTGCCAGAACACCTGTAAGGTATTATGAGAAAATTGTGTAACTCCTAGTTCTGAACATAGAGGCCGAAAAGGCATATGACTATTGGATACTCGAAATTAGGGATTGACTCTTCATATGACCATAGGAGGTCCACAACAACCATGAATTTACGGTTGTGATCCACAGGTCCCACAACCCAATGGGCCTACAAATCAATCCAACGTTGATGCTGGTTTGCGAATACTAGTATTTAGGTCCTCTCCACTTCCACCAGACATCATCACATAACTATCATTATTAAACGTAGCAGCTAATCAAGCTAAAGATTTCTGGACTAGACCAGAGAATCATCCATAAAACACCAAAAGATCCACTACACGATTAGCCATTCCATTTTCATGACCTTGTCGGAGAAATATACGAAACACCCACAGGTCATCTTCCACGTATCCCACAACCCATAGATCAAATCAAAACAGAGCTCGATATTGATTGGAGCCTTCAAGCAGCTATCCTCGCCGAACGATCTATCACACCGATTCAGTTTAGGAGGGCCTTCTTTGCCTTAGATTCGCAGATCCCATTATTACGTGTTGAAGACATAAGATTACCTAACTAGTTTGTCTGCACCCCACGTGTATTCCATCCCCACCGGCTGTCTCGGCACGACCTCGGGAGGTCGGGTGTGAGGAAGAGTTACTTGTAGATTCTCATGCTCACATGTCACTTTTCCATCATACGCTTTCCTCCTCTCTTAACACAACCACAATGGAACTACCCTAAATGCAAAGCGCCTCTACATCTCATGGTATTGATGTTTCCACAGAATCTGATGAAACGTATGAACACTCAACGTCTTTCATCTCAACACCCCACAATACAGGAACATAAGAAGAGGAAATCAAACAGTTCTTGCTCAACCATGATGGTAACACCCCATATAACATGTCATGGCCATAGCTTGGGCTCTCTCCAATAAATGAATACAATACAGAGGGCCTATTTTCAATGGCTTTTCCAACTTTGTTTTCGGAAGGAAAAGCAATGTGGCAACAACCCCACATAAAAGAAGTTCCAATGAATGAATACTCTCTTAATTTGATGCACTAGCATGATGGGTGTTTCGGTTCCCATTCAAGATTTTGCTACTTCCTTCTAAACCTCATAATGCGATTTATGAGCCAGGACACAACAACAAGTTTTATGACACAAAACCTCGAATCTGGAATCCATCGACAATTAGAGATCTGCGAAGACAACTACTAGAATGCCCCAAAGACAACCTCGTAGACAACATAATGCACTTTGGATAGAGCCTTCAAGGACATGTTCATTATGGGAAAGAAACAAGGCGAGCTTTCGGATATGATGGAACAATTGGGGACACCAACCTTATTCTTTACTCTAAGTGATGCGGACACTAAATGGCCGATTTCCACAGTATTATGTTTGGTGAATGCCCAAATGATCCTCGAGCTGCACAACGTTGGAGAACACTTAACATTGTATCTAACCCTCATCGAGTATCAGCATACCTGCATCACATATTCACAATATTTAATGAAGAAATATTGCAGAAGGAACTTAAACATGATAGACTTTTAGGTACAGGTAATCAAATCTACTTATTTATAAGTTTTTTCCAAACTACATAGCTAATATTTATGTTCCCTCATCTCGCAGGTATGAATGACAACATAGAGGCTCTGCACATGTCCATGTTTTATTGTGGCTTGAGAATGCACCTAAAGTTAACACAATGGATTGGGAGGATACAACAGTTATTGAGGTGACAAAACAATACTTTGATAAGTTCTTGTCTGCTTGGAACCCCCTCCTAGCTTGCAACCACTTGGATTTTGTTCGTAGGTCACTCCTGACGACCCTTACTTCTTAGATACAACAAAAATTCTATCCTCCTCCCCACATACAGACCTTGAAGAATTGTTTAATCGTGTTCAACTCCACACTAAATGCATACATGTTTGCGTAGAAAGTAGTCACAAGCGTAGTGCAGGTACAATGCCCTTGGGCCATGCGACCTATGTCATCCTTGCTTTGATTGAAAGTGATGGGAAAATTAAGTACCACCCTTCCAAAATGATGACATATTGAACATCCACAATCAAACTATGATACGACTTAAGGATTTTAGTGGTGCACGATTTATGGAGAGGCGAGCTTATTTGGAGGCACATGCATATCTACAACTTTTGATTTTGTACGGTCTTGTGAGTGAGTTTCATGATGATCCTATTTTGGAAGATTTTGTTATTGCCATTGCAAGGCGGAAGCAAGCACCCGAACTTTGTCGTAATCTTAGACTCGCAAAATAAGATGCCGGTATTTTTGCAATGCCTTTTTTTATCGACTTTCCTTTAGGGTTTTAGTCTTTAGGTTTACATGTACTATTTTTCCACATATTGTTGTAAGTTGTATGTTTGTGAGAGAAGCTTGGTTTTGTTTACGGTTTCGATTGTTTAGATTCTTATTCATTGTGACGATTAGTATATATTAGAGATTTTTTGTGTGAGTGAAATTGCATAGGATTTAAATCTTGCAGGTTTTATGTTTAGTATTTAGGAGAGGCTTCTTTATGATTAGGGTTTCGGTTCTTATTTTTGTGCTTGAGTTGGTTCACATGCTTAGGTGGTGAGCTCAAATTAGGCGACCATGAGGTTCTAAGCTATTGTGATGGAAGCTTTGTTTTGGTAGGGGTTTTTCTTTGTGTTTGTAGTAGAGCCAATTTTATTGTAGAAGCCTTCTAAAATTATGCCTTATAAATTTACGTAGAATATTTGTTTGAAAAAATTGGTTAGTCCACTACATTGGACTAATAGGTGAGAATGATTGAATGAAAGATGCAAGTACACTTCAATATTCACATTCCCGCTAAAAAATTACCTCTTTTAGTTCTTTTATGCAATGGGTTAAAAAAACCGAAAATGGGCTTTAAGGGCCCACATGTTGTATATAATATCTAGGGTTTAAGAGTCTCGAATACCGAGTTCGTGTAGATACATGTAGCTTGGCCCGGTTTCTAATTATGGCGATACTTGTAGATTAGTGTTGGGTCCTCATCTTTACTAGACTGCAAGAATCTATAAAATATCAATACAACTAGGGTCTCAAAGGGCCCTACAAGTGCCCATTGTTGTTTGGTAAATAACATTGTACTCATGGTCTCGTTGTAGTTTGCTTTATAAGGGTTTGTTAAAGTATTGTATAACACAAGTGATCGGGGATCAACTTTGCTTTATATTTTTTCCTTCACACATTAACGAACTTTATGGATTTGATGGGAAAAAGTACCTATATACATTGATCCACCCTATAAACATGCTAGAGGTCTAGTTGCTTTATGTGATGCTTGTAGCTTGTATTGTCAAACATTTGATGAGCATGATTCATTGTGTGATTGGCTGGACTGAGGCCTGGCACTTTTTTCCCTTGTTTAGAGGTCTGGTTGCACCAGTTGTAGATGTTGATGTATGTGAGGATCATGTTGTGTTTGGGTCTGTATGATGGCTACAAGCCTGGTTCCACATTCATTAAGTGTTGCAAATACTTATATAATAGGAAACAAGGTCTTCTAAATACTGGCATGAAATTGCAATAACATGTATGTGAAATACAATTATGGCATAAGACACATTTTGCCTGACAACTAGAGTCCAAGCCTAACTTGTTCGAAGCGTACTAAATAATTGTGTAATGTCATTTTGCCCCTCTATCTTTATCAGTTAAGCTTCTTTCTTTCTTTTCCCTTCAAAGCATGTGTGTCTTGAATAATTGGGATTATCAAAAGAGGGAGCTTGATTGCAAGGGAGCAGAGGCTAACTCTTTTTCATCTAGGGTAAGTAATGATTATATGCTTGCTAATTGAGCTTAAGGTAAAGACACAGATGCAAATTTGTTTAAATGTAATGCTTCATCTATATTCGTACACTTACAAAATCAATCACATCTTTTATCAACATCAACTACAAAAATAATAACCATCCCTCTAAATCAAATAATATATACCTTTCAAATTCACATTACATTGTACATATGCCATTGCTAGTCTTGTAAAACCAGGAGACTTCACTATATTCACCGATGATAGAATAAATGTATATAAATCCATAAAAATTCCCGTATCTTTTTAAAACCACTACATGGCACTAAATGAATTATGGCGGCGGTTATCTATTTTTGATGTATGAAAGATACGAATAATATGAGTGGGTGTAAGTCTATTATTCACTTACTTCTGTATGGCGTGAAGCGTGATCTGCTATGCCATACTTTTTGGCTTCTTTGATGGTAAGTGCGTCCTTCTTTGTCTCAAAGAATGTCTCTCTACACTTAGAATATGTCCCCTCTACATAGTGCTTTAAATTCCTTAAATTTGATGGCATCTTGTTCTTGTTCGATGGCCATTTACACTTTTTTAAAATTTGTTTAAGTGGATGCCAAATTTGTTTGTTAGTATTATTCTTAGTATCTACAAGAATTAGTTTGTTTTCAAATTTCGTAAAAATACAAAAGAAAATATTGTAAGCACTAATTACTAGTTTTATATGAGTGTATATATATATTAGAGTTGTAGTTATTTTTAATGCTAGATTGTTAATAATAAATTTTGTAATGTGATTAGTTTACATTGTAGTTTGGAGAAAAATAATGTGAACATCAATAAAATGGATATATTATAGAGTGGAAAAAATTAATCGCATATCAAATACAATTGAGAGTTTTTAGGATGAAACAACAAATTATAGTTGTAGCCCTAAAGACGATGCTACATGGAAACAAATGACATGATATATAGAGGTAGTCTCATGAAAAATAAATTAATTGATTTAATTAAAATTACAAAAATAATGAGAGAATAGATCAATGTTAGTATGAATTTGTTTAGTAATATCAAAGCGATTGATATAGGTTGAGGTGTCATTTGGTGTTTTTAAAAAGCCTATAGATTGATATGTCATATTGTATTATAGTGTCTAATAAGTAAATGTTGTATATCAAATTATAATTATAAAGAAAGGTTGAAGTGTCATGTAGTGGTATTTTTTTATTTATGAAAAGAGATCTTATATTATATTAATTCAATAAGATACAAGATAACTTTCAGCAAAAAAGCGGGCGGTATGAGAGCATGCCCCAAAACCACAAACAAGCTAGGTCAAGCCTAGGAGAATGAGAAACAAACTAGGCCGAGCCTAGGAGAAAACAAAAACTAAGCGTGCCTAGAGGATTACAAAAGACCAAATCAAGCAATAATAACAAACATGCCCGAAGCGGGTGGATCGTGATCATCCGGCCAACCCGAGCCAGGTAAGTCTTTGCCAACATCCGGAATATCCCAGCCAGTGGGATTTTCTTCTTCCTGATCCGCCTCTCCTCGAGTGGGGATGGCAAGGTTAAGGTGAGGGAACTTGTCGAAGATAGTGGCGCGGTGGCGATTCCACTGTTGACAGTGTGCTTCTGCGAAGGCTATATGAGAGCCGTGCACTGCTTGCTAATGAGCCGGTGACCCCAACCATGTTGATGAGTTGGCGAAGGACTCCTTTATTGGTGAGGGCACGGTGACCCCCGACCACATGGGTGAGCTGGTGAATAACTTATTTTGTGAAGAAGGCTCAGGGAGCGTCGAGCTCGATTGAAAGCACTCCATTACGAATGACTACGCCGACCACCATAGCCAGGTGGCGAGGAATGTTGAGTTGGAGAAGGTGGCACATGGGCAACATTACACCAGGCTTCCCCCGTGTCATCGAGCATGGTTTGAGGTGGTCCACCTCCAGGTAGCGACTGTTCGCTTTGGACTTGTATCTGCAACAACACATTTGAGATCACCATAGATTTGTTATAAATGGAAAAATGTTGATCAACTGCAGAATTAATAAAGAAAAATAATTTCTTTCTTTCCATATCCAAAAAATAATTTCCCCTCTGAAAACATGCCAAATCTGGGTGAACATAGGCAGAAGCTTGGGATTATCCCCTAAAAGGATATGTTGCCAAGTAAAGCAGTGTGGTCTAAGTGGAAAGAAGAATGAATGAATCCAATTCTAGGAAAGCTGAGCTTTCAAAAAAACCAGAAAAAGATGTAGAATAGTTTCCAAATGGCCGCAAAATGGGCATTTGGGAGCCGGACCCCAATTTGAACAAGGCGAGCCCCGATAGGGAGACCTTGGTGTAAAATACACCAGAGAAAGTGGGCAATCTTGGGCTCCACACAGATAGACCAAACAGTGTCAAATCACCTACTCTACAGTGGAGTGAATTCCCCATTGTGTGTTGAGTTTATCCACCATGGGCAGATGAGGCGAAAGCCAATGGTAGCCTTTACTGGATGAGTAATTGCGAAATGGAGTATCAACATACCATTTCCAATCCGTCCACCAAGGGTGAGAAGAATGCACAACAATTTTGTGCAACGCATGTGGTCAGGGACCGAGCTGATCACTTCATTATAACTAGCTTGATCCTGGTTGGATAGCCGAAAATGAGTTTTAATTTCAGGCCAAGAGAACCAGGATTGTGAGTGTTTGCAGAATAAATATTGAATGGTGTGAATTTCACATTTGAAAAATTTGAGTGCGGAGATTCCCAAACTTCTGCAAGACACTTATCTTGCACCTAGAATATCAGTGACCACCAGAGGGATTGATGGTTAATGGAAAGCCCATTACGAAAACTGTCACCTTTCCATTGGAGCCGGGTTTGATGCATTCCCATGCTTTCCAAATGCTCTTGAGCACAAAAGTGCCAATCACTTTGATAGGCATTGGGGCTATGAGCAAGTTGATAAACCCCAAACCTTTCCACGCAGGGCAGCCATAAGGTGAACCTTCTTCAATGCCATGTCGCATGAGCACTTTCCAAGCTTCTTGGCCAATGATGCTTCTAATAATCCATTTCGCGTATAGTGCACGCCCTTGGTGCTTAAATGTCAATAAGGCCTAGCCCCCTGCATCTACTGGGAAGACAACATATCTCCCAAGCCACATGATGAAAACCTCTACTTGTAGAGGCGTTAGCCCATAAAAAGGATTTGAGCAGCTTTTCCAGCTTTTGAATAGAGGTTTTGGAAGGAACCCAACATGAAGAGTAATAAACATGTGTGGCCACAAGAACTTTGGAATAGATTTGGAATTTCCCAACCAATGATAAAGGTCTGGTAAGCTAATATTCCAGTTTTTTGGCCACTCTTTGAATAACATACTGCCAGAGCTCGGCCAGAGAGGCTTGAAAAGCAAAAGGAATACCAAGGAATTTAAATATTTCACCATGAGCTAGAACCTTCCATTCAAAAGTGGCGAGCCAAGCTTAAATCGCATTTCTAAATTTAAGGAAGGATTTTTGATAGCACTGGGTTTTTTGCCATTGAATAGAGGAACCAGATGATAAACAAAAAATATCCAGGAATTGCATGGCATTGTGAATGTTGGCTTCATCTTCAATGAGTGTGAGAAAGGAATCATTTACTGAAGTGACCATTTAGCAATTGAGAATTGGTCGTAGAAAGTAGCGTGATTCCCAAGCCACATGATGAAAACCTTTGCCTCAGAGGCATTAGCCCATAGAAAGCCTTTGAGTAGTTTTCCGACTTTCCAATAGAGGTTTGGAGGAACCCAACATGAAGAGTAATAAATGTGTTTGGCTGCAAGAATTTTGGAAAATATTTGGAACTTCCCAAACCAATGATAAAGGTCGGGTAAGATAAATATTCCAGTTTTGTTGGCTACTCTTTGAATAACATATTGCCAGAGCTTGGCTAGAGAGGCTTGAAAAGCAAAAGGAATACCAAGGAATTTAAATATTTCACCATGAGCCAGAACCTTCCATTCAAAAGTGGCGAGCTAATCAGGTGCATGAAGGAAGGATTGTCGATAACACTGGGTTTTTTGCCATTAAATAGTGGAACTAGATGCTAAACAGAAAATATCCAAGCATTGCATGGCATTGTGAATGTTGGCTTCATCTTCAATGAGTGTGAGAAAGGAATCATCTGCAAAGTGACCATTTAGCAATTGAGAATTGGTTGTAGAAGGTAGCGTGATTCCCCTAACAAGCCCCTGAGATTTGGCGTGGGCCAATAAATACCCAAATCCTTCGGCAACCAACACATAGAGCGTAGGAGCCAAAGGGCAGCCTTGGCAAATGGAGCGAAAAATCCCAAAGGGTTTTGAGCTGATGCCATTGATAGTGATCTAAGTAGAGGCATCTGTAAAAAGCATGTTGATAGATTGAATAAAAATGGGGCCAAAGCCAAGGGCTTGGAGCATGAAAAGAATAAATGACCATTCAATCCGATCATATGCTTTCTCAAAATCAATTTTTATGAACATGGCAGATTGATTGGATCTGTGAGCCCATTCCATGCCCTCCCAAACAACAATGATATTATCTAGGATATAATGTCCTGAATGAATCCTGTTTGTTCTGGCTAAATAACATCAGGGAGGATATTGCAAAGCCGCACAACCAAAGCTTTGACAATGATTTTGTAGGAGACATTCAATAGGGTGATAGGCCACTAACAAGTAATTTTCTCTGGGTCTCCTTGTTTAGGAATGAATTTAATATTCCCCTTGTTGATACGTGGCCCTAAGGACTGGTTCTAAAATCCCTCAAGATAAACTTGAAAAAGGTCTTGACCGACCGAATCCCAAAGGGCTTTGTAGAACTCGTAGGGGAACCCATCACAACCTAGAGCTTTATCATTGGCCATCTACATGGTAGCATCATGAAGGTCTTCAATGGTGAGCATTCGGTCACATATCACCTTTTGAGCCTCGGACAACTTGCATGACACAACACCCAGACATTGATCAAGAGCAGCTTGTCGAGTCAGTAGAGGGTTGTTGAGCTTGAAACACAAGCTTGTAGTGGTGCACAAAGGCTTGCAACATAAGTTGGGGATCGGTAACCCGAGCTCCGCCATCCATGATGGCCTAAATTTTTTGAGATGGTTTCTTGGCTCTAAGGAAAGAAATAATTCTTTTGAAACTCGATCGCCAATTTTGAGCCAGTGCAATCGGGCTCGGATCTGTGCTCCCCTAGCATTGTAATTGTTAGCAATTTGAATTTGCAGCGAAGCTTTACAAATTGAAGTTACAGAGTTTCAGAGAGGGATCACCTTGAAGTGCCACCACCGCTTGACTAAGAGCCGAGGTGGTAGCGAGTATGAGTGGCGCCTGATTTTGGCCAGTTGTCTGCCATAGATTCTAAGGAATCTAGTTGTCCGAGTCATCACGTCCTCCCACCATTGAATCTAGCTAGTATGCATAGGTGGATGATAATGCTGATAATGACTAGGTCAGGGAGTTAATTTCACACATGCTTGATATGATTGAGTGTGGGCCCATGTTGCATCAAGGCAGTATTAAGGAAGAATTGGCCTTTATGACAAAAAGTGCGTTTATCATGCCAAGTGATACAAAATTGTATTGGAGAATGATCCGAAAGGACAAATTCAAGCATGACCTCCACTAGCATGGAATAAATGCTATCAAACTCAAAATAATCTTGAGCTGACAACATAGCTCTGTCGATCCATTTAAGTACTCGATCTGTTCCTCCTGGAGATTGGACCAAGTAAACCATGCTTCTGATGTGGGAGTGCGAGAGGTGTTAGGGTCATAAAACCCAAACTTATTATGCATAAAAACCACGCCTCCCTTTTTCCAACCATCCACCTCATCGATAAGTAGCCACACTTATCAATGGGTGACTCAACCATACTAAAATCTCCACTCATGACCCAATACACATCGGGAATTGTGCTGGTGATCCACTTCCATAGATCATCCCTTTCACCGCATCGTTAGAGGCGTAAATATTAATGAGGCCAAAAGGATGGTGTCAACATTAAATAGGACCCATATGGCATGGTTGGTGGGGTCGATGCCACGGTCAATTAACAAAGGTCATCATTTCGGAGCGAAAAGGGAAATTAAACCCCCACACCCTACTTCATGATTTATAAACCATCTGCAACTGAAAACTGTAATTTTCACCTCCTGCAAAAATAAAACATCCAAATTTGTAAATCTTTGTCAAGTTTCATGAACAACATATTTATGACAGGAGTCTGTAAGACCCCGAACATTCCAAGATAAACAATTCATGGGAGACGATGGTCAAGAGCCATGTCACCATCCTCCAAGCCATTAAGGGCGTCATATTGGTTTTGCAGAATTGAGCAGAGATATGCTTTAAAAAATCTTGGATTTCAGTTTTTTTCTATCCGATGTATTTGATGTTGTACTCCTCTTCGGTTGAGTCCTACGAGTTGGGCTATGATCTCGAGAAATGCGAGAAAGACTTTGTGCCTTTTGAAGGGCCCTTGTGAGCTACTTGGCAAGAGTAGCGACAATGATTATGGCATGGTGACATTGTAAACAGAATTTGTTTGGTCCATGAGAACCGAGGCCACTTGGGGCATGCTGAATATTTTGGCAACTGGATAGCCGAGTTGGCAACAACAGGTTCTTTAGCAACAACAATTGGCTCTTTAGCTTGCAAGCTATGGGGTTGTTCTTTAACAGTGGCTCCCGTTGGCCATTGGAGCTAGAGGCCTTAGGTTGTTGGGTTTTGTTCTTGTTTTTCCAGCCCCCAATAACTTGCCAACCTTCCTCCTGCTGGGTTTTACTAGTTTGGGAGTGGCTTTGGCCACAATGCGGTTGCGAGGGACATAGAGAGGACAATATTTGATCTTATGATCAGAGGCCTAACAATGAAAGTAAGTGTTAGGAAAATTGATATACATGACCCGCTAAGAGTAGTGTTTGTCTCCCATCTGAATGTCCACAAATTATTTTAGATCCTGAGAAAGATCAACTTCAACACATACATGCTTCTGCGGGCAAGCATGGTAAAACCTATCTTCTTCGAGGTAGAATACCCAACCAATAGAAGCAGCTATCTGAGGCATAAAATGCACACATGGCAAGGGTAAGCTAGGGAATTCAACCCAGATGAGCACTTTAAGAGTGGTATATTCAGATACCACGAAATCCTTGTGCCATGGGGACAAAACAAGTAGAGATTTGCGAACATACAAATTCCACCATGACATTCGGATGGAGCTGGAAACATAATTATCATGAATTAATGGTGATGTCGTATGAAATGGATGAAAGAATTAGTAGGAATAAATGACGATGTTGTATGAAATGGATGAAATATATACCAAGTGATGTCGTAGGTAGAAATGAATATTGGTTTGGGGGTGTCACCGGCATGACCGAAATAGGTGGAAATAACATTATATGACGTGGTGTCACTTATTTCTTCATTCCACTCGATCACTATATATAGAGCTTGGAAAATCACAAAGGGAAAATTATTACATTAATTGATTCCAGTCACCTAATATTGTTAATTAACTTGTTTTATTTTAAACACACACATGTGCAATTATTATTACTTTAAACACAATGTGTGTTGAGGGCTTTTAATCCTTCACTTATAATTAAGGATGGAAAATAAGAGCTCTACCATATGATATTTGAAATTTATTTTGTATATAATGTTTTTGAATGTATTGATTAACATGAGAGGTTTAAATCTTTCTTCCCACCATTATTGAAACTAGTTAGAGTAATTAATTACAATGATAATCAAAATTTTATAGCTTTTCCTCTCTTTGTTAAAGGTGATTTAATTTAATTTGAATTAAATCTAATATATTGCAGAGTAATCGATGTATAAATGATGAAATACGAAATGACACAAGCAAACTAAGATTTAAAATATAAAACCCTAAGCAAGAGAAGGAGATAGAAAACCTTAGTTAATTTCCGCACAATCTGGAACTGATATGGGAAGGGAGAAGCGGCGAACAAGATGAAAACAATGTCATAATTAATCTCTGTAAATTCTGCAACTCACGAACAAGGTCAAGGGAATGCCCATGGTAGGAAAAGGGCGCCTGGTCTTGGTGATTGATCTGGGAACTGTGACTACACAAAAGTTATGTATTTGATTTTTGGTGTGTCACAAGAGTGTCACAATTACTCTCTATTGATCACCTATTGTTCACACTATGATCGCCGAAGGTACCTATAACCTACAAAAGAGATTTTCACTGCATAAGCCCACAAACCACATCAAACCTAAAAAGGAAAATTTAGAATGGGAGTTGGATTGACCCCAACGGTCACCTTGAGAGTGAACTTACGACCAAGCACTGCACTACATCTTAGACTCCATGTAGTTCTTATGAGTGTGTGTAGAAATTGTGCCCTAGGATGCCCTTGTGTAAGTTGCACTTGATAGTGGGTTGTAGCTAAAATGTAGTAATGTAGTAGAATGTGTGGATGGAATAGAATGAACTTCCCCTTCCTATGTTGTGTATGTATAATATGCAATCCCTTGTCCCTTAAATGGATGCTAGATGGATGCCTTTGAGTGCTTTAGGTGTCTTTTGAATGCAAGCTTAGGTGATAATAGTAAATACTTAGTGCTTGGTCCTTGATTTTGAACACATGACTATGCACTTATATGATTTCCTTGTTTGAGTTTCATAATTGACAACTGGAAGGTTGAACCATAAGTGAAAAAGATGCCCAAAAGATAAAAGATACCCAAAAGGAGAAAGTAAGGCGAGTGTTATAAAAAAAAAGTAGCACCCTAAGTTTTGCTCATTACAAATCCCTACTTTTTGCTAACATGTGATGATCTCACAAGTGTGGGACTTGCAAAGTGAGATCAACCTCCGAGAAGGCTTGTTCCTCTACCTATTCCTACTACTAACACTACTCCTAAAGAAGGAAATGCAACAACTAATACTATTCTAACAATCCAAGGGACTAGGGGAAGAGATACATATATGTAAGGGAAAATCCTAAGCTAATAAGTGGTGATAACCTCAAAAAGGGGCAAGGACACTCTAATGAGGGAAAAGGGAGAAGGAAAATGGATAAGGGATAGGTAAAATATGACTGACATAGATCCACAATAACATTGTACCTTCTATTCTCCATGAGACACAAAAAAATGAACCTACAAAGGAGAAATACATGCACAAAATACAACAAAAAGAATGGAGAGACAAGGAAATGCAACAAAACATAAGTTAGGGTTAAGAAACACCAAAAATAAATATTTTATTGCTTTCAAAGTATGCATAGACCATTACATGTGAATAAGAAGGCTCAAGAACACATTTCCAAGATCAAATAGAGGTATGCAACTCATAACTGCTTGCTCGGGACAATTTTGACATAGACCCCTTTACATTTTAGAACATCCACCCCTTACAAATGAGATATTTTCCATTATATATAGCAGAATGGGAAAGAAAAAGGAGGGAAAAGAGAATAGAAATCTAATTTTCTACTTCAACCACCAGCAACATGAATTGAATGTCTGAAAATAGGCATGGGTACCCCGCTAATGCTATTCCCCATGGCACTTTGCTTATGGGAGAAGGAATGGTCACCATGCCTCATCAAATTTAGTGGATGAGTTACATGAAATTGTTATTTTAATGTGGTGATTGTATTTCCTCTTTTTCACCCTCCTAACCTCATCAAATTTAAGAAATCCAGTTTCCATGGTGTAGTACATGATGAGACCTTTCCAAAAAGTCTAATTTTGTGAAATTTGGAGTTGCGGGAAAACATTATGGCCATTTTAAGTTTAGGTTTTCATACTTCAATAATGTAGACACAAAATCAAACACTTTGGGTAATTATCTAGTGCTAATTGCATACCACTGCTTGTTCATATAATTCCTAAGTAAGAAAAGTACTAATTAACCCATGTATGTGGCCATCTTTGTTTTCTTTCTATTACCATTTTTGTCGTACACATTTTCTAGCTTAGTCTTTCTTTTCATTCTTTGACATTTCTCATCCTGACATCAGCCTAGCCAAGATGCTAACACCGTGCACACCCATCTCCTCTCGGGTGCCCCTGACCTCTTTATACTTTGTTCACATCTTTTGGGTCCTTTATAGCTGTTTGAGAATCTTATCTTTTTGTTAGTCGACCTTTTTGGGGTTAATTACGAAATTTAAACAAGGGAATCATATAAATATAAAGTTATGTGATCATAATAAAGGACCAAGCACTAAGCATTAGCTATCACCACCTAAGGTTGTATCCAAAGGCTATTCAAGAGCATTTAAGCATCCATTCTAGCATACATTCAAGGGCAAGGGACTGCATTCTTATACATACACTTCATAGGAGGGGAAGTTCATTTTATTCCATGCACAAATCTATTACATTTTATTACATCTAGCTATTTTCTTGCTATCAAGTGCGACACACACAAGAGCCACCTAGGGAATGATTCCACACATACACTTAGGACTATAGTGGGTTTGAAATGTAGTGCAATAGTCGGTTGTAAGATCACTTTTTTGAAAGATGAGGACAATCTAACCCTCATTTACCTTCTTTTATTTTTGAGATTTGATACACTTTTGAGGGTTTTGCATGTCAATATTTTATTGCAAATTATCATAAATCGTGGCAATCCTTGTGTGACATACTAGCAACAAAATGTGAAGGACAAAAACATCTTGCAACCCCGTGAAGGAGGTTTCTTGAGGGTTTGAGTAGTCACATGCACCTAGAGAAGGTCTAGGGTGCCCACAAGCACCCTCGCCTTTTCCAAGCGCCCCAATCCAGAAGATCGTCACTATTGGGGGTGGGTCTAAAATATCCCTTGTGGGATACCACTTAAAAATGCACAAAATATAGAAAATTTGTAGCCACATAAAATACTGATTTTACCAGATTTTTACAGTTAGGACAACAAACTAAATAAAATCAATATCTCCCAAGATATCCACTCGAATTACTTGAAAATTTAAAGAGAGCTTGATATTATTATAGAGGACATAATAAAACTATTTTTGGAATTTTACACAAATTAAACTGCTGCCAGAAAAAGCATAGTGTGCCCTAGACAGTTGGAAAACTTCAAATGTTTGTAACCCTCTAAATACAAGAGCAATAATAAGGGTCTTTGGAAATAACATTAACATATATAGGTAGTAATAGTTCCACCTTCAGATCTGAAAACGACCGACTAGAAAACCCCCAAATAAAGGCTGCAAGTCGCCTCGCTTGGAATGGGGTCAGAAAATGATGGAGGCGCCTTCAACGTGCTACCACGCCCAACCCAAATGGCTGCCATGAATCTGATCTGGAGCCCCTCTGATTGTCTTCCCCAACTGCCCCCAAAACCCTCGAAATCCTTCCTCTTAAACCTCTAATAATGTCTCTGCCACACAACCCTGAAAGTGGCTCCAAAATGACAGACTAGGGTAGATCTCTCACTACCGAAGAATGCCCTACTAGCTAAGGACGAGTCTCTCACCACCAAAGCTAGGGTCCCTGTGGGATTTGACTCCACAAGTCAGTAGATGCACAAACAATAGTTGCACGTGAAGGGGTCAATAAAATGTATGTCAAAAGTTCCTCTCCTTTCTCTCCCAGCTCCTTATATACATTCCAAAGCAAAAGAGCCCTAATAGACCTAGATGCATTTCATTCTATGGAGGGGCCAATAAAATAAAGTAACTTAAGTTACTTTTCCCCTTTAAGTCGCCATGGTCCAAAAGTGACCCTCAACGCAACATTAGACTATTAGAACCATGTGGCCCCCTCCCCATAGCTCCCAGTGTCCACAACTCCTTGGGTCTGACCACGGCTTGGACTTGACTTGGCCCTTAGGCCTTTGGCGTAGGAAAAGGGGACATTATAGTCCTCCCTTCCCGAGAAATGCTTGACCCTAATAATTATCATGTCCTACTGTAGAAGTTGAATACCGTGCCATAGGTCTCTCCACCTCACCCTGTCGTCCACCAAGGATCGACGTAATCTGAAGTAACCAAGAAACCCCATGCCGTCATCATGACCTCCATATGGTACCGAGAGCAATGTTATCTCGTGAAGTAGAATGATACCCAAACTAACTCTCCACTGGTACCCGCACTAAATTTTCCAATTGGTCCAATCCCTGCCAATGCAAGGCTATCATCACGGGATCACTCACGGCCTCTCCAATCAACTCCTGGGTATGAAATTCCACTATGAATCTGTAGAACCCCTAGAATAACTTGTATAAACACAAATGGTGCTAACTCTCCCACATGACCTACACTCATGTGAGAGAAAGGCTCCTCATAAGGTATCTCAATGTGTCCCATGGGGGAAAAGTCCCAAGACTCCAGTAGATAGTCAACCGGCCATATCAGCTCCACATAGTCCACCTCCTGCGTTGAATGTGAACCTACTAAATAACCATGAGTCAATTTCATCTCTCCACTGACTAGCACGTGGGCGAAGTGCTCGCTAGGCATAGAAGCAGTGAAATACATAGGTGTGTTATCCCATGTCGACTCAAAAAATGATGAACTGTAAGCTTTGACTTGTCATAGTGACAAACCATACATGCCTGTATACAGTTGAGGATATCCTCACTCAACCTATGCCATATGAACCTCTCTGACATGAACCTGTAGGTCTCATCAAAGCTCAAGTGCCCAGTCACATAAGAATAATGCATAGGTTGTAATATCTCCATCCTTAACCATGAATCTGACACAAGGTACAATCTACCTTGATAGAAGATCATCTCATCCTCCAATTTGTAGCTTGTCATTATGTATGTGACCATCCAGAATCTCACAAGTGTGTCGGTTCTTGGAGTACTCAACAAGCAAATGAGATCTCCAGTCTACAAACCTCAGATAACCAACATAATGATAAAATCAGATGGTCTAAACCTGTAATCCCAATCTCTGTAACTATCTCATGTGCAACACTATTGGTTACACCCACATCCATGACTCCACTCACCCCATCTAGAGTCAAAGTCTCCATCCTATCTAACTCACTCCACAATTCAACATCATCTGACTCACTCTCCACATAAGTCATTATGGTGTGCTTTGTGCCTGCAGCAAACAATCCGTCAGAATAGGAGTCATCAAACATCCCACTTGTCTCATTCCTTGTGATGTCACCATGATCCACAAGATGCTGAGTTCCTTCACAATTCAACCACTGCAATGACATGCTTCTTTCTTCACCAATCACATCTTTTGCAATCTGCCCTTGTATACCATGAAATCTGATTTCTTTGTTTTCCTTGAAAATTTTCGGTTTATCCACATGAGGGATGAATGCAAATTTCCCAAAAGATGGAAGCCAATATGTCCAATGAATGATTCCAACTTCAAATAACCCAAATGTACAAACACATTCAAGTACTTCACATCTCTTAATGACAATAAAGAAATGAGTTACCTTCTTAGTGCAAGACATGTCTTTCCATGGACATAACTCATCAATTCCTTCTATGTTGGGAATACACATGGCTGCTCCCTCATCATACTTTATTCTCTTTCCCCATATTTTCATTTCATCATAAATGTAAGAGAAAGGGAAATCAACATTAGAACTCATGCATCCATAAAATTTATCATAAGGAACTTCATACCTCTTGTTGTACTCATTGATTCTCGTCATGAGAGAAGACAACACATCTAAAATATCATAATTGGGGCTATTCATAATACCTTTGCAACTCAGAATTTCTGATATAGGATCAACATCTTCATTCTCCTTTGATTTTTCAACACATGCATCATCGTCTTCCTTAACATCATGCAACCATTGCATCCCAAAAATAGTCTTACCTCTAGAAAATTCAACCACAATAAATATACCACATACCTCATGTCCTTTCACTATCATGGGCTCCTGCATTGTTTTCTTTTCCAACATATGCTTATTAGCTGAATCAAGAGCAATGTGAATGGAGGATGTGTTTATCCCATCTAGCATACCTTGAGACGTGATTATGAAATAGTCTTCCCCAATCATCCAAGCATATAAATGTTGTCCCAAATAATAGAGACATGGCAACAACATAGGAGAACTCAACAAGCTAGGAAAATGGTAACCATTCTCATACCTTAGGATGCTAAAGTCATGAATGAACCTTGAATTCAACTCTTCTTTTTTAACAGCAAATTGCATGTTGATTCTTTGAGCACTTTGAGGACCAAATGCCCCCACTAACCCTTCCAAGGGTTCCACCATGTAGCTGGTATAAAAATAAGTCATTGGATCTATTAATAAAGCTTTTTCTCCTCTCTTTATGACTGGTGTTATACACATACCGGCAGGCTGAAGATGATTAAAAAATATTCTCTTACCCTTTTTAGCAATAAGAAAACCAACGCTAGTACCTTGAGAGTTACTCTCCCTTCTTGCACCGGAGTCTCCAATGAAGAAATCATGCACAAAGTTTTCAAAATCAGAATTGATAGTTTTGGATAATTGCAACATATTACCAGGATCCCATACCTTATAATGCCCATGAACCCTTGTATCATGTAAGGTCTGCCATCTTTGCTTCTCTTGTATCTCCTCATAAAGAAGATTATCAAAAGGTTCACCTTCTATCACTGCTTTAGAAACCTCCAAAACAACACCATCCCTATTGCGATTCATGATTTTAGATGGAGAATAAGTGGAACAAGAATCAACACCTTTCACAATTTTATGCTCATTACTACTTGGTAAATCCATCCCATATGATAATGACTTATTCTTTGGAGGATTGATAGGTACCTTTTGGATTGAAATATATTTTTCAGTTTTGCAACCAACCAAATGTTTTTTTTTCATACCTTTCAATGCCATCAATGTCCTCCATGTGTTCAAGATAGACATATGTTGAGATACCACTTGAAAATGCACAAATTATATGAAAATTGCAGCAAAGTAAAATACTGATTTTTACTGAAAATGACCAGCTAGGTCAGCAAATGGTATTTAATTGATATCTCACAAAATATTTGCCCAAAGTGCATGAAATTTTGAGGGAAGCTTGCAATAATAATAATAAACACTAGAAAACTTTTTTTAGAATTTTTGGAATAATATATTGCTGCCAGAAAATTACAGAATGCCCTAGGCGGCTGGTAAACTTCTAAAATCCGTAAATCACCAAATACAAGAGCAAAAATTAAGAGTCTTTGGGAATAACATTAACAGGTAGAGGAAATGACATTTCAACCTCTAGATCTGAAAGGGACCCACTAGAAAACCCTCCAAAATAAAGGCTGCAAGTCACCTCGCTTGGAAAGGGGTCGGAAAATGATGGAGGCACCTTCAAAGTGATGCTAAGCCTAGCCCAAATGGCTGCCGTAAGTCTGATCTAGAACCCCTCTGATTATCTTCCCCAAATGCCCCCAAAATCCTCAAAACCCTTCCTCTAAACCCTCTGGTAATATCTCTATAGCACAACCCAGAAAGCAGCTCCAAAATGACAGACTAGGGTAGATCTCTCACTACCAAAGAATGCCCTACTAGCTAGGGATGGGTCTCTCACCACCGAAGCTAGGGTCCTTGTGGGATTTGACTCCACAAGCTGTAGATGTGCAACAACAATAGCTGCACATGAAGGAGGCTAAAATGTATGTGACAAAATTTCCTCACTTTTCTCTCCCAGCTCCTTATATACATTCCAAAGAAAAAGAGCCCCAATAGACCTATACGCATTTCATTCCACGGAGGGGCCAATAAAATAAAGTAACTTAAGTTACTTTTTCCCTTTAAGTTGCCATGGTCCAAAAGTGACCCTAAATGCAACATTAGACTATTAGAACCACGTGGCTCCCAGGGTCCCACAGCTCCTTGGGGATGATCACGGCTTGACTTGACCTAGCCCTTAGGCCTTTGGTGCAGGAAAAGGGGACATTACAGGTCTCTATGCAGAAATTTTTTAACTATATAATATCAAATCCAAAACATGTAAATACAGAGCTAACAATCCCTATAAAATCTATAATAGTGGAAGTATAAACAAGAATAATCCAAATCATACAAAAGTATACACACATAACACAACATTTACCGTGGTTCACCCAATTTGGGCTACGTCCACTAAAGATAGAGATCTCATATATATAATATAACAAGATATTACAAACCAAATATTTTGCACAAGAGTACATGTATCTCTATAAGAGTATCTCTTCCTCCAAATATCCAATTGGATCTTCCCGAGTACACTAAACTGTGCCTCCATACCAATACCAATGTCTCCTCCAGATCTCTAATCAGATATACCTGAGTGCAATACAACCATGCCTATGAAACACCACTAGATCTCACATACCTGAAGCTACCCTGCATCTGCCACTATGCAACCAATCTCTCACTGTACTATGAATATGAAAACAAGACCTCTAAAAGGGTCTACCAATGTGCAACCATAACCGTGCACCAAGAAATAAGTCTCTCCATCATCACTGCATCAACCTGTGAAAACATGAAGACAACTTTCTCTACAATACTATATTCCTATGGATCAACAATACATCATGATCTCATGGATCTGTAATACAAGATCTCACAACATGTGGATCTACAAGAATGAGCAATAACAAGATCTCACAACAACTTGTGGATCTAACAAGAAGAAACACTAAGTTCTTTGCATACTATGCAATCCATTACACGAGACTAAACAATACAAAGGAAATACAGTAGAAGATAATACCATCTTCTCACCAATAGTGTACCTGCACTTTCCTTCTGTTCAACTTCTCTCTATGAAATCTCCTGTCTTCATGCAATCTACTTTTTTTTTTTTCTTCTTCTTCTTCATCCTTTCAACCAAGGATAGCTCAATTCTTCTCTTTTTCATTTCTTATGTTCTAACCCTAGTTTTCTAGCTTATATAAGCTTAGAAAAACTTAGGGCACCTTAGCTATGTATTTACAACCTTTAAATCAACTTTAAAACAAAAGCTAGATTAAATTTCCGTGAGTTAAATATAAAATTTCATGCACAGTAATCGACGACGGTTACCCTGACCGCGCAAGTTATTGTGTAAACCAACAAGGTGTAAATCATGCTAACTATGAAGCAATTCAGCTCCACAATCCTAACAATCTCCCACTTGGAGATAAATTGTTGAACTTGTACTGTACCTGTACATCACCATCCTCTACATACCATGAAGACCATCTATTCTTTATATAAAAATTCTCTCAAATGAAATCAGGAAGATTAAACCATCTTCTAAAACCAAGAAGATAACAAACCCGTGACTTACCATATACCTACATGAAGCTACTCCTGATCCGTGATACACGAGCTATCCATACATCAAGCTCCCACTAAATCATAACTCCAAGCCTCTCATGTAACTAAGCCACCATGACTAACACACCTGCAAGAGCTCCCACTCAAATTGAAGTACTGATATTTTATCACATCCATATCCATACCTATAAAACTAACCATGTTCTCCATCCATCTATCCATGTCTCCATGTAACCACCAATGCATCCGACTAAGACAAGTCTATTGATTTGGATCGACTGCAAGCATTTTACAAATGATATTCAATACACCAAGAAAGATATTCTATTCAACATACATATTACAAATAATACTGAGGCTAATAAATAGCCATGGAAATAGAAAACTGACTTCCTACAAACCAGGAAGTCACACAACAAAACACCCGTTAATATCATTACGGGTATAACAAAATTATATTGTGGAAACAATATAACAAACCTGTATTATTAATAATGAGTTATAATATAACTCATATTAATAATATTACAATAATAATGAGAGCACTATGATATTAAATCCTAACATTCCCCCCCTTAGTGCGAACACGGGGAAAACACCATCTTGACCAAGCAAAGATGCTTTCCGTAGCTTGCACATGGTCTCGATCCTCAACACCGACTGTGGGAACTACATCATCCAGGGACCATTCAACCTATTAGATGAATACATGAATTGGGACCGTTCAACCAATTCACATCAACCATCAAATCAGTCTGATCAAGAACACTTCCTGCAATAGTATCAATGGTACAATTTATCATCACGGGGGACACACAAGCACTGCACTGCACACAGGAACAGGGATGCTCATCTGTTCTTATTCATCACACAAGACACAAAGATGTCACTAAAGCAGTTTGCGGCCTCTGAGGTAGTGACGAACTCGAGGACGCTGATTGTCCTCCTGCCTCCGTTGCCTCCATCCTCCAAATATTTTGCTACTTACTTAGCAGATATGGAAATGAGGCTCATTTACAAACTACTGGGTGTCGGTTTCCACCGAAAATGCACCCCCCACTTGGACGTCGCGTACAAGCGATAATGCGTCCAATAGTAGAAATGTGAGGCAATTTTTTTTATTTTTACAATATTTTGACTTGTTGACTTTTTGACAATAGACTCCTTTACTTTTTATGATTCAAACTTAAAAAAACCTTTTACGAGTTATTCATAAGGCAACCCACTCACGAAGTAGACTTGGTCCTCTATACAAAATAGCTGATTAAAAGGGCAAGGCCCAAAACAAATTAGTTAAACAGATAGATATGCAGCGTGCATCGAGAAGAATTTGCAGACTCTCCATTGCTAATTTGGAGAGCACCATCAAATTTTCCGCTTCTTTTTCTTTCTCTGCAACTAAGAGTATTGTCTTACAGAGTTGTGCAAACAGTGTGGGTGTCAACAGTGGAAAATGGATGAGATGTTACTTGCATGGTTTAGCAAGGGAGAAAGGATTGTTCGATTCTATTATAGGGGAGCGGATCAAGGGGTCCCAATTTAGGCGGGGCCTTATTCAACAAATCACCGCCGAACCTGTAAGAATGAAACAGCTTGAAGATTCTGACGCTGGTAAGTATTTTACTATGGCACACTTTGTAAATTATTGGTAAATTTTGGGAATGCATGCCAGATGCGAGCAGAATCATGGAATTCGCAGGAGAATGAGATGTGGTTTTCTAAACCATGAACACTTTGATAACAGGTATTTTTATCAAATAATGTCTGATCCACCGGTTGAACTGGCGTCCGAGCTGGAGTTTCCCAAAGAGACTTGTATACAGATCACACGGGTGCAGAACAGTCGCTAAGATTTCAACAAACTAATTTACAGATCCATTATTCAGCCTGCTTTTATTCTTTCAACTCATACGGCATCGACAGGAACAATTTGGGGTCGTTGTTGAAACCAGTGAAATACAAAACAATAGTAGCTTCCAACCAGTGCAAACGTGGCACTCAAATTTAAAGCAAATCAACGAATGTAGATGAGGTATTGGGCAGATCACAATTTTCTAGAAAGATCAGGTTGCAACGAATAGAGATGTACAAGAGAACATAATCAGGCTAAGAAATATGAATACATACTAAGTATTTACCATCAAAAGCACCAAGAACACAGATCTTGTTTCTGCAGGTTTCCACACGACTGCACAGGTATGTGAATGTGCGCACCAAGAAAAAAACAACTGCAGACTCTTATCGAAATGAACCTTGCTCGAAGAATGGAGACCGGACGTATGGAAGAGGCATTTCTGGATCTCAAGCGCTCTGATACCAAATATTGATTTGGATCAGACTGCAAGCATTTTACAAATGATATTCAATACACCAAGAAAGATATTCTATTCAACATACATATTACAAATAATACTGAGGCTAATAAATAGCCATGGAAATAGAAAACTGACTTCCTACAAACCAGGAAGTCACACAACAAAACACCCGTTAATATCATTACGGGTACAACAAAATTATATTGTGGAAACAATATAACAAACCTGTATTATTAATAATGAGTTATAATATAACTCATATTAATAATATTACAATAATAATGAGAGCACTATGATATTAAATCCTAACAAAGTCAAACTAGAATATGTGAAAGCCAAACAAGATCCTAGGTAAAGACAACCCAAATGAGTTCTACCTACAACCAGTGGGTGATCAATCCACAAACACTTGCATAAC
Source organism: Taxus wallichiana var. yunnanensis (assembly GCA_018340775.1). NCBI lineage: Eukaryota > Viridiplantae > Streptophyta > Pinopsida > Cupressales > Taxaceae > Taxus > Taxus wallichiana. The sequence goes on from CM031237.1 coordinate 958,345,198, forward strand.
TCAAAGAATCTAAACACTGCAATCTGCAAATCTAACCCTACATAAACAAATTGCATGTCCAAGACAACCATATTTAGATAACATATATATCATGGAGTAACATAGTAACAAGAGGAAATACAAACATCCCCTACTCATGATCAAGGCATCTAAACTATGCTCATATGCATCCATGTGTAAATCAAACATCTGCATCATTATAGACTCATAAAATTGAATCTATCCACATGTACAAACTCACCATGTACATCCATCCATATCTCTAGCTCTCCGTAGGAAGCCTGCAAGTCTGCCACCAACTAACTCTAAAGCCGAATATGAATCATGTTCTCATCAATGTCAATAAGAAACATCCATGCTAAACCATGCCACTAATACCAATTGCAAATACCAGCATACATATCATCAACATACTACACAAACCAACCAAGATGAAATAAAAACAAGGGAACCATTTAAAAATGGTAAATAAACACTGTTGTCAAACCTGTGACCAAACCGACACCGATCACTACCTGGCCGACCATGGTTAACCCCGACCCAACACCGGTCTATGTAACTAGCATATTTTATCCTTTTTCACCCTTCAAACTATGAAAATTTCTCTATCATCTAAAACCAGCTGAATCAACCATCAACTGACTTCCCTAAGGACTATCCAAGCACCAAAAAAAAAAACCAGAGAGGTGACATCACAAAGCAATAAACTCAAAATACCTGCCAAGCCATGAATGCCCTCCAAAACCAACTTGTGCCTCCTTCCACTCTGAAGTGTAGCAATCTCCTCTCACTCCTCATGTGCATCATATATCCAATCTTGCAATGCCAAAAACCATGGCTTACTCCTATTGAATATGAAATCCCCGCACTACCTCTAACACCAAGCTCAAAAGCTAATATGTTAGTGAGAAATAAAACCAGATGAAAGAAATGCAAAATTGATTCCCTTTCTTCTTTGAGAATACTTCTACACCATAGAAGTTTGGACTTCTTGTGAATTAGGTGAATCACCTTCTTTCCATCCATGTGTACTCAACATCTCTCATTACTTGCAATTGTGTCTAATCATGACTTTTCATTGAGGATCCCATCCTTAGACTAGATGTCCTTTTCCTCAAGATTCCAAGATATCCCGGAAATAAAATTCAAGCTCACCAAATATCCATGGTGCAAATTTTATTTATGCACACAATCCAAACATAATATCAATTTCTCCAAACGAAAGAAATAAAACATGAATCATATAGTGACACCTTACTCAAAGTATCAATGGACTAATCGATCCAACTTTGCCCTCTTTCTCATCTAAACCATGAAGTGATCTACACTGTTTTCATCACGTACACTCTGCGTGTAAGAAACTCAATCCTCTAAACCAAGACAAAAAACCATCTGCCCTCTTCATTGTAAAAAACCATGTACAGATAAGTTTCCATAGAGACCGACCACACCATCTCCAAACCAATCATGGTTAATCGACCGATAATGGTTCCTCTATGACCGACCTCGGTTCTCAGACTGATGTCGATGCTACTGGAATGAACCCAACACCACATAATTTTGCATAGAACACCACACCAAGTGCCTACTTTGACCGAAGCTGATAGTTGAGTTGATCCAATCATTTCAAGAAGCATCCAAATCATACAAAACCACTACAACAATAAACCATGCAATAAATTACATCAAGGTAAAATACCTCACCTTACCAACACCAAGATACTAACCCACATCTTCAACTAAAAACATGCTTCTCTCGATGGAGAAATAAAAAGATCTCACAACAACCTATGGATCTAACAAGAAGAAACACTAAGTGCTTTGCATACTATGTAAGCCATTACATGAGACTAAACAATACAAAGGAAATACAATAGAATATAATAATACCATCTTCTCACGAACAAAGTGTACCCGCACTTTCCTTTTGTTCACTTCTCTCTATGAAAGCTCCTGTCTTCATGCAATTTGGTTTTTATTTTTCTTCTTCTTCTTCTTCTTCATCCTTTCAACCAACAATAGCTCAATTCTTCTCTTTTTCATTTCTTATGTTCTAACTCTAGTTTTCTAGCTTATATAAGCTTAGACAAACTTAGGGCACCTTAGCTATGCATTTACAACCTTTAAATCAACTTAAAAACAAAAGATAGATTAAATTCCCGTGAATTAAATATAAAATTTCATGCACGAGTGCGGTGATGGTTGCCCCGACCGGCGCGATTACCCGATTCTGATTGGCGTTGGTTACTGTGTAAACTAGCAAGGTGTAAATCATGCTAACTGTGAAGCAATTCAGCTCCACAATCCTAACATTCACCTCACATATTTTTATGAGGCTATGTGTGACATGTCTCCCTCTCTATTCACCCGATCAAGACTTGACCACAGTCCAAACTTGGTTTTGAATTAGCTAAGTCTTATTATCCCTTCTTTGCAACTAGGGTTTCACATTTTCTAGCTTAATTTTCTTAGGTTTATTTTTGTACTTAATTGTTTATTCATTTAACACTATCTTACATTTAGATTTAGCCATCTATTTATTCAATATTTACTTAATCATTTGGTGAACCTAACCTTTTCAAACTCTTCCTTCTAAATATGTCTTCACATTATAGAGTCATGGATCAATCGTCTTATCCTTCTTTTACTCTCACTAAGGTTTCCAACATGGTTACTATTGTTTTTGATTTTATACAAGTTCGTACTCGTATCCTCCTTGCTTTATTACACCTAAGGTTGATCCTTCTATCAATGTTATAATCACTCATCACACTCATCCTCCTACGGCCCCGCCAATTTCTATCTCGCCACCTATCACTTCTACAGATCCTCCCGCCACTTCTTGGGAATATGATATCATTGGGTAACTTAAGAATACACCACCCAAAACATCCCTCTATGATTTATTATGCAATGCACCTAATTTTTTTATACATTACAATCTACCCTTCACGCTATTCACATTGAGAGTGATAATTCCTCGGTGGCATTTACACACCTCATTCAGTCTTTTAAATTTTTTCCACGTGTTATATCATTTACTAATGAGGAGATATCATCATCTACTCTTCATAACCCATCTGCACATTTTCTTATCACTACTATTATTGGCACCACTTACATTAAGTGTGCACTCATTGAAAATATCCGGAGGTTAATTTATGCACTCATCTCTTCTAAAAAACCTTGGCATTACACATAATCTAATTTCTAAGAATTCTATTCTTATTCGTGACTATGATTCAACTACTCACACATGCTTAGGAACCATCACATTACATATCAAGGTTGTTGGTCGTCAAATAGGACTTTTTAGAAGAGCAACAGTCAGGGGACAAGAAGTCCCTCCTCTTTAATGGGAGAGGTTCCCTTATTCAGAAACGAACTTATTTACAAATGTACAGAACATTGTTTTATGGTCAAACTTGGATTTTACGAAAGTGTTTTCCACAAGGATCATCAATTACACAAGGACTGAGGAAAGGGAATAAAAAGATGAGCAGAATAGCAACATTCAGAATTATAGATAGCAGAATAATTCTTCGTGTATGCGAAGCTTCAAAGAATTTAAAACAAGATCATTTGCGTTGGCTGAATGAGATTAAATTTAAAGACACAAAGTTCCATAAATAACCTTCTTCAGATTTATTAATCAAGGACACAAAGTTCCTTCTTGGTTGTACAAGATCACTGTATTTGCAAAACTGAACAGTATGCAATCAGAGAGACTAACGAGTTAAGAACAAAATGATCTCCACAATATTAAAGGAAAACACAGAGATAACAAGAATTAGATAGACAAAGAATGGAAAGCCCTTTTGTATTGATTTCTTTAAGATCTATTTACACTTTCAGCAAATATCCAAGCTCTTCCTCCTTTTTTAAAATGGCGCAGAAGGCCATTATATAGTTTACAATTCGGTTACTCCTCGTAACCGTTTCTTTTAACTAGAGAATAGTTAAGGACTGTTAATTGCAATGCCTTAACTAATTACATGGAATACGAAAGGAGTGGGAAGAAGAAAGAAGGATGGAGAAGGGCAGTGGCCGGTTTAGAGAGGACCCACTGTCTTCAGAAACCGCTGCTTGAATCTTTCTAACGTCTCAGCTCTGTATTTGCCACGAGGGACACACTAGACGTTTCATCTTGAGGATGACAATGAGTGTCTTTGAAAACTCGATGCAACTAGCGTCTTGAGAGCTTCGTCATTTCCACGCCACTTGTCCTTGAAATTTGATCTTCGGATTGATAGCATCAGAGCCGCAACTTAAATTCATATTTTGAAAAACAACATATTCGGGTTGAGCGGGAAAAACTAAGTATGAATTGCCTTAGGTTCACTTGGGACATGTGAGATGCGAATGCGCGAAACACGAGGCTCGGCCGATTCGGGCGAAACGGGGAGAAGACGCACAAATGAATTTGGGACAATTGGGACAAAAATGTGCGAAGTGCGCGACTCGGGCGGTTCGGCCGAAATTGGAACAGTTTGCATTTTTGGCTTCGGGACACTTGGGACAAAAATGTGCGAAGCGCGCGACTCGGGCGGTTCGGCCGAAATTGGAACAGAGAGCAATTTGGAACTCGGGACAGTTGGGACAAAATCGGGCGAATCGGCCGAAAATGGAACAACAGGTCCGTTTGAACTTGGGACATCTGGGACAAAAAGTTCCGGAGTACGCGGTTCGGGTGGTTCGGCCGATCGGGGAACAGAGCGCACTTTGAGTTTTGGGACACTTGGGACAAAAACATCCGACGGGCCCGAAAATGGGACAATTTCAGGGATTTCGGCCGGTCGGAGAACAGAAAGCACTTTCGTACTTGGGACAAAGGGACAAAAACTTCCGACAGAGGCCGAAATACATACAAAATGACCCAAAACACAGATTTTCTCAATTTTCACGGCTTAGGCACTTCAGAGAAAACACTCATAACTCAAAATTTTGAAATTTTACTTCTATCAGAACAGGGAATTTTGAGTGAACAACAAAAGTCGAACCTAGGACTGTTCCTCTAGAGTTCTTCGTTATCAACACCTCATTTCAATTCAATCTTTTACTACGTAGGCCTTCGATCCATGCCATGAAAGTAGTTCCATCCATTGTTCACCAATGCATCAAATTCCTACATGATGGCTATGCACATACTATTTTCAAGGCCCCGAGCCATTCAAATTATGTCGCATAGAAACTATTACTTCTATGTCTATTCCTCCATCACATCCTATTCCATATAATAGTATTGATACATATAATAGTGGTCAATCTAACACTTCACAATATTCTGCTACTCCAAGCACTTTGGCTATTTCTACTCATACTACTATTATCATTTCACCCACTGTGTCTAAATCTTGCTCCAATTGTTGATGCTCATCTTGCTCTTACTTCTAGTATACCTCCAACAAACATCCTCGATACTTCTATAGAGCATGACAATGCCACAACTAATGATTCTAATGACAAGGTCGATACTATTGAACTTATTGATGACAAATTGTGCTCTCTCAATTTCACTCCTATTGATATCGATGATTCATATTTCAATGACACCTTCATTTCCCATGGACCTAGTGAATACAAATTCAAACCCTCTCTTTCTAATAATGCTATGGTACTTTATCGGGAGTTTTTCCATGCACCTTTGGATGCTATCTCACCTTCCCATGGGCAATTTGCATCCATACCACTTCCCTTCATAGGTACACTTTTCATTAATATATCTTATTGGCATCATATTCAGTTGGATCATAATTTCTCTAATACTATTTGAACATACGAAGGATTGAATAATCTTGGCTTGACACTTAATGATATCCTACACCGCCTCACTCACCTCATCTCTATCATGGATATGTTCACATTATGGTTGCCTATGGTCTTCATGTTTTCCATTTAGCAAGTATTCATTGCAAGTGACTCTCGTGTTTCCCCACGAAACTTGGACAATCTTTTCTTGATTATATTGGGGGCCCTTTAGACTCTAGTCACACTTCCATAACATTTCCTATGCCATTCATCCATGTTTCTATCGGTAATGATTCATCTCCCGGCTATTCACAAAATCTCACTCATTGGTATGCACAGGGTGTCCACCAACACCTTTTACCAATGAAGAGTATGCAATGACCATGTACACCTTATGTTACAATGGCTCTTTATATGATCCACCTCATACTATTGCTTATCAAGTCTCCAATGCATCTCCAATTGGATTTGATCAAGATAATGATGATCTTTTAGACAATGTCACTTGATCACTCTCATTATCACACACTTGGGGGGAATCACACTTATTTTCCCCCCTTTAGCTTCAACACACATCTTATATTATTAACATTTTACATCTAATATTTCATATACAACATACACATCTTGATATATTAGTATCGTCATTACCCAATGATGCACTCTCGTGCTTCGGTTCACACTTGAATGTTGAGGGCATCCTATACACATGAACCTCACACACTATGCAATACACACCATGATACACTACACACTAAACTACAAATTACACGTCACACATTACACATTACACATCTTCATACATTCATCTCTTTCTACACAACATCTACTCCACACATTTACGATATATCTTTCTACTTCTACATGATGCGGTCATTACTCTATGACAGAATATAGTTCCACGTTCCATACTTGACCGATGAGGGTCTATAACTAAAATGGACCTCACAACACTCACATGTTCAATCATTTACTCATCCAATTGTGCGGTTACACTCTACACTTTATGCTTTGTGTTTTAATGATCACATCTTTCTAATATACAAATTTAAACCATTTCCCAATGACGCACTCTTGCTCTATGGTTCATTCTTGACTACTAAGGGGCATGTATAAATGAACCTCATCTCATGTATACACATCCACTTAGGGGGCACACTGCTCCTATCATTCACTTTGCATTCCATTCCATCTCCTCCATAACATACTGCATATCTTGGTCACATTTAGTCTTTCTTACATTTACTTGTTACATGCACACTTTATTACACATGCTAGATATATATATTGTATGTCATTATATTTTTCATACACACATGCACGTTCACTTGATTTCTAGTTGTGATCACAGATTCTAGAGATCTATACACGTAGCACAAATGCTTAGCGCAATACTTATTACCAAATCCCACAACAGCTCTTGGGGCATCCACTTTTGTACACTACATGTGTTATTGTTTCATTTTTTCATAGCACATTATTATCATATTATACCCGTTTTGACATAAAGTTTATATTCCTAACACGCTAGCGGGTGCTTCATGTGCAACATTAATTTTCAGGTCTATTTTCTTCCATGGTTGTATGTTACATTGTTTGATCATTGTTTGTCACTATTGTCCATTGTTTGTGGGATTTTCCCTCTCCGTCTTGTGTGCACACTTGTTTGCTTTTGGCCTAGTCAGACTTTCCTGTCTTGCGATATCATGAGTGATATCCCATGTTTGAAACCTTCTTTTCACAGTCTACATTGTCTTTTTGAGTCTTAGCTTACAAATTGTCTTCTAGTTTTCTAGCTTACATCTTACATGTGTGTTTGTCTTTGCTTGTACTAACACTTGTCTCCTATCCACTTTTTTTGTGTGTGCCTTCATTTTTACCAAGAACACTCCTTCCCCCCTACAAGGCACTAGTTTCAACACAACGGTCGGTACTCCTTTGGGCCACATTCTCCTCAGTGATGTCACATGCACCTCAAATGAGGGGGGAATCAACCACACCATACAACATCTTACATTCATCATAAAATATAGCACAATACCCGTCAATGAAATTATCACAAAACAGACACCAATTCCCAGGACTAGGACAATAGTGCTAGGGTGCCCTTGACCCTTCCTAAATTCTTGTGATTAGGGGAGTTACACAATATTATTCAAGTATAAAACAATCTACAACACTTCACACAACAACTTTTGACAGACAGACAATCCTTTAGCTCTCGGTATTCATACATTACAACCTCTTTCCTACTATTGCATTGGGTTGGAATTGTTTAAACTAGATTGGATTTTTACACACCATCCAAAATGGTGTTCCATACATCAGAAGTGGTTAAAGGTTGGAGTATGACACCAGATTTTTCTCCCTATACTTCTTTTAGTTTTGGCATGAGATTGCCTTAAAAATCATAGCTAAGCACAACCGGCGTGAGATCACCCCAAAAAAATTTTCTTCTACAACATCTTCGTGGATCCTTTCTACACTCTTTTCTCATCACAGATCAAGTACACATGAACCTTTTTCAAATTTTCACATTTTACTTTTATACATTTTGATCATATACATGCATATTTGACTACTTGTTTGTTCTTCTCTTTTGTAGGTCTGTCCTTATGGGAAGCGGTAGTCAACATCATCCTACATCAACAACATCAATCACATCAACATTGACATCAAAAATAGGTACAATGGAAACATCTACACATGTGTTTCCGCCCTAGGGTCATCATTCATCATCACTTTTTGCACTTTCTCCTCTCTATTTCCCACGCTTCACATTTTTATCATTCCACTCTTTTCCTTATCTCTCGGCACACTTTTATCATCGATCTACATGGTTATCAGGTACACATATCTTATCTACTCTATGTTATCGAGCATCTACTCAATAGCATAAAGCAGGGGAAACTGTAGACACAAAATCACGCACTTTGGGTAAGTATCTAGTCATGATTGCATAATACTATTCATATGACTCATGAGTAACAAAAGTATTAATTAACCCATGTATTTGGCCATCTTTTCTTTCTTTCTATTATCAATTTTGGTCTTACACCTTTTCTAGCTTAGTTTGTCTTTTCATACCTTGACATTTCTCATCCTAGACACCAGCGCCAAGCGCACCAATCCCCTCTGGGTGCCCTTGGCCTCTTTGTACTTTGTTCACATCTTTTGGGTCCTTTCTAGTTGTTTGAGCATCTTATCTTTTTTGTAGTCAGCCTTTTCGGGGTTAATTATAAAATTAAAGCAAGAGAATCATATAAATATAAAGTTATGTGATTATAATAAAGGACCAAACACTAAACATTAGCTATCACCACCTAAGGTTGCATCCAAAGACTATTCAAGAGCATTCAAGCATCCATTCAAGGGCAAGGGAGTGCATGCTTCTTCGCATACACTTCATCGAAGAGAAGTTCATTCTATTTCATGCACACATTTATTACATTCTCTTACATCTAGCTATTTTATTGCTATCAAGTGCGACACACACAAGAGCCACTTAGGTACAATTCCGCACGCACATACCTAGAACTACATTGGGTCTAAAATGAAGTGTAACACTCAATCATAAGATCACTTGTTTGACAGTTGAGAATAGTCTAACCCCTCATTTGCATTATTTTCTTTTTGGAATTTGATGCACTCTTTAGGGTTTTACAGGTCAATCTTTCATTGCAGGTTATCAACAACCTCGATGATCATTGTGTGATATAGTAGTAACAAAAGGAGGAAAAAAACATCTTACTACCATGAAAATGAGGTTTCTTGAGGGTATGAGCGCAGTCACAGTGCCCATAGCAGGTCTAGGGTGCCCACAAGTGCCCTTGCCCCTTTCCGATGTCTCGGTCTAGGAAGATCATTACCTCACACATTTTTCTTAGGATTTGTGTGAAACTTCTCCCTCTTTGTTCACTTAGTCAGGATACTTCACACAATATATATTTGGTTGAAATCAACTAAGTCTTCTTATCCCTTTGTTGTAACTAGGGTTTTACATTTTCTAGCTTAATTTGTTTGGGTCTATTTCAAGTGTACTTAATTGTTTATTTATTTACCACTATTTTGCATTTAGATTCATGAATCTATTTATTCAATATTTTCTTAATTATTTGGTGAACCCGACCATTTCAAACTCTTCTTTCTGAATATGTCTTCACCTTATCGATTCATGGATCAATCATCTTATCCTTCTTTTTCTCCTACTAAGGTTTCCAACATGGTTAGTATTGCTATTGATTTCATGCAAGTTCGTACTTAGAATCCTCCTCACTTTATTACGCTTATGGCTGATCCTTCTATCAATGTTTTAACCACTTGTCACACTCATCCTCCTACATCCGTGCCCATTTCTATCCGCTTCCTATCACTTCTACGGCTACTCCTACCACTTCTCGGGGCTATGATATCATTAAGCAACTTAAGAATACATTGCCAAAATATCCCTCTATGACTTATTACACAATGCACCTAATTTTCGTCAAACATTAGAAGCTTCCTTCATTCTATTCACATTGAAAGTGATAATTCTTTGGTGGCATTCACACACCTCATTTAGTCTCTCAAAAAATTTCCACGTGTTATATCATTTACTAATGAGGACATATCATCATTTTCTCTTGACAATCCATGTGCACCTTTTCTTATCACTGCTATTATTAGCACCACTTGTATTAAGTGTGTACTCATGAAAATGGCTCAACCATTAATTTATGTGCTCATTCTCTTCTAAAACAACTTGGCATTATATATAATCTAATTTCTAAGAATTCTACTCTTATTCGTGGTTATGATTCAACTACTCGCACGTGCTTAGGAACCATCACATTACATATAAAATTTGTTCCTAGGTCTATCCTTAAGAATTTCTTCATTAGCTATACATCATTTCAATTCAATATTTTATTGAGTAGGCCTTGGATCCATGTCATGCAAGTAGTTCCATCCACTGTTAACCGATACGTCAAATTCCTACATGATGGCTATGAACATACCATTGCTGCAGACCCTGATCCATTCAAATTCTATCACATAGACCCTATTACTGCTATTCCTATTCCTCCATCGCATCCTATTATGTATAATAGTATTGATACATATGACATTGGTCAATCCAACGCTTCATAATCTTCTCGCTACTCCAAACACTCTAACTATTTCTACTCATACTACTTCCATCATTTCACCCACTTTGTGTATACTCCAAAGAACTACTACTACTCCACTTGTTAATGCTCCTCTTGCTCTTACATCTAGTATACATCCAACCAACATCCTTGATACTTCTATCCAGCATGACAATGCCACCACCGATGATTTTGATGACGAGGTCAATACGATTGAATTATCGATGAAAAATTGTGCTCTCTCAATTTCAATCCTATTGACATAGATGACTCATATTTCAATGACACCTTCATTTCAGATGTCCTTGGTGAATACAAATTCAAACTCCCTCCTTATACTAATAATATGGTGCTTTATCAGGTTTTTTTTTGCATGCACTGGATGTTGTCTCACCTTTCCATGGGAAATCTGTGTTTGTACCACTTCCCTTCACATGCACACTTTTCATCAATAACTCTTATTGGCATCATATTTCATTAGATTGTACTTTCTATGATACTATTTTCACATACAATGACTTGACTAGGCTTGTCTTGACACTCAATGATATCCTATCACCACCTCACTCACCTCATCTCTATCATGGATATGTTCACATTATGACTTCATATGGTCTTCATGTTTTCCATTTAGTAGTCTTCGTTGCATGTGACCCTCATGTTTCCCCATTGACACTTGGGAAATCTTGGCTTGATTATGTCACAAAATGATCAATGATGTTGTTGGCAATATGCAATGAAATATTGACCTGAAAAACCCTCAATAGTGCATCAAATCCCCAAAAGAAAAGAATGCAAATGATGGGTTAGAATTTCCTCAATTGTCAAATAAGTGATCTTATGACTGAGTGTTTTACTACATTTTAGACCCAATTTAGTTCTAGGTGTGTGTGTGTGCGTGCGCGCAGAATCGTTCCATAGGTGGCTATTATGTGTGTCACACTAAATATCGAGAAAATAGCTAGATGTAAGAGAATATAATAGATGTGTGCATGTAATAGAATGAACTTTCCCTCCTATGAAGTGTATGTATAAGAATTCAGTCCCTTACCATTGAATGTATGCTAGAATGGATGCTTGAATGTTCTTGAATAACCTTTGGATGCAACCTTAGGTGGTGATAGCTAATGCTTAGTGTTTGGTCCCTTATTATGATCACATAACTTTATATTTATATGATTCCCTTGGTTGAATTTCGTAATTAACCTTGAAAAGGTCGACTACCGAAAATATAAGATGTTCAAACGGCTAAAAAGGACTCAAAATATGTGAACAAGGTACAAAGAGGTCGGGGGAACCCGGAGGGGATGGGGGCGGATGTTGTTGGTGTCATGGTTGGGCGCCGTGTCTAGGATAATAAATTCCAAGGTCCGAAAAAACAAACCGAGCTAGAAAAAGTGTAAGACCAAAAGTGGCAACAAAATGAAATCAAAGATGGCCAATGACATGGGTTAATTAGTACTTTCATTACTTAGGAATAATATGAATAATAGTATGTAATCATGACTAGATAATTACCCAAAGTGTGTGATTTTGTGTATACAACTAAGTAGTACAATTCTATAATGCATTGATGTTTTTAATCCTTAAATCGTTAATTTTTTAATTTTAAAATACACCTAACCTTAGTGATACATATTATGTGTTTACGACGTGTATTTTTCCTTCCTCCTTATGTCGTGCACCATTAGATTTTTCATCTTTTCATTGCATTTACTACATCAATTGAATTCATCATGGCCATGCCGAGAGGTACAATCACATTTTTATACATTACATGTTGCAAGGACCATCTTTACTTTTTCTTTATTCCAAAATGGAGTCTTCAATACTTGAGCATATGTAGAACCCTTTTAGAATTTTAATGTGTGATGTGCATTATAGAGTAACATATGAAAAATTATCGATTATCAACGAAAAATTCCAAAACAAATATGTCAAATATTTTATTTCTTATCACACAATAAGTATCTCTTTCCAAGTTGGCGTAATAAATTTTTAACAAATTTTCACCTTTATCTACATACTAATGGAATTATGAACAATTTTTTTCTAAAATACTAACCCACACAGAGGAGTCATGTGTATTCTATATTTTTGGAATGATGTTTTTCTTTCCTCGGACTATTAATTCACTTGTTATTTTAAAACAAAATCCACAATACAATCAAACATTGTGTGTCTACCACATGTAGTTTTTTCCTTGTTATATCATGCACCATTACAAAATTTATATTTCCATTGTATATGTTGCATATATTGAATTTTTCATGCCCATGCTAAGTGGTACAATCATTCATTTTTTTACATAACCTATTATAAGGCTCTTATCTACTTGTTCTTTCTTCCAACCATGGGTTTTCAATACTTGTTCACGTGTCGAATCCTCCGAGAATGTTAATGTGCGATGCATATTCTTGATTAAACAATAGTTGATGATTTTTTTTTTTTTTTACCACATAGCAATAATAGTGTTTACCACCTATTTTTTTGTTAGTTCAAGCACCATTGCATATTCCCCCTTTTGTACTAGCTAGCTCTATTAAATTAATCATGTTCATGTTGAGTTATACAATAATGTTTTTCTCTCTAGATAACCTTTGTTGTAAGGATATTCTTTACTTGTTCTTTCCTTAAAATATAGATCTTCAATACTTAAAAATATGTCAAGCCCTTTTTAAATATTTATGCATGATATTTATGATGCACCATTTGTAACATTCAAACCCTAGATGGTACAATTCATTCATTATTTTTATATCCCCAAATTGTTTTTGTACTTGTCATTTTTTAACATACCACACAATTGTGATAAAAATATGTGTTAACCACTTACTCAAATTATATTTATTATTATTCCATGTACCATTACCTTTTAAACTTTTCCACTAAATGTGTGTATCAAATTTCTCATGGTATTCATCATGTAATTTATATTTGATTTCGTATAGGATGGGAAGAAAGTATAAGTGGGAGAGTTTTATATATCTCAATGGTAAAGATGTGGGAAATGGGAAATCCCATTTTCACAAGATGATCTAGAATAGACCCCCATAGGTGAATATGATGCAAAGATGGATCTTTGTGTGGCAATCACTCTTACTAGTGTTGATGCATTTACAAAAGGAGAAATATTTCTTGATAGTATGGAGGCTATATTTACTTGCAAACAACATATGGTGTCTAAATCTACTTATGAGTATAGACCACCGTATGCAACTTATAATGTACTCCAAGTTTGTTTGTATACCATAGAAAGAGTGTTGAGTTATTTTTTAAGTTACTTATTTGGTGTATGATTCTAATCTCATTTTCATTATTACAACTATTGGTTTGCTTATGGTCCCTTGGATAACAGAAAATATTAGTGAAAAGGGAAAGAGTAAAGGGTTTCTAATGCCATTTATGTAAGGTTTGTGCATATCCAACTAAACATTGCACTAATTACATATTGATATGTTTCATCGTAACTCAAATGGAGATTTTTTCATGGTTTGAAAGACACAAGCAACAATCCAAAATGTGCCTTTTCTACAATTTTTTGGGTTAGATATAAGGACTACATTGAGTATCAATTTCTTGTAGGTGTCCCCGTTAAGGAAATTTTTGGAAATACATTACTCAAATCGCTAGTTTGTGAACTTAATTTAAAAGGGGATGAATTCATAACTAGCAAAGATGTGTTGAATGCATGGAGGATAGTATGGAATAACTGTCTCAATAAACACCAACACAATGCCACTAGTATTAATTTATGAAATATAAAATAGAGTGAAACTTTTTCTATTATCAAATGTCATATGGGAATGATGTTTTCTTCATCATGGGTATTAAAACAGCTTAGATTCTTTAGATGATGGTTTGTCACTCCCGTAATTCTATTATTGTAATGGGTTCAATGTTTTCAAAAATAAATATGGTGTAAACTAAGAATTTTAGGTTTTCTAAGTGTACTACAAATTAAAATATAGTTTTTGATATCATTCAAATAGTAATTGTGTTTGCATGCCATGGCTCCCACCATACCAATTGCAATATTTGGTGTTTTATGATGATCAATAGGCTTGTGTTCTTGTTGCATGGGTTGTTTCATCTCGTATTAAGGAGAACAATATTTATGTTCGGTTGGTTGAAGTGTAAAAGCAGAGGAAACAAACCTAAATTTATTATCATGTCAATGTATTCATCGTGGACGATGTAGAATCTAAACTACAAGCAGTCAAGTTGTAATTTCAAGTGTTTTTATATTCTTCTTCTCATCTTCTCATGAAATTTTTTAATTATGTTTGCCTTTTATTTTATTTTATTTTATTTTAAGGGAAGAGTTGAGATGTTGTGTACTCTAATGCATTAGGCATGTTCATAGTGAACCATCTATTATTTCATTTCCATGACTTATCTAGTATGTATTTTCATACATTAGGTATATCAATAAAGAAATCAAGATGAAACTGTTCATTAAACTAGGAGTCATCATGTATGTGATCATTAAGAGTGAAGATAGGACAATTTTAATCATTGATGTTTTTTGGAGAAGTTCAAGGAACGAATCATGTTTATGGAGCATTTCAAGGTTATGTGGTTGTGATATGTAAGCATCATCATAAGTGATGAAACAATGGAATAATGACTACTCTGACCCTCACATGGCTTACTAAGATTGAAATTAATTTATTAAACACAAAAATGGTAAACATTATGTGTTTACCCCATACACCTACATAAATATTCCAGCTCCAATTTTTATAAATATATTTCATTACCTATGTATGTTATTTTTTATTTGTATATACCTACTTTTTCTCATTAACATACTTTATCTCTTCACAGAACTATTGACACATTGGCTTCCTCGAGTAGTGTCTTTAGAGACATTGTTGGGAGTAAGGAGTAACTAGAAATTTTTACGTGCAACCTTTATAAGCTACATTGGGTTAGTTATCAATAGTAATAAGAGAGGTATTTCATTTGTAGTCCAATTATATCACACTTCATATGATTTTATACCTTTATAGTTATCATTTTTACAACCTCCCTATGACATCACCTTACTATCCTCTTACAATCACCTCTACACCTACTTTAAACACACACATACCTTCATCATGTCACCTTTCAGTAGCTTCAAATATCCCTCTATTATCTAAGACTTACTTTTAAATGCAATGATATATCATTTCCAATAATTGATGGCATCAACCAAGGTTAATATTGTCTAGCTTAAATTTTTAAATAGTCGATAGCATCGACCCATCGATATAGAAATCTGTAATGCCCAATCATGATTGATATATATTATCAACATTTGATTACTCATTCCACACCATCATCATCATTGATTCAGTTTATAAGTGCTCACCAATCTACCCTTGAGTACTTAAAGGTCTTAAATTTGGTCGGTCTTGTATTTTTGGAGTCTACACTTAAAGCATTAACTACTTAGGATTCTTAAAGTATAGGACTTGTATTTATTATGGTTTTATCAAAATTTGGATCCTTCAACAAGTGGCTTATCTAAGTATTTTATTTTTTGTTTGTGACCCCCACATTAAATCTCTCATAAGGGATTCTTACTTGTGGGAGGAAGTTAAAACACCAACGGTTTTGCAATCGGGGTAAGTATATCTAACATCTCTTTTTCTTTGTGTTATTTCAATTTTTTATGTTTATTTGATGAATCATGCATAGGTTAGAGTAGAGAAAAAATATTATTTATCTATAGTCCCTTTCCTTATGAACCTTCCTTTGGTATTTATAACTAATTGCAACCTTTGATCCTTTCAACCCATGTTTACAACCCAAGTATAAAAATCAAGTATCTCATTATAAATCGATTACAACCCTATCATCATCAACTTATTTTCATGATTTAATATGATGCCACCACCTTATAATATATATAAGATTTGGAAGCAAACATCTCATATAGATTTTGGACTATCATCTTCATAGTTCCATGTCATTTGCAAATTTTACAATCTTAAGATGTGTGTTTTTAACATGCCCCTTCTCATTATCCTAGTCTAGATTACCAATTATCAAGAGAAAAAAGGATATATTATATTGACATTATTTATTTTCATACACTTTGGTGTGGTGATATAAATGTGAAGATATTCAATGACCATTTCACTAGGTGGTGAAGTGGAAAGATCATTAGGAGGAGGTAAAAAAGAAGAAAAGTGACAAAAGTGCAACGTTCACCTTCTTGTGAAAATTGGGTTGTAAAGAAGGAGGTAGATGGGTAATTATTTAATTAGAAAGGTTTGTAGTTTTGATCTTAAGATTTATCTTTCTAGGCTCCTCAAGATTCAAGTTGAGTAGGTTAGGTGGTATATTCCCAATAAGATTTTTTTATTATTGGTAAATAGTTTTAAAGGGACTATACCTGCTATTCTGAAAAGGGCTCACCGGCCCGATATAAGACATTGTTGATATATAACCTTTAATATTTTTAAACATTGGTGATCTTCTTTATTCATCATTGATGTTTCCAAAATGAATGTATTGAAAAAATGTTGAGCCAAATATTAGGTAATATTGGTTGAAGGGGCACCATGTTGAGTTTTATACCAAATATAGCTAACTAAAATAAACTACAATAACCCCATGATTCTAAAAAAATTAGATGAAACCCTATAAAGAAAAATTACTCAAGGAAATAAAACTATACTTGATTGGGAAATACATGCATGACGCCCTAATCTCACTTAGTGTCACCTTGAATAGGCATGTTATATTCCTTAACTTTATTTGGATATCATTAAAATTTTCTAAGTAATTATTAAAATTTTGGGCTTGTCCCCACTCGGAACAATGTACCTACTAAGGCTTTTATTCTACATGATGAGTGACCCAATTTTTTTCATTCTACTAGCAATCGCATGCGAGCAATGCAATGAAACGTCAATAGGGATGTGTTGAAGAACTTAAAGTTGAAGGAGTGAAGCATTCTAGGAGGAAGAGGGGTGATGAAGGAGAAGATTAAGGGAGGGTAATTAAGGGTTGGAGAAAATATCAATATATTAGGCAATGTAATATTTTAGAATTTATACCCTATATTATATTTATAGTAAAGGATCATATTCATGAAACGAGTTGTGTAACATACACCAAAATGTCTTACCTTTATTTTTGTTCGATAATTAATCACAATCATAAAATTTTGTAGTACTTTCCTATCTTGCAGCCCACTCTGTAGATGAACGAGATTGACCAACATTAACTTCATTCTCTTCCACATTATAATTGAGAAATATTTAAACATTAAAACATAAATATATAAAAAGTGAATTTAATTTCTTAATTTCATTAAGGAGATGGTAACTTAAGTATAGTGAAAGCCTTCACATTTATCTTATGTTTAATAAGATCAAATATTAAGGAATGTTGTAAATAAGGAAATAAAGTGGCATTTTCAAATGGTTAGACGATAAATATTTATTTGTTTCATACAATCATTTCAATAAACTGGTACACCTAATAAATTCATTCAAATATTTTTTCTATAAATATTTGACCTAAAGGTGTTAATCATAATAGGGCTCTAGCCAATTTTATAAAATGGTAGGCACCGATTCGAGAAATTGGTCTCATCGATGCCAAGCACTTTGAGGAAAAGAACAATAAAAATACACTTAATGGAAGACGTAGAAATGTGTTTTCCAATGTTGAAACATCTGACATTATTTAGAACCCAAAAATATGTTATAAATTTTAGTTAGGCATTATATTGCAACAAATTTTATGCACAAGTCTGATTTAGTAATGTCAGTTGCTTAATTAGCAAAAACCCTTGCTAAGATATGGAAATTTCAAATTTCATGGATTTTGTTGCATTTTATAGATCTCAAGGTAGGGATTTCAATTTTATGGTGTTTTTAGAAGAGGATTTGTTGTTTTAGACCAATCTGGTGGGCTTGCAAAATAATATCTTTTTATTTTTGACATGAAGGTGGTTGGTTCAATTCTTATATGTGCAGACATAATGACCGTCACATCATGAAGAAATGGAATTTCTACATTGAATCCTAGAGAACTATTCATTCTTATGGCATACCAACAAGTCAACGAATGTGATTAGGTTATACATCAATTACATCTGCTATAAATATGAATACCTTATGAATGCTTGAAGAGAAAGACATAAAAACAATGAATGACAACAAATGTGTAAAGAATAGTACACTAATTACTCGACATGCTTAATATAACATAATGTAAAGTCCTTTAACTCATATGGTAAACAATATAGAAGGAAATATCATTTCCATATATACATTATCGACAAGTAGTTAAACAAGAGGACAATAAAATAAATAGATTCTCCATTTCACATTCAAATGAATTGTAGCTAAGTTACATGTAGCAATTATAGATACAACATTTGATTCAAAATAAGGATACCACAAGATAAGGGTGAGGGAATGTGATCAATTCAAGTCAACTTTTGATATCAACAGATGACAATTATGAGTTTTAGGAAATTCCTTTAAGGATAATCAATGCCCCAACCATATTTTAAGGCATGGCGAATGAATATGCACATCCTATTGGATTAAATTTTCATATTTCTTTGGTAATATACTTCTTTTAAAAAATATATAAAATTATTTTAAACACTTAGTAATAAATTATAATTTATCATATTAATCTTCACACCTACAAAAAAACTCAAAATAAGAATTTGCAAACACTGAACATATAATGCGTAGTTGTAGTATTTTTAGGTCATATGAAAGCACACATGAAGATTTCTATTCTATTCACCTTTATAATGTTAAACAAAGTTAACAATATTGAAATCCAATCATGATTGGCCCATTCTCATTAATGTGACTAGTATGAGAGGATTTTATAAGCTATACAATTTCTATATAAAAACATTTGTCAATTTTGGAGACATCACGCCACACTAATCTTACAAGAAAATATCAATTTACGAATAATAACAGATTGCATTCCTAAAAATGAAAAAGGTAATGTGATACTTCAAGAAAAAACATATGGGTCATGCTCTTATAATATGAACAACCTATTGCTATTGAAATTTGAAAATTGACTAGGAGGAAGAATTTATGCATCTATGAGAAGGAAATACTAATCCATTTGCATGTTATAAAAAATTCAAACTAATCAAAGGGCCCTTCATTCATTGGTCATGTTGTTAGGCTTTCAATGAGCCCATAGGGATCAAGTATTTCTTAGTGCAAGGCCTGAAGATACCCAACATCGTGCCCTAGGTGAATTTGACAATGTAGATACCCCTTGCTCGTAGGCTGCTTAAGTCAAGGTGATCACTAGTTTAATTGTACGCTTACTTGTAATTGTAAATCCATTATATGCTACCTCGAAAGAAGATGCCGAAAATATATGTAATCTAATGCCCAAATGAGTGCATAACTCATCAAAAAAATCAAACCATGTGTATCGGACTCAGGTTATCACATTGTATCCAAATACACAATGAAAATTTGAAATATTTATTATTATGCAAATGCAAATTTAGCAGATGAGGATAAAAGTGGGTAAGCAAGTAGGAATATTATTATTATGAAATTCACTACATGGAAAAACTTGTTTTGTTAAATATTCCCTATTTATAATAATTGAGTAGCATGCAATATTTAGAGTAAATCATAGATGAAAAGAAGTAATTGTTGAACATGTTAAACATTAGAGCTATTTGTGTTATTTGGAAAGGACCAAAGAGGAGGACAACAACATGAGGATGACATTAGGTTTACTTTTACAGGTGATCCGATATTCCATAAGAATCATATACCTTAGTACCTAATCATAAATTAAGAATGTGTCTTTAAAATGTCTATATGTCACATTGATTTTGAAGAACATTTTCGAAATCAAAAAATAATATTTAAACAAGAGATCAAATTAACCTAAGTACAAACTATTACACTTAAATAATGGACAAACTGATATTGTTAACAAATGTCTAAAAGGGTGTTTTGAGACATTATATTGCACATCATAAACTTAATAGCCAAAATGGTTGTATTGTCCAATACAAGATATACAACTATTGGGATGCCAATACTTGAGGCCTTCTACGGTTATGATACTCCACTACTTATAAATTGGACATCTAAGCACCATCTACTCATGTTTTTTTTTTTTTGAAAAATGAGGGTATAACTTAACATAACTAAAAGTCCTCCAAGATGGCACAGTCTAGTGAAATGTCATCACCTACATCAAAGTGAGAAAAAAATTTAGTAAGTGATTAGATCTTCTAAAAGTTATAATCTTGTAAATATAAACCTCTTCAAAGGGAAGGAAAAAAAATGGACCTCCATGTTGTGTTCCTAACGAGATATTGGGGGTGAATGTAATAGGTTGCATTGTGCACACACTGATGAGAACCTTTAATTATTGTTTTAAATGTATCATTTGTTGTATATTTTGTACACCCTTGCATTGTTTATCCCAGTTATCCTGAAAGATATTTCCAATTGAACTTAAACTTGTGACACTTATATTAATTAATATAACTATTACTAAGTTAATCTATTTTATGGATTTCGAATGTGCATGTTAATCTCTTTGATATAATAAAATTATTAATAGTGATTTTTCTCGAATGCCATACTTCTTACAAGAAGATGTTATATGTTTCCACTAACATGCAGCCGAAGAAACTTTTTCACAATGTAAAGGGAATCATCCGTAGCAACTAACATGCAACAACCGAGACTTATCCACAACAAAGCACCCACATCCAAAGGAGAACACACACACATATACAAGATCGTGATTGTGGAAGCTTGATCAATGTGGATACTTCACCCGAGTTTGTGCATATCAATAAAGAAGTAGTTATGAAAACAAGAAGGAGATCTCGGGTCAGTACTTGATTATGCTTTACAACTACAACTCTGGAACTAGTTGATTTAACTTGATAACTAATTATTAGAATGAACAGTTAGTTATGTTGTTATATTAGAACACCTTTTCTCAGTTCTAATTGCATGCATAGGAATCTATAGATTTCTTGGTAGTGATATTTTACTTAATCAAAATGTAACTATTAGTTTGAATGAGTCTCTTCACGTCTTTGCTGAATATAAAGAGAATGGAAAGACTGTAGTAGATATCGATCCATAGTTAAGGAATTGTTGTAAGTTTCATTCTAAATCTTCATGCTGATGAATAAAATCTGAGTTCTATCATTTTTTTGTAGACACAAGCCTTAGGAAGGGTTAGTACCTAAGGCAGGGCCCACTTGTGGTTTGTTAAACCCCATTTTTCTTTTTTTCTTTTTGTTTTAGTTCCTTGCATGAATAGATTAGAATTGAAATAGTTCATTCATTTACTTGTGTTATGCTTTTATCTATTTTATTACTTAGTTGTAGCATCTACTTTCATCTGCAACATAGTTTATTTCCAACATTGTATTTCTAATTGTTGTGACAACAATATTTTAGTTTATACCTCTTAAGCACCTGTAACTATGTATACAACATTGGCAGAGTTGAAAGTTTACGTCCCTAGGTCTGATGAATAAATGATTGTGGATTAGTGAACATCATATTAATTATTGCGAGTTAATTTGCACCACCATTTTTGGTGTCATTTCTAGGGACACTGACAAGTTATTAGGATTTTATGAGGGTTTTTAATTTCTTAGAAGCAGTCTAGGTTTTTAGGAAGTTACCTCAAATTGAACTTCCCAACTAATTACTTGTTAAATGAGTTGAGTAGTTGATGCATGCACCATCCAAGGGATGCCCATGGTAGAGTTTTAATTAATACACAAGTAGCACAAATCTCTTCATTTACTTATGAAGATTATGAAGAAGAAACCTCCATACTAGGTTTGATTTTGAAGACAATCCCCCAAGTGATAGTTCTGTAGCTACTCTTGAGCAGCTAGGGATGACAGAAGAAGTAGACCAAAATGCTCAAAATGGGGAAACCACCTTCAAGTTCCCCATCATTGAAAACAATGCAACTATTGGAATGAATAATATTTCTCCATCAGCCTTGCCAAATTTCCATGGAGCTATGTTAGAAGATCCAGAAACCTTTCTCTTTGAGTTTGATGTTTTGTGTAGAGAGCTATGATTATACCACTGATGCACATAAGTTGAAATTATTTCCTGCAACACCAAAGATGTAGCCTTAAGGTGGTTCATGGGATTGGGAAGGAATTTTGTTACCACATGGGAAAAAATGAAGGAGAAGTTCCTTAATAAGTACTAGGACTATTACAGACCAAGTAGCATAGGAGGTGATGAAATATATAGAATGCAACAAAAAGAGGATGAACCATTAGAGGACTATTTGGAATGGTTCATGTTCTACGTTCAGAAGTCAAAACACACCATTGACATACCACCTGACTCCCTCAAATTACTATTTTTGAAGGGACTCAGTGAGGAAGACATGGATGCTCTAGATCTGATAGGAGCAGGGGACATTTCAAAGGCTACTTTTGACCAAATCTGTGAAGCCTAATACAACCTAGAATTCACTAGTAAAAGCCTAGGAACATTGGCACATCACTCAGCCTAGACTGAGTGCTCACCCAAAGTATGCAAAGGTACCAGCCCCTTTCTATTATATCATTCTAGAGTACATATTTAGATCTAGATCTAGAGAATAACAAACTTAAAAGATAACCATGATGAAATCAAACATGCAAGAACTAATTATACTCATGATTTGACACTCTGATTCAGCTAACACATTCCATTGCATTTAAACATGATAAATACATAGAAGCTTATTACAATAAATATCACCATAGTTTATGCACGCATTAGATTTAGTAGCATAACCTCACAATAACTCAGCCCTCCTCATCCCTCTCTTATGCTACATAGTTCACTACATATTTATAAGGGTGGGGAATTTCCTTCACCACTTATCTAATCCCAAAATAGGTCGCATGTTATTATTAGCCACACCTTTACAAAAATAGCCACACATGTAAGTGCACTAACAATAGACTTCTTCTAGTTAACTGCCAGTAGTAAATCTATATTTAGCTTGCATATCCATGTAAATCACTTCATAGCCGATCCTCCAAAAATAGCCAATGTATGTCACGCAAGTCTCTAACCGGTTTGTGTGTTCCGCACACCATCTCCAAAAATAGATCCTCATCGTGAAAATGGCTAAGTCCCAAATCTATCTCTCTCTCCTCAGTGTGTGATTCCTTTCCAATCCTCCCACACTTTTGAATGCTCTCTTCTCTTCCCACGTGAACCTTCTATATGTTCTTTGCTAAGTTCCATACTTTAACTGATCAACATTACCCCACACTAGTTAGCATTACCACCCTGACAATGGTTGTCACCAAAATGAATCAAAGAATATGAATAGAAGAATAGAAAGAATTTTATGAACAAAATAATGTTTTTACCCTACAATATCTTCTCTTCAACTCAAGAATCAATTCTAGGATATTCTTATTTTATTTCCACTCTAAAGTTTTCCAATCATTGAGCGCACCTCTCTCTACCTTTTCTGGAATATCCACTACAATTGACTCTAACTCATCTTTTGTAATTTCTCCTTTCTCATTCTACAAGACCAACACAATGTTGACATGGCAGTCATTCTTCCTTCTAATAAGTCCATATTTTACACGATGAGTTTCCCAAGCTCATCCAACCTTTCTTTGTGGTTCTTGAGCTGTTATAAGGGCCTCACACTTTTTCTTAACAAGTGCTAATCATTCTACATGGCCCAAGGTCTCATCTTTCATGGCCTTTAAGACTTCATTGTCCTCCAAAATGGTCCTGGTTCTTATAACGGATTTTAGGGCGTTGTACAAATATTTAATGCTTGATATGCTTTCTTTAGCTCCTCCCATAAGCTCAAGCAACCCTCATATGATGCAATCTTTCTCATCACCGAAGCCTTTTCCCTCTTCTTCCTGTGTGGATCCTTTGGTTCTGGCATGCATGCAGAGGTTCATCTTCAAGCACTAAGTCCACCAAGGTACTTACATAATGCATTGCTGAAGGAAACATTTGGGTACCTTTGGCTCTAAGTGTGGCTTTTCTTTCATGATATTGTCCCCAACTTCCTCTACCATGTTGATGAAAATAACATTTTTCTTCTATGCCAAGTATTTTTCTTTCTTTAGGCACGCTATTTCTACATCCTTAGTTTTGATCTCCTCTCTCAACACCCTAATTGTTGCAACCTTATCCATATTTTTCCTTGCCACCTTTGTCAAGACCTTTACCAAAGCATTGCTCACTTGTTCATCTGACATAACAATAGGCTTTACTATTATGTGTCTAGCCTGAGGTGTCTTCTTCAACCTCCTTGATACACATGACTCTTCACATACATCAAAATCTGGTTCATCCATGTGTGTGTGCATCGACCATGAAAATTTCTTCCTTGTGTGCATGGTTTCCATATCTTCATCCATCAGCTCCCAGCCATACAACTCCTTTTGTGTCATTGTTCTTTGAAAACGAGTGTGAAAAATTTTACCTATGTCCTCGCGTAGCCCATGACTGGTGGAACATATTATCCACTTGTTCTCTTTGATCTTGGCCCCTTAGGAACTTGGGCTTCAAGATTTGGAGCTTGTTCTACTGTACCCTGAGTAGTCTCAGTCATTGTCTCATCTTCCTCCCTTTTTCTCCCTCTTCTCCATCCTTCATTTCTTCATCCTTTTGTTCTTCCATGTCCTCTGGAGGTGTAGGGGAATTGGGCATGCTTTCCTCAAACTCTTCCACCTCCTCATTCAACTTCAACTTCCTTCTTCTCTTCTCAATTGTCTCCTTCTATGGAGAGAGTCGAGGTGATTTGTGCACTGATTGTGGAGTAGCACCTTGGGTCCTTGTTCTCCTGAATACTCTTTTAAAGTGGTGTTTTCTCCTCTGACTACATCCAGGTCCTCATCATCCCCTTCTTGTGGCTGGGTGGAGTAGTCATGCACTTAGATTCTTCCCTATTTGGAGGTTTTCGTCTACCTCTGTGCTCCAAACCACCACTATCTTCATGCTCCTCTTCTTCATCATCTACTTGTATTGTCTTCTATGGGCTTAGGTGCTAGAACATTCTCCATTGTATGCTTACCTTTTGGTGGCCCTAGGAGTGCAAACTCATTCTCCACATACTTAGTGTTCTCCAACTTGGGCTTGAGTTGAAGGTACACAAGCACTACTCCGGTGTCCCCAACTACCAAGCTTACAAGATTCATGCTTATAATATTTGAGATAAGCCTCTCAATGTAGGCATTCCACCCTAGATATACATATTTCTTTCTCAGAGTGTGGTAGTCACAATCTACCTTGTCTAATTAAGGTTAGGTGGCACACATCTGAAAAATAGTGAATTGATGCCTAGAAATATCTTTCTATGAAGGCATATGACAATTTTCACCATGGGCTCCAAGCCCCATCCTTCATCATAAATCACGCGATGCAAAAATGTTGGTAGACTACAAATTGAACTACCTTACCCACCACCAAAGGAAACTCCTTGGGTATGCACCACTCTTCTTCAAATGTCACATGGAGTCTATCATACCACATCTCCACCCTCTCTTGAATGGTCCACTCATTGATCCATCACACAAATACTTGCCAAATCTTTCCACAGTGACTTGTGTTCCATGGGGTACTCCCAAATTTTCTCCTTTGGCCCATCGGGCACTCCAATCTCCATAAACACTAAAGACAATAAAACAATGCCAAAACTTATTCTATCACTTGTCCGTGCTTCTTCAATGATTGTCTTTGCTATGTGATCTACGATATTATAGACCACTCCTTGAGACATCTTCTTTACAACGTGTAACCACATTGTGTTTACTTATGACCATATTTCTTGGTCATTCAACTTTGTTACAAGATGTGTAGCTGCGTGCACTACTATGCACTACTTCTTCAATTTGTCAATGTCCATGCCACGTGGACTTTGGTATACCCCTCCTTCCTTGTCTCCAAGATTGCGGCCTTATCAGTTAAATCACTCTCCAGATCCACTCCTGAGGCCCTTAGTCCTGTCACTATTGAAATCAAGGCAGCTGTGATTCTAACCTCCATCCGTCGGAAAAGTAGAAGAAGTCCTCATGGACTCTTCTCATCAACCATCGATACAATGGTTCATACTTCCCAAAGTATGGTAGCTCGTATAACTGGTAGACTCCATTTACTTCAAGTAACTTCTCACCAATGTCATCGTACACTGGCATATCTTCTGCATTGTGCACTTGTTCATTTTTGTGCTCAACAACGCATCAAGCTCCTTCTTATTATCTGATGTATGATGGTTGTAATCACTGATTTTACATTGATGGATGTGGGAATCCCATTCTTGTCCCACATCATGCCCTCTGATACTACATTTATGAGAAATTACTCTCTGGGAGTAATTTCTTCTTCCACTTCAACCTTCTTCTTCCCTTTTACTCCTATTATGGGTGCTTTCTTCAGTGCCATCTAAAAAATATCTCTTTTTCTTCCTCTGTAATCGAAAGTTTGAAACCCTAGTTCAAATCTTCATGCCCTAGTGGAAATCACGTGCCCTAGCTTGTTTGTAATGTCTCGCTTCACTCAAACCCTTCACCTATGGGAACACAAGCTTTTCCTTGCACAAACCTTCTCTCCACGTCTGGTTTCACACTCTTCACACCTCAACACGATTTCTCGGATCATTCACACTTAGCCCTTTTCAAATTCTCTCAATTACAATGGTAAAAATGAACTCACATCCCATCCTTATATATATTTTCAAAAGTTAGTGCATTTATTTCCTCCTCCACCTACCAACAATCCTCTCATTAATTGACCATTTTCGTTCTTTCCACGTGGTACATCTTCACGCCCAAGCTATAACCTTCTAGACACCCTCCTACCTTTGGCTATATAACTTCTTCAACAGCACTTCCATGCACTCCGAGTACCTCACACTACGCCTTCCACTAGTAGTCTTTATGGCCTCTTCTTACCTCACGTTATACTTGTTTCTTCATCTATCTCCACCTATGGTCCTTATTTCCAGAAGAATTTTTTTTTTTTTCAATTCTCCAACTTGAATAACACCCGTAGTAGTTTGTTCCTTTCATGTGGACTTATTTTCATAGTCCTGTACCTGGATATCAATAACCTACCCCACACTAAGGGTATGTGTAGTCCTCTACGCATAAAAATTCTTCAAATAGTAATTAGCTTCTGTAGCACGTAAACACGCTTATTACACAAACACACCAACTAAATTGACAAAGCATAGTGACAAAGAAGGAAACACATTAAGGAAATGCAGAATTGAAAACCTAATCTAAATGGAAACACTTGCCTTATTACAAACACCAAGAAGACTTATTTATAGTAGGGCTTCAACCTACTCCCATTGAAGTAACTCGGGTAACCATATTCCATCAAGTGCCTCTAATTGACAAGCACCTGTTTCAAGTATGTGAGTGATAACATACGACCCCAACCAATGTACTTTGAGTTTACCTAGATGGCACAAAAATTTAGAATCATAAAGGAGCACCATCTTGTCCTATCTCAAGCTTTTTATCCTTGATGTGCTATCATGCCATGCTTTCTACCTAGCCTTCTCTTTTTTTTGACTCCAACGTGTGCTATTGCTCATCACTCATCCAACTTGATTAACTTTTCAATCCATTCTTCTAATGCTTTCTCATCAGCTAGACCTCCAACGTGCGTAATACACAAAGAAGGTAACATGAATTCCATAGGAAGAACTACTTCGCCAAAACACTAACTTGAAATGGTGTGGCTTTGTTCAACCTTTTATATGTTGTTCGATATGCCCAAAGTACTACAGATACTTTATCATCCCAATCCTTTCTTCCAACATCACATATTTTTGTCAATGTTTGGCTCAAAATTTTGTTGAAAGCCTCAAAGATCCCATTTTCCCGAGGATGATAGGGTGTAGTCTTATGGTGTGCAATCATGAATTCATCCAATAAAATTCTGATTGTCTCATTAAGAAAATGTGTGCCCCTATCACTAGGTCAAACTTAAAGGACATCCATACCTTGTAATAATATTTTCCCATAGAAACCTGGTTATTGTAGCCACTATGCAATCCTTTATAGGTGCTGCTTCTTCCCACCTTGTCAGATAGTCTATGCAAGTGATGATATAGCGTGATCCAGTTTCTACGCATGGTTGGTGAAATATGACCCACAAAATCTATAGCCCATTTCTCAAATGGTTCTAGCACTAGGAATAGGCCTTAATGGCATTTCATCTCATTGTCCTATTTTCCCAAGACACTGAACAATGATCACAAGCCTTATAATAATCCTTACAATCTTTATACAAGGTCTCCCACCATAATCCAATGAGTAGAATCTTGCACAGCAGTGGCGTCACCTACATAGTGGCCACCTACAATACCACCATGAGCTTCCTCCATGATATATGTGTGCTCATGTTCTAGTACACAACAACACAATACTTCATCCCAACCTAATTTGTACAGTCACCACTAATCAACATATAGGGTGTCATGTGCATATAGCAAGTTATTTCTTCTCCAAGGATTTCATTCCTTCTGGTGTCATGCCTATTGTTTGTATAAAGACAACAATGTCCTCTAATTCTGATGGTGCTCATTGTAACCTATATAACTATGCATCTGGCATGGTATCTTCAATTTCATGTGCTTCTTCTCCTGATTGTATTCTAGATAAATGGTCTGGTCCAGAATTACTTTTCCCTAGTTTTACCACAACTATGAAATCAAATTCTTGAAATAAGAGTACCCATCTACATATGCACCCTTGTAAAATGGGCTTTTTTTACCAAATACTTCAATGCCATGTGATCTATATAAAATAAAAATGGTGTAGCTAGCAAGTACTATCTGAATTTATGTAGCACATAGATCATTGACAAAGCTTCACGCTCTATAGTTGTGTAGTTTTTTCTATGCAGAGTCAACTTTCTACTAGCAAAATAGATAGGATGATCTATAATACCTTCTCCAGGATGAGCCAATACTATGCTCAATGGTCATGCCAAAGGCATCCACATGTACATGAAATGGTTGGTCCCATGAAGGAAAACATAGAATAGGTGCGTAGTAAGTTTCTCCTTTAATGTCTCAATGCACGTGCTGTGGTTCTCCCCAATAGAACATACCTTTCCTTTCAATAACTCCTCCAACAATGTGGAAACTTTGGCATATCCTTTAATAAACTTCCTATAATATCCTATATGACCCAAAAATCTACACACCTCACTCTGAATGGTAGGATCTTTTAGGCCTATAATGACTACAACCTTAGCTGGATCAACCAACAAACCTTCCTTAGATTATGTGTCCTAACAATATCCCAAATGGTGTAGCAAATATGCACTTTTTGATGTTCAAAGAGATACTCAACTATCTACATCTTTCAAACATTAAGCACAGATTGTCACAATGATCCTTAACTAATCCATACACCATCCAATCATCCAAATAAACCTGTAAGAAGTTGTGAATAAACTCCTTGAACGCTTGAACAACTATGCACGAAAATACAACAGGTGCATTTTTCAGACCAAAAGGCATCACAATATAGGTGAAGCTACCCCATTCAGTAGTAAAAGTAGTCTTTTCCTGATCCTCCTGGGAATCCTAACCTGATGATACCCAGAGAACCCATCTGTAAATGAATAGATTTCACACCCTACAACACCTTCTAGTATTTCCTCAATGAATGGCGTAGGAAAGGGATCAATCACACATGCAAATTCATCTCCCTGTAGTCCACACAGATCCTAATCCATCCATCCTTCTTGATATTGATCACCATTGACTAACCCATTCTGACTCATCAAGAGGGGCTTGATAATCCCATACTTCAACATTTTTCAATCTCTTCTTTGACCTTTTCACGCAAGTTGGGGTTCATCCTATGTAGGTCTCTTTCTAACTAGGGCACACACCCTCTTTAAGATTTATCCTCATCTCCCCTAATGATTCATGCATGCCTTTAAGTTCATGGTACCCCGAGGGAATAAGTCCTTGATAATCCCATAGTAGCTCTATGATTTTTTCCACTTCGAGTCTGACCAATAGTCCAATTATGGCTTCCTTAGGCTCAACATCTGATCCAATATTCACCTTCTTTGTCTTCATAGGTTCATGATAGGCACGTGTGGTCTTATCTACACTATCTAACACCTCACGCCTACCTATTGAATGGTTTATATCTAGATCTTCTACTTCTTCATCATCCACTAAGTAGACCATTTTTCCTTTTTCTTTCTCAAGGCAAGCATGCAAAGTAGTGTGGCATCGACCTCTGTCTCTTCAACAAGACACTCTTGAGTTTCCTTCATCCAATAACTCCTAAAGGAGTTCTTCATCCTTGGCACTATCTCCCATAGTTAAGCACTTTATGAATTTTAATGCTTCTTCCACCGAGGCTTGGTAGAGAAGAAGTCAAATGTCTGGGCCATTCCTACGCAATTAAATCCTACCAATTTCTAGTCTCTCTATGGAGTTCTGCATATACATACCAAGCACGCACAAACCTGAAAAGTGGAATAAAACTTGTGCACCCAGAGCGAAGGTGGTAAAGCTTCCTACCCCTCTAGTCCAGAGTCTCTCACACTTCTGAACGTGGTGCTGAACAAGTTGATTACCATGATAAGTGCATATTTGAGTAGGTGCATTGCTCCTAAGAACCTAGTGGCAAGAGAAATCCTAATTTCATTCCATCCTACAAGATTATCCTTATGGACCACCCACCAGCGTGTTGTTGTCCCATGTAGTGTATATGCTAGCATATTCCTTCTTTCCAATGGGTCTATCCACTGTTCCTCCATGGCACATGTGAACACCATAGGATCTCCTTCTCCAGTGTAACAAGGTACCGAGTTATTACCTATTCTCCTGACATAACGTGGTTTGTTTCCCCTTAGAAATATGCTCTTTACTTCATGCCCTACCAACTCATAAGTGCTATGAGCCCAATTATCACAAGCAACACTTGTAGTATCACTAATAGATCTATGCATCCTCCCACTGAAGGATTCCTTCTTTACATGGCTCAAGCACCTCTAGATCCTAGATGGCACGTACATAAATCCTATTCAGGTCTTCTTCACTCAAGGGCTCAACATAGGGCACATATTTTCCATCTGTTAAAGGGATAATAACTCTTTCCTCCTTGTTTTCAAAGCTGATATAACCCTTGTTGAACCAAAGATCAACATTATTTGCATAACACCAAGGATGCCCCAATAGAGCTGGGAAGCTATCTGACTCTTCTAACAAGCTAAAACCTCAAAATCTCTAGTGAACTTGGCTCCTTGTATGGTAATGGATGCATCTTTTAAAACTCCGATGGGAGTGGCCTTAGTCCGATTAGCCATGAACAATACATTAGAGGATGGCTGCAATGGGGTCTCCCCATTTGTACCCATGCATCTAAGGTAAGAACATTGACTTCCACACCTATATCAATCAATATATTACTCAATAACCACCCATCCACAACAACATTCAAAGTGATTTCCTTATCATAATCTAGGCTATGAGGGGGAAGATTTACATGTAGGATCTACCATCCAGTCTCAATACTTGCATGAGTATTTCCTTTTAACCAATTCCCCAATAATGGAATGATATTCTCCTAGCGCAACAATTTACACACTTCTCTCAAGTCATCCATATATCAGTTTGACCATCTCTGATGCTTTCTTTTTCTCCATCTTCCATGATTGCTCCTTTAAATATTGTATTTCACCCTAAAGATTCTTGAGTACCTCCATGGTTTCCTGGTAAACCTCCTTCTGATGGGTAGGATCTGGGTACCGTGCATGTAAAACCTCCTCCTTAGTGATGGTAGGATTCTGTTGTAATGCTTCTTCGCGCATGCGCGCTTCAACGCAGGTCATGATCTTTACTTAGCAATGCCTCAGATTCTACTTCCAACTTAGGCATCCACTATTTTCCACAACGCGTTGTATCCTAACCATCCATGTGCCTTTTTTTCTTGTTTATGTTATTTTCTAAGATGCTCATACAAGTCCAGGCATTCCTCATAGCTATGATTCTTTCCACAGAAAGAACATGTAATATTCTGAGGACATTCACACCTTGTAGTGGTTAGGAGATCCACATGTATAACATGTTCCGTGAGGGAACTCACTTCTTCCACCACCATGGCCTCATCCTCCAAATCCACCATGGTATCCTCGACCTCTACCACGACTACCTTCAAAATTCCCTTCATTCCGATCATAGTGCACCTGATTGTGATCCCGATCCTGATGCTCATTCTTTCCTTTAGAGTTATCTGAAACTCCTGTCTATCATACACCAATATCTATAACATCATGGATCTACCAATCAACCAAAGTCTTCCATGTCATGAGTCATGGACCTACAAATTTTACAGCAAAAACATTCTTCCTTATCGTGCATTGTAGTAATGGGAAAAATAACATCATGGTTTAAATGGCATATCTCACAATCCAACAACAATGAGCACACTCGATCTACGGGGACAACTATCCTTTGTGTGACCTTCCACTTCACAATTTGTGCACCAAATCCCTATGCACATCTCATGTGCTAATTTTCTGATAGTTTCTCCAACTACTTTTTGCCATAGCTGTGATATGTGCTTCTAAAAATGGGCTCACCCCAATGTCTATACTTCCAACTACCTCAACGCATAAAGGCTGCTTCAAGTGCTTTGCATGGATCAATGTATGTCTTATGTGATAATGCCCTCCTAAAAGGTGTAATCAGCCTCCAACAAACCATTGTGCATGTTGGCTTGCATGAATATCATAAGAAAATTAGATAACAACATTTTTAAAATGGGCATCATACTCTCTGACACTCTCAATAGTGCCTTGCTTAATATCCTTGAGCGCACTTATACTCTTCTACTCAAACTCAGGATGTGAAACTCTTTAAGGAAAGCATATTTTAAAGTTTTATAGTCTACGCAAGTCTGATCAGGGTCAAACTTTATATACCAGCTATGTGCATGCCCTTGTAACGTAGTAGAAAATTGGCTTTCCCTACACTTAAAATCCATGATTCCTTTTACGTGCCACATTATTTCACACATATGCACATGTTCAACAACATCTTCTATGCCCCTATACTCTAGAAGATGAAGAGACATCTCCATGTAAATATTCTGGGGTTGGTGTGGACCTTTCCCACCTGATCCAACCTCTATGTGTTTCCTCTACCTCCAAAACCACCAGATCCACCGAAGCTAGAGCCACCTATACCTCCTGATCCCAAACCCATGTAGCTAGGGTTAGACCAAAAGATGTACTTCCCTGTGTCCCAACAAGAGTAATCAACTACCCGACGGTAGTCTCATGAAGCATTACTACTCCTAAAGATAGTCCAAAATCTCTGCACACTTGAATTATGTGTAGATGATACACTTGAAAAGGTACTCCCATATAAAAATGAATCCATTTGCACTTCCATCATTATGCCTCTCTTATAAGACTCACTCCTACTCTCCCACTACTTGAATTAACTTATTGACTATTTGTTATACTAGATGCTGGAAAACCAAGTGCAAGGGCAAGGTTGCCAGGTGGATTCAGATGCATGCCCATGGCCCAGTCATTTCTACTGGGCACTTCTATGTGAGGCCGAGGAGGGTTCCTATCATGCTTTCCCAAATGGGGGAGTTCCTGAGGCTCGGGTTCCACGTCTTCTACGTGAACTTCAACTCCTTCCCAACTATCTTTCTCCACAATGCCATTTTCTCTGCAACCTCCCATTGCTTTCTCTACCTCCCTCTCATGTGCCTCATTATACTTAAGCCACCTTTCCTCTCTCTACCTTCTACCACTAGGTCTTCCATCTTTCACCAAACCTTCTCCTACCCCCGCATGCGTGGTGGGGTTTAGTTAGCCATCGGTTTTCTCTCCAAATTCAAAGTTACCATCAGATCTTGATCACCAATGGGAATGCCTTGTAGGTAAGTTCCCTGATATCATAAAAACTAGAATTCAGCTACCTCTAGGGCACGAATAAGTGGAAATTGAGTACTCCAAGATATAACTGTTCAAAACACCACGGAACCACGTATCCACAACGCAGTCCAAATCAAATCAACATCATAAAGGGTCTGAAATTCTTCCTACATCCAGACAAGTGTGCGATACCTCCAATTCCATTTAGATGCATAAGCAATCAACCACTCATACAATTCTACTAGAAAGATAACAAAGAATCTCTCATATAAACTATCATACAAATTTTATTCCACCCATACGCATGTGTTAAACTCAGATCTAATGTTGAACCTCCATGTGTATTCTTCTTCTAAATCATGTATCCACTCCTCAACACTTTGCTAGGTCAACCGGTATGTCTTCATCGTGAACCATCCTGAAAACAACTGAAAAGAGGTCCCAACAAATGAAACCAATGATGTAGCCTAGAATTCACCAATAAAATCCCAAGCATGTTTACACATCACTCAACCTAGACTGAGCATTCACCCAAAGCACGCAAAGGTACTAAGCCCTCTTTAGGGTTGTTATTGTAGGATGTTAGCATGATGAAGACTTAAAGCATTCAGATCTATGACTAATATATCATTCTACAATACATATTCAGATCTAGATCTAGAGAATAATAGACTTAAAAGATAACCATGATGAAATCAAACATGCAAGAACCAATTATACTCATGATTTGACACTCTTGATTCAACTAACACATTCCATTGCATTTAAATATGATAAATACACAAAAGCTTATTACAATAGATAACACCATAGTCTATGTTCATGCATCATATTTGGAAGATAACCTCACAAATAACTCATACTCCTCTGCATCCTCTATTATGCTACATAGTTCACTACATATTTATAAGGGTGGGGACTTTCCCTTCACCACTTATCTAATCCCAAAATAGGTCACATGCTATTATTATCCACGTGCCTTTACAAAAATAGCCACACATGCAAGTGCGCTAACAATAGACTTCTTCTAGTTAACTACTAGTAGTAGTAAATCTATTCTCAGCCCACATCCATGCAAAGCACTTCGTAGCTGATCCTCCAAAAATAGCCAATGCGTGTCGTGCAAGTCTCTAACCAGTTTTTGTGTTCCGCACACCATGTTCCAAAAATAGATCCTCATCATGAAAACGGCTAAGTCCTCGAATCTGCTCTGCTTCCAAAGGCGTGATTCCTTTCCAATCCTCCTACACTTTTGAATTCACAGAGAGGCTTTACTTGATTTTAAAATTTTGGAGACAGAATATGGACAATTTTTCTATTTTTCTCAAATAAAACCATGACCACCAAGGTAATAAGGTATGCCACAAGACCCTATGCATTCATTTAAACATTGGTCTAATAATTCATATATGTAGACCCCACCTTGGGCTAACACTCAAGGATGGGCCCCATATCCTAACCAATACCAACAATAGTGGTAACCTCAATTCCAAGGAAAAACACAACTAGAATGGAAACAACCTCCCCAATCATGATAATAACCCTGGAGGGGACAACAATGGAATAACCCACCTCCTAATTCCCAACAAGCTTATTGAAAACCTCCTTATTCGCAACAACAAAAAGCTCTAATGCCTAACCCCCAATAAGGATCCTAACCAAAAGCTACATATCTACTTGCTCAACCAATGCCTAATCCTAACAATAAAGCTACTCAGCTAGCCTATTCCACTAAACTAGCTCAATACCCTACTTATTTTGTTGATATCAACAATATCCATCTTCGCTTAGGAAGAGCACTTCCTTCACCAGCTGGACCTACCATTACTAAAATTGTAGAATAACCACAGTTGCTACATGATGACCCACAACAAGGATAGAAGATCTTTGCCGGTGATACGCAATAACCTCGCGCATAATTATAATAGGTGTAAAATATAAGATAATGAGCCACCATTCCCTGAAAGGTTACAAGAAAAGAAGATTGACCTTAGATCAAAATCTGATTTTGAATTTTTCAATCAACTTAAAGACATTTGTGTCAAAATACCATTGATACAAGCTATTAAGGATGTTCCCATCTACAATAAACTAGTTAAGGACCTATGCATTAAGAAGCCATGCAATAATAAGAAATACCCATCTACTATACATTTCATTGACAACTAGCGATATTATGCTTTGGAACTCAATTCTGCCCAAGTATATAGATCCGGCATCCCTCTAGTAAATGTCACAATCAATGGTACAATTATCGAAAACACACTGATTGACTTGGGAAACAATAAATGTAATGACAAAAAAATCATGGATGATTTGAAATTAGAAGGATTAAGACCAACAGCCACAGTCTTACAGCTTACGTAGAAAAATCAATAGTTAAGCTTGAAGAAGTTTTGGAGGATGTGGTAGACTCTGGGAGTACCTGCTAGCTTCATTGTTCTCCAACCAAAAAAAATCTTAGGAGGATATCCTATCATCCTAGAAAGACCATGGTTAGCAAATGTTGATGCATTCATCAAATATAGATCTGGTAATATGATCATATCCAATGGAAGTGGTACTAAAAATATTATTCTCTACCCCCTACACAGTCATTCAATGAAGAAGACCAAACCATTTGGGTGGAAGAACCAGAAGAAGACCAAAGCTCAGTTCAACAACTCATGATGTTGGAGAAGTCATGTATAATAAGACAAGAGGAGGATGTTCTTCTTTTAAATGTTTTACGAATGATTATGGTAAGAATGAAGAAGAAGATGTAAAATTGTAATGCATAAGTTGTCCTGAAAATCAAATCTTGTCATGCAACAGAGTACTATGAATGTTCCAGGTAAGAATTGCATCCTACACTAACTTCTTCCACGTTATTGTATATTGAATTCCGTAATTAGCACCATATGCTCTATAACTGATATTTCTAATCCAATGGAGATTACATCAGCAAGCCACTCAATGTGAACAAAACATTGAGCATTCAAAGCAAGAACAGCTTGCTAATTTTCCTTCTCAAAAGCACATGACAACATTTGTATGGGAATATGGATATATGCATAAATTCCATCCTAAACTATGTACTCATAAGATATACATAGATGACAACTACAAGCCAATAAGATAGCCACAGAGGAGAATGAACCCAATAGTGAGGGATATAGTGAAAGAGGAACTAAAGAAATTATTGGATGTTGGATTCATATATCTAATTTCGGATAGTCAATGGGTGTCATCACTTGTTATTATACTAAAAAGAATGACAAATGCATAATGCGGGTAGACAATAGGGAGCTAAATGTAAGAAGAAAAAAGGATAATTTTCCACTCCCTTTTATTGATCGGTACTCAAAAGTATTGTTTGCAAAAAGTATCTTTATTTTATAGATGATTACAAAGGCTACAACCTAATTAAGATTAAACCAGGAGGATCAGGATAAGACCACATTCACATGCCCATGGGGAACTTTTGCATACTTTATTCTTCCCTTTAGTCTATGCAATGCACCTACCACATTTCATAGATCATTTCTTAGCATCTTCTCATATCTAACCAATGATTTCATGGAGGTATACATGGATGGTTTTACAGTATATGGCAGCACTTTTGATGAAGCAATGAAGAGCTTAGAAAAATTTCTCAAGAGATGGAAAGAACATAACCAGTCCTTAAGCAACAAAAAATTTTATATGATGATATTTTAGGGGATATTGTTAGGTCATTATCTATCATCTATTGGAGTCCAGGTAGATCAAACAAAAATATCAGTGATTATAAACCTGCCAACACCTAAAAAGTAGAAGGATGTAAGGAGCTTCTTGGGCCATGTTGGGTATTATAGGAGATTTATTCAAGATTTCAGCAGAATTGCAGCACCATTATTTGTTTTGTTGGGAAAGGATGTTGCATTTGTATGGACAAAGAAATGTGAAGTTGCATTCCAAACTTTGAAGCAAATGCTAACTTCTACACCTGTTTTAAGAGGACTAGATTGGAGTTTTCCATTTCATATACACATTGATGCCTCGAGATCATGCCATTGGAGTTGTTTTAGGACAGAAAGATGGGATACTCAATTATGCAATCTATTATGTTAGTAAGAACCTGCAACATGCTGAGCTTAACTATATAGTCACTAAGAAGGAGTTTTTGGCAGTTATATACGCCATCAACAAGTTCAAGCACTATATCACGGGATATCCAGTATTTATCCACACAGACCATGCTGCCATTAAATATCTGATCAAAAAACCAATTGTAAGTAGCAGGATAATCATATGGTTGTTGCTCTTACAAGATTTTGATGTAACAATTGTGGATAAGCCTGGGAAAGATAATGTTGTAGCAGATTTTTTCTCAAGAATGGAGAATAATAATGAAGAAACAATGGTGGATGATTCTTTCCTAGAAGAATTTTTTTGCCATTTCTACCAAGACACCCTGGTATGCTGATATAGCCAGCTACTTGGTTTTAGGTAAGACACTTCCACATTATCTATATTATGAAAAGAAATATGTTTTTGAGAAAAGTGTGAATTTTTCTTAGATAGTTGGTTTCCTATTCCACATAGGGAAAGATAATGTTATGATAATATGCATATATGATGAGGAAATTTATGATGTCCTCAAATCCTTCCATAGTGAGCCATGTGGAGGACACTTTGTTACAAAAATAGCAGAGCAAAAGTATTAACAACGGGGTTTTATTGGCCCACACTACACAAGGATGCAACATTGTATGTAAGAAGATGTGATAAGTGCCAAAGATGTATATTTTATTAAAGAAAATCGAGTGCACTTAACTCAAGATATACACTAAATGATTGTGACATGTGCCTTGTTGGAGTTCACACCCTTGGATGCATGCATGAGGCTATATGTTGAGGTACTATGTGGCTGTAAGTAGTGTTTCTGCAGGCTCTATTGTTGCAGGTGTTGTTGTATAAAATAAGCTCTATAATAAATTCAATTAATTCTGGAGAGGGAAGATCTGGTGCTAACTATATTCATCTCTTTGTGCTAACTATATTCATATAATCAGGTTCTATTAAAAAGGAAAGAAAAATAGGGCTTTGGCTGCATGTTGCTGCAAGTGGATTCTCTAGTCTTTGCACCACAACCTTTCATAAGAGATTATGCACTCCTTGCCACAAATACACCAAATCCTGCAAAATAGAAATGCTAACAAAATAAAATATGTTAGTAGGTGGTGTTGATCACCATGAAGGTTGATCACATCACTTTTATTCCTCCCTGGGTATCCAACAAGCTGGATATACAAAGGCCACTGAAGATATCACTCCTCTAAAACTTCAGAAGATGAATCAATAAGTTTAACTTTTTTCCTCAATTCTGATGTTCTCATTTCCATCCTGATTTGGCCTCTCTGAAATTCTAAATGAAGGTTTTCTTATTAGTTGTATTTTTGTACAACCTCAATCTATGACCATTTACTAGTAGTTTGAATCTCACAGATCAATGGTGGTGAGTTTCACATCTCCATTGGGAAATATCTTCTCAACCTTATATGGACCTAGCCACCTTGTCCTGAGTTTTCCCATGTGGTCCTTGTATTTGGAGTCAAGAGAAGTGGCCAATCACCTTCTTGGAATTACCTTGGTTTGATGAACCTATCATGCCACTTGATCCTTTGTTTTTGTACCAATTCTATATTATGAACAACCTGCCTCTT
The DNA here is from genome assembly GCA_018340775.1 of Taxus wallichiana var. yunnanensis. Taxonomy (NCBI): domain Eukaryota; kingdom Viridiplantae; phylum Streptophyta; class Pinopsida; order Cupressales; family Taxaceae; genus Taxus; species Taxus wallichiana. The sequence goes on from CM031237.1 coordinate 958,385,689, forward strand.
CATTTCATCCAACTCATTGAGTTAAATAATCCTTTGCCTTTGAGCTTCATAAAAATCTATACCTAATTCCAAATTTTTACGTCCTATAATGTGACTTGTCTCCGACGTCACCCCATGATATCACAAAACCTCACTTCACACGCGAATATCTTTCAATTCAAATTAATGCCCACTTTTCAAGCTACATGTGAAATTAGTTAAATTTTTTGAAAAGGAAAACACTTGAGTTCTTCTGTTCATTCAAATTTTGCATAATCAATTCCAAGTGAAATACCTCTTGCTTGCAGAGCTTGCGGAAGTTACAAAACTTAACAATGGGGGGAGACTTGATAAGAAATGAACCTACAAACCATTCACAACTTTGGAATCAGCCACAAATTCTACAATACTTTCATGATAGTGGTTGGATGGATTACATCAATAAATTCCAAGGTTTCAATGAGTCTATGGTCATAGAATTCTCTACCACCTTCAGGATAAAGCGACAACAATCAAGGGTTTGCAAGTTAAATTTAATGATGAAATATTGGTTTCATTCACTAGACTACCAGCGGAAGGTGAGATGTTTCCTACAAAATCCAATCTAGAGGAAGCTTCTATACCTAAAGAAACACCCGTCCATGACAAACCTCCATCTCCAAAACAAGGTCCTAGACCCATCTCTCCTAACAGGGTTCTGGTTGTTGAAGCATTGCTAAATATATCAACACCAGATTCCTCTTCCTCCAAAGGTAAATGAAAAGCCTCAAGCAAAGTCTTTGAGTCGTCTAGGAGGTCAAACAAGCTTAATCCTAAAAAGACCAGAACCTCAAGGCCTAGTAGAAACATTCAAATTTTTCTAGATAGTGATGAAGAAGGACTAGAAAAGAAGGAGGAAGCTATTCCAATGGAAGTTGAGCAAGAAGTTCATATAGACACAGATGAAGAAAGTCATGCGAGAATGTACCAAGGAAGTGGAAAAGAAAAATGAGGAAGATTTCAAGTGAACAACCTACTCATAAGAGCCATACTAAACCAATTGAGGTTCAAACAAAGGTTGTTCATATAGGGAAACCCACATGCAACATGAAGAAGAAGTGTTAGTGGAAGAAATTGAAGATTTAACCAATTTTTATAAGAGCCCTAATAAAACAAAGGTTTTGTTAGAGTAGGTATTTACCTTAGCTCATGTTCACCTAGGTACTTTATTTACCTTTATTGTATTTATCCTCACCCACTTATGTGTGTGGATATTTCTTTCATCTTATTTAGATATTAGGGGATATTATCTAGTTGTTAGGTATAGTTATTTCCTTAATGTATGATATTGACTAGTTCTTTCCTTGATCTATGGTATTGACTAGATCCTTGATGTCTAGTTCTCTCCTAAATCTATGGTCTTGACTAGTTCTTTGATGACTAGTTATTTCCTTGATTTATGGCTTGATCTACGACCTTGACTAGTTCTTAGATTGTTATTCCTTACCTATTTAAGCAAGGTCCATTCTCATTGTATTGCATTGAGTTCCATAATAATATATGATATTGTTGCTCATTTGTTTGCAAAGGTTTATGTAAAGTTATTCTAGCAAATTACTTTCATCTTATTGATCGTGGTGTTTGATTAACATCTGTGTTCTTCGCTTGTACGATCTGATTATCATTCCTTTTAGGTTGTTCATTCTTAACATGAAGAAGATGTAGTGACCAAGGAAGGTGAGGAAGTAACAACTATGGCTACAGATAATGAAGAACATCCTGGGAAGTGTTAGCAGAACCAATACATGAAGCAAAGACCAATGCCATGGATACTAAAGAAATTTTTCCACTTGATATAGAAGAAACAATTGAAAACATTGTCCAAACCTTTGAATCAGAACATGTTGATGAATCTATTGAGATAATGCACATAGAAAGTCCTCTGGTTGCTTGAGACATAGCTCACGTAATTATAGAACTTGTGTCTCCACCAATGCCACCACCCAACCTACAACCATAAGTTGTCATAAAAGAAGTTTTTAGAGAGCCTCCTAGGCTAGTATGTAGAAATATGGAAACCCAAACCACTTTAGAATATTGGGTGCAAAAGTTTGAGAATTATTTTAACAAGCTACAAAGAAGGTGGGAAAGGGAAAAGGAAGAGTTACTCTTCCAACATTAGCAAGATATGGAGGAAAAATATAGACAACTAAGGGCCAATGACAATGAGATTGCAAGGCTTAAAAAGAAACAAGAAGCTACAATTCAGGTAACAAATGAAATATTCAAATGTAGACCACCATCAAATATTTATGTTATCTTATTAAAGAAAAACATGTTGCATTTGAAATATACTTGTATCAACAATGGCATCCCCTTTGATATCAGTGGAGCCAGACCTTTCTTCATAATATATCTAAAATGCCCCATGAGATCCAGTTACTTCTTTGTGAATTGTATATGTTTAATTATTCTTTAGAGTATGACAGAGATTGGATCCCTATTCTCTACATTGGTGATGTACAAATTTAGGTATTATGGTCTTACTTCAAAAATGAGTTATATAGGGGAAAAACTGTGGAGTATAGACAATTGTGCAAAGAACAACCACTAATGATTAGAGCAGAGGAAAACAATACCAAGGCAATGATTGAAGAGTATGGTAAGTTTATGAAAGAGAAGAAAATAAAACAGAGGGTATATAGGATGAGAGAAGAAGTCCATGATGAGGCAAGAGATTACATTAGGTTCAATGGTGCGGAAATAGTACAGGCATGCAGAAGAAGATGGGAAGAAATATCACTAGAGATGAGGAGAAAATAAATGCATTCCTATCCAAACATTATCCCAACTTTCCAGAGAATCAATGCATATATTGAGGTAGCTAGGGGATGTGGAAAAACTTGGTTCCCTATTGGATATTATCCACCAATTTTCCACTATCCAATACCTCACTGGTCTGGGAACAAAGAACTAAACGAGGAACTGTAGGAAAGGGTAATGGAAAAGTTCAAAAGGAATGCAGGATATTTCTTTACAAAACCAGAAGGCATCTCACTCCCAATGGATTCCAGTGACTATGCAGTATAATACATGTTGATTCCAAGAAAGCAGAGGATAGACCAGTGAATGCTTGAATGGGGACATTCAAGAAATTAGGTCCGAGGGTGTGATGAAACCCTTTAATTATTATTTTAATTACCTAATTTTTTGTATATTTTGTATACCCTTGCACTTTTTATCCCAGCTTACTATGTCGACATTTCCATTTTGTTGGCCCGAAAATATCGGGCAGTGCAAGTCATGGGGAAACAAGCCAACAGTGTGGCAGGCATAGCCCTCTTTGAGACAAAGAAAGTGAAACTAGTTTATTGCTAATCTATCAAGCAGGAATATGTGAAAATCTACACTATTCTAACTTTAGGGGTTTGGGATCTCATCCCAGTAGAGGTAGTTCCAAATACAAACAGAAAGGTGGGAAGGAAGGAATGGAGGAGGATAGATCTGAAGGAAGAAAATAAATGAATTCCAAGACAAAGGTCAGAAGGTTTATGCTTTGGGCTGGTAGTAAACAGAGCCAAACTTACTTGCATAAACAATTAAAGCAACACTGATGAACATATGACGATAGTAGGAATGAATATAACAGAATAAAAACATAGATCTAACTTAGGAAAGACCTGATGCAAATAACATGCACATTAAGCACAAAGTCTGAATATGTGTATTAATATCTCTTTTGTTGCAAGAAAACACAAAGTCTTTCTCTCCTCACTTCTCTTTTCATATAAAAAATGTTCACCCAGAACACAACTATTCCAATATTTATAGAAGGAGAGGAGGAAAGAAGACAAAAGCAAACCCACTACTTACAAAATATTTACAAAAGATCTAGAAAATATCTAAAAAGTCAACAGTTGACTTGGGCAAGTTTTTGGATGGCAACATCCCATGGTGCAACATGGATTAGGTCATCGTGTATGCCAAAATTCTTTTTAAAATATTTTACAAAAACGGTCAACGCATTCTAGAAAGGAAAAGCTACTCTTCATCATCCCTCTACTCAAACTTGGTGTCTTGCTTTTGATCAGGAGAGTCAATGTGACACTGCGCTTGATATTTTGCAAACTTGCTGATCATTTCTTGAAGTTGATCATGGTCGGGACCATTAAAATGGTCGTGAATGACTTCACAAGTTTCTTTCTCGTTCTTGAGCTTGTCAGGTAACTCGGTAAAATTTTCACATGCATCAATTAAAAAGCCAATGAAATCACAGCAGGCCAAGAGGTTATTGATTGACTCTTGGTCGAAAGTGACCTCTGGTGCCAAACCTTGAGTGATGATAGCCTTGAAACATTGGAATGTATCATCTGCTTCCCTCAAGTTATACGATTCACTGAGCATCCCTGGAGCCATTTTTGCAACTGTCTGCTCCATGTTGTATCGTGCTTCCAGGGCTTCATCTTTGACTTTATCAATTCTCTCTAGGATATATTCCATCTGATCAACCCGATAATCTAATGCAGTGAGAGCCTTATTATGTGCATGTGGGTGATTGATAACACCGACATTCAATAGGTCGTCAGCTGAGCAGTTAACCATTGCTTGGAACATTTCTTGTTACAACCTGGCATTATCCAACTCTTCGATAGGGAACTTGCTACTACTTGTAGCTCCTTATTTGCTTGGGTTATATCCTGATAGAGCAATGTAAACTTCCCAAGAACTTCTTCACCATCTCTGAGGATCCACTCGATCTAGGATGATATTGTTGTGCCTTGTTCACCAATCTTAACATATTCATTCATTTTCTCCTGACTGGGAACTTGAATGGGTTCGGCGGTAGTCACAGGAGGAGTGTTGCCCATTTTCTACAATGCTTGTAGGAGATGTTTGTTTTGTTCTTTGAGTATCCTTTTCTCCTCTTTTTCCTCTTGGAGCTTCTTACAGAGAGCATCTACAATAGACAAGGCTTCCCCTTGTAGGCTTTCAGATGAGGTCCCCATTGTGACTTGAGTCACCGTGAAGTCTGTGGGAGATAGATCTTCTTTTCTCTTGGTGGGATCTGGGAAAGCTATCTCCATGAATCTTTCTCCTGAAGTGCCTTTAGAAAAGTGAGTTATCACTTTCTGCTTCTTGGTTCCCTTTTCGAATAACAGAGAAATCCATGGTCAGTAATGGGAACTTTCCTCTTATGCTGGCTCAGATGGTCAGAAATCCAACTAGGACTTATGGGAGTGGGAGCGGGGAAGAAGAAGAAGAAATGAGAGTGAGAGGGGAAGCAACTACAGAGGCCTTAGGGAAGTGTGTTAAAACAATCGGTGGTGGCATTGACAGGGAGTCCAATGCACCAATGCTTATGGGTCCGGAGTTACTAACGAAGAAGAGAAGGACATGGAAACGGAAGGGATCTTCATCAGGATTGAGGAAATATTGGGTGACATATCCGCGAGAGAGAAGATGGAAGAGGTGGGAGATGGAAGGGAGGAAGCGAGAGGAGAAGACACATCCATAGGAATAGATTCTTGAATGATAAAAGGAGGAGGAGTGGAAGAAGGAACATTGGGTACCTCAGTAGTTGCAGTTGTGATAACATCCTGGGTGGATGTATCTATTGAAACATCTGTTGTTTCTTCATCACCTAGAGACACCAGGTCAACTACTTGCTTCTCAGAAGTAGGAGGAAGGCCTTCAAGAGTTTCTTCTTATCTGCTTGGTTCTCCCACCTTGTCCTTTCCTTTTCCTTTTGGCACATGGTCCGGCCTTGGAGGTGCACTGCCTAAAGGAGAAGTAGTGAAGTCAACTCCGAGGTATGTAAGGCCATTCTGATTGCACCAATGTTCGTTGTCTTTGTAATGTGGGTTTAACCCTTTCTTGAATGGTATTTGGTACTTTAGCTCTGTCGATATTCTCTAATGGCCAGTTGTCCCCATCTGTGTCAATGTAAAACTGCAGATCAATTTATTGATCAGTCTCTTTGAATTTCTTTGGGACAATGGAAACGCCATAGTGGATGATCTCCTCTAGAGCTAGCTAGGAGTGATCCTTTTGCCTAATGTCTATCTCATGGGTTAGGTCTATCCAAATGTCCTCAATCTCGAGAACATGGATGGGATCAATTTTTCCTTCGGGAGGTAACTCTGACAGAAAAGGTTGGCCTTTCTAGGAATTTTTGCTTTAAATTCAGCAGCTCTAGCTCAACATACATCTCCCGTGCTTTAGCAAGTGTAGGGTAGGTGTATCAGCCAACTGTAAGGGGGAATGGAGTTCCTCCTTTCTTTCTCTTCATACACTTTTCATGATAAGTGATTAACTGCCTTGAAAATTCCAGGAGGACCAGCTTCGGCCCTACAAACCTTGGCAGCTTTGTTGGTTCTCCCTTGAAATTCACAGCTCTGAGGTATGTGAATGTGGGGAATTGTGTGAACAATGCTCCCCATTTCTTTGTAGCAGCAATCACACTCGGGTTGGTTCGATTGTGTCTCATGTTTGGTCTCAACAAACAGAATACCTCATAGAAGAAGGCATCATTTATTTTGGAGAATTGGGAGATGCTAGCTTTGAGCCTTAGCTCTGGGTAGAACTCATATATCTTGACTTGGGGCCATACCCCATTTTGAGTTAACCCTGCGAAATCCCTTTCTGACGCAATAGTGTATACAATGTAGGAATTCATGTAGAACTTCCCAGTTGTTAGAACTTGTTGAAGCTACTTTGTGAGATGGTGTCACTTATGATTTCACCCCAGCCAAGCGTTGATCAGGTGCATTCTTTCTCATATTCTCTAGGTATCTCAACATCCACTTGTGGAAATAATGGGCATCAGGGAGCCCAAATACTCTATTCAAGAACGTGATTGTATCACTCAATTCTTCATTAAAATCACTATGGTGGATGGTTTGTGGCCATCTGGTCACCGAATTCTTGTTCTTTAGATAGAGTTCATTCATCATCTACATGCACTGATCTTCATTATCATCCCATGCCTTCTTGCAGTCTTCAATACTTATTTCCACATAGTGCCTGTGATGAGGAATGCCCAGGATCATCTCAAAGTGACGAGCTGTGAGGTTTATGATTGTCTCGTGTTATTTATTTTCAACACATCTAGTGTCTTTGTTATAACATCGGGCAATCAACATGATGAACTCATTATTTATGGCACTCACCGGAAGCCCAGCTGCAAAGTGCAATCCACTGCCTATTAACTTATTCATCCATGGGCCATTGTTCACCTTGGTGGTCCTTACCCAGAAATCATCCATGTCAACATGACCTAGCTCAGAGTCTCTGATGTCAAGGTTGCACTCGACATATGAGTCAAGAATTTTGACTCTCTGGTACTTGTACTTCATTTCTTGCTCTGACTGCTTAGCTTTAGCTTTAGCTTTAGTCGGTTTCTTGCTTGACGAAGACATATGTGAGTTCAAGAATGGATGTTGTTGTTCTGCAAGAAGTATCAAGAAGGTCCAACACAGAAGAGCCATGTCAACCATCATGTTATTCATAATGAAAGTTTGAAGAATAACATAACACCTTCGAATGTGTGAGAAAATAGTTAAGTTTAGCTTGTAGAAGGAAGAATGAGCAATTTTAAGCCTTAGGGCGCAAGGTGCAAGTTTACAGCAGGCTATAGGAGCTTTTTATTACATGGTGCACTTTTCTGGATGTCAACATGAAAATTTTGGCACCAAAGGATAAAAAGCATGGCACGGGTCTGCAGCAGACAACATCTTATGTTGATGTTGTGGAAGTTGCGCTTGTGCCTTAGAAAAATCTTCTAAGTGTTCTTTGGTTGGGCGCAGAAAAAGTTTATGTTGCATGAGAGTAAAGTGCACCAAAGCACAACTTTGGAAGAGGTTGCAAGGAAAAACAGTGCGCCGTATTAGTTCGGCGCACTTTCTGAGCGTGTAACATCTCTGAAAATTATGCCAAAGGATAATAATTAACAGTTTGGTCAATTTCTTGATTATCACTTTCCTCCTTTTTGGATTTGTCAGATGGCCAGGAAGAGAGGTTTTTTTGCAAGGCAGCAAGCAGGGATAAATGGTTTATAATTTGCTTTAGTGAAGGGGCCTTCCAGATTTGTAGATCTGGAAGGAGAGGAAAAGAGGGTTTTAGCTGAGTTGGGAATTTATTAGGTTCTTTGGATTTTAACCTTTTGACATGAATCCTAATACCTAACACAACAAAACAAAAAAACCACAACTAGGAGAGGAGCCACTTACCCGGATTTATAAAACACGAAGAAAGATGCGGGGTCCACAAGCTTGAAAATGACACGCGAGGGCTGACAGGGATGACTGACACATGTAGAGAGAATACTTTTCACAATTTCCAATTCATGAAAATGACATGTGTCAGGCTCATATTTATAGAAAAATTGACATTTATGACCTCACCAACCTCCTTTGGCGCGATTTTTGGAGTGTCGACATGAGGAAAATTATGCCTAGGAAAATGCTTAGCGCAAATTTATTGATGTTAACACAACATTTTCACACTAAAGGATTTAAAAGGGGCGCAAATTTTGGGATGTTGACATGAATGAAATGGTGCCCAGTTCAAAAGGGCGCAGTTTTGTGAGTGTCGACACACAACTTTCTGCGCCGAAGGATAAGCTGAAAACGGCTAAGTCTTGAAACAACTTGATTTTTTGAAAGGGAGTTTTGGGCTATTTCAACGTTATCAAACTTCCTTAGGGGTCAAAACAGAATTTTTGGTATAGTTACCTGCAAATTGCCCTTGTCAATTTTGTAGGATAACACACTTGAACTTAAACTTATGGCACTTATATTAATTAATATAACTATTACTAAGTTACTATATTTTATGGATTTCAAATGTGCATGTTAATCTCTTTGATACAATGAAATGATTAATAATGCTTTGTCTGAATGCCATACTTGTTGCAAGAAGTTTTTATATGTTTCCACTAACATGCAACCAAAGAAACTTTGTCACAATGTAAAGGGACTCATCCACAACAACTGACATGCAAATAAGTAGGACTCGTCCACAACAAAGCACTTATAGCCAAAGGAGAACACACACATATACAAGACCATGATTGTGGAAAGTTGATCAACGTGGATACTTCACCTGAGTTTACACAATCGATAAATAAGCGATTATGACAATAAGAAGGAGATCTCACGCTAATACCTCGATTATGCTCTCAGACTTCACAAATCGTGGGACTAGTTGATTTAACTTGATAGATGATTGTTGGAATAAACAATTAGTTATGTTATTGTATTAGAACACCTTTTCTCAATTTTATTTGTATGCATAAGAATCTACGGATTTCTTGGTAGTGATATTTTACTTAATCAAAATGTAATTGTTAGTTTGAATGAGTCTCTCTTGAATATAAACAGAATGACGAGACTGTAGTAGATATTGATCCATAGTTAAGGAATTGCTGTAAGTTTCATTCTAAATCTTCATGATGATGAATAAAATATGAGTTATATCATTTTGTTGTAGACACAAGCCTTATGAAGGGTTAACACCCAAGGCAGTCCCACTTGTGGTTTTCTAAACCCGCCTTTTCTTTTTGTTTGCTATTTTAGTTCCTTGCATGAATATATTAGAATTGCAGCAGTTCATTCCTTTACTTGTGTTATGATTTTATCTGTTTTATTACTTAGTTGTAGCACCTACTTTCATCTGCAACGTAGTTTATTTCCATCACTATATTTCCAATTGTTGTGACATCAATATTTTAATTTAGACCTATTAAACACCTATAATCATGTATACAACACCGTGAGTTGTTGAAATTTTATGTCCCTAGGTCTAATGAATAAATGACCATGGATTAGTGAATAACATATTAATCGTTGTGAGTTAATTTTCACCACCACACACTTTTGGCCATACATATAGAATTTCAAGCCCGAGTTTACGGAAAACATAATAAAATGTCTACATTGTATGATACCAAGGCTTGAATATTTGACACCAACCCTCGTAAAATATGTTGACATATAATGCGATAATAAATTTTTATGTCAATTTCTAATCCCTTTGAATATTGTCTTCAATGGTCACGAGAAACCCACATTCATAATAGATCTTTCAAGCTACACTCACTAAGAGTAAGATGAAAAAATAGACTCATTTTCCTTTGAAAATCCTTACACAAATTTCAAATAGAAGACATATATGTGGACTTTGGAGGAAACTTGAAGTGCTTCAAAACCAAGATAGAATGAATAAACATTGTAAACCTACCTAGATGATTACAGGAGATGGGAGACATCCAAAAAAACATATTTTTATGATTTTATTTTATTGTTTCTTATTTCTATTTTAATGTTCCCAACAAAAACGAGGAAAAAAATAACTCAAAAAAGAAAATTTCAAAGGAAGAGGGAAAACCAATGATGCATGGGTTCATACCTTGTCTCTGCAAAATCACTTGTTCGAGCCCTCTCCTATGAAAAAACTATCACCTATAAGTTTTGGAGACCAAATCACAGATTGGTGGAAAATATTCAAAATTTATTACCACATCGTGGGGTCCCCTCTTCAAGTAATCGATCTGATCACATTCCAATCTTAAGAACAAGTTTGTTGAATCTTGGCGAATAAAAATTTGGATGGATTTGTAGGGATATCCCGAGGAGAAATATTTCCCATTTATGTTTGTTTTCCTCTGAAAATACCACCGGAAGAACCAATGAAATACATCTTCACCACAGACCACGAGAATGTGATGCACCATGGTCTCCATCAACCGAAATGAACATATCCCAACTTAGAATATGTCAACAATGCCTTGTAGCACATGTGTTGTATTATATTTTCCTTTACCCATATGGTAGTTGCATAATTGATTTTCCTTTGCACAAATATTGACACCAATGTAATGAAGCATAAGCATAAAACTAAGAAATGGATCTTGTGACCTAATAGAGGAGAATCCATGAGAAGCTACATGTAAAGTGACTGGAAGCATAATGGCAATATGAAGCATTTTGAGGAATATTTGTTTGCAAAGGTATCTATTAGAACATTTAATGACTAAGTGGGATATCTTAAACCCTTAGTACATTTACAGATCAATGAAAGGCCTCTATCCACTTAGTGGAGTGTGATCTAGATTGATTTGGGAATCCGTTGTGAAGTTATTGTGTTTAGGCAAGTCCATATGTAGCAAATTTACGAGTTTCGTTGCAAGCTTAGGATAGGTCATATACTTGGAATGCTTAGAGAGTTCTTGTAAAGTCTTGTCATAATATTTTCATTGAGATGTAATGTCATTGTGCCTAAGTTTGCAATCTCTTCATCAAATTAATAAACTAACCTTGTGTTGTTTATTGTTAAAGCCAGTGCCAAGATCTTTACTTCCATTAGATCTATCTTTGGATTTGTGCGTTGTGTGGTCTAAGGAAACCTTTATTGGGAACCCTAATCTTGATGACACCACATGTGAAGGATAACTTAAGGCTTATAATAAATTCAATAAAATGATGCCACTTATGAAGAATTATTAGCGAGCTACTTTTATTTAAAATGTACGTGAATTGGGTAAAATGTGCCCTTAGTACACACTTCAATACCAATCTCCTTAGTCATCACGTGTGTATGTGTTCTAGTAAACCCGAAATAACAATGTTAAGCCCTTGGTTTTGATAAATGTTTCTTTTTGTTAAATTGAAAATATTTCAATAAAGAAATCTGCTATGTAATAAAAATAATAACTATTCTCCCCCTCTCTATATATATTGCTTCGATCATATGATTTTTTTCATCCTTTCGTATCAAAGACATCGTTATCCATTTTTGGTATTTAGTGAGATTTGTACTTTGCTAGATGCTTTACTAAGGCATTATCACTTAGTTTCGTTCCTCTTTAATATTTAGTGGGATTTGTCCCTTGATGAATGGGATGACAATGCACTTTTACCATCATCCACACTATTTATATTTTGATGGATTCTCTAAGAAGGTCCTTTTACCTAGTCTAATCCCTTTTCAATTTCTAATGGTATTTGTACATTGGTGAATGGAGTGATAATACACTTTTTACCTTATCCCTATCATTGGATTACAACTTGTGTCAAATGCTCCTATATTCCATTCTAAATTAGTTGCACTTTTATGGTGCCATGGACCCATTTGTTAGTTTGTGGACATTAATATTTTGTCTTTCTTATAATCTCAATCAACTTTCCTAGCCTTAACCAAAAGTCATATATTAATCCCAAAAGTGAGGCCGAAAGACATTGCAACTCTTGCTAGATATGCAAAACATCCCTAAACCTTTGAGTGATTAGATTTAGCTATAGTATTTTTATAGAATTATGTACAATAATTGTGCCACAAATGGTGTAGAGGCTTATTGGTTTTTTATTCATAGCATTAGGTATTGTTTACATTGACCTCTAGTAATTTGAGGCTATTTCATTAACATTCTCTTCTGCAGAAATGTCTGAGATCAACAATCATAACACTAGCATAATCAATTGTACCCTAGAGGTAGAAATATCCACAAGCTTTTAACGGGTAGAAATATGACCTCTTGTAGATAATTGTTGTGATCCAAAGCTCCTTATATTGGTAATGTTATCATCCACATTCCATGCTTCTCCTAGTTGAAACATTCAAGTGGGCTATTGTGTCCTTGTTTTTCTTCCATACGAAAATCCCTTGCAATATCCACTACCTCTTGATTGGTGACCTAAAACAAACATTAAGGGTAATAAGAATAATCTACTGAAATGAAATCTGAAAATTTGATCAACATACAAAGGACCTCATTCTTCATCATAAAGTATACAAGCTAAATTAGATGAAATGGGAAAATCCATACCAAACACCCTGATCTAATTTGTTAATAGAGATTAATATCTCTTTAGTGAAGGTTTAAATATAAACACAAACGATGATTAAATAAACAAGAGCAAAAATTCACTTGAAAATTCAATCCTACCTTCTCCCATAGCCCATCAGATGCGATTATCATAAGTTCACCATCAGAGGTAATAAGCATCTTTGTGGTGTCTAGTTCAACTGATAACCATTGTTTTAGGTGCAAGTCCCCTATGCTTCTAGATATAGCTAAGTTTCCATGTACTCTACAAGATCCATGATGAATATCCACGTACCCACCCTACAAGAAACCCCTTAAAAAGCATCGGTATCTCATAACTGATTATGGTGGGGGAACAAATCAATGATGAAAATTATGTTTTAAGTTATTTCTTACTAGATTCTCAATCCTTCTCTTTTCTTTCTTTGTTCCTAGTTTATGATCACATGTAAGGGCTTCAACATTTCCTCTTCTACTCAACATAACATGACAATCCCCGACATCACCAAAAACTAAACAACCATCCTTAATCAAAATAGTTACACAAAAAGCCCCACTATCTACACCTGGTTGTTAGAACAACCCAACAAGATTAATTCAAAGTAAGTTACTATTATTAACTTAAAAATCAAATGATCCAAAAAAATAGGGAGAAGAAGTGGGAGAACCTAACATGCATCAATCTAGATATATCAGCCTCAAATGAATTATTTAAAAAAATTATCCCACAACCAAATAAGTTTCAATACAAAACAATACATAATGTCTCTTCACAAGCCCAACTTATCCAATCCAAGAAGTTATTAGAACCCAAAATTTCTAAGCTTCTAGCAGTTCACCTTCTCTAGAAACTCATTGTATGTTTCTATATAGCTAGCTTTAACCGCCCGCTCTAGCTTTCCATCTTGTCCCCATAACTTGATCTTCAAATCCACTATCTTTTGTTAAAGTTTTTCTGAACAAAATCTGCAGCTTATGGGCTCCATGCCCATCATAAACACCAAAGAAATCCTGTCCAAACCCCATAAATAAAGAACAACTTAACCCTTCCTCGAAATAACAAGAAAAACTATCCGAAATACCTTTAAAGTTAACTATGAATGCATTATTGCAACACTGAACAAGCATAAAGCACTAAGTTTATAACAATATAAATGATATATAATAGGTTGTTAGGTTAGGTTCTTGCTCCAATCGCTTTTTCTACTCATTTTAGCTTAGGGGTCAAGTTTGATTAGATTAGTAAGTTGACTTATTTGAATAGGGAGGAGAGGTGCATGCAAAGATATTTAGAATTGCATTAACATGTTGGGGCTAGAAAGAAGACACTTAAAATATATCCTTTCAAAGTATTCAAAGGATATATACAAAGTGACAATATTGGAAATCTCTTTGATTTTTCATTCATAGCTCTAGTACCATAATATAGGGTGGAAAAAGAAAGAAATAATTCAAGCTTTCATAAATGGCCCGAACATATAGAATATCTACTAATAATTGAGGTATTTTATTACATGTTGATCATCCCCATTAATGTTTGTAGTGGCCTTGTGGGTATCTTCCATGATTTCCTTCTTTCCCTTCTTACAAGAAAACCCATAGTGTTCTCCTTCAAAACTAGTGGCTCCACGCCCATCATAAACACCAAAGAAATCTTGTCAAACCCCATAAATAAAGAACAACTTAACCCTTCCTTGAAATAACAAGAAAAACTATCTGAAATACCTTTAAAAGTTAACTATGAATGCATTATTGCAACACCGAACAAGCATAAAGCACTAAGTTTATAACAATATAAATGATATATTATAGGTTGTTAGGTTAGGTTCTTGCTCCAATCACTTTTTCTACTCATTTCACTTAGGGGTCAAGTTTGATTAGATTAAGAAGTTGACTTATTTGAATAGGGAAGAGAGGTGCATTGCAAATATATTTAGAATTGCATTAACATGTTGGGGCTAGAAAGAAGACACTTAAAATATATCCTTTCAAAGTATTCAAAGGATATATACAAAGTGACAATATTGGAAATCTCTTTGATTTTTCATTCATAGCTCTAGTACCATAATATAGGGTGGAAAAAGAAAGAAATAATTCAAGCTTTCATAAATGGCCCGAACATATAGAATATCTACTAATAATTGAGGTATTTTATTACATGTTGATCATCCCCATTAATGTTTGTAGTGGCCTTGTGGGTATCTTCCATGATTTCCTTCTTTCCCTTCTTACAGTAAAACCCATAGTGATCCCCTTCAAAACTAATGATTTCTTCCTTGGCAGTTTTCTCATTCAGGCTGATCATTTTAAGATTTCTAGGATATTGATTAATATCAAGTTTGAGGCAACATTTTATTTTGAGTAGAGGCAAAACATGAGCATTGAAAATACAAACATCACCTTCTATCTCAGCATTGACCTCTGCCAAAACTCCTTCTTCATTATGTTCTTCTTTCACCTTAGGAAAATTTTTCCTGCTCCCTCTCTCTGCAAGAGCTTCAAAATTTTCCCTGAACATTCATGTTATTATTATGATCCCCTTAAAATGGAGGAGGGTGATTCTCATCATGAATGAGTAGATGAAGCGTAGATGCATGTAATGAATTCCTTGAAGGAGAATGATGGTGTTGGTGGTTCACATTTCTCAAGTTCAGATTCAAACTTGGAGAACATGCATTGTTCAATGGGGATGATCTCACGACTAGTGATCCTGAATGCATCATCTATGTGTTGGAATCAATATCATTGCTAATCTTCAAGAATGGGGATCTCGTATGAACCCAACACATGGGAGCAAACTAGAGCAATAATGCAAGACATATTTTCTTTTCTTATGCAAATTCAAACACCCACAACAAAGTCTCAAACAAATATACACACAAAAATGTGAAAAACACCAATTAACAATGAGTAGAGATCAAGTTTGGAGCTTCTGATCAGTGATCACAATAAGGCTTAAAACCAAATGCCCAAATTTGAAGCCCGACTACTAGTTTGTAGAGGTACAAGTCTTCCACGACCAACACGATATGGATTAGATAGCTACCCACCAAGGGTGTACAATGAGTCAAGATTTTGGGATGTGGATGGTCATGATCCCATCATGCATTAACGTCCATCTACGCATTCATCTCCATTATTCGCCATCCGAAACTTGTCAAACTTGACAAAGCTGCGAAAAAGATAAATGGCTGAGATTTATTTGATCAACGCATTTGTACATATGCAAACCATAACCATTCAGATTGTCTCTATGTGTCAAATCTTGGTGAGTTCATCTCACTTATAGAATGCTTATCGCGTAATAACACGATGTAAAAAAAAAATTAGACGTCATCCTTTTTCAAACAACTCGGACTTTGGCCTAACGGGAATTATGCCTCAATTACTTAAGTAGTTGTAGTCTTTATTACGTGAATAAATTTTTGATGGGACACATGTGAGAATATAAGATAGTGGGAATGAGATTAAAACGTTAAAAAACAAGATCCGCGTGAATGCGGCCAATTCATGCCTCTAAGGGTTGAATGATACAAGACATAAAATAGCTAAGAATATAATAATGTGTAATTATTATATGGCAATGTTTTGTTATGCTTACACTACTATGGGCTCATAACAATTATTTGTGACACATGCTACTTTGCAAATGTAACAAAAAGTCTATTCAATTGTTAAAAGATATTCAAGAGGAGTTTTAAAATGTTGTTTAAAGATTAATTACAATTAGTTTTAATGTTTGAAGTCTTTAATATATAAATATTTATCAAGTGGGAAATTGTAATTCACAATATTAATAAAATTATAATCTAATTAAGTTATAATAAAAGAATTAGAATAAAATTGATTGTGACATGCTTGAGAATATTTATACCTTCAAAAATAATAAATATAATGACATCATGCATTTTTGAATAGGTGACATGCATTTATTAATATTTTATTTTGAAAATGAATAGAATATTAAATTTGTACACTTATTAAATGTTGATGTTAAAGTTGTCATAATTGTTGTGACACTTGTTAATTGTAGATTTTTTCTTTCAAATATTATTGAAAAGATGTACTTGAATAAGACCCAAAATTTGTCTTATCATGAAAAATTAACCAATAAAAAATCAAATAAATCATTTTTATTATTATTATTATTTTTAAATTATGAAATTATTTAATTTATATTTCAACATTTGAAATATAAACATTAAGAAAAATAAATGATTTTGATTGGTGGAAATGTTGAAATTAAAAACTTGGGTGAAAGGTATAGTACCTTGTCATAGTAGGTACTAATAAATAAAATACCATGTGATTTACCGAGCTCGTGTGAAGAGGGAGTCGAGAATGTAATAATAGGAAAAAAATCGTACATGTTTTTTTAATAATTAGATTTGATTTGTATGAATATGTGAAATAATGTAATATAAAAAGTTGGCTGATTAGTTACACCAATAGGTCCTCTTTATAGTGAATGCAGGGAAGTCGCATTTAGTGCTTATAATCAACCATCCTAGGGTCATGTACGAGTTCATCATATGGTTAATCCTCCCAAATTTATAGTGGCACAAACGAATGAGTGGGATTCCTATACAAAGAATAAATACACACTCTTCAAGTATGTCTTTGGTGTCAAAGAAGATATCTCCGACATTTTACACCAAATCCTTCATGACCTCCACCTTACATTTGTTTAGCACTCATTGATGATGGTTTGCATCAAGTATTAAACCACTTAAAAATGAAAACTTCCTTTCCATCCATTCAAAGTCAATTAGTATCCCCTTGTTGGCTATTTTATGTTTCATCATTCTCAATTTTATCAACAATAATCGTCCTATTGGCAAAAACAATTGCATATGCCATGATTATGGCCTTCCCTGAAATTATCGTCACATGAAGTTGCACCCTCACCGAAACACGAAATGGATCAACACCTCAATGAAACATGGGATAATCTCTCAATGTGGGACTTGACTATATGAGATGAACCTCTAGAGAAGGTTGAATTCCTCTACCTATATATTCTAACACTAACGCTACTCCTAAGCTAAGATATTGAGTCCGTAAGGGAAACATGGGATGATGAATGCGTGAAATGAATCTAAGCTAAGGGAATGGTGATGTCACCATAATAGAAAGGGGACTCTGCTATCCGTAAGGGGAAGAAAAAAAGAAAACATGATGATGAGAGGGAAAATAGATGTCATAGATCAACCTTGTGTAAATGATTTGATTCCACACATCTTAGACGCAAAGAAATGAAAACATGCAATTGAAACCCACACACGACATATGCACAAGATGAATAGATAGGTAAGAGATAATAAATGCAAGTAAAGGGAAAATACGAGCGAATAACAAAATTTTACCCGTTGTAATGATAATTTTTTATTAAATAATTATTTTGGGCCCCGTAATTCTTCTCGTCATGACATATTGTGACTCTCTGACAACCTTGCCTTCGCCTTTAAGCCTTCACCCATACTTTTAGAGGAGATTTTCTATCTCTTAAATTCTTCCGACCAATCAAAATTTAAACAATATGAAATCATAAACACTTCAAAAATGAACTAAAATTGGTAAAAAACTCATTTGTAGCTGAAATATGTGTCTCTCACATGGCACTCATCTCGTATCTTGCTGATGTTTTCAAACATTTTGAAACAAAGACTTGCAGATCATCTGAATCTTCAATCATCTACAAAAGCTACATGTTTTTACTTCATATGTACTCGGGGCATTATTCGCTACCCAGACTATTTTCATCATGCATATTTATTTTTCATCGGACCCAAGTTTCCTCCATTGTTTCCCTTGCATATACACATTGCTTGGGGCATCATCCTTTACCCTTTTCGTTTATCAAAACATTTGGGATTACAACTTGATAACAAAATATTTGTGCAACTATCTTGAACGTTGTTGGTTTGAGTGTGTGTGATTGTACTCATTTCCTTATCTGAAAATGGTACTTGATATTTTTCTAGTACTTGAAAATTCTCGATTCTTAAGTTGAAAACATTTCAACTTGATCAAGAGTTCCTTTTTTGATCAATTATGGGTGTTCTTAAAATGCCCAAACTTAAACTCTTCCAAAAGATCAAATTAATCCTTAATTTTCAACTTAAGTGAAATATTTGAATCTATCACAAATCCAAATAAAATAATCATAGTTGATTTAGAATACACTCAATATAATATTTAAATCCAAGTTAATAAGTGTATTAAGATTTGTTGTGGGTTACGTATACTAAAATTTACTTCCTTCCAATTAAACAATTTTGTGATTACTTTAATAATTAATCAAATAAACTAACTTGAATGTTTTTATCTGATCAAAAGCTTCTAAAAATTGAAATCAAATCCACAACACAAGAACTTGATAATGGAGTTCACCCGAAGGCTACGTCTCTAGATTCATAGAAAGTGAATCGATCTATTAAACATCCAATGAAGTAAAATATCCCTTCACTAATGACTTAAAAACCTTTATACCTACAAATGAGTTGATTCAGACCTCTTGGAACTCTTCAATTTACCAGAAACATTCCCAAGTCCATATGTGGCCCCTACAGTATTTTCACTGATAGTTTCCTATGAAATTACGTTCAAAAAATGTCTACAACTTGAAATATACAACACCTACATAAAATAGGTTTACATTTATGGAAACTAGAGGAAATTATGAAAAACTTCCCTTTTTACTCCATGGCTTGATTCAGATAGAAGTGGTTGGAAAATGCAGATCTCTGCCTCCTCATGCCTGATCTGTGAAACTGTGATGGAAAAATGCCTACACAGAAAATCTACAACACTTCTTGTAACAAAATTTATATTTCTAGAAATATCTCGGAATTATGAACAAATTTTCTTTTTACACCATTGCAAAATTCAGACCGTAAGTTCCTCGAAAATGGTGATCTCTGCAAACTGGTCCTTCGTTGTCCCCCAAACCTACCAAAAGGTCCCTTTAAATAGAAGTGATCTCATATTCTATCACTTGCTAAAAAGTGGCAGGTTGGTAAGGCTGATAAGTATTTTGGCACAGGTCAAGGGTTCAAATCCCCCTTCCATAGGTTTAGGCACCCAATTTAGCCATTGACCCCACATTTGGTGGGAAAGGGATAGGATAAGCCTTTAAATAGTTTTTGGCCACAAAATCCTCCTTATCCCATGGGATTTAGGCTTATTCACATGGAATGGATTAAATAGATTATTATTATTATTATTTAAAATCCAAATCCAATACAAACTTGCCAAGTATTATGCCCATAATATGCCATTTTCCCATCATCAAGTGTGTCAATCATCATTTGACCACAACTTCAACTATGCATATATTTTACATACAAACTCGTATTTGGTTCATTCAAACCACGTGAAATCTTGTGAAGAGATCTACATCATGGAACTAATTTTGAAACATTACAATACCATCAATTTTGTCTTGTTACCAACTGCCATGTGCCATCTTGCCATTGGTCCACTTGTTGACCTGTTGACCAGGGTTGACTCGTTTACGACCTTAACTTTGACCGGCGATAGAATTTGCATACAAAATTTGATTCTGAATTTCAGCATACCATCGGAAAGGTCTCGATAATCCCTTGATCATGGTCTAGGTTTAGGGAAGTTTAGGGAAGATATATATAGTGAAAAATAAAAGGAACGATACCCAAATCATACTAAGCCAAGAACATAGATGCTAATCAAACACTATGATAAATAAGATGAAAGTAATTTGCCAAAATAATTTTACATAAAACCTTTGCAAACAAATGAGTAGAAATATCATATATTATTATGGACCTTAATGAATTATAATGAGAACGGGTCTTGCTTATATAGGTAAGGAATAACAATTTAAGAACTAGTCAAGGTCGTAGATTAAGCCATAAATCAAGGAAATAACTAGTCATCAAAGAACTAGTCAAGACAATAGATTTAGGAGAGAACTAGACATCAAGGATCTAGTCAATACCATAGATCAAGAAAAGAACTATACCTAACAACTAGATAATATCTCCTAATATATAAATAAGATAAAAGAAATATCCACACACATAAGTGGGTGATGATAAATACAATAAAGGTAAATAAAGTACATAGATGAACATGCGCTAAGGTAACTAACTACTCTAACACCCCCTCAAGTGAATTTAGGGGCCAAAATAGAAGTGGTATGTCCATAATATGAGTCCCGACAACTAGGCCTCGATGAGGTACTCATGTACAATAACTAGGGAAAAAGACACCGCAAGGTACCCAAAACTAGTAACAACAAAATAAAGAGAGTAAAAATCACTGCAAGGCATCCCAAGAAGCTCGGATTAAAAAATCGTATAATATCAAGAAGTTTCGTGTGCACTTTGTGGTTTGAATCCACAACTCGATCACAAAACTCAAAAATAACTGACACTGGCTTCACCAGAATAGCTCCATATAAGGAGATTATCAATAGAGTGATGTCGAAAGTGCAAGAAAAAAACACCAAACATAATTTGATCAATTGCTGCAAATAGGTGTGCCACGATCCAAGAAAAATAACCAAAGCAATAAGGCAAGGACACAAAATCTAGAGTGTCACAATCTAAGAAAAGCCAAGGTAACAAGGCAAGGACACAAAACCCAAAGAAGCAGGATCAACACCACACCCTCCCATACTGCTGAATGGGTGGAGTGATGCCACAGATCTGTATGAGTTTCCCAAAATCAACTACTCAAACACTAACAAAATAACACTGGATTCACTAGAATAGCTCCCCTATAAGAGAGACTGTCAACATGCCAAAAGTGTCGAAAATATAGATACAAACTCTCTTAATAAACAAGAGAGATACACTACACCTGCTAAAGAAAAATGCTCAAAACAAGAAGAATTACAATGCAGAAGGTATAGAAAGTGGAGCAAGAGGTCGAATGGTGGAGGAGTCATGCTTGTATAGTCCTCTCACCAAATTTCTATGTTGCCGCCACGAGTGATCGATATCCACCCCAAATCAATGTGGATGGATGAAGAAGATGCCTGCATATGACTTGGTGCAAAATACACAATGAGTGCATGCAAAAGAACAAAAGAATGAGTGTCGTTGATCATGTCCGATGATGAAATCTTAGGTTTCTCAAGCTGGAGTGAAGGTGCAGAACTCATGTGTTGCTCATGATCCTTAGAAAGAGGCGAGTGAAAAAAATAGGATCTCTATCAATGTGTGATCCTAATGAAGTATTTGCTCGAAAATCAATGTCATGGTGAGAATTCCACTTAACATGTGGAATAGGGGAAACAATACCATGTGAATTTCTATCAATACCTCTGCCAGTGAAACCCATAGAATGAAGCATGCAAGAATTGAATGCAGTGGTATGCTTCTCAAAAGAGCCATGCATATAAGCAGAAGTAGGATACACAACATGTGTTACTGGAATAGGCACAAATGTGGAAGAAAATGCATTAACAAGCCTTACAGATTAGGATCATCAAGAGCATTAACATGCTCAAATACGCATATCAATGTCGGTGGGTATAAGAGCAACAACGCAAATGGACTAGGAGCATGGACATGGTTGTCCACAATATGATCGTGATGTTGTAGGCTAGCAAGTTTTTACTACGTGGAGTGTATTAGTGTTTCCTTATCATGAATGAGTGATTGTAGAAGAGATTTTGTATCTGTATTTTTGACACTTTTGGCATGTTGAAAGTCTCTCTTGTGGGGGAGCTATTCGGTGAAGCTCGGTTTATTTTATCGTTGTTTGAGTAGTCGATTTTGGGCAACTCATACAAATCATGGCATTACTCCACCCATTCGTGAGTATGGGAAGGTGTGGTGTTGATCCTTCTTTTTCGTAAAAATATTATTTCGGGACTATCTCGATGGTGAATTGCATTGCGAAAATAGCAGGATACATAATTACCCGAAATGGCAAAATCTGTAACACGGCTGTCCTAAGTACTGCTAAAAGAGGAAATAATTTGAACGCTTCTCCCACACATCTGAAAACATTGTACGAAGCAAAAAAACCCATAGTAGATCTTGATAAAATCAACAAAACCTAGAAACTTCTTTCCTGCGTTCCTTTCTTGCTAGCACAAATCCCGAGGTAAAACATTGCATTTCTCTCCAAAAAAAAAAAAAAACCTGCTCTTAAATGGTCAAGTTTACAGTCGATCTTATGGTTTTTCCACCTTCTGGATCCAATGCAAGACTCTGTTTTGCATAAAACCACATGAAACAACAAAATACAACCAAATCCTAAATACATGAATATACAAAGAATTTATTTGCAAAATAAAACTTACAGACATATGTCAATAGCAATCTCCTACTCTAGTACCATAAAAGGAATGATACCTAGATCGTGCAGAGATAATAAAACAGATGCTAATCAAACACTACGATCAATAAGATGAAAGAAATTCACCAAAATAACTTTACATAAAACCTTTGCAAACAAATTAGCAGCAATATCATATATTATTATGGAACTCAATGAATTACAATGAGCATGGGCATTGCTTATATAGCAATGAATAACAATCTAAGAACTAGTCAAGGTAGTAGATTGAACCATAAATCAAGGAAATAACTAGTCATCAAAGAATTAGTCAAGACCATAGATTTAGGAGAGAAATAGACATCAAGGATCTAGTCAATACCATAGATCAAGGAAATAACTAGTCACTATCATAGATCAAGGAAAGAATTATAACTAACAACTAGATAATATCTCCTAATATCTAAATAAGATAAAAGAAATATCCACACACATAAGTGGGTGAGGATAAATACAATAAAGGTAAATAAAGTACCTAGTGAACATGAGCTAAAGTAAATACCTACTCTAACAAAAAAATCCTCACGATCATTTCCCTATTAAAAGAGTTTGTTTACTTCTCGTATTGTATTGCATGTTTATATGTTTCATGGAGTTATTATTTTAGCAATGGAAAATTATTTGTATCATGGATTTTTCATGTCATTTTATGCTTCCGTCATATGCTTACATCTTAATAAGGGTTGATGATGAGGATTCTAAGAAAAATGATGATTTAAAAGGTGTCGGCATTGGTTTACGGATAGCTCAATATCCCCTTTTCTTGTTATTTTTCTCATCTCCTCTTTACACTTTTTCTTCCTTTTGTTCTCTTTTCGATCATCGATCAATTTCTTCTATCACCCCATTGACATTTGAGGGGGCATCCTTCATCCTATTAATTTTTCTTCTACCCCTTTAAAAATTTTCTACTCATTTATACTTGTCTACTTTCTTCAAAGTGACGTAGCTTACATCACCCCAAAGAGGGGAAAATGTAGACACTTTGTAGTTTGATCAAAGCACTATTATCTCGATATTGCACTAACTATTCTCTTCCTCACAAATTTATGATACATCGTCAGTTAGATCTATCTAACTCCCCTTTTACGACACTCTTATGGTCTTATTCCTCTTATAAGTCAATTAAATAGGCTATTATAGCCTCTTCTTGGCTAAAATATTCTTCTTTACCGCTTCTATTAGCTTCCTGGACTATTAATCCATTTCATTGGATTGATTAGGCCTTTCATAACCCTCTTAAAATCCTAATTACTCTCTAAACATGGTTAACTAGTTTTAAACCATGGTCAATCTCTTCTAAACCTAGTCAAATATTACTTTGACTTGTTAAAGGTACTTTTTGGCATTTTCTATTTGTCCCACATGCACTCAAATCTCTCACTTTCCCAAATGGAAAACTATAAATAGCCCACTACCCCCTCTCATTTCTAAGAACACTTCTTCCCTCTAACATAAACTATAGTATTATTGCTAGGATTAGGAGTTTTATTTCATTTTATTGAGCTATTTGCTTTATCTTTTGCATTTCACCACACAACATGGAGTAAATGGGAGGAACCATTGGCCTTGAAGCCATTAATGGTGAGCTCCCATTCTCTTAAAGCATAAACTGATTGCTTAGATCCTTATTAGGCTCATTTACTTAAGCTTTCAAGAATAGAGGGTAATTATATTTGTTAAGTTTGCTTGTTTGCTTCAAACTAATGCATGCAAAGTAGGAATCCTTGTTTACTTCTTAACTAATGGTCCATTGATCGGTTTTGCACAAATATTTGGGGTTCTTGAGTGTTCTTACCCCATTCCATAGCTTTTACAACCTTTCTTTGAACACATTTGGCATGCCCAAAGGGGACATTTATGCCCATCCTCATTAATGGAGGTCTTTTAAGTTTTTCAAAGTTCACTTACAGGTTTTTAGAGGAAATAACTTGTTATTTTCTTATTTCCATTTCTAAAACTAGTTAAATCACCCTTGTTTGCATATATTTTATGGGTTTGAACTAGAAATAGGCTTCTTTGACTAAAAATAACTTGTTTGCTTTTGAAAATTTTCAAAATCCGTGAGTTTTGTAGGTTTTTCAGGGGGTACGTGGAGGCTTCTTAAAGGGGCGCATCCCCGTCGAAATTCTAGTGTCCCCATTGAACTAGGCACTTACCTGTTTGGTCATACTCTTCACTTTGTCAGTCATTTTTCAAAGAGGCATGTAACCGTTGACCCATACGCGTCTATGTCGGTTTACACGCATCTCCGTCTCTCTATATGTGTTGGTGTATATGACCCCACTATGTAAATCTGTCATTTTGACCTGAACGCGTCTCTGTTGCTTATTAGGCGTATACGTATCTCTGTGCGTGCTAGTGTATTTTTGATATACTATGGATTTATTTAACTCTGTTACTAGACGTATTTGCTGAGACAGACATGTCTACGTTAGAACCCTAGCGTACACTTCGAGATAGGCCCATGTAGTTGTTATACCCCCTGTCATTTCTTCTTGCCATGTGTATGCCGTACTTGTTAGGGTGCGTATTCATTGGCTAGGGGCGTGATGGTGTCATTCGGGCATGTAGGAATC
This sequence comes from Taxus wallichiana var. yunnanensis, assembly GCA_018340775.1. Lineage (NCBI taxonomy): Eukaryota > Viridiplantae > Streptophyta > Pinopsida > Cupressales > Taxaceae > Taxus > Taxus wallichiana. The sequence goes on from CM031237.1 coordinate 958,411,381, forward strand.
TGTGTTAAAACTTAAAACTTTTCTCCAAGCTGTAAGATTATTTTGCTAAACTTTTCTGAGGCTTTTTAAGACTAACAAGGTAGATACAAGGTTTTGTTTTGTTATTTCAGCTTACATAGCTTAAGTGTTTTCATTTCTTAGCTTGAACAAGGTTTGTAAAGTGTGTATGCTCTCTCCTCGCGCCTTCTAGAGACCTTAGAGATCAAAAGAACTTGTACAACTTTATGTCACACTTTAAAAGCACTTGTTCTATGATTCTAAAGGGTAAAATAATTTCCATATGATTTGTCTTAGTGGAATTTTCACATTGCGTATGCTCTTCCTTCGCACCCTTTGGCGATCTTAGGAATCAAAAGCAAAGTGTAAATTCTCTTTCTTGATATCAATTTACAAATAGAAAATTAATAAACTTGTTTACAGGGACCTAACGCTTGTTACAGAAAGGTGTCAAAATGAAACACAAAACCTCTAATACACGTGTTTACATGCAGATTTTCAAAATGGTGTGCTACTTAAAACCACATTTAAGTTAAAAAGATAAAAAACACACCATTCCCCTTCACACTATATTGCAATTTTCATAAAAGGATACGTCCCTATCCACCCAACTAGAACATAGCGCCTTAAGCTATAAAATGGGGGTAGTTCCAAGAACCCTAAAGTAATCCACCATTGAGTAACTTCGTGGATGAAACAGGAAGCACTCTGCTTACCCACTTGACTATTTTTTCATTGTGAATTAGAGTCACAAGTTGTATGTATCGCAAACCTAGTAAGAGTACATGATGGACACATTTATTTCCCACTGCACTTGGAGGGGAAAAGCCGAGATACTCCAAGAATTAGTCAGTGTGACTTTTCTTGGTAAATCATGCCCGCTCTTAGACAAACTTGTGACACCTAGTTGAGAGATCTTGTTAGGGAATCCATTCTGTCTTGGAGCCCACTTTACTAGTCCTTTGTCACATCGAGTCACCATAAAGTGATGACTTGCTTGGAATCTGAACCTTGTTTCTCAAAACAAAGTAAAGATTCCATTTAATTTGGATCTAAGTGCCTTTATCGCCGAAATTATACCAATGTCTCACTTAGTTTAGATTCTTTCTTGCCTTCAGACAAGGCGAAGCCCTGCCCAAGTGGCGCTTGGTTTATTTTTCATCTTTTTTACCTATACCCATACATTCTCACTTCCTACTTTAGGGGTGAGAAGGGAGCATACCTCGCGCGTCTTATCAAAGATGGTACTCACCACTTTTTTGTCTTTTTACGCCCATCCATATTTACATATGGGTTTTTAAACATATAAAGTGCGTAGGTACGTTTTCATATCTTTGATAATCCTTTGATCTTGATTTCAAGATCATCTTCACTACTGTGAGTTCGGTTCATCATTTGTCTCTTCTTGAGTTGATAGTTTTTCTCGCATTCTAGTCACACAATCTTGGTACTTACATCGTGTTTTCAATTTTTTTGAGAACATGATATAAGTCCCTTTATTGTGCGGTTACGCTGCTCACACAATTAAAAACTTCTTGTCATACTCATTACTTGGTTTTAATTTTGACGTCATCTGAGTCTTTTAAAAAGTGTCAATATCGCCTTATATATATATATATATATATATATATATATATATATATATATATATATAGGCGATATTGACACTTTTTAAAAGACTCATATCGCATGATAATGTTTTCTTGATACTAATACCTTGCATGCTTGGTTAATGTATCAAGATAGTGTTGTCCCATTATATCTAATTGCGACTTCCATTTTTCAGAAGACTTAGCTTTCATCAGCATTCAAACTAGTTTTAGTATACCTCGTCAAGAGACTACGTCAATATCACTTTGATATTTAGGCCTTGTTAGAATTCTAACTTGACCTACGCATTGATACGATATTTTAACTCTCCATTTTTAGGGTATGGGCTTGGTAACGACAAAATGGAGTGATCATTACATTTAAATGTGCATATGAGTTTTCTTTGATAAAAAAACTACATAACATTGCATTTAGGACACACTGTGGCATATTTCAAACATCACCTCGAACGACTTACAAAATCATACATTTAGGATCCACACTAGCTTCGTGCAAACTTTTCACACAGAATGTTTCAACTTTTGGGAATAGAGTTACTTCTATCCTTTCATTCCTTTGAGAAACAGAGATAAGGGTTAGGGCTAGGAGGAATACATTGAATGTCGAGAGGGTGTGCGCGTACCGTAGAGAGAGAGATCGGAGTCATTGCGAAGAACTCCTTTTTGTCTTAGAAGGACTACCTGCAAGTAAGAATACAAGACCACCAGATTTTAATTAGACAATAAATGAGGGAACTGCCTTGGGCCCAGGAAATATAAAACTTCCTTTTGAAGGTGGTCAGTTCCCCTGCTAATATGAATTAACACAAATTCTAACAAATAAGCTATTGTCCAATTACAATTTGTTTACCTTGTTAGAACAATAGAGAAAGGGCTAGTCTTGGTTTAGAATCACGGTGACCGATGTTGGTCACTATAACCGGTACCGGTTGTTGGTAACCGATATCGGTAGGGGCAATGTTTTAGGGGCTTTTGGTGAAGGTTGGTTGTAAGGTGGTTGTGTTGTTTTATAACGCTGATAAATGGGTGGGGTTAGGTAATGGGGTGATGAGAAGGACTCAGAGAATACGGGGGTGTTCTTGGGGTAATGTAAGGGTGGAGGAATGACAGCTAGATGTAGTGTGTTGCTGGGTAGTAGATCTAGGAATAGACTTATGATGGCTGTGATTCAGAAGTTCAAGAAATGTTATTAAAAGGACATACAAGATATTACTTACTGATTATTGATAAGGATGCAGGTCCAAGAACTGTGATGTGATGATAGAACTTAGGTAGGATGACCTGACAATCAGGAGATGAGCTATCTTCCCTCCCGACAAATAGATGAGTGTCACAAGGCTCTGGTTACTCAGTTGCAGTTTTGGGCTTGATGTCCTTCTCTGCAAACTCTTCTTGTTTCTTTCACTTGTCTCTGTTCAGCCAAGTAAATTCGGATCCTTCCAATGACTTCTGATTTGGATCCACGAAAATCCAACCCTTTGTTTTTGGTTGGGAGTGGTCATTTACAGGGAACCGATGGCGGTTACGTAACCGACGGCGGTCGAGTAGGAACCGGTATCGGTCAGGTCAAAGCGGGCTATTTTTAGTAAAATAGCCAGCTTTCCCTCCTTTTCTCCCGAGGGATTAGTTGCGGGCTTGGTCAAGTCATTATGAGGTTGGTTTTAGGTGCGGGTGAGGAGTAATTAGTCATGGGTGTGGATGTGGACCAAGTTATAGGTCTTAATTAGGTTAGTTTAGGGTTAAGACTAGGTCATGATGAGGTGGCGAAATGAGGTGGCAGGTATGGCGATGTGGATTTATTAATTATAAGGTAATTAATAAATAATTGTGTAAGGTTTAGGTGATGAGGTTAGGTTACGAAATGAGATGCGGGGCACAGGGGGTCGTAAGACACAAATTTGGTGTCTACATTAGCCCTTGTTGTCGTGTAACTTGTATTTGTTAAAGTGCCTGACAATAATAATAAGTGGTTACCCCTGTTAAGGGTATAGGTAATCCCCTCAAATCTATCACAGTTGAGGTAGCGTGAAATCGGGGATAGGGTTGATAAAGGGAAATGGTGTTGAGATGATGGTAAGATGGTGGGGTAGGTCGAGGAAGCGGACGCACGTTGAAGCTGCAATGTAGTGCGACCGAGTGGTACATGATTTGAAGAGCAAACAAGCAATTCATAGGCAAGGTCGATAGTTTATCCAAACAAGGGTGATATAATCCACGGTATCCAAGGCATAAAAAGTAGCTCCGGGGGGATATAACGGTAAGGTACGAGGAACGTTTAGGCATGTTCGGCGTACCAATGGTTGGTTTGGTCGAGATAAACATCACGGTCTAGGTCTAGGCAAAGTTGGTCAACTGATCAAGTCAAGTACCCTAATCATGCTAAAACACGAACAGGTGAGCTCGATTGAACAAAAAGCTACATGTTGGGTGGATAAAATTGTAATTTGTTGGTTTTGGGTGAGGTATTTGAGTGGTGCGGCCTTGGGTCGGGCCGATTGATGAGTGAGGGCCATGGGTCGGGCCTGATTGGTTGTTTGCGGCCTTGGGTCGGGCCAAATGGTTGGTTGCGGCCTTGGGTCGGGCCAAATGGTTGGTTACAGCCTTGGGTCGGGCCAGATGGTTGGTTACGGCCTTGGGTCGGGCCAAATTGGTTGGTTGCGGCCTTGGGTCGGGCCAAATAGTTGGTTGCGGCCTTGGGTCGGGCCAAATTGGTTGGTTGCGGCCTTGGGTTGGGCCAAATAGTTGGTTGCGGCCTTGGGTCGGGCCAAATGGTTGGTTATAGCCTTGGGTTGGGCCAGATGGTTGGTTACGGCCTTGGGTCGGGCCAAATTGGTTGGTTGCGGCCTTGGGTCGGGCCAAATAGTTAGTTGCGGCCTTGGGTCGGGCCAAATTGGTTGGTTGCGGCCTTGGGTCGGGCCAATGAAGTCAACAAAGGGTTTTCAGCGAAGGTGGATATAGGTGATGTTGTGAGAAAGGGCGATTAGTAAATAAGGGTAGAAATTTGGTGAAGGTAGGTATTAAACCGATATCGGCTAGATATGACCGGTATCGATGATGATGTGACCGATATCTGCAGGTTCCTTAGGGCACAATATAACCGATATCGGTTATAGGTCAAAAACCTATAAAAAGAAAAATACGGCCTGTCATTGTCACATTGTCATTTTGAAAACCCATTTGAGTTGTCTGAGGTGTATTGTTGAGATTGGTGCATTTGTCGGCTGAGGTGGCACTATTTGAGTGGAGAAGTGAGTGGTTGGTAGGCCCTAGTGAGTAGGAGGCAGCAGTTGATTGGTGGAGGACCCAGCAGAGGAGAGTTAGAGCCATGGCACGGCCGAGGAGGCGGGAGGTCTTTGGACCAACTAAGGGGACAGTACAGCTTGTTATTACGAGGGTAGCTTGCTGCTTACACGAGCACGAATAGGTGTCCTACAGGGGCAGTTAGCCCAGCGCAGAGTACGAGCACGAGCACAGTCACCATCACAGGCACCACCGAAAGATCACCATGAGCCACAGCCACAGTGCAGTAGCGCCACCGCGCCAGCCACGAGCACAGTACCGCCACCGGCACCATCACAGCCACAGGCAGGTGTATTGGTAGGACAAGGGCCATTGTTATTAGGAGTCGGGGGACCAGCCCCAACAGCTATGGTGGCACGGGCTGCAGTACTATCGGGCGTCCTTGATGGTACTGGGGCTGACTATCACCGTATGCAGCGCATAGAGCGGCAGAGAACTCGTGGAGTCGAGATCCCGGGGTGGTGCGGCTACGGCCCGGTGGGTCGGTGACAGGGGAGGAGGTGAGAGCTGGGTCGGAGACCCGGGGAGAGAGAGTGCTTGAGGGCGGTGGGGAGAGTTGAGACATCCACCTGGGTCAAAGTTAGATCTTTTTGTTTGTATATTGGATATAAGCACTTTGTCCAGTGAACCGGTTATGTTTATAGAGGCTGCATGCCCACATATGATGTATTCATTCATTTATTCATTTATTGTATATACTGCCCTACACAGCCGAGTGCAGGTTGTCTGATTGATACCGGCCTGCGAGCCGAGTATATTTTTGATATGAGAGACCGGCCTGCGAGCCGAGTCGAGATGTTTGACAGTTATTGCGGCCTGCGTGCCGGCTTTGTATTATTATGAGATCACAGAGGCCCCTATGCAGGGTAAGTTGTATATTTGAAACCTTTGATATATAGATATATATGATGATTTTGATCCATATGCTGTGTTTAAAATGTTTTAAGTATTTTGTTGATGGTTTGTGAAATTGAATGTATGATGAGTTTGATCCACATGGTTTATATATTGATGGTGTTGATGTCTTTTGTTGATGGCTTTTTGAAATGGAATGTATGTATATATAGATGATGAGTTTAATTCACATGTTGTGTATGCTGATGGGTTTGATGTATATATGATGTCGTATGTATGTTGTCGATGGTTGTTATAATGTAGATGGATGATGTTGCTGAAATTATGAGGATATATATATGTGATTTGGATGACAAATATTGATAATGGTGTTGTTATGCAGGAAAAAGAGGCGGGCGCCACAAAAATTTGTAAAAACGAAGAAACGACTTAGGTTTAAGCAAAAAGGGGACACATGACCGATATCGGTTATGTAACCGATGTCGGTAGCTATACGACCGATAACGGTTATGTAACCGATATCGGTTATTTCGAAATTATATTTCCTAAAAATAGAACTGCTTGGTTGGCAACTTAAGTTCTTATTTTTAGCATTCTTATTTTTAGAGTCATGCAACAAGTTAAATACGCGAATGCGACGCTGTTTGACGACTGATACAGGTAATTGCATGAAAGAATTTGAGTGATAAGGAGGAAAGAGATAGGTGAAGTGAGTGTGGGCTGAGATTCAGAAGGCAGAAAGACAAGTTATATTTGAAGAGGGTGGTGAACATGGCCGAACGAGGAGAAGCATCCAGCAGGCAGGGACGAGGGGGAAGACCAGTTCCACCCCAAGCTGCTGCATCCCGAGAGGTAAACTGTTTGGTTGTAATTTGATTCTTGCATGTTTTGTGTGAATAGGATGAGAGAGAGTAAGTGGGTAAAGATGAGAAAGAAAAGGTGATAGGCAAGGGTTTGGGATGGGGTGAGTGCTATGGGGTAGGTAAGTAGGGTGGTCACGTATGTTTTTAGGTATAGATAGGAGTAAACGGGCAAAATAATTATCGTAGGTGTATGTTTTTAAGCAGGGTGTATATTTTTGACAGTGACCGGTATCGTTTAGAGATAACCGGTATCGGTTAGAAAACCGGTATCGGTTATCCATAACCGATATCGGTTACTGTAGGAGTTTCCAGAATTTGAGAAAAACCCGTGGAGATTTGTTCTTATTGAATAATTATGTGTCGTTTTGATGTATGCAGGCGGAAGCAAGGTTAAGGATGAATGATACTATGCCAGCGTTGTTGTCACAAATCCGAGCGGATGTAACACTAGCTGAATGGGCATTGATAAATCATTTGGGGTTAAGTGGAATCCGCTATTATTCACGAATCGTGCGTAACCATGCTATGTTGCAGGCGTTGATTGAGAGATGGAATCCAGAAAAGAATACCTTCTATCTGCCAACAGGGGAGATGACAGTGACATTGGAAGATGTGTTCCATATTTTGAGACTCCCAATGATAGGAAAAACAGTGTATCAGGCGTTGCCTAGCGTGGGGCGGGCAGCGATAACAGCAGTATTTGGTTCAGCTGCACGAGATTTGACACAGTGAGGTTTAACATTTACGTATGGTACAATGTATGCAACACACCCTGAGGAAACAAGGTTGGCCGTGTTATTAATGATAGCGGTGGGGTATTATGCATTACCGAGGGCGGAGGGTGGAAGATTTCCAAAAGCATTGATGAGTGTTATTTGGGAAATGATAGAAATGAGCGTGACTTTCGCATGGGCACCCGCATATCTGGCAGAGTTATATAGGGGTTTATGGGCCTGCAAGCGAAAACACAGGACGACACTGGATTGTTCATACTTATTACATTGTTGGGCCTATGAGCACATTGTTTGTGTGCGTCCAATAGGCCGACCCATCGAGTCGGGAGAGGTAGGAGTGCAAAGGTTGGGATTCAGACGATGGGTCCAGATAGAACAAGAAGCGAGATCCCAGGCCGTGATAGATGACATCAAGTATTATAGACAGGTATGGGAGATGGTGACGATTGCGGATATTTGTTGGAGGCCTTACGGGAACTATATGGTGACAGAGAACATAGCTGAGGAGTTAAGGGGTGTGGAGCGATTGAGGTGGATCGCAGGGCATAGGCCGGGTGAGTACGAGAGGATTCCTCTAGATCGTGTGCGGCGACAATTTGGGTTCGTTCAGGATATACCTATGACATATAGACCATACATGAGGATCGATGCCGAGGCAGCATTCTCACCTCCCCGGCCTACACCTCCAGAAGGGCCAGAAGAGATAGCAGCCGATCGTAGGGTAATGGATGCGGGAACGACAGAGGCCTATAGAGTATGGTGGGTAGCAGAGCTGCGAGGTGCACGTGAGCGCCCTGACATAGCTGTGATTACAGCGGAGAGAGATCGTCTGCAGGATTTAGTTCACCAGCTTCAAACACAGGTGAATGAGACAACGGGATTGTTAGAGGTTTCACAGTTACGAGTGGAGAGACTGGAGGCAAGATTCCTCCACGCGAGAGGACGTATTCGTATGTTACAGGAGATGTTGGCGGATCAGTGGGAGGAACCAATGGCAGTGGCACCTTTGAGGATGGAGAGGCCAACTGAGGGGCATCGACGATCACGATCACCACCTGATTCGGGAGGAGGTGCAAGGGTCTAAGTGAATTTCATAGGAATATAAGAATAAATAAGGATGCCGACCTGCGAGTCGATGATAGAGAAGGTGTATTTGTTTAACATCTAAAATAAAACTAAATATGTATGTTGTTTTGAGTGATGATAATAATAAGAATGGTTGTGTTTTGGATGTTGTTTTTGTTTGTTTTGAAAAAGGATAAAGATGAATGTTGGCAAATAGAAATACACAAAAACTATTTATATTTACAACACATGATAGGGTATGGTAGGGGATGGTCGAGCTAACCTTGGGAGACCCCATGTCTCCTAAGTGCTGCCTACATAGCCCATTGCACAAAGCAAGGAGGGGCCTCAGACCGATGTAGTTCTCCCTTAGGACCAGGGAGAGGTGAATTCAGGAAATTTGGTTGTGGTTAGGCAATTTTTCGGTTGGTAAAAATTTGATGTTGGTAGGGTAATGTTGTTGGTGTAGGTATAGGTGAAGCAAAAGTTAGCATACCCAAGTAGTAGGGAATCGTGTCCTGATTAAGGTCAACACACAATCCTAGAGTCGAGCAAAAGAGGCAAGAGTGTCTCGTAGTTGAGAAGAGCTAAACAAACCACATATTAATGTAGGATGAGCTTGAATCCCTAGGTACCTTGCATAGGTGAGAAGTCGATAGGTGAAAAGAGTTGTATAATCACAATATATCGGATATACGTCACATCCCTTGAGTTTTGTTGTTTTGACGAATGGTGAGGTGAGGTGGCCGGTATAGCTGGGGTGCAGAGAACTTATTATAAGATGATTATTCTGACGAAAGAGAACCAAACCTAAATAGACAAGTCCATGACTCAAAAGTGCTTTGAAATACTGCTTTTATTTTTATTTTATTTTTCTGGATATAGACTGATCGATGCGGGAAGTCTACATGGGATATGTATTTTGTTGTTCTTGAGGTCTTCACGAAGCTGATCAATGCGAGAAGCTTCTGATAAAAGGCTGACTGTGTATAGCTGTCCTTCAAGGGAGCAGTCTATTTATAGTAGCAGATGCGGTGTTTATGTATAGCTGTCCTTCGGGGGAGCAGTCTATATATAAGAGCAGCAATAGTTTGGCATATAGCTGTCCTTCAAGGGAGCAGTCTATGTATAATTTTAGAGGTCTAGATGTCCGTTGGGCATAAAGCATCTAGTTTTGTAGGAAGTTTGACTCAAGAAAATCCCATAAGTGTTTAATTAAGAATGTGTCATTTTGATACTTTGAAGTCATGGACTAGACTAAAAAGGGGAAGGCATCTTTAAGGGGAGGTGATAATCAAACCATGTGAGCTTGATTTGATTTTGAGATGTAAGAAACAAAGTGTATGCGGTGGTAAATGAGCTCAAGGGACGAGCGCAAGGTAGATAAGAAGTGATATAACACTGAATTCAACAGTAGAATGGTTGAAGATGCAAGGCATTAAGGGGCTTAGGCTCGGTTTACCATTAAGCGAAGCTAAATGATAAGTGTCTGATCCATAAGTGTGAGTGATAATGTAAGGCCCAATCCAATTAGGAGCAAATTTTCTACGTTTGCTCTTTTCTAGTTTGGTTACATGTTGATTCTCTTTGAGGACAAGATCACCAACCTTAAAGGTACGCTCATGAAGTCGCTTATCATAAGCACGCTTTATGTGTTTTTGGTAGATTTGAAGGTGGTTAAGAGCCGTAAGACGTCACTCGTCAAGAATCTCTAATTGGGCTAACCGCTCTTGGCGGAAATCATCATTGGTGAGAATATCCTGAAGAGATATTCTGAGGGAGGGTATTTGTATTTCGAGAGGCAAGACAACCTCGGTACCATATACCAAAGAAAATGGTGTGGCATTAGTGGAGGTACGAATGCTAGTATGATAAGCCCAAAGGGCAAAGGGAATGTGATCATGCCAATTTCTTCCAGAATCATTAACAACTTTCATGAGGATTTTGGTTAGGGTTTTATTAGAAGATTCAGCCTGACCATTGGCCTGTGGATAGTAAGGTGACGAGAAGCTAAGTTTGATACCGAAGTTGTTACACAGATCTTGTAACAACTTATTTTTGAAAGATTTTCCATTATCTGTTATCAGGCGATGAGGAACACCAAAACGACAGATAATGTGGTGGTTAATGAACTCTACAATTTTTTCTTTTTTGGTTGAAATGAGTGGAATAGCCTCCACCCATTTTGTGTAATATTCGGTTGCTGTGATTATCCATCGGTGACGTTGCGAAGAGGGTGGATGAATCTCACCAATAAGGTCTAAACCCCATTGTGAGAAAGGCCAAAGATCTCGTGCGACCTGTAGCGGATGGCTAGGAGTATGTTGAAGGTTTGCATGTTGTTGACACATAACACAATGCTTAACATATTTGTAGCAGTCGTTATTAAGAGTAGGCCAATAATAGCCTAGGCGAAGGATCCGTTTGGCCATGGCAAGGCCACTAAAATGTCCACCACAAATACCGTCATGGACCTGTTGGATGGTATAGGTGACCTCCGCGCCGGTTAGACATCGAAGGAGGATGCCATCAAAGCCACGTTTATAAAGGAGTCCCCCCATGACGACATAACGAGAAACACGTTTAAGAAAAGCACGTTTGCCAGTACTAGTAAGGTCAGGTGGGAGAACGGAGGTTGTAAGGTAGTCGTGAAATTGGTGATACCAGGTATCCTGCGAATTAGCAGACACATTATTTATCATACAAACAACTCGGGGCTGAGTAAGATGGGGCAAAGAGTTGTTGGACCAAGACGAAAATGTCAGAGTCAGTTGATGAAGCAGGAATTTGCGAGGCTAAGCAAGCCATAGTATCTGCAAATTTGTTAGTGGAGCGGGGAATGGTTTGGATAGAGTACTGAGTAAATAAGGTTAGAAGTGAATCCACATAGTGTTTGTACTTTTGAAGTTCCTCATTTTTACATTGGTAGATGCCCATGACTTGATTGACTACCAATTGAGAGTCACCGAAAATATTGATAGATTTGACACCTAAGTGTAATGCAACCTGGAGACCCAAAACTAGGGCCTCGTATTCCGCTGTATTATTAGTGCAGGGGAAATCGAGCTGAGAATGAAAGAGGCATAGGCTCAGCGTCAAGAGGAATGAGAACAATGCCGGCTCCTCCGCCGCGCTGGCATTTGGATCCATCGAAGAAGAGGGTCATTGGATACGACTCCTCCCTGAGTGAAAGAGTGGCGATGAGTTCGTCGGGGAAATTAAAATTGGTAAATTGCGCCCCAGGTAAAGGGGCTTCCGCGAGTTGGTCGGCAATGGTTTGTCCTTTGATTGACTTCTGGTGTATAAATTCAAGGTCGAGGTCAGCAAGGAGCATAAGCCATCGGGTGATGCATTGGTTTAGATGAGGTTTGGCATACATATAATGGATGGGGTCCGTGTTGGTGATGACGAAAGTTTTGTGATTCAGGAGGTAGTGTCGGAGTTTGGTGGCCACAAATGATAGGGCTAGGCACAACTTTTCTACATGTGTATACCTAGTCTCATAATCCACCAGAGTACGACTGATATAATAAACGGCTTGTTCTCGATACTCGGAGTCACGATGTGCGAGCATGGCCCCTACAGCGTGGTCAGTGGCGGAAAGGTAAAGGTAGAAAGGGCGATCGTCCTGAGGTGGGATAAGCACGGGTGGCTGCAAGAGATAGGCTTTGAGAGCCTCAAAGGCTTGGTGGCATTCTTCACTCCATTGAAAGGCAATATCCTTTTTAAGGAGGTGATGGAAAGGTTGACATCGATCCGAGAGTTGGGAGATGAAACGCCGGATAGATTGGAGTTTACCTTGTAAACTACGCAATTGTTTGAGGTTAGTAGGTGGGGGCATTTCTAGGATAGCTTTGACTTTAGATGGATCGACCTCAATGCCACGCAAAGAGACGATAAAACCAAGAAGTTTTCTGAAAGGACACCAAAGACACATTTCTTTGGTTGAAGACAGATAGAATATTGTAACAGGCGATCAAAAATAATGGTTAAAACATCAAGATGTTCACTGCGATGTTTAGATTTGCCAAGAAGATCATCGACATAATCTTCAAGAATAGTGTGCATAATGTCATGAAAAATGTAAGTCATAGCCCGCTGATAGGTCGCACCAGCATTTTTAAGGCCAAACGGCATGACACGATAACAAAAGGTTCCCCAAGGAGTGATGAAGGCAGTTTTATGTTGATCGGCCGGGGCTACCAAAATTTGATTGTATCCCGAAAAGCCATCCATGAGAGAAAGCATCTCATGGCCCGCAGTGAGATCAACAAGTTGATCAATACTTGGGAGGGGGAAGTCATCCTTGGGGCAAGCGAGGTTAAGGTCTCAGAAATCTGTGCATATCCGAAGTCCCCCATCACTTTAGTGACAGGTACGATGTTAGAAATCCATTGAGGATAGTCAATAGGCAAGATGAAGGAAACAAAAAGAAGTCGTTGAAGCTCTTCTTTGACCAAGAGGGCAATGCGTGGATGTATTTTTCTCAGTTTCTATTTGACTGGTTTGGAATCGGGTTTTAGGGTGATGTTATGGACAGCAATGTCAGGATCAATTCCTGGCATGTCAGCGTAGGACCAAGCGAAAGCTTGGTTGCGGGTACGGAGAAAGGTAGTAAAGGCGACTTGTTCTGATGCGTTAAGGGATTGTCCGATCTTCACAATGTGAGGATCCTCCTCTGTGTGGATGTTAATTTCTATAGTAGACTCATTCAACATGGTTTGAGTTTCAGACGGTAATGCGCGTTGAATATAGGAGTCGTCCGCACCAAGGTAAGTGAGGATGGAGTCGTCATCTTGGCACTCAACAACATTAATTGAAGGTGAATCCTCTTCGATCATGTCTGGATACAGAAAGGGAAGAGAAGATGGGTCCTCATTATCACGTTGATAAGTGAGAGGACCTAGGAAGATAGCATTTATGAAAAAAAGTTAGGAGGGATAGATTCAGGATCTATCAACTCTGTGGGTGATGATGGCAAAATGGGTGATGATGGTTCGGTAGGGGTGACGTCGTCATCTTCTAGGAGACAACTGACACGAGGTTCCTTCGGTGTAAGTGTTCCAGGAAATCCGAGACCACTACGATCATTGTGCTTGCGTGTAGTTATGGGAATGATTGTATGTCGGCCTTGTTCATAAAGACCAAAACCAAAGCCTTTCCAAGCACAACGAGTCAAGAAGGTGAGGGTGAAACGACGATTTGTCAGGTATTGAAAATCGGATTGGAAAGGAACCACACCAAGAGGAGGTTCAGGGGTAACGGAGGATGCGTCGACACCCCCATACGTTAGGTTGGTGCGGCAATGAGGTGGTCCGTAGGGGATTACTTCCCCCACGACGGTCATAGGTAGGATGTGCATGTAACTGTCCATACTCCTGTGGGGTATGGAAAGAACTAACGTTATATAGGTGATACTCCCCCAGCGTAAGGCGTTGAAAAACATCTACTAAGGGGTCTGAGGTTGGGATGTTAGCTGCGGGAAAGGAAGTGGTATTTGCGATGGCGGTTTCATTGGTTGAAGGTGTAGGTGCGGTTGAAGTGGATGATAGAGGTGTGGTTGGAGTGGATGGTTGGGTTAGATGAATGGGTGTCTTGACTGGTACAAGCACATCATTAGGGTGATATAACATATTGTAGGTTTTGAAGGGGGGAGGATCAGCTTTTACGGTGTAGGACTTCCCCTCGTACTCAAATTTTATGCATCTATGTAAGGTGGAGGGAACACATCCCATAGCCCGGATCCAAGGGCGGCCTAACAACATATTGTATTGGAACTCTCCCTCAAGGACATAGAAGAGTTCGGGTAAAGTACGTGGTCCTACACGAATGTTAAGGATCACGGTGCCTAAGGTAGAAGTAATAGCATCATTGAATGACCGCAACATGATGGGGTTGGCACACATACAGCTAGAAGGGATATTCATTTGTTGGAAGGCTTTTGAAGAGATGATGTTTAGGCTAGCGCCCCCATCAATCATAACACGACATACCCGAATGTCCCGGACGTAAGCTGAGATGAAAAGAGCAGGGTCAGGATCTTCAGCACCAAAGTCGATAATTTCGTCTTCGGAGAAACTGACAGCAGCGGCTTGCTGTACAGAGACAGAAGTGGTTGGGGAGATGGGTTGTTTGGTGAGCGAAGCAACGTGATTGGGTGTGAGAATGGAGGTAACAGGCAAGGTTTCATTAGGTAAGACCTCTATCCCTTGAAGGATTTCAACGAGAGCTTGTCGATGAGATTCAGAAGTCTGAATGAGATCATACAGTGTCATTTTTACAGGTGATTGGTGAAGTTGTTTGATCATGGTTCGGTGGGAAACTCCATTAGAGACGGGGTAGGTGGGTCCACGAATAACCACTTTAGGTGGTGGTGCGATCGGGATGGTGGACGGAGAAAGGGAGGCCGCAGGTGTGCTTTCTTTCGCTTTCCCATTGTTTTTCTACCCTCGAGTAGCAACACTAATCATATTGATCTCGTGAATACGAGAGGAGGAAGACGGTATGGATAAGTCCTGGTCTTCGAGAGGTGGAGTTGTAATAATGATAGATTTTGGTGAGGCGGGGACAGGTAGTATAGGAGAGGGAATTGAAGCTAAAGGTTTCTCCCTTCGTAAGTTGTCTTTCTTAACTTTTCTATCTGAGAGAGGTGACTGATGAAGTAGGGCTTTCAACGCTTTGCATCCCTCTACATCATGTCCTGGTGTGCGGTGGTAAGCGCAGATTTTAGACTCATCATAACCTATTGGTCGAGGTTTAGATGGGTCATAAGGTCTAAGTGGGGGTAGGGAAATGGTCGCATTCTCCACCAACATAGCAAGGATTTTGGCGTAAGACCCTTTGAGTGGGTCAGAGTCAGAGGAAGATGAGGCTATTGACAGGGTAGATTCTGGTAATGACGGGGTATGGTTGATTTGTATGGGTGGCGGTTTAGCCAAGGGGTTTTGATAATGGGTTTTAACTAAACGTGGCTTCTTTGCACGAAGCTATGTTTAGCTGGTTAGATGATGAGGCCACAAATGATGTGGTATCAGAAAACAACCACGGAGAAATAGGAGTGACAGAAAACAAATCTTTTGATGATGGAATTTGTTTAGAGTTGATAGGTGGACAGGATACATGGGGTGATGGTGTTGATATACCCTTGGATCTCTGTATGGGTGCAGAAGGCATAGGTCGTTTTAAAGAAAATGCAGGAGGTATGATATATTGATGCAAGGTGGAGGGATGAGGTCCCAATATGGAAGGTAGGTGTGACGACGATGGTTTTAGTCGTGATAGAGACATAGGTTGAGGAGATTGAGTCTGTCTCCTAAGTGGATGGACGGCTTTATTTTTAGATAAATCAAGCCGCTTAGGTGGGTGTGTTAGACTGGGTATTGGTGAGGTCCCAAGCATAGGGGAAGATTTGGTTAGGCTAATAGAGGTGGATAAGGTATTTGGTAGAGATGAGGGGGGTGAAGATGAGGACATAGGCATTTTAAGCTTCTGTAAACACTTCGGGTATATGGTAGAGGCGTCTGGATTGGTCATCTGCATTTGAGTAGAATATGGCATACTCAAACGTTCCCATAGGACCTGTCTATCTTCCGGGAATGACAGTCCTCACGTGTGAATAGGAACTTTTGTATGGAAGAAAGGTGGGTTGTGATTCTGGTCCACTGTGGGTGTGATACAGGGGGAAGATGAGGCACTGTATCAATGGGCGTTAAGAGGTCAACCGGTTGCTGAAAAGATTTAGGCGATGAAGAACTAATAGGTAGGAGGGCGTGTTTGAGAGGATCCGTCATGTTTAAAGAATGTGGTGATGTCGGTGCAAGAGGTTTCTCGTCTAAGGATGACAAAAGAAGTGGTGAACCTTCCTCTTGTACAACAAGTATGGTAGAAGGAGACGTTTGGGAAATAGATAAGTTAGATAACATCCGCTCACAGTCTTGCAAGGATGTGGTATAAGAAGGCTCATTTGTGAGAAGGGAACTCTGGGCGGTTAATTCTTTGATGGGTAAAGGAATGGCAAGGATTTCGTCTTGTCTTGATGGTGATGAAGGGGGTTCGGGTTCCTGCGTTAGTGAAGAAGCTTGATTCAGAATTTTTTCGATAGAGGCTTTTGGCTGGGAGTCGAAGACTGCATGGATCTCATGAACACTCTCCTCGGCTAAGATATCTTGGTTTATATTACTGTTAGGAGAGTGATTCGGGAATGGTTTGTTGAAAATTTTCAAATTTCGGTTAGCAGGAGCGTTAGGATTATCGAGGGCTATATCTCCTGCATCAACCATTTCCTGCACTATGTTTTTCAACATCTTGCAGTTTTTGTGACTGTGTCCCTTTACGCGGTGAAAGTTACAGAAGTCATTTTCTTTGTACCAAGAAGGTATGGCGCGAGTGGAGTCAAACCCGGAGTGAGGTTTAACAGGAGGCAAGGTGAGAGCTCCGGCTTTGAGCAATTTTTCCAAGATGACACCATAAGTTTCTCCCAAGGGAGTGTAATTGATGGGCTCGGCTTTATACTTATAGGTGGTTTTTGGTGGGGTATTAGATGGTGGTTGGGATTTGACCATCACCGCGTGCACAACTCCTTTTGATTTCGAAGCAGTTGATGGGTGAGGATTGGTGGTGTTAGGTTTGTTGGTGGAATCTTGGGTTCGAAATTGGGGTTTTTGTTGCGCAACCGCAATTTCTCTTCCTCTAAGGCTCGAATCTCTAGTTTTCGAGCCATAGTAAAGGCTTCATCAAATGTGCGGAAAGTTTGAATTTGGAGGGTAGGGGAGATGTGTTTAGCGCAGGCCCGCGTAAAAAGTTCGATAAGTTCGGCTTGAGGCAAGGCATACGTAAGTTGGTTGATAAGGCCCCGCCATCATCCAACGAAATCTGCGATAGATTCGTCTTCAAATTGTCGGATGGCATAGAGGTCAAGTGATGAGATACTTTCTTGCAATGTTAATGGAGAAATGATCCAAGAAAGATTGGGCTAGTTGGTTAAAAGAGAAGATTGAGTCTTTGGGTTAAAGCACCGTACCACTCAAGGCGGGTCTGATAAGGACATGGGAAAGGTGTGGAGTAGTAAGGCATCGTCATGAGCAATTAGATAGCAGGCATGTCTAAATGAGCACAAGTGTTGTTGAGGATCCTCCTTACTATTAAAACGAGTAAATTTTGGTAATTCCCATTGAGGAGGATATGAATGAAGGGGGACAGAAGGGTGGATAGGCTCCCGACAAACTTGCTCGTATGTCAAGGCGCTACGACTTCCTGAAATAGAAGCCTCCAGATTTTGCATTTTGTCCATCATTTGTTTGATGAAATCCATGGTTGGATGAGCTGATGGTGCGGTTGCGGAAAATGGAGGCAAATTGGGCCAAGGGCCTCCACTAGACAATGGTGGCGTTAAATGTTGATAAGGTATGGAGGACGAATGTGTTGAGGCGACCGAATAGGGATGTCCTATATAAGACGTTGAGGTCACCTGGATACGTGTGTGGGAATGAAAATGTGGGCGGAGCTTGAGAAGGAAAGCTTGTGTGGATAGGTGGCAGAGAGCAAGTCATGAACGGAGCAGTCTGCAAGAGAGACGAGGTAGGAGCAGTTGGTGGTAATGACATGTGGGGCCCAAGATTAACCAAAGGAAAGCCAATCTGTGTCGTATGAACCTCTGAAGCCGCTGGATTGGGAGACGGGGCTAAGGATGCAGCAGGCAAAGTGGAGTTATCAGGCGGAGAAGGAGCTAAATGAGCAGCTATACTAATAGGCATGCCAACAAGGAGTTGACCATCGGGTGTACGGTCAGGGGCATGAGACAAATAGTATTGTACAGCGCTAGGATTAGCATCCAGAAATTTGGTAAATTCCTTATCTCCTACAGGAATTTTAGGAACCTCACTGGTATCCGTAGGGTTTCCCACAGTATGGGCAGGAGGTGATTCAGGCAAAGGCACGGAGCAGGCATGTGAAACCATGGCTGTAGCTTGTTTCCGAGTGATAACAACCATGGATAGGGGTACACAGTAGGATGCAATCTATCAGGAACAGAAGCAACAAAATGTTGGAATTGGCAGGTTGCTGGTTTCGGAAACTTTGAAAGACAATAACCGATATCGGTCAGGTAACCGATGTCGGTCAGGCTGTAGCCGGCGTCGGTAAGCTAACCGATGTCGGTATAATAGAACTGGTGTAAGAAGTAGTAGGAAGTTGTTGATTTGGTGTTAACAGTGATTAGTATGCCTACCAAACTATTCTGTAGTGATCACAGAAAATAGTGTATGAAAGAGAAACAGAACTGAAAACAAGCAAGAATGCACAAACAAATTAACAGACTAACCCTAGGGTTAATTTTAATCAATTTGGGCTTATGCCTTTAGACGTAGAATGATGTCAATCCTAAACAAAAGACTTAGGGGAAATTTCAAGTTTGTTTTGGCTTATAAGGTTACCTCAATCGGGCGGAGGAATACCGCGGAAAAGGGGGATATTTTGAGCTATTGTGTTAATTATGAAGTGATTCGGTATGTGTTGTGCAGTGAAAGTAAGATTAATTTCCTGTCAATACCGTGGAAATCACCCCCACGTGTACGACCTATTACTTAGTCTACGTTCACTAGAATTGAAAACAGCAAGCAAGAATGTAATGCACGTGTTTTAAACCCAAATCGAAAATGATATTCGATGAAGCAAAGAAGATGACTTTCACTAATGCAAAATTGGGAAAGCAAGACAAATTCTTTTACTAAATATAACAAAATACCGTGTGAAATTTTTAAAAGAAGAAAACAGCAAGTATGCTCCCTATATGAAAGCAAGCAAGAGAAACAGAAACCCGAAATGGGTCCCACCGGGCGTGCCAAAATGTTTCGCACGGAATGTTTCAACTTTTGGGAATAGAGTTGCTTCTATCCTTTCATTCCTTTGAGAAACAGATAAGGGTTAGGGCTAGGAGGAATACCTGTTGAATGTCGAGAGGGTGTGCGCGTACCATAGAGAGAGAGATCAGGTCGACTGCGAAGAACTCCTTTTTGTCTTGGAAGGACTACCTGCAAGTAAGAATACAAGACCACCAGATTTTAATTAGACAATAAATGAGGGAACTGCCTTGGGCCCAAGAAATATAAAACTTCCTTTCGAAGGTGGTCAATTCCCCTGCTAATATGAATTAACACAAATTCTAACAAATAAGCTATTGTCCAATTACAATTTGTTTACCTTGTTAGAACAATAGAGAAAGGGTTGGTCTTGGTTTAGAATCACGGTGACCGATGCCGGTCACTGTAACCGGTACCGGTTGTTGGTAACCGATATCGGTAGGGGCAATGTTTTAGGGGCTTTTGGTGAAGGTTGGTTGTAAGGTGGTTGTGTTGTTTTATAACGCTGATAAATGGGTGGGGTTAGGTAATGGGGTGATGAGAAGGACTCAGAGAATACGGGGGGTGTTCTTGGGGTAACGTAAGGGTGGAGGAATGACAGCTAGATGTAGTGTGTTGCTGGGTAGTAGATCTAGGAATAGACTTATGATGGCTGTGATTCAGAAGTTCAAGAAATGTTATTAAAAGGACATACAAGATATTACTTACTGATTATTGATAAGGATGCAGGTCCAAGAACTGTGATGACGACGGTAGAACTTAGGCAGGATGACCTGACAATCAGGAGATGAGCTATCTTCCCTCCCGACGAACAGATGAGTGTCACAAGGCTCTGGTTACTCAGTTGCAGTTTTTGGGCTTGATGTCCTTCTCTGCAAACTCTTCTTGTTTCTTTTTCACTTGTCTCTGTTCAGCCAAGTAAATTCGGATCCTTCCAATGACTTCTGATTTGGATCCACGAAAATCCAACCCTTTGTTTTTGGTTGGGAGTGGTCATTTACAGGGAACCGATGGCGGTTACGTAACCGACGGCGGTCGAGTAGGAACCGGTATCGGTCAGGTCAAAGCGGGCTATTTTTAGTAAAATAGCCAGCTTTCCCTCCTTTTCTCCCGAGGGATTAGTTGCGGGCTTGGTCAAGTCATTATGAGGTTGGTTTTAGGTGTGGGTGAGGAGTAATTAGTCATGGGTGTGGATGTGGACCAAGTTATAGGTCTTAATTAGGTTAGTTTAGGGTTAAGACTAGGTCATGATGAGGTGGCGAAATGAGGTGGCAGGTATGGCGATGTGGATTTATTAATTATAAGGTAATTAATAAATAATTGTGTAAGGTTTAGGTGATGAGGTTAGGTTGCGAAATGAGATGCGGGGCACAGGGGGTCATAAGACACAAATTTGGTGTCTACACAAACGTTGGCTAGTAATGCCTAAAATCGTGAAGATGAAAACAAAATCAAACGAACTTGCCTTAAGAGAAACCCTTTTAAACCTTCCCATTTATTGGCAACAACTTAGTGCCTCTCTTTTCTCAAGTCAAGGACGTAGAGCTATTGATTGACCATAGTGAATAAGAGTCGACTTTTACGGAGCAACATAGATGAGACCTAGGAAGATTTGATGAAATCCTATATTATAATAGAGATCAAGTACTGCAAGATTCTTAGAATTAGGACCTAAGCTTCCACATGAATGCGAAGTAGAAACCAAGGTCATTAATCACAAAACAGAGAGGAACAGTATTGCTCTTAGACATAGATAAATCCTTTGAGACAGGATATGCTTATACTTTTAGGAAACATCACACCACTGTCAAAGGATACCCATCACGATGGCCTTACTAAAAAGCTTCACATAAATTGAAGATTGAGTGTAAAGCCTCACCTCCTCCAAAATTCGATGAAGAAGAGGAACCTATAGTTAAAGAGGAGATCCTTCAAAACAGATCTTGAAATCGGGCCGAAATTAGAAACCTAGGATCTTGAAGAAATATATACAAAGATAAAGACAAAATGAAATCTAGTGAGTTCCACTTTGATCCATACATTGACACTACCTTTAAGGAGGCTCAAGTGCAAAGGCTAATTTTTCCTACTAATCAACAACTCATTTAGAAAGAGTTACAATTGATAAAAGACATGCTTACTACCCTACAAGAGGGAAACGTAGGCCATAATAGGAAATACTTATATGAAGAGTTGTGCCCTTACCCATTCGACAAGGACATGTTATGGAAACCCTTTCCAAAGCACTTCACCATTCCAAAGTTTGACAAATATAAAGGAAAAGGTGATCCTTGTGATCACATCAAATAATTTTATATGGATTTCCAAGAGGTCGCATATAGCGATAATTTCCTGATATGACTCTTCCCTCATAGTCTAGGGGCACTACCATTGGAATGGTTCTTCAACATACCCAAGGGGTCTATTACAACATGGCCTCATGTTAGTAGAGAAATTTGTACAACATTATTCCTTCAACATGGAAAATGATATCACGATGAATGACCTCTGCAATGCAAAGCAAAAACCCAATGAGACCTTTCCAGTATTTTTACAATGATGGAGAGGGTTGGCAAGTCGTTTCCCTTGTGCATTACCGGAAAAATAGCTAGTGAGATTATTTTTCCTAAATTAAACCCAGAAATAGCCTTCCATTTACAAATGCATTGTGGCTCAAACTTTGAAAAGTTCATAAAGAAAGGCGGTCAAATCAATAAAGATGTCATGTCAAAGGGTACGCTTAATCGTGTCGTTAAAGACAAACATGAAGCCAAATCCATATATAACCAAAAGTTCTTCAATAAAAATAAACATGTTTTTGGTGATGGAATTACAGGCTCCAAGAGAGTCCAAGCTGCATGAGACAGTGCCCGCTCTTGAATCTCTCACAATGACCTCGTCCCAAGGCACCCACTAAACATACATTTATGCCATTAACGAGAATCCTGTCGGTCATAGTAAATCATTTAGATACCGTAAAAATGGTGGAATATCCAATCGTGACAATACCCTACCTAAAAGATGCTCCAAAAATGATTGGTTCAAGGACCATGAGTACTGCGACTTCCACCATGTTAAAGGACACAAGACAGATAGGTGTTTAAGACTACGTCATTACATACAAGACCTCATTGAAGAGGGTAAGATCATCGTAGATTCTCCCCCTAACTTAGGACAAGGTCCAAATGAGAAAATGGGTATCTATAAAGAGCCTTTTCCTAATCATGCAGATAAAAAGAAAAGGAAGCCAGATCACGAAAAACTTCCAATGACTATAGGACTGCCACTTATATTTATCCCAATAATGATAGTCCCTTTAATTCCCTCATAGGATGTATCCGTTCATTTGATGAATAGGTCAATACTATTAGGATCTTAGAAAAGATTTGTGCAGTAGGGATGAGACGTGCTCACTTAATCATACCGATCCCCTACCTATTCCTTAGGAAGGTCAGTATAATTTTATAGACCAGTTAAAGAAAACACCTACTAGGATATCAATTTTAGATCTCCTCAAAATCTCTACTGCCCATAAGAACATATTTTATAAAACATTGCAAAATTCGGGAGTCTCTACAGATGTAGATCCCATGCACCTCCAAGCCATGATTGCACACCTCGACTCCAATGATCATATTACTTTTGATCACACCACAATCCCACGTAACAACCCAGAACACAACTTACCCTTATACCTAGAAGTGGTGGTTACCCATCACAAAATCAAGAGGGTACTTGTGGATGGTGGATCTGGTCTAAACATTTGTACTTTGAAGCTAGTTAAGTAGCTAGGCCATTCAGAAATGGATCTAGGAGCCAAGACTATTACGATCATAGCCTACGACAATGAAGAACGAGAATCAATGGGTACTATAGTAGTTCCCATGGAAGTAGGCCCAACTTTTCATGACATGACATTCCATGTCCTTGACTTGGACCTTCCGTACAACATGCTCTTGGGGCACCTATGGATCCATGCCATGTAGGCCATTCCATCGACTTTCCATTAGTGTATCAAGCTATGTCATGAAGGGCAAGTGGTTACCATTCTGGGTTATCTAGAACCATTCACACATTGTAGGGCACTGCACATTTTTTCTCGTGTGGCTCATGAATGTCCTTCAGTAGATGTTGTTATCCCCATACAAATGGAAACTATAAAGAAACAAGTAGATTCAGAGTCACTCACGCCTTAGAATCAATATTTTCCTTCGTTATTCAATGCATTCTCTTCATGGGAGGCAACATCGAAAAAATGTGGCCCAGGTGAGCCATTCACTCTTGAACAAGATTTGTTAATATCAAATTATCAGTATCTCCCAGAACACATGGTAAACCTTATTTTCATTTCAAGAGTACTCGGGAGCAGTGTCCTAAACCATTGGAAAATTTTGTCCCTAGCGGTCTCCTATCTGAGGAGAAGATGTTAGAATATGCCACTAGCAGAGCGTTGGAACGTACCATGGCTTCATGCCATCAAGCACCCCAGTATATCAAAGGTCGCCGCATGGTGTTTTTCATGGGTTACAGTGAGTTTGGATGTGGAATCAATGCACAAGGCCGGCTAGATCCTATTCTCATCCCCCATTTCAAGTCTGATAAGCATGGCCTGAGGATAAGGCCTCATAACACTCTACCCTTTGAGATTGATGCCACCTCTTCTGAATGTGAGGACATTTCATCTCATTCTGATGCCGATGGAGATTCCTAGTGTAGCCTTTACAAGGATCTTGCTTCCACTAACCTATTCCCAGATTCAATTGTCCTTACCTTATCTGGATCCAACCCCCTAACCAATTATCAAATAGCCCTTGTATATCCTAAACTTATATATTGGGATCAACAACTTCACATGCCACTAGACTTATTTGAAAATGATGAGGCATTTGTAGAGTTCATGGGACTTAGGGATTCTATTCTAACTAGGGATCACAAGAAAGGATTTGCAATTCAACTAGACACATGTGCATACTTTGGAGAAGAGGTAGAGATGTGTGGACATTTGAATAAGAAGGTCATAAACAAGAGTACAAACACTTTAGAGAAAACCTTACGAAAAGATAAACGAAAGTCTCACGGTGAAAAACTCTTTGAAAAACTCATAGATAAATAGAACGAAGAGTTTGTGGATGAAGTGGTTTATCCATTTAAAGATGATGATGAGCTACCGTAGGAGGTTGATATTACTCTTCCCCCTGATCCTACATGGATGAAAGATGCTTCTAAGATGCTTGTTGAGGAAACAATTAGTGTCAACATTCACTCAGAAGAACAACCTAGAATGATAAAGTTGGGAGCTTCACTCTTAGCTCAATAACGAAAGGTATTTGTATAACTCTTAAGGGAATACGTGGATATATTTACATGGGCATACATAGATATGCCTAGTTTGGATCCATAATTATTTGTACATAACCTTGTTGTGCACCTAGATGCCAAAACCATCAAGAAAAAGTTGAGAAAGATGCACCCTAACATGACACTCCTTGTCAAAAAAATTGGAAAAACTACTACCTTTTGATTTCATTAAATCTATCGACTATTTAGAGTGGATATCTAACATAGTCCCTGTACAAAAGAATCATGTCGGTATATGAATCTGCATTGACTTTTCGTGACATCAATAACACATGCCCTAAAGATGACTTCCCCTTGCCTAACATTGACATGATAGTTGATTCCACCGCTGGTTATGAAATGTTGTCTTTAATGGATGGATTTTTTAGGTTATAACCATATACGGATTGCAGAAGAAGATTAACATAAAAATCCTTCATCACCCCTTGGGGGACATTTTTCTACAAGGTCATGCTTTTCAGACTCAAGAATGTCGGGGCCACTTACCAATGATCCATGACTATCATCTTCCATGATATGATGAATGACATCATGGAAGATTATGTTGATGACATCCTAGCTAAATCCAAGAGCAGGGAAGAGCACCCTAAAGTGTTAAAACGTATCTTTCAATGTCTTAGGGATTATAAGGTGCACTTAAACCCCAAGAAATGTGTCTTTGGTGTTTTATCAGGAAAGCTCCTGGGTTTCATAGTTTCACAAAGAGGGATAGAAGTGGACCCCAAAGGTTACAACTATCACAAAAATGCCTCCACCTATAACTCTCAAACAACTAAGAAGTTTACAAGGAAAGATTTAGGCAATCTACAGTTTCATTTCACACGACTTGCGAATAAGTGCCACCCATCTACCGAAGAAAGATGTTGCATTCAAATGGGGACCGATTGTCAAAAAGCCTTTGCACTACTAAAACAGATGCTTAGTCAACCCACCTGTACTCATGTTGCCTACCCTAGGTGAACCTCTCCTCTTGTACATTTTTACTACCCAATTTTTTATTGGTGCATTGCTTGCCCAATATGATCTAAACCATAAATAAAGGGCATTTTATTATCTCAATCACACCTTGATTTCTTACGAGTTTAATTACCCGTAGATTGAAAAGGCCTACGTGGAAGTTGTCTTTACCTTCAAAAATATTTGCCATTATCTCCTAAACAATAAAAATAAACTCATATCCAAAGTTGACCCTCTCAAATACTTGTTATCCAAACCCGCCCTCACATGACGAATGGCTAATTACATCATTCTCTTGAGTGAATTTGACATTGAGTTCATAAATCAAAAATCTTTGAAAGGACAGGTATTGGTTGATCAATTGGTAGAAGCTCCTCTACTAGGGATGGAACCTTTTTGCTTGGATCTATCAGACACATCTATGATGTACATTGAAGATTTTATAGAATGGTAGGTCCATTTTGATGGATCATTCACCTTCCATAGATCCGGATCGAGTGGTGCTTATCACTCCCACAGGAGAGTCATACCAAGAGCATTCTGTTTGGGATTCCCATGCATGAATAACATTATAGATTATGAGGCACTCATCGCTGGCCAAAAGCTAGCTATTGCTTTGAATATTAGATGACTGTGAGTCATTTGGAGACTCCCAACTCATCATTAAACAAGTTAATGATGAGTATAAAGTTAAAGATGAGAAGCTCATTCCATATAAGAAAATGGTCGAAACCCTGAAGGAGTACTTTACACAGATCATATTTGAGCAAAATCCTAGGTCACACAATAGATCCATGGATGTTATGGATACAATTGGGTCACACATTATGCATACCATCTCGGGAGAAAAATGACTTTCTTTATAGAGCATTTAGAAGTGTCTCGTATGATATGCCGAGTCATGTTTGGAATGTGAATTTGTTGGTCCATTATCCCCCTGGTATGATCTTATCTTTCGATACCTACAAGATGGCACTTTTCCACCAAACATTACCCTTTCTCGAAAAGAAAGCCCTTATCAACTCGTATAGCTCGTTATACCATCCTAGGAGGCACCCTTTATTGTCATGGCTACGACGGGAATCTACTTTTTTTTTTTTTGGATGTTACTTGACTCAATCCACGCTATTAAGGAAGTACACAATGGTATTTGTGGAGCGCACACCAAATGCATGGTCTTAGCTAAAAAATATTAAGAGTAGGATATTATTGGCCTACCATGAAATCGATTGCTGCAATTTCGTATAGAAATGTGAGCTATGCTAGAATATGGAAACTTAATCCATGCGCTAGCACAAGCTTTGCAACCTCTTTGCGCAATGCCTTGACCATTTTATAAATGGGGTCTAGATATCATAGGAAGCTCCATAATTCTTCTTGGATGGCCACACCCACATTATCACCGCCATTAAGTATTTTACTGTTAGGTTGTGGTGCCTGTTTTCATGTGAAAAAGTGTTGAAGACTGTACACTAAGAGTACTGTACACTTTCCACGCTTGTCTTGCTAGGGTTCGGGGTCACGCTAGGCCACTCGGGCGGCAGCCCCTGATTTTTTTTTTGGCCTTAAAATGTGCCCGATATACCAAGAAACGTGCTTTTCTCATATGGGTGAGATTTTTGACCCATAGGTTTATGGGATGGTTTTGGCCCATGGTTTTAATATGCACAGTTTTGTAAAACTGCTTAGGCAGTTGTCTACTTATATGGTTTTATTCATATGGTAGGTATTATGTAACATTACATATGTGTTCTTGAATTTGGGTGTGAATTCTGTAGAGTTTGTTGAGCATAACTCTAAACATATCTGGGTATTTTATTGAGAGATCGGTGGCTTGTAATAAAATATGAGCAAGTGATTCTTGGTGGACGTAGCCCAAATTGGGTGATCCAAGTTAAATACTATCTCTTTGTGTTGTGTTATTTTATTCTACACTTTTATTCAAGATATGTAATATTTTCGCATATTAGTTTCTCTGTTGCAATTCTCGTGAGGGATTATTCCACATACTTTATCCCTTATTTCCTAACATTTACAAAATGGGTAGAGGTTGTGCCTCTCACTTATGTCACTGGTGCACAAATTTCCAAATTCATCATGAACCATCTCATCTATCATTACGGTATCCCTTCATCCATTGTCACTGATAATGGTAAATCCTTCAAAAATAAAATAGTTAAGACATTGTGTCAACGTTTCCATATTCAACTCAAGTGGTCTACCCCCTATTACCCCCAAGGTAATGGAAAAGTGAAACTACCAATAAAACCCTTGTATGAATCATGGAGAAAATGGTAAGTAAGACTGGTCGTAATTGGCACTTATAGATACATCTCGCCCTTTGGGCCTATCGAACCTCTATATGCACTCATACTGGTATGAATCCATATTCACTTTTCTATGGCAATGAAGCCATCATACCTTTGGAAGTGGAGCTTCCCTCCCTGAGAATATATCTCGGGACTATCTTGATAAAGACGAGGACTACAGAGTTGCTCAACTGGAAGAGTTGGAACTATTAGATGAAAAGCGTATCAGAGCACTCAATCACCTGAAAGTATATCATAACAAAGTATCCAGAGGATACAAAAAGCACATCATTCATCAGGAATTTGATGTAGGAGATCTAGTTCTAAAGGAAAATCAAAAGAACATTGTCAAATACAGAGAAAAGAAAGGTAAGTTTGAAGCTAATTGGCTAGGGCCTTATGTGGTGGTTGCTAAATATGGATCAAGAGCATATAAACTTGCATACTCAAATGGTGAAGATATTTGGAGCCTATGGACACCATGCACCTCAAGCGGTTCTACGTTTAAGCATGACAAGAATATCATATAAGAACTAAAAAATAGAAAAACAAAGAAAAAATAAGCAAAACATGAGAAATTTGAGAAAATAGTAAACAAAAAGCAGGTCGTCCACATGTGAAAACCATGTAATTGTGGCGTAGTGGGTGGGTCTTTGAGTGAAAACTGGTCTCTCGGTGCTCAAAGAAGATTCACCGGTCATAAGTCACTCTTGCGTTAGGATGGGTAATCACACCGCTTTCGGGATTAGTTTCTCTTGCTAGGTCTAGGAAGTCTATCGAATCTATCTTATAAAGTTGTGATCTAGCTTATTTGCTCTTATATTTGCGTGAAGGATGTTACCTTTGTATATTCCCATCTAACATTGGGGTGTAGACACCAAAATTGGGTCACACTCCCTTGGTCGCTCGATAAATAAATACCTTGAGCGCATCCACCTAGCCATGGCCCCCTTCACCCCACTATAATATTAATTTAATTAAATTAGTTCATTATCCTCACAATATTTATTATTTAAATATCTTAATTGAGATAATTCCCACATAGCCACCTCACCCTAAGACATATTCTTAGTAAGTTTCCATAACTAACTAAGACCTACCCAAAACCTAAATATAAATGCCTACATTCCCTCTAACCACATTCCCTCTCGTTACAGCAGACCTTGGATTCGTGTCATGGGTTGTGTTCCTTCCACTTTGCATCACTGTGTAAAGTTTGAGCATGAAGGACACACCTATACTATTCTAGTTGATCCTTCACCTTTTAAAACATGCAACATGCTTTACCGACCCAATGACATGCTTATACCCATTAAGGCGTCTACCTCCATGACCACTACCACTTCACCTACACCTCCACTTACTAGTATAGTTGCTACCTCAACCACACATGCCTCCTCCATTCCTACCATTGCCACAACCTCCATGACTGAACCATCATCCTCCCAATCCGTTAGCTCCACCTCCGCATCGACCACCGACAAATCATCTATTCTTGCTACCCGCATACTAACCATTGATCCCTTGGAAGGCATTTTTCAATGCCTCACCCTGGGGGAGTATCACCTATATAGTGTCAACACATTCCTTACTCCACAAGAGTATGGAAATCTTCACCAAAGCACCCTCGTTATGATCATTGTATAGGAGAGCGCCCCCTTTATGGTACTCCCCACCTTCGTACCGGTCTCACCTATGGGGACTTGATGCTACCACTTACACACCGAACCACCGTCACAAACCCGCCCATTTTCTACCGACCTCCAGTCACTCACCAATCATAGTTTCACCCACACCTTCTTGCACCAATATGCGTGGAAGGTTTTTGGTTTTGGATTTTACGATCAAGGCCGCCATCTTTGTAATTCCATGTACTACCCACAAACATAACGACCGTAGTGGTATCGGCTTTTCTAAACCACCTACTAAGCAGGCCAACATTAAACTCATTGAGGACATCATCCCTTCTCCACCCTCTTCACCCACTCCACCTTCATCACCGCCTTTGCCGACAGAGTCGATGGATCCAGAATCCATCTCTCCTAAAAAAATTTCATAAACACTATTTCCTTGGGGCCTCTGACTTATCAATGTGAGGGTGAGGCTCCTTCCTCTCTTCCCTTCCTGTATCCTGAAATGATCGATGACGATACACCTTCAATTAACGTCGTTCAATGTCAAGATGATGAATCTATACTCACCTACCTTGGTGTAGAAGACTCATATATTCATCGGTCATTACCCTCTAAGACGCAAACCATGTTGAATGAATCAACTATCGAGATCAACATTCATACTCAGGACGACCCGCACATCCTAAAGATCGGTCAATCTTTAGATGCTTTGCTAAACAGGAAGCCATCACTTCTTTTCTCAAAGATCATAACCATGCATTTTCTTGGTCTTACGCAGACATGTCCAGTATTGACCCCACCATAGTGGTCCACAATATCGCACTGCTCCCGATGCCAAGCTTGTCAAACAAAATATGAGGAAAATGCACCCTCACATTTCTCTTCTCATCAAAGAATAACTTCAACACCTTCTTTCCATTTCCTTCATATTACCCATTGATTATCCTCCTTGTATTTCTAACATTCTCCCTGTCACTAAGGCGATAGGGGGACTCTGTATTTGCACGGATTTACGTGACCTCAATCAAGCTTACCCAAAAGATGAATTTCCTCTCTACGGTATTCATCAATCGGTTGACCTTACCGCTGGTCACAAGATGCTATCACTCATGGATGGCTTCTCGGGCTATAACCAAATCTTGCTTGCCCTAGAGGATCAACATAAAACTACATTCATTGCCCCTTGGGGGACCTTCTGCTATCGAGTCATGCCATTTGGCCTTAAAAATGTTGGTACCACATATCAGCAGGCTATGAATTATATCTTCCATAACATCATGCATTGTATATTGGAAGATTACGTGGATGATCTCCTGGCCAAATCTAAACGCCGCTCCGAGCACCTCGCCATCCTAAAAACCATCTTTGACCACCTTATTAAATATTGTGTTTGCCTTCAGCTCGAGAAGTGTGTCTTCGCGGTTCTCTCAAGAAAACTCCTGGGATTTATCGTTTCCTTATGTGGTATAGAGGTTGACCCTGCTAAAGTCAAGGCCATTCTGGAAATGCCTCCGCCCACTAACCTTAGGCAACTTTGTAGCCTGTAAGGTAAGATGCAATCTATTCATCGTTTCATTTCACAATTGTTTGATCGGTGCCAACCATTTCATCATCTTCTCAAGAAGGATGTCTCCTTTAAATGGGATGATGACTTCCAAAGCTTTTGAGGCCTTAAAACGATACCTTCTTCAACCACCCGTACTCATTCCACCTAAAGATGATCAATCCTTCTACCTATACATCTTAGCTACCGATCACTCTTTGGGGGCCATGCTCGACTCATCATGATGAACAACACAGGGAACATGTGGTTTATTACATAAGCCGTACTCTTTTGGAATATGAAACTTGATACACCCATCCTGAAATTTTTTTCTTAGCCTTAGTTTTCGTTGCCACCAAACTCTACCATTATCTACTCAACCACAAAACCTATGTTGTGACCAACACCGACCCCTTACACTTCATGTATGCCAAACCTTATCAAAATCAGCGTGCCACACGCTGGCTTATGCTTTTAGCTGACCTTGACCTCGAATTCATTCATCAAAAGTCCATCAAGGGTGAAGTTATCCTCGACCAATTAGCCGACATACCTATTTTTAGGGATCAACCCTGTAATTTTGACTTTCCAAATGATTCAATTATTACCCTTTCCCTGACGAACCCGCTTACCAAATGACACTATTCTTCGATGGTTCCAAGTGTCAACGTGGGGAGGGGATGGTGTTATCCTCATTCTTCTTGATGGTGAACCCATGCCTTTGTCTTTCAAACTCGATTTTGATTGTATAAACAATATTTCCAAATACGAAGCGCTCGTATTAGGTCTCCAAGCCACCTATGCCCTAGATGTCAAATCAATCAACATCTTTGGTGATTCTCAATTAGTCATAAACCAAGTCAATGGTATATACCAATGTCATAATGAGATACTTCAAAAGTATAAACATCATGTAGACATACTTTTGACCACCTTTGACCGTTACACCCTTCAAACCATCCCACATTCAACCAACAAATTTGTAGATACCATGGCCTGCTTGGCTTCTCAAATACCGCTTCACATGCCGATTCTAAAATCTTTGTTACCATAGAACGACTCATATCACCCTCTTATTTACCTTGCGACCTTTACTCTATCGTAACCGGTCACCCCGACCAGGTGACCTTTGGTATAAACAATGCTCCGACTATCTTTCTCTCTCCATCTTACCTCCTAATCTCACCCGTAATGGACAACACACCTTCCTTAAAAAGGTCTCTCATTATGTCATCATGGGGGGCCTCCTCTATAAGCATGGCTTTGATGGTATTCTCTTACGATACCTCACGAGTTTTGAAATTCCTTATACCATTAAGGAAGTTCATGATGGCATATGTGGAGGTCACTTCAGTGGCCTTGTTGTTACTAAGCGTATTCTTCACCTAGGCTATTATTGGCCGACCCTTAACCATGATTTTTGTGATTACGTTAAGCATTGTGTAAAATGTCAATAACATGCTAACCTTCATCATACACCCAGTCACGCCTTACATGTCACCCGTGATCTTTGGCCCTTTTCTCAATGGGGTTTGGATCTTATCAGAGAGATCAATCCCCATTCTTCGTAATGACATCAATGGATCATCACCACTACCAAATACTACACAAAATGGGTTGAATCCATACCACTCATCTCCACAAAAGATGAGAAAATATGTGAGTTCATCAATCATAACATCATTTGTCACTTTGGTGTTCCTCATCGCTTCATCACTAATAATGGAAAACAATTCAAAAATAAGACCTTACAAAACTTTGTAATACCTTCACATTCAGCTAAGTTTCTCGTCACCTTATTACCCAGCCAAGCCAATCCCATTAACAAAACCTTAAACAAAATTCTCATGAAAGTGGTTAACGATCTTGGGAAGGATTGGCATACACATATTCCTTTTTCCCTATGGGCATACCACACTAGTATTTGCACTTCCACCGTCATTACACATTTTCTCGGGTCTATGGTATAGAGGCTTTTCTCGCCTCTTGAAGTCCAAATTCCCTCAATCCGCATTTCTCTCCATGAAATGCTCAATGATGACAAGGCTTTCATCAGACCGTTTAGCACAACTTGAGTTATTAGATGAACGCAATGTCATCTTGATCACCTTCAAGTTTACCAAAAATGCATCAAACGTGCCTATGAAAAATGTGTCCATGAATGAACCTTTCACATTGGTGATCTCGTCCTGAAAGAAAATCAACATGTAACTAAAGCAGAAAAACGTAAACAGGGAAAATTTTCTCATAACTGGCTTGGACCATACATTATGACCCATACTTATGGATCAGGTGCTTATTGTTTATCTTCACTCGATGGTAAACCCGAACCTGAGCCCTTAATGCTTTGCATCTTCGACCATTCTCTTTGTTGAATTTTAGTCCTACCTCACCTTTTGCCTCTTTCTATGCTCGTCCCTTGAGTGCTATCCACCTCTTACACCTCACCAATGATTAAACAAGAAGCATGTGCATACCTGTCACTTGTTATCTTCTCTTGAATATGTGTACCACGGTCTTTGCACATATCATGATTCTCATGGATACTTTTTATTTACCTTTAGATGAGATCCCAAGGTCATTTCACCCTTTTTTCTGTACAAGAATCTTATTCTTCACCTTTTTCTTGTCCATGAATTCAAAGCCCTCACATGGGATCCAACTCCTTGAGTAAAACTTCCAATAAAAATATGACTCCCTTAAAAGGACATCTTCCTCTCTACAATCGCTTTTATAAATAGACTACTCCCTCGAAGGATAGCTATGTAAAGCTCTTTCTTAAAAAAAAAAGCAAGAGAATCTGAAGCTTCCCGCATCGATTAGCTTCACAAAGACCTCAAGGAGTTAATTTCCTCATCCCATATAGACTTCCCGCATCGATCAGTCTATCTCAAATACAAGTCAACACAGAAAACCTTTTAGTCATGGACTTGCCCATTGTGACCTTGGATCTCTTGCCCAAAGAGCATGCTACCTCATACCATATAAAAATTAACCACCTTTCATCCCTCTCACCTTTCATACCTCTTGGAAACCATGACATTTGGTGATCATGTGACTACTTTTCACCCTTAGAATAATCAATCATGCAATGTCTTTAGGGTCTTACGTTCATCACCTCCTCCAAGGTATGACCTACTCAGTATGATCCTAACCAATCAGGCGGCTTTCTTGCCCCCTCTTATCTTTTAAACTTCTTTATTACGTATTGATTACCTTATACAGACTTGGTCCTCGACACTTACCTTTGGGGTAATCTTCTTCTTCTTCCACAATCGAAATCACCTATACCAAGTTACCCACAACTCACCCACACCTAACACATCTAAACCGAAATCATGCCTACGACCTACCAACTCATTCTCATACCTCCTCATATTCTTCCCTAGCTTATGGGAGAACTACATCGGCTTGAGGTCCTTTTCACCAAGACTATGTAGGCAACACTCCGAGGGCATGGGGCCCTTAGAGGTTAGCTTGGCCACTCTCTACCCTAACCAATTCATCTTTCATTTTCCTAAATCACATTCTACCCTACTTAGTTTCCTTTTTATATCAAAAATTGGAAATTAACCCAACTAAACGGAAAATTGCTTCACATTTTTATCATCATCAAAACATACATTTATTTTGATTACCATTTCTTTACCAACATCATGCAAATATTATAAAACATCTTAAACATGACCCATATCATCATTCATTGCACAAATTAATGAATTACAACCTAACTCAACCATGCCTAGACCACAACCTTACTCAATCCATGCCTAGACCAAAACTCCGACTCAATCCATACCTCGACCACAACTTGATTCAATCCATGCCTAGACCTATATCTTGACTCCATCCATGCCTAGACCAAAACCTAACTCGATCCATGCCTAGACCACAACCTAACTCGATCCATGCTTATAACCTGACTCCATCCATGCCTAACACACCTATCACTCATCCATCTATGCATAAACAATCACAATCTATCAACATCAAAGCATCATCATCAAATCATCCATCTCATCATATAAAACTGGATGTCCATACAATATACATGAATATCAAATAAAGTATACATCTCTTAAAATCTCTCATATACAACCTCACCATCTTCGCACGTAGGCGGATATGCTCAAAAATACAAAACTCTCATACAACCTCACCATCTTCGGCATGCAGGTTGGCATATGATCAAAAGTATAACAACTCTCGACATGCGAGCAGTATATATCAAAAATCAAAACTACGTCAAAATCGGGAGCCATATATCAGGCATCATCTCGGTGGACATCCTCTATATTTGTCTCGCATGTCCCATCTGCCTCCTCTGCCCATGTCTGACGAACTACTAACATCTCCCCACCCATCATAGGTGGTGGCTACATCCTCCCGATACATCATCACCCGGCCTCGGCCTCTGGAAACCGGTGGCCTCACCCCGACCATGTCTTGGGGCTCAATGGCCCCTTATGCTCTCCACGCTATAGGTGCATGATCTGGTCCTCTCGCTAGAGGCCTGCTATGCCCTATACTCAGCATACAATAGACAATCTATCCATGCCACTTTCAGCTAGTCCTGATAGTACCTGGCCTCATCTCTCGCCTTCCGTAACCTGGATACAGTTATTGTCTATGGTGGCCCCATCGGCCTCTGACCTTGTACCTATCTTGTGGGATCTTGTCCCACCCTCGCTGTGAATCGGGACCTTGTTCCGAGGTCGTGGTGGTGCCATCGGCCCCTACCCTTGTGCCTATATCTGGGCCTGTAAAGCCCCAATTTGTTCCTGTGTCATGGTCAATCGGCCTTACAATCCTGTCACCTGTGCCTATAGGGCGACCACCGACCATTATCTCCTCTCCATATCCATCCCCACCCGGGCCATCTAGGCTCAAGGCTGGCGCCACTGTGCATGTAACTCGGCCACCTCTACCTCTGAACTAGCTAACTATCCTTGCACCATACCCAACTAGGTAATCAAGGTCGCCACCTGCCCCTATAGGGCGTCTCTCTACACCGTGATCGTGGCTAAATATGGCTGCCCCCTGGGTGATACTACTCGTAAATGAGCTGCCCACCACTATCACTGTCACTCCGGCATCATCAATCTATCCTCCATTCTATAACCTAATCTCCTCCTACCCAATAGGTAATTGTCATTATGGTAGAGGCAATGGCCTCTCCACGTCATCTCTTCATATTGCGGGAAGGGTGGAGGTATGTCCGGCAAGCCCAAACTGTTGTCTCACCTCACAACTAGGATGATCTCGTGCTCCCCAACATAGTGACCCACTATCCATCTTAGCAAATGGAGGCCATCTAACTCATCATGCATCCACCTGTATGAGGGATAACCCACATACAGTCTCCATATGATGTCCACTCTGACAATCCCTCCAATAGCCACCTGTAGTATGCTACATCATGTGTAG
Organism: Taxus wallichiana var. yunnanensis; assembly: GCA_018340775.1. NCBI lineage: Eukaryota > Viridiplantae > Streptophyta > Pinopsida > Cupressales > Taxaceae > Taxus > Taxus wallichiana. Next base: position 958,447,889 of record CM031237.1, read on the forward strand.
CCCTATCTGATCGTCACTCTCCAATCATGGGTACCCATCGCCTATACCCCACCCACACCAATCTTGGTAGAAATGCATCTACTCGGGGCATACCCACTGGGTGCACACAAACTATGTGCTCATAGGCCCAATAGTGTAGTAAAAAGGTGCAACACAGTGAACTTGTGCGAGACGCCCATAAACCCATAGCTCTCTATGTAGGCTGCACCAGAATGCTAGCACCTGTGCAAAAACATGTCGATCCATCACCATATCATGTAGTACCCCCATCAATGAGCGAGAAAATCTCCCTCCCTCTACATCCGGTAGTGCGAAATAGCACACTGCCTCCATCAATAAAACAACTAGCCTCGTCTCCTCTAGATGGGTTGTGTACATCCCTCTGTAACTCAAGCTAACACTATGGAACATCATGTCTGCCAGTCCCTCACCAAACATTGTCAGCATCAAATCCTCTAAGGCCTTGGAGGAGATCAAATACACTTATGTCCCTAGTATCGTAGCCACAAGATCCTAAACACGTCCTCTAGGGTGACTGTCATCTCACCCGTCGGTAGGTGGAACATGTTGGTCATTGAATCCCATCTATCATGAGAGTGACCATCGAGAATCGGCTACTGCATCGCATGCCGATAGCGCTTTGACCCTAATTAGGCCCATCTCCTCCATGTGTCACCACTCCTCAACTGTAGCCGCACCTCACACTCTCAAGAGCAAGGGTGGCACCCTGTCTCTCATCCATGCACCCTTTGCATCTAATAAACACATCAAATTAATCAACCTTCATCATACCCACACTCGCCCTCGACACCTCACCTATACCCACCGCCTCACCTCTTTCTTTCTTCCCAACGGACCTTCCTATTACACACCTTATTCTACCCTTCCCTATCTCACCCACTCAACCTAGGACCCTTTTGACCCCTTTTTCTCCAAAACCCGACCGGTGCCGGTTATCTCTAACCAACCCCGGTCACCCCTAAACTAGCATTGGTCACCTGTTTCGTGACCGATACCGGTTTGACCCTACCGACGGTAGCTAGCCCACCAACGCCGGTCACTGTCATGGCGAAAACCGTGACCCCAAAACCTTACCCTCTAAAAAACTCCCTCTCCTGACCCTTCTACCCACCCATTCTCACCTACACTTTCCCTTAACCCCATCCTACCCCCTATTCACCCACTTACCTCTCTCCCTACTCTTATTCTACCCAATTCACCCTCCCACACTTCAATTTTTTTCCCCACCCAACCTCTCACCTAATCTACCTCACAAAACACAACATGGGTTTGATCCTTACCTCATCATGTTGCCATTGTCATGGTGGCACATCTAGCCACTACACCGGTGGCCCACCCGATCCCTCTCCGGCCTCTGCCATCACCAATCGCTAACCGCACCTCCAACCAATCAAATCACTCAATCTGATCCCATGGACCCACCTCTCAACTACCAATCACCACCATTTGGCTCACCAACTCAGCTCTCCATTCTCGTCTAGACACTTTCCAACTTTCCCTCTCTCTCCTTTCGTTTTCCCAATTTGCAAGAAGACAAATGATTTGCAAAAAAACACGGATTTTTTTTTATAACATCCCCGACCTCACCGACATCGGTTTTACCTTCATGACATCGGTCACATGCCCTACTTTACCATGGTCGGTTACCCTATACCGACATCGATTCTGCTTGACGCATCATCACCCTCTCTTCCACATTGCCCACACTTTCTCCCTTTTTTACACTTTCCATCACTCTTTTTTCCCTCACCCAACACTTACCCTAACCATTCACCTCACCCTCCTGACCTCATCATTTACTACTTAACCTTGTCCTCCTTTGGGGACTGGTTATTTTACCCATACCTCGACCCTACCCATGTTGTGACCTATATTCTTGGACCTAAAACATCGCTAGTAACCTATAACCTCATGTGTTCGCTATAACTTGTGGCACTATTACCTGTGTTGATTGACCTAATGACCTTACCTTGCCTCTTTCCGTGACCATTTATCCTAACCCAACCCTCGGTGTACAGAACATACCTAAACGTTCCTACACCTAACCTACGTCATGTTTCCTGACCATATCCTATACCTTGGATACCGGAATCACCTCAACCTTGTTTGGATAAACCTATCGACCTTAGACAATGTGGACTTTATCTGCTCTTCAACCTAGTACCGTGCTACAGTTTATACATGTGCATGTGTTTGATGTTACTACCTTTGACCCTGACCCATTACCTAGATTACCCGAGTAGACCTTTTCCTTTTTTTCCCCGTTACCCACCTTCTTCTTCATCACATTCACCTTTTATCAAACCACTCACCACTTCTACCTTTTTCCTCATCAGTTCCTGGTTTGAGGGGGATCACCTTCACCCACACATGGGGCAACCACATCTTATTTTTGTCAACGTCGCTTACCAATACAAGCTACGCAAACAAAAGGGGCAAAATATAGACACCAAAATTGGGTCACACTCGCTTGGTCCTTGATAAATAAACACCTTGAACACATCCACCTAGCCATGGCCCCCTTCACCCCACTATAATATTAATTTAATTAATTTAATTAAATTAATTCATTATCCTCACAATATTTATTATTTAAATATCTTAATTGAGATAATGCCCACATATCCACCTCACCCTAAGACCTATTCTTAGTAAGTTGCCATAAATAACTAAGACCTACCCAAACCCTAAAAATCAATGCCTACATTCCCTCTAACCACATTCCCACCCGTTAGAAGGAAGCTTTCATGCTAATCTACGGAGTAAAAAAATGAGATCCCAAAAAATCAAGGGGATCTACCCAGTTTAGTAAACCTAGAAAATCCCACCCTAACCGACACCGGTTACCCTTAATCGCCACTGGTTAAGCCGGAACCGCCGTCGGTTACCATTTAACCCCCAAAACATCCTTATTTCGGGGTTGGCACATTTTGTGAGAGAGACAGACATCTTCTCGAGAATAAATGATGAAACTAGAGTTAGAGTTGCATGCAAGCGTAACCAACATTTTTACAAGCATCAAAACATCCATAGCTTGATGCTAAGCAATCACATAGCCACCTGCCTTCCTGGGAGCATCCAGGGAAGCGCTAGAACTACAACAAGTTCATTGGATCACCCACCATTACCAACCAGACATTAAGCTCGTACAAATAATAAGTTTTGTTAACCTGCATTGGTTCCTTATCATTTTAGCAGATCCTTTCACTTTTGTTGTTAGTTTCTGTTCTCATTTCCATTCCCCACCATTTTATCTCCATGCAAACTTGACCATCTCTTTACCCACACCATTGAACTTGCCCATATCTGGACTTTCATCATTCCTGTGCATATCCAGGATCCATACGAATCTTACCATTGCCCTTCTATCTTCATCCAACCTCGATCTGTCACCCAGCCAAGTTTTTATTGAGTTTTCTGTACCCCGACCATACCGACGCCGGTTACCCACAACCGTCGCTGGTTATCCTAAACCGATACTCATATACTAGACCGACGTCGGTCTCTGTGTCTTTTACCAGAAACCCAGATCAGAGCCTAAAACCTCCACCAAATACCTAAAACCACCTAGAACCTTACCCTGACCAATACCAACACCTTGACAGTGACCTTGACCTTCTGATTCAATCATAGCCTAGCCTGTTGTGAATGAATTTTCTTATTGTAGACGAATGAGATACCTAAATCATTTTAACTACAATAGGATTTACTTTATTATCAACATTAAGTTGTTTTAAATAGTGGATTGACAGTCGTCTAGGAAGTATCACACTTCCCGATCTAGCACCCACTAGGCAGTCCACTGCATATATTGTTTAAATTTTATTTGGTGGTCTTGTGTTCCATTTCAGGTAGTTCCTCCAAGAAAAAAGGAAGCTCTCACGATCAGCTGTGGATTCAGAAGTCATACGTGCACAACAACCTACAACTAGCATTTCAACAGGTATTCCTCCTAGCCCATTACCCTTATTTGTTTCATCAACATTCGAAGAAACGCTCTAGAATAAGGTGAAATAGGGGGCACCTTCACATTCCACTTTCTCATACATACACGCGTGGCATTTTTCCTTTTGTATATTCCCACATCACGTTGGGGGCATCCACGCTTCTTGGTCCTTATACATTTCTTTCAGAACATGACCTTAGAAAATACAAAAACATTTAGAAAAGGGATACACAAAAAACCTAAACATTCAGAAAATCTCCCTTCTAGGGACGAAGCTACACCAACTGCACAACGTTGTCTTAGAGAAGCCTCAAAACAATGTGAATAGTAGCCTTGAAAACTTATCTTTTAGATAAACCCAAAAACATTAGAAAAACATATATCAATGTTGTCTCACAAAAACAAAGTAGTATTCAAAGATTACTTTTGGTTGTTGGTTTGTATAGTGTTGATGTGTTGAGCTTCTCATATTTTTAGGAGTAGTTTGTTGCTTACCTTAGATTAAATCTTGTTTAGTTTAAATTTTGTATTGCATTGAATTCATTTTCTTGTACAAACGTTGGTATGACCACATCATCTGTTATATGCATCTATTAGGATTCATTTTACTTACTTAGATTAAATGTCAATTTGATCTCTTTGGTATGTTTAGTAAATTCATGTATTTTGCATCTTAGTTGTGTTGTGTTGTATAGGTACAGTTGTTTAGCTTTGTTAACTTTTTCTTGTGTGTTTGTCTCTTGCACAGTTTTTTGTTATCACATCTATCATCTACCATTCATCACATATAAACATCATCTACTACATCATATATACATAAATGCTAAGTATTACATCATGCATGTATGCTAAGCTAATCATCACATATTGTATCATCAATGGGGGAAAGAGGGGTTGTGCATAATCAAGAATCTAACCCCTCCCACCCCCGCACCAATATCATCTAGTATCATCCCAAGTGCTAGAATAAAAATCAAAAGCATTCCATAAATCCAAAGCATGTGATACTATCTATAGATATATCATCAATATGAAAACATGGAACATAAACATCTCTAAATCTAAAGTATGTCACATACATAGAGGAAAGGGAAATCATACATCATGATACAATAGTTGTAGAGCAATAACCACAAAATCGTAAAGGCATAATCACAACATGACATAACAAAATCATCATCGAATGTCCATATAATACATGTATAAATGTCCATCTCAAAAATCAAGTATACATCATCGATACAATATGCCATCTAAAAGGGGCATGCATAAAAATTGAGCCTTCATCAAGAGGCATCATCAAAATAATGGTACATGAATCTATACATCAATCAAAATCAGCCTTCATAAGAGGCATGTATACAATACATTTGTACAAAAGGTAAAGTAAAGAACTCAACCACAGCTCGCACCCTCTCCGGGGCTCCCGGGTCCATGACTTGGGGCGAAAGAGTGGTGGCTATGATGGACCGGCACCGGGGTACCACCATGATGTCTGGTTGGCTTCTATCCATCCGGCTGCTCTAAAATTGGTTGTGCTGATGTAATCGAGCGTCCCGACTTCCGTGACCAGGAACCTATTGCACTCACACCTAACTGCTCAAAGGGTGCTACCCATCTCTGCTGGGACTACTCTAAAATAGGCAGTCCCAATAGTATAAGGTCGCGTTGGTGACCCTCATAACATCTAGAAACAAAACATCTCTAAAAGCGGTGGCTTCCTTAATGGGGGCATCTCGCTCACCTATCGCCTACCCCGCCGAATGGGCATGTCTAGTAGCAGCCGGCCTCTCGATCTCTATTTGCAGTAATGGTCTACACCTAGGATCATGTTTGATCTCTCTGGATAATATAACCCTGCACTTTTGCTTGCGCCTGATCTTGCTAACCAAGGGCACACTGTAGCTGAGTCTATGCCTAGTGTAGTAAGCTCAACAGTTGAGCCCCCTGTGCAGCCATCTGACTAATCTGGTGCTGCAAGGCTACACCATCCCCACCCTGAGTGGCCTATGCTTTGTCCTGATCTCTCTCAACTGTCAAAACTTGTACCTAAGCACTGGCTTGATCCCACTCTACTATAAGGGCCTGTGCACTGCTCCTAGCCTTATCTCTCTCTAGCCACCAGTAACCGCATAAATCACCACCTATAATTGCTCTTGAAGAGCACCCAATGCCCACCATTGTCACCACCCCTAGAGCATGAGGTGACGGGCCCTTCTCTAGAATTAATCGCTTAAGAGGGGCATATATCCCCATCGGAATGCCTAGTAGATGCAAATCTATGTCTGTGCCCCAGGTGTCTATATTAGCTTTGAGCTTGGTTCCATGTCTCTATGGTTGATGTAATAGAGCCGCATCAAGACCACAATCATCATCGTCATCATCGTCATCGTCGTCATCCCCACCAACTCCACCTTCATCACCTGCTAGAGGCCTCACCGGAGGAGCTCTCACATGTGCATTATAGGCTTCCTTGAAATGGTCAAGCTACATGGGATCACACCATGGTACCATGGTGCATACTCAGGTGTGAAACTAGGATCTCTGATCTGTCTCAATGGAACCCACATAGCAAGTACCACCTGTAGGAAGCTGGCGTGCTCTATCCTGGGCAATCTGTGGACCCATATCAACATACTCTCAGGCCCTATGAGCATACCACATATTTGGCCTAGAACATCCTAGTTAATGCCAAAATGTCTCTGGCACCAATCTACTCTTTAAATCTCCCACATATAGTTGCAGTTGCTGAACATGAAGTGCTCAACTGTAGCAAAAGTTGAGCTCTAAGCCATCCTCAGGACACTAGAAATGTCTATAGGGCCTCCATACTATGGCAGCCTATTGTAACTCATCAAGTTCGTGGTGGTAATGATACGCATCTCCCATGTATGGCTGCACATCTTCCCTAATCGGGACCCAACCCATAGAAGAGGGCTCCTCTAGAGCCCAAACTCTCAAAACACCTAAGGGGCGACCAATAGCAATGTGGTCCCACGCCCAAATCTGAAGTAATCTGGTGACCCTACCATCTTTTGATGGTAGTAGGTAATCAAATACAGGTCCCAGTATAAGTGTGCTAGAATGCATTGACTCCGAAGTAGGTCTCTTCATCTATTAACCCGTGTATCACTCTAAGGAGGCCAAGCGAAAATGAAGCACCGATCTTGTCAAGGAGTAGAAATCCACTGACAAAGGCCATCATATAAACCACAACGTGATCTAGCTCTAGGTCCTCAATGCACCACGAAAATCTAATGGTCATCCCACGACGTGGTATCGTCAGGACACCAAATAACTCTAAGATACATCGCTGAATATCGGGCTAGTGACTCGTAATCTTGGATAAGCTAACCCTGGATCGGGACCCGCATAATGTGCCACACATCCTCTAGTGTAATTGTGATCTCCCCGAAAAGCCGAAAGCACTGACTCTCACTGTGCCATCTCTCAACTACGACTATCAGAAGGTCGTGATCTAAGGTGATCTGAGGCATATCAACCACGTAGGCCAATCCCGTGATGTATATGAGGATATACAATATCTTCCTATCATCCTCATCGAACTATGCCTCTATCACCGCTAGCCAACCATATTTTTCGCGTGTATGCAGAGAAGGTAATATACGCTGCAAAAAAACAAACACACATGTATTAGGCACATTTCTATCCACTTCTATCTAATTTATTAGGTAAAATCCTTTGTTCTTCCATCTTATTTCCTAAAATTTCACTTTCTTCTAGTCTATTTTATTTTCTCCTTAGCTATTTGGCCAGAAGGGTGTTTTTCTCCCCTTTTTCCGACGCATATGCACCCCCTCTATTTTTCTACTTATTTCCCTAGTCTACACAAGACGCATATGTGCCCAGTGTGACATTTACATGTCTTCTTTAATGCATGCATGTACATGCCCCCATTCCCCCTACTAGGGCCGCATACGCATCCTCTTCGACACACGCGCTCGTGTCCATGTATTCTCCCTCCAAAGTGGATACGCGTGCACGTACCCATCAAAATTGACACATGCACATACACGTATACGTCAAATCGACACATGTGCGTATGTGCATATGTCAAAAATCTCCTAATCTAGCCTAAAAATGCCCTAAAAACAACATTAAATGCATAATTCACAAAGAAGGATAGACCACTCATGTAGGGTCCATCCACTGGGTCCCGCATGAACTCTCGGATGTGATATGCTCATCTCCTCCTGCTTGGTATTGACGCCATCTCACTCCAAGGCTATCACTCTTGCTCGTGGTAAAAATTTGTAAGAGCTCTGGTACAAATGAACTAGTCGTGATTGATTTACCCCCCCAGGTGGTGGGTATATTAGGTTGTCGCGATGCCCCTAGGGCATGTTTTCTCCACCGTGATCACTCTAACCCTTCTTCTACCCACCGAGGTGATTATTTTTCTATTAAAATAATTATTTTTACTCCTTTTCGCACGCTGGGGCACTCAGTGCCACCCCGCGGTCACTTCTTCATTACACTGGAATAATTTACGAATCTTCCAGGTGCCTTTCGCATTTCTCTTCTATTTTTCTACTATTTTACCCGTCGTAATGATTATTTTTTATTAAATAATTATTTTGGGCCCGTAATTCTTCTCGTCGGGACATATTGTGACTCTCCAATGACCTTGCCTTCACCTTCGCACCTTCACGCATACTTTTAGGAGATTTTCTATCTCTTAAATTCTTCTAATTAATCAAAATTTAAACAGTATAAAATTAAAAAAATCATAAACACTTCGAAAATGAACTAAAATTGGTAAACAACTCATTTGCAGCTGAAATATGTGTCTCTCACATGACACTCATCTCATATCTTGCTGACGTTTTCAAAAATTTTGAAACAATGAATCGCGGATCATCCAATCTTCAATCATCTACAAAAGCTACGCTACTTACTTCGTCTGTACTATGGGGCATGATCAACTACCTAGTACTATTTTCATCGTGCACATTGCTTTTTCATCGGACCCAAGTGTCCTCCATCGTTTCCCTTACATATACACATTGTTTGGGGCATCATCCTTTACCCTTGTCATTTATCAAAACATTTGGGATTACAACTTGATAACAAAATATTTGTGCAACTATCTTGAACATTGTTGGTTTGAGTGTGTGTGATTGTACTCATTTCCCTATTAAAAGAGTTTGTTTACTTCTCGTATTGCATTGCATGTTTGTATGTTGCATGGAGTTGTTATTTTAGCAATGGACAGTTGTTTGTATCATGGATTTTTCATGTCATTTTACACTTCCGTCATATGCTTACATCTTAATAAGGGCTGATGATGAGGATTCTAAGCAAAATGATGATTTAAAAGTTGTTGGCACTGGTTTACGGATAGCTCAATATCCCCTTTTCTTGTTGTTTTTCTCATCTCCTCTTTACACTTTTTCTTCCTTTTGTTCTCTTTTCAATCGTCGATCGAGTTCTTCTATCACCCCATCGACACTCGAGGGGGCATCCTTCATCCTACCTTCATCCTATTAATTTTTCTTCTACCCCTTCAAAAAAATTCTACTCGTTTATACTTGTCTACTTTCTTCAAAGTGACGTAGCTTACGTCACCCCAAAGAGGGGAAAATGTAGACACATGTAGTTTGATCAAAGCACTATTATCTTTGATATTGCACTAACTATTCTCTTCCTCGTAAATTGATGAGACATCATCAGTTAGATATATCTAACTCCCCTTTTACGATACTCTTCTAGTCTTATTCCTCTTATAAGTCAATTAAATAGGCTATTATAGTAGCTTTTTGGCTAAAATCCTCTTCTTTACCGCTTCTATTAGCTTTCGACTATCAATCCATTTCATTGGATTGATTAGGCCTTCTTAACCCTCTTAAAATCCTAATTACTCTCTAAACATGGTTAATAAGTCTTAAACCATGGTCAATCTCTTCTAAACCTAGTCAAATCTTACTTTGACTTGCTAAAGGTGCTTTTTGGCTTTTTCTATTTGTCCCACATGCACCCAAATCTCCCACTTTCCCAAATGGAAAACTATAAATATTCCACTACCCCCCTCTCATTTCTAAGAACACTTCTTCCCTCTAACATAAACTATAGTATTATTTCTAGGATTAGGAGTTTTATTTCATTTTATTGAGCTATTTGCTTTATCTTTTGCATTTCACCACAAACATGGAGTAAATGGGAGGAACCATTGGCCTTGAAGCCATTAATGGTGAGCTCCCATTCTCTTAAAGCATAAATTGATTGCTTAGATCCTTATTAGGCTCATTTACTTAAGCTTTCAAGAATATAGGGTAATTATATTTGTTAAGTTTTCTTGTTTGCTTCAAACTAATGCATGCAAAGTAGGAATCCTTGTTTACTTCTTAACTGATGGTCCATTGATCAATTTTTCACAAATCTTTGGGGTTCTTGAGTGTTCTTACCCCATTCCATAGCTTTTGCAACCTTTCTTTGAACACAATATGTGGATTTTCTTTGTTAGGAATCCATCAACTTGCAAGGCAAGATTTCCTGTGGAATCTTCTAATATTCCCGCACTTGAATTTTCTTTGCCTCACAATACCGCATAGCTTTTAGTCTTTGTTCCACAACATTTATTTATATCACATATTTCCTTTTATCACGGGTTTCTTCTATCACTTCACTTTGTGGCTTCTTAACCTCGCTTGAATTTCTTTACTTTCCTCCACGCTCAACTTTTTTAACATTTCGTGCTCAATGTTCTTTTATATCGTGTGTGTCACACAACTATTTTTTCCTTGTTCTGCAACATATGTCCCAAGAAATTTTCCTTTGTTGCACGAACTTAGAAAACGCCACGAGAACACTAAATATTTCAAACTCCACGGAACACTAAGTTCCTTCTCATTTCTGTGGAACATTACATTCCTTCATTTTTATGTGGAACACTAAGTTTTTCATTTCTTTACTTTGTGGTTTCTCTTACAAGAAGTGCTTAAGTCGTTAACTTTGAATGAAGTTTTCGAAATAGCATGAGGGCTATTTTAGACAAAAATTTGGTGAAGTTCAGGGGACATCTTTCTACGAGATGAATTGGCCAAGAGGCAGACATATCCATTAGGAATGGAGTTAAACATATATCTTGAAAACTGGTCCCAAAACTTTTAAAAATCACCTTGCATCTGCATGAAGCACCGGACTTGCACTTTGGTTTGAAACTATGCTTTTGATATTTGAAAGAACATTTTTACTTGAAACGCCACAAAATCTTTGAGTTTTTATCCACCCGAGTGAATGATCTATATTGTGCACAACTACAAAGAGGCTTGAACAAAAACTATGTGCAAAAGAGAAATAATACATACTCCAAATGAAGATATACAAAGTGTGCAAAGCCCTATTTTGGAAAAAAAAACCTATACTACTCCTACTCTAACCAAGAGGAAAGCAAGCTAAACAAATCCACATAGTGGTTGGGAAAGTAACTTCCCTTCCTTACAAAGTGTGGTCACAAGATTAGCTCAAGAACTAGATCAAGTCGTGGAAGTGAAAACATGGTCTGCACCCCCTTTTCGCTCAAAGTATCACCTAAAAATAACAAACACATCCTTCTATTTCTCTACATTTAGTTTGGAAAAGAGCTTTGGCTAACCTTTACAACTTTGAAAATCTTCCTCATGCTCTGAAGTGAACATGACTGGTGATAACTCTATTCTTGGCTTTGATCTAGCTATATGTTTGATTAGACATCCAACTCTGAGAGCCAAGGGACCGATTCTTATGATTTTCCCATCTCTTTTTCACTCCATTCCATGAATAGAGTTATCATGCACACTTTCCTTTTTTGAGAGGATTTGCAAGTTGTTCAAACTTGTTTCCAATTGTTTCCTCCTTGATGACTAACTCTGATTCAACATTGGGCTCATTATTCTCCACCTTAGCTTCAAACAAGAAGTTTGACAACTCAAAGACATCATTCTCCTCAACATGAAGATCAACTTGATGATCATGTATGTTTTCTTCCTCCACTTGCATCTCCTTAAGGATTTCCTCCCGGTTTGATTATCTCGAATGAGGGAAAAGATCGATTAACATATTCATCACTAAAAGAGAGCAAGAATATCTCAATGATGTCTTATGCATTTAAAGTCACGAGTCATTTCCATCCTCCGTTTTCTTGTGATCTTCAACCTCAACCTCCTCCTTGAGCTCAGCCAATTGATCCTCCTTTTAAATTGATCAAGAAAAATAGTAGGAGGCTCTTAAAAAGGTTGGGACATCTCTCTATCCATTCTTTCAAATTTAGTCCATTGTTCAACATATTTCTCATGATTAACAATAATGGATCTCACCTCAACTAGTTTTGATACACTAGAACAAGATTGGATGATATGTTCTTGGTGAAGAATTTTTGACTTTAGACTCTTGGCTCAAATCCTTGAAACTTTACAGCTTGATCTTCTTTGTTTGAATTTGCATTTAGCTTCCCTCCCAAGTGTCTTTGATCATGAAGCTCATCCCAAAATGGGTTTGGATACATGAAAGGGGGAATGATAGAGCTTTTGATTGATTTTTTAGGGGTGCAAATGATGGAGGAGGTATGATATATTCTTGTAAAGGAGGATTACTAGCAAGAGGAGCTTTAAGAAAGCTAGGGATTTGAAATTTTGGCTGAGATGGTGCAGATTGAAAAGAAGGAATAAGAGAGATATATGATGGTAGTGAAGGATTACCCCATTGACAGGGTTCCCTATAACTAGATTGATTAGCTTCCATTATTTCAATCAACTCTAATATTTGATTTAAGGATTCAACCATTACCTCTACCTTCTTCCGTTAGGCTATATCGGCTTTGGTAGAGGACCACCCCACGGACAAGGCTCCCTAAAACCATGTGGCTTAGCTGTCATGATGTCAAACTTATCCTTTATCTTTTACATGGTTGCCTCCATATTTTGGACATGTAACCAAACATCATCATCAAACATGAAAATACCTCCATTTTCTACATATCATTGTTCTTGAAAAACATCATGGTTAATAGGATAACCGTATGAGTCGAAGGGGTTTGGATGATAGGCATATACATCATGATAAAGCTCATAAAATTTATTTATATGGGAGATTTGAAAAAATGGGCTAGAGGGGAATGATATTTCTCTTGAAAATGAGGATCCCAATGAGGAAATGAAGTCATGATTGCACAACTTCATGAAAGTAAGGAAAAAGATGAATGAAAATGGTTTGCAAATGAAAAAATGGGTTTCGGATCAATGAAATCTCTAGATGTGTTGGGATAATACCTTAGAAGACTGGATATCACTAAGAAACACATCAATTTTAATGAAATGAGTTATAATCGACTCATAATTGTCCCTCCAAGTGTGCTAAAAATGTTGACACTTGAGGTTGCAACCTTGTTGAAACTCGAAATGGATCAACACCTTAGTGAAACATGGGATGATATCTCAATGTGGAACTTGACTGTATGATATCAACCTTCGAAGAAGGTCGGATTCCTCCACCTATATATTCTAATAGTAACATTACTCCTTAGCTAAGTTATTGGATCTAGGGGGAAAGGGGGAAGGAGGAATGTGTGAAATGAAACTAAGCTAAGGGAATGGTTGTTAGGAAATATATATTAGTGCTTACATTATAATGTGAGTAATTAAATATTGGAATAATTATGATAGTAATTGTTATCACAATCACTACACCCTCCAAATGGCCAAAATGTGAACATGATGTTCGGTGTGATTGGGTAACATGGGATCACCTCTCAAGTTGTGGGACTTGGGCTCAAAGTGAACCTCTGAGAAGGCTAGTTTCCTCTTCTTAAAATAAGTTCTATACTACTCCTAGTGCAATAAAATGGTTATCTAGACCTATGCTAACATTTTCATGGGTTTTAGGGAAAGATATTTGTAAGAAAAAAAAACTATACTAGGGATGGTGATGCACCAAATAAAGGGTGTTGCTAGACTCGGAAGGGTTAATTTGAAGAGGGTGTTGTGCACCACAAGAAAACTTCACCTATTATAACTTAGAGAGGGTAACATAATACCACAGACTAGGAAGCATGCATTCCCTTTGTTAAACTCAATCAGACAAAACAATCTATCAATATTCTAGTGAAGAAGGATGAACTTGAGAAGGGTGAAAAAGCACCACAACTCAACTGCATGCAATACCCCACCACTTGATAAGCACAAAACTCCAAGAACTTGCAATAGAAACTTGAACTTGCACAAGTGTACCTGCAAGCATGAGAAAGGCACAAAGAAGTATAAAAGGATGAAAGGACCAAGATTAGTCACAAAACACACACTTTTATTACTTCAACAATGTGCACAATGCATCATTACATTCGAAAAGGCAATGGTTGCCATTACAGTCTTGAAAGAGAGGCTTGAAAGTTCCCCAATCCACAACCAAATAGCTTGCAGAAGAGAGAGGATTCTTGAAAAATGTGGAAAATGTCTAACTATCTAACTTGTCCAACCTATTGGAATGAGCTTCCAACTTACATTTATAGAATAATTTTGTGAGAGAGAAGAGGAAAAGTCATAAATTCCTTCCTAAATTGAAGGTACATGATGGTTCATTTATTACAAAGTTAGTTGAACCACTTGAGAAGCTTCCATCATGTGTCATTAATGGCTCGTTGACTTAATCTTCTCAATTAATTAAAGGAATATTTAAATAAAATATTTTAATAATAATAATAAATATTATTATTAAAATATTTAAATAAAAATATTAATTTAATTATTATTTATGGTGGGCCCCGTGAAAAATTGGTTTGCATTGAAAGGTGGGGGTCCATGTGAATAAGTCAAAAATAGCCCAACTCGGTGGTTGGCTCGCCGAGCCAACTCGCCGAGTTGAGCTCAAGTTCCTCTTCTTTGCACGCCTCCTCACCACCGAGCTCTGTCTCCAACATATTGAACGAGCTCCGCTCTTTACCTCGACTCGGTGAACTTTTCATTGGATTTGTTGGCGGTTTACATAGTATGGCTTGGCGAGTCACGTTGATCACCCATGCAAATTCGGCTTGAGCCTTGTGTTGCATGACCCCCATTAGTTCACCAATCGATTTTGAGCTCCATGTTGGGAGCTATTTCTATCATTGTGAGCTCACCTTACAAAACCATGGCCTCCTACTTCAATCAAGGCTGCCAATGCCTCACCACGCCATCATTGAAACTCGATGTCGAGTCCTTCGTAGCGGTGTTTTTCAAATGGGCTCTCTCTTCATGAGTCTGCCGAGCTCCTTTATCATTTTCCAATCTCGATGCATCAACTCGTTATACTCTCCTAACTCATCGATTGTTAGCTCAATGACTTGAGCTCTACTCAAGCTCCCGCACGCTAATCAACTCTAAGTGTTGAGCACGACACTTGTTTGGCTTAATCCCTATGGTGACCTCCATATTGACTCGGTTCTAATGTCATTGAATCTGATACCGAGTTATCGGGGTGTGGTGTCCAACTTGACAATCAACTCGTCGAAGCAACTCACCGAGTTGCTCGGTGAGTAGTTTTTGACCCTTCACCATCCTATGTAAAATTAATATTTTGCACCAAACTTTGGATTTTCTAGGACTTCCTCTCAAACTTGGGAGTAATGTAAACACAATAAGACCCCTAAAACATGAATTTTATCAAATTGACCATTTTTACCGATATTCACTAAAAGTGGGCCCCAAAACCAATTTTCTTGCTCTGAATAAACCTTATAAACTCCAAGATGAAATTTACTTGCTAATGTTCCGAAATTCTTAATGGAGCCCACCTTTTTAGCCTTGAAAGCACGATAGGCCTCCGTTGTCCAATTTTGTCCTCAGGGGAAAAAATGGATAATAGTACAATTATACTCAAGTAAATGTTACTTGAATGTAAATGAGTTTTAAAACAACTCATGTTAATTAGGTTGTGTATTGCTACGTGAATAACAAGTACACGTAATTAGAGACTTGTTGGTTAAACTATATCCATAATTATAGGAAAGACATTTCTTATATATATTTGTAACATCCATATGATTAAAAAAATAGAGTGCAGTTGATTATTATTTTTTGTGTTAATTTAGTGTGTACAACTGTTGTTGAACCTTCATCTACTATCAGAACGATTAGTCTTTCACTATGATGGATTTTTAACAATAATAGGGGAAACGCCAAGATGATTAAGTTGCTCCGAGGAATTGGAAACAAATAGTTTCCAGTTATTTTCTGAGCTAGCACCCAGACCACCTCACCTACAGTTTGATGTCATTGAATCTTCCATTAGGTTGCGGATCAAAGACTCTAGAAGATCTATATGATCCGCCTGAGCACAATAATCCAATTCCGTCTACATTTGGATGTACATCTGCAAACCATTATCAAGATGTGCAAGGTTCTTTATAATATTTTACTCAAAGAAGAATCAGAGTTTGTGCGTAGAAGTACCTCTACAGAAGTTTCAAACATTTTTGTTGACATACCCATGCCTATTTTCATAAGAGAAATATTGACGTGCTTTCTTATTCGTGTTATAGCTATATCCTCTTATGCACTACCTGATATCACCATAAATTCTCCACAGTTGTTCGCATTTGATGTCATTCATTAGTTTGGGATCTCTTGTGTCATTCGGAAGCCGTGAAGATTTGTCCTTAACAATTGCTTGGCATATTAAATCTGTATTCTCTGGTGAAACGGTCATCCTACCTTTCTCATACAGATCGATCTCATTCACACGAGACTCATCACGCTGAAATCGAATTAGACACGTCCCCAGTAGACTCCGCATCCTCATCAATGTTGAGATCCAGGTTTTGATCATTATTTTCTTTGGTCGATTAACTTTGACATGGAATCAAACCTATTAGACTCAACTAACTCATTCATATACATCAGCACCACGCATTCACACACAACTACCGTCAACACTATCAGCTTAGCAGGAACGTGATCCACTCCACTCCAACTCGCACGCTTCAAGTCACCATGGCCTCCCATCCACAAAATAAATTTTGCAATGACTTTGTTCTGTAGATCTCAAGCTCCATCTTCTCCGGCCTTCCTCGCCACACTATGAGCTTGACATTCAAAAACTAAGCTTGTCTATGATTAAAAAGAAGTATGATCTTGACATCAAGAAACTAAGCCTCTCTATGAATTTGTTCTATGTCAATTCATAGTAGAGAATTATCTCAACTAGAGGACTCTAATGTATCACAAAAAGATAGAGTTTCCTCTAGAGATGTTCATGGATTCTACACATGAGTGGTACTTAGATATTATTTACTTTCTGACCTATGGAGAGTGTAAAAATTATTAAGGTAAATTGATCAATTAAACTTAGAGATGCCAAGTGTAATCTAGACATACTCCCTAAAAGAAAGGAACAAATGGTGTCTTTTTGAGATGGGTTGACAAAACTAGAAGTGATCATTGGATGTTTTCCTTAATCAGACATGTGGTGTTCAATTTATTTACCATTTATGATTATAATAATTCACTATTACTGGCCTATACTTTTCAAAGTTTCTCAAGAATCTTGAGGTGTGAAGTGTGCCAACAATTTGTAAAAATATTGAAACTTGCATCATTTATTAGGGGTGACAACGTAATACGTTTGTTGAACTGTTGTAATCAAAGTAGGAGGGAATGAATTGGAAATTATAAAAAAATTGAATGAAACAACTTTGAATATATTCATAATGTTATGGAGTGCAAAACAAACATAAAAATGCAGGTTGGTGAGGAACAACATATTACGTGGAGTGACAACCTACTTTTATATAGATCCTGTAGGCACATAAAACTTTGACATCACAATTTTATACAATATACTCGACTATATCCTATAAAAATAATGTGTTTGATCATCATTTACAGTGGTGACAACGTAATACATTGTTGAACTACCGTAATCAAAATAAGAGGGAATAAATTGAAAATTATAAAAAAACTTTAATGAAACAACTTTGAATAGATTTATAATGTTATGCAATGCAAAACAAACATTAAAAATGTAGGTCGGTGAGGCAATAACGTATTATGTGGAGCAACAACCTACTTTGATATAGATCCTATAGGCACATAAAACTTTGGCATCATAGTTTTATATAGTATAATGACTATATCTTGTAAGAATAACGTGTTTGTTCATCATTTATTATGGGTGACAACATAATACGTTGTTGAACTATTGTAATCAAAGTAGGAGGGAATGAATTGGAAATTATTCAAAAATAAATGAATGAAACAACTTTGAATCAATTCATAATGCTATGCAAGATAAAACAAACATTAAAAATGCAAGTGGGTGTGGTATCAACATATTACGTGGAGCAACAACCTACTTTGATATAGATCTTGTAGGCACATAAAACTTTGGCATCACAATTTTATACAATATATTGACTATATCTTGTAAAAATAATGTGTTCGATCATCATTTATTAGGGGTGATAACGTAATACGTTGTTGAACTGTTGTAATCAAAGTAGGAGGGAATGAATTGGAAATTATACACACAAAAAAAAACTTTGAATATATTCATAATGTTATGCAATGAAAAACAAACATTAAAAATGCAGGTCGGTGAGGCAACAATGTATTACGTGGAGCAACAACCTACTTTGATATAGATTTTATAGGTACATACAACTTTGGTATCACATGTTTATACAACATAATGAGTATATCTTGTAAGAATAATGTGTTTGTTCATCATTTATTAGGGGTGACAATGTAATACATTGTTGAACTGTTGTAATCAAAGTAGGAGGGAATGAATATAATTTCTACAACAAAAACATAGTATAATTTTTGCAACACAAACAAAATATAATTTCGTACAAAAACAAAATGTAATTTATGTAATCTCTTTTTTAAAAGGGTAAAATATTGATGTTGATATGAGGGAAGAACGATTACAAGATAAAAGTCTATGATTCCAAGATATATCTCATGCAAAATGCACTCATAGATTTGTATATCAAACACGTGTATACACATTGCACACCAAGTGTTTGAAAAAAATGACGAAAAGGGATATGACCTTGGGGACTATCAAAATAGGAAAAATATACGAACACTATATAATAATAGTTGTTACATAAAATTCCCCTTAAATTTCACTCATGTTTGTTTCGTCTTCACATTCTTCAACAAGTGGCATTTCCTATCTCGTTTTATAGCGCTTTGTAATTCATCCTCCCATGTTAGTCAACGTGATACACGACTCTTTTTTACAATAGGAAAACTAGTTTTCTTATTTGTTGGACATGGGCGCCTTCAATTCGCATCTTCTCTATAAAATCTCTCTCTCGATGAAGTGTATTGTTGAATCCATCATCTACACGTCTAAATGGTTGTGCCTCAAGATGTTGCATACCTAATGTGGAAGATATTTGGCTTCCCCTCAATTGGTTTGTTGTTTCCACAAGTGTCTTCTCTAATAAAGTAAGAATTGACTTGTTTAGAGGACCAACAAGAATGTTATCTAGTATTTTTCCGATTGTCCTCACTTGTGGGCTCGAGTGTTCATCTTCTTCATTTACAACATGTTTATCTTGTTGCAAAACATGCATAGAATCTTCACAAGTGTTTGGAGGATTCCACGCTTGACCAAAAGTATTGTCAACCACATGGTCGTCTCCACATGCAACATTTGGAGCACAAAATATACCTTGGAGAACATTACAAATTAGTATCATTAATCATACATTTGAACACAACCCGAAATTTATATAATAAATTACTATGTTAGAAAATCTTGAAAACCATTGTGCCTAGAATGTCCCCGAACATTAAAGTTTTCTCTCACCGAATTCTTTTTCATCACATTCACTTTAATTACGTGCTTACATATATATCCATTCCTTGACACTCCACATTCACACATTGCCAAATATGAGATTTGATACCAAACTTCATAATGACAAGTTTCATTCGTCTAGCTACGAACCCATGCTAGGCGTGGGTTAGAGTTATGGAAGGTGACATAATAATTAGGAATGGATTGTGCATGCAACCATTGATTATTTTCTAGTTTCTCCACTTTGAAGTTACTGTAAATTCTACTTTCCTTACAACATTGACTCCACCAATAATATATAAAAACAATTGTGACTAGTTGATGTATTAGCCAATCAACCCTGCGATGAGATGTTTTTCGAATGGAGGATAACCACTTACTCTTAAGTATAGAGTGATCTACCTCTATTGCAACATTTGTTTCTTGCCCAACATGCTTCAAAGTCCGTAGATGTCTCACCCACATTCCAATTCTTGGAAGCCAGTGTTCCTGCCAATATTTAATAAATTTTATCTCTTCCTCAAATTCTGTGACAAAATCTTGTGCCATTCAAATAACACTCTCCTCATTATTTGAATGGTGCATTATTTCCCCAACCTATCAAACATTACACATCTTTTCCGATCTTCTTTAACCTTGGCAACAAGATTCTTTAACCATGCCCTCCTTACATGTTAACTGCATAAATATACTTCGCACCCAAACACTTCTCTGTATTTGAAAATGAATTTTATGAGAATTTTAAAATTGATAGCACAATAGATATCTATAAGTTACATTTATATATTGTAACAATATACGTAAAGAGTAGTATATAACCTAATAACATTGATTTCAATTGTAGCATCATCTACCATGAAAGCATTTAGTTTCCACTCAAGCATATGGGCATGTGCTATATTCAATAGTTTTTTCATCCATTGGGTTAGGTCGCATGTTGTGGCTCTTGACATTATGACTCATGCAACTAGAAGGCCCATGTGCTTGGAATCGAATGCGAGGATGGTATAGAGTTTGAACTATGGAGAGTTGACAATGCAATAACAATGTGAATTAGTAGATTATTGGTAAGAAAATGTCACATACTTTTTGCAAAAAAAAATTATTGATGAGATTGTGTAAAAGAGAATACCTTCATTCCATTGGACCCAAAAGTGGAGTCCATTGCAAGCATGTTGTTATGGCCATATTTTAACATCCACTCAAGTTGTTGTGGCATTTAAATGCCCATGATAAATGGCACATGACCATCTTCTTGAGCATTTCCTTCATACTCTTGGTATTCAAAACATATATTTGGATTTTGATCTTGTCATACGCTCACACTATGGGCATCATTTCTATCATACATATATTTTGCTACTATTATTTTTGTATTAATATTTTGAACATCATGTGAAGACAAAAATCATCATGTTTTTTTGCCCATTAAATGAGGTTAGCTTCTCATGAAGCATTTCACGGTGCTTTTGTTGCACAATATCAGTTGGCATTCCTAATAGTAATAACTTTTCAACCCATTCTTGCAATTCCTTATTAATATGTGGTGCATAATAAGCTCGTGTCCCTTCAAATTCATGATTTTTTTGGCCATGGTATATATGACTGTTGTTATCCACATGATCCATCCGAGGATACATGATAAGTGCATATTCATTTCTTTTCATTAGAATGCACACATTAAAATTGCATTGGCAACCTCGCTTTATATGTTTGTATGTTCATGTCTACTCCTTGTCCCTCTAGTTGGAACCTTGGACTTATCATATGGCATAACATCCTCTTCTTTGAAGTTTTCTCGACCCATAAGTACACCAATATCTCTAAAATGTCACTACAAGTGAATCATAATAAAATAAACAACAAATTTGAAATTGTATTAAAAACATCACCTAATATTGCCACAACTTACATAATATAACTGATGGTGCTATCAATTCAAACCCGGTGTGTACTTTGCCTTATGGGGGATGAATGACTCCAACATTTGTAATAACTTGTTGGAAATGATGTTCGCCAACATTGCCCTTTGATAAAATCATCTACTCGTCCAACTTCTACCCATGTAACAAAATCTCCTTCCACTCCACGGTTATCTTTAACTTTGCTCCAAACTACATCCGATGCAGAGAACAGTCCTTCCGAAGGAAATAGGATAGGAACGTCTAACAAGCACTTCCACTTTGAGTCTCTCTAATTTTACATTGATATTAATAACACTGCAAATTATAGAAATTTGGAAAAAAAAATGATGAAGATAACACACTATACAATTAGATAATAACACTAACCATTTAATATTTATATTATAGTTGACGCTAAAATGATAAGACTTGCATTCACAAATGTTCAATATGAGTATAAATTGGCACATCATAGTTTTATACAAGATAATGAGAATATCTTATAAGAATAATGTGTTCGTTCATCATTTATTAGGGGTGACAATGCAATACGTTGTTGAACTGTTGTAATCAAAGTGGGAATGAATTGGAAATTATTCCAAAACAAATAAATAAAACAACTTTGAATATATTCATAATGCTATGTAGTGCAAAACAAACAAGAAAAATACAAAATGCTGACGCAACGTGTTACATTGAACAACAACCTACTTTGATATAGATCTTATAGACACACTAAGATTTGACATTGTAAGTTTATACAGTATAATGAGTATATCTTATAAGAATTATTTGTTCATTTATCATTTATTAGGGGTGACAACATAATACGTTGTTGAGTTGTTATAATCAAAGTAGAAGGGAATGACTTGGAAATTATTTCAAAATAATTGAATGAAAAAGCATTTGAATAGATTCATAACACTATGACATAACAGTCTTTAAAAATGCATGTCGTCAACGCAACAACGTATTACGTGAAAAAGCAACCTACTTTGATATAGATCTTGTAGGCACATAAAAATTTGGCATCACAATTTTATATAGTATAATGACTATATCTTGTAAGAATAACGTGTTCGCTCATCATTTAGTTTAAGTGACAACGTAATACGTTGTTGAACTGTTGTAATTAAAGTAGGAGGGAATGAATTGGAAATTATTCCAAAATAATTGAATGAAACAACTTTGAATAGATTATGCAATGCAAAACAAACATTAAAAATGCAGGTAATTGAAGCAACAACGTATTATGTGGAGCAACAACCTACTTTGATATAGATCTTGTAGGCACACTAAGATTTGACATTGTAGTTTTATATAGTACATTGAGTATCTTCTATAAGAGTAATGTGTTAGATCATCATTATTAGGGGTAACAACAAAATACATTATTGAATTGTTGTAATCAAAGGAGGAGGGAATAAATTAAAAATTATTAAAAATAATTGAATGAAATCAGTTGAATAAAGTCATCAAACTATGTATTACAAAACAAGCATTGAAAATGCATGTTTTTGAGGTAACAACATAGTACGTGGAACAATAAACTACTTTGATATATATCTTGTATGCTCATGAAACTTTGACATCACAATTTGAAACAATATAATGAATATTTTTGTAAGAATAACACATTGGGTCATCATTATTAGGGCTAACAATGTAATCTATTGTTGAATTGTTGTAGTAAAAGTATCGGGCAATGCATTAGAAATTATTCCAAAATAATAAAATGAAATCACTTTGATTATATTCCTCACACTATGCATTGCAAAATGAATATCCAAAATGCAAGTTTCAGAGGTAACAACGTACTAGGTATAGAAATCATGCTACTTTGACACAATCCATATACTCACACCTTTAATTGACACTATAGTTTAATAAAGTATATAGAGGATAGTTTGCAATTATAGCACATTGTATAAGCATTCTCAAGGTTAACAACGTTATACATTGTTGACATGTAGTAAAAATATCAAACATTAAATACAACAATGTAAATATAAAAATAAACACAGTTTCATAAAGAGATTACTGTCTTGAGTAAACTTAACACTATTCTACTACAACTATCAGTTGTTGCAGTTATCACTCTTTCTGCAAATAATATTTACATAACAAAATTTGTTTCTTGTTATTAGATTTTATAATCACTGAAACCACTTAGCTGGAGAGAATTTGTCATAAAAGAAGAAAATTTTGTACCTCCTGCTCAGGAAGAGGAATGTAAATTATTGCAAAACAGGGAGATGATATATCCTTCTTCAATACCTGACCATTGCCATCCAAAAGAGTAGCAGATGGCATAAATTAACATAGTAAAAACAATTACAAAAATGGCATCACAAATTATAATTGAAACACACCCACCTGAGAAATCTCTTTGTTGGCTTCTCTTCTTCTGAATTGTATCTGTCCCAAAATTCCTCACCATCAAAACTTACCCTGCTGTGCATATTTGAAATACTTAAATAAATTCACATAGATAAAAAAACAAAATACAAAGTAATGGCGCCAAAAAGAGAAGTAAATACATTAATGTGGACATGATTTCAATATGTAGTATTGAATAAATAATTGAATGTGAATGTGAATGATGAATTGACTTGCAGCGCAAAACAGTCACAACAATGAATGTGAATAGACTGATGAATTGACAGCAGCGCTGAACAGTCACAGGAATGAATTGAAATGACATGTTTTCTGTTGCCTCTTGTAACTCCGTTAAACAGTTGAATATTGCCCAGTCAACAGCCACCTCACCCCTCCTTGCAAACTTACATGAGGGATAGGCCCTTCCTTTGATCACAACCTTTGCGAAACCTCGTGGAAAGAATCAACAGTATGGTGACACTTGTCTCCATTTCGTAGCCTCATGGAATCCCTTGAACCCTGGCCTCCTTTTAACTTTGCAACCTCCATGCTGACTTTGAGGCACAACAAAATTATGACAATTGTTACAAGTCACAATCTCAAAATCCCAAACTCTCATGGCTTTTCCTTCTTTTACTTTGTGGACTGTTTGTGCTTGGACTTGGCCACAAAAGGAAATTTGAATTTCCTGCAAATCTGTGACAAAATAAAGCCCCAAGAACAATTCAGATGAAAATTTGTGGCCACCATGACAGCTTCTCCAAAATGTGGCACTTAATTGAGACTCACAAACACTTGGTGATCTCGACGTGATCTCTACTGCTGCTGCCATCAAACCTGCAACTTTGTGAATCCCAAAACTTAGCATAAGGCCCCTGAAACATTAACAATACTCCTACCATGTTTTTGGTTGATACAGGATTGCTCTTCACCTTGGATGCTCCTGCATCAAAATGTTTCTCAACGATATAAATAGATCTCTTACAAAAGGTTATTAAAACTAGAGATATACAATCAAAAACTTTCCTGATAAATTTGAAAATTGTCGTTGATTTACTCTGACTAGGAAATCTGCGTAAACAGAAGCCATCTGCTACAGAAGATTTTCAAGCTAGGAATATCATGTTACGAGTTCCATTGCACGTACACCTCAGTTTTGGTTAGGATTTAGATACATCATAGTATAATGTACACACACAAAGACACATATATAAAGCTGTATACTGTGTAATTAATGAACTGTACTTTTAAGCTTGCAACCTGTACAAAATATTTACAAAGCATTTACAAAATAAGTATGTAGTCTTCCACAATTCTTATAATCAAAAGCATGTCTTCAGTAAATAAGTTTCTTATTCAAATTGTATGATAAGATTGCAAGAATGATGGTAACTATTTCCTAGAACTCAGAATGGGGACTAAATTTTGATCTCTAGAACAAGGATTAAATGCTCTATAAGCTTTTATCAGAAATGTGATTCTAAATAAAGAAGTTCGTGCTATCCCATTTTTGTTCTATCCACCCTTGATTGCACATGAGGGTTTCCTACGTGTGATGTAGTAGACCACCACATAATCTAGTGCAATCTAATGATGAGCAAGCCCAAATTAATGGATGATCTGATCACGCCTTTTAAATAAACCGGATGAATAAACTAAATTCATCAGTCTTATTTATCTTGCTGACATAGTCATTACATCCTCTTAAATTGTTCAAAGCTGGAATAAATTAAGCACGCTGAGGATAAAAATCCACAAAGGGAAGCATGGTGGTAAGTTCCAATTTGCTTAACTTATTACGTAAAGATATGAATCTTGGCCCATTCTTCAGTCCACCAATAACTGGTTTGCATATTCCACACCAGACTATCAAGGATTGGCACTGGTGGAAAATAACTCAAATGTTAAATTCCAGGGGGGCATCAAACATAGATCGTGTGCTGAGAGATGTTACTAATCAAGGCAACCATCTGCTCACCAAGGTTGTTTTTGGTACCCATCTGACATTGTCAGGTACCGTCTGTTATCTCGTAATTGCCATTGAAACTGTGTCGTTGTCGGGGTATGAGCCTGAACGAAAATCTGTGTAATGAAAGTATGGACCAGATAATTATTGATCAGTTTGGACTATATTGGTCCCTTAAAGTTTGCTCAACAGCTATGGCATTACAGCAGAAGACAAATTGGCAATGATATAAATCCATTCTGAAGTCTGTAATGGAGAAACTGTGCCACATAGGCCCTCACAATCAAAAAGAGATGATGGATACAAAGTTGTTTATGCTATTTGTCAGTCTTAAGCATTACCAATAATTCCTGCAAGAACACAGCCCATCCTTGAAATGATGGAAGCGATTAGCATCCCTCACGACAATTTCTCTCCCAACTATCTTGGAGATGAACTTAGTTGCATCATGGCAGTCTCCACACACACGAAGATTCTTGACAATTTGGATAGGTGTTCCAGGGGTGTGCTGATCAAACCAAAAGCAATGGCCAGTTTCTCACTGTGATGAAAGAGAAATTGCTCTTTTTGCTCCTCTTCAATATCATGCAGTACAAAATTTTTATCAGGCACGTACCCTTCCTCTTTCATTTGACCAGCTAATTGCTCCAGCTTCAAATAGATTTCTGTTGTTTGTGAATGAGATCTGTCTTTTGCAACAAATGTGTGTACCTTGTTATTAACTTCAATCCAAGTGTAACCTGTTGCCTTCTTCACTCCCCTATCTTCCATCAGTTTTCTCACCTTTGTTCTATCATCCCACATGCCAACTGCACTGTAAATGTTTGATAGTAGCACATATGCTGCAGAATCATGTGGTTCTAGTTCAAGAATACATTCTGCTGCATATTTTCCTAGTTCCATGTTACCATAGACTCTACAAGCACCAAGCAATGTTCGCCATACTGTAGAAGTAGCTTTAATTGGCATGTTGTTGATAAAATCTCTGGCCTCATCTAGGCGACCGGCACGACAAATAAGATCTACAATGCAAGCATAATGATCTGCTGTTGGTGTTATGTGATGTTGTTCAATCATTGAACTGAAAAACTTGTGGCCTTCATCCACAAAACCCACATGGCTGCATGCTGAGAGCACACCCACAAAGGTGATATGATCTGGCTTTACGCTCACTTCTTGCATTTGATCAAATATCCTGAGGGCCTCCACACCTTGCCCATGTTGGGCATATCCTGTTATCATTGCATTCCAGCAGACAACATCTCGTTCATGCATCTTCTCAAATACCTTGTTTGCAGCCTCTATATTCCCACACTTTGCATACATAGTGACAAGGGAGCTTGCCACACAAACAAATGACTGATATCCAGTCTTAATGGTGCATGCGTGAACCTGCTTGCCACTTTCTATAGCTGCTGCTTGGATGGCACATGCTCCAAGGGCGCTAGCAAAGGTGAATTCGTTTGGCATTAGGTTTGCTTGATGCATCTCACAAAAAGATTTAATGCTTCCTCGCCATACCCATTCCACGCATATCCTGAAATCATTGCTGTCCATGAGATAAAGTCTGGTTGATGGAGTTTGTTGAAAACTTTAGATGCGTCACTTATATTCTCACTTTTGGCATACATGGTGACAAGAGCACTACCCATGGACTCAAATGTCTCAAATCCAGTTTTGATGGTGTGGCCATGTATCTGCTTTCCTTGTTCCAAAGCTTTTAAGCTAGCACATGCACCAAGGATAGTGGAGAAAGTGAACTCGTTTAACTTTATATTTTCACCTTGCATCTGACAGAACAGATTCAGGGCTTCCTCACTCTGTGCATTCTGTACATATCCCGAGATAACTGCAGTCCATGACACCACATTTCTCTCTGAAATTTTATGAAACAATTTCCTTGCATCAACCATGAGCCCACACTTGCTATACATATCAACAAGAGCTGTTCCCACGCAAACATCCACCTCAAATCCGGTTTTGATGGCATATGCATGAAATTGTGTACTACATTCAAGTTCTCCTAGGCTGGCACACCCCTTGAGAGCACTGGACAGTGACGACTCATTAGCCTTCATGCCTACCTGTTGCATCTTGCAGAAAATTTTCAGAGCGTCCACACCATAACCATTCTGGGCATATCCTGCATTCATAGCATTCCAGGATACTATATTTCGTTCCGGCAGTTTCTCAAACACTTTGTATGCATCTTCAACATGCTTGCATTTGGCATACAAGGTAAGAAGAGCATTACCCACACACAGGGCTGACTCTAAACCAATCTTAACAATAAGGGCATGGAACTGCTCGCCTTTTTCAATGCTGCTTGACGTGTAATAGCAGCAAGCGCACTACTAAATGTGTACTCATTGGGTTCCACATCTGCCCATCGCATTTGACAAAAAGTTCTAGTGCCTCCTCTGCATTACCATCTTGTGCATACCCTGCAATCATTGAAGTCCATGAGACAACATCCCTTTCAGACATTTTATCAAATACTTGGCGTGCATCCAATCTACAATGGCATTTAGTATACATATCAACAAGGACTCGACACACTGTGACGTTAGAACCAAAACCATATTTAATAACATGGGTATGGACCTTTTTGCCTTGTTCGGTATCCGCAATACTCGTACATGCCTTGAGAACACTCGTAAAGATCGGCCTATCAGGCACCTCCCCTGCTTTCATCATTCTCCAGAACATTCCTATAGCTTCCCGGGCATGCCCATCGCGAGCATAACCTGCCAATAGAGTATTCCATGTGACAGAGTCTCTCTGCGACATTTTCTCAAACACTTGGCGTGCATAGTCCAACACGCCACATTTGAGATACACGTGAATTAAAATGTTTCCTAAGAATGTGTCCGCTTCATTACCACTCTGAATTACACAGGAATGGATCCTTTTTCCCTCTAGTAAATCTCTGTGAAGGGCGCACTCCTGCAGAGAAAATGCATATGTTTTGGACTCGGTGTTATTGTTGCCCATTGCCATCGTGTTTTCTTCCTCGGCATTTTCTGTTGCCGCCGTGCTGCTTCTAAAATTTAACTGAACGCTTTCACCTGGTCTAAATCTCGCATTTCTCGAAATGAGTACTTGTAACGGGAAATGCTTAAATAGTTTTGTAATATTCATTCCAATGCAACAGAGGAATGTAATGATTTTCAGTGATGAGCTCAGTGGGCTGCATTTGGTTTCTACAGTTACAGGAAATAAAATTATATGGACGCGCTGGCATTTAACACAGTATCATCGACAGAAGATGTTTTAAAAAAATTCAATACATCCACAAAATTTTCAAAAGAAAGTAAACGAAAAATTTAATATTTACCTATACTCGCTGCCAAAACGGAAGAATTTTTGGGAAATTTTCAAGCAAAATTTACTCCTAATCCGTCGGTATTCCCTACTATTTACAGGATTATGGGAGTTAAATGTGACGGCCGTTTAGACGTTTTTCATGATTTTGGCCGTAACATAATCTTGCATATTTTAAACTGAGTCATTTTTCATATAGATTTATATGTAAACTATACAAATATAGTTTTAAATAGTTAAATATATATAGAACAATCTTTTATAAACATTATTAACACTATAAAAATAATATTGTTTTATATTTTTGAAAGGTAATATTTGAAAATGATCATTATTAAAAATTGTTTGTGATAAAGGTGGTCGTCAAATTTAACCCTTGGAATTTTTCTTCAATGCCAATACCCATCTATCGCAAAGGATGACTCGAGGCATTTCCCTTTCGTGAAGCAATTATGTTTTATTAAATAGTTCTTCTAAGGGTAGCAATCCCTTATGGATCTAGTTATTACCTTTTAACTATACAATCTACTCACATTAAGCGTCTCCTTGTGAATCCGATGTAGATTCACAATAGGTTGAATGGCTTCTTTCAAAGTACAACTCACTAAATTTGTCTTCTTTCTCAAGAAAAGAGATTATTTGATGGTCATCATTGAAAACTCCCCACCCTCCGAGTTGTCAAGACACTAAGACGAAACATTATTTCAATAAGATATTTGTCATTCGGGATCTCTAAGTGTGAAATAAACGAAGTTGCAAATATGGCCAATGCATGAGCCTTATCATTTTTCTCTCTAAACATGACATTGATGGAGAATGCATCAAGAGCTTTAATGTCATCCCATACTCGATTCATGTAATGCAACATTCGATCATTCTTTACCCGATATTGATTCCTTATTTGATTTACAATCACCCTAAGTCTCAATTTTTTTAATGCCTCTTTTCTTCGCGCCTTAAAACCTATCAATAAAGACTCATATTTTGTTGTGTTGTTCTTGTTACCAAACAGAAACTTGAAAGAATAGGGAAACATTTCATTATCGTGAGAGATCAACACAACTCCTCCCGAGAATGTGGCTAAGTAAATACCATCGAATTCAAGAAGTCGTACTCGATGGAGACATCCCGAAAAGTTCGGGGATTGTTGATTCCTCATCGCTTGAGAGAAAATAAGTACACTAGTTTGTTTCCTCAAATAAAATTCTAGCCCTAGGGTCATCCGAATTTTTCATGGTATATTTCAATTACTCTTCTAAGCCAATCTTTTCTTGACATCTTTCACCAAGATATTAGCATGCAACCAATCTATTTGGATTTCACCACCTACATCTCGTGCAAAAGTTATGGCTTAAAATCATCCCATATGAAGTTGGAATTATTGCTACTAGGATGGTTATTTTTATTCGCTTGTCGGGAAGGATGCCAATGTCGCATTCAGCATCTTTTATCTATCCGACTAGTGGTACTTTCTTAGTTTCCATAGAGAAATAACATCTGATTTTTCTTATAAGGGTAAGTCCAAGGTTGTTAGCTACCTTGACATACATAACATTTGTCGAAGCTCCACAATCAATGATACGCTTTCTAATCTTAAAACCATTGATGAACAAAGATAAATAAAAGAGCTCTATCTTTCCCCGACAAGGATGAAGTAGTTACCATATTATTATGGGAAATGGGACCCTTTGACTACGAAGAGGCCCTTGGTGTTGGAAGCACAAGGTACTGAGAGGGGGTGAATCAGTCCTACTATATTTTCCCTTTCATTGACCAAACCATACATTCATCAATTAGATTTTTCATACAACATTCATAACCATGTGTGCTTATTAAGATATGCAACATCAACCATAAGAGCAAGAAACAAAGTACTCAACATAAGAACACCATATGTAAGTGGGAAACCCTCATGGGGAAGAAAACCCACTGAAACTCTTCTTATATTACACAAAGAAAAGAAATTTAGTGAAGCACCAACTTCACAAGGAGCACCAACCCCTAGTTTAGTAGAGCACCAACCCTATAAGGAGCACCAACCCCTAATTTAGTGAAGCACCAACTCCACAAGGAGGCTACAAACCCATAGGATCACTAAGCACCAACTCAGCCTCCTGAAAGTGTTTGATATCTAATATTTTTGCTACCACAACTGATGGAGATTGCATATTCGTGTCCCAAACCCTAACTCATACCCTAGGGCATCAAACTTGCTTTATCTTCTTCCTTCTCAACTTGTCTTGCTTCTAATATCTTGCACACATGTTATATTATCTTCTTTAGCCTATCATGCTCTTCCTCATCCTTCAAATTATGCACACATACATGCAATTCACTCACATATGGGTCGATTTTTCACCCTCGCAAGACTAGTAGCACAAAAAAGCACCCAAAAAAATGCTTTTATAAGCTCCTTATCATTTCAAATTCAAAAACAAACATTTTTCCCTCCTTTGGCTCAACCAATGCATCATCAAAATATCCCAAATTTTAAATATAACACTCACAAGTGACCCAAGTAGGTCGGCCTAGACAAAAAAAAATCATGCTCCAAAAATGGTCAAATCCGTATGGGCACAAAGATAAAAATTCCTTAACATCAAAACCATACTTATTCATGACCCATAAATAATTGCACATGCTTAAAATAACATTTAACATTCATACATGGTCACAATTTAGCTCAAACAATCAAATTATTTCATTTAATGGGCCCAATACTCTTTGTTCATCTCAAAATTGTTGTTTCCTACACCCTTCAAGACCCTGAAACTTCATTATTCCATCAAATCACTTCAAATCAGAAAACCATGCCATTTAACCACTTGATGGAAATTTCAAAACCTTTATAACACTTCTAAGCAAGTTAGAAGCCTTGAAACACTCACCGCTCAAACCACAATCACTTTTGTCTTCACCAAATCAACCTGCCCAAAAAGTTGTTTTCAAAGATCAGCAGATAAAATTATTTCTAGGAACATTCAAGACCTTTACGTGGATTCATTGAATGTAAAATTCATCATTCTTCACATTTCAAGTGATAACAAGCATCACCTAATCCATATCATGCTTCAAACAACTCAAGACTTCCAACAAATCATGTCCTGTCCTACACTGGCAAAAATCTTCTTGTCCAAAAAATGACCGAGAAACCATAGAAAAACTCCTCATCATGATACAATCCATATAAAATGGAAATATCTCTAAATTATATTTTTCAAACACATTTTTAATCATCTCAAAATTTCACTTGAGCTCGCTATGCCCATTTTAATGAACATTGTTTTTTATGGCCTCAAAATTGCATGTTGACTGACCAAACCAACTCGAATAGAGCTCATTTTACCATGTACTTGCATCAACTTGTCATGAATCCTCTTTGGACATCAAGAGAAACTCACATACATCATGCACCATCAATTTAGCTTGTTACTCCTTTGGACAACCTTGTCCCAAAACACTCTTCTTTAAAAATTGACTTGTTTGAGTGGGGCCCACTCATCACCATGACCTCTACCATACCTTTCTGGAAATATGAAGGATTCCTCTACATGTTCCAATCATCACCCATGTACTAGGAAGAAAAAATGGCCACTTAGGAAGAGTTTCTTGCATACCGCTTTCAAGCTAGGGTTTCAAACCCATAACCAGTTGTTTACCTTCTTAACATTCGTTCATAAAAACTTGACGATGAAATGACCTCATTATTTTTTGAAACCTTATAGAATCAATGTAGAAACATCCCTAAAAGCCACAAGGTCCCATATAAAGCACACAATCCAAGGAGAGCATCAAAAGTTCAAATTCAAGCCGAAATGCACTAGTTCTTAACCATGTCTCATTAGAACTGACATAACTTGCAAAATTCACATCCTAAAGAACCTAAAAATTTTCTCAAAGCACCATGACATATCACACTAACATCTCCAATCATCAAAATTTCATCACCATACTTCAAACCGTAGAAGCTAGGGTCAACTAGAAAAACACTATAACTCATCATGAAATCACTCAAAATGACCCAAACATACCTAAGTATACCATAATTCACCTAAATACATGCATCCATGAGCTCATATAGCTCTAAATCTCAATCTCATACCTCCTAGATACATACATGCTCCAAATGAGCACCTGAAACATACCGAAACACCTGTATCTGCACCCTGCAACTAATGTGAGTGTTGAAACACTCTCCAAACTTGTTATCCATCATGCCAACATGCTTCTCAAGTAACCAAGAAGCTCCTACCACCATGCAACATCACCTAGGCACCTAAATGGGCTTGTAAGAGCAAGCAATCCTCACTGAATCTCCTTGTATCATCATGAACTCACCTGAACCAACATGTCAACACCATCCACAACATCATATGACCATACTCCATCATCCACTTTGTCATTAATGTGGTTTTGCATCAATGACAACACCTATAGGACCACATGCCAACAATCTCCCCCTTTGTCATTGATGGAAAACTACCTGAACTTCTCCTCCTTTTTACATTAATTTCAAAGGATTGTTGTACATACATAATCTTCATCTTTCTCAGCTTCATATCATCATGTTTTGGTTAGAAACGTCAACCAAAGATCTCAAACAAGCCTAAGACCTTGAAATTTGAACTCAATTTTGTTTTTTCCTTCATTTCAAGCATGCAATCACCATGGTCCCCTAGGCCAAGCATTTACAACATCTAATCACATCAATAAAGCATGACGAAGCACTATCATACCTTTCTTAGAGCCAATAACATCATATTTCACCTTCAAGGCATGCAAAGATTGTCAATTTCCACTTCAACCCTATTTTTGGTATTCATAAATCAACTATGACAGAGCAACATCTGAATCATTGACACCTTGAACATGCCAAAAATGTCAAAACTAAGCATCTCAAACCATCATACTACCTTTCTTGACCACAAACCAACTTGTTTAGGCAAAATATTAGCTTTGCAATGCACTTTCTTGCTCCGCATACCATACTCAAAACTAAGAGCCCTAAATAGTCTTCTTAATGCATTTAAAACCAAATTTGACAAGTCCTAAAACCTCATTCACACTTTGACAATACAATTCATAGCCCCCCATGGACTTAAAACCATTGTATCTAGTAATCAAGTTCAATTTTAAGCAACATAATGTGGATTCATGGCATGAAATCACTTGAGACACTTTTGCTTAGTCATAAAAAAAATTCTCAATCCTTATCAGTCGTAATTGACCAAGATCATACATACAAGGAAGAAAAATTTTCATTTCATAGTGTAGACACCCAATACTAACCTTTATTTCCTTGAGAAATATCAATACAACCTCTAGGAGTTCACACAAGCACTACCCCTGTCATGAAGAGACTTTACACACATGTAGGAGCAACATTTTGACCAGAAGAACACTTTTTGTTGTCTCTTTCACTGACAACATCTCAAAACATCAATTCACCACTGACCCAATCATCAATTTGCCAATAATATGTCTTTCTAACACAATAGATCACATGTAGTATCATTTGGGAGAAAACATATGCACTCCCCTTGTCCTATGTGAAATAATACAACACTTTGTGTAATCTGTAGAAAGCAACATTTCTTGTCACAGAGTACAAATAACCAATAAGGACTCACCTTTTGCTTTAACTAGTGAAGAAGGTAGCTTACAAGCATATGAGGAGATCACCTTTAGACTCATCAAGGAATAAAGAGTGTAGCCCCCGTCATAAAGATCCCCTTATAATTATGAGCATCTTTTAAGAGCACTGTAGCACAATATCACACATTATGATCCTCAAATTGTAGTGCCCACTCCTCTTCGACACTATTTTCATTATGATGATATTACTATTGGATTAATACTTAGACATTTTGATTATTATATGTTGAGCAATTGATGGTAGACTATGCAAATATTTTACTCTTGATATGTTGTTATTCACATTTTGATTATGATACACTAGATGGCACTAGTAAACAGTTTCAATATGTGTTGATTTGCATTATTTGGATTTTATACTGACACGTTATACTTTGGATGTTCTTTGAGTAGAATTATGATCTCATGGATGTTAGAATCGAATTATTTGATATGTTGATAGATGATAGAATTACTTAATTTTGGATGATGATTATTGATTTCTATGTATATATTATTTCTCGATGTTGTTGATGCGGCCGTGAGGCCAGAGAGGTATTTTTTTGTGTTTGCAGGGACATTATATCATACATCGAAAGGGGATAGGGGACCAACCACAAAAGAATGTTGGGTGTTTTGTAACATGGCCAAATTTGACAACTTGTGTCTAATGTTTATGTTGTGTTATTGCATGCCTAGTTAGGAGGTTTCCCATGGGGGTGACCTCACATGTGTGGCCATGGGGTGTAATATTTTTCTCTTCTTTTAATTTTGTGTGTGTTTTATTTTGTGTTATATGTATTTAATTATTGGGAAATTTTAGTCACTTTATTAGCAATTATTAATGTGTCTTAATTAGCTAATCCAACTTAATTTGTTAACTAAAATAAGGATGTGACAATTGAATAATTATGAGGGTAGATGGTCCTTGAAATCTTGTGGATGTAAATTAGATTTGTGTTGGGTTTTGTGTTATGTACTCTTTCCCAACTTCAAAATTCGGATTTTGACTTGGGAGGCTTTTTTTGAGGCTTGTGGGACAAGCTAAACTTGTCCCATGCCTCTTAAATTCATCCAACAACCATACCTATGGTATGAGGAGTTAATTTTAGGCTTAATTATGCATTTTGGAGTGTAAAAAGTGAAAATAATTACACTTTTCTACTTACCACATTTAAGTTTGTCCTTGATAGGCATGGTGTGCAAGTTGGAGTGTCATGTGGGCATGTCATAAGTCTTACATGTTCATTTATTGTCTTGGGCATGGTGTTTGACTTATGTGTTGGAATGGAGGAATGATGAAGTGACATCCTACATGGAGCCACCTCATCATCCTCACATCCCATTTCTATTTATTGATTAAATTTGAAGGATTTTTGGTTACTTGTCTCATTTCTTCTCTTGCACTTTTGAAAATTTGGTCTTGAGTTGCATGCTTGGAGCCTTTTTGGAGTTGTATTTTGGATTGTGTTTGGTTTGAAGGTGTTGAAATCTTGTTGGAGTGAATATTTTTGGAGGCTTAATGGAGAGGTAGGATCTCCACCTTTGTTATTTCTTTATTTATGTTTGTAGATGTGAAAATTGTGTTTGTATGAGTATTTGCATGGGTGTTGTGAATGTGATATATTGGGGTTGGGTAGCTTGCCTTAAGAAGGGAGTGGGAGATGGAAGTATGGGACCATTGGGGAGGGAAAAGGGAGTTGTGAGGCATGAATTTTGGAGGGAGTGTGATTAGGAGTTCCACCTATGGGGAGTGAAAAGGAAAACATGGACATATTTTTGCATATTTGCAAGGGGAGAGATAAGGATGTATTTGAATGTTTTGTATTGTGCACATGGAGGCTTTTGGGTGGAACTCCTACTTCACTTGGGAGGAAAAAGGAGGTGGTTCCCATATTCCTTTCTCCTTTTGGCTTGATGTCAAGCCTATGTGTTGTTGAGAAAGTTGTAAATATTGTTGAGTATGTCCATTTGAATGTGTTGTATGTTTTGTGGAAGCCATTTTTGTAAAAGTTGTCAAATGTTGCTCAAGACTCCTCATTGTTCTTTGGTTGGGGCTCGAGGCCAATAAGGAGGATGGCTTATCCTCTTATTGGATTAAAGGTTTGGCAGAGAGCATCGCCTATCCCCTTTCTTTGTATTGTGATCCAAATTTTTTGAAGAGTTGATGGGTGTAAATTTGAAAGCTAAAAGTTGGGAGAAGACATTGAAATGAAGACTTATGTTTTGACCTTGTTTAATAATATCTATGTTGTAATTTGATCATATTATTATTCCCACTTAGAATGGAATATTGTAACTTTTGTATGTTTGAAAGAAAGTTTTGTAAAATTTCATTTATTCCAAGTTGTAGTGATTTAGTGAATGAAGAAAGAACTTTTGTTGTATACCTTGTTGAAAGGACTAGTTTTATTGAAAGAAATGGATTAGAAGTTCTTGTATTGCAAAAGAATGTTATTGCAACTTGTAGTTTTCATATTTGTATTGTATGGTTACAAAGATAAATTCCAAAGTATGTTTAATAAAAGAAAATTTACATTTCATATTGTTGAAGGTTATATGTTTGAATGGAAAAGTTATGCATTTGGAAATTTTGAGTTATGAAACTATGAGATGATGTCAATCTATCAACCAATGAATGGAAGACACCTTAGTTAAAATTAACATTGCATTAAACACCAACTTAAGTAGAAAATTGTTGAAAAATGCATATATTGAAGATTATGTTTTCAGAAATGCAACTAAGCCCCCTATGTAGAGCAGCGATTTCAAGACCGCCACCCACTCAAAGTGGCGGTCGATGAACCACCCTCGGGCAGGGTGGTGGTCACAGGACCACCGGCCTCACAGGTAGGCGAGGTCACAGACCGTCGGTCTGCGTAGGGCGGTGGTTTCGTCACTTTTGATGGAAAATTAAAAATCCCGATTGTGAAAACCTAGATTGAAATTTAATTGAAATCTAAGCTTTAAACCATTAAAATGAAACTTCCAACAACTAGTAATTAATTAAATTTAATTGTTTAAGCCTTTCAATCCCTTTTATGGGCACCCAAATGTGTAAAATTCATAGATTTAATGAAATGGGGTTTTCCCCAATTGTTGAACTCAAAGAATGTTACATTAAATAAAAAAAATAGATCCATGGTGGGATCTCTACATTAAGCAATGAGAATCTTACAATAGTAAAACCTTTACAACTAAAACCAAGAAAATTTCTCCATGGTTGCACTTCTTGCTCTCATGGCTTCTCCTCCTCCAAAACCTGCAAAACAAGAATGAACAAATGAGGTTGTTTTGGGGCAAATAGAAATAAAAGGAAACCCATAAGGATATTTAGGGCAACCCAAATCTAAGGGCTAGGATATATTCAATCCAATGGCCCAAATTAAACCCTACCTCACTTAAGTGGGAGGTATTTTGTGGGAATGAAATTTAAATAAAAAAACATGGGTAATGGGGTGAATGGGGCCACTTAGTGGCTAGGCAAAATAATTAAACTTTTGTGTTAGAAAATAAAGGAATTTTGATGCATGATAATTAATTAAACTTATGGAACTTGGTAAATGTATTGTTTTAAACCATAAATATATCTTAGAAGTAAATTAATAATATTTAATTATTAATTTAATTCCAACTTTCACAAGCTTGTGTAGAAAGACTTTAATAAAAATATATTAATTGTGGAAATGTCTAACCTTGCAAACCCCTTTTAAAACAAAAAAAAATTACCGTAAACTTGACTATTAAATTATTAGTTCTATTTTGTTTTGAGAGTAGTCGAATTTGTGGGCGTTACACAAATCTTCTATATCGTAACTAAGTCGGCTTATGGACCTCAACAACCTCTTATATCTGTCAACAAAAGAGTAACTTAGAGAATTCTTTGTCACACTCACAATGAACTCATGCTCACAACATACATATGAATACCTTCATTCTCTTCCTTTCACAAGCACGATTATCCCGTAGGTAGCCAATTTGTACAAGTTCCAACTAGGAGCCAAAGAAACTTCTTCATTCCTTTAATAATCAACCAATAGACTTCAAAGCATATAGACCTCTTCAGATTGCTTTGTCATGGCATAAGATTGCTTTGTCTTTTGGTTTTGAGACATGGTAAAGACAACAAAAGAAACGTTGTTCATATCATCAACCACTTCATCATATTCACCTTCATCACATTCGTATTCCATATACTTGATATTGGAGTCGACGGTTGATTCTTCGATTTCTTCATCGATGATCTGAAAATTGATCAAGTTTTTATCCACCCAATCTCGGACCCCTATAGGTTTTTAAATATTTGCCAACAAGAGCTCATTTTAAGTAATCAATTTAAAACTAATGCAAGAATGTAATGACAATTACACATTGATTGATTACGGAGTTTGGCAATAGCCTACGTCTCTAGGTTCTTATCGAACTGTTCCACTAGTAAAAATTTGTAAGTACAATGTTATTTCTTACAATAAAATCTAATGGAATTTCCACTTGCCTAGTAGTATGCCAGTCCTTCGAAGAACTTCCGATGATCAGTCGAATTATTCTCCACCTTCCTGATGCACAACCTCCTTCGGAACTCGATCAGCCTTCCCAATGCTTCCATGCGTCCTTCGGCACTCCGGTTGATACTCCAGACGTCGCAAGTGAAAAATATTGTGGCTCAATGGGCCTATTGGGTAGTTTGCAATACTCCCAATCACAAATATTTCATCTACTATTGCCTACAAAAATAATAGGCCAATAAATAATATTTTCCTATAGTAATTTTAGGATTTTAATATAGTTCACAAAACTATATTAAAATTACCCTAATACTATTTCTCCCAAATCCCACAATTAAGCTTAAAAATAATAAGCTTCCATGTTTACAATGAAGAGGGGTTCCCTATTTATATTAAAATAGGGCCCTTAAAATAATGCTCCATATTTTATCTATAGGCTATTATAAGCCTAACCGTGGCATATGGATGGGAGTATAATCCCATATTGGGTGGCATACATGTTTGAGTGGGTTAAATCCCACATGGAGCATGTATTGATTTTTCTAAGGTATTTAATACCTTAGCCTCCTCCTTTCACGTGGAAACTTCCACGCATGGGATTTGTTTTCCCCACCATTTATCCACCACGTGGATTTAGCATATAAATGGGGGTTGGCGGATTTACATGGCTAAGTTGTTTGGAGTGGTGGTCGCTATGTTTAATGTGCCCATTGTGTGGGCCAAGTGGTTGACAAGTTGTTCATGCCACTACATGGCGAGTTGGAGGTAAATGGGATAATATAGACCCCATGCAATATAGATGAGCTTGATCACTATGGATAGCTCACCGAGCTAAAATGTAACTCAATCCTTGCATGACTCGGCTAATAGCTCAATGTCGATCCTCGATAGGAAAATCGCCACGTGGTGGCTTGAGGGCCCACCACGTCGGCGATAATAAATTAGTCCTCACAATGGTTGGGCTCCCCTTCGTAACAAAATTTGAGCCTCTTGCTCCCACGAGCTATATCATTTTATGATCATCGAAGACCAGCGGTGAAAACCTCTCCGATTTTCCAACACCCTTTTGCCACGTGTTGCAGCAGTGTTATTGGTCCATTATTGACTATTGACCAGAGTTGACTTTCCCATTGATTGAACTTTGATCGGACATAACTAGAGCTCCCAATGTCTGTTTTTCATGTTCTCATAGTCAATGGAAAGCTCTCAAAAATATCTTCTGCATTGACATAATTTAGGGATGTTTAGGGAAATTTTTATATAAAAATGATCCCCTAATCACACCTCCCCAATAGGAAAGGATTTTTGTCCCAAAAATCTTATATTGGAACATTTTGCCATCATGTCCTGAATCTGAAACTCTATTGCCACCTCGTAAGTACTTGTTGTAGTAGACCCTTTGGTCTTTTCCTCTGCAACCTTCTCACTTTGAAAAATTTGTTTTGATCCTGGACTTGTGGGTTATGGGCCCACTACACTTCTGTTGCACCACTCTGATATCTGAAGAAGACCTCAACGCCTCTATTGTGCGGTGCTAGGCTTCCAGATATCTGACAACAAGGATCTTCTTTGACTCTATAACACAGTTCCTGGCTCCTAGTTGATTCCGTAGAATCCAAACTGGTTTGAAGGAACTCCATGTTACTTAGAGCTATGATTGATCCGATGTCGGTGATGGACAATGAATTGTCAGGTACCATCCTACTACAGGGTCATAAGAGACTCTACACAGAATGAAGTTGCAACCTGATGTCACGTCCCTTTCCAGACTTTAATGCCTCCAATGCACGATGTTAATCCTCTTTCAAGACCTCAAGCCTCCAATGCACGATGTTAGTTTGATGATCAACTACCATTCTATTGCATGGTCACAATGCCTCTACACATAATGATGATCCGAGTTGATTTCTCACGAGCTCAAAAATGGTGACTCCAATCCCACTTTGCATGGTTGTTGCCTCTACATAGTACAAAGCCTCCTATGTTGATGATGACTATCAGGTACCACTTTGCTGCACGGTCACATTGCCTCTACACAGGATGAATTTTTGACCTGTTTTCATATGCCAATGATGTTCAACTACCATTCTGTTGCATGGTCACAATGCCTCTACACATAGAATGAAGTTCTGAGCTGACACCAATGAGCTCAATTGTCTGCACAACTGGATGACAAATATCCAAGCTTAATATGAGTTAAATCCTATATCCAAGTTGTAACAGTACTCACAAGCTGATTAGGAGATATGTTTGGAGTATTAATCAAATTTTCTAAGTAATAAAATCCACTGAGTATGGTAAACCTTTCTCTCAACATTTTCTCACAAAATCTTATCTCTAAACAAATATTACATACTATTCATCAATCTGAATTATGCAATATATAATTGAAATTTTTTGACTTACCCATTTTAACGACTTTCACTTTCGTGGTATTACCTAGTCCTAGGTTGAATTGTCAACTGGTGGTGGATTAGGAACCTCCTTTGCCTTTGCAATAGGCCTCCATTCCATCTTTAGCTTGTCATTACTCTGATGGTGAGATGGATGCGGTTTCCAACAATTGTCCACCTGGTGCACATTCCTCTAGAAATGAGCACAAAAATTCCTCTTAATCTCCTTCTTATGGGATGAGGAACTCTTTCTACCATTTCTCAACTATGATGAGATTGGTCTTTCTAATTTGCCTTGTTCTTAACAAATGACATCAACTTCTTCATCAATGTCCTTCTTTTCTAGCATCTAGCCACAAAATGATTATGCAATCCACAAAAATTACATGGAAAGGAATTCCACATTTTCTAAAAATCATAACCATACTTCTTAAGCTAAAAAAGTGGATCAAAAGTTTTACTGTGCTTGTGATTATGGTAAGAAAATGGATGTGGAATCACATTACCTCTTCATTGATTTCTCTTACCACATCCTTCTTGTGATGATGAAGCACAAATTTCCTACTCAAATCTTCTTTGCAGGACTAGTGGGGTATTCACTTTGCTTTTGGAAGCTTGTCTCCCATTAGCATTCTTAGAGAAATCTCCAATATCCATTCCCGCACTAGGAAAACCCAAGCCTACAAAACAAGGATGATCCTTGACCTATATTGGGTTAGCAATGCCTTGGCCATTTTTACTAAGGCCTCTTCCATCAAATCCCATTTTAACTAACAATTTAGATCCAATGCCTATAGTATGCCTTTCAAATGAACCAAAGACATCAATACCTAAATCCAAAACTCGAATGGGAGGAAGAAGAATATTCCGTGGTGAACAACTTACAATGCACTCATTTGTTATGGTCTCTACATCTAAATTTGAATGTATTCCTTTTCTTTGATCACCACATTGCAACCTTACCAAGATCTCATCCTTGGTTTGTGATTTTGATT
Organism: Taxus wallichiana var. yunnanensis; assembly: GCA_018340775.1. Classification (NCBI taxonomy): domain Eukaryota; kingdom Viridiplantae; phylum Streptophyta; class Pinopsida; order Cupressales; family Taxaceae; genus Taxus; species Taxus wallichiana. The sequence continues at coordinate 958,490,736 of CM031237.1, forward strand.
TTAAGCGAGCATTCTCCTCTTCCAAGGAGTAATACATTGATCATAGGAGAGAGTTATCTTCCTGATCTGGTGATTTTAGGCCTCAATTTCTTTGAGCTTCACCTATTTAGACATATTTCCCATAGTGCACTTGTACCTTATTCACACAAAATAAACCAATTGCACCAACTTGAAGCAATCACTTTGTTAATTAGATTTACTGGAAGCAAATATGGAGCTAAACCAGCTCTAATACCAACTTGATCCGAAAATTGATCAATTTTTATCTACCTGATCTCAAACCCCTATAGCTTTAAATATTTGCCAACAAGATCTCATTTTAAGTAATCAATTTAAAATTAATGCAAGAATGTAATGACAATTATGCACGATTGATTACAGAGTTTGGCAATAACTTATGTCTCTGGGTTCTTATCGAACCATTCCACTAGTAAAAATTTGTAAGTATAATGTTATTTCTTACAATAAAATCTAATGGAATTTCCACTTGCCTAGTAGTACGCCAGTCCTTCAAAGAACTTCGATGATCATTCGAATCATTCTCCACCTTCCTAATGCACAACCTCCTTTGGAACTCGATCGGCCTTCCCAATGCTTCCTTGCATCCTTCGACACTCGGTCAATATTCCAGACATCGCAAGTGAAAAATATTGTGGCTTAATGGGCCTATTGGGTAGTTTGCAATACTCCCAATCACAAATATTTCATCTACTATTGCCTAAAAATAATAGGCCAATAAATAATATTTGCCTATAGTAATTTTAGGATTTTAATATAGTTCACAAAACTATATTAAATTACCCTAATACTATTTCTCCCAAATCCCACAATTAAGCTTAAAAATAATAAGCTTCCATGTTTACAATGAAGAAGGGTTCCCTATTTATATTAAAATAGGGCCCTTAAAATAATGCTCCATATTTTATCTATAGGCTATTATAAGCCTAACCGTGGCATATGAATGGGAGTATAATCTCATATTGGGCAGAATACATGTTTGAGTGGGTTAAATCCCACATGGAGTGGCGTATTGATTTGCTAAGGTATTTAATACCTTAGCCTCCCTCGTTCACGTGGAAACTTCCATGCATGGGCTTTGTTTTCCCCACCATTTATCCACCATGTGGATTTAACATATAAATGGGGGTTGGTAGATTTACATGGCCGAGTTGTTTGGAGTGGTGGTTGCTATGTTTAATGCGCCCATTGTGTGGGCCAAGCGGTTGACAAGTTGTTCATGCCACTATGTGGTGAGTTGGAGGTAAATGGGATAATATAGACCCCATGTAATATAGATGAGCACAATCACTTTCTTGCATGACTCGGCTAGTAGCTTGATGTCGATCCTCGATAGGCAAATCGTTCGTGGTGGCTTGAGGGACCACCACGTCGGCGATAATAAATTATTCCTCATGGCGGCCGGGCTCCCCTCCGTAACAAAAGTTGAGCCTCTTGCTCCCATGGGCTATATCATTTTACGATCGTCAAAGACCGGCGGTGAAAACATCTCCAGTTTTGCCAACGCCCTTTTTCCACGTGTCGTAGTGCTTTATTGGTCCATTATTGACCTGTTGACCAAAGTTGACTTTCCTGTTGACTGAACTTTGACCAGACATAATTAGAGCTCCCAATGTTCATTTGTCGTGTTCTCATAGTCAATGGAAATCTCTCGAAAAGATATTATGCACTGACACAACTTAGGGATGTTTAGGGAACTTTTGATATAAAAAATGATCCCCTGATCAATTGATGTATCCAACATTGTCTTCACTTTCTCTTATCTCGACTAATTCTTCATCTTCATCCCCGGGATCTCCACCACTTGTTTTACTAGAGATGCTTCAATGGATAACCTTGGTGGAGGTCTAGGTAACCTATTTTGATTACCATTTCCAGAATGCCAAAACTTCTCCTAGGTACATCTTTATATGTGTTTATAGGGGCACTACTTAACATTTATTTTTCAAATTCGGTAAGTCATTTTATAGTTTTTGAACCAAAGGATTCATCATGTTTTGAGCTGATATTTGGTCATTATTCCTTGTAGTAGGCTCTTTTCATAGTTTCCCTATCATAATCAATTCATTTAAGCATGCAATTTTAAATTACAAACTTAACAAGGGGTAAATGTAGACATTAAAATTTGGTAACTTGTACTTGTGCAATACCAAGTTTGGTTATGTTCCTTGCTAAGACAATTCAAAATCCAATCTCCTCATATCTCTAGCTCTTCTATAAATTTCTTATCTTTACACTTTATTTTATCATTCTTTCTAAGAATAGTATTTTATCAAAGTAACATTAAACCTCTAATATTCATGACAAAAATTTAGCTTTGAGTTTCATCTCTCTAGTTCAAAAATGTATGGAAGGGTTGGGATGTAAGATTCATTCTTGGCCTACTTGTATAGTCTCACCCCTTCACATCCACCAAATCTCATTTCAATTTCAAACTATTCTTTAGGTCATTTCATCTTTATAGGGTCGGCCTTACTATAATATTTTACCTACATAAGGCTTTAACAAAAATTTAATGTCACTTTATAACTCACCTAACACTCTTATAAGTTCCTAGTGAAAATATTATTCTAAAAACTCAAAGGGTTCCTAAATCTACCAAAATCAGTTGCACATCATCTAGATTAGTCCTTACTATAAGTATGAAGCACTCACTAGGTTAAAGAGTCTATCTTCCTCCATTTTCAAGAATGCAAAGGTCATACAGCCATGTTTTAGCAAAAGTAAATTCACTTCAAGGATTACACAAGGGTTTCAATCAATAAAAAGGTTTGGTCATATAGTTAAGGCACACCACATCTCACTACTACTATGTTGGGTACATTATATAATGCATTTAAGTATCTTAGTGTCAAGAGACATGAGGGAACCCCTAGAGGTTTGATTAGCTATTCACACTTGGATAAGAACTTAGGAGAGCTATATGAGGCTTGATACTGCAATGAGGGAATACATTATAACACTTGGATTGGTTCAATAGCTAGGAGTATGATTGCCAAGGGTATTCTAGCCTCACCATACACACATGTTTTCTCATTTTAGTTTTTAATGCTCTGATGAAGGGTTTTGTAGGTTGCAAGGGTTTCCAATTTGTTATAGGTGGTTATAGGTCATCCTGAAGATGTGTGAAAAGAACCTCATTATTTAAGATGATTTCTAAAAAAGTGAAGCACATATAAGTTACATGTCAAGACTCTCAAAGGGTCTCGAGACTATATAGTTCAAGACCATATAGATTAGGTATAGACCGTATAAAAGTTGTACTATCCTAACCTGTTGGGTTTGCATCTCTAGAACTTTCACCTAAGCATCTAGAGTTCTAAATCATCATGTTACACAATCCTACACATCCATATCCCTTTTATCCTACCTTTAATAGCTAATTCTATTTATCCTCTTATGTATTTTTCAAGTACTTATCACTTATCAATTGTTTCAATCATTTCACATTTGAGTGCATTATTTTGGTTGTTAATGATTAATGTCGAGCTAATAAAATTAGAACAATCTACTTATTAAAAACCCTTACGTAGTTTTATACAATAACATTCTAAAATATAACTAGGGTGTAACCAATAGTTTATGATTAGGTAAATCATACCCCAAGTAACATGTATATGGTGGAGGTCATAGTGATGTCCTTATAAGAGAGGAGAGTGAGAATCATCAACTTATGAGAATTGTGTTTTAATATATGGTTATGAGTAGGATGATCCCTTGTAGATCATGGGGTGGATAGTGCCAAAGATATTAATGAGTGGAAAATAGGTGGGTCATGGTTCATCATGATGAGATTCCCTAGGAACAATGACTATGGGTAAGAAGTCGATTGACAATGTACCTAGTGGAGATCTACCCATAGAGGGTTATTAAGAAAAACTTCAAAGGAGAGAAGAAACCACTAGACATAACTCTGTTATGCATGGTTATGTATGATGATCCATGTAATATGTGTAGACACCTAATTTCAATCGTGCAATTTCCATGCTAAAATTATACTAATTTTCTTCTCACTGTCACCATGTTATAATTAGTGATTTTCCGCTAATTATCTGATGTTCACCATCTTCTTGGTTAATTAAAAACATTTCATTAATTAATCGGCCTTCGCCCATCTCAGATGTCAATTAATGTTACAAACATTGGTTAAAATCCTCTTTTAATTAATTAATTAACCATTATTAATTAATTACCCTTTCACAACCTTGTATTTGATTAATAAACCCTCTTATTAATTAAATCCCCTCTCAAACCCCTCTAATTCCACTCATTTCCCTCCAAATCATCTCCAAATGACTTCTACAAGCTAAACATGGCCTATTAATTAATCCCAATTGATTAATTAAACCTTCCCTAACTCCCATGGGTCATTAATTTCTAATTAATCTCTTCTAAACATGTTTATCCACTCCTAATTCTACATCTCCTTTATCCCACATTCACTAAGATGTATGCTTCTCCCCAATTGGAAAACTATGTAAGCAACCTAGTACCTTCATACCAAACTACACCTTTACACACCATGTCCTTATAATGCACTTTTTAATATTACTCAAGAAGAGCATTTCTATTATAGGAATTCTTTCCAAACTAAGTAAACCCCCTATCATTAATTTCTAAGAATAGCACGAGAAGAATCAAATGTGGCTTTAATTGTATTTTGAAGATATATCTTCCTCTTTGCTAGAAGAATAATTGATTTATGTAGATTATGTTTGGCTCATATAAGGAAGTATCTACATATCGGAGCACATCCAAACATCAAAAGGGAGGTTTTCATTTAATATTAGATTTATATTTTGTGTAATTTAGTTAGCTTTCCCTTTTTAAGATCAATATTGATGTATTTGATTAAAGAACTAAGTTAAGATTTACTTGGTGTTAAGTCCTTCATATTAACTTAGAATTTATTTAAAGCATGTATACAATATGGTTATTGCATATTTGGATTTGAGTACATATTATATTTTGTTTGTGTTACATCACAATGTAATGTCTTATATTTACTATTGCATGTACTATCTCATTATTGGATAACTATGGTAGATGTTTCCATGTCATTACTAATATGGTATCTATCAAAGGATGTTCCTATTATCCTTGAGAGATTTATATTTTGAGGTCAAAAGGTTGTTGATCTAGTTAGTCCCATGAGTAAGTCCAAGGAATCTCATCTTGAGGTTATTATCAAGATTGAGGACATATACACCGATGTTACACTATTATGCATTAGGCTAACATCCCTAGAGGAAATGGAGAGATGCATCAAGACAAATTTTCCCATCCTCTTCCCAACATGAGTGATAAACTTGTGATTTAACAAAAATAGAATTTATTAAACCCTAATTGCAGAGTCACATATGATAATAAATGAGGGAGAGAGGATTTATAGTCTCAATCTATAGGTAGGTCTCACAATAGGACCTCTGTGTCCACAATAGGAACTGTTATCCAAAATAAACCCCCTGCTTATTTTGGCTAACTTATCTTCATTCCTTCCTTCCTTGTGCCTCAGTCAATTTTTTTCACATTTTAGGCACTCAAAATTTTCTAGGTATTGCTTCATCAGATAGAGAATTTTCTCCCCTTTCCAGAAAGGTAAAGAAGTCCTCCTAACTCCTTGTATTTTGCAAGTTATGGCTCGGCGGAGTTAGGAGGGGAAATTTTCCCAAGGCGGGCCCGCGGGAAAAATTTTGGCACTTAGCCTTTTGGAGTCAAAGGGGTAAAGGGAAAATTTTGGCCTGAAATCCCACAAAGAGATGAGAGGGTGCCATGTGGCAGGTCGGAGTGGCGGGGCGGAAGGACTTCGAGTTTTTCGGCGTTGGGGTCAAAGGGTCAAAGAAAAAATCCAAGCGAAAGCCCACCGAGCAATGAGATGATGCCATGTGTCCTATCAGCGGCGAAGGTTAGGGTGGCGGAAGGACTTTGGAATTTTTCCAAAGTGGCTAGTGGCTCAAAGGTAAAAAGTGGAGTGCATCCCCAAAACAACCAGATGGTGCCACGTGTCCCGAGTGGCGTGAGGCGCTCAATTTATTTGGAAAATTTTCCAATTTTGCAAAAGGGGCAAAACGATTGTTTGAACCCGCGGATCAATGAGATGGCACCACATGGCAGCGTAGGTCAGGCCGGCGGAGAATTTTTGGGAATTTTTCCCAATTCGAAAAGGAGGGAAAAATTTTGAATCTTGGCCCGCAAACCCTAATTTTTCCCTAAATCTTCAGAGGGCCATATCTTTTGATCCAGAGCTCGATTTTTGTATTTTTATATCATTGGAAATATGTTGAAATTCTCCACATGATGGACTATTCAATTTTGTTTTTTGGTGGAGTTTGGTGGGAGAAAAATGAGAAAACATCTCTGGCATGCAAAAATATAGAATTGACATTCAACCACCAAAATTAATGAAGTATGGGTCATTTTTTGGATCTATAGAGCAATGTACTTTGGCGTATGGGTTTTCCATGAAGCCCATCACTTTGTAGGTGAGATTGAAGGGATTTGATTGGTGGTTGAGCTCATAAATCAATTTTCCCACATTTTTTGCTTTTCCTTCGTTCTACTTCGCCATTAAAAGCCAGTTTTGGCTCATTTGTAAAGGGTTGGACGTTTTTGTTCTTGCAAACTCCCCTCTTCCCCTTGGCACGTGAATTTGAGGAGTTTCAAACCTTCCATGGAGATTGTGGCATGTTTTTTTCCTCTCTTCCATTGTAATGCATTGTATTAAACTTGGGAATGGTAATGCATGTTTTGTGAATGATCCTCCAATCCTCTCATGTGTTTATCATTGTCTTATGATCTTTCATTATATTCTAGAAATTTGTGCATGCTTTGGTGTTACATCTCTATGATTTGTGTTTATTTGCAAGACAAAATTTCATCACTCCTTTGGTGTATCACCATTTTTACTTAGTTTTGTTTCCTTTTGCATCCTTTATCTCTATCTCCTTGGAATTTAGAGTAGGATTTAGCATTGAACCTCTACAAAATTCATGCATACACCTAAAAGAGGGGTAAGAACCAACTTTCTCTAGAGAGTTTTCTCACCTTGCAAGGTCCCACACCTTGGAGAAAACTCAATGTTGTGCAATCACACTAAATGACCCAATTTTGGATTACAGATCTAAAGGTCATTTAGGGGTGTCTGTAGATTTGCACTAATAATTTTGGCACACCCGATGGGACCTTAGAGGTCTCCATCTTCATTACAACAAAGTTGATGTGCACTTTTTGTAAGTTTCTTGCTTGAAAGATCCTTGATTTGCACATCTGGTGACTCCAAAAGGATAGAATCAACTGGTTTTAGTAGTCCAAGCTTGAAGATTCATGAGAAGGATCCAAACAAGGTCAAGGACCAGAGAGGAGGGATTGTTTAACTATATGCAATTATCCCCAGAAAGAAGAGAAAGAGGAAGAAGGATTCAAAGGTCTCCATCTCCACTAAACAAAACTCTATCAACTCCTCCACTTGGTAGACCTTTCATCCAATCAACAAGGGTTCTCAGGCCAATCAGAATGGCACAACCCAATCCTTATGTCAACTTTACTGGCAGCAGCCCACTTTCTCTCAATGCACAAAACCCAGTTCCAATTGTAACATTGAAGAACATCCCATACTTTACTAGGAGAAAATCAGACCACCCTGGTGATCATGTCAAAGACATTGCTAATGTTTGTGTAATCCATGAGATTGTTGAGATGTAATTTTTGTCAAATTATTGGCATCTTCATTCAAAGGGAAAGCCTTGCAATGGTTCAGGAGCCTTGAGGCAGGCTCTATCCAAAATTGGAACCAGTTGTGCACAACCCTCCATAACCAATTTGGAGAGAAAGGGGACAACTTGTCTCTATTGGAGCAACTGACAACTATCAAGAGAGCTCCCAATGAGTAGCTAATAGAATTCAATTTCAGATTTCAAAGAACGTGGGATAGAATCCCATTGGTAGTGAGGCCAACAACTCAAGGTGCTTTCTTATACTTTCTCAAGGCTTTAAATTCTGACATTTCTATGTTGATCCAATCCATGGGAGGTGCAACTATACCTACAACTTACAACATCGCCATTAGGGATGAGAATTGTTTGATCCAAGCTGGTAAACTTGCACCTAGGCCTCCTATGCCCTTATATCCAGAGTTGGAAAGCCCAAGTACTAGTCAAACACCTACTTTAGCTCCTATTCCCACTCCTAGAAATCAAAGTTCAAATGAAACTTCTACTTCATCCTCTAGTGCCTCAAATGAGCTTCAAGAAATTATGAAACAATTGTAAAATTTGGGCAATGAGCTGGTTACACTCAAGAGGCAGAAAGCTCAAAGTTTTAGGCCTTCTTATCGGTCTCAAACCTAGCCTAATAGACAACCATATCAACCTAATAGGCCACCCAACTCAGCTTGTAAATCAAAATCAAGTAAGGCCTCCTACCAATAGACCATTTCAGCCCTATAACCCCAATGTTACATCCACCTCTAAAGCCATAGTGCCAATGCAAAATAATATAGCTCAAGAGTATGATTGGTGTTTTCCATGCAATGAACCTCACAACCAATCTATGTGCTTAAATGGTGCTTTGAACCAAACTTTGATGGTGACAACAACTGGTGTAGAGAGTGAGTGAGTCAAGAAACAAACCAACAACAAGGAACATCTCAACAAAATACAACTCCAAATGAGACTACACTTGTGAATTGGTAGGCTGAAGATTTTTGTGGTATGAATCAAACACCTTCTCAGAGTGTAGCAGCTAACACACATGGTAAAATAAGAGGAATATTGGTGAAGGGTAGTCATTATATCCAAGTGATTCACAACCTTCCATCACTCCACAAGGTGTTGGTAAGAAAAATGTAGTTCCAAATGTGCAAGGACAACCCAAGCCACCTTCTAGACCAGCTCAAATGCCAGCTGTTGTAGCCCATGTACAAGAAAAGAATGTGTAGACTAAAGGGCAGCAAAGAGATGGTTCATCCCCATTTAACATCATTGAACAAATGAAGAATACCAGCATGAACATATCTATGTGGGAGTCACTATCCATCCCAGACAAAGGGATCTACTACAAGCTGCCATGAAGAATTGGTCAACCTCAAATCAGCAAGCTCATATGCAAGAGAAGGTACTCATAAATGCTACTCAGCTTGAGAGGAATCATGGAGGACATAAAAGTAAAATTTTAAAGCCCCCTCCATTCTATGTTTCATTGATCATTGGGGATAAACTAGTACATAATTGTATGATTAATTCTAGGGCAAGTAGCTTCGTGATGCCCAAGCAAATAGCTGATCAGTTGGGCCTTCAATATGAAGTCATCTCCAAGGGGGTAGTGCAATTAGATGGAACAACAAGTAATAACAGTTGGGGTAGTTAAATATTTGAGCCTTACTTTGCATGCATGCCCCAATGTCACTGTTTTGCAAGATGTGTCAGTGATAGATTTGCCACCACTCTTTGCCATATGTTTGTCAAGGGATTTCACAGCTAGAATTGGAGGCTACCTATCTGCTGATTGGTCACACATGTTGTTTAGGAAAAGGTATGGAGCCAAGGCCACAATCAGGTCTGAACCTATTGCAAACTTTCACATTGAGCCTCATACTCCAAGCCCAATCAATGCCAACTATTCAATGTTTGATCAAGAGGATTATCTAAGCACTCATGAAGCTGACACCAAAGTTGGAAGCATCCTAGATTTGAATCTTGATGAATGGGCAAGCAAGGTACATGATTTTGATCCCTACAAGGAAATAGAGGAATCTAAACTAGGAGTTTATTACATGCATGAAGGAAATCAACCTCTTCCTAGCATCACCAAGCCAGACCATAAAGATGACAATGAGGTATGGTAGTTGTTCTTTGATGGATCAAGAAGTAGACAAGGTGCAAGAGGGGAGCTATGCTTGTTTCACCTCAAGGCACTAAGTATTATTTAGCTTTTAGATTTCAGTTTGCATGTTCTAACAACACTGCTTGAATATGAGGCTTTGATACATGGATTACATTGGTCAAGGAAGAGAGGCATCAAAAACTTACAAGTCTTTGGTGATAGTGAGTTGATTGTTAATCAAGTTAAAGGACAACATGCTTGCCAAGAATGACCTACTCAAGAGTTATAAGAATAGAGTGTGGGACCTCATTGAGGATTTTGAGGGCTTTGGCATCAACTCCATTCCTAGGAAAGAAAACCAAGCTGCCGATAGGCTTGCAGCAGTTAGAGCAACCTTTGATGTTGTGGAAAGTATCAAAAGAGATAAAATGCAGCCAAGCATCCATGTGATTGTGAGGCCATCAGTGCTAGACAACAATGCAAGTTGGCAAGTGTTTGAGAGTGACCAACAAATCATCAATTTCTTGCAAGAGGAAGCTAAGTTCTTAGCCAAAAATTAGGAAAAGTTAGAACAACAGTACAATGATCAATTGGTACAACTGAGAACCAACAAACTGCCAAAAGTACTTGTGACTTTAGAGTCTATTTTCAATCCTAATGATCAATTTAGGAAGGAGAAAGCAAACATCCAAGTCAATGGAGAGGATTCAGAGCCCATCTCAGTTGGAGAAGGCAAGTCACTTCAAATTGGTAAAGTGGCAACCGAGTAAGAAAGGTATGAGTTCATACAACTTTGCCAAGAGTTCCGGATGTATTTTCTTGGAGCTATGAAGACTTGAGGGGTTTCAATCCCAAGCTAGCTCAACACACAATTGAACTAGATCCAAGTGTTAAGCCCATCAAGCAAAAATAGAGACTAGTCAACCCACACATTGAGCCTCTCATGAAGAAGGAATTGAATAAGTTAATAGAGGAAAGTATCATATTCCCCATCAAGCATTCAAGATGGGTTGCAAACTTGGTTCCAGTTAGAAAGAAGAGTGGAGAAATCAGGTTGTGCGTAGACTTTAGAGATTTGAATAGAGCATCCCTCAAGGATCATTACCCACTTCCTTCTATGGAGCATATTTTGCAAGTTGTTGCTGGCTCTAAGAGGTTTTCATTGCTAGATGGTTATTCAGGGTATAATTAGATCATGGTAAAGGAAGATGATCAGTTCAAAATAGCCTTCACCACCAAATGGGGAACCTATGCATATAGAAAAATGCCATTTGGGTTGTCTAACACCGGAGCTACTTTCCAAAGGGAAATGGATATGGCGTTTAAGGGATTGATCAAAAAATAGTGCTGATATACTTGATGATATTATTGTATTTTCTAAAAATGCAACAGACCATCTCTTTCATTTGAGACAAGTGTTCCAAAGATGTAGAAGATTTGGGGTATCTTTGAATCCCAAAAAATGCATTTTCCTAGCTCATGAAGGCAAGCTCCTAGGCCACATTGTTTCCAAAGAGGGGTTAACAATTGATCCAGAGAGGGTTGAAGCAATAAGAGCACTACCATTGCCAAGGCATAAGAAGGCTCTTCAAAGTTTCTTGGGAAGAATCAATTTTGTTCGAAGGTTTGTTCCAAACTTTGTAGCCCATATCAAGCCAATAACTATGATGTTGAAGAAAAGTGTGGAATTCAAATGGACAGCTGAAGGTAAGGCAAGTTTTGAGGCAATCAAAGAAGCTATCTCATAGGCTCCAACTCTCATTAACCCATATTTCTCCAAAGACTTCATCCTTTATGCATTTGGTGGTGATGATATAATTTCTGCAATTTTAGTACAACAGAATGAAGAAAATGTAGAGTAGCCAATTGCCTTCTTTAGCCAAAGCTTGGAGGACTATGAAGTAAGGTATTCCTTCATTGAGAAGCATGTTCTTGCAGTGATTAGGAGCTTGAAGAAATTTAAGCATCTAGTTTCAAACAACAAGGTTCAACTGCTAGTTTCTCATGTGGGAGTTAAAGACTTCCTCCTCAACAAAGATCTAAATGAAAAATGTGCAGGGTGGATTACTCATGTCATGGAGTATGACATTGAGATCAAAGTCACCAAGATGGTACGAGGAAAGGGATTATGTGAGCAATTGGCCTTGAGTCAACCAATTGAAACAAAAAAAGAGAAGAATGTTGTTTTGGTGTTGCAAGACAACCAAGAACAAAGAGATGTTCAAGAAGAAAATGGTGGTGTGCTCACTCCTTACTGGACCCAAGACATAATGCACTTCTTACAAATAGGCCTATGCCCTCTAGAGATGAATAAAGCCAAAAGAAGACACTTCATTATGGCTATTCCGAATGCACTTGTTGATGGTGTCTTGTTTAAAAAAAAGTATATCAATGGAGTGTTGTTGAGATGCATTAGGACAAATCAAATTGATAAAATGTTAGAAGAGTTCCATGGTGGATCAGTTGGAGGTCATTTTTCTCCAAGGGTGATAGCTCTCAAAATCATGAAGGCTGGTTATTATTGGCCCAAGATGTTTAGTGATTGTTATGCATGGATCAAGAGGTGCAAGAATTGTGCATTCTTCACGGGAAAAGAGAGGTTAACAACACTTCCATTACACCCAATCTCAATTGACCAGCCATTCATGCAATGGGGTTTGGACTTCATTGGAGTCATTAATCCAAACTCAAACCAAGGGCACAAATGGATTCTAACAACAACAAACTACTTCACCAAATGGACTAAGGCGGTGGCACTCAAAGAGGCAAATGAATCTAGCATTCTATACTTCTATGAGGGGATAGCAACCAGATTTGGTATACTTGCCACTATAATATCAGATAATGTGTTGGCATTCATAGGATCAAAGGTACCTGAATGGGTTGTTAGAAATGGGATCTATTTGAGCACTTCATCAAATTATTACCCTCAGGTAATGGTCAAGTGAGTCCACAAACAAGAATCTATTAAGGATCATCAAGAGGACTCTTGATGAAAATCGAGACTTGGCACACTAAGCTCAAATCAGCTCTATGGGCTGATAGGATAACCCCCAAGAGATCCATAGGTAACTCTCCATTCAGACTTGTTTATGGGAGAGAGGAAATCTTGCCTATGTCACTCGAGTTGCCAACATTGGAACTCATGAAGCAATTGGAATTGTTAGAGTTTGAGCCCATGGAGGTTAGATATGAAAAATTGATGGAACTCTAGGAAGTCAGAGAGCATGCAGCTCAAACAATGGAGAAGGACCAAGCTTTGATCAAGAGAAGCTTTGATAGGAAAGCTAAGGCTAGAAATTTCCAAGTTAGAGATTTAGTGTTGAAATGGGATGTAGACCGAGAAAAGCCAGGAAGGCATTCAAAATTTGATGCCATTTGGAGTGGCCCCTACATGGTCACAAAATGCAAAAACAACAATGCCTTCCAATTGTCTACATTGGATGGTGAGGAACTACAGATTCCAATTAATGGAATCCATCTAAAGCATTGCTACTAGAAGGGAAACTTCTCACCTTGTACATATTAGCTTAGATTTTCATTCCTCCAAGTGCTTATGCACATTGTTTTGTTGTAGCTTAGATTTACATTTCCCTAAGTGCTTTGGCACAAGTTTTGTTGCCCCAAGGATGCATCTTTTGTAGGCCATGTTCCAAATCAAAGTAATGTTCTACTCTCACAATCTTCATTCTAGAGATTTTCTAATGAGTTGAGAGTAACAAGCAGTTAAGTTGATGACTCCATTTCCCAATGGATTGCTTCAAGTAGTTGGTCACTTCATCCAGCAGGCAGATGACCCCTTTGAGTCGCCAAAATTGCTATCCAAAATAAACCCCTTGCTTATTTTGGCTAACTTATCTTCATTCCTTCCTTCCTTGCGCCTCGGTGAAACTTTTTCACATTTTAGGAACTCAAAATTTTCTAAGTATTGCTTCATCAGATAGATAATTTTCTCCCCTTTCCAGAAAGGTAAAGAAGTTCTCCTAACTCCTTGTATTTTGCAAGTTATGGCTCGACGGAGTTAGGAGGGGAAATTTTCCCAAGGCGGGCCCGTGGGAAAATTTTGGCACTTAGCCTTTTGGGGTTAAAGGGGTAAAGGGAAAATTTTGGCCCGAAAGCCCACAAAGAGATGAGAGGGTGCCATGTGGTAGGTCATAGTGGTGGGGGGAAGGACTTCAAGTTTTTCGTGTTGGGGTCAAAGGGTCAAAGGAAAAAATCCAAGTGAAATACCGCCAAGCAATGAGATGGCGCCACGTGTCCTATCAGCTGGAGGAGGTCGGGGTGGTGGAAGGAATTTGGAATTTTTTCCAAAGTGGCTAGCAGCTCAAAGGTAAAAAGTGGAGCGCATCCCCACCAAGCAACCAGATGGTGCCACGTGTCCCAGAGTGGCGGAGGCGCGGAGTTTGTTTGGAAAATTTTCCAATTTCAAAAAGGGCGAGAAAAATGATCATTTGAACCCGTGAATCAATGAGATGGCACCATGTGGTAGCGTAGGTTAGGCTGGTGAGAGAATTTTTGGGAATTTTTCCCAATTTGAAAAGGAGGAAAATTTTTGAATCTCGGCCCGCGAACCCTAATTTTGCCCTAAATCTTCGAGGGGCATATCTTTTGATCCAGAGCTCAGATTTTTGCGTTTTTTATATCATTGGAAAGATGTTGAAATTATCCACATGATGGAATATTCAATTTTGTTTTTGGTGGATTTTAGTGGGAGAAAAATGAGAAAACATCTCTAACATGTAAAAAATACAGAACTGACATTCAACCACCAAAATTAATGAAGTATGGGTCATTTTTTGGATCTGCAGAGCAATGTACTTTGGCGTATGGGTTTTCCATGAAGCCCATCACTTTGCAGGTGAGATTGAAGGGATTTGATTGGTGGTTGAGCTCATAAATCAATTTTCCCGCATTTTTTGCTTTTCCTTCATTCTGCTTCGCCATTAAAAGCCAGTTTTGGCTCATTTGTAAAGGGTTGGACATTTTTGTTCTTGTAGACTCCCCTCTTCCCCTTAGCATGTGAATTCAAGGATTTTTAGACCTTCCATGGAGATTGTGGCACGTTTTTTTTTCCTCTCTGCCATTGTAATGCATTGTATTAAACTTGGGAATGGTAATGCATGTTTTGTGAATGATCCTCTAATCCTCTCATGCATTTATCATTGTCTTATAATATTTCATTATATTCTGGCAATTTGTGCATGCTTTGGTGTTACATCTCTATGATCTGTGTTTATTTGCAAGACAAAATTTCATCACTCCTTTGGTGTATCACCATTTTTACTTAGTTTTGTTTCCTTTTGCATCCTTTATCTTTGTCTCCTTAGAATTTAGAGTAGGATTTAGCATTGAACCTATGCAAAATTCATGTATACACCTAAAAAGAGGGGTAAGAACCAGCTTTCTCTGGAGAGTTTTCTCACCTTAAAAGTCCCACCTTGGAAAACTCAATGTTGTGCAATCACACTAAATGATCCACCTGCAGATTTGCAGATCCGAAAGTCATTTAGAGGGTGCCGTAGATTTGCACTAATAGGATCTCCTTGTTTACAATACAAACTCCATCTATCATAATAGGATATATATTCTAAATATAGATGGGGAGAGAGAGAGGATTTTCTATTGATGTATGAACATTGGATATTTCAAATATATGTTTTAGTTTTTTTCGTTTGTGGCATCTCTTGTGTTATTCTTCGTTTGAAGATATTCTTTAACATTTTCAACTGAATAATACCAAGCTTACTCATATAATCCATCTTTGTAACCAGAATTATATATCTCTTGCTTGCTAGCATCATTGAAATAAGTCATTTTCAAAACATAAACAAACAAAAATACACTAGGTTTTGGATCAATTTATAAACCAATGAAAGAGGACAAACCCTAAGAATATTAAATCTAGCCTCATGAAGGAAATAAAGAAAACATGATGCATACAAAGTGTAAACACTAGGTTGGAGGCTTGATATAAGTGTGGGTTCCTCAAAACATATGTATATGGAAAGTGATTTTCCATTAACAAATGCTTTATGGTAACCACAACACATTACAATTCGACAAAAATATGTAAGCAACTAATACAACCCCATTACATGAGTAAGAGGCTATCTAGACCATATTAAATAAATAATAATTGAGATGATTATTAGTGTTATGAGATACAATACACTCAATCACATGAGCAATCCTTAGTGACAAGTGATAAAAAAACATGTTTAGTTTTTGATGAAAATCAAGCTCAAAGTGAAAACTAGAAAAGTGAGGATGACCAAAAACATAGCATTTGGTTACTAATATGGCTAACTAGAATGATATAATAGCTACAATTGTGATATTTTATGGACTTAGGAAAAATCAATTATGTGAACACATGGACTTTGTGCCCTAATCTTCATAAACCTTGCTCATTTTTTCTTTATTTATTAAGAGTCATTATCAAATTGATCTCCTTCAAAACTCTAATTTATCCTTTAGGTTTGCATAATCATAAAGAAAATGAATGTTTTTTTGAGCTTGTGTTAAAGAAAAAAAAATTGAGCTTAGTTGATATTTATCGGGCCCTCAACCGGATAACAAATTGGAGTACATACAACTTGTGGGTACTTCAAACGTAAACAAGTTCTTTCATTATAACTTCAAAATGAATATTCTTTGTGTGCCCATGTGTCCTAAATGTACTAATGCAACTTTGTATTTATAGACTTTATTGAATTCAAATAAGGATCATATGAGCATACAAGCCAACACACAATGAATGAAAAAGGCAAAAAATCATAGGTCAAAAACTCGAGGTATCTATGAGAAAAAGAACCCAAAAGAATAAGATCATATTTGCAGCAGTCATAAAACCGAAAAGATCAATTTCATACCATACGAAAAATTTCAAACTTGCAAACAATCAAAAACAAGGGGAGTAGAGAAAACCCAAAGAAGTGGGAGAATATATAGGAAAAGAAAGGGTGAGAACTATGTAGAGAATAATGAGAAGTCAATAAGAGAGAAATGAAGTTGAAGGTATCACTAAAGTTGAGAAAACATATTAAAATGTAAGAAATATAAAAATAATATCAATAAAAACCTAACTTGAACCAACAATCACTAAACTTATGAATATACTAATATCATAGTAATTATCTAATTTTATACAAAAGTAAACATCCACATATAAAAGAGTTAAGTGACTAAAAACACTAAACCTTTGAAAACCTATGAAAGATTGGAGATAGAGCTTGGCCCTTAAAAAAATTGATCTCATATTTTATCCTAAATAAAAGGCAAGCAAAAGATTAACACCCCTCATTTATATGAAAGATTAAATTGTTAATATTTGATACATTGAATTACACAATGACTAAAAATATATAATTATGATTATAAGAAAAAAATCCAAAAGATTGGATTTTGTTCACTTTAAGTGAATGGCCATCATTGAAAAAGGAAAAGATAAATATTTAAGATACGGTGAATGTAAATTTAAAAGAAAATTTTGAAGTCTAAAATAGTGTGTCAAATAAAAGATGATTTTAAATATTAATTTAAATACTTATTTAAAATTATTTTCCAATTTCTCATAACATGATGCTTATTAGCATCATAATTGATTTATATGTTTAGGAGCACAACAAAAACGAAGGAGAAGTCCAAACAAAAGAAAGTTCCCTATAGTTTGTGTATTTCTTTAGAGATTTCTTGCTTTGAAAGCAAATCCATTTGGTGATATTAATATATCGAGTCCGCTACCTTTCCTCTTTGGAGTGAAAACAAAAAACTAGCAACGACGACTCACCAACCTCATTCATTCTTGTGTTACACTCAAAAACTGGACCTGCCTGACAAAGATGAGAAACCAGAGGTTGGTGAAGAAATCCTTTTAAATGCAAACCATGTTCATTAACAGATTATGTCATTTGTTTACAGGTATCAGAAATGTTGCGGTCACTTATCACAACCGTGATTGCACTCTGGTTGATAATATCAGGGAATAATCTTATCATGGTTTATGGCAGGATGATTATTACGAAGCCATGCGAAGAGATCTATGTGGTGAAGGAGGAGAAACTCTGCAGACGATAAGTGAGAAATGTAACGCTCCGTTTATTTTGATGGAGAATCCACATATTCAAGACACAGATGATCTCTCACAGGGCCTCGTTCTCAAAATCACATCCTTCACCTCCCACTAATGATCTCTCACAGGGCCTTGATCATGACAATCAACTGAATTTAAAGATGGAAACACGTTCTTCGAATTTGTTGCAAATTTGATTTTGAATTGCAGATCCGATCTAATATTGTTGCCATAAGCATATGTAGGTTTAATAAGAGTTGGTATATTATTCTAACAAATGTCTAAAATTGAAAACCCAGCTTCTGAATTTTGTTTATCTAGTTTCTCTCTTTACTTACTCACCTTCATATATTATGTGTTGTGCAATACATGTAATTTGCAAAATTGTAACTAACTATGCACCGTAATTGACGGCATCACAATGGAATCATATCTAAACATACATGTAACTAAAAAAATCAAACTTCTTTGCATAAATGAATATTCTTGGAATGTAAAAATGGACAAGACTAGGGGCGATAAAAAAATTTGTCACAATTTAAGAGTCGGTCATCAAAAATAGAAAATGGAGTACAACTTTAGGCAACAAAATCAAACAGACCTAGGAGAAAAGTCAATGTGAATGTGGAACGCTCCTTAGCTGGTATGAACATAACTATAGCAGCATGTTTCTAGAAACTATTAAACATAGAGATTCTAATCGTATGACCCTTCTTGTTTACTTTTTTATTCTAAGAACCTTGCTCCCTACTCCATAAATCACTATGGATCACTAGGAAATTCTTTTTCTTTCTTGAAACCCTACTTTTATTAAAACACATTGAAAACACATAAAAATGGAGCTTTAAATTAAATGGGCCTGGTGTTATTCTTCCATTATTATCAAGTCTTTGAGATTTTGAATGGTTTGATAGGCATCACACCAAGTATATTGTATTTTAGGTAGTCACTAATGCACCTATGTATTTATATAATTCTTTGATTCAAATTAGGAACTTATTCCCATATACACGACATAAAATGGCAAGGAAATTTTGACAAATAAGGGATAAAAACCATGGATGACCCAAAACAAGGGTAGCCTAAAAAAAAGCATCCTAAAAACCATAGCTTTATAATTCTAGTAAACCAAAATTGTATTGCATGTTGAATATTTTATAAACTACTATATGATTAGTATGTCATCGAAGGATACTATTTGGTGTGCATGCCCAAGTGAGAAATGAGTTGTAATAATAACTCGTTTTTAGATAGGTTTCGAAAAGATATTATAAGAATTTTGTGATAAGACTTGACTCCTTGTTTTTAGGAGATCAAGTGCATATATATGTAATCATTTTTCATCAAACAAATTAATTAAGTATTTTGTGTGCGATTTGACCGAGTCTTTCATTGCAATAGTTCTAGAAAAATAAAATAAAAAGAAAAGTGTGTGATTGAAAGAGAAAACTAGCAAGGAGATAAAATGTGAATAAGTTATATAAAACATAAAAACATAGAAGGAAGAGAGGATGCGGCCAAAGTGAAACATACATGAGGAAAAATTACCAACAAGAGTCTATATATACCAATAATTAGTACACACACAAATACACTAGCACCATAGAAAAGAGACAGTCTTGTACCAACATTAGGTGTTTACATAATGTCCCACTTTGATGTGTGTGTCTGCACATGCACACATACATATTGTAATAACAAAACTAGGTTTAAGTTGTCTTATAAATATTACGCGTTATTCTAATTAAATCATTTTAAAATGTGTGAAGATGAAATAAGATCATACTATAGTAGTTTACAACAAACATACAAATCCCAAATCATGTTCATATTATAACAAATTACAATGACATAGATGAGATAACTAAATAAGTACAATTGAGGTTAGACACTATTGCACCACTTTTTCTAAGAAACACAATGAAAGTGATTTGAAATTGTGTAGGAGGTATGTATAGGGTGTTGTTGAGTTATCCTAAAATTACAAGAAGAATGAGTTCACCTTTTTTAGAAAAATTCACCTAGGTGATTTTGTCCTCTATGGATCTAACGCGGATTCTAACTTTCACACAATCTTTGTCTATATTTTACAAGCAACATCATGTATGTAGTTATCTACGATCTCACTTTTGTAGCTGATGTAGAGCTCTTATTTATTAAAACACTATCTTCTTTCTTCGCTTGAGAACTTAAAATAAGGGTTAGTGTAGATACTCAAATTTGGCAATTTACTCTTTGACATTGGTGGTTTTGACAATGCACTATTGCTAAGACAAACATGTTAGGAATTAACTTAGGTTAATTCATCATTTGCTAAGTTGTAATGTTCAAGTAATTAAATTTAATTACTTTAACTTAGTTAGCTATTAGTTAGTTATTATCTAGTTGTCACATCCATAGATTAGTGGGGGCTATGCTATTATTAGTTTACTCTTCCCGGATGTTCCCAAATGTGATTAGTTAGGGGCAATATGTTATTTCTACATATTTTCCATACTTAGTAGATTAGATCCACTTCACATGGATGTTGTTATAGTTTTTCAATGTCTATAAACATTACAACCTCTTCGTTTAATATGAATGAAGGGTTTCATGAATATTGCATTCTTAAGATTTGGTATCGTCTAGTTGGTCCCGCTTCTATGCTACTCTAAGGATCCCCAAAACCTCTAAGGAGAGTGTGTTGCAGAAGGTTAAGGGTTTATAGTTGTAAGTTTGAGCTTGGAAGAACCATAATTGTCACATCGGCCTCTTGGAAGCACATGCCCGCGTCATCACCCTAGAGTTTTGCACATAGTGTTATAGATTATGCAGATTCATTTGCGTGAACATAAAATATGTAGATTATTTTAAAAATTAAAAATTTGACAATGTTGCTACATTTGGCATATTGTTGCGAGAGTGTGCATTACATAACCCCAATCGAGCTAGAGGACGAGCTCTTCATCGAGTCATTTGAAGGATCGATCCGCTCAATATTGGAGACCGAGTTGTGTTTTGCAACCGGTTTGGATAGCCTCATAAAGTTGTTTGCATCTAGTTCGAGCTCCATACAAAGCTTTGCACATAGTTGGGTCATAGACTCCAACCAAGCTACATAGCGATCTCTGCATTCAAGATAGGGAAAGTGCATCGAGTTTAGGAGAGCCTGGGGCCGTTTCCTACCCTAGGCAACCTGGCGGTTGCCTAGGTCGTAAATGCAATCGGGAGGGGCGGCCTAATTTTAGAAAAAAAAATTAAGTCGGCTAAGTAGACCAGCAGTCAGCTCTACCAGTAACAAGTTAAAACGGTGCCATTATATTTGCTTTTCCCATTAACATGTGACTATTGACATATATATAACCAGCGATGAAGCTTGACTCTTGAGCGATGGGGATATGGATTGCTTTAGCCTTTTCAATTTAAATTTTTAATCATTCATACAGTCTATAGATACAGTCACGATTCATACTCAGTAACTCAAATTTCAATACTCATTACACTTCCAGTGCAAAATAATTTAATTTTCAGTTGACTCTTGGCCCATGGTACGAGTCGCGATGGCCCGATCACCTGACGATATATTATTTTCAAATTTCATCTCACTCAATTATTTTATCAAATGTCTACTGTTTGTTACCTGTAGCATACAGACTAGCAGTAGTGTAGGTGGCCATTAATTTCATTTGAACGTTGGAGCTTTACTATTTAGAATTTTACCCTTAAATTTTAATTAATAATACCTTATTCTTGTGCAGGCAGCTGTTAGCAGTGTGCTCCTCAGAGTCATTCGGCCACGTTGAAATCTTTATCAACCCATCTTGGCCACACACAGTATGCTTAGGAGTCAGTGATTTTATAATTTATTGTTATTATTATTTCAATTTGTTGATGAGATCTGGATTTAGAGGCTAGCTTATTTGATTGATGTCATAAGGTTATTTTTTTCTTTGCGGCTTAGTGGTTAGTGTCTCATGTAGGATTATTATATAGGACAATTGCTTAGACTTTAGTTCAAATGGATAAAACTAAAAAAAAGTGGTGTTCGGTTTAGAAAAAAATTAAACAAGAAATTTGAAAATTTAAAGTCAAATGTAGTTTTTAATGAAAATGAGAATGAGGTTAGTGATAAAAATAAACAATCATATTCAATAGGAGATGAGAACACACAAGAAGAGGAGAGCACACAACAAGAGGAGAACAATGAAAATACTATTATTAAACTCATCCTTAATGAAAATTTCATTATAGATCCTGAACCTGCAAAATGGGTAATAGGAAAAGATACAATATAATATATAATTTTAAATACGCCAAAACAAGCTACGAATGTTGATTTTTCAAATTCAAAAAGTAATTTAAGGTCAACAATGATGGGTGAAACTACATTAAATAGCCTTTCTATTTTGATAATTGAACGCGACTTCACTACAACAATAAATTATGATGATGTCATTGATAGTTTTGCTATGGAAAAGGCAATAAAAAAGTCTCTATACCTTTAATTGAATGTGTTAAAAGTTATACTATAATTGTTTTAAAAACATGCATAAGCTCTAGGCGCAATTGGTTTGCAAGTGTCGGGTGAGATGGGGGCGTACGCTCGAGTACTGCCTAGGGCACTCCGAAACCTTAATTCGGCCCCTGGAGAGCCAACAATCGAATTGGTGAGCTATCTCCCACATCCGTGAGCCCGATCCCTATGGCATTGGAAACTCTAGATTGACCCCTTAGTCGAGCCAATATGGCATTGGTGATTTCAAAGCGGTCAAACCAATATTGCATTAGCAATTTCAATTTAGATCGATCCTTCCCGTCTCCCAACACCCTACATCTAC
The DNA here is from genome assembly GCA_018340775.1 of Taxus wallichiana var. yunnanensis. Classification (NCBI taxonomy): domain Eukaryota; kingdom Viridiplantae; phylum Streptophyta; class Pinopsida; order Cupressales; family Taxaceae; genus Taxus; species Taxus wallichiana. The sequence continues at coordinate 958,513,461 of CM031237.1, forward strand.
CTATGCACTAGCAGAGCTCCAAATCTTTTGGCGAGTTGATAAATCACAAAGCCATGTTGATACCCGATCTGCGAAAAGATTTGAAGGTTGAGTGTTGATGACATATATGTGTTGTAAACACCTCCCTTGCATTCACACACCTCAACCTTTTTCCCTCACGAGTAGATTGACCCCTCTGCGCCAAGCGTAACGGACATCAACAAAACATTGGGTGAGTTGTTCACTGCGCAAGCAAGCTAGATCGAGTTTTGCATTAGGTTTGAAGGTATTGTTGGGCATGTTGAACTATGAAGGGGAGAGTTTTGTTTATTGCGGAAATAATCACCCTTCTCCAAGTGATCTGTGTGCGAGTTTGAATGATGTGTAATAGCAAACAATGACTTCGGGCAAGCACAAAAGCCACAAACATTTCCTAAACATCACGCACGTTCGCGTGGTTCCAGCCAAAATGGAACTCGCGACCTGCTGCCTGCCAATTTAGGTCCCCACCACTGTGCCAAATCACTTTTCAGTGATGTAAAGTCAAAACGTTAGATTTAGCAAGGACTACGAACGTACGTGATGTTTAGGCATACCCCAAACATTTCAACAACAAACAAATCCAAGTTGACCCTCCTCCCAATCAACTCGGAGACTCCAAATCAACCCAAAGGCATCCAAATTGACCTCCCAAAGCCATCGACTGCAGGACTCCACTGCACAAAACAAAGGAAAAATTTAATAAAAGGAGAGCAAACAAAAGAAAGGGTGGCCATAAGAATTTTACAACGCATGGCTAAAGCGAGAATAGAGTTCTCCAAAGAAATCCCTAAATCACTCGTGCTTCATATGACTACCACGTGGAACATCCACAAAGGAGACAAGTCACCTTTTTGAAAAAAGGTTAGTAGATTTTTGTTTGTTTAAATAAAATTTCCTACAATTTTTTATAAAGTGAATAGAGAGCCTATTTGGCTAGAGTGAAAGACTTGGTGGGTGAGAGGTCAAGCGGTCGACACCCACCTAAGCCTCATTTTTTTGTTTCAAATAAAAATTTGGAGGTAAGTATATTGAAATCTGCCAAATATAGGTCGGAAAATTACCGCTAAGTGACTTAGTCACGAGATAGAGGTCATGCTAAATTTAGTAAAAAAACACCTAATTGGGCCAAAACTAAAATAAAATCTTTCTCCCAATTGGTCCAAAATATCAATTTGAGAATTTATTTTGTAAAGGAAAAGTGGCCAAAGATCCCCAAAAAAAATCCTCACGAAAGATTTTTTCGCACAAAAAGTAACCTTCGCTAAAACTACCATAACTTTCTTTCCGTTTAGTGAAAAATTATGAAACCTTTTTTTGTCAATTTCTAGATTCTTAGGTCGGAAAATTACAGCTAAGTGACTTAGTCACGAGATAGAGGTCATGCTAAATTTAGCAAAAAACACCTAATTGGGCCAAAACTAAAAATAAAATCTTTCTCCCAATTGGTCCGAAATATCATTTTGAGAATTTATTTTGTAAAGGAAAAGTGGCCAAAGATCCCAAAAAAAAAATCCTCACGAAAGATTTTTTTCGCACAAAAATTAACCTTCGCTAAAATTACCATAACTTTCTTTCCGTTTAGTGAAAAATTATGAAACCTTTTTTTGTCAATTTCTAGATTTTGATCCATAATTCATAGAGTTGGTTTAGGGATATTTTGGTGGACAAATTTTTGTAATAAATTTTCAAAGGCTGAAATAAGGTGTAAAAAGGTATACAAATTTGTAATTTTGTACTCACAATGTATCCCAAAAGGAATTTTTCCACAGAAGAAAAGAAAAATTGTAAACACACTATAATTATAAAGTGCCAAAAAAAATTCATTCTCATGGAGCTAGTTGTCTTTGCTTTTCACTCAAAATTTAGGGGAAAAGATGAAAGACTTGCAAATTCTTCATTGATCGCTCAATAGTGGTATTCCTTGTGGATTAGAGCAAAGTGAATGGAGGGTAGTTTTTTGTGCCAGTGCCAATTTCGAGCTGCAATCCAACCCAAAAGAGTTTTTTTAAGTCAAGATCCAACCCAATAGAGGTTTTCAAAACATTCAGAGCTACTCGTTTGTTTTTCAAGCACATGTGCTAACCCAAAAGAGGTTCTAGACATCCAAAGACAATTCCTGAGCCTATTCCATCTCTTGCACATTGTTCAAAGGAAGCACCTTCATCCAACTACTCCTATTCAGATGAGATCCAGAGAGACCATACTAAATTAAGGGGGAATGATAAAGTTATTTGATTCACCTTAGAATAGGTTTCTTTTAGCATGTGTGTGCTAATAAATGTTTACCTCATGTAAACATATTTTGTTTTAGATTTTCTCTCTCTATTCACTTCATACCATGATGAATTAAGGGGGAATGTTAGGAATAAACTTAGTTTAATTCATCATTTACTAAGTTGTAATGTTAAAGTAATTAAATTTTATTACTTTAACTTAGTTAGATGTTAGTTAGCTATTATCTAGTTGTCACATCCCTAGATTAGTGGGGGCTATGTTATTGTTAGTTTATTGCTTCTTGGATGTTCTCGATGTGATTAGTTAGGGGCAATATGTTATTTCTACATATTTTCCATACTTAGTAGATTGGATCCACTTCCTGTAGATGTTGTTATAGTTGTTCAATGTCTATAAACATTGCAGCTTCTTCATTTGATATGAATGAAGGGTTTCCAGTTATTGCATTATTAAGAAAACAGGCTCTTTTTATCCTTGCTCAATACATCCTGAGGTCTCTTGTCTAACTTTATTAGTCATGCACACTAATATGTTGACAAACTTTGAGAATCAAATGCATAAAATCAATAGACATACTCCACTTGACAGGATACAACCTTCATTTTCCATATTTCTCATCCTTGTGCAAAAACATATAGTTTGGTTAGCTTGTGATATCCGGTCATGGCCGACTCGTAAGGTTTTGAAACCAACATATCTTCCATCTTTGCTTTCAATTTCACATTCTTCTTTGGATCATTTACTTCTTCTAATTTAGCCTTTCTATGATAATTCACTTTGAAACCCTATATAAACAATTTAACTCACCTTATTTGTGAACGTGGAAATTATACGGTGGTACTTTGACACACTCTCTTTCAACACTCAAAAATGGAACCCAAGGCTCCCTAAATCTTTCCAAATATTTTATACATTAATTTTAAGGCAATAATTTCTATAGGTATGAAGCACCATATGAGGTCAAAGAATCATATTCCCTCATTTGCAAGCACTCAAACATCCCCACTTCAAGTATTAGCAAGATCCAAACTCAACTCAAGCATTGTTAAAGGAGTTTTCAATTACCATATCTAGTTGTGCATTCATTTAAATATCACGTGCTAAGTAGAGAATGACGTATGGTTTGAGGCCTCTTCAAAGTAGTGATGATATTAGTGTGGTGCAAGGATTGCACTTCAATCCAACTAATGTTTGTTTTATAGGGTCTCCCACCCATAGCTATGATTTAAGACCTCTTGAAAAATGTTCAAAGGGCCTCATAGCATGATTGGTAACTAGAGTTTGATAGCAAAAAGTTTTTCTAGGAAGGAAACACTCCCGGAAGCTACAAAGGTAAATTTAGAGAATATTCAAAACTATACATTAGGTCAAGACCATACGGATAGTCTTGGTAGAGTTGTACGGTCTTGCACCAAAGAATTTTTTAGTGACACTCTCTAGGAACTAAGAACTATCAATTTCAAATCTCCCAGCTCCATTACTCTTCACACACAGAACTTCTCGAGATCCATATGTAATCGTGTAAGTACACCCATCCTCTTTTCTTTATAATTTCATATCATATTGTGTACATTAGTTGCAAGTATTAATGTGTTATTTTGATATTATATAGTTAATATTGGAAGTTAATTAATCGAATAACCCCTATATCTCCCTCACATATTTTTAGTGTACTTAACTCACTAAATATAGATATACTACAATAAGGGTGTAAACATTTTGGTGAACTCGACTTGTGTAATAGTAAGAAAATATAGTCGTCCCAAGATAGTTACAACAACCAACATCCACTAATGTACCGAATCATTACTTTCACCAAGTTGATAAATTATATCACACAACATAGCATGGTGCGATACATTATTCAAGATTGATACAATAATTAAATAGTACATCATGTATTGAAAAAATTGCACACAAGATGCAGGTAAGTACAATCAAACATCAAAGTAAAATAAGAATAAGTCATAAATGTTAAGTACATTACGAATGTTGAAAAATAAGCGTTGTTGTGTGGTTGTACATGTAACTACAAGTAAGTGTGCATATCCTTTTCATGATATGCATACACACATGTGGTTGTATATACAACTACGCAATGAAGTTTATTCTCTCGGCTCTCATAACCCACTCTTCAACTAAAAATTATCCCTTATGATGAAACAAATGAAAAATTAAGGGATGTGATAAACATCCCCCTTAATGAATCATCATCTCAATGATTTTTACTCATTAATCACAATTAAAATAATCAATCACATAGTTATATCTAATAGCTAAGGAGAACAATCAACATTTTCATCTAAAAACTTGTAATTTTTCCATATTTCAATTTATCTTCTTTTAAATTTATTAGTTGTAATCAACCCTTCAACCAACGAAAATTGTCACACAATAAAAAATATGACATAATTTTTTTCATTAAGTTAGTAATAAAATGCAATATTATTTAATATATATAACAAATAGTCAAAAACAAGTTATATATAACTAAAACAAACAAGGAAAACATTGTTTTAACTCCACCTAGTCTTCCCAAGTTGTTTTGTTTCATTATTACACTTGTCTTTCCATACTTTGCCTTGTGTAATTCCCAATTTCTTTGAAATGCACCCAATGATTTTCCTTTTTTTGGCTGGTTTTACTAAAATACATCTATGGTTTACATTTTTCAAATATATTTATCCTTGATCCATTGCCATTGATAACTTATATTGATTAAATTGTTCCTTTCTTTGCCATTTAGGCTTGTTGTTTTTGCATACTTCTAGGTATTGGTTTGTCTTTCATACCAATAAACCTTTGACTTACATTGGGAAAATTCAATATTAATCACTATGTCTTAAGTCCTTTAATGAACTCACTTATAACTCCAATTTTTGTGATGAAGCTTAAGCATTTTCAAACATAGATTTGCAATTTTAAACAAATTTCATTTCATATGCTAGAGATAAATCAAATTTCTCATTTTGTTTTCAACTAATCCCTAGATACAAAGAACTTAGTTGTTTTGGTATAAAATCAAAATAGCAACATGAAGTCCTACTTAACTTACCTGACATCACATTAGGAATAACTTGTTCCTTTTCTTAGTTGTTAGCCAATGCAATGTTGATTTGCTCCTTGCTAGAAATTGTAGCAAGTTCTACTGTTATTTCATCCTATAAGCACACGTTTACTACCAATTATTTTCCATCACTTTTCCCTAAAAGTTCAGGTGAGAAAGAGATGAGGCTATTTTTATTCTTTTTCTCTTTACGAGTTGGAATTTATTACAAATTTTTTCTATCCTTTTGAATTTTTGAACATTGCTTCCACAGTAGACAGTCCACACCTATCTACTTCATCTACCCTTTTTGGGTTTAATTTAATGTTGGATTCAAGTTCCAAAATATTCCATCATGACAACTTAACAATCAATCAACTCCCTTTGATTGTTATCAATAAGTTCAAGTTTTTTTCTTCAAACTTATTTTTTTCACCCATTACTAGCTACTCATAAGTAGCTATTCAGTTTCGGGTATCTCAAAGGATTATTAGAATTTTATCTAACTTTTGAACCATTGAACCTACAATATACTCTGGTCCAGTTTGTTTTCCATGGTACATCCTTCACATATCCATTTTATTTTGTTAACAAAGTAAGATGTTTAATTAGTGTAAGGACCCATTAATTCCAAGAGCACTGACCTTCAAATTTGATACCAAAATGTAACAATAAACAAATATAGTCATCCAAGATGATAGTTACGAGAACTAACACCCACCAATGTACCCAATCATTACTTTCATCCAAGTTGATAACTTATATCGGATAACATAACATGGTGCACTACATTATTCAATATTAATACAAAAATCAAATGGTACATCATGTATCGAAAACATCGCACACATTATGGTAAGTACATTCAAACATCAAAGCAAAACAAGAATACATCATAAATGCTAAGTACATTACGAGTGTTGAATGAAAAGCATTGTTACACGGTTGTACATGCAACTACAAGTAAGTGTGCATATCCTTTTCAAGATATGCATATGCACGTGTGGTTGCATATACAGCTACACAAAAATTTATCCTTTGTCTCTCGTAATCCACTCTTCATTTATAATTTATCCCTTATGACGAAACAGACTAAAGTTATGGAATGTGACAACTTGTGACTCGATGTCTACATTAACCTTAGTTACCTTAGGGTCCATCTTTTCCATATTGTTGTATGATTCTTCTTCTAGGCCTACTTATTCTATTTTTGGTTTTGAAAACAACACACACGGTACGGTAAGTACATTCAAACATCAAATCAAAACAAGAATAATTCATAAATGCTAAGTACATTACGAGTGTTGAGCGAAAAACGTTGTTGCACGGTGGTACATGCAACTACGAGTAAGTGTGCATATCCTTTTTCAAGATATGCATATGCACGTGTGGTTACATATAGAGCTATGAAACAAAGTTTATTCTCCACTCTCATAACCCACTCTTCTTTTACAACTTATCCCTTATGATAAAATAGACTGAAATTACGAGATGTGACAACTTGTGGCTCGATGTCTGCATTAACCTTAGTTACATTAGGGTTCATCTTTTCTATATTGTTGTATGATTCTTCTTCTAGGTACTTATTCTATTTTTGGTTGCAAGATAATGAATTCCTCTCATTATCATACCATATCATTCCTTAAATATCTAAATAAAAACGGGTCACATGTAAGGATGTGCTCTTTAAACTTTTTCATAATACTCAAATTCATCCTAATACACACGTTGAGCATGTTCAATTTTTTATTCGCAAGGATCTATCCTTAAATATTTCTTATCATAAAACATGGATCTTAGGGCTCAACCTTATTCCATTGTTGATATCTTTGCAAATGATGTTTTCACTATTAATATTAATCTTGTCCAAGGTAATGGCTCCATAATAACTCTAAAAGTCATTCTCATGACCTTCCTGAAGATGAGGTACAACATCTTACACATTTCTCACAAGAGAATCCCGCTAATATTGATATTATTCTATATGTTGCAAGAGATCAACTTAAGCATGCTTCATTATCTCATATAAAGACATCTAATATTCCTACATCTATATTTTGTACATCCTTGGGGGACCTAGTTTTCATTGCACAATGTCTTTATGCCTCTCCCTACAACCATTATTGTTACTACACATCCTACATGAAATCATAATGGTTTACACGGTTCTTCATATATCACGCAGGCCTTTGAAACCCTTCTTCATACACTACAAGCTCAAATCTTACAACTACAACAAGGTGCATCCAATTTTCATCATGTTATAGATTCTACTCGGTTACTTTGTAACCCATTCACATGTGAGTGGTTTCTTATCCTTTTCCTATTAGTTTTGTTTCTCCTAAACTCCATAGCTATGATGGAAAAGGGTACCCCACAAAACATATTTGATCATTCCATGTGGCTTGTTTTTTATTATGCCTCTCATGACATCTTACTCACCAATCCTTTCCCTATAATTATTACATACTTTACATTATAATGGTTCTATGAACTCCCCACACAATCTGTACACTCTTTCACCACTTTGGAAAATCAATTTTTAGCACAATTCTCTATCAAGATTAGGGACAAGGTTTTTAAGCACAAATGTCTAAAATGCGACAAGGATCTAACAATCCAATCAACAATTATGTCTTACAATACAAGACCATGCTCACTAAAATGAGTAATATCTTGGCTGACAAAGGTGAAATATAGGATCTCTTCACATGAAGCGTGCATTCTCCTTTGCAAAAATTGATCATTTATGATAAATTCCAATCATTTGACCATCAAAATTATGAAGCTAAATTGTCACATATGAACAAACTCAAGTACATTGTTAGCAAATACATCTAATGCCAAGTTTCCAGGGAGATCCACCTTTAAAGGCAAGACTAATGATGTTGAGAATACTTCTAAGGACATTTTCAATGTTATTGCTAAACCTACTAAGCTACAATTACAACTGCATAATAACATCTTGCATGCTTACCTTGTAACCCACACATTGTATCGAAACAATATTTTTATTGTAATCTCATGTCTCTCCTTTAATTGTTTGAGGTTGATGCAAGCAAGCCCCAAAGTAAGAGTTTTCATGTTAAGTATTTGTTTTATTACCATTGATGTATTAGTCACCTCATTGATTGATGTATCAAACTTCATCACATCATTCAAGATCTTATTGATTCTAATGCAAGTTAATGGGATGAACCCACTGAATCTTCTAAGTCAACCAATGATAATGCCAAATTGAAAATATTTAATGATCCACTTCCTAAGCATAACAATGACAAATCTACTTTGAAATTACACAATACTTATCGTGTGGTGCTACCACCACCCTCTTATGATCACCCTTTAGATGTAATGATTGGCATTGTCACTCACATATCATCTCCTACACTACTTATCACTTTTGATGACTTTGATATATGGAATGTGTAACACCTTGGACAAATTGTTATATTTCTCCTTGCATTACAAGCGTTGGCATGTGATTTTCTTGAATGAGGTGTGTTTCCTTGATTATTAGACTGAAATGATATGGCTTGCCAAAATCCATTTTTCACTTCTTGTAGGTGAATTTCAATATGGTTTTGAGAGTTACAAACTTATCTCCTTTACTGACTCATCCTTGGATCAATTTCAGTGATCCAAGGAATGTTTTAAATCTCCTTAACGGAATGAATGGTAAATTGACATTCATAAGCCTGAGAGACAAAGTGGACTGAACCTTTGTATTTTACAAATTCTTTGGTCTTGTATGAACGTGTCTTCATTCGGTTGTATGTTTGTCTTTGGGTCTTTAGGATTGATCTCTTCAGGACATTAATGTCGTAAATGAAATATAGTCTGCTTCATGACTAAGAAGAGAATAAGAATCCTAAAACTAAAGGATTATCCTAATGGTATCCTAAGCTAGATAAAAGCACCTACTTCCTAGCTATGTCTACTTATTTGGGTTTCGATCTAACCTAAGCTTCTTATTCTATTTTTTTGGGATGACGTCCTAACCTAAGCTCTTGTGCTAAATGAATAAGGGGGAGATTACTAAAGTAATGCTAGGCTATATTAACCTAATTCCTAATACTAATGGTTGTGAATTTGATCTAACCTAAGGTGGAAATTACCTATGGAAATGTTTTAAGACCTAAGGAAATTATTGTTAGACTAACCTAAGTTTTGGGAAATCTATCCTAAACTATTAAAAGGGAACCTAAGGGTCACATGACACTATGGCGATGGTTCCAATGACATTTAATTGATTTGATTGGGTTTAATGTATGGAGGTACAACCAGTCTTGGCAAAGGTTAGTAAAATTTAGTGGAGGCATACATGGAGGCTTCACTAAATATGGAAATGCATGTTAAATTGGAAATGGCATTTGCCAGTTTTGGGAGGTGGTGGCAAGGAGAGATAAGCGGGAGATTTGGGAGTAATGACATTAATGGACCTCGATTTTTGTGTGCAAACCGTCTTGGAAACAAGGGAGGTGGATTTGTGGGAGGTTGTTTGGTCTTGCATGTCTCACGAATTTTTCTCTACATGGAGCTATCTGGTTCTTTGAACCAACAGTTCGACTTGCACTTCGTGGCTATTTTTGGTTTCTCTGGTCTATTTTCGATCAAAGGAATGTATATGAGGCATTGGAAGAAAAGTTTTTGGTTGTTGATCTTTCATGGAGAAGAAAAAGAGTGGGAAGCTCGGTTGGAAGTCTCCTTTGAATTGGTAGAGGCACTATTAGGCATGATAGGTTCTACCCATTAAGATTTCTTGCTTTCTTCTAAGTGATTTGGCATGAGATAAATGTTTGCATGATTTTTCTGGTTAATTACTTTCATGTTTTTATGAATCTCTGTGGTTTTTGGGATGTAAATCCATTGCAAAGTAATGTTAGCTTTTGGAAACTTTCTCTGTGCAAGTTTAATGGTGACATGCATGCGAAACTTGTATTTGAAGCTCTGTATTTCGTTCTGAACATGTGTTCAAGGTTGGTGTTGTCTGAACTGGAATTCGTTGCCTTATGTTTCATTCTGAACTATTATTTGGAGCCTTGTGTTTTGTTTGAGCTTGTATTGGAGCTTCGTGTTTTGTTCTGAGCTTGTATTGGAGCTTTGTGTTGTTATGAACTCTTGTTCGAAGCTTCATGTTTGATACTGTACTCGTATTCTATACTTGCGTGTTCTGAACTTGTAGTCGAGTTGATGTGTTTGGACCTATACTTGTATTATGAGCTGGAGTTTTACTCGTATTTAAGGACTTGAAATGCTTTAAACTCATTTATGGACTGTCTGCTTGATAAGGGCTTGAGAGATTAATTTTGGTTTGAAGTTGATTCGGTAATCTCTTTTGAGATCTTCTCCTTGTAGCTTCTTGTTGGAATGGTTGTGGTACTTCTTTTTTGGAGATTGTACCACCTTCTTTGTACTTGTAAAGGTATGCAAATGTGGAAGTTAATCTTCTCTCCTTTGCTTTGAGAAAACCCGCGTCTTGTTGAAGGCTTGACTGTTATGTTTGAAGGATTAATGGACTGGAATTGTACCTTGTTGTGGGTTTGATTTGATATAGAGTTTGTTGGAACAGTCATTAACAATTTTTTAGGCTTATGGAAATACGGTATGCATACTCCTTCTTGTGATCAATGTTTGAAACGAACATCTTCTCTGTCGCAATCTTTTTAGATGGAGTTGTGTAGGTCTTTTGTGGTGAATTCTGTTTTGATCAAGCTTGAGGTAACATTGGGACCTTGCTTGACTTTTTGTGTTTTGGATCTTCTTACTCTCTTTAGATCCTTTAATTGATTTTTGGGTTTTATGGAAAGAAGAATTTGAACACTCTTGAGCACAAGAATCTTGTATGGAAGGTTATATTACCTCTGGTTCAGGGTTGGTTCTTTAAATTTTTTCTTAATTGGATCACAAACTACTTGTTCTTTTGTATTGAGCTTTTGAAGCTTTGTAAATGGGATTTCAGTTCTTTGAGTTCGTGAGTACTTCTGAACTTGTTTAGCTTATACTTGTTTTGGGCTTTTGTATCCTTAGTTGGATTCATTGAAGGAATCTTTGGGTCTTTAAAAGAGAAAGGAATATGTTCTCTTGTGGACAATATACTATTTTTGGGATTGTACTGGGTATTCCTTTCTGGGAAATGAATTTGAACTTGTGTTTAATGAATTGGTATAGATAAACCAGGTTGGTAAAGATTTGTAAGGGAAACTAGAAGTGTGCTTTCTTCTAACTGTGTGTTTGGTTTTGTGTTCTCTCTTGGGAACTAGTTAAAGAACTTCTAAGTTTGAAATGGAAATGATAATTCATTTGATAGTATAAAGGAAATGAATTATTGATTGGACCTTTTCTAATTGAGATCCCTTTTTACTATTGTTTGGATAAGTTCATTTGATTGAACTTCTCTGTATCTCGATTCTCTTCTTGGTTGTAGAATGATTGTTCTCATAGGTCTTCTCGACTTCTTGGGTTCGCCTTACTGTCCTTGTCTTGTAGGAAATAGTGGGAAACCACTCTTCTGAGATGGAAATTTCTTTGTGGATTGTTTAGTCTACTTGCACTAATCATTTGTTGTAATGATATGGAAAGAGAATAAATGGCGAGTCGATATTCCTCTCATGTATTCCATGCACGCAACCCTCTCGTATTCCAATCAACACCCACAATCCATGTAGCCCTCTGTATTCCAATCAAAGAATTAAAACCCCTTGAAGGCCAAGCATTATCGTCTTTTCAAGAGTCGCTGAAAATATATAGAATATGTTCTTATTGATGAAATGAGTTTCATCGCCCAAAGTTGCTAGGAAAAATTGATAGTAGGCTACACGAGGCTTTCCCACACTCAAAAACATCTGAATTTGGAAACAGATCAGTCATCCTCCTTGGCGACCTTAGGCAATTACCACCGGTTATGGACAATCCTCTTTATGCAAGTAAATCCTATGGAGCCACCCTTTGGAAGGGATTTCATTCTTCCATTACATTACAAACTATATTTCAGCAACAAGGAACAACCGATGCACAAGTTTCATTCCATAATTTACTGCTCAACATGCGAGATTCAACCCCTCTTATTGAGGACTGGGAACTCCTAATGTCTTGCATAGACACAAACCTAACTCAGCAAGAGCTGAAATTTTTTAAGGATGCACCACATTTATTTGCAACAAATGACCTCGTGGACTCCCACAACCTTTAGATGCTGAAGGCATTGAACGTTCGATCGCCCAATCCATTGCAGAAAGTAACAGCTGGGTCGGACCAAGAAATCCTGATGACGATCAGTTGGAGCAAAAAGTTCTGCTGTGCAAACAATAAAAATCATGCTTATTGCAAATTTATGGGTTGACTTGGACTCGTAAATGGTGCTACAAGAACAATCATCGACATTGTCTACGACGCATCAATGTCACCACCAACATTACCTTTATTTGTTGTTGTCAAATTTGATAGATACAACGACCCATGTTGGGATCCCTCCAACCCATTACATATTCTCGATACCCCTATTTCGAGAGGGAATCGAAGACAATTGCCGCTTAAAATGGCTTGGGCATTAACTATCCACAAGTCCCAGGGACTTACTATGCATAGAGCAACTGTTGACATTGGAACCAATGAAAGGCAGGGTCTAACATTCACAACTTTCTCCAGAGTTGCCTCGCTTGCAAATCTGCGCATTTCACCTCCTTTTTCATTCGAAAGGTACTCAAAAATGGCGCACATAACAACACTTGGAGCAAGAAGAAAGGAGGAAGCAAGACTATTATCACTCAACCCATCGTAAATACTACACTCTACTTTGATAGCTCCTCCGCTACTACATTACTCAACACTTCTTCTATCCTAGACGATTTCAAATAAAATAGTCCACAAAATGATACCACTCATGATATGAGATTTAAAAATGTATATGTACGACTTTGTAACAAGTTTGAAATGAAGAGACAAAACCTTTAAATGAAGTGGTTGCTCTATATATCTTCAATTACATAATTACACGTTTCAACATAAATGTTTGATTTTTCCTTTTTATTGTAGCTCGTTCCTTTATGTTAACCAACAACACCACATTTTTAATGTCCTCATCTGCACACAAATACACTTTTCAACATACATGTTCGATTTTGCCTTTTTATTGTTGCATGTTTCTTTATGTTAACCAACAACAACACATTTATAATGTCTCCATCTGCACACAAATACCTACAATTTTAAAATGCTTAGAAATAACCATGCAATTTATAGTTGTTTCCATCCAAAGCTTTGTACATTTAATAGAAAATCAGTATTGTCAATCACACCCCTTATTAACAACAACTACAAAAGTAATAACTGTATTTCAAAATCTAATAACATATACCGTTCGGCGTTCACATTGCATTGTATACATGCGATTGCTAGTTTTATTTATAGACACGTGATGCCTTCCCAAATTAAACCCCTTTTGTTTTTGTTTTGCTTTCGGTTGATAAAAAGGGTCAAATTGTAGTATGTTACTTCCATTGCAAAGAGGTGAATTCCGCAGAGGTACTCTACGCCTTTGTTACAGTGCCTTATCTACTATTGTAAACTTCGTAGAAGTACCAATAAATTTTCTATCGTTCGCTCTCTCAAGCTTCGATTGCAACAAGATATTCATAAATAGTGTGTTATTCGTCGGAGATTAGCGGAGGCTCGCGTTTTCAATTGCTCTTAACAAGACTGGTTCTGCAATTGACAGGGAAACCATTCCATCGCCAATTTACGTATTTGCAATTAATCTGCCATTTTCTTAAGGTAAGCATCACACCCTTGTCTTCCTTGAAAACTGAAGGCTGAAATTAATGTCATTCTTTTTTACCATAAATTTTCATTTTATTTATTCATTTCGAGTTAAGCGGATCCAAACTCGAGTCAGTTTTCACAGGTCAAAACAGTGCAGACTTGCAGGATGTTTGAACGGAAACAATAAAGTTTGAGTTTTTTTTTTTTTTTTATATAATGAAAACCCCAATGATTTAGGGTTTTGTTGAGGCACTGTTAGATTCTAGGGTAACCGTAGTTTTTTGTAAAATGTTTTTTTCGGCTCAAACTGGTTCTATTTCCTACGTTTAGCTTTAATTCCTTGCAGAATAAATTTACTTAATGAAAAGCTCGGCGCCTAGGGTTGTTAAACCGGGGCCTGTTTTAGGGCCAATTTTTTTGTCCCCTAAATTTGAAATATTTTCTACCTTTAAATCAGAATTATTTTACTTGAAGTAACCCTTAAACCATACGGTTTTTAGTAATGGAGGATGAAAAACACAGATTGAGGAAGGAAGCTGCAGAGAGGAAGTCACATCGCAAACGGGAACACAACAGCGAAAGGCAACATGAAAGAGACATAGTTAAAGATAAAAATGATAGGGGGATTGAGAAAAAGGACCGGAATTACAGAAAATTGGATAAAGGAAAAGTTTCTGAGAATTACAGGGAGTCAAGGCACAGTGATGCAAGGGACAGAGAAAAGGATAGTAGGAGCAGGCATAGGGTTGACAAGGAAAAGGAAAATGAAAAGGAAAAGGTAAAAGATAGTGAAAAATATGACAGGGAAAAGCTTAAGGAAAGGATCAGGGATCGAGGCCACAAGCGGTTTAATTCTGAGAGGGCTAAGGACTATGATTCTGAAGATGAACGGGATACGGACTTGGAGCGAAAGAGAACGAAAAGGGAAGACTCTGTAAGAGCAAGGAGCAGAGAGAGGGAAAGGGAGAGGACTAGGGATAGATATAAAGATGATGATGATGTTGGAAAAGATCACAGTAGGGAGAGAGAAAGGGAACATAACAGGGGCAGGCACAGGGATGATGGAGATGGTGGTAGTGTTAGGGAAAGGGAGAGAAACAAAGGAAACAGGCATAGGGATAGGGATAATAATGATGATGACTCCAAGAACAGTAAAATTGTTGATGGAAAGAGGAAGAAAGAGGAAAATAATGAAGAGGCTAATGCCAAGGAGGATATTGAGGAGGAGCAGAGGAGGCTTGATGAAGAAATGGAGAAGAGGCGGCGGAGAGTTCAGGAGTGGCAAGAGCTCAAGCGGAAGGAGAAGAAAGGGGATGAGAAGATTGAAGCGGAGCCTAAGTTTGGGAAGAGATGGACTCTGGAGGGTGAAGATTCTGATGATGAGACATTGCCTGTTTCAAAAGTGAATGGGGATTTCCCGGATTGGATGAACCTCAGGTTGTGGAAAATGTAAATAAAAACATGCAGAACGGAGAAGCCATGGAAAATGATGAAGGAAATGATAATCCTGAAGATGAAATTGATCCTCTGGATGCATTTATGAGTATGTTGGTTGTGCCTGAGGCAGGGAATGTGAGCAGAATAGCTGAGAATTCCTTGGCTATTAGCCGAGATGGGAAGGAAGTGGAAGATTCATTCTCTAAGGTGAACAAAAGGCAACCAACCAAAGGAACTTTGGGAAGAATTTTACCCGCGAGATTCTGATGCAGATTATGATGAAGGCGGGGATGACGATGCAAAGAAAACAGATGATGAAGATGATAATGAATTCATGAAAAGAGTGAAAAAAATCCAAAGTTGAGAAGTTGTCTGTTGTAGACCACTCCAAGATCCAGTATCCACCTTTCAGGAAAAACTTCTTGGGTGGCAAAAGAGTTGATTCCCAATCAAAGATGAGGAAGTTGTAGCTTACAGAAAAGATTTGGAGTTGAAAATTCGTGGTAAAGATGTCCCAAGGCCCATAAAGAAATGGGCTCAGATTGGACTGAATGGTAAAGTCCTTGAAGTCATTAAAAATTAGGTTTTGAGAAGCCTATGTCTATTCAAGCTCAAGCTCTTCCAATCATAATGAGTGGGAGAGATTGCATTGGAATAGCAAAAACAGGTTCAGGGAAGACTCTTGCATTTGTTTTGCCGATGCTGAGGCATATCAAGGATCAGCCTTCTGCTCTTCCTGGTGATGGACCAATTGGTCTCATAATGGCGCCCACAAGAGAGCTTGTTCAACAGATTCATTCAGATATCAAGAAATTTTCCAAGGTTCTTAGATTGCATTGTGTGCCAGTGTATGGAGGTTCTGGAATAGCACAACAGATCAGTGACTTGAAGCAAGGAACTGATATTGTTGTCTGTACTCCTGGTAGAATGATTGATATTTTATGCACAAGTGCAGGTAAGATAACTAACCTTCGTAGGGTCACCTATCTTGTTATGGATGAAGCAGATCGAATGTTTGATATGGGATTTGAGCCTCAGATTACTAAGATAGTTCAAAATACAAGACCAGACCGACAGACAGTGCTCTTCTCAGCCACTTTTCCAAGACAGGTGGAGGTTCTTGCTCGCAAAGTTTTGAATAAGCCAGTGGAAATTCAAGTAGGTGGACGTAGTGTTGTTAATAAGGATATAACACAGACTATAGAGGTGCGACCTGAAGGTGAGAGGTTCTTGCGACTCTTGGAACTTCTTGGTGAGTGGTATGAAAAGGGTAAAACTTTAGTGTTTGTGCATTCTCAGGAGAAGTGTGATAGTCTATTCAAGGAATTGCTCAGACACGGCTATCCTTGTGTTTCTCTTCATGGAGCCAAGGACCAAACAGACCGCGAATCTACAATTTCAGATTTTAAAAGTAATGTGTGTAATTTGCTAATTGCTACTAGTGTTGCAGCAAGGGGTTTGGATGTGAAAGAACTTGAGCTTGTGGTAAATTTTGATGCACCGAATCACTATGAAGATTATGTCCACAGAGTGGGGCGTACTGGAAGGGCAGGCCGCAAGGGAGTTTCTGTCACCTTCATTTCTGAGGAGGAAGAAAGATATGCTCCTGATCTTGTAAAGGCCTTGGAACTCTCTGAGCAGCCTATACCTGAGGACCTCAAAAAGCTTGCTGATGGATTTATGGCTAAGGTGAGTCAAGGGATTGAGCATTCTCATGGCACTGGCTATGGTGGTAGTGGTTTCAAGTTCAATGAAGAGGAAGCAGAAGCTAGGAAAGCTGCAAAAAAGCTCAGGCAAGAGAGTATGGATTTGAAGAATATGATAAGTCCGACTCAGACTCGGATGATGAAGAAGTCCGCAAGGCAGGAGGCGACATTGCACATGCTGCAGCTGTTGCACAAGCCGCTGCCTTTTCTGCAGCATCAAAAGCTAACATGGCCTCAATGTCATCATCCTTCCCCAATACTGGAGTACTCTCAACTGCAGGATCAACAATTGGGGTTCTACCTGGAGATAACTGGCTAGGAGGGACACCAAATGTTTTGCATCTGCCTGGAACATCGCTACCTGTTCCTGGTCTATCAAGTGCCTACCCTGTTCAATGATGCAGCTGCAAGAGCACAAGCCTTAGCTGCTGCTCTGAATCTACAACATAATCTGGCAAAAATACAGAATGATGCTATGCCAGAACACTATGAAGCTGAACTGGAAATTAATGACTTCCCACAAAATGCCCGATGGAAGGTAACTCACAAGGAAACCTTGGGACCCATCCGTGAATGGACGGGAGCTGCAATCACAACAAGGGGCCAATTTTATCCTCCTGGAAAATTTCCTGGACCAGGAGAACGCAAGCTTTATATGTTTATTGAAGGCCCAACAGAATCATCTGTGAAGAAAGCAAAATCCGAGGTTAAACGAGTGTTGGAAGATTTTACAGTGCAGTCACATTCTTTACCAGGGTCAGTTCAGCCTGGGAAGTATTCTGTGTTATGAGGATCTTCATGGTAATGTCATATAGGTCAAATTTACTGCTACAGTGAAGGGACAATATCTTTTTTAATAATTTGATATAGTGATGTTTTTGACTGTACAATTCTTCTGATTTTTCAATTAAAAAATTCCATTTTATGAGTTTTGTCAGTTTTTTACAATATTCTGTTTTCAAATTTTCAGATGTAATACTATGCACTTTATGATTTGCAGGAAAAGAAATTGCTGTTAAAATTTTATTCCATTATTGACACAATAGTTGTTAGGCACTTCACTCATTACTTTCATGGCTTCAACCTTGATAGCCCTTGGAATAGACCTTTTACTACTACACTAACATTTTGTTGGTTTGAAGTATTATGCATCAAAGAAACAGTTCAACATGAAAACCAGAGTTTGCTTGTTTTGCAAACTAAATACATTGGCCTTTACATACACACAATTTTTTTAAACCAGAGTTTACTCGTTTTGCAAACTAAATACATTGGCCTTTTACATAAACACAATTTTTATGTAGGTCCTGACCCTTTATTTCAGGTAATGTCCAGACGGTGTTATTTAACCATATTATAGCTCTGTGAAAATTCTTATATGGTGTTCTTTCACTGTTGACCCTTTTATTTCTCGTAATATCTAGAAGGTGTTATTTAACCCTATTATAGCTCTGTGAAAGTTCTTGTATGGTGTTGTTTCACCATTGAATGGCTCGCTAAAAATTCTCTTTTGGGCTTAGATTCTTACCAATGTTTCCCACCATCGGTCCATTTATTCTGGACCTACTTCAGTCACAAGCTGTAGCAGTGTTTTATACTAGTGCATAACTTTTTTCTGCCCTCTTTATGCCATATTACCAGAGCTCTACAGCCAAAGCCTGAGAAGGTAAGAGAACACTAAAAATTTGAACATTTTGCTTGGATAAATCCATTTACATGTAAGCTCTTGGAGACATATTGCCATAACCTTTGGGCTTTGGAGATCACATTGTGTATTATTTTAAATTAATGCTAAAGCGACAGATGTCACATAATATTTGCCTAACTCTCAAGGGCATTTTAAAATGATTTGTTTTCCAGTAATATTGAAGAATGTTTTGACAACAATGCCAGTTGGCAAGCTCTCCTTCTTACCGAGAAGAGAAATTCCCATAATCGTGCCTAAAGTGCTATGGCAAGCAAGCAAATATCCAAACACTTCTCTGGCTAACATATATGAAGCTGGAGCCAACAATTACCCTTGTTGAATGGAGAGAGTCACTTTTTTGGTTCTCTCTATTAATGGAAGGCTAGTAGAGAGCTCAGCAAGTAGGGTCTAATTTGCTATGGGCTTGAAGCCAAGAGTCAGGTGGATAGGCACAGTAAAGGGCCACTTGATGCACGTTTAGGCTTTCTCAAAGTTGATTCTAATTTACACAAACAATACATCTTGGCCTGAACATCAATCGATCTGCCATATAAAAATGAATCACAAATATGTCTCTGTCCCAATTTTCTTCCCAAAAAAAGGAAGTTTAGAACCTGGGTAAAAGGGATTGGTAACTTTGTTGCGTTCCAAGAGAGTTATTTCTATGATCGAATCCAAATTAGGCTCCGTGAAATCCAGATAATGGTAATAACAGTAATAAGTTTTACTTATTGCTCATCCCCACCCCATCCTCTCCCAAATAACAATAATTTTGTCTAAAATATTTCCTTTTATCGCAATAGGTTTTATAATTCTGTTTGTTTTCTTTTTGAAGCACTAGGTTGCCTCTAATTTATTGATTTCATTTTCTTATTTTGCAGTCATTTTTTCGCAGAATGAATTTTTTTAACTCAATTGATTTGTGAACTAAAGATGACAACTCCTCGTTTTAGAGACATGCATGTAGTTTGTAACTCAATTGTTTATCTTTTTGCATTTCTACTTGAGCACCAATGGTTGACAATTTTAGTGTTCATCCATCTGTAATATTAAAGAGGGGGTTCATCACACGCCCTAAAGAAGCGTTAGTTACCACTTTTGTAGGTGGCAATCTAAGGTTTTTGTTTTCTTTGCGGGAAAGCAGAGGTGGATGTGGTGGAAGGGGGAAGAAGGTAATTGTAATAGCTTTGGGTGAAGGTGGATTGGAAAAAATTGGGTTACTCTTGAGCTTCGTCATGAGGTCAAAACCCAGGGATACAAAATTTGAACAAAATATAAAATAAATGGAAATAAATCCCTTTGTGGGCATCTACAAGGGAGTCTCATATCAAGTTGGTGTCTAGCTTGGTGTGATAAAAACTAACCTTCACCATTGCCTTTTACCTTAACATCATAGTACAGACTTTGGTGGATCAGTGTAGAAACAGTCCAGACTCCATATGGTATCTTCCCAAATAAATACATTTTTGCCATATACAGGCCTTGCAATAAAGCTCTTTTTTTTATGCTTTATTTTCTGGCTGCTGGTTTAATTATCTATTTCTCATGGATATTTTACCCTCATGATTAGGCACACTCTGCAAGGCATCAAGTAGGTATGCAAACGTTCCTTATTTGCCAGTGTTTCTTCTAACCGGATGCTCTTTATTATTGTTCTGAAGATAAGATCTAATTAGATTGTTAGAAGCCTAGGCTCTAGTCAGCAAGAAAAGACCGTTATTTTCACTTATTGTAATGAGTTAGTGGATCACTTTCAGGATTCATAGATTGTGTGTTCTAGTTTAAATCATTTCTGAGAAGGAAAGGCTGCCTGGTAATTTTAATTTTGTAAGTCTATTGAAGTTTGAACCATTCTGCATTCTTCCTGAAGCTTCCATCTAGAAAGAGGAGGACTTGTGTCCTAATATGTTGATAATGTGAATTTTACCATGATACAATGGGGATATCAGTTTTATGCAAATTTAGATGTTGTGTGTCATGTCATAAATATGTGGCATTTGTTTGCAGGTTGAGTATTGGCATCCCAGATTCAAGCGTATGGAGTAAAGAGCTGGAGCAATTTCTTTCATTATTTAGAGGGCTATAAAGAGTGAGAGATTTCTTTTATTGTTTAGGGAGGGCTAAAGAATTAAATTAGCTTAAAGCAGGATATACGGCTTTATTAGGCAAAGAAAATCGAATTGCATTGCAATGGAATATGCCCATCCCTACGTGTTTTTCTCTAACTTTAAAGAAAATTACAGTCATTTATTTAAGTTTAAGGGACATTACAATTGATTGTCACTCAGAACGTAACATATGCATAGAAAATAATTCTGCCCTTGCTCTGGAAATAGTAATTACTATTTTAATTTGAATTTAGTTTGGCCGACAAATTTTAATGAGTAAGATGCATTTCTCTTTTTATGGGTTGTCTTCCATAAGAAATTTTATTGGGTTTTGCACCATAGACATTTTCTACATTGGGCTAATCCCTAGGATGGGAAACAGTAGTAGAAAAATATGATAAAAAAACAAATGAACCAAATGCCGTAAAGCCAAAAATCTCTATATATCTTTACTTCCTATGAAAGCCACAAATTTGCAAACATGTACAACTGTTATTGCTTAAAATCAACACTCACTTTGGTTGCCTTGATGAAGCACATCAATATCGTAGAGAAGTTAAAGTAAATCCTATATTGCATTATAATGCAAATGATTTAATAGTTAAAATATTTTTTGTTTTTTTTTGGAACAATTCGTCACTACTATTTTTTATTAAATTGCTTCTCATAACCTAACAACTAACATTTTGTAACACTAGCTTTGACTTATATTAACTAGCATATATATCTCATATGGGGAGAGGGGCCATTTGTCGGGCACCCACCAATAGTTGGGAATGTACTTGAACGCTTGGCCCACAATATTTGTGTAAGAACTTTCTAAAGCTTCAAATAAAATGTCATTTCATTCTTATTAAAAAGATTTCAAAGTGAGAATAGTATATATATATATAATATATATATAAACGATGGGGAACATTTCTAAATACAAATATTTTCAAATTTCAATATCGGAGTAATTACTACAATAGTATTTTAATATTAGAATGCTCCATTAAAAATTTATATGAGAGATGTACAATTTATGGTCAAAATAATTTTTTTCAATTTTTTTGAGTGTTCATATAAGTGTCTTATGTTTTTGATTATATGTGTAGTTGTATTTGTATGTGTGTTTGTCTATCCGAGTGTGTGGCCGAGAGTGTAGTTGTATTTGTATGTGTGGTTGTCTATTTGAGTGTGCGGGTGTATGTGTGGATGGGGTGTGTGTGCACGTGTATGGGTGGGGGCGTGTGTGTGTGTGGGCATAGACGGATGTGGATGCGACGTGGGTGTGTGCATGAGTATGTGTGCATGTGTCTTATTTGTTCCTTTCACAAAATTGTATGTACCATTTTATAATATAGATCATCTTTCAATAGTACATACATATACAATTATTATCGACACTTGCATCAAAAGGAGGTGAAATAGTTGTCAACTCACAAATACGAGGTCTCGCCCCTATTGGCATATCCTATATGTGGGAGAGCCACTTTTGTTGTAGCTTCACCCTTATTGGCAAGGATAATGATATATGGAGGTTTATATGTCAACATAGATCAAGCTAGCCAACCAACAAGAGCGAGATTATTTTTTGAATGAATTAATATATTTTTAGTCATAAAAACAATTTCAAAATGCAATTAAGAGACATATCTTACTTAGATAATATGACGTGTATTTAGAGGCAATTTTACATGTTTTTGCAATTTTGAAACCAAAAAGGAGGGTGGAAGGTTGAATAAGCAAACACAATGCAAAGTATTTATATTAAAGAGAGGGCCACCCTATTTTTTTTTTTGTTTTTCCATACCATCTTTTAATTTATTTATTTTAGTTGTAAATGTACAATTTATTTCTCCCAATTAGGCACAAAGTTAGAGGATGCTTGAAAAAGGTTGTGACATTTGGTTTTACACTCGCCAATTGTATTTGCCCAAACGTTTCCAAAGCCTTTCCAACAAAACCATTTTGTGCATACCTTGTAATCATCACATCCATGAGACCACATCTGCTTTGGGGCATTGCTTTGGAAAGGAGGATGCTAGAAAAGTTTGTGGGGTTTGGCTTTACATGTCAATTGTATTTTCCCAAATGTTTCCAAAGCCTTTTCAACAAAACCATTTTGTGCATATCTTGTAATCATCATAGTCCACGAGACCACATTTTTTTGAGGCATTGCTCGACTCAAAGTCTAATCAAGAACACCATTTTGTGCATATCTTGCAATCGTAACACTCTGGCCAAACCAACTTGTTTTAAGACATTTTGTCAAACAGCTCTAGTACCTTGTATATGCTTGCAAGTTTTACATATCTATTAGGGCATTTGCAACTATGACATCTAACAAAAATCCCCTTTCCATTATAATTTCTTTGCATGTCCATACCCTTTGCAAAAACTTCCATCCCGGGTCAAGTTGGGGTATGTTGGCAAAGGCCGTGGATTCTAGCTTTACACCTTCCAATTGCATTTTCTTTAAAGTTTCCAAAAGCCTTTTCAACAAACCCATTTTGTGCACACCTTGCCATCACAACAAGCCATGACACCACATTTCTTTGAGGCATTTGTCAAAAATTCCCTACCTTTGTGTTTATGCTTCCACATTTTGCATACATATCTACTACGGCATTCTCCTTGAATTATAAGTCAAAATTCCCCTTTCCATAATTCTTCGATGGATGTCCAAACCAATTTTAAAGCTCCCATTTTGGCACAATTGAGAGCAAGTTGGTAAAGGTTGTAGAGTTTGGCTTTACAACTCCCAAATGTATTTGCTTAGAAGTTTCCAAGGTCTTTTAAACAACCCCATTTGTGAATATTCTGAAATCACCACATTTCGTGCGATGACATCTCTCTAAGTCATTTTATCAAATAGTTCACATGCCTTGTATACACCTCCACAATTTTCATATGTATCAAGCCATGACCATGTAGAACAACCCGCATGCTTTTGCAAACGTCTACTCGAGCATTCTCAAGTGCAACACCAATCCAAAACCACTTTTTATGACAAAAATCTAGTTTCCAGTATGCTTTGATGGATGTCCATTATCTCATTCTAAGATTCCTATTTTGGAGCAAGCTTTGTGGGAGGTTGCCTTTGTCCATATGAGTCAGTGGTTACCTTGCTTATCCGTTGTTAACTTGGCTCAACTAATACATAATTTGTCTTCCTATAAATGAATTGCTCTAGTTTTGTTTTAGTGCCCTCTTTGTATTGTATTTTTCTCTGTTGCAGGTGTAGTATCGATTTTGGACTAATCATTTGAAAGCACTTTAGTGTGTGACGTGCGGATTAGCAAAAACTTTTCAAAATGAAGGAACTAATATCATCCAAGCAAACAAAGATGTTTTTGGGCACTTTGCTAGCTATAATTTAGTATTTTGATTTTCAAATCCAACATTCGCAGTAATTATGAAAACAAGGATTCTCTTTCGCATACGGACATTACATGGTACATTTTGATGGTATTATTAGTAAAAATCCCTCCTTGTAAATCAAAGAGCAATTTGCACTCAACAATGTAAGAAATCGTATGGAGTCTTAGTCTAAAACTTTTGATCGGTAGATAAAATCTACCTAGCACTCATATGACCAACCGTTGGAGGGGCTCAATTATCAATGATTGTTCACGCATCACCTATTTTCCTACAATTACTCAAGCTTAAAATTGAAAAGGGGGCTACAAAGTGCTATAGAAAGCAAGCATTACAATTGGCTTTCAAACCTCAAACATATTGGTTTTTCCCTATTTTTATTTTTGACCATTTAAGCGCTAATTGTAATTATGTGAATAATGTGAGTGAGATCAAGATGATATAATGGAGCACAAATAACATATATTATTTGGGTAAGAACAATCGAGCCATGGAATAAGGGTGACACATGTAGGTATTTAATTCCCACTTTTTTTTCTCAAACTTTCCACTCATGTCTTCATCTTATCTAACAAATTAAATGCTATCCAATCAAAAATCTTAACACTGTAAAAAATAAAATAAGAAATAGCAAAGCCCATTTTCGCCATTATTCTCAAAATTTTCCATTTCTTTTAATTGCGTAAGGTATAGTATAGTTGTTGGTGCCCAAGATTTGATAGACAAGTTAATAACACTAACTGAATGACCCCTTCATATGGCTAAAAAAGATGCAATACAACATTATTCTTAAGCTCAATACCATTTTTGATTAAGTTGACTCATGTTACTCAATACTTATTTCATCATATCCGTGCACTACTCTTGAAAGATTCTCGTATTGTTTCTCCTTGATATGGATTATATCTTAATCGGAATTTCTAGAGATATGTCAAAATATCTTCCCAAAGTTTTTCCCATCTCAAAAACAAAAATTTATAAAACTAAACCAACCCATCAAAGTTAGAATATTAAAAAGTGTCACGGTTCTACCTATGTTGGAAATAAGTAACCCTTTGTAAACCATGGAGAGACCATCCACATATAAATAATTTCTTTTTTGGATTAGTAATTTGGATATCATAAAAAAGACAATGCATGACATTAATACATTTCCAACATTTAACTTTTTTATCTTTGCCATCTCATATTCCTAACTTGTGGAAATTGTTTCCTATTTGGTGCTACAAGGATATCTCATGAATCACTTCATTATTAACTTTCTAAAATAACACTAATACCGTGTTGTGCGAGTTTAAACATCACCACTCATCCCCAAAATATTGCAATCAATGGACCCAATGTATTAATGTTGATGTTGACCTACACGCCCAAAAAAAGCCTTTAAAGAAAATAGTAATTAAATTTCCTTGATTTGGGTATTCTTCTTCAATTAATACAATAATTATTTATGATATCCTAACCTTACTCAAAAAAGGATTTCACGCCAAGAAAACATGTCTACTCTAATGTACCATGATGGGAAAGTCTAATTATTCACCGGAACTAGCAATCGCACCTAGGTGGTGCATATTAATAGGGAGGCGGTGAAGAAGTTAAAGTCAAGGGTTGAAGGTGTAACATTGACAAGGGAAAACTTGTGATAAAGAAGGGGATTGAGGGAGGAAAATTTTCAAGTTGGGAAATCTATTGAGGGAGCATATGCAATTCTTTTTTTTTCTATTGATAAGTCACATGGACCACATGTCACTTTTTCTTACCATCGCCACATCATCTATTCAATGCAATGTTTGTTGAATATCAAATGTCTTATAGTTGCCAACTTGAATATCCCTATTTTAGTGATTATTGCAATCACATTGTTACGTGTTTTAATAATGTAAGAGTAAAAGGTAAACAAAAAGATGGTAAACACAATTGAAAACATGTTATATGCTTCGTGAAGGAGCATCGACTAAAGGGAGTGGACATCCATACCTCCAATGACAATGCTAATTGATTTTTTTCCACGATGGGATGTTGAAATGAAAAATATTGCACCATTTGCAGAGTAAAACCCGATGGAAATGATCTAAAAAACACATAATTTCTATTTGATTATAAGACTTAATGACATCTACAATGATTTCCCACTAATGGGATTATTATAGACTTATCACAAACTCTAAACTATCTTGGCGTGGCATTTACATG
Source organism: Taxus wallichiana var. yunnanensis (assembly GCA_018340775.1). Lineage (NCBI taxonomy): Eukaryota > Viridiplantae > Streptophyta > Pinopsida > Cupressales > Taxaceae > Taxus > Taxus wallichiana. The sequence goes on from CM031237.1 coordinate 958,540,017, forward strand.
CTCTAAGGACTTCTCTATGGCTCACTCTAGCTCAAAGCAAACATAACACTTTCATAGCCTCTTCCTTTCTCATGCTCAACAAAAACAACCTCTTTTGTGGCGTTAGCTCCGAAATTTTATATGCATATTCTACCGCTGCTCAAACGATAATTTGACTTCCGCTCTCGAAACCTTCTTTTTCCCGCTTAAATTGCTCATTAGTGACGCCCAACCATTCGGATCTGGTAGTTGTAAAGATCTTCCGTAATGTACATGCCACCGCTGATTGGTGGTTTGTTCCCTTTGTCTTCCACGTGCGTTGTCTATTAGTCTCTATATACCCTTTTGTCTCTTTCAACTTTTCTCCTTAATGCTTTCCTTTTTCAATGGCCATGCACCGCCCTCCCGAGAAGATATGCACAATTAAAGTTTTCTCCACCGCACAATCCTTAAGTACTACCTCCATGATTCCAAAAAATCCTACCTAACCATACTTTTGACAAAATACCATGCACTATTAAGCACACCTCTTTCTCGCAATCTTATCAAGCACCATCTCCGTTGTGCACTTCACAATTCCTAACATTGCGCATAACTCCCGCATAGGATTGCGTAATTGTCCACACATTCTATCGCACCTCCTTGACCTTACTTCGACCCTTATAAACCTTACATGCACTCCAACACTAACCAAAATTTAAAGTCTTTGTAGTCTTATTTCTCCCGCGATGCTTCGCATCAAACACCACGGGTTAGACAAAAGTGAGCTTTGTATCATGAGTGAAATTCTTCTAGAGTATAGCTTAATTGACCAAGATCCTTTAAACTTACCCATGTCGCATCCTCCTCTCGCGCAATTTATCCATCAGACTAAATATTCCTTGTATTTTTGACCACATGACTTCTTGACCACCCGAGTCCAATATGACCTCAATTTGTTCTATTTCCTTCTATGGTATCCACCTTTTCTAGTCTAAGGAAATTTCCAATCCTCGCACATCTTCATCTACTTCCTTAACATACTCATCCCTTTCCTTCTATGCATTATTATCCCATTTATGAAACTCATATAGATCTTGCATGGTCCAATCTTCTTCAACTTCAATTTGTTGTAGGTCTATTTAGGAAACCTCTCCTTACGTAAATGTGCCAATAGATGATCTCTAATTTCCAACTGCTTTTCCCCACACCTTACATCCATGTGCTCCTTGTAACCTTGGTTAATCCTCTCTAATTTCCCGCACACATCCTCATGAATCTCATCCATGTATTCTTCATAATCTTCGCTTTTGCGCTCTTGTTGTCTACCACTTCCCGTAATTCCATCACTCTTGGAATTGTTCCATAGACAATTTGAAATGGAGTCTTTTTGTGTTCCTTTTCATTGAGTAATTGTAGGAAAATTTATCTTGTGCAACTACCATATCCCACTATTTGGGATTATCTCCTACCAAGATGTGCAATAAATTGCCTAAGCTTCTATTCACTACTTTCATTTGTCCATCACTTTGTGGATGGTATGTGGAATTAAAAGTTAGCCTTGTTCCCATTTTCTTCCACTAGGTCATCTAGAAATGACCTAGAAGTTGTGTCCCTATCTGACACTATGCTAAAAGGCAACCCATGTGGTCACACTACTTCCTTGAAAAACAAATGTGCGATGTTGGATTCATCATTGGTCTTTTTACACGCAATAGATGTGTCATCTTGGAAAATCATGTCGACTACCACAAATATGGAGTCATCCCCTCTTGTATCCTTGAAATCCTAGTAAGAAATCCATGTTGATATCCTCCCATGGTTTCCTCGGTGTAGTTAATGGCTGATAAAACCATATATTATATTTGCACCCCTGGCCATTTGACAAATTATGCATATTTGAATATAATCACACATCCACACTTATCCTCGGCCAATAATATCACTCCTTTAATTGAGCCTAAGTTTTTACACTTCCAAAGTGACGTTTTAGACCCTCACCGTGCTTTTCCCTAGTTAAAGTTTTATGCATTGATCCTATGGGTATACACAACGTGCTCCCCTAAATAACATGTCTTCTTGGATAAAGTAATCCAACCATGACGCTCTATTTATGCATGTCAATTCTCGTGCATGCTTCATAGATTCACTAAAATCCTTATCTTACGCGTATAGTTATTTTATGGCCTCAAAACCCATGACTTCATTACACATTTCCTTCAATACCAACACTCTTCTCGAATAACATGTCTGCAACTCTATTGTACCTCCCACTTCGTGTTTCAACACAAAGGAATAACTTTGCAGAACTTACACCTACTTCATGTGCCTTTGGTTCATTTTTACTTGACTATTATTAAAATGCAACACTTGATGATCCACGTACAAGACAAACTTTCTTGATAACATATGTCATTTCCACTTCTTCAATGCTTGCGCAGTTATGTAGAATTCTTGGTCATAAAACAAATATATTCTCTTGGCCTTGTTAAATGTTTTTCTAAAATATGCAATGGGTCTTCCTTCCTAACTCAATATTGCACCAATTATTGTGTCGCTTGTATCACAATCCACTTGGAACACATTTTCAAAATTTGGTAAGGATAGTACTAGTTGTGCCATGATCCCTTGTTTCACTTGGAAGTTATGCTTGGCCTCTTCTCGTCCACATGAACTCCTTGTGTTCCCTTTCATCGCCTTAGTGATTGCAACACACGCCCCACTAAAGTTCCTTATGAACTTCCTGTAGAATCTTACCAATCCATGAAAGCTTTGCGCCTCGGTACATTCCTCGTAATGACCATTCTACTATTATGTGTACCTTTTTAAGGTCCATTCAAAATCATTCATGGGATAATAATAAACCTAAATACACTAGATCCTCACACATAAAGATACACTTCATCACATTCATGAGTAGTTTCTCCTCTTGTAAGCGTTTCATTACTATGTGCAAATGATCTAGGTGTTCTTATGTTGTTCGATAAACACCAATAATGTTGTCCAAATACACAATGACCAACTTTCCCACAAAACAACTTCAACACTTTGCTCATTAACCTCATGGATGTGCTCATATAATTGGTTAGCCAAAATTGCATAACCAACCACTTATACAATCCTCCTTTCATTTTGAATGTAGTCTTCCATTCATCTCCTTCCATGATCCCGATATGGTGATAACCACTCTTCGTATAAATATTTGAAAAATACTATGTGCCACTAAGGAAATCAATCAAATCATTCATCCTTGGCAACATAAACCTATACTTGATTGTGATCTTGTTGATGGCTCTAGAGTCAACACACATGCACCATTCTCCTCCTTTCTTTGGTGCAAATACTATGGGTACTACGCACGAGATCAAACTTTCACGCACTAGACCTCTATCCAACAACTCTTGCATTTTCCTAACCGCTTCCACATTTTACTCTAGGTTTATTTGATATGGTGCCTTATTTGGAAAATGAGCTTGGTATCAAGTCAATTTGATGACCGATACCGCACACCTCGGTGATAATCCTTGTGGAAACTCCTCCATTACTCTATACAAAAATCATTTCAATATTTCACTCACTTCACCGGGATATTTTCATCCCTTGTACAAATATTTGCACACTTCTTTTGGCATCAACACACAACTTGATTTCTCTTCTTACACTTCATATAGGAACTTCTTTCCCGACACAATCAAGACTCATGCACAAACCCCATCAAAGACACCTCACCTTCACCTTCATCCTTTTAGGGAGACAAATTGAACTTCGTCCCATCCTTTTCAATGTGGCTCACATTCCCATGTCCATCATGGAAATCCTTTCGGCCATACTTGCTATGGCCTTCTAACAATATGTGATAAGCGTCCATCGACATTACATCACACAATACTTTGTCACAATATTTTTCAATATGGAATTTGAAGATAATTTGTTCATTTACCAACAATTGGTGCCACTTCGCAACCATGAAACCATGTAGGGATTGGGATGTGAAAATTTCTTCATCCCTAGCTTGTCCACCATTTCACCGGAAAAAGGTCATCCGTGCTACCACTATTTATAATTATCTCTGCAATTTCCTTCGACTTGCAAAATTTTTTTCCTTTGCACATGCTCCTTTTCCTTTTGTGTAGTCTTCAACAAAACATTCCCTTATCATCGAGCCTCTCTACACTCTTGATCTTTAGAATATTCTATAGATCTTGCTAATTTCACCTCTCTATGCACTACATGTGCACCAACTTCTGTACGTCTTCTTTTAACTTCACTTTACACATTTTTGTATTTGAATGGGTGATGCCCAATAGTTTCACATTTGAAACACGTCCTAGAGAATCCTATTCCCATGCCTTGACCAAATCTTCCTTGTTCTCTTGACTATTAAGACACTCCATCATCCCTCACACTACTTTGCGTACATGTTTGAGAGAGGCGAGGAAGGTCAAGATGAGTGTGATGAGCCTATAAAACACGACTACGAGAGGTCAGTAGGTGATTCCTCATTGCATCTCTCATCATATAATCTAAAATCTAAATGCTCATCATCAATACTATCATCATATGCATTGGAAGAAGAATCAACATGAGTTTTTTTAGGTGAATCCAATTTCTCATAACTACCATCAATACCCACTCAATACAATGTGACCGAAAGTGAAGTGTCAAGAATTGAAATCGAAGGGATATCCTCATCTCAGAAGAATCATCATTAAGAGAAAAGTGTGAAAAGAGATCAATCCAGATTGGTAATATGATCTCCCTATTGCCAGATAGAATCATTGTGTAACTCCCTAATAACCATCATGTCGATAGATCAATTGGTCATCTTTTTTTTTTATCCCAAATTATTTCAATTGCAATCTAAGTGATTTGAATTTTGTGAAGAAGTCATGTATAGTGTCAAAGTTGTCTGGACTCAAACTAATGAGCTCATTCTCCAATTCATGACCCATCATTACATCCTGCTTCCCAAAGAGTCCTTCCAATATGGTCCATATGTCATTGGGTGTGCTAACATATTCTATGTGAAAGAGTAAATCAGAGATATATATAGACATAATATACTATAGGCCTCATCACATTTGTTAAACCACTTAACTTTAGTTGCATATGATGTTGGTTTCGTTTCAAGACCCATTGTGGTCTTGTTGAAACATGTGCTCCTCAATCAACTTTGCATTTTGATTTTTCACTCATGATAGTTAAATGGTGCGAGGATCACATTTTGATCCATAATTTAGGAAAAGATATTGCAAAAATCAAAGTGTAGGAGAGAACACAAGATGATCCCCCGAAATTACTAGCAATAACCCCTCAAGGTTGGCACTTTATAATTTTGTGCATATATAATTACTCAAGGCCAATTTTTTTGATACATCCTAAACAAGGAAATGAAAATAACACTAATGTGAAGAGATTGAAGATATACGAGCTTTGAAAAAAATAACACCTCAAATAGAGTTTATAGTAGAAAGTTGTGCTTTTACAAGTTTGTTCTACTGTCAAAAGTAATACTTTATCACAGTCTTTCAAAAACAAATTGTTTTTCTACCTTGAAAAAAATGTTTTCCTCTCTAAATTTAACCCCTTTGGATTATTCGCTACTAGGGGATAAGGCTAGGAAAGTGGTGAGAAGCATCTTTCTAAACTTGTGAACATATGGTGTCACCTTTGGTGGGGAGTTATGCACCTTCTTATCACGATGTCAAATAGAATATTCCCCCTTCTTATCAAAACACTTAGGTTTAGGGTTAGGTATCCCACATGGAATAATGACCACAACCCGATAATTTATTTTTTCAACTCAAATCGTGCACCACAACTATGCATATATAGATAGAACTATTATATAACGCCTCGAAAAGTAGATACATATGTGCACTAATAGAGAAGTAAACACAACCACACAAAACTCGCAGATGTACAGGTATAACCATGTCAAAAATGTTATCACAAAACTTCCACCACTTTCGAACAATGAAACCGCATAGGTACAATTGAACAAAAATCACATAACAAAGATAAGTACAATACTCGGTAATAGGGTTTTTGCATGTGTACTCCCAACCTCAATAATGAATGTGACCACCGGATCTTTCAAAATAAAAATGCCTACTTATTTTCTAGAAAAACCCGTAAAACATGAACTTTGGCGCGGTAGGAAATTCCACCAAATAGCCTAGAGATGACCATACAAACCCAAAAATAGATTTGGCCATCTTCAAAGCATATTCGAGTTTATTGTTGATCCTAGGGTTTTGGCATGATCCAGACTTAGTGGTGTAGTTCATTTCTATAGAGAATGTACATAATGAAAATATCCTAAAACCACCTATTTCCTTTGCTCTTTTTTGATTCTCCAGATCATCCAAAGATGCAAGAGAAGAGCATACTCAAAGATCAAAGGATCTATAAAAATCTTGAAAAACTCAATATTCCAACAAAATAAACACAACAAAACAATGACATTCAATTACCAAAATGAACTCGATACCATGTGAGAATGTGGGCCAAGATCAAGCACTAATAAAATACGAACACATAAAGAGAAAGAAGTTGCAAGAGAGAGGAACCAAACATGAGCCAAAAGATAGCTTGTATATTGAATGCATAAGAAAATAACTTTACAAGAGGTGTATAAATAGGAAGTGGGGAAGTGTAACCACCACCTAAAAAGGTGGAGAAGTGTAACTCCCATCTATCCCGCCAAAACCTAAGCAATATAAATACATGTGTAGGAAAACCATAAAATAGAATTAAATACCTACACTAACAATCATGTATAGTCCCATACAAGGATTTAGTGAAGATAAAGTTAAATTATGGGAAAGATCCATAAGAATAAAATATTGCTTTAGATAATTAATATTACATGAATGAATGACAGAGAAATGTGTAGATATTATCAAGTCATTCGGGAGAGAATGAATTTTCAATTGAGCTTAGAATGTGAACATAAGTCTTAGTATAGAACAAAGCCAAACTTGTCATTGCCAAAGGATAAGTTGCCAAATTTGAGTGTCTACATTATACCATGATGCTTGCAAACTTCAACCAAATGACCAATCTTTGTATTTTTCCATACATGTTGCACAAGGAATATGAACAAGGATTCACCTAATACAATATGGTGACAACAAGATTATCACTTTGAAAACCACTGAAATTTATCCCATCTTCCTAAGATCCACTACAATGTGGAATATATGCAAGAAGAAAGAATTAAAAGAAATAGTAGTAGAGGTCGCTCAAGTAGCCAACCAATCCAATTGGTACTACACTATTATTGACATATGTAATATGCATATAAGATGCCCACTACCTTTCCCGCATGTAGATATACATAACAATATATTTTATGTCAAACAAAAATAAAGGTCAAATGCGTAGATATGTGTCTCATAACATCGTGCATAGATGGATGGCTACGTGTTAGGTATGGGTGTAAGTTGAAATATTATGTATATGAAACATGACATCAAAAAAATGTTGTTGTGGCATTGACAATTGGATTTAATGTTAAACTCACATATAAAGCTTCGTAATAAAGTAAGAAAACATCACAATGGAAATTACGAGTTGATATGCCTCCACCTAAGCTCTGCATGCACACCCGAGAATATAGGGTTTTATACGCACCCAAAAATTACACGGTGCTACATTGAAGGACACAATAAGTCTCTGATGATGAAAGAATTATTTTCCAAAGTAATGATGAGATCCAAATCCTCTTCCTTCACTTTCACATGCTTGTTATGACCTGTTTGTCCATGTTTTTCATGTTAAGAAGTTCATTGTATGTTTGTGATTCATCTTCCACCCCCTTCATGCTTTGTTTGTAGCTTTAGTTGCGCAACCACCACGACAAATGCATAACAAGACCAACAATTCTATAACTAAAGCCCATGAGTTAAAAATGTGTGTTTTGCAACGTGTGTCTTTAGCTAGGAGTGATTTTATCACTCATTTCTTAACATTTTGCCTACTATTGGTGTCATTATACTCGTATTGCAATTATGTTCCCGGTTTGCTATGTTTAGAAGGTCAATGCCCCTTATGTGGATGTGTTGTCACTTCTTGTTGGACATGTGTTGTAGACTCTTTCTTTCCCAAAATTTTATAAAAGCCCAATTTTCATTCAAATGTTGGGTTAGAGTTTTCATATTTGATTTACAAAGTTATGTTGCCAAAATATTGTTAGGAATCACACATAAAACCTATTCATTTCTTTGTTCTTTCCGCATTGCATTTTCAACTAGTTTCTTGCAACCAACCAACTACAACCATTTTCTTGGTTTTCCTTGTTACCATCCAACACTTTGCACACCTTGGATCAATTGGAAATCATCTCTGGAAGAGAAAATAAATCTGAGGAGAAACAAACACAACACCACACTTGGAATGCTATCTCAGATCAATAGTTACAGGTTGGGGATGTTTTGAATTCTTTAAGATTTTGATTAATTGTTGTCATTAAATTAGAAGAAATACATTGTTTTAAATTGGTAGAATTAAATATTTCTTCATTTCCAATATTGTCTATGCATTGTCTGCACAAGTTTTCCATTGATATATTCTTCCCTTCCTATCCCTATGGATCTGCAAGGGAAAGAAGTTGGAGGAATATTATGTGTCTGTGATTCATTGTTATTTCTTCATTATAAATCATCCATACAATTTACTTCCATTTTTCGGGAAAGCTTTCAAGTAAAGAAGAAATTGCTTTTGAGAAGATTTTATTTTCTTTCTCGTGAACTTGAGGTAGAAGTAGTTAGAAGAAGTTTCATTTCTAGAATAATAACTTTAGAATACATCTTTTGTTTAGAGTAGATCTTGTTTCACAATCATGTAACAAAGGAATAACCACATCCGACTATTCCCTGTTTTAGTTTATTTTAATTTAGAAGTAGCTTATTTCATTTTAGATTAGTTTATTTGTTTGTGTCTGCAAGTATTTATTTTATTTAATTATTCAAATCTAGAAAATACAAAAAGAAAGCTTAGGAATTTAATTTGTTTTATTCATTTATTTATTTTAAAATCTTTGCTAAAAAACACAAAAAGAATTAGTTAGCTTGTTATTGTTTTACTTTATTTAAATGTTGGAAAATGCAATTTAATTGGATTAAAGGGTGAATTAATCATCTTTTCATTTAATTTAAATTCATTTGCTTTGTTTATTTAAAGTTAGGAACTAAAGGTAGATTAGAAGTTAGAAAAACACAATTCCCCATTTCCTTAGTGGCCTAAGTTACCCGTACTTATCCCTTATCCTTATTGGTTATCGATTGTTCATTTTCTTCAACCTTTCTCATGAGTAGTGTCCATATGACCATTTTGAGTCCACAAAACCTCGTAGAAGGATTTTTGACCCAATCATCAACCCACCCAACATTGATCGATATTAGGGAGACATAGACCTAGGTTTGCGGGCACTAGTCTTTAGTGCAAACCCCCATACGACTAGAGATCATCGTGAACTTGACGCTCTTAACGATCATGTAGAAATAGTAGAAAAATATTGGGTTGATCAAGCCAATAGGGTTAGAACACCCAACCCTTAGTTTGTCTTCAAATCATCCTCTCTCGCTCTTATATGACCTCTTTGAGAGGTATATTTAAAGGAAGAAAGACAATTACCTCAATTCCATTAACCAAAGTTGAGCTGGACTTAGTTTCAATGACATAGACCAAGACCCTCGACAACAATCATTCTCGATTGTAGTATCACTCCCATATAGGTTAGATAGGCATTCATTTCTCTTGACGAGAAAATTCATAATTTACAAGTTGAGCATCTACATTTGCCTTGATCATAGATCCTGGTTTTACCATTATTCCCACATATCCCATTTATATTGTATTTATTCATTCCCTACCCATCCTATCTATAAAATTCCAATTGTCTCAACACAACCTCGAGAAGTCAAGTGCATCTAAAATCACGTGTTGATTTTCAAGTGTACAAATTCTGGTGAACCCGACGTGAAGGACTAGTTCCTTTTCATTTCCATTTCCTTTTCCTTTCTTTCATTCACCTCCCTCCTCTCCCATTATTTTGTGGGTGTTTATACACCCTTGAATATGTCAGATCAAGATTATAACAGCCTATTCTAGGCCTTAAATCTTACTAAAATCAGGTGAGTGCTCAATAGTCACCCTCATTATCTGGGTGGGATGATAACTATTCCTAAAACTTTCTATCTCCACGATGCATCCCCTATCCAAGGGATGAACACTACTTCAATCAAGTTGGAATCAAGGAGATAGACCAACCAAATCATGGCCCGCAACCAAATTTCTCAAGCTCTAACAATATGAATTTCATAGGAGAACATAACCTTTATCCACGGGTTTTATCAAGACCCCAAATCAATATGCAATCCGAGTCCTTTCTATCCTATTTGCAACAAAAATGAACTCTTAGCATAATTTAACCAAAGTGGTGACCGCCTTAATACCTTATATGGGTCCTTAGATATGATATAGGGATACACATATGTCCTTATTCAAATAAATGTTTCCCTAACCCCACCTAATATAGAAAGCATACCTCAAAAGGGGGGAAACCAATGACCAATTTATAATAGGGTATCATATACCCTCACAACCGAATAATGTGTAACATGCACTAAGCAAGGTACATATATTTCACCCGACGATGTTATTTCAACATTAGTGGGAAGAATTAAAGATTTAAGACATTTCCAAATCTTCGTAAAATGTACAATTTGTAGGGCAAGGTAACATTCCCTATCATGTACGTAAGCAAAACTATACTCCTACTTGTTATGTTTGTGGAGCCTATTTTCATGTTAGAGTGTGGTACACCTTCTATGTGTTACACTCGGGTATTTTTACGGTAGTCCCACTCGCTGGTGAGCGGGTCAGGGGGGTTCGGGCAAAGCCCCCGAAACAAATTTTCATGGGTGGTTTATTAACCCATGGGTAATGGGTAACCGTTATGGGCTGTTTTTGGGCCCATGGTTTTTCAATACCCATTGTTTTGATACCCACGGTTTTTTGCCCATGGTTTTGATACCCACAGTTTTTTGCCCATGGTTTTGATACCCACGGTTTTGTATCAAACTACTTAAGCAATTGTCTATTTATATGGTCTTATGCATATGATACATAGATAAGCAAATGTATTGCAGATGTGTTTTGAATTCGGGTGTGAATTTTGTAGAGTTTGTTGAGCATAGCTCCAAATGGATCTGGGTATTGTATTGAGAGAGTGGAGGCTTGTAATAAAATCTGAGCAAGTGATTCTTGGTGGACGTAGCCCAAATTGGGTGAACCACGTTAAATCTTGTCTCTCTGTGTTGTGTTATTTATTCTACACTTTTATTTGAGATCTGTAATATTTTCTACATATTAGTTTCTACTGTTGCGATTCTGTAAGGGATTATTCCACATATTTTATCTCTTATTTCCTAACAATTGGTATCAGAGCCTAGTTTGGTTTGTTGAAGTGTTGAATCACAGGGAAAGTTTTATCTTGAGTGGGAGCTATGGCAGATGATGGAAGATCTAGGGTTGATAAATTCAACGGGCAGAATTTCAGTCTTTGGAAGATGCAGATGGAAGATTACCTTTATCAGAAGGATCTTTATACTCCGCTATCTGAGAAGGTGAACAAACCCTCGAGTATGACAGATGCGAATGGGATTTGTTGGATCGGAAGGCACTTGGAATGATCCGGCTGTGTCTTGCATCTTCGGTATTATTTAATGTTTCAAAGGAAAAGACTACAAAAGAACTGATGGATGCATTAGGAAGTCAGATGAAAACCCTCTCGCTCTAATAAGATATTTTTAATGAAAAAGTTGTTTAATATGAAGATGTCCGAGAATAGTTCAAGAAGAGATCATTTAAATGATTTCAATACGGTTATGAATATGCTAGCTTTAGTTATAATAGAATTTGATGAAGAAGTTAGGGCTTTATTAATTTTGTGCTCTTTACCCGAAAGTCGAATAGCCTGGTAATGGCGGTAAGCAACTCGGTTCCAGCTAACTCAAGTCAAGTTTGAGGATGTTGTAGGGTGATTCTAAGTGAGGAAATGCGAAGAAAAAGCTCCAGGAATCTTCTACTTCAGGGAATGCTTTGACAGTGGAAACTAGAGGGAGACAGAAGAATAGAGGAAACCATGGAAAATCGAAAGATCGGCAAGGTCAAAATCCAAGAGCAAGATTGTATGTTGGAACTGTGGAAAGTTTGGGCATGCAAAGAAGGACTGATTGGGAGCTTTGGGACAAGAAGAAACAACAGAAGAAAACAAGGAGGCAAATGTGGCATCGGGTAATGTATGCCAGGATGCTTTGATTCTTTCTTTACATAATATTACTGAATCTTGGGTTTTAGATTCAGGGCTTCTTTTCATGCTACTCCACATAGGCATTATTTTGTTGATTATGTTCAAGGGGATTTTGGGCATGTTTTTCTTGGTGATGATGAGCCTTGCAGTATAGTTGGAAAAGGTTCTGTTCAGGTTAAGATGCAGAATGGGAATACATGGCTATTGAAGGATGTTAGACATGTGCCTACATTAAGGAGAAATTTGATATCGGTGGGGCAATTGGGAAGTGATGGTCAGACTTATGATATTTACAACTGACTCTTGAAGGTTACCAAGGGTGCTCTTATGGTGGCAAGAGGTAAGAAGGTTGGAACCTTGTATTTATCCACTGATAGTACTAATGATTGTAATCTTGTGGCTTTAGATGCAGATACAACATTATGGCACTATAGGCTCGGTCATATGAGCCATAAGGGCATGGACATCATAAAGAAGAATTTTCCTAGATATATAGAAATAGGTTTGGAGTTCTGTGAGGACTGCATATATGGGAAACAGAAGTGAGTAAGGTTTCTCAAGGTTAGACCTACAAAGAAAGAGAGTAAGTTAGAGCTGGTGCATTCTGATGTGTGGGGGCCAGCTCAGGTATCATCTCTTGGGGTTCAAGTTATTATGTTACTTTTATTGATGATGCAACAAGGAAAGTTTGGGTTTATTGTATTAGAAACAAATCTGATGTATTTGACACTTTTGTTAAATGGAAAGCCTCGTAGAGAATGAAATAGGTCTTAAGCTAAAATGTCTCAGTCGATAATGGAGGGGAGTATTGCAAAGAATGAATTTAATGATTATTGTTCTAAGAATGGAATCCATAGGAAAAATATGGTTCCAGAACTCCGCAAGAAATGGGGTATCGTAAAGGATGAACAAAACAATAATGGAACGTGCTAGAGCATGAGGTTACATGCAGACTACGCTCTTTCTTTTTGGGTGGGAGCACCAAAGAGCACAAGTACTGTACTTGATAAACAGAGGACCCTCAAGTGCCTTAGATGGAGGCATACCTGAGGAGGCTTGGTATGGTAAGAAAGTTGATTATTCATTTCTTAGAGTCTTTGGATGTGAGGTGTTTGTTCATATAGACAAGGATGATAGGACCAAGCTAGAGGCTAAATCAAAAAATGTACTTTCATTGGTTATGGTGGTGATGACTTTGGATTTAAATGTTGGAGTATTAAGGACAAGAAAATCATTCGGTCTAGGGATGTGGTCTTTAATGAGAAAGTCATGTATAAGCAATAGTTGTAGGAAAACAGGGAAGAATCCAAGAAAGAATATGCAGTGGTAGAGGATCTTCCAGATGGGACAGTGACCCATGAATCAGTTCAGAACCACTCAACAGAACCCCAAACTCCTACAAAGTGAGGAGGTCTTCTAGGGTAAGAAAAGAACTCCGAACATTTTTCTCCTTCTCTTTATTATTTATTACTCACTATAGTGGAGAGCCGAGAGAGCTTGATGAAGCAATGCAGTAGATGCCAAGAAGAAGTGGGAGCAAGCCATGGATGAGGAGCATAAGTCTCTCATGGAGAACCAGACTTGGGATTTGTGAAGCTACCTGGAAGGCAAAAGAGCATTATAGAACAAGTGGGTGTACAGAGTTAAAGATGAAGAAGGAGGAAAGAAAAGATATAAGGCCCAAGTTGGTGGTCAAGGGGTTTGCACATTGTAAACAAGGTATAGATTTTGATGAGATCTTTTCTCCTGTAGTAAAAATGACTTCTATTAGAATTGTTCTTGGAATAGTGGCAAGCAGAAGACTTGCACTTAGAATAGCTTAGATGTAAAGACTGCATTTCTCCATGGTGATTTGGAGGAGGAACTATATATGCAAAACCAGAGGGCTATGAGGTCAAAGGTAAAGAGGAGATGGTGTGTAAACTGAAGAAGAGCTTGTATGGCTTGAAACAAGCTCCACGTCAATGGTATAAGAAGTTTGATAGCTTCATGATGGAGCAAGGTTATATTAGATGTCATTCTGACCATTGCATGTATACAAAGAAATTTGAGGATGGAAGTTATATTATCCTGTGTTTGTATGTTGATGACATGTTGGTTACAGGTAAAAACATGCAGGAAATAAAAGTACTCAAGAAACAGCTAAGTGAATCCTTTGATATGAAGGATTTGGGGGCAGCCAGAAAATCCTTGGTATGAGGATAACTCGGGATAGGAAGGAACGGAAGCTGACTTTATCTCAGGAAGAGTACATTAAGAAGGTATTGATAGGTTTAACATGCAGATGCTAAACCGGTTGGGACTCCTTCGTATGCCATTTTAAGTTATCAAAGGAGCAAGTCCCAAGACAAAGTAGAAAGAAACCAGATGTCCAAGGTACCTTACTCATTATCAGCTTGGTAGTTTGATGTATGCTATGGTGTGCACTAGGCCTCGATATTGCCCATGCAAAGGGGAGTCGTGAGTAGATTTATGAGTGATCCAGTAAAGAGCATCGACAAGCAATAAAGTGGATCCTTCTGGTATTTGAGAGGGACCATGGGGACATTTTTGTGCTACAAGTGGATCGTACACCACTTTACGTGGTTATGTAGATTCGTACATGGCTGGAGATGTAGACATCAGAGGAGCATGACAGTTATATTTACACCGTAGGTGGGACAACAAAGTGAGCTGGATTTCATGACTACGTAAACTAGTGGCTTTGTCAACCACGAGGTCTGAGTATGTTGCACGCCACAGAGGCAAGCAAAGAGATGATTTGGTTACAAAAATTGCTTGAGGAGTCAGGGCATAAGTAGGAGGAATGTAAGCTGCATAGTGATAGTCATAGTTCTATACACCTAGCTAAGAACTCTGCTTTCCACTCCAGACGAAGCATATACAGCTTGAGATATCACTTCATCAAGACAACTTTGGAGGAAGATAAGTCAAGTTGAGAAGATTCATACCATTCAATCCTCGCAGACATGATGACCAAGGTGGTCACAAGGGATAAACTAAAGCTATGTTCAACTTTGGTTGGCCTTCGTGGATGACAGTGAAGGGTTGAGAAGCTTGCTCAGTGGAAATTAGTCTCCAAGTGGGAGATTGTTATGTTTGTGGAGCCTATTTTCATGTTAGAGTGTGGTACACCTTCTATGTGTTACACTTGGGTATTTTTACGGTGGTCCCACTCACCGTGAGTGGGTCAGGGGGGTTCGGGGCGAAGCCCCCGAAGCAAATTTTCATGGGTGGTTTATTAACCCATGGGTAATGGGTAACTATTATGGGCTGTTTTTGGGCCCATGGTTTTTCGGTACCCATTGTTTTGATACCCACGGTTTTTTGCCCATGGTTTTGATACCCACAGTTTTTGCCCATGGTTTTGATACCCACGGTTTTGTATCAAACTGCTTAAGCAATTGTCTATTTATATGGTCTTATGCATATGATACATAGACAAGCAAATGTATTGCATATGTGTTTTGAATTCGGTGTGAATTTCAGAGAGTTTGTTTGAGCATAGCTCCAAACGGATATGGGTATTGTATTGAGAGAGTGGAGGCTTGTAATAAAATCGAGCAAGTGATTCTTGGTGGACATAGCCCAAATTGGGTGAACCACGTTAAATTGTCTCTTTGTGTCATGTTATTTATTCTACACTTTATTTGAGATCTCGTAATATTTTCTCGCATATTAGTTTCTATTGTTGCGATTCTCGTAAGGGATTATTCCGCATATTTTATCTTTTATTTCCTAACACTACTAATGTTCATGTGTTGCAACAACCACCAAAACATGTTTCCTTGGGTGTTCCCAGTCCTGGTGATCTCCTTATGGGGTCAGGCATGCTAGGAATGACTCCTCATCCTTCTTATTCATATCCTACACAAGGGCTAGCCGGAAGTGCGTTATCAATTTTTCCCTCCGAATAATGCAACGTTCCTTAGTGTCACACCCACTAATTCATATCCTAGCATTGTCCCTCCCTATGTCCATATGTATTTGAAATCTCCCCAAATGGACATGTATAATTTTCTTGGTCCTTACATGCAATATCAAGGGCTTGTTATGCACCGACCAATACCTATGCTACACCTTATCAAGATCTTACTCCACCTCCTCCTCCTCATCAAGGGACCTCAATGGTTGAGTCTTACGCAGTGGGAACTTATTCCAAATATTTGAAGGAACCCCTCAATTTCATGATACGAGGTGTTATGCTTCCACAACCATTGTCGACCTCTCTAAATTCAAAGGAGAGGGAGACCCCAATTCCCACATCAAGGCATATGCTACCAAATCATATAATTACTTCTATGGGATGTAATTGTTACCAATATATTTCCTAAAACCCTTGAAGGAATTGCTCTTGATTAGTACTATTGAATTTATGAAGCATCCATACATTCCTTCAAATAACTTGTGTCTAAGTTTATTAAGGCCTTCAATATGAACAAGTTGTTACAAACAAGAATAAAAGAATTATTGCATATCAAGCAAGAACAAAATGAGTCTACTTCCCACTTCATTCAAAGGTGGTGACAAGTCCTCTAATCTTTTGCGAGTGCTCCAAATATGGATCAAACGGAACTCTGTGACCTCTTCCTCCACTCACTCAATTGAGAAACCAAGGAGGAAGTGCATAAGTTTCCCCTTTGTAGCTATGAAGAAGTGTTAGAGGGCACACTTTGCATTGACCAAGTGACTATTGATAGTGGACATAAGACATATGGTCCCAATGAGAGGTTGGTCACCTCTAACCAAAATAGTTTGAATTATCAAAGCAACTCAAGTAATAACCAATGACCCAAGTTCCTAAACCATAACCATGGTGTCACTACAGATGGTGTGACTTATCAACCCAAATATCCCAATGTTTTTGACACCAATAATGCAAACAATAACAATGGGAATATAAATAACTAAAGAATTAACAATCCCGCTCCTTTTGTTAACGCAATTGACTTCAATCCTCCTCCTCCTCAATATATTCAAGCCCATGGCAAAAATCAATATTAGAACATGTTGTACAAAATAATTCCCTATTTATTTTGACAACTTACAATTCCATTTTGGATTTAACTTCAAGTTTTTAGGTCATGCGCATATTTGGTTTTCTTTCCTTGTCGTATATGCTTGCTGCAGTTCTTTGGGCGCACCCGACACGCCCTTCCCGCTTCTTCCTTATGATTTTTTCCTTTCACTTCTTTCTATGAAAATTTCGCATGCTCTCACCCCTCTCCTTTATTCTTCTATCTCCATCCATCTCCCATTTGTGTGTACTCCTTGTGCATTCGATTTTCTTCTCTGGTTGTTACGCATCCATATTGCATGCACCTGATGAATTACAATTCATTTTTCTAAGTCCCTAGCATGTTATCTTTTGTGCATACCTTCCTTCCTAAGATTAGTGCATCCCTTTGCACACACTCATTCCCCTTTCATGTCATTTCTTGCACACTTTCCATGCGTACTTGATCCTGCGCATCCTTATCTTATGTGCTCCATTACCTTGCACATTTACATACCTTTACAAATATGCACCTTTTCTTCCCACTCCTTGTGTACTCTCTCATGTGCTCATAGAAATTATTAATTATTATTTCTTGCACCTTCTCGCTCCCCTCACATGCACTAGTTTGTAAGACTTTCTTCATAAGTCACCGGGTGACACATTTCACTCCTTATAACTTATCACATGAAGTGCACAACATGTAACCTCGTTAGAACATGAAAATTGCATGTTAAACCCTTATGACAAATGAATGCACCACATATGGAAGAAAAAGACAAAACAAACAAAAATTCAACTAAATCCTTCATCCGATCAGTCGTGACACATGTCTCGTGTGTTCATATTTTACTCGTAGGTCTTCAAATCGCCATAAATTCTACTACAGAGCTTAGATTTTGGCACACCTAGTGTTGTTGGAAAACTGTTGATGTGGGATACACATTAGACTATTCAAAATCAGATTTTGGTTTAGTAGGTAGATAACAGGGAAACATGACTCAGGTCATTAATGCACACATCCATTTGACTCAACCACCCATATTTGATCAGATTTAGTATCCTTCCTTCTTGTACAAGTTTAGATGACATAGGGAGGTGGATCTAACAATTACTACAAGTAGTTTTGTAGACATTCAATGTGGGTTGTTGGTGGTTGGATTTGAAAATCTGAGTTTCCCTCTTTCTTTTTCCCTCCTCTTCTCTCCTTCTTCTATATATTGTGGAATAATGCTCATTTGTAAAGTTTGGACCCTCTTGGTTTGCTAAGAGAATTGTTCCTTGGAATTTTGAGTTGTAGGCCTCAAATTTGAGCCATTGCATGTAGATCCTTGCCTCTTTCATCTCCTCAGAATTGATTGTGCATCACTTAGAAGTAATAAAAGTTATATTTTATGGCTATCTTTTACCCTAGTTTGAATTTTATTTCATCTTCTTGCCTTCTTTTACATTGTTGATCTACCGTACATATATTATGTCTCTTATTGCGAGGATTTCGTTTGTTGTGCTCCATGAAAGCAAGTGAGTGAGTGTTGTTTCAAACTGTGGCATGTTTTCTTTCCCTCCATGTGCGTGATCTCCCTTGTTTTCACTTATCTGAGAGTGTTCATCCCCCTCTTTTTGGTGCTATCACCTCCCTCACCTTAGGTTTCCCTTTCATGCATCTCCTTCTCACCCCGGTCTCTTGGAATCATAGAGTAGTGTTAAGTAGGTGTATTTCCTTCCTAGGAGTAGTTTTAGTAGTAGAAATATGTAGAGGAAGATGGAATTATTCGTAGGTCTGTCTCAAGTGTAAGTACCACAACTTGGAGATAGTCCCATGTTGCCTCAAATCCTAGTTCATCCTGATCTAGGATGGGTGCAATTTTGAGCTTCAACAATTTTTGGCACACATGGTGGGAAAAGTTTAAAGAGTTATACATCTTTATTTTAGAAAGTTTGATGTGTTCTTGTTGAGATCCAACCTTTAGAGGCTTGTTTTAACACATATGGTGACTCCAACATCTAGAACCAATGATTTGATTAGCATGTTTTGGGCCCTTGAAATATCAACTAAGTTCAAAAAGGGCGCATAGGTGCACAAGGTTAAAAAAGAACACAAGATAAGGCGTGCAGGGAAGGGTTCAAGTAGGGTTTTGGTAGAACTCGGGATGCACACCCGCGGAGCAGAATCTGAGACTTAGCCATTTTTGACCTATCAGTAGGACGTGAGAAAAACGTGACCCGAGTAGATAAGGTGCCGACTAGCGACAAGGTGGCTTTGGAAGGAATATACTCTGTGGTAGAAGCTTCTAGAAGGACATCATGGCAAGGAGTGGTGAGCTCAGGCATGGAGGAGCATGCACCCATGGAGGACCACATTTAGACACTTGGTGACAAATCTGAGGCCGCAGAAGAATGAGTTGGCAGTTCAGGAAGGCTATATATACAAGCACCTGCAGAAGTAAAAAGAGACAAGAGGAGAAAGGAAGAAAGTGGATAGAGGGCGGAGCTCTGCAAAAATACTGCAAGGACTCTATTAGCTTGGGTAAATAAGTGTAGGAAAGGATGTATCAAGGGTTTGGGGGTTATAAATTTTCTTTTGAGAGCCTAGCTATATGAATCCAGTTACAATGCATGACTACAGTCTCCCTTCTGTGACATTCTGTAATGGGCCTAATGAATGTAATAAGGTTACTAGTTTATGTGAATACGAACATTAATGGTTCCGATGTATACATCCTTCTTCATAGATCTTTTTCATTTATATTTACTGAAACCGAGTATGAATGCTTGTACAACTTCCTTTCTATTTTGGTGTAAGTTCTATAATATGTTAAGCACTTTTCTGCTCTGGAATGACTGCAAGGATCTAAAATCCGTTCGATCTCTATGGTGCTTGTATGTCTTATTTCCTCTCAAATATCTTAAAATCATATCATATATGATGTTTCCCACTAAAATCACATAAAGGACAGAGACTTGGTGCCCCTAATGTGTGCCTCGGGTGAGCATCCAGTGCCCATTGGGTGATATGCCGATGCGCGTGGGGTTTCCCTATTCTTTGATGGGTGTAAAATGACTACATCTTGGTTCCGTTGCTGGGACCTCTTTTCAAAGTTGTAGTGGGACATGACATACATCATGATCTGTGTAATGAGTGATGATAGAGCATTTAACTTTGGAAAGTGTTGAATCATGGTTCAAGAGCACGGAGGATGAATTTTCTCAGAGATTCAGCACTGGATTTGAGTTTGATGCATGTAGATGGGTAGAAGAGAACCTCTACCATGATTTGTATGAATTTTTTTCTATTGCTTCCCATTTAAACTATATGAATGGATCTCAGCATATGCGTCTAGATCAAGTTGGTATTATAGATCATGCACGTGGACCCAAGAGGAATACTAGAGGTTAGTAAGATGTAGATATGACGTGGACTCATGCTTGTGATCATTGGTAGAAGGGAGTGCTAGCTAGATACACTCAAATACACTATTTCCACATATTCTTGTCTAGAATTTACTGAGTTTGAGTTCTTGAGGGAGCCCAGAGGATCATTTCTACATGTTATTCCTTTGGCAATGAAGATATTGATCATGACCATGAGTTTAGAGGCATTTCCAATGGTCGGATAAACCATTTTGAGTGCTGGGCAAGGAAGATAGGGTGGAGGAAGATGGAAAATATTATGATGAAGAAAGAAAGGGAGGAGATATGGCTCAAGTATAGTGAAGCACGTGAAAGGGAGATTGCTAGAAAACACAAGGTTACAAGTGTGATGGATCTATAGAGGCAGACGTTACGGGAAGGAGTTGAGGTTCATGTGGAGGACATGGAACTTGAGCAGTCTATGTTACCCTATCTTGGCAAGTGCGTAAGAGAGACCCCTTCGGATTCTGATGAGAGTTCATCACATAGAGAGAGAAGAGTCATTGGCATGTATCTAAACCCACCTAGTGACCAAACCCTAGTGCTTGGTTTTCTAGATCAAGGAAGGAGTATTGTTGACCTAGTTGGTATCAGTGGAAGTGACAGATCTGCACCTAGGAGATATAATTTTTCATTTCCCACTTCTATGGCTACACATATTCTAGTATTCGAGAGGAATTTTTGGACAAGGATCAAGTACACAAGCCTTCAATCTCACATCTAGGAGTGTTGGGGGTACACTAGTGGTAGTGGGGCATTATCACAGACCATCAACACGCAGTTCAATGGAACCTTGGGGACCCTTGGCATGACCACTACAGGACCTGGTGGACTTGGTGGGTTAGGAGGAATAGGACCTGTGGATCCGGTGGCTCGGGAGACATAAGACCTAGTGGATCTGGTGGATCCAGGGATGGAGGAAACACCGAGAGGGAACCAAGGCTCTAGCTCAGGAGGAAAAGGGCCCCAGCCACCCCCTCAAGTCTTCTTTGAGATGTCTTTACATTTTCTAGATTACATAGGTATTGAAGATGTTGCAGAACATGTTCACAAGTGTGAGATGCTATGGTGCACAAAGGGGATCACAACCCCAGTGGAAGGCTAGTCAGTTTGTAACAACGTTGCAAGGGCATGCGCATAGCTGGTATAGGAAATATGACCCTCATCAAATGGTGGTGGATTATACTACTTTAAAGAATGCCTTCTTGGCAGAATTCCAAATCTCGAATTTGAACAAAAGAGCATCAACGCCTCAAGGAGATTAAAGAGGAAATGATGGAGAGTGTGTGGGAGTATGATGCATGGTTCAAGACCCTCCTGTAAAAATTTTCATATGACATTCACCCTTCATAACATGCTCAATGGTTTGTTGGGGGGTTGATAAATCTTTTAGAAGAG
This sequence comes from Taxus wallichiana var. yunnanensis, assembly GCA_018340775.1. Classification (NCBI taxonomy): domain Eukaryota; kingdom Viridiplantae; phylum Streptophyta; class Pinopsida; order Cupressales; family Taxaceae; genus Taxus; species Taxus wallichiana. Next base: position 958,562,099 of record CM031237.1, read on the forward strand.
CTTTATCTCATAAAACTTTCACAGACCCGCGAGGTGTTAGAAGCTGCTCTGCACCGAGGCTATTGGAAGTGTTGATCATCTGTGTAGCCCATTCTGAGGCTCAAATTGCTGCTATGGCTAAGAAACTGGAGAATTTGTTTGTGAACTTAGCCCATGATATTCGCAGATGGTACATGGTGTACAAATTATGAAGTGGAGGGGCATGTCAAGTATAGTTACCCCCAGGAGGATGATACGTAACGTGATAAAGAGACTGTGAAATTTTTCATGGGGACCATGATGCAAGTAGATGTCCCTTGTTACAACACACAATTTGGAAGAATGTGTCTTGCTATTGTAAGATTTGTACCTCTACGACCCATGATACTAAGGATTGTAGGCTTATTGACCAGATCCATGAGGCCATTGATCATGGGGTGCACCAAACCAACATTGCCAGTAGTTCTAAAGGTGATGATCACCGTTATGAGGAGCACGCAGATGAAGGCATGCGCGGAATGAGATTTTGTGGAGTATTCCATGGTTGTGGTAATTGTGGAGGAGGAAGAAGTGAGTTCCCACGTGGAACCTATTTTAATTATGGGTCTACAAAGCATTACAAATGAGAGTGGCTAGACTTGTTGCAGTGATCATGGTGCAGGAAGAAACATAAGTATGAGAAGTTCCTTGAGTTGTTTGAGCACATGAATCAGTAGCACCAGAAAGACAAGGGCACCGCTTCTGAATGGTAAGCATTAAGAAGAAAAACACATAATGGATGCCATGGGTGACATGTGATATGGGTTTGGAATCATTATGGTAACAACAAGAGAAGAGGCTGCGTGCACAAAGGAAATACCAAGGCAAGAGAACCTAGTTTCATGGGAAGACGTGGTATATGGGAAGTACCCAGAGCCTGCGCATCAAAAGGAGGTATATCAAGATACCATGGACGTCATTCAAAGTTTACAAGGAGAAATATAGTGTCTAAAGGAGTAGTCCAGGAGGGAGGAGCAAAGAAGGAAGGTCGAGGCATTAAGAGATGACCTGGATAAGGTCAAGGAAGTATGTAAAATGCTAAGGCAAGAGAATATTATTCCCTTTTTAGGAGCATGTTTGAGAGAGAAGGTACCATGCTCCAAACAAGAGTGTGAGAGGCATGTCTTAAATGCAAACCTTCCCCCTGACGGCTTACTTGACTATGATAGGGAGATCACATTAAATGCGGTCGTGGATGGATGGCTCCTTAGTAATATCCTCATTGACATAGGCGCGGAGGTCAATGTTCTCACATTGGATGCATGACATCAGATGGGAAGGTCTACATTATAGCCATCTTTGAATGTGTTGTATATGGCAAACAAAATGAAGGCAATTCCCATCGTTGTGTTAAAGGATGCAACTATCACCATTTAGGTAGCAAAGTTTACTAGGGACTTCAAATTCTTTGTGCTCATCGAGGTAGACAATTTCCCAACACTGCTTGGGTGCCCATGGTGTTATAAGAACAATGAGGATCTTCACAACAAGGGGTACATAAGCTTTGAAAATGAGGAAGAATAGGTCATCATACCCCTGGCCGATGGGAAGTCAACACCCCGTATTGAATCTTTGGGAGAAGAGATTCTCGGATAGAATATATGTGAAATTAATCGGGGATCAGAGATAATCCATCCTACTGATGGAATTATCCAATTTGAGGATGCTCAGTCGGTAAGTGACACCACTAGTCTAGCATGTGATAATTGGGTGCATGGAACCTATGAGTTGATCGGATGACATTTAAGAGGATTGGTGACAAAGGTGAAAAAGGCATGCATAGTCCGGTGCCTAGGAGGAAAGGAGCTACCTAAGTACTCAGGAGGAGCCTCCCCTGAGGTATTTTAGAAGATGGAAGCTCAGTGGAAGGAGGAAAATGAAAGAAGGGGGATGTTAAGTTACGTCCTACTAGGAACTGCTACACGTTGGTGGGAAATGCATCGGGATAATCTCTTGGAATGACACGAAGTGAGAATTTCCTTCTCTGTTCATTTCTCTAGAAGCAACATGCCCACCACCATCAAGGACTACCATGGTAAGGAGCCCACCTCTTTCCACATCTAAGCATGTGAGAGGGTCTGGAGAGGAGGTATGGAAGCTTTGCCACCATCCCTTTGGGTACATAAACTATATTCTACACTACAGGGTTACGTGCACACATGGTACATCCACTCTGAGACATGCCACCAAATAGGGAATTGGCAAGAACTAGCGGCTGATCTCGTCCAAGCATTTGAGTATCGAAGCACCAAACCATTGGTGGATAAGGCATTGTAGGAGATCAAGCACCTTATGATGGGGATATTACCGGACGAGAAGATAGGCTCTTTGGAGTTGCTAGGTGAACCTATCCGGAGGTGCGCTTTGAGGCAAAAGACATAGAAGAGATATAGTTTGAGCACGCATGTGCAGAGAAAGAAAAAGGCAAGATGGTCTATGTCATAGACGGTGAAGAGATGGAAAATTTAGAGGTTAACCATTCTCTAGGCTTGCGAAAATTGATGGATAATGCTAATGAAAGTACACACACCTATCATGAGCCTTTAAAGACAAAAGAAGGTTAATAGTGGGATGAAGGTAGAACCCAAGGAAGGTATCATTGGAGATTATTGGTCGAGAAGGAAGTCTCAAAGATCATTGATATTTTGCATGATTTTGAGGATTTATTCCCGCGTAGGTATCATGAACTCAAAGGCATTCACCATTCCTTGGGGAAAATGAAAATTAAGTTGAAGGAAGGTGCATGCCTAGTTTGGAAGAGACCATTTCAAATGAATCCTAACCAACGCGTGAAGGTAAAGGAAGAGATAGACAAGATGATAGTGTCGGGAATCATAGAGACTGTGGAGGAGTCGAGTGTATATGTCTAATGGTGATTAGTATCAAAAAGGAAGGAAAGATAAGGATATGTGTTGATTATAGGGATTTGAATGCAATGTGTGTCATTTATCCCTTACCAACCCCATGTTCATTGAATAAATCTTGGAAGGAGTGGCAGGGCGTGAAGTCTACTCTTTCACGGATGGGTTCTCAAGCTATCACTAGGTGAGGATTACAAAGGAAGACTAGAGAAAGATAACCTTCACCACCAAGTGGGGAAGTTTTGCCTATATGGTCATGCCTTTTGGGTTGAAGAATGTGCTTGTTGTATTCTCACGCATTGTAGTGTAGGCCTTCCAGACTTCATCCACAAGTTTCTCCAAGTCTACCTTGATGATTGGACCATGTATGGACTGGTCAAGGACCATTGTGACAATCTAAGGTTGATGTTTGAAAGGTGTTGGCAGTTGAGGATATCCCTCAACATCAAGAAGTGTGTATTTTCTACCCCGTTTGGGACCCTATTGGGACACATCATATGCAAAGAAGGCTTGCTAGTGGATCCTGCCAAAATTATAGTGATTGTGGGATTGGGGAGCCAACTAGTCAAAGTGCAAAGGTGCAGGTTTCTTGGACATGCGGGCTACTATCGGAAGTTCATCAAGGGGTATGCCAAGATCATCGTGCCTTTAGAAGAGTTTCTCAGACATAAAAGTGCCTTTCATTGGGGAGAGGCATAGCAGAAGGAATTCGACACATTGAAGGATAGGCTTGTCACCGCGCCTATATTATGTTTCCCCTCTTGGGATAGGCCCTTCCATGTTCATGTGGATGCCTCAAATGGCCATTGGGGTAGTGCTTGCATATCCTGGTGAGGGAATTGTTGATCACCCCTATGCTTTGCAAGCAGGAAGTTGACACCAATAGAATAGAATTACACTATGACTGAGTGTGAAGCATTGTCAATGATCTACGTGCTTCATAAGTTTAGAAAATATCTGCTGGAAAATCCCTTTGTATTTTACACTGACCACATGGCATTAAAATATTTGGTGAACAAGCTCGTCCTATAAGGGCGCATATGTCGGTGGGTGCTATTATTTCAAGAGTTTGAGTTCACGGTAGTTGTGAAGCTTGGAAAGAGTAATTGTGGACCTGATCATTTATCAAGAATTGATTTAGGGGAGGATGTGCAAAGCATTGAAGAGACTATGCTAGATGCGTAACTATTTAGGTTGTGGCGTGCGCCCTCGGATTTGGAGGAAATTGCAGTATTTCTAAAGGAAGGTGTGGCGTTGGAAGGGATGAAGACCTTGGAGAAAATAAGTTAGCTATACGTGCCATGCCTACATGTTAATTAATGGAGACCTGTACAAAATGGGCCGTGATGAGGTTCTGTGCCGATGCGTGCTAGAGCATGAGCACGTTGCTATAATAGAAGAAGCACATGGTGGGATTATAGGAGGAAACTATGTGGGAAATGCAACTACGTGGAAGATTCTACTCATAGGGATTTGGTGGGAGACCATTTATCAAGATTGCATAGAGTTTTGTAAGGCCTCGTGACCATTTCCAGCGCCTTAGAAAACCTAGAAAGAGGGATGAAATGCCCTTGCGACCAATACCAAGTGCGGAACCATTTGAGAAATGGGTGGGCCGTTGAATTTTTCTGGACCAATCTCACAAGCAAAATATGAAAGGATTAGTTCACGGTATATCATTACTTACACTAATTATTTGACGAGGTGGGCAGAGGCAACGCCCACTAAGGATTATACCACAACTATAGCTGTTAGATTTTTATGGGAGAACATAATCAATAGGTATGGATGCCAATTGAGCTTGACAAGTGATAGAGGTACACACTTTCTCAACGAAATGGTTAGGATTCTATTATCAGAATTCATGGTGGCCCATCACAAGACTACTCCCTATCACCCTCAAGCAAATGGAACTACTGAGGTGTTTAACAAAATACTTAGTCACACGTTGACTAAGATCTATGATGTTGGTAGGTAGGATTGGGATGATAAAGTATCAGCCATTCTTTGGGCATACAAAACAACCTACAAAAGGTTGAATAAGGCCACACCATTTCAGTTGGTGTTTGGCGCAGAGGTTGTCTTACCAGTTGAGTTTATGTTACCTTTGCTACGTATAGCACATGCGGGAGGGTTGGATGATGAACAAGTGTTGGAAGAGAGAATTGATGAAGCTGGATGAAATATGATCACTAGCCAGGTGGAGCTAGACAACTAAAAAATCAAAACAAAAGGCATGACATGATCACCACATTAAGAACAAGAAGTTTGAGGTTGGGCAGATGGTGTTGCTGTATGATTCAAAGTTTCGTGCCACCCTGGGAAATTAAAGGTCCATTGGTTAGGTCCCTATATAATCTTGTACATCCTTGATTTAGGTGCGTGCCAGTTATAAGCACTGGATGGAACGAAATTTCCTAGACACTTCAATGGGAGTAGGTGAAGCCTTATTATAAATAAGGCTTCTTGGTGTTTATAAATAAGGTAGTTTTGCCAGATAGTTTAGAATTTCCTTTATGCATTTCCTTTCTTGTGTTTCCCTTTCACGTTGTTGTTTTGTTTTATGCCTTGGGTGCCAGTAACCTTGTTACTTTTTTAGGGTTTTGAATGCACAGAGGACTGCACATTGTTTTAATGTGGGGTGGAGTAATGTGAAGGAAAGTGTGGGTAAAGTGCCAAGGAGGATTGTGTTGGAAAGCTTGGTCGAATGTGTTGAAAGAGGTACATGAAAGAAAAGGTGGAAAAGGATGGTTGGTGTCAAGATAAGGCTACTTTCAAATCCCACGTATAAAGGAGGAAGAAGCGTAAAAACATGAGGTAGGTGAAAGAAAAAATCATGACAGAAGAAGTGCCTTCGCACCGATGACATGTGTGCAAGAGTCTCCTGTCAAGATGGATTGGTTGCATGCCAGAAGGTTGGAAGATTATCCGTGCAGGGTTAGGTGCGTGAGTTAGGGTGCAAAAGTCGCTTTGTTTGAAAAATCCACATTAAATGTTAAAAGTATGGTGGTAGGTGAAGTAGCATTTAATGCTTAAAAATGGGAAAAACTATAAATAGAGGTTTGGACATTTCATTATTCACTTTGTGAATACAAAGAGAAGAGATTTTGTGAACTAGGGTTTCCAGAGTTGATCCGTGTGAAGAAAAATTGCAAGAATTTGAGTGTGAGTGACCAGTTTGGATTTACAAACTAGAAAGGAAGTGATTCACGGGCATGGGAAGAGTTGTGGAGAAGTGTCATCTGGTGAAAAGAGATTCCAGTTAGGGTTTGGTATCTAGGGCATGGGTTGAAAAGAGTTTCTTCTCCAGTTTGAGATTTGAACTTGGAAAGGGGTAGTAAAACAAAGTAAGTGAAAGAAGTTGAAGTGTTAATATAAACAATGGCACCCAAGAAACCAATTGGCACACCTAAGAAGGGAAAGGGCAAAGGAAAAGGCAAGTAACAAGAAATTGTCATTAGTATAAATGAAGAGTGGTATACATAAATGCAAGATTACCTAGACAATGTATTACTTGGGTGAGAGTGGGAGTCCCATTTAAGAAAAATGGCAGTAAATTATTACAATCATTGATCGAGCACGATCAAGAAGGAAATGGTGCTGGAGTTAGTGCGCCTGACGAATAAAAGGACACTAGAGGGTTTTCCCATCTATAATGATGAGGTAAAAGTGAAGTTGGAGAAGTCAGGATTATTGCAACTCTTTGAGTTGCCCTACTTTGGAAAGCCTAAGCACCTATATCAATGGTTGATGTTGCGTGTGCATGAAGATTACTTTCACTTTGCGGGGCGCAATATGCTCATTACCCTCAAATTTGTTTCACATTTCATAGGCCTCATCTGTGAAGGAGAAAGTTTGGAGGACAACCTATGTGACAAGGAGGCAATTAAGGAAATCGTCATTGCTTATGCATACAAAAAGGGGTCAAGGTACTTTGATATCACAGACATCAAGGACCCGATGATGAAGATGGCCGCATGCGACTTATGAAAAAGCTAAATGGCCGGAGAAATGGACCCAGGTAAATAAGTCCTGGTTGAATGTTTGCAGGAGGATTTCAGAGGGCACCATCTACAACCTGTTTGCATACATCACGGATAAGATTGTCATCAGCAACATGTAAGAAGGTGATAAAATCCTCTTTGGTAATGTCCTGTTAACCATTGTGTTCTTAGAGATTGGAGTGCCGGATGCAGTGGACAAATTCATGTGGGAGTACCTTGCTGAAGACCCTTCACTGCGAAGAGGTTTGAGAAGTACACCTATGATAGTATGATGGCCATGCACAAGGCATGCCTGGAGAAGTGGTATACACACCTAAGGAACGTGTTCAGGGTGGAATGGAGGATCCCTGAACAACTACCAGTGACCACCAAGGGAGAAGCCGAGTTTTCTGTGTACTAACATTTCTGCCTTGGTAGATTTAAATTGATAGATGAGACATGGAGCCCATGGTGCAAGCTCCCTTTTTCCTTCACAGCTCAACACTTCCAAGTGGGAGTGAACAGGTTCAAAGAATCCAAGAAGTTAAAGTTGGACCTTGGTAATCTAGATCGGGACCACATAGAAATGTGCAAAGGGTTGGTCTACCCCAAAAAGTGTGCATACATGGAGAAGTACGTATTGCATGAGGTCCAAATGGTGAAATCCATGAATTTTCCCATTGCAGGGAGGGTCTCATGGGTGCGAGTGTACCTCCACATAAGACCCAAATTTGAGAAGGGTGCATATCTGGAGAATGAGGTGTCCATACCGAGGACCCAACTGGTAGGAAGAGACCCGTGCCCAAACAGGAGGAAAAAGAACCAAAGAAGAAAGTACCAAGTGTAGTGGATACACGGCAATAGGTACCCCTGGGACAAGTGCCAGAACAAGTATGTATTCGTGTAAGAAAAATTCCATAGTCAAAGAGAAGACCCCGAGCCGAGAAGCCTTTTAGACAAGGAGTCATCGGAAGAAGAAGAGACATAGTCACCTACACCGGAATCCCCGATTAGGAAGAAGTAGAAGATGATAGAGGAGTCAGATTCTGAGTACACTGAAAGTTTGAGGGCCTACCAGGGTGAAAAGGATGATGACGATGAAGAAGATGATGATGAGGAAGATGAGCCTAAGGTAAATCAAGAACAACCTGTGTTCAAAGTGTACATGACTCGAGAGGAATGAGAAGGAGAGAATGATGAGTACATCTTTGCGTGGAGAAAGGGCAGCCGGTCCCCGAGATAAGGAAGGGAGTAAAGAGGTAAACAAGGTGGTGGAAAGAGAGGCTGAGAAGATCATTGAGACCTTGGTGGAAGAGGAGTTGGAATGCAACACTGAGCTAGTGATGAATGAGGATAAGGTAGAGAGCGTGGAAAAGGAACACGGAAGAAATGGAAGTCCCACTTTAATCAGAATATTTCTAAGGGCACGTGCATGGGAGGAAAGCGTGGAGGAGGAGAAGCTAAGGATGGGTTATAGTGATGACCCTAACAAAGTGTTGTGTGCGCAGCTTCCAAAGCACAGCCCAGTAGAGGAGCTCCTAGCAATGTCATCATTTGACGAAGAGGGCACGTACCCCAGGACAAGGAAGATGCTCTCTTGGGCGTTTGAGTCCCATATTGATGAGCCGTTTTGAAATATACTAAGGGGAAATCATACAAGTACCAGAGTCTAAGGGAACAAACCCCTTGGTAAATTCCCAACAAAATGCTCTCGGATGAGCAGTTATGTAATGCGCTAAACAAGGTCGTGGTCGAGACCGAGGCTAGGCTCTTCAGAAGAAATGACAGAGTAATATTTCTAGAGGAAAAGCTAGAAAAGAAGGAAGAGGAGCTGGCTGAGAAAACTAAGGGCTTGAAACAAGAAGAGTTGATCAGTGCCCAGTTGTAGCATGAGTTAAAGGATGAGAAGGCTAGAGTGTGTGAAGTATACAAAAAGGTGGAGTCCATTACAGATGCAATAGTGTTGAAGCATCTGGACCTAGCGCCTCCTGCGTAGAAGTATGGATCTTCCTAGAATTCCTAGAGGACTTAACAAGAATCCTCACCATGGAGAGGTAGCCGCTAGCCTTGGAATCTACAGAAGAAGTGGCCACATTTAGAAAAGGAGGATAAATTGAAATTCATGGTGCTCATAGCTAAATACAACAAGGTCCTTGCTGATGTAAAGATTACTTCTTGAACTACGAGGCTATGTCTAACAATCACGCAAACAGAGACAAAGTGGCAAGCATGCTTGGTCCCAATGATGAAGCAAAACTTAAAGAGTTCTAGGAGAAGAACAAGGGGAACAAAGCAAAGTGAGAAAAGATCCTCACCGAGGTAGAAAATAAATTAGAAGCTATTGAGGCCTTACGGGGCTCAGTTAAAAACCAGCTAAAGGAACTATACCCAAGATTACACAAAGGATAGATGTGTTGGAGGATATAGGCAAGGAGTTAGAGAAAATTATTGACACCATGAGCGCACAAGGGGATGGGCTGGGTTTTGATCAGGTGAGCACCTTAGTAGGTGATCTTTTCCAGAGAGCACAGAATGAGGTTGATGCCTGGAACAATCTGGAGGCCGACTTACAGAAGAACTTTCCTCTCTTATTGCTTTAAGTAGCATCATTCCCCATTCTTCCTTTTTTTCCCATTCTTTGTCCCCTTTATTCTTTTTCCAAGATGTTAAGTCTTTGTGTATTCTTTATTATTTGAGGAAGTTTTTGAGGGTGGAGAACAGGTAAAGTGTGGGGTGATGTTGGGCCCCTGAAATATCAACTAAGTCCAAAAAGGGTGCATAGGTGTGCGAGGTTGAAAAAAGCGCACAAGATAAGGTGCGCATGGAAGGGTTCAAGTAGGGTTTTGGTAGAACCTAGGATGCGTGCCCATGGAGTAGAATATGGGACTTAGCTGTTTTTGACCTATCGGGTAGGATGCAAGAAAAAAATGTGAGCCGAGTAGATAAGGTTCCACTGACAGGTGGTGCTCGGAAGGAATATACTCTGCGGTAGAAGCTTCTAGAAGGACATCATGGTAAGGAGTGGTGAGCTTAGGCTTGAGGAGCATGCACCCATGGAGGACCACATTCAGACACTTGGTGATAGATCTGAGGCCACAAAAGAATGATTTGGTAGTTTAGGAAGGCTATATATATAAGCGCCTGCAGAGGTAAAAAAGGAGATAAGAGGAGAAAGGAAGAAAGTGGATAAGGGCGGAGCTCTGCATAAATACTGCAAGGACTTTGTTAGCTTGGGTAAATAAGCATAGGAAAGGATGTATCAAGGGTTTGGGGGTTATAAATTTTCTTTTGAGAGCCTAGCTATATGAATCTAGTTATAATGCATGATTGCGGTCTACCCTTCTATGACATTCTGTAATGGGCCTAATGAATGTAATAAGGTTACCAGTTTATGTGAATACAAACATTAATGGTTATGATGCATACATCCTTCTTCATAGCTCTTTTTCATTTATGTTTACGAACTAAGTATGAATGCTTTACAAATTCCTTTCTATTTTGGAGTAATTTCTATAATGTATTAAGCACTTTTCTTTCTAGAATGACTATAAGGATCTAGAAGTTGTTCTGAGCTCTATGGTGCTTATATGTATTATTTTCTCTCAAATCTCTTAAAATCAGATCATAGATGGTGTTTCCCACTAAAATTGCATAAAGGAGAGACTCGGCACTGCTGCGTATTCCTCGGGTGAGTGCCCAATTCTGCTGGGTGATAGGCCAATGCGCACGGGGTTTCCTATTCTTTGATGGGTGTAAAATGACTATAGCGTGCCTTTTCATAAAAAATAATGCGATCGGGAAAATCATGCTTACAAGACACATGTAGAAAAAAGTAAAGCATCTAGTACGATAAGCATATTCAGGAATGCACATGGAACATACACACGTAAACATATGTAGTAGAAGCGCAAGAAAACAAAATGGTTGTGCGCACGTGAGCCAAGAAGATGCAATAGAAGGTGAAACGAGACACACACAGAGAGTATGCACTTTTCAATATTTTACTAAGTTTTGGTATGTGACTTAGTAACATCTAGCCTTTGGAGGCTATTCTAAGAACATTTGACAACTCCATTGATTCAATAACCCATTATCTCATCCAAAGACCTTTCCCTTCATTCTTTCATCCATTTATTCCCTTCCTTTGAATCTTCCATTCATCTACATATTTCCACTTTGTCCATGGCTATTCATGGTTCTCTTCCATTCTATCATTTTATTTCCCTCCCCTCTATTTGTAGTAGTGGGATGATATCCCCAAAAAAACCCTGATAAATTTTCCTCTCTTTCATGGAAATGGAGATAAATATCCTATTGATCACATCTAAGACATAGTCAACCACTGTTCCATTCACAATGCCAATGAAGAAAATGTTTTCCTCAATTCTTGTTCTATCATTCAAAGGAAGAGAAAAAGATTGGTTCAACAGTTTGGATCCACAATCTATTTCCACTTGGGATCATTTGGGAGAAAATTCTACAACCAGTTCAAGGAGAATGAAGGCGTCATTTTCCTCATGGAGCATCTCAACACAATACATAGCGCCTCAAAAAATATGTCTTAGACTTCAACATTAGGTTCACAAGGAATTGACACATTCATCAAGATTTTAGACCCTCGCAAGGTATGAAATTCTTGTATTATCTAAGGTCCTTAGATGATGATTTAGTTGTATTGATCCAATATTTAGGAGGAAAGACTCTTCCTCAAGACTTTTACATTGCCATATTAGCTGAGAAGAGTCTCATTAAGGATTTCAAAAGGAAACCCATCCCTCTTGCACATGCTCCCATTCCTCTTTCTCCCATCCTTCCATCTTCTTCCAAATCCTCTGTGTCTGACTTTGTGATTAACAAAAAACCCCTCACTTAAGTATCATCCCCAACTAGTCTCATCATGTTTGATGATTGTATAACTATTGAATAATGGTACGAATCTAAAGAGGAGGATAAGATTGCAAAAAATGAACAAATGAGGGCATCTGCTTTAAAATAAAGTCGAGTTAGACTCAAAGGTTGCATTTTGGAGAAATGATAGTTATTTGTTGAGGTAAAACAATGCGTAACCCAACCTACAAACAATCTCCTTCAAATGGACAATCTGCATGAGGATCCCATATGTGGGATTGAACTTCAAATAAATGGGAAAAACATAAGAATAAACCCATGCCTAATCGGATATTTAGCTAATTTGGCCAAAACCAGATTTGTGATTCGTCATGTTTATTTCAAAACATGAGGTAGAGCTTTAGCACACCAAAGGTCAACAAAAATTCCTTCCAGACCCAAATGCAGAGCAAATAAAGGAGGTATTTGTTTTGTTTGTTGTTGATACTTTGAAGAGAAGGGTGGAAAAAAAATCCAAAACAAATTTTCACTCTTATTAAAGACCATGTTCGATGCAAATCAATTACATCATCTTAATTTGTAAGGAAAGGCAATTAATTCTCTCCTATATTAGGATTTGTGTAAGCTACCTTTTCTTCTAGTTAGAATGAGGTTAATGTAAGATTATTTTCAAAGAAATAATTCTCTTGCGCATAGTATATCATGTTTCCCCTTAGAACATGTATGATTTTCAAAATTTTGTACATAGTTCTTTCCTTACGCGTGCCCTTTTATTGTTTCTAGATGGTCGGTCCATGTGATCACAAGTTCAAAGAGGCTATGTTTCAGCTCACTAGAACTTTTCAGCAATCTTGCACATAGTTTTAAACTCTCATAAATTCAAGTCGAGAATATATTCATGAATGATAGTAGCAGTCTTGCTTAGAGTTCGAAATTATTTCAAGTGAATTTAAGGGTGTTTCTTTAAGTTGAAAATTAAAATTCATGTTTTTTCGGATTGAATCCATGCCCAATGGATGCTTGAAGGCCGAGTGATCTCTCATATGGCCTCTAAAGTTTCCAATTTGTTTTCCAAAATAAATCCCTAGTTAGTTATTCCACAAGCCTTTACCTACACATTTTCATACCTTTGAAAATCTGCACATTTTATTCCCACTCTTAATAGTTCCAAAAACTAATTAACTAAAACTAACAAAATATCATCATGCTAAGAGCTTAAAGAGACTAACTACCAACATTATGCATTAGAACTTGAAATGGAAATCAAACTAACATGTTAAGCACTTGAATCTCTACTCTTTAGATTACCAAAACAAATGAATGAACCTAGATAGATCCATGGCAATCAAAGTTGATTGTTTGATCTTCAAGGGTTTGGGAATGAAGGCTCATCAAAATATGGCTACAAGACCATTTTGATTATCTCCATATGACCCAAAATCTTGGATGGATGAAATGCAAGAATGAGGCTATTAGCTCAAATGAAAGATGCTCTAAGATGAAATGCCTATAGTTTAGCTATATGCATGTAAGGTGTAAGTAGAAAGGTAGGAGGAGGGTTCTTTATATAACCCTCTGGATTGAAGGAGTTTACATCCTATTGTATGTGGGATAATAGCAAAGCTAGGTTAGTTATGGATAAACATGGTTTAGGAGTGGTTGAGTTTACTTTAGGAGAGTTTAATTTGTCCTCTAGTGACTCATGGGAGTTGAGGGGTTTATTGATTAATCAAAGTGATTAATTAATAGGTGTGCAAGCTTATAGAAGCTTTTTAGAGGAAAATTAGCATGATTTGTGGGGTGAAAGGGTTTAATCAAATAAATGATGATTTATTGATCTAGTAGAAGGGGAAGCTTAATTAATTAAGAATAATTAATTAATCTAGATAGAAAGGGGCTGATCAATGGAAGGTCGTTAATTGGCATATTTGTTGGATAGAAGAGTTAATTAACTAACGTAATGTAATTAATTAATGACGATAAAAGAGAAAATGTGTGATATTGATGATATGTCATCAATTTGTGGAAAGGGTATAATTAGTGTAATTTAAGTATTTAAATTGCTTGAGATAAATTATAGGTGTCTACATTTTCCCCTCTTTGGGGTGGCATAAGTGACACCACTTCAAAGATAGTAGACAGGTAAAATTTTGAAGGGATAGAAGAAAAATTAGTAGAAGTGAGAGATGCCCCTCGAGTGTCGATGGGGTGATGAAAGAAGATCGACGATCGAAAAAAGGTAGAAAATGGATAGAAGAATGGGTAGGGGCAGGATGCCCCAGGTGAATCAAAATAATAGTGTTGATAGGGAAATGATATAGAGGAAAATGAAGATGGCGAGAAAGGAATGAGCTTTCATCCATTGTGTTAAAAACAACTTTTGTGTCATCATATTGCCAAGGATCTACATCATCGGTCCTTATTAAAAATATAAGCATATGAAAAAAAGTAGAATGACATGAAAATCCATACTACGAACAATTTCCCATTGCTAAAAACACCAACTCAATGCAACATACCAAAATAATGCAATACGAGAAGGAAACAAGCTCATTTAATAGGAAACAAGTACAAACACACATACTCAAACCAACAATGGTCAAGACTATTGCACAAATGTTTTGTTATCAAGTTGAAGATCCCCAAATGTTCATGATTGATGACAAGGGTTAAAAATGATGCCCCTAGAAGGATACATGTGAGGGAAAAGGATGAAGGATGTATGGTCCAATGATAAAGCTTTGTGCGCAATGAAACAACATCGGCAACTCGATGTGCCCTAGAGTACCGACGAAGCAAGCAGCTAGCTTTGTAAATGGTTGTAAATCTGATGATCCATGAGTCATTTGATTTAGGAACACATGAAAATACCAACAAGATATGGAATAAATACCATGCATGTAAGACATGAGTTTCAACCGCTTGTTTACCCAGATGTTTTTACCCATTTTTGCAAATTTTTTGAATTTTTATAATTTTTAGGATTTTTTTAAGATTTTATGATTTTTTTTTTTGATTTTTTTTAATTTTTTAGGGGTTTTTTTCAAATTTTTACGGGAAGAAAGGAGAAAATAGGAGGTCACCTAAAAGCAAGAAAATTTCCCAGGAGAAGAAAAGCGCTGCAGTGTGCAAAAATATGCCCAACGTAGCGAGAAAGTAGTTAAAAATGATTATTTAATAAAAATAATCATCACGACGGAGAGAGGAAGTGTTAGAATGACCACATGGGGTCAAAAAATATGCCCCTAGGGCATCATGGTAGGTTAAAATGGCTAGATATACCCCTCTCGGGGGGGGGTAAACCATCGCGACAAGTTCATTTGCTACTGAGTGCTACCGAGTTTTTACCGTGTGAGTGATTCAAGAGCGAGTGGTGAGTGAGTGAGATGGCATGTGTCTAGAGATGATGGAGGAGAGCCGACATTGTTCAGGAGTACTATCGGGAGGAGGCCAACCCATCATTTGTGAGTGCCTAAACTCTTCTCATCAAATTCACATTTAATAACATTAATTAGGGTTAAATTAGGCATAAAAAATATGTACACACACCTAGGGGTGCGTAGGCGGTCATAGGGGCACGTACACATGTAAAAAATGTGTACACACATGCATACATGTCCAAATCATGTGTGTACACCCACGTACATGTCACATATGTGTGCACGTGCGTGTAGGCATCAAAACCCTAGCGTACACAAACTTAGGTCAAAACATGCATACGCCTTAGCGTATACACACAAACACACGTGTATATGCAAAAAAAAAGGCCATGTATACATGCTTAGAGATAGAACATAGAGAAATGAGAATATGTATGCCACTACCACATCTGTGCGTACATACAAGAAAAAATAGGTGTGTACATGCCCAAAAGGGTACGTAGGCAAAGAAAGAAGAAAATGTCATACCTTTAGAAGAAAAATGTAGGAGTTTTTTTTTTTTTTAGAGGAAAATGAGTAAATGAAATTAGTTGATTGAGGACTTATTTAGAAGAAAATAGAAGAAGATAGAAGAAATGTTAGTTCGACACATGTTGTGTTATTTTTTTTGCAGAGATGCCGACTTGCTTATACATACGAGAGAGTCATGCATGCTTGTCTCTTGTGGCCATAGAGGTGACCTTCTGGACACGACACATGACATAAGTGGATGATGGATGTTCTCCTGGAGGTGACTAGGTTAGCCCATGTGGTGAGGATGCCTTCTATTTCCTTTGGATCATGGTCTCTTGACAACTTTGGTGGAGTGGTGGCATAACGAGAGTTCAGTGCTTTTGACTCCCGATAGGGGAGATGACCATGACTCTCGAGGATGTTTGGTATTCTTCATGTGCCGATACATGGGAGCTCATTGAGTACATCAATAGAGAGGAGGACATTATGGATAGCTTGATTGAGGTTTTTGGTCGCATTGATATACCTCGTCGAGGGATGATGGTTCATTTGAACCGTTGCATATAGCCAATCCTAGTTTTCATTGCATGGTAGTTTATATGATGGCTCTTGTCAGTGGCATTTTTCTCACTGACAAGATAGGTGCCACATTTCCTCTTGGTTTGATTGGTGAGATAGGGTATATTCCATGGTGAGTGTTATTGTTGGGGCCAGTGCATTCTGGACACATTTGTATTGGGATCTACACCTCATTACTTACCATGGTCAGAAGACCATGGGTCCCGCTACATTATTACAGATTTGGGCATGGGACCATATTTTTGTTGGTCACCCCCATAGGTACTCTTTGAGTGTGGGATCCAGAGGAGCCATTAGTCATGGGATGGGCCTCCATTGGTGATGACCTCTCCATGGGCACCAGGGATACATATATATACTATCAGATTTTTCGATGATGTTCAACAACGTGACATAGTATGGCGGCCCTACCATCATTACCAATGGGTAGAGGATGCTCTTGAGCTCGACATAGCCATGGTTGAGCATTTCTTGATTAGCAATGGCTACATCATGGAGTTTTATAGGGTGGACAGGTGCCAGAGATAGTTTGGCATAACATAGGATGTACCCGGTCTTGATATGTGGTACACTGTACAGTGGAAAGCCGAGAGATTCGACATGGGCCCACCATTTAGCCCGATAGGGCCGAGGTAGTTTTGATGGGATGGTGCCACTGGTATGGGCACCCATGAGATAGATCAGAGATCCTGGGATCATGGCTGAGTATGGAGCTTGGTATCTGACAATTCTACCATGTCGGCTTACTATTCCACAGGCTTTATGGGATGTCAGAGTTAGGGGACCTTCTGATGATGAGCATGAGCCTTTACAGGAGGGTGATGATGATGAGGATGATGATGATGATGATGATGATTGATGGTGGTGGTGGTGGTGGGGAGGTCCTCCACCATTACCACAATAGAGAGAGAGAGACAAGTACCCATTGTCATTATAGACAGTACAAATGCCCCGAGTGGGCATACCAGTTGGTATCCATTTTCCTTTACAATAGGTGGCAACACACAAAGCACCACATGGTCCTCCTCCATGGCCAAATTTATAGCAGGGGCCTATGCCTAGCCCACCACATAGTCCGCCAGAGGTGGAGGGGATGGAGATGGCAGAGATCGTAGGATATAGTTGCATTACAATAGCAATTAATTACATCTATAGCCATCCAACTTTAGGTGGTGGTCGAGAGAGATCTAGGCTTGGGCTCAGATACAAGTTCTCACTACAAGTGAGTGAGATCGGGCCATAACACAGGCCAGCCAGGGAGGTGGTGGAGATCGGGCCACTAGTTCCAGCAGATTCAGTAGTTGGCTTCTGCAAAGTGCATATATTATGGGCTTTTACAACATTCTCGGGAACATAGACACACAATTTTACTATAGAGAGAGATCGGGTCACATTGGAGAGAGGGACCGATTGATAGCTAAGAGATCAGCATGCATGCTGGGCCAGAGAGGAGTGAAGGGTACACATTTGGTGGCTTCATTCTCGGTGGACGAGATGGGGCCATGTGTGGTGCACATGTATTCATGGACTTGGCTACGGCCAATGGCAGGGCCTCCTACTACAAGGCCCTTTACTACGAGGTTGTTCCAGGGTCAGAGGATACCCAACTTTAGCATGAGTAGTCGATGGGTAGATCACCGAAGGCTCGAGGCATCAATGAGATCCATGGAGCAGCCACGAGATCCCTAGACAAGGGTGAATAGACAGGAGAGCGAGCACACAGGTGATGCCCCTCCTCGAGATCATAGGCCTCCCAGTCCTCATGAGGGATCGAGTCAGATTTGACTCATTTTACATATATGCACTTTGATGTATACATTTTGGATGTACACCTCTTATGAAGGCTCATTTTGATCGATGTATGTATTATTTTGGATTATATGCCTCTTATGAAGGCTCCTTTTTGATCGATGCCCTTGATGGCAGATTTTGTATCGATGATGTATATTCTCTTAGATAGACATTATATACATGTATATGGACATTTATATTTTCATGTATTTATATGATTCATGATGATTATTATGGTTATGGATGATGATTTATCATGATGTTGTTTGATTGTACTTCTTATGTATGTATCATGATGGATATTGATGATGTATCACATGTGTTTGATTTTTATGATAGATCCATAGATGATGTCAATTGTATTGTACATGTGATTTTCTAGATTAGTGTATGGATGATATGATGATATTGGTGCGGGGGGATAGATTTTGATATTTGCGACCCCTCTTGCCCCCTTTGATGATACGATATGTGATGACTAGCTTTAGCATACATGTATGATGTAGACTTTAGCATTTTTATTTATTATGATGTATAGATGATGTTAGATGTGATGATATAGATGGAGATATGATGATGTGATAACAAAATAATGTACAAGAAACAAACAAGCACAAAAAAATGTTAACAAATCTACAAATATACACATTAAAACAACACAAACAAAGAAATCACAACTATGTACAACTATTTACAAGCATGCAAAAACATACTCCATATGTACACACAAGAATGAATCTAATCTAAGTAAGAAAAGATCAATCTAAAATGGTATGTTTAAGCAACACACTATACAAATGTACAAGTAAGTAAAAACTATACAAGCAAAGTGCACACAACCAAACAAGCAAAAAAGAAAAAAACAAACAAAGAAACAAAGCAAGTAAACTAAAACTATGTTTTTGTGATATTGTTTTCAATGTGTTTTGTGTTGTTTTTTAGAGTGTTGTGATACAATTTTCTATTGTTTTTGTATTTTCTTTTTTCTATTGTTTTGGGTTTTTTCAAGCTTTATGTGAATGTTTTTGGTTTTTTCAACATATTTGAATGTTTTTGTGATTTTCAACATATTTGAATGTTTTTGTGATTTTCAACATATTTGAATGTTTTTGTGATTTTCAACATATTTGAATGTTTTTGTGATTTTCAAAGGTTTTCCAAAGCTATGTATAGGAAACCGAGAAACATGGATGCCCCAACATTAGAGGGGAATATACAAGGGCAGATGCCATGTGTTATATACAAGAAGGTGAATGTGTGAAGGTGCCCCAGCATTAGATGGGGAATATACAAAGGCAATCCCTTCACCGATTTACAAGAGGAGAAACAATCCGAGATCAAGGCTTGACATGATAGGTTCACAAAGAATCTCGGATGTAGGTGTGGAACTAGCCCTAGGCTAAGTAAAAGTACCCCTAGATGCAAGATGCTTGTGAAAATGAATCCTCCCAAGGTGCACCGAAAACCATTTTTCACCAAGGGACCTATCCAAAGTGCCACAATTGCATGGTTTTCACATTTGGATGACCTATTTTCTCTTTTTTTTTTTTCTCTCTTTTTTGATTTTTTTTTTATTTTTCATAATTTTTACTTTTTTTTTGGTTGTTTTATGATTTTTGCCATGTTCAAGCATAGAACCACTTGAGATGCATGGCGTTCATGGGTTCACGGAGCTCATCTCCATCAGGATGGGAAAGCTTGTATGCTCCTAACCCATATTTGGCCACAATGACATAAGGTCCTAACCAATGAGGTTTGAACTTTCCTTTCTTCTCTCTTTTTGCCCTTGTGTTGAATTGGTTCTCTTTCATTACCAAATCTCCAACCTCAAACTGACGAGGTATGATCCTTTTTTTTAGTTTTATGATAATCTGTTTTTTGATACACCTTGAGATGGTTTAGTGCGCGGATGCGCTTTTCATCTAGGAGCTTCTAATTATGCCAATCTAGCCACTCTATAATCCTCATCTTTATCTAGATAATCCCTAAGAGATATTCTCAGGAAGGAAGCTCAATTTCCAATGGGATGATGGATTCAGTTCCAAATACTAGGGAGTAGTGTCACACACTTAGGGGGTGCGAATGGAGGTCCTATAAGCCCAGAGGGCTGGGTGAATTTGTAAATGCCAATTGCCTATTTTACTCACCATCTTTTCCATGATTCGAACAAGTGTTTTATTAGTGGCTTCTGCCTTCCCATTACCTTGAGGGTAATATGGCGTGGACCACTTTAGTCTTATCTGAAAGTGATGACAAAGATATTTTACCATCTTGTTCTTGAAATATTTTCCATTATCAATAATAATGGCAGTAGGAATGCCATACCGAAAATAAAGGTGATTCATGATGAACTTTGATATCTGAGCACCTGTAACATATGTCAATGGAACGACCTCCACCCACTTGGTGAAGTATTATGTGGCCGTGATGATGTGGGTATGACCATCAGATGAGGTAGGGGTGAGCTTCCCTATTAAGTCTAATCCCCATTTAGAGAATGGCCATGGTGTTGTGATTGGCTGTAAAGGTTGCGATGGTGCATGAATGAAATTCCCATACTTTTTGACATAAGACACACTTCCTTACATAGTTGCAGTAATCCATTTCCATAGTAGGCCAGTAATAGCCTACTCTTAACAACTTCTTTTGCTAATACCATTCCATTTGTATGGGCTCCACACACTCCTTCGTGTACCTCCTTGATCACTTGTACTAACTCTGTTACATCTAAACAATGCAACAGATTCCCATCATAGCCATGACGATAGAGTGTGCCTCTTAGGAGGGTGTAATGGCTATTTGGTGATAAGGATTTGTTTTTCAGAATGGTAATGTCATGAGGAAAGGTACCACTTTGGAGGTAGTTAAAAATATGGGCATACCATGGGGAGTGGGGACCAACAACTTCACATGCCAGAAATAATAATCTGGCATGTCATATGTAGGCTGATGATGTAGATTTTCAACAAAAATGGCCTATCATTGTTTTCTAGCAGAATCCATGTAGCATAGAACCCACTGTTTCCATTGCATCTACATAGATTATTTTGTGCCCTTGGAATTTGTTCAAAGGTGATGCACACAAAATATTCTTTCAGAGTTTCCACCAACTTTTATATGGGATGAGTTTTCATCCTTGACCTTGTACTCATCGTTGACTTGCTTGATAATCAATTGAGTCACCAATGACCTTAAGGTGGTGGATATTCCACTTTATAGCCAACTTCATTCCAATGATGAGTGCCTCATATTCTCGATGTTATTTGTGTAAGGAAAGCCAAGATGAAAAGCTTGCGGTATGGGGTCTCCTGAAGGAGTGATTAGCACTACACCTGCCCCAAACCATGGAAAGTAAATGATCCATCAAAATGTACTTGCCATATAAAAATTCTTCAATATACATCAATGATGCATCGGGTAGATCCAAACTCATAGGCTCTGTTCTAGGTAAGGGTGCTTCTTCCAATTGGTCGGGTGAGCACCTATCCTTTGACTGAATTTTGGTGTACATACTCAATGTCAAATTCACTGAGTAGGATGATCCAATTAGCCATCCTACCAATAAGGGAGGGTTTTGACAATAGGTATTTGAGTGGGTCAACCTTGGATATAAGCTTGGTTTTGTTATTCAATAGGTAATGGTGAAAAGTTTTTGGAAGGTAAAAACTACAGCCAAATAAGATTTTTTGATTTGGGGATAGTTGCGCTCATATGAAATTAGGGTACGACTGAGATAGTACACTACTTTTTCCTTTTGGCTTAGGTCATACTTGAGCAAGCAAAGCACCAATAAAAAAATTGGGTTGTAGATATGTATAACAAAAGTAGTTCACCTAGGGTTGGAGGCATGAGGATCTGGGATTTTCCAAGTATTGTTTGAGTAAGGAAAAGGCTTGTTGCTCTGGTCCCCAAATGAATTCAACATCTTTCTTAAGAAGATGGGTGAAGGAATGACATTTTTCGGAAAGCTATGAGATAAAGTGGCGGATGGCTTGTATTTTCCCTTACGCAGACTACATACAACTATTTTTGATGTTCTTGGGAGGAGGCATTTTAGTAATAGTAGTTACTTTGGCTGGGTCTACCTCAATCCCTCTTCTTGATACAATAAATCCCAATAGCTTTCCTGACAATACCCCGAAGACACACTTCTTTGGATTTAGTCTGACCTTATATTCTTAGATCCTCAAAGATGCACCTCAATACTTCAGATGGTCTTCTCTTGTCTTTTATTTCCTAAGATATCATCCACATAGTCCTCCATGATGTCATGAAGCATATCATGGAATATTACAATCATTGCCCTTTGATAAGTTACACTGACATTTTTGAGGCCAAAGGGCATTACTTGATAACAAAATGTTCCCCAAGGGGTTGTAAAGGTTGTCTTATGTTGATCTTCCTCTACTATCTTGATTTGGTTGTAGCCTGAAAAATCCATCCATAAGAGATAGCATTTCATATCCTGTAGTCGAATCGACAATCATGTCGATGTTAGGTAAGGGAAAATCATCTTTTGGACATGCCTTGTTGATGTCTCAAAGTCTGTGCAAATTTTTATTCCAACAGGTTTCTTTTGTACAGAAATATGTTTGATATCCACTCAGAGTAGTCAATGGGTCTGATGAACCTATTGCTAATAGTCTCTCTAACTCCTCTTTAACTAAAAGGGCCACCCATGGATGCATTTTCCTTAGCTTCTGTTTAATAGGCTTTACGTCTGCATGCACAACTAAGTTGTGCACCACCAAAGTTGGATCTAATCCTGGCATATATTTATAAGACCATGCAAATATATCCACAAATTCTAAAGAAACAAGGTGAACATATTTTTCTCTTGTGTTGAAAGTGAAGCTCCCAACTTGACTATCTTTGGTTGTTCTTTTGTTCTCGATATTTACATCAATAGTTTCTTCTACCAACATTTTTGACATATCCTCCATACACATAGGATCAGGAGGAAGGTTGAGATCTTCTTCTAAGGGTGTCTCTACAAGATTTTCACCCTCAAGCATGGTCACTTATTTTGTCCATTGATTTTTTATTTTTAGTCAGCCAACGCCTCAAAGAGG
This sequence comes from Taxus wallichiana var. yunnanensis, assembly GCA_018340775.1. Classification (NCBI taxonomy): domain Eukaryota; kingdom Viridiplantae; phylum Streptophyta; class Pinopsida; order Cupressales; family Taxaceae; genus Taxus; species Taxus wallichiana. Next base: position 958,585,144 of record CM031237.1, read on the forward strand.
TTTTCACTATGTGTGACTTGGACTTACATTTTTTCCAAGGCTTTTCTTTGGAACTTTTTCCCTCATTTTTTCTTAAATTTTGTTGACCACGAAGCTCTGCTTCCTCACCGAAGTATGCATAGGTATCTAGGTCAATGAAGAAACCTTTCTTATGATCTCCAATAGGAATGGTATCACGTATGCCCATAAATTCTGCAATAGCCTCATCATTCTCAAAGAGGTCCAATGACACATGACGTTGTTGGTCCCAATCGACAAGGGTAGGGTATACAAGGTCAATTTTAGGATCGATGGGGGTTATGGTAAGGAAAATGATATCCATGAAAAGGTTCATGGAGGTAAGATCCTCGTATTGGCTAGAATGGGAATTTGTGTCACTATCCGAATAAACAAAGCTATCCTCACGTTTAGAGGAGGTAACATCTTGATCCATGGGGTGTGACCCATATGGATGAATACCTATACCATATCTTTCAGTTTTGAAATGTGGAAGTGGGACTGGTTCCCTTGCTCCTTGTTCAAAATTTCCACATCTAAGGCCTTTGTAGCCCATGGAATACATCATTCTACTAGACTTTGTGTATTCTAGAATTTCATAGTAGGTAGGCTTAGTGTCTTCGGGGACCCAAGTTGTAGGTGGGTCCAACAATTTCTCTTCTACAAGTAGTCCACCAGGTAAGAATGTCCCAATAGTCCATTCATCTCTAGGTTGTTTGAAGTGATAATTGGGTTTGCCTCTTGTTTTTGTGACAAAGATAGATCTAAAACTAGGAGATCTTGTTGAACATTGTATTCTCCACAACCATACTCAAGAATTTTCATCTCCCATGAATCAAAGGGAGAAGTAGATGTAGAAGCCTCATGAGCACAAGAACTTAGGGAGTCTAAATCTACCCATGATTCAAGAGCTTTTGACTGAAGGGAACAACAATATCAATGGAGGGACATGTATATGTACCCCTACGCACAAAGTTGTTGAGAGCTCTGTAGTGAGCGAAGGGTTTTGGATCACCTTGAATGGTAATAATGTGTCCCTCATGTTTCAATTTAATACACTGATGAAATGTTGATGGTATGGCTTGCATGGCATGGATCCATGGGCACCAAGAAGCATATTGTATGGAAGTTCCAAATCTAAGACATGAAACTTTGTGTTGTGGCAAGTAGGCCCTACTTCCATCGGCAGTGTTATTGTTCCAGCTGACTCCCACTCTGTGTTGTCAGTATGTGGTTATGGTGATAATGTGGGACTCTAGATATTCCTCTCATGTCCCAATTGTTTGATTAGTTTCAATGTGCATATGTTCAATCCCAACCCATTGTCCACAAACACCCTCTTTATCTTTCGGTGAGTAACAAATACTTCTATATAAAGAGGAAGGTTATGTGTATGATCTTCATTAGGGATTTCCTTGTGGTTAAAAGCAATGTGTTCACTAGGTGCAATGTTTGCCACCACAACTTGTAGGTGTGAAGGATCTACTTTTGTTGACACTCCTGACCCCTGGAGGGTTTTGTATAAGATGTCTTTATGTACGTTTGATATCTTGAGAAGATCTAAGATTGAAATCTTAGTAGACATCTTCTCAAGTTGCTCTAGGATATTATACTGACCATCTTGAGGGGTAGACAGAGGAGGTTTTGAGATCGTGAGATGAGCGTGCCTTGTTACCACAACAAATATTTTCCCTTGATCCTAATGGTATTCACATGCTCATCAAGAGAAACACATCCAATGAGTGAGTCATAATGATTGTTATCACTTTTGGTATACAAATAGTTTGTGGATTTGTAGCTTTGGGATGAATCTCCCTGATCTAGATTTTTCTCACTTGGTTTACCATGCTTTGGGAATGGTTCTTTGAATATTCCCATATTTTGATTGGGTTTGTTTGATTTTATTCTGTGAATCTACTTCTATGTCCCCACTATCAATAAGATCTTGGATATAGTGGAAAATCTTTAGGCATTTATCTATCTTATGTCCCTTGACATGATGGAAGTCACAATATTCATGCTCTTTGTACCATGAAGGTTTAGGAGCATTTTCATCAAAGGGTTGCGTTGTAGGATATGTCACCATGTGGACTACATCTAATTGTTTCAATATTGGAAAAAGTCTATAAGAGGAGTGAACATTCTAGGTTTGACTGGTGGTTAGATTGGTCCTTTGGTTAGTTTAAAAGGTTGACTAACTTGGACATATTTATACATTTGGAATCCATGATTCCATCTCCTACCACATTCTTATTTTTGTTAATGATCTTTGGCTTGTCTGTAGGTTTGGTAGGTTGATTATCTTTGGAAGATGATTTGATTGTCCCTTTTGCAATGAGGGCCTTTTATATTTGTATGCCCTTCTCGATGACCTCTTCAAAACTCTGAACACAATGCATTTGTAAATGAAAAGTGATGTCCGAGTTTAGATTTGGTACAAAGATGCTAACAAGTTGTTTTTCAGAAATGAGCAAGGGAAGTGGCTAGCTATCCCCACCATCTTTGTAGGAAACTTGTGAAGGTTTCATTTGGATGTTGTCTAGTGTTACATAAGTTGCCATGGTTATGTCACTTTCCATATTGTATGAGAAATGTTGCATGAATCTCTCTGCTAGTTCAGCCATGTGAAGATAGACCCACGAGGTAAGCAAGTAAACCATTCTAAGGCTTGTCCTCCTAGAATTTTTGGAAAGATTCATATGAGGTAATTGTCATTGTATGCCACTTCTTGGCATGCCATGTAAAAATATTTCACATGATCCCATGGATCACCTTTCCCTCTATACTTATCAAATTTTGGCATATCAAATTTCTTAGGAAAGGGTTGAAGCAACATAGTCTTATCAAATGGATGAGGGCATAACTCTTCATATTGATACCTTTTGCTATGTCCCCCATTGTTTTCTTGAAGGCTTGTGAGCATTTCTTTCATAGATTGTAGTTCTTGTGAAATAAGTTGGTCTTTCGTGGGGAAGGTGACATATACACATGACTATTTTTGATGTTTCACCTTCTTGGTTTTCTATGTGAAGTTCACTATTTTTGACCTTAGGTTTCTCCCGATGTACATTTTTGTTTGTTTCCTTTTGTACATGAGATGTTAGTAAAGCTAGTTTTCGACTAAGGTTTTGAATTTGTTGTGGTATAGTGAATTATTCCTCATGATGTTCTTCTTCATCTTCATTGAATGGGGTTGTTCCACGTTTTCATGTTCTATTCTTACTCTATGTGGTATCTTGATAAGTGGAATTTTATAACCCCTATGTTGTCATTTCCTACATTTGATGTGGAAGCATGTCCATGTGCTAAGATGTCATCCATGTTGATGAGAAGTGGCTCCTCCTCATTAGCCTTGTTTGTGGGTGGAATAGTTTCATGTTTTGTTGGCATTCTAGCACCTAATTCCACCACTCTCACAAGTACCCTATCTTTGTTTATGAAAAGGAATTCATCTAATAGGGTGGGGTCAAAATCAAACTCCATGCGTGGTGATCCTACTCATCACCACTATGATCTACCATTTCTTCCATTTATTTTTCTACGGAAAATATGGGCCCTAAATCATGACCAATAAAGGGATTTGACCCTTGTTTGTTTGATGTTTCCCATGCTTTTTTTTGATTGCTTGTCTTTTAGCTCCCAAGTCTTGTTTTGGGGGCCATGATGAATAAGAATTTCACTAAGGTGTTTTGAATTTGTTCAAAAGGTATTGGTCAAACCTAAGTGAAAATTTATGAATGTCAAAGAATGTCAATAGTTCAAAGTGATTTTCCTAAATGAATAAGTCAAAAATGACAAACAAGACACAATCACACAATGTTTGTTCAAAACCAATCAATCAAATGAGGTACTTCCTATGTTTGTTTCAAGTGGTAGTTGATGTTTAAGATGATCAAAAAAATGTCACCACTTATGTCAAGTTCAAAGAAATGAACAAGGTGTAAGTAATAACAAGAGGTTGATATGACCCCAAAAAAGTATACTAAAAGCGAGATTGAATCCAATCAAGACCTATATCCTAAAAAGTGGAAGTTACGAGTATGAACAATGCAATAATACCACTAAGATATGTTAACCAAAATTTATGGAAAATTAAGGTATTAATATCAAAATAATATTGATATGATGTGCACAAAGGTAACAACAACACCTTTTGAAATTGAGGTAATGTTTGAAAGAAAACTAATGCTAAAGTATACCAAGGAATTGTTAAGGTGTGCGTAGCGTAACATTACAATCTAGACACTTAGGCCAAGTTTGCAAGAAACAAGATGTAAGTATCAAAATTGTGGTGATACGATACAAACAACGTAACAATTCAAAGGAGAGTCTAGTGAAGAAACAAGCCTAACTACGATGATGATCTTGACTTGGATATCAAGATCAAAAAGGCTACCAATGATATGAAAACGTGTTCACACACTTTATATGTTTAACAACTCAGCCAAAACATGGATGAGCATAAACAGACACAAAAGTGGTGAATACAATCAATTAGAAACACATGGGTAGTCACTCTTCTATTGATCAACAAAGTGTCAAAATAAAGTGAAGGAAGTAGATCAATTGGGGTTGAAGAGAGTTTGGCCTCACTTCGGTAGAGTTTTGCCTCACCTTAGGGTGAGTGAAAAATAAAAAAGTAATGTTTCACAATCTTCATGATGAATGATGTGCCTTTTGAACTTTGATGGAGTCTCCCTTGTTCGAAAACAAGATTTCGATTTTGATAAATTTCTCCCTTTGTGATGGCTCTCAACTCAAATTGGCTTTGATATGGTCAAAGTTGGCTCTTGGAAAAGATAGCTTCCTAGGTGGTTCACTCAACTAGGTGTCACAAGTTATCTAATGCGAGCTCGATTTTCCAAGGTTTCCCAAGGATTATCCCAGATTTACTTTACCCCCTTCAAACATAGTGAGCAATAAATGCGTTCATCATGTGTTCTCACTGGGGTCACGATATAGATAATTTTGATGCTAAATCTCACGTGTATAGTCAAGTAGGTGTGTGGACCACTTCCCATTTCATCCACAAGGTTCCCTCTTGCATGGACTACTTTGGGGTTCTTAGGACCAACCCCATTGTTGTAGCTTAAGGATTATGCGAAAGGGGTTATGTCCTAGTTAAGCGGATGGGGTGTACCCTTATCCAAACTTGCAAATACAATATTTTGATTGTGGTGTGTTTTTTATATTTTATACTTAATGTGGTTTACGTGTACACCTTTTGGCACTATATTAGTCTTTTTATTTTTCAAACCACCTTTCTTTGACAAGTTTAGGTTACTGCATGATGATTTAATAGTTTTCCACAAACAAAAGAGGATAAAATCCCATTTCGATTCTCAATTTGAACACAAAATTTATTCAACTCAACCAAAATTTGACATTCTTTCCTTTAACAACAAGTGTTTTTCAAAGCAATAAAAGATATAGAAATCATTTCTGATTCCCAAGATCACCTAAAAGGTGCGAGGGAAGAGCATACACAACTCTAATCTCCTAACTAAGCATGCAACATTCATTAACCCTTAAACAAACCAAGTTATCAAAAAATGCAAATATTCCCTACAAAATAGAAGTTAATCTTCAATTTAAACCTACAAGGAGTTAGTATATCAAAAAAACATGCTTTTACAAATTTTAAAGTAAATCCCAACTCTATCTTTTGTGATGCCTATGCTCAACTTTGGGTGTGTATGCACATTTTAGGATGTGTACACGCCTTTATGAAAATAGATAGTGGGCTAAATGGGTATGCGTCCGAGAGAGATATGTACACCTAAAATTCAATGCATACACTCGTAGAGTCAAATAGGGTCAAAGAAGAAGCATTACTAGATGTGTACACTCAAGTATGACCACCTACGCATGGGTTTAGATGCATACACTAGCAGATAGAAAGCCAAAAAACACAGAGGACCGAATATCATGTACGTTGGTAGAATGATGCATACGTGAGAATTTAAATGCATACGCCATCCCGACTTTGACTAAAAAGTTGATAGGTACATTAACAACAGAATGTATATGCTCGACTTATGCCATGTACACTAGCATTTTGATGTGTATGCTTAGGTTTTGACGTGTATGCGCCCCTTACAAAATTTTTTCTATGTGTATGCCTGTACCTAGAGATGATGTCAAGGAACATGGGAAATGACGTAGGAAACTTCAAAAAGCTCATTTTTTTCTCAAATTAGCTCAAATCAAAGAGTAACCCATCACAATAAATCACATAAATGAGATCTAATGCATATAAAGATGATGAAATAAACTAATAATCTCAATTTATTTCATATTTGCATGATATGGGTTAAGAACATGAGAAAACTAGAAAAATCATTAAGATCAAAGGGACTATGGATCAAAGTCCCACCGAGCGTGCCAAATGTATCAATGCATTAGTTAACTAAGCTAAGAGAATTGAAACTAACACCTTAATAGTTCCAAAACTAAGTTAACTACACAAAGATCATCATGCTAAGAGCTTAAAGAGACTAACTACCAACACTATGCATTAGAACTTGAAATGGAAATCAAACTAACATGTTAAGCACTTGAATCTCTACTCTTTAGATTACCAAAACAAATGAATGAACCTAGATATATCGATGGAAATAAAATTTGATTATTTGATCTTCAAGGGTTTGGGAATGAAGGCTCATAAAAATATAGCTACAAGACCATTTTGATTATCTCCATATGACCCAAAAGATTGGATGGATGAAATGCAAGAATGATGCTACTAGCTCAAATGAAAGATGCTCTAAGATGGAATGCCTATAGTTAAGTTGTATGTATGTAAGGTGTAAGTAGAAAGGTAGAGGAGGGTTCTTTATATAACCCTCTGGATTGAATAGAGTGTTACATCCTATTGTATGTGGGATAATAGCAAAGCTGAGTAGTTATGGATAAGTATGGTTTAGGAGGGGTTGAGTTTACTTTAGGAGAGTTTAATTTGTCCTCTAGTGACTCATGGGAGTTGAGGGGGTTTATTAATTAATCAAAGTGATTAATTAATAGGTGTGCAAGCTTATAGAAGATTTTAAGAAGAAAATTAGCATGATTTGTGGGGTGAAAGGGGTTTAATCAAATAAATGATGATTTATTGATCTAGTAGAAGGGTAAGTTTAATTAATTAAGAATAATAAATTAATCTAGATAGAAATGGGAACTGATCAATGGATGGTCATAAATCGGAATCATTTGTTGGATAGAAGAGTTAATTAACTAACATAATGTAATTAATTAATGACAATAAAAGAGAAAATGTGTGATATTGATGATATGTCATCAATTTGCGGGAAGGGGTATAATTAGCACAATTTTAAGTATTTAAATTGCTAGGGCTAAATTATGGGTGTATACACTTCCCTCTCACGCCTCCTTCTCCTACACATGCACCAATTTGTAAATTTTTTTGCACTAGTCATTGGGCGACACGTGTCACTCCTTGGAACTTATCATATAAAGTGTACAAAAAAAACCTATAAAAACATGCCAGATGTGCACCAAATCCTTATGAGAAATGAATACATGACACATGGAAGATAAAGAAAAAACAATTAAATATCTAGCCAAATCCTTTGCCGATCGTGTCATGACACATGTCTTGTGTGTTTATCTTATACATCGGGTGTTTAAATCACCATCACTTCTACTACAAATCTTAATTTTTGGCATGCTTGGTATTTTTGGAAAACTATTGATGTGGGTGACAAATTGGAATTTTCAAATTAATATTTTGGTGGGATTTAGTAGGTAGAAAATAGGGAAATTTGACTCAGGTCATTAATGCACATATCTAGTCAACTTAACCACCCATATTTGATCATATTTGGTCTCCTTCCTTCTTCTACAAGTTTATTTGACATAGGGAGGTAGATTTAATAGTGATGTAGGCATTCATTGTGGGTTGTTGGTGGTTGGATTTGAAAATATGAGTTTCCCTCTCTCTTTTTCCCTCCTCTCCTCTCCTTTTATATATTGTGAAATAATTCTCATTTGTAAAGGTTGGACCCTCTTGGTTTGCTAAGAGCATTGTTTAGAGCATTATTCCTTTGCATTTTGAGTTGCAAGCCTAAGATTTGAGCCATTACATGTAGATCCTTGCCTCTCTCATATCGTAATCAATTGTGCATCACTTGGAAGTAATAAAAGTTGTATTTTGTGGCTATCTTCTACCCTAGTTCAAATTTTATTGCATCTTATTTCCTTCTTTTGCATTGTTGATCTATTGTGCATATCTTATATCTCTTGTAGGGTTTTTTTTGTTGTGCTCCATGAAAGCAAGTGAGTGAGTGTTGTTTTAGACTATAACATGTTTTCCTACCCTCAAATGTGTGTGTTCATCTTTATTTTCCTCAACTAAGAATTTTCATCCCCTCTTTTTGGTGCTATCACCTCCCCTTAGCTTAGGTTTACCTTTCATGCATTTCCTTCTCACCATGGTCCCTTGAAATCATAGAGTATAGTGTTAGGTTGCTGCATTTCCCTTCTTATGAGTATTTTTAGCAGTAAAAATAGGTAGATGACCTTCTCCAGAGGTCTTTCTTAAGTGCAAGTCCCACAACTTGGATACAGTCACATGTTTCCTTAAATACCCAATTCATCCTGATCTGGGACGGGTGAAATTTTGAGATCTAACAAAACCTTGACTAAGGGGTTCTAAATTATATTATAACAACCAATTCCAAAATAACAATTGGAGATACGACCCAAAAAATTTCAAAATAAGAGGTTGAGGGATTATGATCCTAATTTATACTATGGGTTTCATAGAGTAATTGGTCATGATGTTTGGTCTTGTAGATATTGCAATAAGTTCATTCAACGACTCTAAGACCAATGATAACTTTTCATTGACATGTTTTTAGAGAAATGGAGGAACCTCTCACAACACTCATACGAGACCTATCACTCCCCAAAATGCTAGCCTAGGAATCTATAGAGATCCTTTCCTAAGTGTCCTAAAAATGAGAAACCTAACCCTCAAAATGCTAACAAAGGGATTCCTATGACGACTCATGATCATGAAGCTTCTACATCCAATGATCCTTGAGTTGCTCCCAACTTGGACCAAATAAATAAAATGAAAATTATAGGTTTGGTTGAATTAGAGACAAATCCAAAGGTAAATGTAACTACTCATACTCAAGAGTACACATCGCACCCTCTTCCCATTTATCCTCTAGTGTAAGATGACTTGCCGGTAGTTCCTAAACCTGTAGGAGCTTATGATTTAATCACATATCTTAATAAGACCTTTTCTCACATTTCATTTTTGGATATGTTGAAGAATTTTCTAGCTCATTGGTCCACATTGCTCGGAAGCATTGGGTATTGGTCATCTAGTACATGTCACATCCCATTCGGAGGCTCAGATCAACCATATAAAATTTGATGTTTATCCTCCAGGATAAAATGAAAGAGATATGAGATTTGTGTTTGATATAAGAAAGATGGCTTTAGATGCTGAATTGGCATGAAGAGGTGATACCACGTTATACTTGCAAGTATGGGTTTACAATAACTATGTGAAGAGGGAAATGATAGATGATGGGCCGCTATGAATATTGTTTCTTTCTCCTTTCTAAAAAAATTAGGGTATAGAGAAACCAATTTCTCCTCTACGAGGAATACACTGAGAGGTTATGACCATGTGAAAGTCACATCTATTAGAACTATAGTTCTCCCGGTTACCCTTGGGCCCAAGACTATCTTAACCAAGTTTTATATTTTAGATAGGGAAGCCAAATACAATATGATCCTTGATAGACCAAAAATCTACAAAATGAAGGCCATTCCATCCACATTATTTCAAGAGGTAATATTCTTCATTTAGAAAAGGTTTTCGCATCCTAAGGAGACCCTAAGCCTTTTGACATTCACCTAGAAAATATAAAGAAAAAACCTAGAGTTCATTCTGAATTCTAATTCCCATCCAACCAACCTGAATAAACCACATCCTTTAAAATAATTGATCTCTATTGCAAAACTAGTTGCAACAACCGAAGTTGAAAAACCTAAAGCAATCGAAGGAGTAAACAAGAGTGAAGGTAAGACCGCTATAGTAGAAACTATATCTACTAAGACAAAAAAATAGTAAAGCTCTTGGAAAATGAATTTCCGATCACTCTCCCATTTGACTCTCAAGGTATTAGAAATGCTCTTGGACTAGCCTCTCTCCCAAAGATGGATTCGTAGAGATATGTATGGTTGAGGTATCTAAATTCTAGGAAGATATTCCTAAGGATAATAAAGAGTCAATATTTCCTGTCAACTATTGGATGCTCCATTATGATGGAGCCAAATGTTGATATGGTGTAGGGGATGGGGTGATTTTGACTTCTCTAGAAGGTAGAATCATGCTTTTTCCTTCAAGATAAATTTTGAATGTACCAACAATGGAGTGGAGTATGAGTCCTTACTTATCAGTCTCATTCTAGCTAAGAGAATGTGAGTAAAAATGTTAGAGTCCTAGGGGACTCTTAACTTATACCAAACCAAGTCTTGGATGTATATAAGACTAGAGTGAAGAATTTACAACTCTACAAATTTTTGTGTGAAATGTGTAATTACTTTAAATTTATCTCTATCGAAGTGATTCCAAGAGAACAAAACAAAATTTTTTTCTGATCCTATGGAATCTTATTCTTCACATTTCTTCCCTACTTATGTTTTGAGGGAAACATAATTCATAGTCTTTATCCATGTTGAACCCTTAATTTGAAGGATTTTTAACAATGTGATATTAGCATATGTAGATAATGAGAATGAAAAAGTCACATTAGATCTCATTGAGAATGATGAGGTGATCATGTAGACACAAAATAATGCACTTGGGTATATTTCTAGGTCATAAAATCATACTTTCATTCATATGATTCCTAAGTGAGAAAACTAGTAATTGACAATTATCTTTGGCCTCTTTGTTTTGTTTCTTGTCTTCTTTCTGGTATTTTACACCCTATTTCCTAGTTGGTACTTTAATTTATTATCATTTATGGTTTTAGAAACCAATGCCTTGAGATAGGACGCCAATGTCCAAGTGCCCTCATCCTTTTGGGTGCCCTTGACCATGTTCTATCCTAATCATTTATTTTGGATCTCTTTTATCTTTTGGGCACCTTATTTTCTTATGGGCCAACCTTTCAGTTTTCAATTACAAAATTCAACCAAGGGAATCATATAGATACAAATATCTCGTGACCAAAATAAAGGACCAAGATCTAATCATCTATTATCATCATCTAATATTACATACAAAGGCATATAAGAGCATAAAATACATCCATCTAACACCCATTCAAGGGACAAGGGACTGCATTTTCTGTATACACTGTATAGGAAGGGGAATTTCATTTTCATCCACACATCTATTGGTACATCTAAGCTATCGCCCACTATCACATGCACTTACACAAGGGATTCCTAGGACATAATTCTATCACACACATACAATAACTACATGGATTTTGAGATGTAGTGCAACACTTAGTTATAAGTTCACTCAATCGGGTGACTTCGGGGTTAGTCTGAATCCTCATATTGCATATTTTATTTTTTGGGATTTTATGTAGTTTGAGGGTTTTACAAGTTAACATATATTTGAAGGTTACATTTGATTTCTTTGATCAAGGTGTGACATATAGGAAACTAGAAATGACTACTAGTGAAAATCTTACAACACCAAAAAATCAAGGTTATGAGCCCCTATGCAGTCACATGCGCCCAAAGAGAGTTCTCTGGTGCCTAGGTGCCCTCCCCCCGAGTCTAAGAGCCCTATTCTAGGATTATCGATAGTTCCAAATTTATAGTGATTAGTTGTGAAAATATTCTCTTCTTGTACATCGGTTTTCCAGTCCATATCGGTTTAGGAAAATCTCAAAATCAGCCAAGTCATTCTTTCCCTCTCTTGCACTCGGGTTTCATATTTATCTAGCTTATTACTTGTGTCAAATTTGTATTCTACAATTTATTTATCATACATGACTCTAAAATTAGGATTTAAAAAATTTATATATATTTTAAATCATTTAGTGAACTCACTTACTTAAACCCTACCTTCTGAGAATGTGTTACAATCTTCCTCCTTTTGAATTCATGGATCAATATTCTTATCCTTATTTCACCCCAACTAAGGTTTCTGACATGGTTACTACCGATGCTGATTTTATGCAAGTTCGTACTCAACATCCTCCTCACTTCATTACTCCTAGGGCTGATTTAACTATAAATGTAGTCATCACTCATTGTATTTGTCCTCCTACAACTCAACCCATTTTTATCCCATCACCCATCACTTCTAAAACTCCTACCACCACTTCTAAGGGTTATGACATCATAGAAAAACTTAAGAATACATTGAAAAAATATCTTTATGATTTATTGTGTAGTGCACCCGATTTTCATCAAACATTAGAGGCCTCCCTTCACTCTATTCACATTGAAAGCAATAACTTACTAGTGGCCTTCACACATCTCATTCAATATCTCAAAAATCTACCACATGCTATATCATTTAGTGATGAGGATATTCCACCATCTATTGTTGACAATCCATTTACACCTTTGCTTATCACTTTGCTACCATTGGTACCATTTGTATCAAGCATGTACTCATTGACAATGGATCTATAAATCTATGTGCTCACTCCCTTCTCGGAAAATTGGTATTACTAATAATCTAATTACTAAAAATTCTACTCTCATTCATGGCTATGATTCCACCACTCGCACATGTCTTGGTACTATTACTTTACCTATACAAGTTGGGCCTAGGATTATTCCTACAATATTCTTCATTATTGATACATCATTTCAGTTTAATCTCTTGTTGGGTAGACCATGGATTCATGCAATGCATGTTGTCCCTTCTATAGTTCATCGATGTGTTAAATTCTTACATGATGGCTATGAACATACCATTACTACTAACTCAGATCCATTCAAGTTTTTCCGCATAGACCATATTACTATCATGCCCATTCCTCAATCACAGCCTATTCCATATAAAAATATTGGTACTTATGATGTTAGACAATCTAGTGCTCCATAATCTTCTTCCACCTCTGCAAGTGTACCATCCATTCCCACTCATACTACTAATATCATTTCACCCACCTTGTCTACTCCCATATTTCCACTTATCAATAATCCTCTAGCTCCTACATCTAGCTCCATTCCTACTAATATCCTTGATATTGCTATTCAACATGAAAATGCTAGCACTAATGATTTTGATGATGAGGTTGATGCCATAGAACTTAATGATGACACATTGCACAATCTTAACTTTACTCCTTTAGAGATAGATGAGTCCTATTTCAATGATACTTTTGTTGTTATTGGCCCTAGTGAATATCAATTCAAAAAACCTCTCCTTCAACTAATGCTATGATACCTTTTTATGGGTATGTCCATACATTGGATGTCATATCACCAACCTCATCTCACTCTGCCTCAACATTACCTCCTTTCACATGCACTCTTTTCATAAATAAATCTTATTGGCATCATATTCCATTCAATCCCACTTTCTCTGACACCATTTGCACACATGATGGATTAGCCCGACTTGGTTTCACACTTGATGATCTTCACCCACCACCTCATTCTCCTCATCTTTATCATGGATGTGTCTTTGTTAGTGTTGCTTATGGCCTTAAGGTCTTTCATTTATCAATATTCCTTGCACACGCACTCCTCGTTCCTCTCCACTTACACTTGGGCAGTCTTGGCTTGATTACATTGGTGACACTTTGGATCCTAATCATACTAGTATCACATTTCCTATGCCTTTCAACCACATTTCTATTTGTAATGATTCATTTCTTGGCTATGCTCAAAATCTCACTCGATGGTATGCACATGGTTTTCCACAACCACCTTTCATTGATGAAGAATATGCAATGGGCATGTATAATTTACGCTTCTGATGGCTCTTTGTATGATCAACCTCATACTATTGTTCACCAAGTTTCTAATCCAATTCTCCGTTTGGCTTTGACCATGACATTGAAAATCTTCTAGATGATATTACTTGATTCTTATACACTTCATACACTTGGGGGCATCATGCTCACTTTCCCCCTTTTTCCATCATCTAGTATCTACCATTTCTACTCTCGCACTCTTTTCTTCATACTTCATCTTTCTAAGCATCATTACACATCTTGATAAACTTCGTATCATCATTACCCTATGATGCACTCTTGTGTTAAGGTTCACACTTGACTGTTTAGGGAATACTACATCCATGAACCTCACACGCTACACATTTCACGCTCTGCACTTCATGATACAAATTTCAAAGCATTCTATTTTCACACATCATATTACCTTATAACACACTCTAGTTCCACGGTTCATACTCGATTCTTTGAGGGTCTAAATCTGAAATGAACCTCACCTCTTCTACACTTTATGCTCTGTGCTTCATGATATATATTTCTAGCATCTATTTTCAAACCTTTCCGATGATGCACTCTTTTTCTATGATTCATTCTTGATTTTTGAGGGTATTTTATAAGTGAAAATCATCTCATAATCAACCAAATTCGCTAGGGGTAATGCTGCTCTTATCACATTCATATTGCATACCATTCCATATCACTCATTCAAAGCATACTTTGTAATGTTGGTTGCACTTATTATTGATTACTTATACTAGTTACATGTTACACTTTACTTACTATGTTAGCCAGATATCAAGTATGTCATTATCTTTTCTATATACACATGCACGTTCACTTGCTATCTAGTTATGAGTACATGCTTCTTATAGATCCTTAGACACAATAATGATGATTGGAACTGCACCTCTTACCAGTCCCAATGAGACTCATTAGGGCATCTACTTTTCTACTCTTATGCATCACATGTGCTATTGTTTCATTTTATACTACTTCCTATTCTTACTAGCACACTACTTTTTCCATTGATACATACATATCTTGACATACTTCTTATCTTTCTAACATGCTAATGGATGATTCATGTGTAACATTTTCTTTGAAGAACTATTTTCCACCATGGTTTTTGACACCTTGTTTGACGTTGTTTTCCATTGTATGCTATTGCTTTTACAGAGCTATGCCTTTATCTTATATGCAAACTATATTCTTTTAGTCACTTGGACTGATTGTCTTGTAACATTGTGAGTGATGTCCCATGTCTGAAACCTAATTTTCACAACCTCTTTTGTATGTAAATTTTCTTGTTACACTATTTTTCTATTACATGCTTGCCATTTTTCCACTAACACATGCATCTAGCCACTTTGTTTTCATGTGCCTTGGTTTCTACCCCTATACATCCCCCCCTATGCAGGGGACAAAATTTTAGATCATCATCTAGTCCTCTCCTTTGGGATGCATTCTCCTAGTGACATCACATACACCCCAAATGAGGGGGCATACATTGGGTGAATCAGTCACCCCACAGCTCAGAGCTACAACACATTACAACTCATCATAGGAAAAAAACATGCTACAGTTATAGAAACGGCCCAAAATCTGACTTGGGTCCTCAGTTCAACACATAAACTAGCGCCTTGGCACTCTTAGCCTCCCCTGGGAACCTATGTCCTGGGGCTAGATAAAACTACTTTCTCATATTAGCATACTTTACAAATCAGTTTCAAAATACAAGCACAATCCTCCAATAAGTAGAATGCATTCTTCCCCCATTTCAATATGGAATAAATACAAAACTAAATATGGTACAACTCGAAACAACATAGATCACTCCATCTGTAGTGGTGTATAATTTGGGAAGTAGTTATGGAAGGAGAGTAAAATAGACCTCTCTCCCCAACACTCTTTTTTCGTGGTGTGAGATCACCCAAAAACTCACACTTAGCATGAGATCACCCAAAAAAATCTCTCTTGGCATGAGATCTCCCAAAACCTTATTCTTGGCATGAGATCACCCAAAAAACTTGCTCTTGGTATGAGATCACCCAAAAACTTTCTCTTGGCATGAGATTGCCCAAAAAAATCACTCTTTTAAACCATTTCAGGGACATTTTCTATCCTTTACACTCATGTTCATCAAGTGCACACTTTCCTTTTACTACTTTTACACACATTTACATACTTTTACAGAGTTTTCATAATACATGACTTTGATTAATCTTTCACTCTTCTTTTATAGGTTCATCCTTAATATGAAACAAGAAGTAGCCCTAAATTGATCAAAATAATTGGTAAAACATGGTATAACACAATATGCTTCACCCTTAGGGTCACTTCCTCTTTCTTAGCTTTCACGCTTCATTTTTATCACTTCACGCTTTCACTTGTCTCTTTGGCATGCTATCGCCATCACATTCTACATGGTTATCGGTATGCATCTCTTATCTACTTTATGTTATTGATTATTCACTCAAAAACATAAAGTGGGGAAAATGTAGACATAAAATCATGCACTTGGGTACATTTCTAGGTCATAAAAGCATACTTGCATTCATATGATTCCTAAGTGAGAAAACTAGTAATTGATAGCTATCTTTGGCCTCTTTGCTTTGTTTCTTGTCTTCTTTTGGTCTTTTACACCTTACTTCCTAGTTGATACTTTACTTTATTATCTTTTATGGCTTCAGACACTAGCGCCTAGACATGATGCTAGTGCCCAGGTGCCCGTGTCCTTTGGGTGCCCTTGACCCTTTTTCTATCTTACTCACTTCTTTTGGGTCTCTTTTATCTTTTGGGCATCTTATTTTCTTATGGGTTAGCTTTCTAATTGTCAATTATGAAATTAAACCAAAGGAATCATATAAATACAAAGCTATGTGACAAAAATAAAGGACCAATCTCTAAGCATCTATTATCATCACCTAATCTTGAATACAAAAATGAATCTATGAGAATCAAAGAAATCCATCTAGCATCCATTCAAGGGACAAGGGACTACATTTTCTTCATACACTGCATAAGAAGGGGAAGCTAATTTTTCCATCCACACATCTATTGGTACATCTAGTTATCACTTGCTATCACATGCACTTACACAAGGGCTTCTAGGGAATGATTCTATCACACATGCATAAGAACTACATGGAGTCTGAGATGTAGTGCAATGCTCAATTATAAGTTCACTTAGCTTGGGTGATCCAGGGGTTAGTCCGAATCCCTATATTACATATTTTATTTTTGGGATTTTATGTAGTTTGAGGGTTTTACAGGTCAACATCTCTTTGTAGGTTACATGTGACTTCTTCGATAGAGGTATGACATATAGGAAACCAACAATGACTACCAATGAAAATCTTGTGACACTAGAAAAATTAGGTTTTGAGCCCCTACATAATCATAGGCAATCAAGTAGAGTTCTCTGGTACCTGGTGCCCTCGTCCTCATCCCAAATGACCTATTCTAGGATTATCCGATAGTTCCATAATTTACTATGCTCTGAGCCAGTGTGATAATTTTCTCTTCATGTCCATCGGTTTTCCAATCTAGATTAGTTATAGGAAAAACAAAAAATAATCTAAGTCATTCTTTCCCTCTCTTGCATTTAGGGTTTCATATTTATCTATCTTATTGCTTATGTCAAGTCTATATTCTAGAATTTATTTATCATACATGACTCTACAATTAAGATTCAAAAAATTTATATATATTTTAAATCAGATCCTAGGATTTCCACATGTGTATGTTGATATTCACCTTGAACATCAAAAGAAAGTTTTCTCTCTTGTTCCCCACCCTTCTTCATACTTTGGGAAAAAATATATCTTTCCTCATCACAAGATTTAGAGATCTACAAAGTTGAGGAAGAATCTCTAGAATTACCTCCATCTCCCCCTGAATTTGAAGAAGGAAATTCTTCCTTGATAGAAGGTACAATCAATATTAATATTGAAACAGAGGAAGAGCCCAAGATTTTGAAGCTTGGTTCTTCATTATCGATAGAAGAGATAGAAGAACACACTAAATTTCTCAAGGAGCATTCTCAATATTTCATGTTTAGTTATAAAGACATGACAAGAGTTTCTCCTAACGTAGTAGTCCACAATCTAGTTACCAAACCCAATGCTAAACCCATGAAACAAAATCTAAGGCCTATGAAGCCAAAAGTTACTTTAATGGTCAAAGAGGAAGTAATGAAGATTATACAAGTATGGTTCATAAAACTAGTAGAATAATCCATATGGTTAACTAATATTGTCCCTATCCTTAAAAAGAACATGAAGATAAGGATGTGCATTGATTTCAAAGGTATAAACAAAGCCTTCCCTAAGGATGATTTCCTGCTACCATCCATTTATATCATCATGGATGCAATGAATCTTAAGAAAGCAATATTCTGGAAACCATTTATTCATGTCAAATGAATAAGCTTTAATTTTTATAGACATTAAACAACTATAACAACATCCATGGAAAGTGGATCAAATACAATAACTATGGAAAATATGTAGAAATAGCATATTGCCCCTAACTAATCACATTCGAGAACATCTCGGAAGAAGTAAACTAACAATAGCATAGCCCCCACTAATCTAGGGATGTGATAACTAGATAATAGCTAACTAACAACTAACTAAGTTAAAGTAATTAAATTTAATTACTTTAACATTACAACTTAGTAAATGATGAATTAACCTAAGTTTATTCCTAACATTCCCCCCCTTAATTCATCATGGTCTCAAGTGAATAGGAGAGAAAAAAACATGAAACAAAATATGTTTACATGAGGTAAACATTTATTAGCACACACATGCTAAAATAAACCTATTCTAAGGTGAATCAAATGACTTTATCATTCCCCCCTTAATTTAGTATGGTCTCTCTGGATCTCATCTAAACAAGAGTAGCTAGATGAAGGTACTTCCTTTGAATGGTGTGCAAGAGATGGAATAGGCTCAAGAACTATTTCTGGATGTCTGGAACCTCTTTTAGGTTGGCACATGTGCTCGAAAAACAAATGAGTAGCTCTGAATGTTTTGAAAACCTCTGCTGGGTTGGCTCTTGGCTCAATAAAACCTCTTTTGGGTTGGCTCGTAGCTCAAAATTGGCACTAGCACGAAAAACTACCCTCCATTCACTTTGCTCTAATCCACAAGGAATACCATTGTTGAGCGATCAATGAAGAATTTGCAAGTCTTTCATCTTTCCCCCTAAATTCTGAGTGAAAAGTGAAGACAACTAGCTCCATGAGAATGATTTTTTAACACTTTATAATTATAGTGCATTTACAATTTTGTCTCTTATGTGGAAATTTTTCTTTTTGGAAACATTGTGAGTGTAAAATTGTAAATTTTTATACCTTTTACACCTTATTTCAGCCTTTGAAAAATTATTAAAAAAATGTCCACCAAACCTCCCTAAACTAGCTATACTAGTTCCATATCGAATCAAGAATTTTACAAAAAAATTCCTAATTTTTTGCTGAACATAATGAGAGTTATGACAGATTTAACTAAAGGTCATTTTTTTGTGCAAAAAGGTCTCCCATGAGATTTTTTTGTTTTTGGCAACTCTAGCCTATTTACCTTTACAAAATGTCTCGAAATTAAATTTTTGATCACTCTCGGGAGAAAAATATATATATATATATATTTTTGGTCTAATTAGGTATTTTTTCACTAAATTTAGTGTGGTCTTTAACTCGTGACTAGGTCATTTTGTGGACTTTTTCCTGCTGAATTTGGAAGGTTCCTCCAAATTTGCTTCTAAATGTTTATAAATCAAAATGGACTTTATAGGTGGGGTCGATCTCCTACCTCTTAGCCCATAAACACTCCACTAAACCAACTACGTGCTATATGTGCTTGACATATGTAGTGCAAAAAGTTGTATTTAAACAAAATTTTTTTATTACCTTTTAAATTATATACGTGTTTTCTACACCACTTGGCACAAGATGGTGTGGTTTAGGATTAGGTTTCATAATGAAAATCTCCCTTATCTCCTTATTGTTTTTTTTTGCCACCTTTGGATCTTTTGGTTTTTGTGCTTGTCTTCTGGTATACGGTTGATTGGAGAGGAGATACCTATATATTTTTAAATATTTTTCTCGCTTTTTGAAATTTTCTTGGTTTTCTCTTCATTTTTTCTCATTCATAGATTTTTTTAATTTTCTCCTCGTTGTTTTGATTTCAGGGTTTCAGGTCAAATTTGTTTGCCCAAAGGTCACTGTTTGTGAGTTCTTTTCTCGTTACTACTTTTTGTAGGTCTATAAAACACCTTTGGGAGGTCTTCTTGAATATGGTTCACTATTGTGTGATTGGATGATTGTACACACAGTGAAGGAGAGATCTACGCTGATTGGTGGAGAGGAACTCGTCCTAATTCATTCAGACTTATTTGCATGCAGGTTTCATATGAGTGCTTTGATGCCTTTGAATTCTATAGGGTTGATGTTCTTTGTTTGGATGGCTTTAAGATATTCTTGTTTCTATTTATAGCATATGTAGGGGACTCCTTGCTTTTAATTTTGAATGGAAACTTGGTTCCCTAATGCAAAGATCACCTTGCTTGCATTATGAAAATTCGACCAATGTTTGGACCAAATCCCCAAAATACAAAGTTTGGCTCAATCAAGATCTTGTTTAATGCATGAGGAACTGACTCGCCAATATACAAAACAACTCGATTTGTAAAAGTAACTCACTCTTGTCACTTTCAAAGGTAAAAATGGCTCATAGACTCAAATGTATGCATAGTGTTTTTGAATGCACAACTCAATCTCTCCAATGAATGGATCATTGTTTGAAGTAGGTGTAATAGATCCCCAAATAGCTCGGATCTAAACCACCTCACGTAGGACTCCCAAATCAGTCACATCATGAGCTTAATTTTAGATCAGTTCACAAACCTCCAACAGTCTACCAAATTTGGTAGTATTGATAATTTTTTTAATAATCTGTAAATTTTCTAATCTGGAAAATCTACAACACTATGTGTAGATTTGTAACTATGTGCAAAAATATAGGGGTGTTAAAGCAAGGTAAGTGCTTCCAATAGGCTTGGAAAACTATGGTTCCTTCAAGATCGACTTGCAATAATGAACCCTTAACCTTCTTCTACAACACACTCTCCTAAGAGGTTTTAGGGATCCTCACAAAGCACAAAAGTTGGGATTAACCAAATTTGATACAAATCTTAAGAATGCAATATTATGGAAACCCCTTAATATCAAATGAAGAAGCTACAATTTATAAACATTGAAAAAATATAAAAAATCCATAGAAAGTAGATCAAATATACTAACAACGATCCCTTCATTGGAGAGATTGAGTTGTAACAATGCTAGGGAAGAAGATATCCACAAAACAATGATTTTATTGCTGCAAGTATGCAAAATCCCTTACATGATAGGAGAGGGGCAAAGGATCATCATGTAAAATTTCCAAACATGAGGCCTATAACACACTAAATGTTAATAAATCTGATGGACAAATTTCCCCACATCTAGAATTATCCCCCTTCTCAAAAATGAGAAATTACAATATATATAAGAAGATGGGAATAGAGAAGAGATAAAAATCCCAAAATTATATATTTTCCCACCAATAATATTCATTAATTTTTTAAAAGATATGGGTAGCTTGAAAAATCCATCCCTCCATGATATTTTTCTTATTGGAGAAGGAAGAGAAATAAATCATATCAAATCTGATTCTTTTAGCTACTTAGAATCGCACTTTGAATGCTTTGGATTGTTTTTTCCATTTTACCCGCTTACTCCACCTAACTCCATTTTTTATGATTTATGAGTGTGGGAATTGAGAAAAATAATCCAACGGTATCTTGTTTGTGAAATTTGATTCTCTCGAGGTCAAATATGGCCACACGGATATTTGGGACTCGTGTGGAACGGTTCTAGATTTAATACATAGTCCACATTTATAAAAACATTTCTCCTTTATACTTTAATATTTTCCCTTTAAATCCCTAGGATCAGATATTGTGGGTATGTGGGGCACATGAGGAATTGGGGTACATAGGTCAATTGGGTCTTTGGGGTCCAAAACTACCGAAATCCTTACAAAATAGTCCCAGACCTCTAGCTCTTTGCTTTGTGGGTTTGAACACTCCGCGAGGAACTTGTTCCCATGGGGAAAAATTTCCCCACATCTTTGTGTGCTCAGTGGGCCCTCCTGGACCGTATTCCACTATTTTCAAAAAAATCAGGTCCGTGGGGAACTCAGTCCCCACGGCCCATGTTCCTTCTAGGTCTCTAAAACCCGCACTGACGCATCAATCACTTCGTGCACACATGCCCCTCGTGACCTTGTTCCTCTGGGCCTTACGAGCCTGTAAATAATCCTATTCCCACACTTAAATATCCTTGGTGCATCCTTCAACTTAGTGAGGTACACAACTTGCCCACTTTGTTGTGTAGGTCTCTACCACCTGTGGGGAACAAGTTGTTCTGGGAACCCCGTCTTTGCCCGCACCCATTTTTTTCGCGCTCTCGGGCTGCGCATCTAGTTCTTTGGCCTTGAAAGGACCCCTAAAGTGCCATATTTTTATTGTGGGGGTTTTGGATTTTCAGGGAACTAGAAACCCTACCAAAATTGTTCTTCCTAGGCCTTGAAAACCCGAACCACCCACATAACATTGGCCTCGCTCCATTCTTTGACTTCTTTGGGATTTTGGCATTCCGGGAACTCATGAAGCTACCAAACTTGTACCACCCAAGCCTATTTTATCCTCTTTCTCCGTATAACACTATATCTATTTCATTTCACCCTCTAAATGGATTCCTAGAACCTTAGTTCCATCCGATCTTGTTCCACCCGCAGCCTCTAGACCCGAATACACTAAAAAGGATCATTTTCACTTTTTTCAATTTTTGTAAGTTTTTCACTAACTCCTTAGAATTTTCTTGGATTAGGGAGTTGGGGAAAAATGGAATCAAACCTCTAAAATCAAAATTTCTCACTTTTATCCATTTTGAATCTAGAATTGGCTAAGTATTGCACCTAAAGCCTCTAGAAGAAGGGAAATTGTATAAAATGATTCAAGTTCCCAAAAATTAACTGCAAATGTTCTAGAACATAGAATTTTACTTGTTTTCTCTAGATTCAATCCTGAAACACTGTCAATTACCTGGGTCCATTTTCCCAAGTTGTTTATTTTTTTAGGGGAAAAAATAGACAACATTTTTGGTGACTCACAGGGGCCATCTACCTACTAGATGAGATGATCAGTAGCTTGAAGCATCCATTGGGCATGGAGTCAACTTGGTAAATGTGAAAACTGATTTGAAAGTTTGAAACTCACCCCTAAGACACTTGAAGCAACTTTGCTAACCTTATGTTGACCTGCTATTGTTTGAATTTTCCATCTCATTTACAAAAATTATGAATTAAGGTTTTGTGAGAGTGGAAAATTGTCTTGAATATGAAATTCCACTTTCTTCCCTCTCAAATGATATGATGGGATGAAGGATGATTTTTTCAAGCTATCCCAAAACTGATTTCTTTGCCAAGTTTTGAAGAAAACTAAATTGAATCATGGAAAAGGATGAAAAACTACAGATTTCTATAGCACATGTTGATAATGGGTGCACTTACAACTTCCTTAAATGATATGATTTCCAAAAACACTTCCTCCACTGAAATGGACTAATGTAACAACAAAAAAGCACCAAAAAACTATGTACAAAATGGAAAATCATACATGTTCCAAATGGAACATGAAAAGTGTGCATAAGCACTTCTTTTGTTAAAAAAACCTACTCCTACCCTATTATAGCGAGAGAATGGAAAGCTCAAAACAATCCTTACAACGACGGGGAGAAATAGCTTACCTTCCTCAAAATTTTAGACCATGCATTTGATTTGGCACTTAACATGGCCTAAAGTAAGAGTGAAAAATGACTAGAAGTTGGTTCTTCACACTATCCATCAAAGTATCAACAACAAACAAAATTATTACCTCCTTAAGCTGATTTTCACTGTACTAATGGAGGTGTTAAAGTTGATCCTTGGTATGTTGAAGCTCTCCCTCATCCTCTGAAGCAAGCATGACTGATTGTGACTCCTTATTTAGCTCTAATGAAGCCAAATATATGATTGGGCATGGTCTTATCCTCATGATTTTCCCACCATTTTGAATCTCAATCCCATAAGTGGGATTCTCCAGTAGACATTCTTCCTAAAGGAGGTTGTTTGTATGTTGATTTCAAATTGATATTGCATCTTCTATAAGAATCTTTATTTCCATCTTGATGGATGCTGAATTTGCACTTGGTTCTCCTTGGGTTTCCTCATTAGTTTTCCATCTTAATCCTCTATTAAAAGTGCATCAAACTTTAGACATGAAGAGCACTAGGGATAATTACATTCTATCTCAACACTTTGCTCACTTTTAATACATTCCTCCTCAATGCCTTGGGTGCCAATAATGTTAAAAAAATTATTTCTCTTTCATTCCCTTACCAATATGATTTTACTTCAAATCTATCTTCTTTGTTTTGATTTTTAGCTCCTCATTTTAAATAATTTGGATCCTCTCATTCTCATCTTCCCAATATGAATCGACCGGTCATCTAATGATAAAACTTTTCATCCTTGGTAATATTGGTTGAGGAAGAAGTATAGAAGAGCTTGCTATTTTGTTTCATGTTTGGGAAGAGGTGTTTGATGCTCAAGGGTGTGTGCATGTGTTGTTTTTAAACTAATGCTAAATGTGAGTAAAGACTAACACCTAAATAGCCTTAATTAGCAAAAGTTAAACAACATATTAAGCACCATCATGATAAGAATTAAACAAGGGTTAGATGCTAACATTCATCAATATACAAAACTTTGAAACTAAAAATGTTAGGCATCTAATATCCTCTATTCTCTAACGACAAATAAATGAAGGGACCTAAGTAGGCTCCATGGCTATCAAAAATGGTTGTTCTTGGTGTTCCAAGAACCTAAGAATGAGGGCTAGTCAAAGTTGGACTACAAGACCCTTTTGACACCTCCCATATGACCTAAGTACTTAGGAAAGAGGCTTAACTTTTCAAGATGATGAACTCTCAAGAAAACAAAAGGCAAGCTCTTAGTCTATTTTGCTATATTCTTTGCATTTTCTTTCGAGGAGTTTAGGTGTAGGTATAAAGGTAGAAGGAGGGCTCCTTATATAGCCCAATGGATAAAGGAAACACTTCATCCCTTTGCATGTGGGATAAAGGTAAAACATGATTAGGAATGGATAAGGTTGCTTTATAAAAGGTAACCTTACTTTAGAGGTTTAATTTATGCTTAGCAAGTCATGGGAGTTGAGGGGTGTTTTAATTAATAAAAGGTGATTAACTAATAGGTAGATGTAAGCTTATAGAAGATAATTAGAGGAATATTAGTATGATTTAGGCTATTAGAAGGGGATTAAATCAATTAAATATTGATTTATTAGTTAAATGGAAGGGAAAGCTAATTAATTAATAATAATTAATTAGTCTAGATAGAAGGGGTGAATAATTAACGAAGGTCGTTAATTAGGATGTTAGTTGGATAGGAACTTAATCAATTAGCATATTGTAATTAATTAACAACAATAAGAGGGAATATGAGCACTTTTGACAATATGTCATCGATTTTCTAGAAAGAAGATAATTAGCACAATTTAAGTATTTAAATTGCTCGGGCATAATTATGGGTGTCTACATTTTCCCCTATTTGGGGTGGCGTAAGTGATGCCACTTCAAAGATAGTAGATAGACAAAATCTTGAAGGGATAGAAGATAAATTAGTAGGAAGGAGAGATGCCCCCTCGAGTGTTGATGGGGTGATGAAAGAAGATGATCAACGATCGAAAAGGTGAGAGATAGATAGAAGAATGGGAAGGGCGGGGATGCCTCGGTGAGATGGAGAATTAGGGGTGAAAGGAAAGTGATGTAGAAGAAATATGGAGGAGGGGAGATAAGAGCTTAACCTCTAGCCACTGTGTATTGGAACAATTTTGATGTCATCATATTGCCAAGAGATCTACGTCATCGGTCCTTATGAAAAATATAAGCATACGAAAAGTTAGAATGACATGAAAATCCATACTATGAACAATTGTCCATTGCTGAAAGTACCCACTCCACGCAACATACAACAATGTAATGCAATACGAGAAGGAAAAATCTCATTTAACAAGGAAAAAAGTACAAACATGCATATCTTACCCAACAATGGTTAAGACAGGTTGTACAAATGTTTTGTTATCAAGTCAAGAGATCCACATGTTCATGTGATTGATGACAAGGGTTAAAAATGATGCCCCGAAAGGATACATGTAAGGGAAATGGAAATGGAAAGCGAGGTCCAAGTAAAAAGTGTTGTGCACAATGAAGCAACACCAGCAACAAGAGTGCCCTAAAATACAAATGAAGCAAGCGGTAGCTTTGTGAATGGTTGTGAATTCGATGATCCGTGAGTCGTATTAATTGGGGAAGATATGAAACAAATCGGTAGGATATGGAGAAAATACCATACGCAAGACACAAGTTTGAGCCATAATAAGCAAGTGACCATCGTTGTAGGTTTTTACTATTTTTTGCCCTATTTTTGGATTTTTGATAGGATATATATATATTGTTTTTACTTTTTATTTTCCAAAATGTGGTGGATAGTAGAAGAAAATAGAAGAAATAGAACGAAGGGTCTAGGTGCAATAGAAAGTGTCCTAGGTGAAGAAAGAAGAAACAAGTGACAAATAATGTCCTTGTTTAGTGGAGAAATTAATAAAATAATTATTTTTGAAAAATAATTATTTACGAGAGTGAATAAGCAGAAAAATCACCTAGGAGCAATAAAATTTCCCTAGGGGGAAGAAAGGGGTATTGACAACAAACAAAATGCCCAATACGAGAATAATAAGATAAAAATAATTATTCCACGGTGAACAGAGGAGAAAACGACGGTCGAAACGGGCCTCCAAGCCTTCACAACGGTGAAAAACAAGTTAATATACCCCACCTAGGGGGTAAAATCATCGCGACCAATTCATTTCTTACCGAGCACTATTGAGTTTTTACCACAAGGCTTTGACAACAACAAGGAAAATGGTGATTGCACATGGGACCGAAGTGAGGTGGGTAGACATAATATGAGGATACTAATGGCATGGCATGACGATGGCGGCCCCTTCATGAGTATTAAAACTTTTCTTGTCAATTTTTTCATTAATGCCTTAATTTTAGTAATTAGGGCTAGGAAGTCACATTGGTGGGTATGTGAATAGACACAAGTGTCAAATCAAGGGCACAAACATCTCCTTGGGGGTGCATGCATCATAAAAACATACGCGCACACATGTGGGTAGAAACTTCACACACCCATGCACACACACACACATCGAAAGGGGCGTACATGCAAAAATAGGTGCACACATGGGGGGGTGCACACACGGGCGTGCGTGCACTGCATGCATAGAAAGGATGGTGAAAATGCCAAATATGTGGCACACATGCCCAAAAGGGTGCGCATGCACTGAATGATGGCAAGCGCAAGCACTGGAAGAAAAATGTGCACACGCACACACACTAAAAAGGAGGCGCACATGCCCAAAAGTAGGCATCCCGGATAGCGATGGCGGAGGACAGACAAAAAAATGCCAAAAAGATGACACTTAGAATAAAATTTTAGGATTTTTGGGTTAACCCTAAAATAATAGATAGATTTTTAGAAGAAATGTTAATAATTGATGAGTGATTTGATATTTTACAGAGACGTCTGCCAGTATTACAGATGTAAGAGTGTCACACTTAGATAGTTGAGGTAGAGGGGAGCATGCGTCGGCGAGACCGATGAGCTATGTCTATACTTCTCGAGGTAGTGGGGCTAGGCCCTGTGTCTCGGATGCCATCCATCACTTTGGACCATGGCCTACTAACTGCGCTAGCCGAGCGATGGCATAGCAAGAGCCAGTGCTTCTGATTGCCTACAGGGGAGATGACTGTGACCCTAGAGGACATATGGTAGATCCTCTGAGTGCCGATCATAGGCACTTTGATTGAGTACAACTCTAATGTAGGGCTGATTAGAGCAACATGCAACGATCTATTTGATATAGATGACATACCGCATGATGGTATGACCATAGCCTTGCACGAGTGCATTTCTGACCCTACACTACATCGGGGGCCTTTGTACATTATGTCTCTTATCAGTGGGTTTTTTCTCACTGATAAGATAGGGATGTCATTCCCAAGAGGGTTATTACCATTGGTACATGGTATTTTTAGTGGCAAGCGATATTGTTGGGGATAGTGTATACTAGCCCACTTATACTTGGGATCTGCATTTGATTACCTACCATGGTCAGAAGACCGTGGGGCTAGCTTCTTTATTACAGATTTGGTCATGGGACCATATTGTGATCGAACACCTTGTGGGAACTTTGCATGTCCGAGACCTAGAGGAGCCATCTTACATGGCATGGGTATCAGTAGGTGGCGATGCACGAGGCCACCTAGGCAGCCTATTCAGATACGGTGAGAGTTCGACGAGCTACCCGAGATAGATATTATATGGAGGCCTTACGGCATATCTAGTGGCCAGAGGATGCCACAGAGCTCAGTGTGTGCTCAGTAGAGCACTTTATCATCGGTAGTCACAACTACATTATAGAGTGTATCGAGTTGATAGGTGCCAGCGGAAGCTTGGCATAAGCATGAGGGTCCCATAGCCTGATATCTGGTATGTGCGTAGAGACTCAGAGAGGAATACTATGGGGCCTCACATACCAATGGCCCGAGCTAGGGTGAGCTTTTCATAGGTGGTCCCATAGGCATGGGACCTAGCACGACAGGTCAGGGACCCAGGGATGACAACAGATTACGCGGCAGTACGCCACCATGTTACCTCAAAGATCTTACCATTCGGAGGAGGCCTCGGGTAGCAGTATTGGCCCACCTATAGAGATTTGGCATGGGTTGGAGCGAGAGAGAGAGAGCAGCGGGTCCTGATCCAGAGGATCCATTTGATGGACTTTTGAATGATGAGTAGGGTGCCCCACGTGCACATGGACCAAGGCCACAGGGCCCAAGATATGTACCAGGTGTAGATTCCAAGAGCCAAGGTCTTAGAGTCGGGCCAGTCATCGAGAGCACCACAGGGACCGAGTCTCAGTGGCACAACCCATGGTACAGATAGCCACATTGCAGTAGCAACTACAATAGGCTTTAGCTGAGAGAGACATGGCTAGAGTAGAGAGAGATGAGGCCCGAGGTTGGTGTGTGACAACAATAGCTAGCCGAGCGTGATCGGGCTTAGATCTAGATCGTGAAATTGTTATCGAGAGAGATCAGGCTTGGGCCTAGGCTAGCCTAGGAGGGGATAGTGCTGTGCTCTTCCAGCAGATTTGATAGATGGCCACTCAGATGGCCCAGGTTACGAGCTTACATCAGCGAGACACCTTGTGCTCGGGGAAGAGTGAGTAGTGGGCTAGGCCAAGCTGGCTCGAGCCACAATAGAGATAGCATCTTACCGACACATGGAGGGTACCACAGTGACTACCTAGACATAGAGATTTGGCTACAATAGAGGGTAGGGCCTCATACTACAAATCTTTATACTTTGAGGCAGTGCCTCCTGAGTGATGGGTGCCGTCTTATAGCCAATAGTCCAGCAGGGGCACTAGATCGGAGAGGCCTCAGGCCTCAGTGGAGTAGCCATGACCAGAGAGAGCTGGTGATGCTCATGCCATGTGACCTCCACGAGACAGGCCAGCCACACCTTCAGAGGGCTCGAGTCAGCCCTAAGATTTTGTATATCCACGTACGCCTCTTTATGAAGGCTATGAGTAGATTGTGCTCCATGTATATTCATTTTGTATTTGTACAACAGTTTTGGCACATGCCTCTGATGAAGGCTTTTATGATGTACTGTCATGATGTATATCCATTTTTGATACAGATATATCACACATGTATGATTTGGACATTTGTGACATGACATATGTGTATATGAGATGGACACTTGTTTATTATTTCTCATGGATAGATAGATGTGTTTATGATGCATTCTAATTTGATTTGACATGTATATGTATTGATGATCTTGTTGATGTACCACATGTGTTTTGATTTCTAGATGATGTGATCTTGTAGAATATATCAAATGTGTTTTGTTTATGAGATGTGCCATACTTAGTGAATGGGATGATATGATGATAAGGGTGTAGGGGATAGATTTTGATATTTGTGATCCCTCTTGCCCCCATTTGATGATACGATATGTGATTATTAGGTTAGCATTCATGTATGATGTATACTTAAATTTTTCTTGATATATGATGTATAGATGATGTTAGATGTGATGTTGTGATAACAAAACAATGCACATGCAATAAACACAATCAAATGCTTACAAAGAACACAATGAATTAACATAATAACACACCATGATTTACTAGCATGTAAAAACACACCTTAAAATGCATAAGCAAGAATAAATCTAATCTAATCAAGAAAAGATGAATTCTAACAAAATATGCCCAAACAAAAACACAAAAGCACAAACACGAAACAACTATACAAGCAACAAACAAAGTAAGAAACAAGACAATGCAAGTAAATGTAAGTAATTTTTTTGTAAGTTTGTTTTCATGCAACAATTTTCTATTGTTTTGGTGTTTTGAAACAATTTTCTATTGTTTAGGTTTATGTGAAACAATTTTCTATTATTTTTGTGTTTTTGAATATTTTGAATGTTTTTGCAGTTTTGAGAAACAATTTTCTATTGTTTTTGTGTTATTTGAGAAACAATTTTCTATAATTTTTGGTTATTTTCAAGAAATTTTTTTCTATTGTTTATGGTTATTTTCTAACATTTTTCCAGATTTATGCACAGGTAACTAAGAAAGCGTGGATGCCCCTAGCGTTAGACGGGGAATATATAAGGGTAGAGGCCACACGCATATGAACAAGAAGCTGAAGTCATTGAATTTCCCCAACGTAAGATGGGGAATAGTGAAAGACCATGCCCCTCAAAATGAATAAAAGAAGACAAAGATAGATCAAGGCTTGATAGGATTGGACTCACAGGGAATCTCGAAGGCAGAACTAGGGCTAGGCCAAGTAAAACTACCCTCTAAATGCAAGATGCTTGTGAACAACAAATCCTCCCAAGGTGCCGAGAACCAGTTTTCACCTAAGGACTTATCCAAAGTGCCAAAATTATGTGGTTTTCACTTGTGGATGACCTATTTTCTTTTTCTTTTTCTCTTTCTCTTTTTTGATTGTTTTGTATTTTTGATCATTTTACCATGTTTTTGATTTTTTTTTTGCTTTTTTGACTTTGCGGCATGTTTAAGTGTAGAACCACTTAAGATGCATGGCATTCATGGGCTCATGGAGCTCATCACCATTGGGGTGAGCAAGTTTGTATGCCCCTTCGTGTGATACTTGGCCATAATAACGTAGGGTCCTAACAAATGTGGTTCAAACTTTCCTTTCTTTTCCCATTTTGCTCTTGTGTTGAACTGATTCTCCTTCATGACTAAATCACCAACCTCAAACCGACGAGCTATGACTAAGAGCGCGAATGTGATTCTCATCTAGAGCTCCAATTCAGCCGAGTCTTGCTGCCCAGTAATCCTCATCTTTATCCAAATAGTCTCTAAGAGATATTCTCGGGAAAGAAGTGTTTCACATAGAATTTTGTTCCAGAATAGAGTTAATTCTATCCTTTCATTCTCTTGAGAAACAGATAAGGGTTAGGGTTAGGAGGAATACCTGTTGAGTGTTGGGAAGGTGTGCGCGTACCGTAGAGAGATCAGACCGATTGTGAAGAGATCCTTTTTGTCTGGGAAGGACTACCTGTAAATAAGAATGCAAGACCACCAGATTTTAGTTAGACAATAAGTGAGGGAACTACCTTGGGCCCAGGAAATATTAGAATTCCTTTCGAAGGTGGTTAGTTCCCTTTTAATACAAATTGATGCAAATGATAATAAAGAAGCTATTGTGAACTCACAATTAAGGTATCTCATTACTAAAAAGAAATAGAGACTAAACTACCAATAATAGAATGTTATGTTTGTTTATTTAGTCATCAAGTTATTGATATGTTCGAGATCAGTTACGGTGGATAGAACAGGTTGGACATGAGATTGTTTTGAGGTGAATAGGTGAAAGGTTGGTTTTGATATAAGTCATAGTGACCAATGCTGGTCACTGGATAACCGATCGCATGTTATTAAACCGATACCGGTAGGGAATGAACGATATCGGTAAGGGAAGTGATTTAGGGATTTTTAAATGGAGGTTGGTGTAAGGTGGTTATGAGGTTTGGAAGGTTGGTAGATGGTTGAGGGGAGTAGTAAGGTGATAGAGAAGACTCAGAGAGTGAGAGAGCTGTCTTTGGGGCAATATAGAGATGGATGACCGAAGGTTAGGTGCAGGTTGTTTCCGGGTGGTAGATCTAGGAGTGAGCTTATAATCCCTATGAATTAAAAGTTCACAAAGTAGTGTCTAGAAGCATACAAGGTGATAAAAGAGACTACTTACTAGTTTCTGATGTGGATGCAGGTCCAAAGAATGTAGTGGCAAAGGCAAGGCTCAGTTGGGATGATCCAACAATCGGAAGTGATCTGATGAAGCTATCCTCCAACTCTCCCAATGTTTGGATGAGTGTGACAATGCTCTAGTTGCTCAGTTATAGTCTTGGGCTCGATACTCCTCTTTTGCAAACCCTTCTCTCTCCTTCACTTGTCTCTTTCTTGCAAATGAATTCGGGATCCTTGCAAATGAAATCCCGATCCTTTGGTTTTGGTTGGGGAGGTCATTTATAGGGAACCGATGGTGGTTACGTAACCGACACCGGATCGAGTAGGGACCGATGTCGGTTAGGTCAAAGTTGGCTATTTTTAGTAAAATAGCCAACTTTCCCTCCTTTTCTCTCGAGGGATCAGTTGTGGGCTTGGTCAAGTCATTATTAGGTTCATTTTGATGCGGGTGAGGGGTGATGAGTCATGGGTGTGGGTCTGGACCAAGTCATAGGTCTTAATTAGGTTAGTTTAGGGTTAGGGCTAGGTCATAGTGAGGTGGTGAGGTGAGGTGGCAGGGTTGGAGATGTGGATTTATTAATTATAAGGTAATTAATAAATAATTAAGTGTGTAAGGTTTAGGTGGTGAGGTAGGGTTAGGTTGCGGGATGAGATACGGGGTACAGGGTGTCGTAAGACCCAAATTTGGTGTCTACATTTTCCCTTTTTGTCGTGTATCTTGTCTTGTAAAGATGCACGCACAATAATAAAAAGTGGTTGCCCTAATTAAGGGTATAGTAATCCCCTCAAACCTATCACTGCAGTTGAGGCGACATGAAATCGGGGATAGGGTTGATAAAGGGTGAATGATGATGAGATGATGGTAAGATGGTGGGGTAAGTTCAAGGAAGCCGACGCTTGCGTTGAGATGCATCAGTCTGACATGAGGACATGATTTTAAGAGCAAACAAGCAATTCATAGGCAAAGGTCGATAGTTTATCCAAACAAGGTTGATATAATCCCGGTATCCAAGGCATAGGAAGTAGCTCCGAGGATATAACGGGTAAGGTACTCGGAACGCGTTTAGGCATGTTCAGCAGATACCAAATGGTTGGTTTGGTTGAGATAAATGTCACGGTCTCTTCTAGGCAAAGTCTGGTCGATGATCAATTCAAGTATCCTAGTCATGCTAAAACACGAACAGGTGAGCTCGATTGAACAAACAACTACATGATGGGTGGATAGAATCATAATTTGTGGGCCTTGGTGGAGGTACTTAATGGGGTGCGGCTTGGGTCGAGTTGATTGGTTGGGTGTGGCCGTGGGGGCCGATTGGTTGGTTGTGGCCTTGGTCGGCCTGATTGGTATGTTGCAGCCTCGGGTCGCCGATTGATTGATTGGCAGGCCTTGGGTCGGGCCACCGGTTGATTGCGGCCTTAGGTCGGGCGATTGGTTGTCAGCGCCTTAGGTCGAGCCGATCGGTAAGTCAGTAGCCTCGGGTCGGGCCGATTGGTTGAGTTCGTCGGGTCAGCCTTAGGTCGGGCCGATTGGTAATTGGTTGGTTATGGCCTTGGGGTCGTGCCGATTGGTTGGTTACTGCCTTGGGTTGGATGATTGGTAAGTTCTGCGGCCTTGGTCGGCCGATTGGTAAGTTCGTTGGGTCGGGCCGGTGTCAAGTTGGTTGCGGCCTCGGGTTGGGCTGATTAGGTAAGTTGCAGCCTCGGGTCACGCCGATTGGTTGGTTGCGGCCTTGGGTCAAGCTGATTGGTTGGTTATGGCCTTGGGTTGGGTTGATTGGTAAGTTACGGCCTTGGGTCGGGCCGATTAGTTAGTTGCGGCCTTGGTCGGCCGATTGTAAGTCGGCTTTGGGTCGTGTTGATGCAAAATCACAAAGACACCCTGGTTGCACATCAGATTTTTAGGTTGATGCTCATGCGTCCAGTGTGATTGCATAACATTGAATCCTTTCTCCAAGTGTGGGACTTGAAAAATGAGAAAGAATTCTCCAGAGAAAGGCTGGTTCCTATTCCTCTGTTTAGATGCACCAATGAAACGCAGAGGTTTACCCAAGAAAAACTAAACTAACTACCAAGGTGACAGGGAGAGAGAAATGCATATAAATAAACCTAAGCTAAGGAGGTGATGCACCGAGGAATGAAGAACATAAGCTTTGCAACATAAACACAGATCATATAGATGCAATACCACACCATGCACAGGTAACCGAAATGCAATGAGAGATCAGAATGACAACAATGAATACATGAGAGGATTTAAATTCAATCACAGACATATATATTGCTCAAAGGATCAATTCGATACATTGCAATGGCCAAAAGGCACAATGGCATTACAGTCTATGTGGGAGGCTTGAAAACTCCACGAATTCTCTTACAAGCAGGAGAGAAGGGAGGGGTTGCAAAACAAGAATGTCCAACATTAGAAAGAAGCCCCTCCTTACAATTTATAGGAAGAATGAGAGAGAAAAGAGAGAGGAATTCGAAATCTGCCCCAACCACCTCCAGAATGCACTTAACTCATCTCATAATGATGGAAGCGGCGGATCTTGGCAAAACGGCGAGCTGCCTAGCAGAGGCGGCGAACTGTCTGCTGCATTAAAGTTGTTAGTTGAGCATCACTTCTGCTTATTATTTCGTGCCAGAGGCGTCTTCTGATTTTCTTTCTTCAAACTAAACCAAAATGCAAGATTGACCGAAACGTGTAGAGAATCTCACAAGCTTTCCGTTGATATAAAGAACGCGCAAATCCGAGCTCTGGATCGAAAGTTATGTCGATCCCGAAGTTTTAGAACGCAGGCAATTGGTGAAAATGGATTTTGAATTTCTTCCCGCGCTCTGCCACTTGGATGACACGTGGCACGCTCTGACTGGACGAGCAATTCTCTCTCCTTCGTCTTTTGGCAATCTGTCCTTTGAAATTTTGACTTTTGATGATTTTGGGACTTTTTCCACCCTTTTCCCGCGCTCCCGCCATTTGGATGACACGTGGCATGATCTTGTTGGAGGACAGGGCGCGGGGCTTCCTTTACTTTTAGCCTTTTTGGGGAACTCGGCCAAATTCTCTAACTTCCCCCCGAGCTCCGCACTTTACTACTCTATTGGACACGTGTCCAATTCCTATTGGCTCGGGCCAGCGCTTCAAACCTTGCCCCTTTGACTTTTTAACCTTTCTCCTTGAGACACGTGGCGTCTTTTGGTTGGTTCTCGGCTGCAAGTCTTCCGCGTACTTGCGTCCATCATCCCGGATGTCCCATTTGATTTTGGACCCTTTGTGACAATTTCGGCCGATTCGGCCGGTTCGCGTACCTCTGGCCCGATTGTTCCATTTTCCTTTGGACCGCTTGGGACAATTTCACCCGGTTTGGCCGGTTCGGGCCCATTTGTACCACTTGTCCCACTTTGTTTTTGGGCCCTTTGTGCTTATTTCACCCGGTTCGGCCGGTTCGGGCCTTTCTGTCCCAAACGTCCTGAGCAACACTTAGCCAATTTCTTCCTCCTCCTTCGGCCGGATCGGCTTTTCGCGCCTTTCGCGTACTTCTGGCCCGATTGTCCCAAATGCAATTTGGGCCGCCTGGAGGCTTTTCGGCCGATCCGCGCCTTGACGTCCCAAATGTCCCAGTTGCTCCCTTTAGCAGGACTTAGCCAATTTTTTCACTTTTTTCTGAATCAACCTATTTGCCTTTCTGCCACCTTTGATGCATGTTATCGAAATTTACCACAGGGAATTTTGATAACTTGATTTTGACGACTTCAAATAGGGGTCACTGCTGCTTGGGTAGAAGATCGGTGGCCTTTTAGCGGTCCATTGGGCATGGAGTTAAGCACTAACCTGAAACAAGCCTGATACTGCAACTTCCTCTCCAGCAACACTCTGAACTGTAGAAAACAACCTGAGAGCAGCAAAACCTGTGCCAAAGCACTTAGGGAAATAGAAACCTAACTGACAGACACATGTGCATACGCACTTAGAGGAATTAAGAAAACTCTAAACTAATATTTACAAGGGCAAAACATTTCTCTTAGTAGCAATGTTTAAGATAGATTCCGTTAACCGGGATCTGAAGTTCCTCTCCATCCAATGCAGACAATTGGAAAGCATTACTATTTTTGCATCCCGTGACCATGTAGGGACCACTCCAGATGGCATCAAACTTGGAATGTCTCCCCGGTTTTTCCCGATCTGCATCCCATTTCAGAACCAGGTCCCCTTCCTGGAAGGTTCTTGCTCTAGCTCTCTTATCAAACCATCTTTTTACTACGGCCTGATCCTTTTCAATCGTCTGAACTGCATGTTCTCTGATTTCTTCTAATTCCATCAATTCCGCATACCTGACCTCCATTGGTTCGAACTCAGATAACTCAAGCTGCTTCATGAGCTCCAAGGCTGGCAATTCTAATGATATAGGCAATACTGCCTCCTTCCCATAGACCAACTTGTAGGGAGAATTACCTGTAGACCTCTTTGGTGTTATTACAGCTCACCCATAACGCTGATTTTAGCCTTGTATGCCATGTTCTTTGATTTTCATCCAGAGTCCTTCTGATGATTTTTAGCAAATTCTTGTTTGTGGACTCTGCCTGTCCATTACCCTGTGGGTAATAATTTGAAGAGGTGCTCAAATAGATTCCATTCTTGACAGCCCATTCTGTAATTTTTGAACCTATGAATGCTAATGCATTATCTCGATATGATGGTGGCGGCTGCACACCGAACCTAGTTACTATCCCTTCATAAAAGTCTAGTATGCTAGACTCACTTGCCTCTTTTAGCGCTCTTTGCTTTGGTCCACTTGGTGAAATAGTCATCCATCTGTAAGAATCCACTTGTGGCCTTGACTCGGGTGGGATTGATGACTCCAATGAAGTCCAATCCCCATTTCATGAATGGATGATCTACTGAAATTGGACGAAGGGGAAGTGGCGCTAACCTTCCTTTCCACTGTGAAGAATGCACATTTCTTGCATTTCTTAACCCATGAGTAGTAATCATTGAATACGGTAGGTCAATAGTAACCAGCTTTCATGATTTTGAGAGTACATTACTCGTGGGGTGAAATGGCCTCCCCTCTCCGTCATGGAACTCTGTAAGATCCTCTCAATCGACTGTCTCGATACATCTCAATAGAACACCGTTGATGTCCCTTTTAAACAAAACATTATCAACAAGCACATAAGGAACTGCTTGTAATCAAGTACCTTCTTTTCGCTTTGCTCATTTCGGAGGGCACATGCCCGTTTGTAGAAATGTATCATATTCTGAGTCCAACAGGGAGTGGACACATCATCATTTTCCTGTTTTTGATCTTCTTGTAATAGCAGGACAGCGTCTTCTTCATCTTCTGGGCTGTCTGGTTGTTTGGAAGCGAGCTGCTCACACAAACCTTTGCCTCTTACCAGCTTGGTGATCTTGATCTCAATGTCATACTCCATGACACGGGTGATCCATCCTGCCCTTTTCTCATTCAAATCCTTGTTGAGGAGGAAGTCCTTAACCCCAGCATGTGAGACCAATAACTGGACCTTGTTGTTTGAGACTAAATGCTTGAATTTCTTCAAGCTTCTGATTACTGCAAGCACATGCTTTTCAATAAAAGAGTACCTCACCTCGCAGTCATTTAGGCTCTGGCTGAAGAAAGCAATCGGCTGCTCCTCATTATCTTTGTTCTGTTGTACCAGAATGGCAGAAATAGTGTCATCACCTCCAAATGCATAGAGGATGAAATCCTTGGAAAAGTCCGGGTTGATGAGAGTGGGTGCCTGGGAGATGGCTTCTTTGATTGCTTCAAAACTCTCCTTGCCTTCTGCCGTCCATTTGAAAGCCATGCTTTTCCTTAACATTTTGGTGATGGGCTTGACAAGGGCTGCAAAGTTTGGGACAAACCTCCGAACAAAGTTTATCCTTCCCAGGAAACTCTGAAGGGCTTTCTTGTGACTTGGCAATGGTAGAGCTCTTATGGCTTCAACCCTCTCTGGATCAATTGCTAATCCCTCCTTTGAAACAATATGGCCAAGGAGTTTCCCTTCATGTGCAAGAAAGATGCACTTCTTAGGATTCAAAGACACTCCAAACTTTCTACACCTCTGAAAACTTGCCTGAGGTGAAAGAGATGGTCTGCAGCATTCTTTGAGAAGACAGTGATATCATCTAGGTATATCAGCACTATCTTATTGATCAAGCCTTTGAATGCCATATCCATAGCTCGCTGGAATGTTGCTCCGGCGTTCGACAGTCCAAATGGCATCTTCTTGTAAGCATATGTGCCCCATTTGGTTGTGAAGGCTGTCTTGAACTGGTCTTCCTCCTTCACCATAATTTGATTGAAGCCTGAGTAACCATCAAGTAGCGAAAACCTTTCTGACCCAGCTACGACCTGCAATATTTGCTCCATGGAGGGGAGTGGATAATGGTCCTTGAGAGAGGCTCTATTCAAATCTCTGAAGTCAACACATAGCCTGATCTCTCCACTTTTCTTTCTGACCGGAACCAAGTTCGCAACCCAGCTTGAATGCTTGATAGGGAATATAATTGCTGACTCAATCAGCTTGTCCAGCTCCTTCCTCATGAGAGGCTCCATGTGTGGATTGACTGGTCTCTGTTTCTGCCTGACAGGCTTAGTATTTGGATCCAACTCGATTGTATGCTGAGCTAAGTTGGGATTGAACCCTTTCAAGTCTTCATAGCTCCAAGCAAACACATCAGGGAATTCTTGACATAGCTGTATGAACTCATACCTTTCCTGTTCAGTTGTCATCTTTCCAATTTGCAGTGGCTTGTTCTCTTCTACCAAGATGGATGCCGAATCTTCTCTCTTGACCTGAATGTTTGCTTTCTCCTTTCTAAACTGATCATTGGGGTTAAAAATGGACTCCAAAGTGATAAGTCCCTTGGGCAGCTTGTCAATTCTCAGCTGTATCACCTGGTCACCATATTGCTGTTCCAACTTCTCTTGATTCTTAGCTGAGAACTCAGCTTCTTCCTGCAAGAAGTGGATGATTTGCTGGTCATTCTCGAATACTTGCCAATTGACATCGTTATCCGGCACTGAAGGCCTCACAATCACGTGGATGTTTGGCTGTACCTTGTTTTGTTGAATGTTTTCTATAATGTCAAAGGCTGCCCCTACTGCTGCAAGCCTGTCAGCAGCTTGATTCTCTTTCCTGGGAATGGCCTTGATGCCGAAACCCTCAAAATCTTCCATGAGGTCCCAT
This sequence comes from Taxus wallichiana var. yunnanensis, assembly GCA_018340775.1. Lineage (NCBI taxonomy): Eukaryota > Viridiplantae > Streptophyta > Pinopsida > Cupressales > Taxaceae > Taxus > Taxus wallichiana. The sequence continues at coordinate 958,624,800 of CM031237.1, forward strand.
ACCCTGTTCTTGTAGCACCTGAGTAGGTTATTTTTGCGGCATGCATTTGTCCCCCTTGACTGATTTACAATCAGCTCACTTCCCCCAAAAACTTACAAGTTTTTATTTTTCTCTTTATTGCCCAATGCATCCCTTGCACCAAGGCTTCATATTCAGCAGTGTTATTGGAGCATGCAAATTGAAATCTAAAAGCTGAATAATACTTTACTCCTTGAGGGTGAAATAAGCACGGCTCCACCTCCTGCGCCTTGTCTACTCCTTGATCCATCAAAAAAGTTGCCATACCTCGTTGTCATCCTTGTGGTTTGGCTTGGTGATGCTAGGAATAGGTTGACTTTCTTCATGTATACAATAGACCCCTAGCTCGATTCTTCTACTTCTTGATAAGGATTAAAAGCATGCACCTTGCTTGCCCATTCATCAAGAGTCAAATGGGATACTTCCACCTTAGTGTCGGCTTCATCAGTGCCAAGGTGATCTTCTTGATCAAATGCTGAGCAATTGGTATTAATATGACTTGGAGTATAGGGCTCAATGTGGAAATCTGCAATAGGTTCTGACCTAATTGTAGCTTTAGTTCCATACCTCGTCAACAAAGATGTGTGACCAATCGGCGGACAAATATCCCCCAATCTTGGCAGTAAAGTCCCTTGACAAACAGAGGGCAAAGAGTGGTGGAAGGTCTATGACTGATATATCTTGTAAGACAACAACATTTGGACATGCATGCAAGGTAAGGCTCAAATTTCTAATCACTCCAACTATTGCTATTGCTGTCCCATCTAGCTGCACTACTCCCTTAGATGTTATTTCATACTAGAGCCCTAACTGATCAGCTATCTGTTTAGGCATTACTGAGCTACTTGCCCCGGAATCTATCATGCAATTATGCACTAGCTGATTTCCAATGATTAACGAAACATAAAAGGGGGGAGGCTTCAGCATTCTACCTTGTTGTGCTGCATGTTTTCCTTGAGGCTGGGCAGCATTTGTGAGTACCTTCTCCTGCATTTGGATCTGCTGATTCGAAGTTGGCCAATCCTTCATAGCAGCTTTCAGCAAATCTCTTTGGCCTGGGATGGATAGGGATTCCCACATAGATATATTGACATTTGTCTTCTTCATCTGGTCAATGATACTAAATGGTGATGAAGGATCTCTCTGCTGTCCCTTGGTCTGCACATTTGCTCCTTGTATGTGGGCAGCAATAGCTGGCATTTGAGTTGGCCTAGGGGCTGTTCTTGGCTGCCCTTGTGCATTTGAAACTGGGTTTTGCTTGCCAATCATTTGTGGAGCTGTGGAAGGTTGTGGATTGGCTGGGGCTAATGGCTGTTCTTCACCCAAATTTCTCCTTTTTGACCTTGTGTTGGCAGCAACACCTTGAGAAACTTCAGATTCATGCCACGAAATCCTCTGCGCGCCATTTACCAATGTGGTGTCATTTGGGGCAGATTGCTGTTGGAATGTTTCTTGTTGTTGGCTGTTTTCTTGATTGCTTTCACCCTCCACACCAGTAGTTGTTACCATTAAAGCTTGGGTCAAAGCACCATTGAAGCACATGGATTGATTATGGGGTTCATTACATGGAAAACACCATTCATACTCCTGGGCAATGTTGTTTTGTGCTGGTACTAATGCCTTAGAGGCAGATATGGCATTTGGATTATAGGGCTGGAATGGTCTATTGGCAGGAGGCCTTGTTTGATTCATATTTGCAGCTGGATTAGGTGGCCTTTGAGGCTGATATGGCTGCCTATTAGGTTGAGCTTGAGGCTGATACGAAGGTCTAAAACCTTGAGCTTGCTGTCTTTTTAGAGTGACCAGCTCATTACCTAAATTTTGCAGCTGCTTCATGACTTCTTGAAGCTCATTTGGGGCACTTGGAGATGAAGTGGAAGCTTCATTTGAACTCTGATTCCTAGGAGTGGGAATAGGAGCTAAGACAGGTGCTTGACTAGTACTTGGGCTCTCTAAACTTGGATATAATGGCATTGGAGGCCTAGGAGCTAGCTTGCCGGCTTGAATCAGACAATTTTCAGCTCTAATGGCAATACTATAAGCGGCGAGGATAGTTGTGCCTCCCATAGATTGAACTAACATAGAAATATCAGAATTTAAAGCTTTAAGGTAGTATAGAAAAGCACCTTCTACATTGGCCTGACTGCCACCGGAATTCTATCCCAAGATCTTTGAAATCTGAAGTTGAAGTCGGTTAGCTGCTCATTGGGAGCTCTCTTGATGGTTGTCAGCTGCTCCAAAAGAGACAAGTTGTCTCCCTTCTCCCCAAATTGATCATGAAGTGCAATACACAGCTGATTCTAGTTTGTGATAGAGCCAGCTTCAAGGCTCCTAAACCATTGCAATGCTTTTCCCTTGAATGAAGACGCCAGCAATTTGACAGCTACTTGCATCTCATTAATCTCATGGATTGCACAAATGTTAGCAATGTCCTTGACATGATCACCAGGAGTGGTCTGATTTTCTCCAGTAAAATATGGAATGTTCTTCAATGCTGCTACTGGGATTGGATTTTGTGCATTGAGAGCAAGTGGGCTGCTGCCTGTGAAGTTGACATAGGGGTTTACTGGTTGCGCCATTCTGATTGGTCTTAAAACCCTTGTATACTGAAAGAAAGGCCGCTCAGGTGGAGGAGTTGAGAGAGTTCTGTTTGGTGGAGATGGAGACCTTTGAATCCTTCTTCCTCTTTGCCTTCTTCTTGGAGATAATTGCAGGTATTCAAACAACACTTCCTCTTCTCCAACTTTTGACCTTGTGATTCTTCTCATAAGCTTTTAGGCCTGTACTGCTGAAACCAGTTGATTCTTCCCCTTGGAGTCGCCAGATATGCAAATAATAGCTCTTTTTAAGCAAGAAAATTGCAACAGATGCATATCAACTTTGCTGCAATAAAAATGAGACCTCTAGGTCCACCGGCGTGCCAAAACTGTTGATGCAAAATCACAGCACCCCTGGTTGCACATCAGATTTTTAGGTTGATGCTCATGCGTCCAGTGTGATTGCATAACATTGAATCCTTTCTCCAAGTGTGGGACTTGAAAAATGAGAAAGAATTCTCCAGAGAAAGGCTGGTTCCTATTCCTCTGTTTAGATGCACCAATGAAACGCAGAGGTTTACCCAAGAAAAACTAAACTAACTACCAAGGAGACAGGGAGAGAGAAATGCATATAAATAAACCTAAGCTAAGGAGGTGATGCAGAGAATGAAGAACATAAGCTTTGCAACATAAACACGAGATCATATAGATGCAATACCACACCATGCACGGATAATGGCAAAAATGCAATGAGAGAGATCGAATGACAACAATGAGTACATGAGAGGATTTAAATTCAATCACGAGACATATATATTGCTCAAAGGATCAATTCGATACATTCACAATGGCCAAAAGGCACAATGGCATTACGGATCTATGTGGGAGGCTTAAAAACTCCACGAATTCTCTTACTGGCGGGAGAGAAGGGAGGGGTTGCAAAAAAAGAATATCCAACATTAGAAAGAAGCCCCTCCTTACAATTTATAGGAAGAATGAGAGAGAAAGAGAGAGAGGAATTCGAAATCTACCCCAACCACCTCCGTAATGCACTTAACTTATCTCATAATGATGGAAGTGGCGGATCTTGGCAAAACGGTGAGCTAGCGAGAGGCGGCGAATCCCATCTGCTGCATTAAAGTTGTTAGTTGAGCATCACTTCTGCTTATTATTTCGTGCCAGAGGCATCTTCTGATTTTCTTTCTTCAAACTGAACCAAAATGCAAGATTGACCCTGGAAACGTGTAGAGAATCTCACAAGCTTTCCGTTGATATAAAGAACGCGCAAATCTGAGCTCTGGATCGAAAGTTATGTCGATCTGAAGTTTTAGGGCACGGAACAGGTGAAAACAGATTTTGAATTTCTTCCCGCGCTCTGCCACTTGGATGACACGTGGCACGCTCTGATTGGATGAGAAATTCTCTCTCCTCCATCTTTTCGGTGGGCTGTCCTTTGAAATTTTGACTTTTTATGATTTTGGGACTTTTTCACCCCTTTCCCGCGCTCCCGCCATTTGGATGACACGTGGCATGATCTTGTTGGAGGACAGGGCGCGGGGCTTCCTTTACTTTTAGCCTTTTTGGGGAACTCAACCAAATTCTCTAACTTCCTCCCGAGCTCCGCACTTTACTGCTCTATTGGACACGTGTCCAATTCCTATTGGCTCGGGCCAGCGCTTCAAACCTTGCCCCTTTGACTTTTTAACCTTTCTCCTTGAGACACGTGGCGTCTTTTGGTTGGTTCTCGGGCCTGCCGGGTCTTCCGCGTACTTCGCGTCCATCATCCGTCCCGGATGTCCCATTTGATTTTGGACCCTTTGTGACAATTTCGGCCGATTCGGCCGGTTCGCGTACCTCTGGCCCGATTGTTCCATTTTCCTTTGGACCGCTTGGGACAATTTCGCCCGGTTTGGCGGTTCGCCCATTGTACCACTTGTCCCATTTCGTTTTGGGCCCTTTGTACTTATTTCCCACTTTGGATGGTTTGGCCTTCCCCAAACATCCCGAGCAACACTTAGCCAATTTCTTCCTCCTCCTTGGCCGGATCGGCTTTCGCACCTTCGGCGTCCCAAACTGATTGTCCCAAATGCAATTTGGGCGCAAGGCTTTCCGATCCGCTCCTCCCAAATGTCGATTGCTCCCTTAAGCGAGACTTAGCCAATTTTTCACTTTTTCGAATCAACCTATTTGCCTTTACCCTTTGATGCATGTTATCGAAATTTACCCAGGGGAATTTTGATAACAGGTCGAGCCAATGAATTCGAAATAAGGCTATTTATTTAGCAAAAGCCGAGGGTAGGTGATGTGGTGAAAATGGAGATTGGTGGATAAGGGCAGGAGTTAGGTTAAACTAGGAAGGTAAGCGTGCTCGGTTAGTGTGACCTGGATCGGTTAGGAGACCGATATCGGTCATCTAGGCACGACCTAACTAATATCGTCAAAACCTATAAAAAAAAAACTAAAGGTAATCGAATCTGTTATGTCATTTTCACATTTTGAAGTTGAGTGCCAATATAAAAAAAAATACTTTCTTGTTTGAGTTTTGAAGTGATTGGGTCGTGTATTTGCGCTGAGTTGGTACTAGTTGAGTGGGGGAGTGAGTTATTGGTAGGTCCCAAAGATCGAGAGGCGAGTTTGATTGGTTGAGAACCCCTTTGAGGAGATTCGGAGCTATGACACAACCCGGAGGAGCAGGAGGTGTTGGAGGAGGCTGGACCACCATCACCTATCCCACCACAATGATGTGTAGTCGTGCCCGACTCGGTAGGCTCAAACCCCTATTTTTGTTAATTTGATGAATTTAGCTGGGATGTGGGTATTGGGGTAGGAATCCAAAATTTGATAAAATAATGAATAAATGAAGGTAAACAGTAAAATGGATTGGGTAGATATGTTAGGTAGGCCAAAACGTCAGGGTGGGTAAGTTTGTAGGCAATTATGTTGGGTAAATGGGTAGAAATAGGAAAAAAAAGGGATTTGGGGGCCGTTTTCGGTTCGGCCCCGAAATCCCACAGTGACCGATGTCGGTCCCTAGTCGACCGACATCGGTCATAGGTTTAGTGTAGATTAGCAGTACAGAGACCGGCGTCGGTCATGTGTCGACCGACGTCGGTTCATAAAATTTGGGACATAGACTGCGGGTGGGGGACCGATGGCGGTCGAGGGTGACCGATACCGGTCACCATGGGTAGGAGGTAGGGTTGTAAAATTGTTTTGTTGGGTGTTGTTTTGGGCGGGTAGGATAGATTATAGGGTTGAAGGGGGAAAAGGATTTAGATGTATAGGGTAAGATAGGTGGGTGTAGATGTGTTTATAGAGTTAGGTTGTGATTGGGTGGGTGAGTGAGTATAGAGGGTTAAGGTAGTTGTTTTGTGAAGGGTAGGCCTGACGGAGTGGGTTGTTTTTATAGGCACGCCAGCAGTTGACCATGCGAGATCGGATGCCACCTCTACTAGAGTGGATGCAGCCACATGTGACCGCAGCGCAGTGGGCAAGTTATGCGGGAGGTTGGACTCGGCGGAGTCCAGAGGTATAGGGCTATGGATAGGGACCACAGCCTAATGGTTTCCCTCATCGAGAGATGGGATCCGGCAACCAATGCCTTTCATCTCCCTACTAGAGAGATGACAGTCACCTTAGAGGATGTGTATCACATCCTGAGACTGCCGATCATAGGTGAGGAGGTGTTCCAGGTGGATGTTGAGACAATGATGGATAGCATCCTGCAGGTATTCGGGGATGCAGCCCCATTGATTACGTATCATAGTGCGAGCATCTGCTACGGTGATATGTATCACACTCATCGACAAGAGACACGGCTTGCCATGCTGATGATGATCGGTATCACCTGCTTCACCCTCCCTGACTCAGAGGGAGGCCGCTTCCCATGGGCTCTGATGGGAGTGTTACATGAGATGGTGGAGGAGAACACCTACTACGCATGGGTACCAAAAGATGTATCTAGTGCAACTATACAGAGAGATCCAGGGGCTATCGCCGTATGAGGTGATTCGGTATATGTTTGACATTCTTGTTACACTATTGGGACTACAAACATATCGTGTGTATATGACCGGTAGGGGTTTCCCGAAGAGCTGGGGCCATGGCGATCTATAGATATGGGTTTTAGAGGTGGTTGGGGGTCGTGGGCCAGCTATGAGTAGTTATCGTAGGGTGGGATGTCACTTATTACAGGACATATTTCGAGGGCCTCGACTACATTAGATATTATATGGAGGCCATGCAGAGGCCATCAGCCCCCGTGGAGGAGCTCGAGCACAAGCTGCGATGAATGTAGTACATCTTACGGATAGTTGGACGAGAGACTCGGGAGTACGAGAGGATTCCCTAGATTGCATGTGACGACAATTTGGATTTGTTTAGGATATACCCATGGATCATAGACCATATAGAAGGATCAACGCCGAGGCACCATTCTCACCTCCATGGCTAAATCTTCCGAGAGGACCGGAAGAGATAAAGCAGCTGATCGAAGGGTAATGGATGCAGGAGTGACAGAGTCTTATAGATTATGGTGGGCAGTAGAGCTGTGAAGTACACACGAGAGGGCCAATCATCCCGACATAGCTGTGATTACCATGGAGAGAGGCCCTCACAGGATTTAGTTCACCGATTCTGAACACAGTGAATGAGACCACGGGATTGTTAGAGGTGCCGAGTCTCGAGTGGAGAGACTAGAGGCAAGAGTCCTCCACACGAGAGGGCATATTCATATGTTACAGGAGAGATTGGTGGATCAGTGGGAGGAACCAATAGCAGTGGTACCTTTGAGTATGGAGAGGCCAAGTGAGCGGTGTCAATGATCACCATCACTACCTGGTTCGGGACGAGGCGCGGGGTCTAAGTGAGTTTCATACATAGGGGTAGAAGAATAAATAAGGATTCCGACCTGCGCGTCGATGATAGAGAAGATGTATTTGTTTAACATCTAAATAAAATGGAATATGTATGTTGATTTGAGTTTGTGATAATTATAAGAATATTTGTGTTTTGAATGTTTGGATTGATAAAGGATCAAGGTGTGTGTTATCAATACAAATACGCGAAAATATTTATATTTTTAAAGAAAACACAACACATGATAGGTTATGGTAGGGGATGGTCAAGCTAACCTTGGGAGACCCCATGTCTCCTAAGTGCTACCTACATAGCCCATTGCACAAAGCAAGGAGGGGCCTCAGACCGATGTAGTTCTCCCTTAGGACCAAGGAGAGGTGAATTCAGGCAATTTGGTTGTGGTTAGGCAATTTGTTGGTTGGTAAAATTTTGATGTTGGTAGAGTAATGTTGTTGGTGTTGGTGTGGGTATAGGTGAAGTGAGGGTTAGCTTACCCAAGCATAGGAAACCGTGTCCTAATTAAGATCAACACACAATCCTAGATTCGGGTAAAAGAGGCAAAAATGTCCCATAGTTGGAAAGAGCTAAACAAACCACGTATTATCGTAGGATGAGCTTGAATCCCTAGGTACCTTGCATAGGTGAGAAGTCGATAGGTGAAAAGAGTTGTATAATCACAATATATCGGATATACGCACGTCCCTTGAGTTTTTTTATTTTGAAGAATGGTGAGGTGAGGTGGATGGTATAGCTGGGGCACAGAGAACTTGTTATAAGGTGATTATTCTGACGGAAGAGAACCAAACCAAAATAGACAAGTCCATGACTCAAAAGTGCTTTTGAATCTTTGCTTTTATTTTTCCGGATATAGGCTGATTGATGCGGGAAGTCTATATGGGATATGCATTTTGTTGTTCTTGAGGTCTTCACTGAAGCTGATCAATGCGAGAAGCTTTTGATAGAGGCTGACTTTATATAGCTGTCCTTCGAGGAGTAGTCTATTTATAGTAGAAGATGCGGCGTTATACATAGCTGTCCTTCGAGGGAGCAGTCTAGTTTATAGCTTAGAAGTCTAGATGTCTGTTTGGCATGAAGCATCTAGTTTTGTAGGAAGTTTGACTCAAGAATATCCCAGAATTGTATAATTGAGAACTTGTTATTTTGATACTTTTAAGTCATGGACCGAATAAAAAAGAGAAGGCATCTTTAAGAGGATGTGATGATCAAACCACGTGGGTTTGATTTTACTTTGAGACGAACGAAAAAAAGGTGTATGAGGTGGTAAATGAGCTCAAGGGATGAGCGCAAGGTAGATAAGAAGTGATGTAACATTAAATTCAACAGTAGAATGGTCGAGATGCAAGGCATTAAGGGGTTAAGGCTCAAGTTTACCATTAAGTGAAGCTAAATGATAAGTACCTGATCCATAAGTGTGAGTGATAATGTAAGGCCCAATCCAATTAGGAGCAAATTTTCCATGTTTGCTCTTTTCTAGTTTGGTTACATGTTGATTCTCTTTGAGGACAAGATCACCAATTTTAAAGGTACGTTCATGAATTTGCTTATCATAAGAACGCTTCATGCGTTTTTGATAAATTTGAAGGTGGTCAAGAGCGGTAAGACGACGCTCGTCAAGAAGCTCCAATTGGGCTAACCGCTCTTGGCGAAGTCATCATTGGTGAGAATATCCTGGAGAGATATTATGAGGGAAGGGATTTGTATTTCGAGAGGCAAGATAGCCTCGGTACCATACACTAGAGAGAATGGTGTGGCATTAGTGGAAGTACGAATGCTGGTACGATAAGCCCAAAGGGCAAAGAGGATGTGATCATGCCAATTTTGACCAGAATCGTTAACGACTTTCATGAGAATTTTGGTTAAGGTTTTGTTAGAAGATTCGGCTTGACCATAAGAGTCATCCGCACCAAGGTAGGTGAGGATGGAGTCATCATCCTAGCACTCCACAACATTAATCGAAGGCGAGTCTTCCTCGATCATGTCTGGATACAAAAGGGGGAGAGAAGATGGGTCTTCACCATCACGTTGATAAGTGAGAGGACCTAGGAAGATAACATTCACGAAAAAAAAGTTACGAGGATAGATTCCTAAAGGTCTATCGACTCCAGTGGGTGAAGATGGAAAAATGGGCGATGATGGTTCGGAAGGGGTGACTTCGTCATCTTCTTGGATACAATTGACATGAGGTTTCTTTAGTGTAGGTGGTTCAGAAAATCCAAGACCACTACGATCTTTGTGTTTGCGTGTAGTCATGGGAATGATCGTATGTCATCCTTGTTCATAAAGATCGAAACCAAAACCTTTCAAGCACCTGGTAGCGTCGGGAAGGTGAGGGAAAAGCGACGGTTGGTTAGATATTAAAAATCCGATTGGAAGGGAATGACACCAAGGGGAGGTTCGGGGTGACAGAGGATGCGTCGACACCCCCATACGTTAGGTTGGTGCAGAAATTAGGTGGTCCATAGGAGATCACCTCCCCCACATGACGGTCATAGGTAGGATGCACATGTAACTGTCCGTACTCACTGTGGGGTATGGAAGGTGCTAACGTTGTATAGGTGGTACTCCCCCAGTGTAAGGCATTGAAAAACATCTACCAAGGGATCTGAGGTTGGGATGTTGTCCACGGGGAAGGAAGTGGTATTCACGTCGGTGGTTTCATTGGTCGAAGGTGTGGGTGCGGCTAAGGTGGATGGTTGAGGTGTGGTTGAAGTAGATGGTTGGGTTGGATCAATGGGTGTCTTGACTGTATAAGCACATCATTAGGGTGGTATAACATATTGTAGGTTTTGAAGGGGGAAGCATCAGCTGTGACGGTGTATGACTTCCCCTCATACTCAAATTTTATGTATCTATGTAAGGTAGAGGGAACACATCCCATAGCCCTGGATCTAAGGGCGGCCTAACAACATGTTGTATTGGAATTCTCCCTCAAGGACATAGAAGAGTTCGGGTAAGGTACATGGCCCTACATGAATGTTAAGGATCATGGTGCCTAGGGTAGAAGTAATAGCATCGTTGAATGAACGTAACATGGTGGGGTTGGCACACATGCAACTAGGAGGGATATTCATCTATTGGAAGGCTTTGGAAGAGACGATGTTTAGGCTAGCGCCTGTCGATCATAACATGATGTACCTGGATGTCCCGGATGTAAGCTGAGATGAAAAGAGTGAGGTCAGGATCTTCTACACCAAAGATGACAATTTCTTCTTCGAAAAAACTGACAGCAGCGGCTTGCCGTATAGGGACATAAGTGGTTGTGGAGGTAGGTTGTTTGGTGAGAGAAGTGACGTGGTTGGGTGTTAAGATGGAGGTGATGGGCAAGGTTTCGTTAGGTAGGACCTCTATCCCTTGAAGGATCTCAATTAGAGCTTGTCGATGCGATTCAGATGTTTGAATGAGATCATAGAGTGTCATTTTTACAGGAGATTGGTGAAGTTGTTTGATCATAGTGCGATGGGAAACTCCATCAGAGACTGGATAGGCCAGGTCCACGAATAACCACTTTAGGTGGTGGTGCGATTGGGATGGCGGAAGAAGAAAGAGAGGCCGCAGGTGTGCTTTCTTTAGCTTTTCCATTGTTTTTCTGACCTCGAGTAGCAATGCTAATCATGTTGATCTCATGAATGTGAGACGAGGAAGATGACAGGGATAAGTCATTGTTCTCGAGAGGCGGGGTGGCAATGATGATAGATTTTGGTGAGGCAGGGATAGGTGGTATAGGAGAAGGGATCAAAGCTAAGAGCTTTTCCCTCCGTAAGTTGTCCTTCTGAGATTTTCTATCCGAGATAGGCAACTGGTGAAGGATGGCTTTCAAAGCATTGCATCCTTCTACATTGTGTCCTGGTGAGCAGTGGTAGGCACAGATTTTAGATTCATCATAACCTATAGGTCGAGGTTTAGATGGATCATAGGGTCTGAGTGGGGGTAGGGAAATGGTCGCATCCCCTACCAGCATATCAAGGATCTTGGCGTAAGATCCTTTGAGCGGGTCAAATGAAGATGAGGCTATTGATTGAGTGGGTGAGATTATTGATTGTTTTGGTAATGGTTGGGTACGAGTGGTTCGTACGGGTGGTGGTTTAGGAAAGGGATTTTGATGATTAGGTTTAACTAGGTGTGGCTTCTTCTACGTAGAAGTCATGTTTAGCTGGTTAGATGATGAGGCCACAGATGACGCGTGGTGGCGAGGAAAAAACCACGTGAAAGAGAAGCGGCAGCAAACAAGTCCTTCGATGATCGAGTTTGCTTAGGGTTGGTAGGTAGGCAAGATACTTGGGGTGATGGTGTTGAGATGCCTGTGGATTTCTGTATGGGTGCAGAAGGTGTTGGTCATGTTAAAGAAGACATGGGAGGCATGGTGTATTGAGGCAAGGTGGAGGGGTGAGGCCCCAATATAGAAGGTAGGTGTGACGGCGAGGGTTGAAGCCATGCCTGCTGTAGTGGTGTGATCGGGGCGAGGGTTTTAGTTGTGGCGGAGGCATAGATTGGACTTGAGGAGATTGGAGTCTGTCTCTAGGTGGGTTAACGACTTTATTTTCGAGACAAGTCTAACATTTAGGTGGGTGCGTCAAAGTGGGTATTGGTGAAGTCCCAGTAGGGAAGGTTTGGATAGGTTGATAAATGTGGATGAGGTATTTGGTAGAGATGAGGGGGGTGGAGGTGAGGACATAGGCATTTTGAGCTTTTGTAAAAACTTCGGGTATATGGTAGAGGTGTCTGGATTAGTCATCTGCATTTGAGTAGAGCATGGTGTACTCAAACGTTCCCATAAGAGTCGTCTATCTTCTGGGGGATGACAATCTTCACGTATGGATGGGAATTTTGGTATGGAAGAGAAGTGGGTTGTGATTCCGGTCCACTGGGGGTGTGATACAGGGGGCGAATGAGGCACTTTATCAATGGGTGTTAAGAGGTCAACCGGTCACTGGAAAGATTTAGGTGATGAAGAACTGATAGGGAGGAGGGCATGTTCTAGAGGATCCATCATGGTTAAGGAATTTGGTGATGTAGGCTCGAGGGGTTTCTCTTCTAAGGATGACAGAAAAAGTGGTGATCCTTCTTCTTTTGCAGCAAGTGTGGTGGAAGGAGATGTTTGGGAAATAGATAAGTTGGATAACATCCGCTCACAGTCTTGCAGGGATGTGGTGTAAGAAGGCTCTTCTGTGAGAAGAGAACTCTGGGTGGTTGATTCCTTTATGGGTAAAGGAATAGTAGGGCTGTCCTCTTGTCCTGATGAAGGAGAAGGGGGCAAGGACTCCTGCATCGGTGAAGAGGCTCGATTCAGAATTTCCTCGATGGAAGCCCTTGGTTGGGAGTTGAAAACCACATGGATCTCATGCACACTCTTCTCCTTAGCTAAGGTTTCTTGGTTTGTGTTATTATTAGAGGAATGGTTTGGAAATGGTTTGTTGAAGATTTTTAAATTTCGATTAGCAGGGGAATTAGGATTATTGAGGGTTATATCCCCTGCATCAACCATTTCCTGCACTATGTTTTTTACCATCTTGCAGTTTTCGTGGCTGTGTCCCTTCACGCAATGGAAGTTACAGAAGTCATTTTCTTTATACCAAGAAGGTATAGCGTGGGTGGAATCAAACCCAGAGTGAGGTTTAACATGAGGCAAGGTGATAGCTCCTGCTTTAAGTAATTTGTCCAAGATCACATCATAAGTTTCTCCCAAGGAGTGTAGTTGATGGGTCAGGGCTTTATACTTATAGATGAATTTTGGCTGGGTATTAGGCGGTGCTTGAGATTTGACCGTCACTGCGTGTACAACTCCTCTTGATTTCGAAGCAGACGAGGCGTGAGAGTTTGTGGTGTTGGGTTTGTTGGTGGAGTCTTGGGTTCAAAAATTTGAGTTTTTGTTGCGCAACTTCAATTTCTCCTCCTCTAAGGCTCGAATCTCTAGTTTCCGAGCCATAGTAAAGGCCTCATCAAAGGTGCAGAAAGTTTGAATTTGGAGGGTGGGAGAAATGTGTTTAGCAGACAGTCCGCATAAAGAGTTCAATGAGCTTGGCCTGAGGTAAGGCATAAGTAAGTTGGTTGATGAGGCCCCGCCATCGTCCAACGAAATCTGCGATAGACTCGTCTTCAAATTGTTGGATGGCATAGAGGTCGGTAATGGATAATTTCTTGGCAATATTGATGGAGAAATGCTCCAAGAAAGATTGGGATAACTAGTTAAAGGAGAAGATTGAGTGCTGGGATAAAGCACTGTACCACTCCAAGGTAGGTCCTGATAAGGACATGGGGAAGGTACAGAGTAGTAAGGCATCGTCATGAGCAATTAGATAGCAGGCATGTCTAAACGATCACAAGTGTTGTTGAGGGTCCTCCTTACTACTAAAGTGAGTAAATTTTGGTAATTCCCATTGAGGAGGATATGTATGAAGGGGGACAGAAGGATGAATAGGCTCCCGACAAACTTGCTCATATGTCAAGATGTTACAGCTTCACCCGAAACAAGCCTCAAGATTTTGCATCTTGTCCATCATCTGCTTGATTAAATCATTAGTTGGGTTAGATGATGGTGCACGTTGTAAACGGAGGAGGATTGGGCCAAGAGTCGCTACTAGACAATGGTGGGGTTAAATGTTGATAAGGTATCGATGATGAATGTGTTGGGGCGGCCGAATAAGGGTGTCCTATATAAGATGTTGAGGCCACCGGATGAGTTTGTGGAAATGAAAAGGTGGGTGGAGCCTGAGAGGGAAAGCTCGTGTGGATGGGTGGTAGAGAACAAGTTATGAAAGAGGCAATATGTGAGAGAGATGAGGTAGGGGCAGTGGACGGTAGTGATATGTGGGGCCCAGTGATTAACCAAAGGAAGGCCAATTGGTGCAGTATGAACCATTGATGCCGCTGAGATGGGAGATGGGGCTAAGGATGAAGACAAGAAGGGCAAAGTTATTAGGTGGGGAAGGAGCTAAGTGAGCGGCTATACTAATAGGCATACCCAAGAGGAGCTGACCGTCGGTGTATGGTCAGGGGTATGAGACAAATACTACTGTACGATGCCAAGATTAGCATCCAAAAATTTAGTAAAATCTGGATCTCCTACAGAGATCTTGGGAAAAGCATTGGTGTCCGTAGGATTCCCATAGGATGCGAACGGGTGACTCGAGGAAAAGACACGGAACAAGCATGTGAAACCATGGTTATGGCTTGTTTCTGGGTGATAACAACCATGGACAAGAGGATATAGTAGGGAATTAGTCAATTAGGAATAGAAACAACAACAAAACATTGGAATTGGTAGGTTGTTGGTTTGTCAGGAACTATGAAACACATGGAACCGATGTCGGTCTCAGTAGCGATGTTTGGTCGGCTCGGCACCGGCGTGGTCAGTAACCGATGTCGGTAGAAGAGGACCGGTGCCGGTCACTGTGAAGGCAAAGAGAGAATGTAAGAGGCTACTTGGTTTGGGGATAACAAGGCTTAGTATACCCACCAAACTATCTGAAGTGATCACTGAGACAGGGTATAACAGAGAAACAAAACTGAAAGAAAAACAAAAACAAGCAAGATGCATAAGCAAATCAAGAGACTAACCCTAGGATTAGTTTTAATCACTTTTGGGCTTATGCCTTAGATGCAAGATGATGTCAATCCTAAACAAAAGACCTAAGGGAGATGTCAAGTTTGTTTTGGCTTGTAAGGCTACCTCAATTGGGCGAGAGGAATACCGCGGAAAGGGGGATGTTTGAGATGTTGTGTAGATTATGATGTGATTTGGTATGTGTTGTGCAGTGAGAGTAAGATTAATTTCTCATCAATACCATGGATATTACCCCCACATGTACGACTTGTTACTTAATCTACATTCACTAGAATGAAAAATAGCAAGCAAGAATGTGATGCATGTGTTTTAAACCCAAATCGAAAATGATATTCGATGAAGCAAAGAAAGAGAAGAGGTCAAGAAGATAACTTTCACTAATGCAAAGATGCGAAAGTAAGACAAGTTCTTTTACCAAAATGAAAAAATATTTTGTGAATATTTAGAAGAGAGAAACAACAAGTGTGCTCCCTACATGAAAACAAGCAAGAAAGAAAGAAACCCGAGAAGGGTCCCACCGGGCGTGCCAAAATGTTTCGCACACAAAATTTTGTTCCAGAATAGAGTTAATTCTATCCTTTCATTCTCTTGAGAAACAGATAAGGGTTAGGGTTAGGAGGAATACCAGTTGAGTTCTGGGAAGGTGTGCGCGTACCGTAGAGAGATTAGACCGATTGTGAAGAGCTCCTTTTTGTCTAGGAAGGACTACCTATAAATAAGAATGCAAGACCACCAGATTTTAGTTAGACAATAAGTGAGGGAACTGCCTTGGGCCCAGGAAATATTAGACTTCCTTTCGAAGGTGGTCTGGTTCCCTTTTAATAAAAATTGATGCAAATGATAATAAAGAAGCTATTGCGAACTCATGATTTAGGTATCTTGTTACTAAAAAGCAATAGAGACTAAACTACCAATAATAGAATGTCATGTTGTTTATTTAGTCACTGGTTATTGATATGTTCAGATCAAGTCATAGGATAGAGCAGACTGGACATGAGATTTTTTTGAGGTGAATAGGTGAAAGGTTGGTTTTGGTATAAGTCACAATGGATCGATGCCGATCACCTGATAACCAATTGTGGTTATTAAACCAAGACGGTAGGGAATGACCGATATGTCGGTAGGGGCGTGATTTAGGATTTTTAAATGGAGGTTGGTGTAAGGTGGTTATGAGGTTTGAAAGGTTGGTAGATGGTTGAGGGGAGTAGTAAGGTGATAGAAAATACTCGTGAGAGTGAGAGAGATATCTTTGGGGCAATATAGAGATGGATGACCGAAGGTTAGGTGCAAAGTTGTTACACGGGTGGTAGATCGAAGAGTGAGCTTATAATCCCTATGAATTAAAAGTTCACAAAGTAGTGTCTAGAAGCATACAAGGTGATAAAATAGACTACTTACTAGTTTCGATGTGGATGCAGGTCCAAATAATGTAGTGACGAAGGTAAGGCTCGGTTGGGATGATATAGCAATCGGAAGTGATCTGATCTAGGAGCTCCAATTCAGCCTGATCTTGTGACCCGGTAATCCTCATCTTTATCCAAATAGTCTCTAAGAGATATTCTCGGGAAAGAAGTGTTTCGCATAGAATTTTGTTCCGAATAGAGTTAATTCTATCCTTTCATTCTCTTGAGAAATAGATAAGGGTTAGGTTTAGGAGGAATACCTGCTGAGTGTTGGGAAGGTGTGCGCGTACCGTAGAGAGATCAAACCGATTGTGAAGAGATCCTTTTTGTCTGGGAAGGACTACCTATAAATAAGAATGCAAGACCACCATATTTTAGTTAGACAATAAGTGAGGGAACTACCTTGGGCCCAACAAATATTAGAATTCCTTTCAAGGGTTCCCTTTTAATACAAATTGATGCAAATGATAATAAAGAAGCTATTGCGAACTCACGATTAAGGTATCTCGTTACTAAAAAGAAATATAGACTAAAATACCAATAATAGAATGTTATGTCGTTTATTTAGTCATTGGTTATTGATATGTTCGATCAAGTTACGGGATAGAACAGTGGACATGAGATTGTTTTGAGGTGAATAGGTGATAGGTTGGTTTTGGTATAAGTCACAGTGACCAATGCCGGTCACCGGATAACCAATCGCGTTATTAAACCGATACCGTAGGGAATGAATGATATCGTAAGGGAAGTGATTTAGGGATTTTAAATGGAAGTTGGTGTAAGGTGGTTATGAGGTTTGGAAGG
This sequence comes from Taxus wallichiana var. yunnanensis, assembly GCA_018340775.1. Lineage (NCBI taxonomy): Eukaryota > Viridiplantae > Streptophyta > Pinopsida > Cupressales > Taxaceae > Taxus > Taxus wallichiana. The sequence goes on from CM031237.1 coordinate 958,642,001, forward strand.
TTGGTAGATGGTCAGAAAGGAGTAAGTAAGGTGATAGAGAAGACTCGTAGAGTGAGAGAGCCGTCTTTGGGGCAATATAGAGATGGATGACCGAAGGTTAGGTGCAAAGTGGTTGTTTCCGGGTGGTAGATCTAGGAGTGAGCTTATAATCCCTATGAATTAAAAGTTCACAAAGTAGTGTCTAGAAGCATACAAGGTGATAAAAGAGACTACTTACTAGTTTCTGATGTGGATGCAGGTCCAAAGAATGTAGTGGCAAAGGCAAGGCTCAGTTGGGATGATCCAACAATCGAAGTGATCTGATGAAGCTATCCTCCGACTCTCTCGATGTTTGGATGAGTGTGAAAATGCTCTAGTTGCTCGGTTATAGTCTTGGGCTTGATACTCCTCTTTTGCAAACCCTTCTCTCTCCTTCACTTGTCTCTTTCTTGCAAATGAATTTAGGATCCTTGCAAATGAAATCTGATCCTTTGGTTTTGGTTGGGGGAGGTCATTTACAGGGAACCGATGGTGGTTACGTAACCGACACCGGTCGAGTAGGGACCGATGTCGGTTAGGTCAAAGTTGGCTATTTTTAGTAAAATAGTCAACTTTCCCTCCTTTTCTCCCGAGGGATCGGTTGTGGGCTTGGTCAAGTCATTATTAGGTTCATTTTGATGCGGGTGAGGGGTGATGAGTCATGGGTGTGGGTCTGGACCAAGTCATAGGTCTTAATTAGGTTAGTTTAGGGTTAGGGCTAGGTCATAGTGAGGTGGCGAGGTGAGGTGGCAGGGTTGGAGATGTGGATTTATTAATTATAAGGTAATTAATAAATAATTAAGTGTGTAAGGCTTAGGTGGTGAGGTAGGGTTAGGTCATGCGGGATGAGATACGGGGTTCAGTGGCATCGTAAGACCCAAATTTGGTGTCTACAGGAAGTTCAATTTCTACTGGGATGATGGATTATGTCCCAAATACTAGAGAATATGGTGTCACACATGTAGGAGTGTGAATGGAGGTTCTGTAAGCCCAAAGAGCTGGGTGGATTTCAAGGTGCCAATTACGACCTATTTTTCTCGACCATCTTCTCCGTTATTCTCACCAAAGTATTATTCATGGCTTTGGCCATCCGTTACCTTGGGGGTAATATGGTGTAGACCATTTTAACTCGATTTGGAAATGCTTTGACAAAGACCTTTTATAGTCTTATTCTTAAATGACTTCCCATTATCTGTAACAATGGCTGTAGGAATGCCATATCGACAAATGATATGATTCATGATAAATTTAGAAATCTGAGCTCTTGTTACATAGGTTAAGGGAATGGCCTCCACCCACTTTGTAAAGTATTCATTAGCCGCGATGATGTAGTTATGACCATTAGATGAGGTAGGAATAAGTTTCCCTATCAAGTCAAGTCCCCATTTAGAAAATGGTCGTGGGTAGTGATAGGTCGCAATGGTCGATGGAGCATGGATGTAGTTTCCATACTTCTGGTAGAGTACACGCTTCCCGACGTAATTGCAATGTAGCTGATTTCCATGGTAGGACAATAGAAGCCTACTCTTAACAATATCTTGGCCAAAACCATTCCATTTTTATGTGCTCCACACACCCTTCATGTACTTCTTTGATCGCTTGGATCGACTCCATCATATCTAGACAACGTAATAGATTCACGATGAGAATAAAGTGTACCTCCTAAAAGGGTGTAATGGGCTATTTGGCGAATCAGATTTATTTTTGGAACGGAGATATCGGGAGGGAACATGTTGTCCTTGAGATAGGTAAATATGGGCTCGTACCATGGGGAATTAGGACCAACAACATCACAAGCAAGACAAGATTATGGCATGTCATATGTGGGCTGGTGCAAGTTTCTACAAAGAATGACATGTCATTACTCCTTGGCGGAATACGAAGCATAAAACCCACTGTCGCCATAGATCTTGCCGATCTGTTTTGTGCTCTTGTAATTTTTTCAAAGGTAATGTGCACAAAGTACTCCTTTAGAGTTTCTACCAGATTTTTGTAAGGTATGAGCTTGTCATCCTTAACCTTGTATTCATCATTAACCTATTTGATAATTAACTGAGAATCACCCACAACCTTGACATGATGAATGTTCCACTTGATAGCGAGCTTTCATCCTTGCAATAAGTGCTTCATATTCTACAATATTGTTTGTGCAAGGAAAGCCTAGGTGAAAATCCTGTGGTATAGGGTCGTTAGAAGGAGTAATAAGGACTACCAAGACACACATGAATCGGTGAAAAGTATAGGACCCATCAAAATGTACTCCACACAAAAAATTATTCAATGTAGAGTAAGGAGGCATCTGGCATATCCAGATTCAAAGGTTCAGTGCCTTGCAAAGGTGCTTCTGCTAGTTGGTCAGTGAGTACTTGTCCTTTAACCGACTTTTGATGCACAAATTCTATGTCAAACTCACTTAGTAGAATGATCCAATTAGCCATTCTACCTGTGAGGGCTGGTTTAGATAACAAGTACTTGAGTGGGTCAACTTTGGATATTAGCTTGGTTTTGGTATTCAATAGATAATGGTGAAGTTTTTGAAAATTAAAAACAACAGCCAAGCAAGCTTTTTCAATTTGAGGATAGTTGAGCTCATAAGCGATGAGAGTGTGACTAAGATAATACACCACTTTTTCCTTATGACCAAGGTCGTATTGGGTGAGCAACACACCAATAGAAAATTGTGTAGTAGAGATATAGAGCAAGAGTGGCTCTCCAGGAGTTGGAGGCATGAGGACAGGCAGATTAGCCAAGTATTGTTTAAGCAAAGCAAAGGCTTGTTGTTGCTCTAGTCCCTGATGAAGGTGACATACTTTTTAAGAAAGTGGGTGAATGAGTGACATTTATCTCGCAAGTTCGGGAGATGAAACGATAGATAGCCTGGATCTTCCTCGTAAGCTTCGTTGTTTCTTAATATTCTTAGGTGGAGGCATTTCAGCTGATAGCAGACACTTTAGCAGGGGTCCACTTCAATCCCTCTTCTTGATACAATGAAGCCCAAATTTTTTTCCGATAGCACGCCGAATATGCATTTCTTTGGATTTAGCCTTTGATCTTTTATTCTCAGTAGGTGCTTAAAGATATGCCAAAAATGACAGGGTGATCTTATCTTGTCTTGGACTTTTGAGGATGTCATCTACATAGTCCTCCATGATATCATGAATCATATCATGAAAAATCACCGTCATTGCCCGATAAGTAGCTCCTACATTTTTGAGACCAAATGGCATCACCTGATAATAGAAGGTACCCCAAGGAGTCGTGAAAGATATTTTGTGCTGATCTTCTTCAGCTATCTTGATTTGGTCAGTATCCCAAAACCCATCCATGAGAGATAGCATCTCGCACTCTATTTTTGAATCGACAATCATGTCAATATTTGGTATCGGAAAATCATCTTTAGGGAAAGCCTTATTAATGTCTCTAAAATCCGTGAAAATTATAATGCCGACAATATTTTTCTAGACAAGGATGATGTTGGATATCCATTTAGAATAATCAATAGGCCGGATGAATCCTTGCCGCAAGCAATCTTTCCAATTCTTCTTTAACCAATAAGGCTACCCTCGGGTGCATCTTTCTGAGCTTCTATTTGATAGGCTTAGCATCTACATGCACAACTAGGTTGTGCACAACTAAAGTTGGGTCTAAGCCTGACATGTCTTTGTAGGACCATGCAAACATGTCGATAAACTCTCGTAGCAGCATAGTGAATGTCTTGTTCTCTAGCCGAGAGTGAAGCTCCCAATTTTACTATCTTCGGTCCTCCTCTGTACCAATGTTGACATCAATGGTTTCTTCAACTAGTAATTTTGACAAGTCCTCCATATGCATAGGATTAGGAGGAAGGTTGAGATCTTCATCCAAGGATGTCTCCATGAGATTTTCATCCTCGCGTGGTCACTTTGTTTTTCCTTTAATTTTTTTACTTGTTTGTCACCCGCCTCAAAGGGGTTTTCACCGTGTGACTTGGAATTCGATTTTTTCCGAGGCTTTACGTTAGAAATTTTTCCCTCACTTATTCTTAAATTTTGTTAACACGAAGCTCATCCTCCTCATCGAAGTATGCGCAGTATCCAAGTTAATAAATAAACCCTTCTTGTGGTCTCCAATAGGAATCGTATCCAAAATTCCCATGAACTCTATGATAACTTCGCATTCTTGAATAAATCTAGAGACATGTGACATTGTTGGTCCCATTAAACAAGGGTAGGGTAAACAAGGTCAAGGGTTGGTTCTGTAGGGGTTATGGTTAGGACAACGTTGTTCATGAATAGGTTTGTGGAGGTAAGATCCTCATATTGGCTACAATGGGAATCAGATCGTTGTCTAGATAGTCGATCTATCCTCCCGCTCGTAACAAGTAGTGTTTTGATCATCGGGGTGTGCTCCATAAGGTGAATCCCAATGTCGTATCTTTCTATTTTGAAATGCGTAAGATGCACTGGCTCTCTCTTTCCTTGTTCATTTCTTCCACATCCTAGCCCCTTATAGCCCATGGAGTACATCATTTTACATGGATTTCTCGTATTCGGGGTTTGATAATAGGATGGCCGAGTATCCTCTCGGGACCCAAGTCAGTAGGTGGATCTAGCAATTTTTTCTTAGCCAACAAGCCTCTAGGTAAGAATGACCCAATAGTGCGTTCATTTCTAGGTCTTCTGAAGTAATAGTTGGGTCAACCTCTAGTCTTGGGTGATAATGAGAGGTCTAAAACCAAGAGAGCTTGCTGTACATTGTATTCTCCACAACCATATTCAAGGATTTTCATCTCCCATGAATCAAAAGGAGATGTTGATGTAGACACACCATGGGTGCAAGAACTGAGAGAATTTGAATCTATCTGAGATTCCATGGCCTTAGATTGGAGAGGAAAAACTATATCGGCGGAGGGACATGCATATGTGCCCCTTTGAAAATCTATTGAGAGCTATACAAAGAGCGAAGGGCTCTGAATCTCCTCAGTATTGTAATGGTGTGTCCCTCATGCTTTAATTTAATGCACCGATGAAACATCGATGAAATGACTTACATGGTATGAATCCATGGTCGACCTGAAGCATATTATACGTGAAGTTCCAAGTCTAGGACATGAAACTTTTTCTCGATGGTAAGTGGGACCCACCTCCATGGGCAACGTGATTGTTCCCGCTGACTCCCTTCTCGCGTTGTCGTATGGTGATAGTGATGATATTGACTCAAGATCTACCTTAAGTATGTCCTAATTGTTCAACCAACTTGAGTGTACAAATGTTCAACCCTGATCCGTTGTCTAAACGCATTTGTTTGATCTTCCTATGTGTGAAAACTACCTCAATATATAAAGGAATATTATGTGTTAGATTCTCGTGAGAGATCTCCCTATGGTTGAAGGCAATATGTTCATTTGGTATGATGTTTGTGACTGCAGCTTGTAGATGTGTGGGATCGACCTCTAATGACACTCCCGACACTGAAGAGTTTAGTATGAGAATGTCTTCATGTACATTGATATCTTAAGAAGATTTAAAATTGAAATCTTATCGACGTCTTCTCAAGTTGATATAAGAGGTTATATTTACTAGTTTGAGGGGTGACAGAGAAGGTTTTAGAATCATGAGGCAGCACGCCTTGGTTACCATGGCTCACCTCCTTTCCCTTGATTCAGATGGTGTTGACATGGTCAGTAGGAGAGTGAATACATATAATAAGTGAATCATAATGATTGTTGTCTTTTTTGGTGTACAAGTAATTCACTACTTTATAACCTTGGGATGACTCTCCCTGATCCAAATTTGACTTTTCTGATTTATCATGGTTAGGGAATGACTCTTTATATATCCCCATTTTCTCATTAGGTGTCTACATTTTCCCTAGGTTGTCCACCTCTATCTCCCCATTGTCGATGAGGTCTTGGATATAATGATAGAGTCACCGACATTTGTTTGTCTTATGTCCTTTGACATGATGCATTTCGTAATATTCATGCTCCTTGTACCATGAAGGTTTTGGGGCATTATCATAAAATGGTTGTGTTGTAGGATATGTCATCATGTGGGTCAGTATCCAATTGTTTTAGTATAACTGAAAAAGGTTCATTAAGAGAGATGAACGTTCTTCTCTTTGGTGGTGGTTGAATTGGTCCTTTGGTCAGCTTTAAAAGGTTAACTAGTTTGGACCATTTGTACACATTTGGAATCAATGATCCCCTCCTACCCCCTTTTCTTGTTGAAAACCTTCACTTCTTGTGGGTTTAACATTTTGATTATCTCTAGATTGGGACTTGAGAGTTCCTTTTGCAATGAGAGATTTCTCTATCTGAACCCCTTTTTCGATGACCTCCTCAAAAGTGTGAACACAATGCATTTGGAGGTGGAAGGCTATGTCTAGGTTTAGGTTGGGAACAAAAATACTAACCAGCTGTTTTTTAGGGAAAGCGCAAGGGAAGCGGCTAGCTATCCCTCTCCACCATTAGAGGAAGCTGGAAAAAGTATCATTAGGGCATTTCTTGGCACCACATAAATTTACCATGGTGACATCACTCTCTATGTTGTACGAGAAGTGACACACAAACCTTTCTACCAATTCTGGCCAGGTGAAAATTGATCCCCGTGGTAAGCGTGTAAACCACTCCAACGCTTGACCTCCTAGACTTTTGGGAAAATTCTGATGAGATAATTGTCACTATAAGACACCTCTTGACATTCCAGATAGAAATCTTTGACATGATCTCGTGGATCTCCCTTCCCTTTATGTTTGTCAAATTTTGGCATATCGAATTTCTTAGGAAAGGGTCAAGGGTCATAGTCTTGTCAAAAGGATAGGGGCATAATTATTCATATTGATACTTTCTAATGCTCCGTATATTGCTCTCTTGTAAGCTTGTGAGTGTCACTTTCATAGACTGTACTCTTTTGTGAGAAATTTCCTCTAGTGGGAGAAGCGGGATATATACTCAATGATACCTGTATCATCTTTTCCTTGGTTTTCTCTATGGATTTCGCTGATCTTAACCTTAGGCCTTGAATTTTGAACATTTTTGCTTGCTTCCTTCTATACATGAGAGTTTAGCAAAGCCAATTGTCAACTTAGGATACTAATGTGTTGTTGAATTGTGGTTTCTTCTTCTAAAGGTTCCTCCTCTTCCTCATTTTGTGGAGGTTCTTCACCATTCTCATGTCCTATCATGTTTTTACGTGGCACTTTGATAAATGGTATTCTATGTCCCACTATCTTATTATTTCTTGTGTTGGAGGCAGAGGCATGTGCATGCGTCAAAATATCTTCCATATTGATAAGGGGTCATTCTTCCTCATTAGCGTTATTCATAGGTGGGATTGTTTCATTTTCAGTGGGAAATTTGGCCCCTAATTCTAGGACCCATTCTAGCACTCCATCTTTATTTCGAAAAGAAACTTGTCTAATAGGGTGGGGTCAAAGTTGAATTCTGTGTGTGGAGATTCCAATTCATTACCACTATGATCGACCATATCTTCTATCTCTTTTCTACAGAAAACAGAGGCCCTAGATCATGTCCAATAAAGGGTTTGACCCTTGTCTATTAGAGGCTTCCCAAGCTTGTGCTTGTTGATCCTCGTATGTTTGTTTCTTGAGTCCTAATCACGTTTTAGGAGCCATGTTTTGTGATAGTTTCACTAGGGTAAGTTGTAAATGTGTTTCAAAACTTTTTGACCACACCTAAGTGAAATGCAAGATAAATTGTCAAGAATATGAATGAATAAAATGTGAGAATACCAATGTGATAGAGTGATAAATCACCAGTGACACAAATGTTTGGTATCTAAGTCTATCTGATGAAATAATTCCTAGACTACATCTCAAAAAGTAGTTTAGTGTCGCAAGATAGTTAACAAGATGTTCTCACTTATGCCAAGTTCAAGAGGATGAACAAGACGTAAGTAAATACAAAAGGTTAATGTGACCTCCTAACAAGATATACTAAAAGCGAGTTCAAATTTGATTAAAACCTATATCCCAAAAAGTGCCAGTTATAATTTGTGAGTGACACAATAATATCACCAAGATATGTTAACAAAAATTTGTGAGAAAGTAAGGTATTGATATCAAGATGCTAGTGATATAACACGCACAAGTTGGTAACATCTAAAGACTCTTCAAAATCGAGGTAATAATAGAATCAAACCAAAAGCTCAAAGTATAGCTAGGAATAGTTAAAATGTGTGTAGTGTAACCTTACAATATAGATATTTATGTCGAGTTTACAAGAAACAAGACGTAAATATCAAAATTGTAGTGATACGATACAAATAAGGTAACCCTTCTAAGGAAGTTCAAGATGATGAACCACACCTAACTACAATGATGATCTTGACATGGGTATCAAGATCACAATGGCCACCAATGATATAAACACGTCTCCGTGCACTTTAGACATTTAACTTACCTAGCCGCAAATATGGATGGCCGTAAACAGACAAAAAGTGGCAAAAACAATCGATTGGTAACACAGAGGTAGTCACCCTTCTTCTAATCAACAAAGTGTCAAAAGAATGTGAAGGAAGCAAACTCAAAATGGGGATGAAAAATGCTGGCTTCACTTTGGTAGATTTTTGCCTTTCCCTAAGGCAAGTAAAAACTAAGCGAAAGTAACGCGTCACACGTTTCCCAATGAAAATATGGTTCACAACTCAACATTGTTTTAGAATGGTCAAAGTGGGATTCTGCCAAAGCATATTTTCCTAGGTGGTTATCTCATCCTAGGTGTTAAAAAAATTATCCATGAGTGGGATGATTTACCCAAATAGTCCCGACTATCTTAGGAGTATCTTGAATTTTCCCCCTTCAAGCACAGTGGGTAGTAAATACATCCATCATGTACTTAAAAGGGTCACATAGGACAACTTGTAACACTATCTCATAAAGGAATCACTAGTTAGATAGGTAGTGCGGAGCACTTCCCGCTTTGTCCACAAGGTTCCCTCTTGCGTGACTACTTTGGGGTTCCCGGAACCACCCCCATTGTTGAGCTTAAGGTGTTATGCCAAAGGGGTTATGTTCCAGCTTGAGTGGAGAGGGACGACCCTTTTTTCAAACCCTCGCAATACAAAGTCATGTTGAATATGTTGTCCTTTTTATCTTGTTTAATTAGGTGTGGTTTCCTTGAACATCATTTGGCAACCTCGTATAACAACTATATTAGTAGTTTTTGACTTTGTTTGATTCCTCCTTTCTTTGACTAGCGTGGTATTTTGGTCATGTATGACGATTTTTAATAGTTTTCCATCAAAGAGAAAACACCATTTCGATTCTCTAGATCGTCCAAGGCTACAAGAGAAGAGGATACATGATGTTTCTAAAATCCAAAAAGATATCAACTAGAAAAACACTTTAATTCAAATACACCAAGTTAACCAATTCTCACTCAAATATTCCTAACAACCTCAAAGCATCGAAAGGACTTTCGAATCATTTCGATTCCCAAGATCACCCAAAGGGATGCGAGGGAAGAGCATACATGATCTTATTCCTATAAGTAAACATGTAAATCTTATCTAATCAAGTAAAAACATGCAAAAACAAGTATGTGATTAGATAAAACCTGCAAGAATGTTAGAACCCCAACACATTAATTTCAAGAAAACAAAAGGACACTTGTGCCCCTATTTTAGTGTCTATACGTGGGTTAGGGTGGATACGCCACTCTGTGTTTTTCCAATTTATAGTGCACCTACACCACCCAAGAGGTGTGTGCGCCACCAAAAAGACATGTGCGCTACTCTGTGTAATTTTGGCTTACCATGTACCTGCGCCACCCGAGAGGCGTGTGCGCCACAAAAATAACGTATGTGCCACTTTCGATAAAAACATGTGAAAATTAGGACAGAATGCTTGCGCCACCGAAAAGCGTGTGTGCCACCGAAAAGCATGTGCACCACCACTTTGTAAAACAGTCCCAAATTCTCGATAGAATGTTTGCACCAACAAAATGCATCTACGCCACTAAAACAATGTGTGCACTCGGGTTAGGGTGTATGCAACGATCCTGAGGTGTGTTTTTGATTTGCAAGTGAAGGTATAGTACAAAATGATGTCTCGTGCCTGAGGTTAGTGCATCTATGCGCTCATTAGGGTATGTGCACTGGGTTAGTGCGTATGCGCTAGGATCGATAAATAGAGAATGAGATTATGACAAAGGCGCTACAGTGCACCCGAGAGGTGCCTACACCACCAAAAATGTGCCTGCGTCTTGAAAGTGTTCTGTGCCACCCCGTAACCAAAATACAACAAAAAACACAAGAAATCTCACAATACTTCAAATTTTGACAAGTTAGTTTAAAAATGGAAACAACCCATTAAAATGATGGCTATGAACAAGAACTTACACATATAAAATTAGCAAAAATTCCAAGAAAATGGACATTAATTACTACATGTGCATATAAAAAGTTAGCCAAAACAATGAAATTTAAACTAAAATGCTAAGGGACAAGGTCCCACTGGGGTGTGCCAAATGTGTGCATGTGTTGTTTTTAAACTAATGTTAATGTAAGTAAATACTAACACCTAAATAGCCTTAATTAGCAAAATTTAAACAACATATTAAGCACCATCATGATAAGAATTAAACAAGGGTTAGATGCTAACATTCATCAATATACAAAACTTTGAAACTAAAAATGTTAGGCATCTAAAATCCTCTATTCTCTAACAACAAATAAATGAAGGGACCTAAGTAGACTCTATGGCTATCAAAAATGGTTGTTCTTGGTGTTCCAAGAACCTAGAATGAGGGCTAGTCAAAGTTGGGCTCTGATACCCTTTTGACACCTCCCATATGACCTAAGCACTTAGGAAAGAGGCTTAACTTTTCAAGATGATGAACTCTCAAGAAAACAAAAGGCAAGCTCTTAGTCTATTTTGCTATATGCTTTGCATTTGCTTTCTCAAGGAGTTTAGGTGTAGGTATAAAGGTAGAAGGAGGGCTCCTTATATAGCCCAATGGATAAAGGAAACACTTCATCCCTTTGCATGTGGGATAAAGGTAAAACATGATTAGGAATGGATAAGGTTACTTTATAAAAGGTAACCTTACTTTAGAAGGGTTTAATTTATGCTTAGCAAGTCATGGGAGTTGGGGGTGTTTTAATTAATCAAAGGTGATTAACTAATAGGTAGATGTAAGCTTATAGAAGCTAATTAGAGGAATATTAGTACGATTTAGGCTATTAGAAGGGGATTAAATCAATTAAATATTGATTTATTAGTTAAATGAAAGGGAAAGATAATTAATTAGTCTAGGTAGAAGGGGTGAATAATTAACGGAAGGTCGTTAATCAGGATGTTAGTTGGATAGGTGACTTAATCAATTAGTGTATTGTAATTAATTAACAAGAATAAGAGGGAATATGAGCGCTTTTGACAATATGTCGTCGATTTGCTAGAAAGAAGATAATTAGCGTAATTTAAGTATTTAAATTACTCGGGCGTAATTATGGGTGTCTATAAAGGAATTGATTTAATCATTTGGAGAAGCCAAATGAACCTTCAAAACATGCTCCCTAGTTTGTTGATATGATGTCTCCAAAATAAATACATGATCTTATTCAAGCCTTATTGTTTGGAGTGTTGTGTAAGCTGCTCTGTCTCTCCAAAATTTTAACAAACATCCATTTCCACCAACCTCATAGGATAACTCTATCTAGTGAGGGTTGGATAGAAAGTAGGGACAACATTTGAGATACCAAAACTTCTAGGAACATTATTGCAAGGTCTTAGGAAGTTGGGTAGTGCCCTGGGTGGAGATGGGAGGGATCTATGTAAATCTTGGGGATGCTTTGGGCATGATCAACTTGTAAGACATCAAATTAAAGATAAGGAAGAAAAGAAGCTTCCTGATTTTGGAAAGGAATGACAAATTTTTCAATTTTAGCACATGGGGAAGGAAGAATTGCTGCAAAGTAGGGATGGGATTTAATTTTTATCCTTCGAATGAGGATCTTCTCAACTTTTGATGCAATGGAAAATCCTTGAGGAAGACTACTTGCCTTAGAGATTTAATCAATATAGCTAAATCAACATTATAGGATCTCAAATAATACAAGAATGCCATACCTTATGGGGTATGTATTCTTGAGGAATTATGTACTAGGTCCTTGTGAATCTGATGTTAAAATCAAGAATAAACTCCATTAGATCCCATTGTATTTTGCTAAGATGTTCGTGTTATCCTAAATTCACCCCCTGGTAATTTTGGTAACATGTATTAAATTCTCAGCCATAGGCAAATTGATGGATTAAGGGCAAAAATCATGTTTCTAGGGTCCCCTCGGAATGTTTTATAACTCTCCTGCTCGTTGAAAAGAGAAAGTTCGAGAAAAGGTGAAAAGGCTACGAAAACAAGCTTGGAACAGAAAAAATCGTGAAAATTGGCTAAGTCCTAGACCTCGCATGAAAGTTGGAACAGTTGGGACATCGAGGCACGGATTGGCTGAAAATCCTCCAGGTGGCCCGCAAAGCATTTGGGACATTGGGGACAAGAAGGCGCGAAGGACGCGAATCATCTTGGATCGGCCGAAAAGGAGAACTTTCGCAAAGGAACAATCGGGCCGTCGGGACGCATGGGACGCTGGAAAGCCGATTCGGGTGGAGAAGAAAATTGAATAATTATGGGACATTGGGACAAGAAGGTGCAAAGGATGTGAACTACTCGGATCAGCCAAAAAGGAGAACTTTCACACTAAGCGATTCGGGACATTTGGGCCGTGAGGACGCGAACCTAGGCTTTGGGTGAATCGGAAGAATTATCCCAAACAAATCGGGACAAGTGGGACGTGGAAGACGTGGATAGCCGAAGGAGCCGAAAGCCAATCAAGCAACACCAGTGTCATCGGCCGAATGAAGAAAAGGAAGCCCATTTTGGGCGGATCGGGAGTTTTGTCCCAAATAGTTTGGGACATTCGGGACAAATGGACGCGATGGACGTGAAAATATGGCGAGGCAAGAACCAATCAAATCACAACATGTGTCACAAGGAAAAGGTCCAAAATTCAAAGGGGGAGTTTTGAAGGGTCACTGAGCCAATCAAAAGAGGACACGTGTCCTATGGAGCAAGTAATGCGGAGCTCGGGAGGAGTTAGAGAATTTGGCAAGAAGTTCACCTAAAAGCTAAAAGTAAAGGTCCGCCCCATGCCCCAAGACCAATCAATGCATGCCACATGTCCCAAGTGGCGAGGCACGGAGGAAAAGTAAAAATGTTCCAAATCATCAAAAAGTCAAAGTTTTCAAGGGAAACCCATGGGAAAGGGAAGGAGAGAGAATTACGCATCCAATCGGTGCTTGACACGTGTCATCTAGGTGGCGAGCGCGGGAAGAAATTTAAAAGTCTGTTTCACTTTTGCTTTGTGCCCTAAATCTTCGGGGATATCCATATATTTTGATCAAGAGCTCAAATTTGCATGTTCTTTATATCAACGGAAATATTATGAAATTCTCTGAGGATTCTAAGGTCAATCTTGCATTTTGGCTCGGTTTGGATAGAGAAAATCAGAAACATCTCTCGATGCATGATAATAGGCCGCCAGAATCGACATTTCAAAACCTGCTTTAATGCACATGGGTCACATTCTTCTTCAATGAAGGCGCTGCATTGACGTTTCAACAACTGTTTTAATGCATATGGGTCGCATTCTTCTTGAAGATGGCCGTAAGTGATCTTTCAACCACCGATTTCAATGAAGGATGCGTTTTGGTCAATGGTTGGGCTGCTTGCATGATTTCCCACATTTCTCTCTCATGGGCTCGACCCATGCAATGTAAAAGCCAGATTTGGCTCATTTTGAAAAGGGGGTTCATCTTTTCTACTCGCCTCTCCTTATTTTCTTCTCTAGGGTTAAAAATGGAGTTCGGACCTCCTCCCCTTGCTCAGAAATAATGGCGTTTCTACCTTTACTATTGAAATGATGTTCTGTGCAAACTTCTGGAGCAACAAAACGTGTTTTGTGATGCATCTGTCCATCCTTGCTCATTTTTGCTTGTTTTCTTCTTGCCTCTCTTCATTGTAGGTATTTGTGCATGTTCTAATGTTCATTACGGTGTTTGGAGCCGTGTTCATGGAGTTTTGGGACATTTTCTCGTGTGAAATCTATCCTTGGGCCTCGTGATGCGTCCTCGTCCATCCTTCCCATTGCTCACCTCTCCTTGTCCCATGGAAGTTTTGATAGATGTTCAACATTCTCCTTCTCTCGGTGTATCACCTTTTTAGTGTAGGCTTTTACTTGTTTTCCCTTTTCTCTCTCTCTCTGTCTCCTTGGCATGGTTAGATTAGGATTAGATTAGCTTGCTTGCCTTTGGAATAGCTTGTGGTAGGTAGTTTAGGAGTAGAACTGAGCCTTCTCTGGAGAATCCTTTCTCACTTTCAAGTCCCACACTTGGAGAAAGGATTCAATGTTATGCAATCACACTTTGGATGATAGTATGGTCAACTTAGAAAATTGACCAAAGATCCGGGGTGCTTTGTGATTTTGCACTAACATTCGATGAGGAAAATGACATTTGTATCCTCCTTGAACCAGTTGTGAAGTTGTTCTCCCACTACATTCCATGTGGAAATGGATTTTGGAGCCAAACTATTGTACCAATATTTTCCTTGCCTTTGAGAGATGAAACCAGAAGTCTGAGGAAAACATTCTCCTATGTGACATCATGAATGACACAATGGTTGGAAATATATTGAATGTGATCAATAGGAGATTTATCTCCATTTCCATAGAAAAGGGGATTTTTCAACGTTGTTTTGGGGATAACATCCAACTGCTGCAAATGGAGTGGACTGGAACTAAAATGAGGGAATGGAAAATATCCTTGGAGAGCCATGAATAAAATGGAAACATTAAAATGAATGGAAGAATAAATGGAAATTTCTACAATCGAGATAGTGTGTTTGCTTGAATCGGTGGAGTCATCATTATCTTGAACATGCCTCCAAAGGATGAAATTACACTAAGAGAAAAACAAAATTGATGAAAAAAGTGGTAAAGTGTTTCAAACCTATCCCACTGTGCATGCCAAAACTTTGGAGCTCAAAATTACACCCTGTATATGATAATTAAGGATCATGAATTCTGAGGCAACATGGGATTGTCTCTCATTGTTGGACCTATGAACTAAGAAAGTCCTCCGAGAGAAGGCCAACTTACTCTACCTATTCCTAGCACTAAACTACTCCTAGAAAGGGAAATGCAACTAACTAATCCTAATATACCAATGCCAAGGGACCAGGGAAAGAGAGAGTGCATGAAAATGAAATCCTAAACTATGGAGGTGATAACACCAGAAAGAGGGGTGGAGACACTCTTAGGTGAGTGTAAATGGGAGAAAATGATGAGGGAGAGGGAAAAATTGAGTGCCACAATAAAAAAAATAAATTCAAAACACCAATTCCATGGAGCACAACACATTTGAAACCTACAAGGAGAGAAAAGGATGCACAAAACACCTGCACATGCAATAGAAGGCAAGAGAAATGCAATAAAACAATGCTAGGGAAGAAGATATCCACAAAACAATGATTTTATTGCTGCAAGTATGCACAATCCATTACATGATAGGAGAGAGGAAAGGATCACCATGCAAGATGTCCAAACATGAGGCTGCAACTCACTAAATGTTGAGAAATCAGATGGACAAAGTTTCCCCACATCCAAAATTGTCCCCCTTCTAAAAAATGAGAAGTTATAATATATAGAAGAAGATGGGAAGAGAGAAGAGATGAAAATACCAAAATTCTATCTTTTCCCACCAATCATATTGATTAATTTCTCCGAAAATATATGGGTATCCTGAAAAATCCATCCCTCCATGATCTTTTTCTTGTTGGAGAAGGAAGAGAACCAAATCATATCCAATCGATCCTTTCAAATACTTGGAACTACACCTTTAAACGCTAGATTGATTTATGCCATTTCTCCCTACTCCATCTAACTCCAATTTTTTTTATGATTTTTGAGTGTGGGGATCGACAAAGAGAATCCAACGATATATTTTTGTGAGATTTGGTGCACTGGGGTTCGAAATATGGCCATGCGGTTATTTTGGAGTCGTGTGGAACACGTGTTCCAAATTTAACACACAGTCCACATTTATAAAAATATTTATCCTTTATGCTTTAATATTTTTCCCTTTAAATCCCTAGGATAAGATATTGTGGGTATGTGGGGCACATGAGGAACCGGGGTACACAGTCACTTGGGTTGTCGGGTCCAAAACTTCTAAAATCCCCGCACAACACTCCTCAACCTCCAAATATTTCTTTGTGGGTTTGAACGCTCTATGGGAAAAATTTTCTCGTGGGGAACAAGTTCCTATATCATTTTGTTATTCATGGGCTGTCCCAGCCCACATTCCACTATTTACAAAAGTGGGTTCATGAGGAACTCATTTCCCTACATCTCGTGTTGCTTTCGGTCTCTAAAACCCACACCGGCCGCTTCACGCACATGTGCCCCTCATGAAAATGTTCCCTCCAGCCTTACAAGCCCACAACTCATCCTCCAATCACACTTACCTCTCCTCGACGCATCCCTCAAATTAGCGAGCTTTACAAATTGTCCGCTTTGTTGTTCGGTCTCTTACTCCCTGCGGGAACATGTTATTTCCAGAACTCTATGATGCCCGTACCCATTCCGTCTAATGCTCCCAGGATCGCATCTCTTTCCTCATCCACAATAGACCCTCGATGCTCTATCTTTGTATTGCAGGTATTTTAGATTTTTAGAACCGACGACCCCATCAAAATATTTATGCCTAGGCCTTTAAAACCCGAACCACCCATACAACACTAGCCTTGCTCCATTCTTTGACTTGAGGGGATTTTGGCAATCTGAGGAACTCACGACCCCACTAAACTTATACCGCATAGGCCCATTTCATCCACTTTCTCCGCATAACATTGCATCCTTTTAATTTTCCCCCAAATGGGTTCCCGGAACCTTAGTTCCATCCGCACTTGCTCCACCCGTAGTCTCCGGACTCCATGATACACTAAAAAGGCTCATTTTTCACTTTTTATAATTTTTTTAGTGTTTCACTAACTCCTTAGAATTTTCTTAGATCGGGAGTTAGGAAAAAATGGAATGAAGCCTCTAAAATCCTAATTTCTTGCTTTTATCCATTTTGAACCCATAATTGGCTAAGTATTGAAAGCTGAAGCCTCTAGAAGAAGGAAATTGTATAAAATGATTCAAGTGCCCCAAAATCAACTATAAGTGTTCTAAAAATATAATTTTACTTTTTTTCTCCAAATTCAATCTCGAAACACTCATTAACTTCTTGAGTCCATTTTCCAAAGCTATTTATTTTTGCTAGGGGCATAAATAGACAAGCTCAACCTT
The DNA here is from genome assembly GCA_018340775.1 of Taxus wallichiana var. yunnanensis. NCBI lineage: Eukaryota > Viridiplantae > Streptophyta > Pinopsida > Cupressales > Taxaceae > Taxus > Taxus wallichiana. Next base: position 958,659,364 of record CM031237.1, read on the forward strand.
TAGCTACGCAAATACACATTTCATCTTGAAGAAATGATAACACCACATATCAACAAGCCATGACCTATATATTTCATGATATTATTCATAAGATTGTGGAAACATATGTTGATGATCTCTTAGTAAAGGCCAAGAAGAGGGGTGACCATCCTGAAGTTATTTGAATCATCCTTTCATGTTTGATCAAGTATGGTGTAACCTTGAACCCAGAAAATTGTGTCTTTGAAGTTACAAGAGGTAAGCTCTTAGGTTACATCATTTCCTCTCAAGGGATTGATGTAGACCCTACAAATATTAAGGAATCCTTGAAATGACTCTGTCAATAGATGAGTCTAGTATCATAGCTTTCTTAGGTAAGCTTAAGGAAATCCATAGGTTTTTTCCCGATCTAACATACACCATCCATCCCATTAATGAATTATTGAAGAATACATGTTACAAGATATGGAAAAAGGTATGTCATAATGATTTTGAGTCAATTAAGTGTTTCCTTATGTCACCACTAAAGCTCATGCCCCAAGGATGACTATCATATAATTTTGTACTCTAGAACTACAAACATATCAATTTTGTACATGTTAGCATAGGAGGATGATGATGGTTGTGAGTGCCATATAATTTATTAGTCGTAAATGATCCTAGAATATGAAACTTGGTACTCACAAGTAGAAAAGGAACATTTGGCTATTGCTTTACAACCAAGAGGTTGAGGCATTATATGCTCAACTAAGAAATGAGAGTCATTATTAAATTTGATCAGCTACAAACATTCCTAAACCAAGTGGATCTTATCTAAAAATATGGTAGATTAATCACATATATGAACAATTTTGAAATTACCTATGTGAATCACAAGTCTATCAAAGGAAAAATTATCATTGATTTTTTAACCTATAACCCTATAGATTGTGGCGAGATAGTTGAGTTGAGTTTCCAGATGAATGCATCTACTACATAGAAAAATTTCCATTACTTTATGTCCACGATATCCGGATATAATAAACCATATCGTGTCATAGTTTCCAAGTACGTGATTGTAAAACAAGTTCTATATTAGAGAGATTTTGATGGTATGTTACTTAGATGCATTGATGAAGAATAATCGGAGAAAATTCTCTTGAAGCTCACAATGAGTCTGTGGTGGTCACTTTGGGGGAATTAAACTTCTCGTAAGATTCATCATATGGGTTATATGGCCCACATTAAGCATGACGCCGTGGAGTATGTGTGGAAATGCCAAAAATTCAATAATTCTCACATGCCATACACATCCCAACTCAAGATTTACAACCTATAGTGACACCCTAGCCCTTATCTACTTTGGGTTTAAGTTTATAGGGAAATTCTCTCATGCATCAATAGATGACCAAAATTTCATACTAACAATTGCAGAGTATTTTACAAAATGGGTTGAGGCTATACCTCTAACCAGGATACCTGGATCCATCATAGTCAAGTTTATCTTGAATTAGGTTATTTGCAAGTATGGCATTTTGCAAGTCATTATTTTAGATAATGGCACTCCTTTCAAGAATGATGAGGTGTGTGAGATATGTGCTTAGTTCAAAATATCTCATCATACGACCTCTTTATACTATCCTCAGAATGGACAGGATGAGGCAACCAACAAAACCTTGAAAGTACCTACAAGATGATTAAGGATAATAAGAGAGATTGGCATTTAACATTACTTCCCGCCTTATGGGCATATAGAAATTCAATTTGAACACCAACGGGGGAAACCCTCTTTTCTTTACTCTTCGGTGTTGAAGTGGTCTTGCCGATGGAGGTAGAATTACCCAGTCTTCGTGTGTCCCTACAAGGCATTCTACACAAGGATGAGTATCAAAATACACCTTTAACTAACTTAGAAAGCATGGATGAGAAAATACTTAGATACGAACAACATCATTGGGTTTACTTAGAAAAAATGTGTCTCCAATATAATAAAAAGGTCTACAAACATCAAATTCATGCAGGAGGCCTTGTTTTGAGACTTGACATCCGAATAGACAAAAAAATCGGTGAAGCTAGGAAGTTCAAGACAAAATGGTTAGGACCCTACCAAGTAAAAAATTAAAAAAATGGTGCGTATCACTTGTGTACTGCGGAAGGTGAGGATTTGGCGAATATTTCAACTTGCTTCACCTCAATTTTTTTATGCCTAGTAATTTGTATCTCCATGATGTCCTTTCACATTCTCATTGTATTTTTATCTGCATTGTCTTTTGTTAAAATTGTATTACAGAAAATTAATTTTCAAGTGATTCTTAGAACTTTCAAACATTGGAAAATCTATCAATCATGAATTTTCTACATTTTCTTCACTTTCAAATTATATAGTTCTCATCATCATTTCCAAATAGAGACAAACTTTGACATTGGTATTATAAGGCCTTGTATGCTTCATTACTTTCATGGTTTGTTTCGATTTAGGTGTTTCTCACCTATAGTTTTCTCTAGAAGCTTCATGATGGCAAATCTCCCCTAAAAATTTATCTCTATAACAAAAATACTCTAAGTATTTCACCTAAGAAATTTTCTCGAGTCATCTTGATCTTCGGTGATGAGGCCTCTCATCTTAATAGTTGCATGGGGTTGAGATCGAGAGGTAAACGTTCCCTCCCAAAAACACAATACAAAGTTTTGGTGAGAATTTTTTTGATGGGACAAATTGGTGGATTTTTGCCAATGCTCTAGGACTAGGTCCCTCTTCTTGAATGGGGCAGCTCCATTATTATGTGTGAACAAAATGAATCTTTTTGTTGGCCTTGGGGATGGGGATCCAACATGTACACTCCACTACACCTGTGGAAAATGCTTGCAATTTATTGCAAGGGAGGAATTTGCTAGATATGTGGGAAAAGGGAGTGAGAAATTAGGAAGGGGGGATTAATATCTCATGTAGAAAATTTAGATGCCTACAAAGATTAATCAGAGTATCTCAATACACATATCCAAAAAGAAAAATAACCTTGTTACTAACACCAAGATAAGATAGAATTATGAATATAAAGTCTCACCAATTCCCTCATTAAGAAAAGTATGAAACTCCTTTCTTCTTTATTGACATTCCCACAAAGTTGTACAAAGAGAGGAATGGAAGAATATATGAGAAGGAGAATGGAAGAAAATAACTATCTATTTTTCTTATCACAATTAGTTATCTACTCTTAAACATACAAAATTGACAACCCTTAAGAATGGGGAAGTCATTACATTATATAGACTTAGAAAAGACTCTTCACCTACCCCCATGTGTCTTTTCACTTGCCTTTTCCACTTGTGACTCTTGATATTCCTAGGAAAGAAAATTAAGTCCCATTTTATTAATTAAGGGTAACTTATTACATTTTTGGACTATAGTCACATTAGTGAATAAGATGAAAACAAAAAGTGCAACCTCCCAACAAAGAATTAGAATGTGAAGGAAGAGAGGGAGGGGGAGTGAAGAGAAGAATATGATAACTACTCAAGCTATGAAAGAAGCTTCCACTGATGGAATTTTGGAGAAATATTGACAAGATTTATCAATTACCTTGAGCTACTTACTATACCTCACCGCCACAGGTGCCACTTTCTCAACTTGTGGGATGTGAACAAAACTCAATGACTTGATCCAATTTTCAGCGAGGGAGTTGATGTTCTTACATTATGAGTACCAATACTAATGATATATTATGGTGTCGGATATGATTTCTCTTATCTATACCAAAGAATCCAATGTATCTTCATTAAATGAGAATGGATATCCAGCCTAATTCTTGAATAGATCTTCAAAATCCTTCAAAATATCATCCACAAATATGTCTTTGTTCACTACTTTGACATTCTAATATTTTGCACTTCAACATTGGCATCTTTCTACATATTTTCAACATGTTCCTCATATGAATCAAGTTCACCAATGGTGTGGTTCATCATTTCATAGCGAGTAACCAACTTTTGATCCCGAACTTGAGATAAGTCATCGATCTTTGAAGTGAATACACCTTTGATTATCAAGAGGGATGATTTGACCTTGCCCATCTCAATGACCAGTAGATACAATTGATCCCAATGATCCTTCTCTGCTTCAATCCCTTCTCATGTCATGATCACTTACATGGTCATTGCATTCATGTATTTGAATAATGCCAAGATCTCTAAAGTAATGCCTTCCCCTTTTCTAGGATCATGTTCACCCACTTGTCATTCACTCTTCCCTGCATGGTAAAATCTCATGTTTTTTTATGGAATCAGGTTTGAAGCTACCAATAGGAGTAACATATTTAGCTCATGAGGGAAGTCGGACATTTGGATCCATGAGTACTTGTACATATGAAGTGAAGGTCATGATATGGTCTTTTTCTTGATCCAATTTCTCCTTGTATTCTTGATTTCTCGTGAAAAGAGGAGTGGAAGACTCTTGAAACAAATGGGCATCACCCTCATGTGTCATTGGCCTAAGTGGAATAGTGTTGATTTCATAGTTTGATAGTGTTATCTCATTAAGAGGCTTGATGAAATTGGGTCGAGACACCTCCACATACTGGTTACCTAAGGTGATGCTAAAGAAATGGGAGACAATCTAGGATTTCTTTCCTTTTTTACCTTCATCATCATGGATATGGATTGGAAATTAGGTACTAAGACATATTGGCTCCTACGTGTCTCTTCCCCAATCATGTATTTCACCCATGATAATGTATCATTTTTCTTAGGCTCAGTTTTGGGCATGATAGTAATTTCCTACTCTAGATAAGAAGGTGGTTCTCAAACTGGTTCAACAGGAAAAGTTGAAGTAGATGAAGTTCTCTGAGTTCTCTAAATGATAGGTGGTTGATAAATCTCAATCTCACCTTATTACAAGCCTCCTAAATGTTCTTGAGATGCCTTGGCCTTCATGTGATTTCTCATGTGATGTGATGACTCAGATTCCATGGACTTTCTCTTTTCACCTTTTCAGAATGAGCTGAACTTGAAACTTTCTCAACTACTACCAAGGTTGGTGTTATCACCAAAAAACAACACCCTCTAATATTTCATGAACTATGGATGAACATTCATTGTTTTTGGTAGCATGGGATTGTCTCAAGGTGTGAGAATATTTAAAATGAGACAACTCCATATAAGGTTGGTTCCTATACAAAGATCTAGTGCCAAATCCAATTCTAGAAGAGAAATGCAACTACCTAAAACTAACCTATAATTCCAAGGGACCAGGGAGAGAGGAAGATGCATAAAATCTAAATCCTAAACTAAGGGAGGTGATAACACCAAGAACAAGGGGTGGAGATATTCCAAGTGAGTGAAAATAGGAAGAAAATGAAGTAGGAGAGGGTAGATAGAAGTGCCATAGTCCAAAACAACATTCAAATCTCCATTTTCGTGGAGCACAACAGATTTGAGTCCTACAAGAAGAACAAATTATGCATAATATACCTGCAAATGCAATGGAAGGAAAGAAATGTAATATAACACAATCAAGGTAGAAAAGACATAAAACATGAATTTTATTTCTCAAAAGGATGCACAATCCATTACAAAGTATAAATAAGGAAGAATCCCCTTGGAGAATGCAAAAATTTGAGGTTTACAATTCATAAAAGTTCTAGAATAATTTTGACAAAGTCCCTTTACATTTTAGAACACCCCCTTTAAAAAATGGGTGGTTTTACATTATATAGAGAGGGAAACTTGAATTCTACTCCTACCAACCAATAGACTACATTAATTCTCCAAAAGAGGTATGGGAAACCATAAGAATTTGTTTCTCGAGGGTACTTTGCTTGCAGAGAAGACATGGGCACCATATCTCATTAATGTTGGTCATTGAGCTACCATGTACTACTTTCTTTAATCTTTAGCTTGTAGTTGATGTGTTCCTATTGGTGGTCGACAACATCAATTTTGGAGTCGGCCAACCGCATTCAAACCTCTTGAAGACCGGTTACATCTTACCAAACTTGTAGCCACATGGATGCATCTCTACTTTATGACCCATCGATTCCAATCCTTTCTATCGATCAAGTAGCATTCCTTCTGCTATCAGATGGTAGCATCCGTATATGCTACTCGAACCTTTTCATCTGTGACCCCACCGACCTCCTCATGTTGTATCGAATGAATCTACCATTCTACGCTTTCCCAACTACATCCTCTTGAACCTTCCTTGTTGCCACCTAGCATCCATCCATACTATAGCTTCCGACTACATTTTGTTGATGCCTAAATGCATTTTTGTCGACGCGCATTGCTGTATTTTTACTAATGCCCTCATTTTACACTTCTCATTGGTTTTTTGATTGGTTTCTCTAGCTTCTTCATTGAGGCTCCATCAAATTTCCCGAGTTCAAGTTTGTTAAGTTGTCCAATGTTACAGGGGTGTAAAATTGGATAACAATTTGGTGACTCATGGGGTAATCTACCTACTAGATTGAAAAGATCCATTGGGTACGGAATAAGCCTAATAACATGAAAAATGATCCAAACTTAAATAACTCACCCTTGAATCTTCTTGAAGTACTACCCAACATGGGGATGACCTAGAGCTAAAGAATTTACCATTCTCATTATAAAATTTTATAAAATTGATTTTTATAAGAGTGGAAAATTGTCTCAAATTTGATGTATGGAGCTCTAAATAAATCTTAGAAGCTGCTCCAATTATCTATTTCACCATGAACACTGCTTTCCTAAAATGAACTATGCAACAACAAAAAATTCCCACAAAGACTATGTACAAAATGGAAAATCATACATATTCCAAGTGTAAACATGCAGACATGCACAAGATCTGCTTACATAAAGCATACCTATACTACCGAATGAACAAAATTGTTGTAAGAACTTGGTGGAATTGAAATAATATACTTTGAACATGAGATATTTTGATTCAATAACAATGTTTGAGATAGATTCCATTGACTAGAATCTGCAATTCTTCTCCATCCAATTTTGACAACTGGAAAGCATTGTTTTCCTTGCAGCCTAAAATCATGTAAGGGTCACTCCACATTGCATCAAAATTGGAGTATCTTCATGGTTTTTCCCTATCTACATCCCATTTCAGGACTAAGTCTCCCTCAAAGAAGCTCCTAAATTTTTCCCTCTTGTCAAATCTCATCTTAATTTGGGCCAAGTATTTCTCCATTTCTTGCACAACTTGACTTCTAAGCTCTTATAGCTCCATGAGCTATGCATATCTCACTTCCATGGCCTCAAATTCCAACAACTCCATCTACTTGATAATTTCCAATGCGGTAATTCCAAAGATACTTGGCATCCTTGCTTCTTTTCCATAGACCAATTTATAGGGAGAGCTACTAGTTGATCTTTTAGGAGTAATTTTACGGCCCACAAGGATGATTTAAAATTTTTGTGCCAAGTCCTCTGATTCTCATCCAAAGTCCCTATAATCTTCAAAAGATTTTTGTTTATGGACTCATCCTGTCCATTTCCCCAGGGGTAATAATTTGAGGAAGTTATCAAGTAGATTCCTTTTCTAACAAAATTTAATCATATATATTTGTTCCAAGGAATGCCAAAGCATTATAAGATATTATAGTTGAAGGAACACCAAACCTAGTCACAATACCTTCATAAAAGTCCATAATGTTAGCCTCATTCACTTCCTTCAATGCAATTACCTCCATCCTTTTGGTGAAGTAGTCTATGGCTGTGAGGATCCACTTATGGCCCAAGATTGAATTTGGATTAATCACCCCAATAAAATCTAGTCCCCATTGCATGAATGGTTGTTCAAATGAGATAGGGTGGAGTGGAAGAGCTGCCATTTTTTCCTTTCCCTTAAATAATGCACATTTTCTGCATTTCCTAATCCATGCATAACAATAATTGAAAATATTAGTCCAGTAATAACCAAATTTCATGATTATGAGAGATATTAATCTTGGGAAAAGTGACCACCTGTTTCCCCATCATGGAACTCATGTAATATTCTCTCTATTTGACTTGTTTTGATGCACCTTAGGAGGACACCATTTACATCTTTCTTGAACAAAATATCATCAATAAGAACATATGGAATAAAATGAAGCTTGGAGTACCTTCTCTTGGCCTTACTCAATCCTTGAGGGCATTGACCTATTTGGAGGAAGTGTACTATATCCTGAGTCCAACAAGAGTTGGGTAAGGCATTGGCTGATTGTGCCTAGTCATCTTAAAGCACAAAAACAACTTCCTGCTCAATTTGTTGGTATGAAGCCAAATGTTCACACATACCTTTACCTCTAACCAACTTGGTCACCTTGATATCAATTTCATATTCCATGACCTTGGTTATCCAGCTAGCTCTTTTCTCATTAAGGTCCTTATTTAAAATAAAATCCTTTACACTAGCATGTGAAACTAGTAGATGAATTTTGTTATTTGATACTAGATGTTTGAATTTCTTTAAACTTCTTATCACAACAAGGACATGTTTCTCAATGAAAGAATATCTTACCTCATAATCCTCAAGGCCCTGGCTGAAGAATGCAATGGGTTAATCTAGTCCTTCTTGATTCATTTGCACTAGTATAGCTGAGATTATTTCAAATTTATTGAGTGCAATTACATCATTCGCAAACTTCTGGACCAGAGGTCTGTGGAGGTAGAACTAGAACTCTAACCTTTCTATTTTGCATTTGGATTTTTCACCTTTCTAGAAAAAATAAGATCATTATATGTCCCAATAGATAATCTTGATTTTCTTTTAGAGTCCTAGGAAAATTTATTACGAGAATGAATCCTACCTCGGGAAGTCGAGAATTTATGAAGAATATCTTAACATTATCATCGGAGGAATATCTTCAAGAGGTATCATCTTGACTAGCATGTTGTAATGGGATAAAAAATATCTCATGGTATCATTAGACTCATTCATTTATACCATTTGTAATAGGAGGTCCTGACAGACCTCAATGGATTTGAATCTATCCTTGAAGCAAGTTTTGATATCATCCCAAGAGGCGATAAATCTAGCTGGTAGGAGGTAGAATCATTTTGCTACTTTGTCTTGCAGGGATTCCAAAAACAATCTGATGAAACATCTTCATGCTCCACTTTTAGTACATGATAAGTAGTGATGAATGTTACCACATGTTCTTCATAGAGTTGTGAAAAATCTTCTATGAATTTGGGAAATTGTTTTCTCAAACCTTGTGGCATTTCATGAATAGGATGTTTAAGGACAAATGGACCCGTATTTCTGCCCTATGGCACAATTGGTTGAGGTATCTCTTCTTCACCCATTATGGATTTGGATTCTATTTCAGATCTCACTCTTGCATTTACTCGGCCTCCGATCTCACTTCTTCTCTTGCTCTGGATCTTGCTTCGCTTCGCTTCACTATTTCTTTAACTTCTACTCTTATTTAAGCTTCTTCTTCTTTTTATACTTTAGCAAAGTATTCAAAGTCTTCAATGAGGTTAGGAAACTATATGTCCAATGGATTGACACCACTTTGACTACTAATGAGAGAAGTTTCTAGACGAAAGGGAGTTCTGTGAATTTTTGACTAGTTCTTTCCTTCTTTGGAGATCTTCAAAGATGGGGTCAAGATTTCCTCCTTGTCTCTATGACTGGTGTATCTATGATCAACTAGCTTATAGACTTGGGATGGACTTAAACTCTCCTTTTCTCGAACTTGGGCTTTTCTCGCTCTTTCCAATTCTTTAGCACATTGTTCTTTAGAATCTAACACCCTTGTAGCTATGAAGTAGTGTGAAAAGTTTTATCTATTATACTAGATAGCTTCCCTTAAGTCGGATATGATATCTTATTAGATATGAAACAACAATTTAGGTCTCTGGACAAGAGGGTTACCAGGAATAGCCATTGGTATGAGACATAAGTTTGGTGAATTTTCAAATTCCATTTTTTTGGGTTATTTGATTTTTTTGTAATTTTGTGATTCATATTTTGGGTGCAAAATATGCCAAGTATGCCCCACGGTGGGTGCCAAAAATTGTTGATGGGAAAATTTTTTGATGGGAAAAATCGGTGGATTTCCACTGGCGCTGGGACTAGGTCCTCTACTTGAATGGGCTACCCATTCAATCAAAGGGACCTAGTCCCATAGTTTTGGTAAATCCACCGATATATCCCATCGATAAATTTTCCCACCAACATAAAGAAAGAAAAGAAAAAAATATTCTTATTACAAATAATAATATTTTCCATCTCTCCCAGTCTTTATTGGTGAACATGTGCTTCTTACTAGTAGCATGAGACTAGGAAAAGAGGAAGATGCCCTTAATCACCTACAATTTTTCCTCGATGATGAGTTCATGCTTCTTATTGGTAGTATGGGGTAAAATGTAGGGGTTAATGCCAAAAATAAATCCTTAAATAAACAAAAAAATAATTTCTTGAAATTTAAAATTCCCAAGAAAATGATTTAGATGTGTATGTTAGGAGAGACAATCATTCCTTAACTAGATCTTTTCAATCAGTAGGCCATCCATAGATCTAATTCTAGTCAAAATTCATAAGAAGAAACCATCTTTAACTTAGTTAATCTTGATTGGGGTTGAGTTGTGGGTTTCTAAATAAATCTTTGTCAAAATTCATGTCTCTTGATCATCATCTTCCACACATTCTTCAATCATACATCTCACATCCTTCTTAGCTCTTGGTGATGAGCCCTCACATCTTACTAGTTGTGTGGGGTCAAGAACAGAGTGAGATCATCCTGTCATCATATCATATTCAACACATTTTGCCAATGGAAAAGAAATTTTAAGCATTGTTTGAGAAATAAAGTTTCCTAAGTATAGTTTATTATCATGTGTATAGCCATATACACCATTTTTTTATTATACTACACTATCATCCATAACATACATTTGAAATCATAAAAATATTAGAAATTCCTAAACATCTAAGAGTACACAAATGAGATGAATCATAAATTTTTTGAAAGGAATGACGATCCAAAAAAAAAAATTCTATATATGTATCCATCTTTAAAATATCTCAAGTACAATGCCATCACACCGAAGGAAAAGTGTGGTCAAAACAATCAATCATGAGATGAAAGTACAAAAAAATGATATATACACAAAAATGATCTCAAAGCAATAAAGGCTCCTGACCTATCCCTCTCTTTGAGATCCCTCATAAGGGTAGGGAAATGAATAATACTTTGAATCTTATGATAAGATTAGATGGGTGTAACATGAGAAACTTCATGTGTAGAGAGTTGAGAGTGTATATGGGTGTGTCTAGTGGTAGTGGTCTCACTACATGAAGGGTGTTGCTACCTCATCATATCTTGAAGATCCTTCACCCGTTGTGTCAAAACTATGTTCTTGGTCTTCATTAGAGAAATCTCTCCCGTTGAATGCCAAGTTGGTGTAAAAATTTTTGTGTAGCGGCCGACTTGTGTCGGGGCTCCAAGGTCTCATAGTAAAATCACTCGGATATACCAAGAGTAATCATGAATAATTCCAAGTTTGTATTCCTGATAAGATCCCACCATCCATCACCTATGGATGCAAAAGGAAAACATATAATGGCGAGTTAGAAAATGTAAAAAAAGATATTTCACTAACATCTAATCTAGGAAGTAGAAGGAAAGAGAAGAGTATAAGTACTCACTCAGGTCTCTAGAAACCCAAATCAGTCTACAATCAGAATACACTACACCTCTGCAGGGAGTTTCCATGACGTCTTCCTCTTTGGCCTCCTCATCCTCCTCCATCTCCTTTGGGTAGATGAAATCCTCCTTTTCCTCCTCCTCGGATCTGAAATCCATTAATGCCTCTCATGTACCTTCTCGGTTAGGGTATGGCTCAATCTTTGAGCCCTAGTCTAGCTTCGATATTCTCCTCATCACTCCTGTCGAATGATCAACAATTTGTAAAAAATGATGCGACATGACTACAATGTCAAAGAATCGGGTCCAGTGTAGCTCATGGCATCTTGATCACAATATTGGGCCTTATAACTCGTCCCACTTTGGAGCTTACCTTTATGGCCAGATCTCACCTCATAGATGCCTCTTTACATGGTTCTAACCCTCGAAGGGCATCTCGAGAAACATAACCCAAATTGTCGGGGGCACCCGAATCACCGGATGAATCTCAACTTGACTACTTTGGTAAACCAACCGAGAAGTAGTGTTGCAAGTAGTCAAAACAACTATCTCCTCACCCACCATCCTCTCATATCCTAATATGGTTGAGCCACTATATCCATTGTATTCAATGTTGATGCTAGATGTGGTGTATCCCTAAAGCGGAACCATGTCAAACCATATGGAAGAACTAATATATTTAGTTTCTTTTATCCCAATACCCCTCTAGTAGGGGATAACTCACTCATAAATCCATGACATAACTAGTGTGGGGTGGTTTAGAGATGTAGCCCCACATCTAACAATCTTGTATAGGTCATGATAAGTAGTGCATAGTATGTCCACCCACATGCGAATACTCTCCTATAGAGCTCAATTCTCTCCATAATAGGTTCCCAACATAATAAAACCTATCCCACCCTTATCCCCAATCAAACACAAGGCCAAGATACCAACAATAGCCTTGTGTAGAGTGGAAAATAGTGGAACCCTTAATATTCACCATTTTAACACCCTTCTTGGCACTTGCATCAGTTCTTGTGCATCTCCCAAACAGTTTCCCATCTACAGGCCTCATATGATGAAATTTTTCTCTTAAGCACCAACTTCCTACCTATGACAAGAACCCCGAGTATCATGTAAACATCCTCCAAGGTAATGGTCCACTCTCCCAAATGCCAATAAATAAGAAAGTGCTCCATCTACATCCCAATAAGTCAAGAAGTCATAGAGAATGTAACTCGCTAGGGAAAATGGTTGTGTCTACACTAACCTCCATATCCCTACTCTCTCTAATAGGCCTCTCTCACCGGTGTCAATAACTATAGTACCTTGGATAACCACTCTTAATCTCGTGCTCTACTTTGTCTAACATTAGCCCCTACATCAAAAAAGGAAAAAAACATTTAATATTTTAATAAATGCATGATAGGATCACAAAAACAATATAAACATCCATAAAATTAATTGAAATTTCATAATTAACCCTTAATTCACAAAAATTTGTGATGGTTATGAAACCGTAGCTCTTAACAAAGTGGTAGTTGCTAACCGCCACTCTTAAGAGTGGTGATTTTTAACCACCACGATGATCATGTTAATAAAAAAAGGGGTCGTGCCTTTAAATTCAAAAATGCAAAAAAACACTATAAATCACCAAAATAGTTCAAATAACTTGCAAAACCTACAATATCTACAAACATTTTGACTATAAATTTATTAAAAATATCCCCTCGTATAACTAGTTTCAAATAAAAATGACATTTTAGGACAAAAGAAAATAAATTTTTATAATTTCCTATTCCCGAACCTCTTTTGGTGTCATTGGGATTACTGCCATCATAATCAAATTCTCTTTAATTTGACTATACTCACAAGTGAAACGGTCACTAGAAATCTAGAGCTCCAAATTTAGCTAAGTGGGTATGCACAAAATGATTTCTAAAATAGTAAAAAGTGATATGTATAACCCATATTTGATTTTCTAATGTTTCTTGGTAAATAGTTTTGAAGGGACTATACCCTGTTTACATAGAGGGCCTAAAATCTAGATAAAACACTAATAGGTTCCACAAAAATGGATCAACATCCAAAATAGGCATTAAAGCCAACCGTAACCAAAAGAGAGTTACTACAGAAAAGCAAAATAGAGCATGCACTGCAACAATGCAGCCAAAAAATAACAAAAAAATAGCAAAAAGAATGATGAAAAGCAACATCTGCAACGAAGACCTCCTTTACTTCTTGGCAGCTCTGTTAATTCTAGATTTAATAGTTTGCAGTGAGGTAAAGAGAGCCACCATTGTCATGTGTGTGGGGTCCTTAGCATCCAAATTTTCTATGGTTTGACTACTCTCCTTGTCTGTTCCCCATAGAGTGTCGGATCTCACTAAGCACATAAATGCTACGAACATGTTGTTCAAGGAAATCACTGATTGCATTAAAAATTTCCATGTTGTGATCATGGCGATCCTTTGCTCTCCCCAGATGATTGTCCAAGGAGTTTAGCTTTTTGTAGATGTCCTCAACTTGCTTATTGCCAAGATCAGTATCATCTTCCATCTTCCTTTTGCCTTTTTGCTTGGCCAAATGTTGCACTTCTTCTTTCAGTTTCATCATTTCATTTTCCAAGGCTTCCAGCCTTTGGGAAGTATTGTTTCCCTCTTTTTGTAAGGCCTCTTCATGGCCTACACTACTGATGTGCAATAGGTTTTGGACAACTTCCAACTCTTGATTCTTTGCAGAAGGACTCTGCCCAAAACAGGGGTGTCCAATTTGGGCTTCTTATGGTTCCTCATTTTAGGCTTGGTCATGGTGGAAGGGATGGGGGTGGGGGTAGTGGTGGTGGGAAAGAGTGGAATAGTGTTGGGGGAAGATGGGAGACTGGGGTATTTAGAAACATAGAGCTTGTGTAACAAAAAAATAAGGCCTTGATGCAGGGGGATAACATGGGTATGCTTCTGAAACTCCAAGATGGAGCGTTCGAGGGAGTTCAAAAGATAATGTGGGAAGCATACAATGATTTTCCTATGGAAATGGTTAAGGAACACCAGGTGTTTAATAGGAACTGTAACATATCTCCCTTCCAAAGAGATATACCAGACCATCATACGGGTGATTTCATCAAAGGGCGAGGGGATAGAACTTACCCTCAATCCCATAGTAACAAAAACCAGCTCCTCATTATCAGCAGAAAACTTCTTCTCCTCAATTTTTGTCGATCCTCTTGTTGAAGAAACAAAATCCTTCCATCTCCAGGACTGTAGCTTCAAAATTAGTTCTTCATTAATAGGATTTTATGTCCTCCATATTCCACTTTTTGATCCTTCCAATCCATAGTGAATTGGATCAAAATGCTCTGATCGTGCCCCTAAATTCGATCAATGAAGTTTGTGATTCCACCCTGCTTGAGGAGGTTCCATAGCTCCTTGTTGCTCTTCCATTCGGATCACTATTGGGTTCTAAGCACATGGGGCTCCTCCCATTTTTTCCTCTCTAAAATGCTTGCAACTCTTGTCCTCGAAACCCTTGTTTGAACTACTTTGTATGAAATGCAGTTGTCTTTCTACCTATCCTAGATTTTAAGAGTCCCACACACATGTTGGGAGTAATGAAAGTTAATGTGTCCATAGCTTACATGATATTTCCCGCATGGGCGATCTTTTATCTCCTCTAAAGCCCACTCCAAATTATCATTATCCTTACTCCATACTTGAGTGCCCATAAATATCCACTTGAATGCTTGCTTTGTACCTTCTCAGGGATATGATTAACATTATCCCAAATAATTAGATTATTATTTATGCCATAATTGGCCAATTCATCAGCAACCTTATTTCCTTCCCGGTATGTATGCTTGATTCGATATTTTTGAAGGTTTGACAAATGCTTATAGATTCCATGATGAAATCCTTGATATTCCAGCTTGGAGGTGAAGACTGATTTAGATGATTAATGATGTTTAGTGAGTCTCCTTCTAGAATAATATTCTGAATGTTATGTGTCTGAGCAATTCTAAGCCCCCATAGAGCAGCCAAGGCTTCAACATAATGGTTAGTTTGTATCCCCATTTTACCAGCATAGGTAGTAATCAGACTGCCTCTATGATCTCGAATCACTCCTCCCCCTGCAATAATCCTAGGATTACCCTTAGAAGCCCCATCAAAGTTTAGCTTGTGCCAGTTGAGATCAGGAGGGTTCCAATGTATCAAAGACCTGTCAATGTTGGAATGATGCTATTCTGAATATTATCAACTCCAATCTTCCAGTTGGACAAAATATGCTCTTCATTTTTAGGATAATTCTTGTTCTTGGGAGGTTTGAATCTTTTAATGTTCTCTTTGACAACATTAGTAATCTTAACAAAGCTGAGCTTGCACTGTTGTTTAATGTTTCTAAAAATGACATCATTTCTATCTTTCCATATCCTCCAAATAATATGGGGCATTACCAGTTTCTAGAGTCTTCTCACAACACAAGTGTTTAAAAGGAGGATTCCATTGGGTCCAAAACTGGATGAAGTCCTTCGGCACAGCCCAGGAAACTTTGAAATTAGAAAAGGCAAAACTCTAGATTTTAGTGGCATACTCACAATGGACTAACAGGTGTCTGATATCCTCAGATTCTTTTTTACAGAGATGGCATCTATTTGGCATTATGAAACCTTTTCTTATCAGGTTGTCATTGGTGAGAATTCTACCCCTGAGAGCAAGCCAAAAGAAAAAATTGATTTTAGGTGTGAGCTCAGCCATCCAAATCCTGCTCCAGTTGAACTCACTCTGAACAGTTTCAAAGAAAGAATTATATCCAGATTTAACAGAGTACTCCATCAATAGAGTTGTTCCAGACCAATTCATCCTTAACATCCAGTTGACTTAAGGGGATAAGGTCCAAATGCTCTTGCAAAGAGGACATCATGTGGTTCAGATCATCCCTATCCACAGAGAGTTTTTTCCATTTCTTCTTGTTGCCATCCCTGTCAATGTAATCCATGATTCTAGTACCATACTTTCATTTCAAGGTTGTCTTTGACTGCTCCAAATCTGTCAATAAGACTGCAGTTAGACCAGTTATCCCCCCAAAAATTTATATCTCTGCCATTCCCCACTTTCCATTTGCTTCCTTGTTTGATGAAATTCCTGATCTGAACTAAATTATTCCAAAAATGGATCCATAAGGAAGATGCTCTTCCTGAAGAAAAGAAATGGTTGCTTGTTGATTAAGGTATTTGGCCTTAATTAGTTCAATCTAGGGTTGTTTCTCTCGAGAGCATTCTCCAGCCCATTTTTGCAATTAGAGCCTCATTCATTTTTTTGATGTCTTTTATACCCAGGCCCCCAATTTTTTTGGGAGTGCATACTTGGTCCCAAGCTACCAAGTGATATTTGAATTTATCCTCCATTCCCTACCATAGAAAGTGCTTCTGAATCCTCTCAATTTTTTCTCTAAAGGCAGAAGGGATATTATAGAGTGACATGATATATATAGGGAGATTCTGAAGAGTGCTTTTTATGAGCAGACACTTACCAACACTTGATAGAATGGCTCCTTTCCAACCAGCCATTTTCTTTTGAAATCTTTCCAACAGGTCATTCCAGACTTTGGTTGATACTTTTTTCATACCAAGGGGGAGCCCCAAATAAGTAGTGGGGAGTGAATTGATTTTACATCCCAAAATTTTAGCAATTCTAAGTTGTCTTTCCCCAGGGGTGTTAAAAAAGAAAATTGAGCTTTTATCAAAATTAATCTCTTGCCCAGAAGCAGATTCATATAATTTCATAATAGACTTTGTTGCCTTAGCTTCAAGGATTGAAGCCATTAAAAGAAGGATTGTATCATCCATGAATTGCTGATGAGAAGCTACTTGGTTAGTGGAAGTGGGCTTAGATCCTTTCAGAAGACCATCTGTGACTACTTTATCAATTGTTCTACTAAGACTGTCCCATAAGAATGAATAATAAGAGGGGGGATATGGGATCCCCTTGCCTTAGCCCTCTACTACTAGTAAAAAATCCCACCGGCTCTCCATTTACCACCACTGAGAATCTGCCGTAGTGATGCATGCCTTGATAATTTTTCTGAATTTAGTTAGAAAACCAAATTTTGTCAGAACCTTGTCCAGAAAGGCCCAGGAGACTTTATCGAAGGCTTTATTCATATCAAGTTTAAGGACCATGTTTGATTTTTTTGTTATTATCCATAGAGTGAATAGTCTCATGGACCATAATCACTCCATCCTGAATAATCCTGCCTTTAATGAAACCACTCTGTTGTTTTGATATTAAATCATTCATAATGAACTAGAGTCTGGTAGCAATGATCTTGGTAAAAATTCTATAAATAACATTCACCAGACTGATGGGTCTGAAGTCTTTGAAATCCTTAGCATCCATTTTTTTTGGAGCAAGCACAATGTGGGTGTTGTTCAGCTCTTTCAAAAGATCCCCAGTTCTATAGAATTCATTCACCGCCCTGAGAAGATCATCCGAACATATTTCCCAAAACTTCTGAAAAAAGTTGACTGAGAAACCATCCGGCCTGAGTGCTTATCCCCTTCAAGAGTAAACACAAATTTTTGAAGTTCTTCTAATGTGACAACTTTAGTGATGTCTTTAAATCTCTACTCTTCAATTTTGTCTTGGGGGATAGCCTCCAACATGAAAGAGACTACCTCATCATTAATGATATTCTTCTCATTAAGCAATTTTTCATAAAATTTGAGAGCTTCCTCTTTGATGCTCCTTGGGTCTTTTATAATAGTGCCATTTCCTTTAGCAACTTCCATTATCCTATTGTAGGCTCTATGCTTCAGGGTGGTCATATGGAAGAATTTTGTATTTCTATCTCCTTCTTTCAGCCAAATAGCCCTGGATTTGAGTCTCCATAGGGATTCTTCTCTACTACAGATACCGTATGTAGCTCTGAAAGAATATTATTTTCCACTGATTGATCTTCAAGAGATCTCCCCTTTGAATTCATCTTGATTTCCAAATCTTGGAGCTTTTTCTTTAATTCCTTTTTTTTTTCAAACACATTCCCAAAAACTTTTTGTTCCAGATTTTAACCTATTTTTTGACATTTTTAAGTTTTGAATAAGCCTAAACTGAGCAGTGCCCTCACCATCCCAAATCCACCATTCCTTAATCCTGTCATGGATATCATCATGTTCCATCCACATCTTTTCAAATTTGAAGGAACTCTGGTGGGCTTAGTCCAATTGAAGAGTTTTAAAGCAATCGATTGTGGTCCGACCCAATTCTGGGTAGAGAAGTAAGATGGAAGTCCTGATTAAGAATCCAGCTAGCAGAGAAAAGAGCTCTATCCAGTCTGACTTGAATTAAGTCTTTCCCCAACCTTCTATTAGTCCAGGTGAACTGATTGCCATGAAGATCCACATCCATGAGATTAAGGTCAACAACAAAATCAACAAATTCATCCATGCCTGTGGAAAAACTTAAGTTTCCTCCTTGTTTTTCTCCTGGGTTTAGGGGAGAATTGAAGTCTCCCATAATAAGCCAGTTGGTAGTATTATGTTGACTTCTAAAAGTCTTAAGATCAGTCCAAGAGTTTTCACCTCCCAATAACCGTATTAGGGGCATAGATATTAGAAAGGATCTAGTCACAATTATTCTCAATAGCGTGAAAATTAATAGCAAGATGGTTATTGGTTTCAGTAAGAATCATACCAGTATATTGTCTTTTATCCCAAAATGTAGCTAGGCCTCCTGAAGCACCCTGAGAATCCACCGCAGCCATGTCGGAGTTTTCCCAGAAATTCTTTTTACTAATTTCAAGAACCTTAGCGTTCATCTTAGTTTCCTACAGAAGCAAAATGCTAGGTCTACTAGACTCCCATAACTCCTTGATTATTCTTTGTTTGGAGTTTCCATTCAGCCCTCTGATGTTCCATGAGATGATCTTCATTTAAAAGATATAGGTGTTGGGATTTCCTGATGGTTCAATTGCCATTGAGTGCCATCTGCAATGTCTTCCTCTGTTCTCTTGGATCTGAGAGCCTTTTTTGAGGGTCTTCCTCTTTTAGAGCTACTTCCAAAGTCTACTATTCTTCTAGTAGATGATCTAGTGGTTCTGGATGTTGAAGTTTCCCAGTTGTCAATTTTCTTTTTTTTCATGATAGAGTGAATCTGGGATCTTTTCAAATCCTTTCATTCTCTTCTTTTTCTTAGAAATGACCTCTATAAATCTAGTAGTTAGCTCCGAGTCTTCCTCATAGAGAATGTTTTCTCTGAGTGGCGTTACTTCCCCCTCCTCTTTCTCTCCCTGTTTATTAACAGGTTGTAGATTTTCTGATTTGATGCTAGATAGGGGTTCCCACTTTTAGGTGAAATTTTACTATTTTCCCATGGAGAAATTTTCTGTAATGATTCTTCTGGTTCCATGTTTTCTTTTTCCTCATCCAAAATTTCCTTAATGATGAATAAAGGATTCGGTTGATCTATCTCAGCTACTTTAGTTTCATTCTGAGTTTCCACAAACTGAGCTAGATCTTTAGAAAGAATATTTACTTTCATTGTTCCCTTTTGCTCGTCAACCTCCAAAACCACCTTTACTAGGGTTTTGCATATCTAAATCTTCTTTGGTGATTGTGGGTACTCCTAGTGAAGTTCCGCTGGAGTTTTCGGATGCCAGAGCTTCCTACAGACCAGAGGTTTTCTGATTGGAGTTCTGAACCCCTTTTTTTCTTTCTTCTTATAGTTCCACTCAGGTTGGTTAAGGGATTTTTCTTCCCTCTGGCTATGATCAAGTTTTTCTATCATCCTAGCTTCCTGTGCCTGAGTTGAATCTCCTTCAAGTTTTTCATTCTTTCTTTTTGTATCCTCTTGGGAGATCTCCTTATTAGGGAATTTTCTGGTGAAATTCCCTATACGATGGCATTTATTACATCACAAATGAAAGGTTTCATATTCGATCTTTTGATGCCAAATGCCATACTTAGATTGCAAAATAATATGTTTTGGTAACTCCTGCTCCATTTCAGAAGAAATACAGAATCTAGCAAAAGCTAGTCTGGATCTGTTTCTCGTGGGTCCATCAAGCCCAATCGAGCACCGAGGGATTTAGCAATATTTAACAGATCTCATCATCCCAAAATTGGAGAGGTAGTCCTGGGAGTCTACACCAGACTGGAATGGTGTTTATATTCTCAATGTTTGGATCAAACCCAGGATACCATCTTTTCAAAAAAAGGCCCATATTACCTAGACACCATGGGCCTCCCAGAAGCACCAATTCCAAATCAGTCTGTTGATTAAATTTTTCCAAAAAAAAACCCCTTGACATAATGGTAATGCTCAGATCCCCTTTTGGTTTCCACTTTCTAAAAGCCCATTTTCTAATGACATCAATGTTAGGTCTGAGCCTAGAAACTTACCAACTAGGGAAAGATTTGGTTTTGCCTTGCAACATCAATTTTGATGCGCCTCCTTAAAAGCCTTTGGCGCGCAGGTTTTCCATGTTAGCACGTCTTTCGGTGCGCGAAGGATGTTGAGTAAGTTTTGGTGTAGGCGCACGTAATATCTTTGTTACATCAAGTTTTGGTGCGCGAAGAGCGCTTTATAACGCCGATGTCGACAACTCGTTTGATGCGCCAAAGCGCTCATTCTCTCTGTTGTCATTTCCTTCCATGCGCCAAAGGGCGCACGCTTTCCCCTGTCGACAGCTGTTTCCATGCGCCATTTCAAAAGTTGGTGGCGCATTAATGACAAGTTTTTCTATATATACCCGTGCCCGCCATGTCATTTTCATTTCATTTTGACAAGCACGTGATCGCTCTGGATTTGTCAGCTCTGCTCTGTCATTATCTCGCCCTGTGGACCCGCTTTCCGATTTTAACATATATTTAAGGTAAGAGGTTCATCCTCTTTTTCATTGCATGCTTTCGTGTTTTGAGTGCGTGTTTGATCTGTGTTGATGCACGTGTTTAAAGAGTATGTTTAGGTGTTTCCCCCTGAGCTTTTCCATCGTTTTCTTCTCTCCTCTTCTTCCCTTTTTCCAGATCTGCTGGTAAAGGGAGCTTTCTTGAATGGCTTGGCTTGATTAAACCTTTTATAAAACCTTACTTGCCCAAGTAACTATTTAGGTGGAGGAAATGAGTAAGAATGATTTGAGTGGAGAGTCTTTTTTTTCAAATGGCGCACTGGCGCGCCTTGTTACAATCAAGACAGTCGCGCCCCTCGGCGCGCTTACCCGCCATGCAACATGCTCAAGACCCGCGCCTAGGGCGCACCCGGCCATCCTGCTGCAGTTTAAATTCATGCGCCCTCGAAGCGCGCCCCTTTTACATGCTGCAAGTTTAAATCCCGCGCTTCCATAAAAACTTTGGCGCACCCTTTACCCCTGTTGCATCCCTCTTCTATGCGCCAAAGGGCGCGCCCAGCTTCCATGCAACGCAAGAGTTATTTGCGCGTGTAAAACCTCCAAAAGCGCGGGCGCACCTTCCGTTGCAAGTACATGATGTTGTGTAGACCCTCCATGCGCCGCGCCATATACCTTTGGCGCGCCTTTTTTCCATGTTGCACAATCTGCCCATGCGCCAAGGGGCGCACCAAATCTCAATGTAACATGCATTTCCTGTGCGCCCTTACATATAAATGCGATCTGCTTCATCCATGCGCCATGCGCCTTTGGCGCTGAACTTAACCTCTGTTGCACCCTTTTCTGTGCGCCTTGACTATTGACTGTTATATACATTTTTTCATGCGCCTGCGTCCCAGAACCTTAAAAGTTCTAACTCTTTCTTACGCTAGTATTTCCCATGGAAGATCAAATGACTAATTCAAGCTTCTTGGATTGGGTTTCGCTCCTTCTACGTGCGAGATCATCGAGATAAGCCTTGAAGAACACATGTCTACGTCAAGCAGACCCATCAAACCAGAGAGGAAGGCAAAGCTAACGAGAAGAAGAAATGAAATACAAATATCGGAGGGTCGGGATGCCGAATCACGGGCGAGTGTAATATGGATGTCGGGGATTACGAGTTGGGCCACATTGACATAGAGGAATGCAGGTAAGGACTCGAGAAAGTGACAAGGGAGTCCATGGATGGATAAATTGATAGGCGGCGCCACTGCACTTCGCCGGTGGGATTCTGTCGGTCTTTGTTAATAATAACGAGTTTATGATGGTTGTTGCACAATCCTTGACAAAAAGACACAAGATGTGTCGAGAATAGCAAGGCGAGGTAGTTATAAACCTTCTTGCCCGTCGCTTTGAGTTGATGCTTGGCATCCCTCACCACCAGAAACTATGTGGTGTTGGCTTGACAAGAATGCCTCAGGCTTGGGAGGACAACGAAGACAATTGCATGCGATTGATGAATGAGGTCTACCTCGAGAATAAGAAGGTAGTGACCGGTGGCCTCAAACTATCCACCGGAGTGATTTCTCGGAGAGGAACTCGGTGATCTGATCACCTTCTGAGCGAGTCTTCGGTCTTTGGATGCTCACTACTTCCATAAGTGGATCTTTGCGATACACAGACACAATGAATAAGAATCTGCCCGATCGGCGTTTACTGCTGGGGAGATAATAAAAACGACACAATATCCGAGCAAGCTGCAGACGATTCGCTACTGACGGAGTGTTCCACATGAACTCCTACGTAGTGTATCTTTGCTGCGTCGAAAGGGATTATCCGAGGGCTGCACCGAAGTGGAACTTGGCCTCGAGGCCAAAATATATGAATACTATCAGAAGTGAAGGCTGGAGAACTTGACATCAACACTTATTAAGATCAATGATGTTTTCTTCTATCACATCATGTGCATATTGCGGCCAAATTTGACTCATGGCCGGACAACCAAAAACATAGTGGCGATCACGAGAGAAGTGGGGGCCTTGTTCACCCGATTTCCCACATTCACCTATCGAGGCGGTCGACTTTTTGGGCGAACCAACCGGGTTGCCAGGTATCTTTGGACCAAAGCTGATTTTATTGGAACTATCAAGACAGCTCGTCACATACCATGAAAAGTGCCTCGAAGAAGAAAGAGGCGGAACTCCTTTCCCCCTCACGGTGAGGCCGTTACACATGCTCCGGCTATCACAAGGCGAAGGAGATGTTTGCTTTGAGCTAGAATTGCTCAACCTAAAGCATGATTTCCCGTGAGGCCCACATTCGACCCTAGGGGCTGTCTGCACGAGGGCTAAGCTTGATCCGATTCATGTCCCTCAGTTGAGGATATCTACATTGGCGTTCTCCATGAGGTAGAACTCGGAAGAAAGAAAGGATCACTCTCGCTTAGCATTAACGGAAATCATCCATTACGGAGTGGCCATTGTCCCAAAAGGCTTCCAAACCACGGAAGGCGAAGTAGACAAAGTGTATAATGACACGAAGGGGATGATTGGCCCTTCCGGACATTGGCGAAGCGAGGCTCCTCGGACAATCGAGGAGAGGTCGAGGAGACTATGCGGAGAAACAGAGCATTGGTGCCGCATGAATGGGTTAATCTACCTCGGTGTAGATTTTACAACTTCTCCTTTGGGTAATGC
Organism: Taxus wallichiana var. yunnanensis; assembly: GCA_018340775.1. Lineage (NCBI taxonomy): Eukaryota > Viridiplantae > Streptophyta > Pinopsida > Cupressales > Taxaceae > Taxus > Taxus wallichiana. Next base: position 958,683,440 of record CM031237.1, read on the forward strand.
ACCTCGAGGTCAAAGAAGCGGCTAAAAGGCAAGGCTGCGGAAGGTGAGCCTAGCACCATTCGGGAGGAAGCCCACGAAAGTCCTCTTCCTTGAGCTGAACAAGTAATAACCACGGATTCGCGGAGAAGGAATTGTGAGAGGATAGTCCTATCGCCCATCCACCCGGGATGTCGGCATCGCTTCTGACTACGAGAGGTCCCTTCTATCCCTTCTTCTTCTCTTCCTCCCCTTCCTCGGATGTCGGCACCACTCCTTTGGTTGTGTCCTCTCCCCCTTCTTCTACTCTCTCCCTGCCTCTTCGTCCATCTTCTCCTCTCTCGCTGATTTGTCTTCCTCCATTTCTTCCCTCATTTCCGGGCTCCCTTCCCTTCCCATGTCTTCTGCAGTGCGGTTTCCCTTCCTCCGTGGGGCATGTCTTGGCTATTCTTTGATGCCGCCGCGCGTGTCTCCACGTTCTTCCCCTCTTCTACCGTTTCTTTGCCTCCCCCTCTCATCTCTGGTCCTTCTTGATAGGACCAGCTTGGATCTCTCGGCCCAGCTGAGCCAACCAAAGAGGAAAGTCCCCATCGCTCAGATGGACTTTTCGATCATTAAACTAAAGGAGCAAAGAAGCACAAGCCGGTTACACGCTTCTCAAGCGCTGCGGTGAGAGGTTATGGAAATTGCCTACCCGATCCCACGAAAGAGAAAGAAGATCATGTCTCGGCAGATTTCACGGTGACCCAAGTCACATAGGGACATCCTCGAAAGTCTCCGGGAAGCTCTTTCATGATTGATGCACTCTGCGAAAAGCTTGAAACAAAGGAAGAAAAGAGGCTGCGAAGGAGCGAGAATAAATACACTTGAAGCCCTACAGAAGATGGGAAGTGCACCTCCCACAACTGCCGCCGAGACTCCTGAGCTGCTCAGTCAGGAGAAGATCAATGAATATTCAAAGATCGGCGAGCAGGGTATGGCTGTTTCTGCTTGGAGGAGCCAAATCCTTAAGGATAGTGAAAAGGTGATCGCCGAGTATATCAGTTTATACCTGAACATCGAGAAGGCGAATAAGGAACTCCAAACATTAGCAAGTCCAGTATCAGAAGAGCTCGAAAACGCCAGACTCCAACACGAGGCCTTCCAACAAATGTTATTTGTTGATCGAAGATTTAGTCAAGTTTGGAGTATTCGGTCATCGAGGACCCTCAGCAAGACCATGTCCACTCTGGACTATCGGATAGATCAGCTCGAATTTGTGTTAGAGAAGATAGACAAGGTGAAGGAAGAGGCCCTGGATGCGATGCATCAAATGGAGAAGATTGTTCTATCTATGACTCCAGGGTTGCTCACTCCTTCCCTCACCTTGAGATCAGGTGGCGATACTATCCGAATTTTCAGGAGTTAGCTTCTCGAGGGACGGGGCAGTCACTTTCGACATCGAATCCATCAACAACCTCGCTGTAGAGACTTCATCGGGTCCCTAATCGAGGCGGGTAAAGACTATTCCAAGGTCCCAAAAGCTCATTGATGAGCGGGAAACTTGCGAAGCAATCGGTGAAAACCTGAGGATCCATCACGGGATCAATTTGCGCCCGATGATCAGCAAGTTCTTGGAATACGCGCTCGGTTCCACATCTCATCTCTGATCGGCATCAAAAGCAGGCGACCCCTTTTAGGCCACGGGATGATGATGATGAATAGCTTCTTCTTCTTCTTCTTCTTCTTCTTCTCTCTCTCTATTCTCAGACTTTCTCTTGAAATATCACGAAGTGTGTTGGCACAAGCGATGACATCATCCATGTTGCATCATGGGATGATGTCATCCATCAAGTGTCAAAGTCAACATGACTTTTGGATATTTTGTAAATATCTTGTGAATAAGTGGTTGGCTCCATTTTGCCTTCTCTCTCCCTCACTTTCTATAAATACTAGAATACTTGTTGTATTCGGGGTGAACATTTTCGGATAGAAATAGAAGTGAGGAGAGAAAGACTTTGAGCTTTCTTGTATGAGATAAAAACAATTAATACAATTATTGGACTTTGTGCTCAATAAGCTGTGTTATACATTAAGATCTTTCTTATGTTAGATCTGCGTGTGTTTATTACATTGAATTCATATCTACTTTTCCGTCACTTGTTTATCGGTATTGCTTTGTTTATTTATGCAGTAGGTTTGGCTCTGTTTCTACCAAGCCCAAAGCATAGATCTTGACCCTTCCGCTTTGGAACTCATTTCTTTTCTTCCTTCGGATCTGTTCTTTCTCTTCTCCTTCTTTTATTCCTTTCTCTTGCACCTAGAACACTCTCTTTGGGATGAGATCCCAACCCCAAAGGCGAGAATCATGAGACTTGCATAGGTTCTGCTTTAGTAGAAGTAGCAATAAACCGATTTAACTTTCTTTGTCTCAAAGAGGGCTAAGCCACTGCTTTGCAGTTGGCCGTCTATCCATAGATCTGCCCACGCGACAGATTTTCGGACCAACAGTTTTTGGCGACTCCGCTGGGGATCGGATTTTCTAACAGATTGCCAACGAAAGCAGATAAATCATCGGATCTATCTTTGTAGTAAAATAAAAAATCGGAAAAATCAGCGGAGTTCTTTGCCGGTTTGCAAATCTAAACCTTTTTGTTAAAAATCCTAAAAATTTGCAAAAGTACTCGAAATTGAAAATTTTCTTACGAGAATCATAGATGCGGGCTGTTACATATCTTTAGTTATTGAGTTTTTATCAAAAATCATCATTTTCCGTAGATCGAGTTTTTAACTATTTTACGAAATGTTCTAAACCCTCACGAAAATTAAAAACCAGATCAAAAAATCAGCTTACTATCTTCCTGCCATCTTATCCTCATTGTTATTTGTCATTTAACATGATCGGTTTAAGAAGAGGATAATTTTCAAATATCGAAAAAGTGCATCTTTGCTGGTTTTGTCGAAAAACCAGAAAATCAGCAAGTACACCCAAAAATAAAGTTTAAATCTGCTGTTTGTAATATTGCGAGATCTGAAAAGGTACAACTGGCGAGTGAACCTTTTGCGCGCGAAAGAGCCGTGGAGAAGCTGATCCTACTTTCGATGCGCCGAGGCACAATTCAGCGTAACACAGGCACGTTTTTAGCGCTAAGCTCGGTGCCGGTCATCCGAGGAGTGTCTCGCCTTCACGAAGAAAAAGTCTTTTGCCAGGAGCATCCACATCCCTTTGTAGTGCTTTGCTACTCAGCGGAACTACACTTCCAGCTCGTGTTCTCTTTCCGGCTTTTCAGATGGCGGTACCATGGGGAAACGCTATGGGTCCGTTGGCTTTACCACATCCAGTTCACGCACTCCCTCACGGAAATCGAAAGAATTTTCCTAAATTCGACGGGAGCGGAAATCAAAGCACGGATTCCCACATTTCTGCTTTCATTATGTCATGCAGTATTTTGGATGTGACTCATGAAGATGTGTCAGTTCGCCTTTTTCTAGAAACTCTACAAGGGCCTGCAGCTGAATGGTTTCAGCATTTGCCGGCCGGATCTATCACTAGTTGGGCAACTTTGCGGGACGCTTTTGAAGACAGGTATAAGCCTTCAGAGGATGCATTTACTTTATTGTCACGAATCACTCATCTGAAGAAGGAGGCAAATGAGACCATGCGCGATTTTGTCGCCGGTTCAATCTCTAATCAACCGTGTCCCTCTTTGCCATGCTTCCAACAGGAGAACCCAGTGTTTTTCGTAAATGCCATGAGCTCAAAAGTTAGCTTCTTACTCCTTCAAGAGCGAGTAGCTACTCTACCTCTCGCTCAGGCTGCTGCCATCCGTATAGAAGACAATCTGATAATATCTGGCGAGTTAAGAAAGGAATCAGTAAAGCCTAAGTCTTTGGGCCCTTCGCCTACCACTTCGTCTGATCCAGCATTCCAAAAAATGGCGAATGATTTGCTTGCACTAAAAAAGCAGCTGGCCCAGGCCTCTCCCAGTTCCTCGTATCGGGATATCCCGCGGAGGAATTTTGTTCCTAACAACGCTTCACAAAGGCCGCGCTTGCCTGACTGCTCCACGGTTGGCGCTTGAAGCTCCTCCGGTCAATGCTCTGGCCGAGATTGAAGAAGAAGAGCAGTACTATGAAGAACCTTCGCTCCAAGGCGAAGATGATCAAGATGTCGGTGAACCGACTGGCGACTCCACAATTGGATACATGGAATTTGATGAGGACGAATCTGATGAAGAAGAAGTACGCGAGGCTATGCTGCGGACAATCCTACGCTGTTTTTACCCGCTCATGAGGAAAAGAAGCGAGAGTTGCTGCCCATACGCGAAAAGAGAAGGCCGTGTCAAACGCGCCTCCACCATTGTTAAAAGAGGTAATCCTCTTCCCTCAACTCCTGTTAAATCTTTTGCAAAGAAGTCTTTTCCACCTATCTCTCCTCCGAGTCGACCCTCTCATATTCCTATCAAGATCGGTAACCCTATTCCATCATCGCGGGGTGAAGGACTCATTCCTTTACCATGACCCTTAACCGCATTTGATATAATAGATCATGCAAAAAGACCAAGATCCAAATGTACAAGTGAGTATCTTGATCAAACCCCGAACGACTTGTAAGATTGACTAAGTATATCCAAAGTCAAAAATTTATAGTCTAATCGAGGCTTCCCCTAAAGGAATCCTTTCCACTCCTCCTGAATCCCATATAAATGTTGCCTCAACATCTGCATCAGGCAAGATAGAGCCTTTCTATCTCTCCCTCCTAATCAATGGCCATAAGTTGAGCAACTGTATAATTGATTAGGAGCTTCGAGATAACGTCATGCCGTAAAGTCGCCCATGCTTTGGGCCTCACTCTTACCAAACCTTTCGGCAGATGTTACTCATTGGAAACTAAGCAGGTGCCATTGATTGGTCAAATCAAAGACGCGCAATTTGCGTTCGCAGCATTTCCCGAAAAGAGGGTAAAAATGACCGTCCTTGTCGCTGACATTCCGGCAGCCTATGGAATTTTGCTGGGAAGGAGCTTTTGCGCGAAGTTGGTGGAGAAATTCATATGGGTGGTCTAAAGCTAGAATTCCAGTCAAAGGCGTAATGCAAACTTTGGAGCCGGAATCCCAAAAGAAATACTTGGTCACTAGCTCTGAAGACCCCAAAGCCCAAATCCTTTTCGAATCATCAGGGATGGGGAACTACTTCTTATCCAGGGCGGATCTGAAAGGAAGTTTTCATTCGAAAAAAGGACCTTAATAAGGTCTGGACCTTGCGATTTGATGGCAGTTTGCTGCGCAACTAGTGGATGTGGCGGCTGGGTTGTGCTAATATCTCTGAGAGGAGGAGGTCATTCCTCTCTCTTTCAAATTGCGGTTTTCAATACTAACAATCTTTGCTGAGTATGAGTCTCTCTTACTCGGTATGCACTGAGCATGAAAGGAAAGGAATAAAAAATCTAAAAGTTCAAGGTGATGCCGAGCTAGTTGTAAATCAGGTCAAAAGGATTTACCAAGTAAAAAATGAAAGGCTCAGGCACTACCGTAATGCAGTATGGGACAGCATTGAGGAATTTGATGCCTTTTCAATAGGAGGCGATTCAGAGCTCAAAATGACATGGCTGATTCGTTGGCTGTTTCAGCATCTCTCATGCTCCCGCACCCGGGTTTGAAAACAAACAAATACACCATTGAAGTGGTTTTCCGCCCAAGCGTGCCAGACAACTCTCAGCATTGGCAGGTATTCAACGATGATAATCACCTCATTGCCTTTCTAGAAAAATCAGAAAATTTTGATGAGTTGTATTTTGAAGGATCCACCTCTCCATGCCGTGAATCCATCAACAGTCAAAACCACGAAACAAAGGAGAACGATGGCATTTGTCGAAGCAAAGGAAATAAAATTCCAAAGGCTGGTTTCTCTGGGCGCTGTTTGTGAGCATGACCGTTTTGTGAAAAAGAAAAGGCGAGATGATCCTAGCTCATCTCCAGAGACAGAACCAGTCAATATAGGTTACGAGGCACATCCATGATTAAGTGAACATCGGGAAATGTTGCACGCTTGAGGAAAAAAAGCGGAAATTTGTCAAGTTCTTTGAAAAGATATATGGATGTATTGGCATGGTCTATGCGATTTAAAGTCCTTGAAGCCAAGGACGTTCGGCATGATATACCCCGAAAAGAAGATGCCAAAGCCTTAAGTCGAAGCGAAGGCATTATAATCCCAAGATTTCGGGCACCATTCGGGCCGAATTCGAGAAGATCTTGGGCCTTGAGAATCATCTTCCCTATCCATCCACAGACACTTGGGTGGCAAACATTGTCTTGCGTGCGCAAGAAAAACGGTGAAATACGCATCTGCGTAGACTTACGAAACTTGAATCAAGCTTCGCTGAAAGACAACTACCCTCTTCCCATAATGGACCAAGTTACGCAGCGATGGCGGGTCGAGAATCTTGTCTATGCTTGACGGTTTTTGAGGCTATAATCAGATTGAAGTCTCGCCTGAAGATCAATTCAAAACAGCATTCACTACTCCATGGGGTACATTTGCCTACAGCAGGATGCCTTTCGGCCTAACCAACGCTGGTGCCACTTTTCAGCGGGCCATGGATTTCGCATTTAAAGGCATGATGGGAAAAGTCATTGTAGTTTATCTAGATGACTTAACCGTGTTCTCCAAACGACGAAGTGATCATTGTGATCACTTGGAGCAAGTATTGGCAAGGTGTCGAGAACATGGGATTTCCCTAAATCCTAAAAAGTCTGTTTTTGGGGTTACTGAAGGGAAATTGCTAGGCCATGTGGTTAGCAAGAAGGAACGAAGATTGATGCCGAAAGAGTTAAGGCTATCAAGCCTTACTCTGCCTACAAGAATGGTGTTCATTCTTTCTTCGGAAAAAGTGAACTTTCTTAGGCGTTTTGTCCACGATTTTCTTGAGAAGACCCGCCACATCTTGAACATGATGAAAGGGTCACCCACTTTCGGATGGAGTGAAGAGGGAAAAGGTCGTTTGAAGAGATAAAAACTTACATTTGCTCATGCGCGGTCTGGTATGTCAGTTTCTCCAAAGACTTCATTATGTATAGTTACGCCTCAGAACATATCGTATGCTGCATCCTAATGCAAAAGAATTCGGAGGATATTGAATCCCGATTGCATTCATGAGTTCTCCCTCAAGCCCCACGAGTTGAAGATGACTCAATTAGAAAAGCACGCCTTTGCCGTTGTCAAAGCGGTGAAGAATTTCAGGTATTATATTCTGAACTCGCATACGGTGGTGCTGGTTCCTGACACTGCGGTGAAGTCAATTCTAACTCAGCAGGAGTTAGGAAGCTTGAGAGGGAATTGGATCGCAAAGGTCCAGGAATATGACCTAGATATTAAACCCACCAAGTGGTGAGGGCAAAAAGGCACATGTGTCAGCTAATGGCTGAGAACAAGGGTTCAGAAAATCCTGATGAAAGAGAAAATTGTACCAATGAAGAGCAAACCCCTCTAGAAGGGCCTGATTCTCTGCCTCTGGTTTTGTTTGTTTCAACTAGTGACGAATGGTACTCCGACATTGCTTTCTTCCTTACCTACGGCGAATGCCCGATGCACCTAGCTTGCAAAGGAGAAAGCGTCTTTGTATAAGCTCGGGCAGCTAAGTATGTCATCGGGATGAAGGTTTATATAAGCGCGGATAGACGGTGTCTTTTCTGCGATGTGTTGACAAGCCCACAAGTAAAAGCTGCTGGAAAGTTTTCACTGACTTCGGCTGTGGAGGCCATTTTCTTCTTAGTGACAGCACACAAAATCATTCGAGCCGGTACTCTTGGCGGCGCTCTTTCAGATCTGCGGCTACAGGTGGCAAAATGTGAACCACATCGTCGATTAGGTCGGCAAGCCCAAGTTGGCTGCCCTCCCCTAAGGCGGTCATTATCATGAACCATTGACGATGGGGAATTGATTTTATTGGTGCACTCAATCCTCGATCGAGTCTTTGGACATAGCTATGTCCTCACGGCACAGATTACTTCACTAAATGGGTGGAGGCCATACACATCAAGCATGCCACTTACGAGGTGGTTTGCGGTTTTATCAAGGAAAATATCATCATGTCGGGTTTGGCATTCCAAATAAAATGTTCTTGATAATGCTTCTAACTTCTCTTCTAGGAAGTTATTAGTTTTTTATGAATATGGGATAACTTTAGCACATGCCTCAGTTATTATCCTCGGGAAATGGTGGGCGAGAATCCGATAATAAGAACTTGGTGACCATCATACGGAAATTAGTAGATGAAAATCAGCGGATGTGGCACAAGTCTTTGTCTGACGATGCTTTGTGGGCGGACCGCATTACCCCAGAGATCCTCGGCATGTCACCTTTTCAAGTGTTATATGGCAACGATGCCGAACTTCCCATTTCTGCGGAACTTCTGCTCTACGCTTAGCGCAGCAATCGAAGATGAAACTTTTGAGTTCTCTGGAAAAGAGAATCATGTACCTTGCGGAACTTGAAGAAAGAGAGTAAGGGTGGTCGGCGGGATCACTTGAACATCGAGAATCAAGTGAAGAAGCTTTTTTTACAAGAAGGCCAAGCGAGAGGAATTTTGAAGTGGGAGATCTCGTCCTTCTGCAGGACAAGCGAAGAGAGCGAAAGGGTATGCACGGAAAATTTGATTCCCTATGGAGGGCCCTTCAAAATCAAGCAACTCAATGGAGAGAATAGTTTCTATCTCTCATATCTGGATGGAGTGAGCTCCAGCTTCCCTATAGCGGGCAACATCTCAAGATCTTCAGGAAGTAGAGCTTGCTCTCTTCTTTGTATAGTTTATTTTAGTTGTGTGTTTGCTTTAGTCGTGTGTTTGCTTTCGGTTTTTGTGTGTTTCCTTTGTTCTCCCTCCGGTCCCCCTTGTTTTTGACTCCGTACCCAATGGATAGGCACATGTGATCAGGGATTCTCTACCCCCGAGTTTGCTCAGGGATAGTCCCCAGAAAGAGCAGTTTGTTATCAGTAAAATTGACAAGGGCAATTTTACGATAACCTACTGAAAATTTTGTTTGATCCCTCGTTAGGGATCCTTCGCGTTCAAAATATTGTAAAATCCCTTCCCGGGAAATTCAGTTTTTGAACTTAGTCTTTTTTGAGCCTTTTTGGCTGGGCGCATGGTTTTGCCTTGCAACATCAATTTTTGATGCGCCTCCTTAAAAGCCTTTGGCGCATGGTTTTCCATGTTAGCACGTCTTTCGGTGCGCGAAGGATGTTGAGTAAGTTTTGGTGCGCGAAGGCGCGCACGTAATATCTTTGTTACATCAAGTTTTGGTGCGCGAAGGCGCGCATAACTTCGTGTCGACAACTCGTTTGATGCGCGAAAGCGCGCTCATTCTCTGTTGTCATTTCCTTCCATGCGCGAAGGCGCACGCTTTTCCCAATCGGCCAATTGTTTCCATGCGCCATTTCAAAAGTTGGTGGCGCATTAATGACAAAGTTTTCTATATATACCGTGCCCGCCATGTCATTTTCATTCCATTTTGACAAGCACGTGATCGCTCTGGATTTGTCGGCTCTGCTCTGTCATTATCTCGCCACAATGGACCCGCTTTCCGATTTTAACATATATTTAAGGTAAGAGGTTCATCCTCTTTTCATTGCATGCTTTCGTGTTTTGAGTGCGTTTTGATCTGTGAGTGCGTGTTTAAAAGAGTATGTTTAGGTGTTTCCCCAGAGCTTTTCCATCGTTTTCTTCTCTCCTCTTCTTCCCTTTTTCCAGGATCTGTTTGGTAAAGGGCTTTCTTGAATGGCTTGGCTTGATTAAACCTTTTATAAAACCTTACTTGCCCAAGTAACTATTTAGGTGGAGAAATGAGTAAGAATGATTTGAGTGGAGAGTCTTTTTCAAATGGCGCCTTTGCGCGCGCTTTCTGATCAAGGCAGTCGCGCCCCTCGGCGCGCTTACCCGCCATGCAACATGCTCAAGACCCGCGCCTAGGGCGCACCCTGCCATCCTGCTGCAGTTTAAATTCATGCGCCCTCGAAGCGCGCCCCTTTTACATGCTGCAAGTTTAAATCCCGCGCTTCCATAAAAACTTTGGCGCACCCTTTACCTGTTGCATCCCTTCTATGCGCGAAGGGCGCGCCCGGCTTCCATGCAACGCTGAGAGTTATTTGCTTGCAGTATAAAACCTCAGCGCGGGCGCACCTTCCGTTGCAAGTACATGATGTTGTGTAGACCCTCCATGCGCCGCGCCATATACCTTTGGCGCGCCTTTTTTTCATGTTGCACAATCTGCCCATGCGCCAAGGGGCGCACCAAATCTCAATGTAACATGCATTTCCTGTGCGCCCTTCTATATAATGCAGTCTGCTTCATCCATGCGCCATGCGCCTTTGGCGCCAACTTAACCTCTGTTGCACCCTTTTCCTGTGCGCCTTGACTATTCAGCCTGTTATATACATTTTTCATGCGCCCTGCGTCCCGAACCTTAAAAGTTCTAACTCTTTCTTCTGCTAGTATTCCAATGGAAGATCAAATGACTAATTCAAGCTTCTTGGATTGGGTTTCGCTCCTTCTACGTGCAGATCATCAGATAAGCCTTGAAGAACACATGTCTACGTCAAGCAAGAGACCCATCAAACCAAGAGGGAAGGCAAAGCTAACAGAAGAAGAAATGAAATACAAATATCAGAGGGTCAGGATGCCCGAATCACAGGCAGAGTGTAATATGGATGTCAGGGATTACGGGTTGGGCCACATTGACATAGAGTGCAGGTAAGGACTCGAGAAAGTGACAAGAGTCCATGGATGGATAAATTGATAGGCGGCGCCACTGCACTTCGCCGGTGGGATTCCTGTCGGTCTTTGTTAATAACGAGTTTATGATGGTTGTTGCACAATCCTTGTGACAAAGACACAAGATGTGTCGAGAATAGCAAGGCGAGGTAGTTATAAACCTTCTTGCCCGTCGCTTTGAGTTGATGCTTGGCATCCCTCACCACCGAAACTATGTGGTACATTGGCGGCAAGAATGCCTCAGGCTTGGGAGGACAACGAAGACAATGCATGCGATTGATGAATGAGGTCTACCTCGAGAATAAGAAGGTAGTGACCGGTGGCCTCAAACTATCCACCGGAGTGATTTCTCGGAGGAACTCGGTGATCTGATCACCTTCTGAGAGTCTTCGGTCTTTGGATGCTCACTACTTCCATAAGTGGATCTTTGCGATACACAGGACACAATGAATAAGAATCTGCCCGATCGGCGTTTACTGTGGGGGAGATAATAAGCGACACAATATCCGAGCAAGCTGCTGACGATTCGCTACTGACAGAGTGTTCCACATGAACTCCTACGTAGTGTATCTTTGCTGCGTCACGAAAGGGATTATCCGAGGCTGCACCGAAGTGGAACTTGGCCTCGAGGCCAAAATATATGAATACTATCAAGAAGTGAAGGCTGGAGAAACTGACATCGACACTTGCTAAGATCAATGATGTTTTCTTCTATCACATCATGTGCATGTTGCGGCCAAATTTGACTCATGGCCGGACAACCAAAAACATAGTGGCGATCCGAGAGAAGTGGGGGCCTTGTTCACTTTGATTTCCCACATTCACCTATCGAGGCGGGCAACTTTTTGGGCGAACCAACCGGGTTGCCAGGTATCTTTGGACCAAAGCTGATTTTATTGGAACTATCAAGACAGCTCGTCACATACCATGAAAAGTGCCTCAAGAGAAAGAAGGGCGGAACTCCTTTCCCCCTCACAGTAGGCCGTTACACATGCTCCAGCTATCACAAGGCGAAGGAGATGTTTGCTGAGCTAGAATTGCTCAACCTAAAGCATGATTTCCCAGCAAGGCCCACATTCGACCCTAGGGGTTGTCTACGAGGCTAAGCTTGATCCGATTCATGTCCCTCAGATTGAGGATATCTACATTGGCGTTCTCCATGAGGTAGAACTCAGAAGAAAGGATCACTCTCGCTTAGCATTAACGGAAATCATCCATTACGGAGTGGCCATTGTCCCAAAAGGCTTCCAAACCACGGAAGGCAGAAGTAGACAAAGTGTATAATGACACGAAGGGGATGATTGGCCCTTCCCGGACATTGGCGAAGCGAGGCTCCTCGGACAATCGAGGAGAGGGTCGAGAGACTATGCGGAGAAACGAGCATTGGTGCCGCATGAATGGGTTAATCTACCTCGGTGTAGATTTTACAACTTCTCCTTTGGGTAATGCACCTCGAGGTCAAAGAAGCGGCTAAAAGGCAAAGGCTGCGGAAGGTGAGCCTAGCACCATTCGGGAGGAAGCCCACGAAAGTCCTCTTCCTTGAGCTGAACAAGTAATAACCACTGGATTCGCGGAGAAGGAATTGACAGAGGATAGTCCTATACGCCCATCCACCCAGGATGTCGGCATCGCTACAACTACAGAGGTCCCTTCTATCCCTTCTTCTTCTCTTCCTCCCCTTCCTCAGATGTCGGCAACCACTCCTTTGGTTGTGTCCTCTCCCCCTTCTTCTACTCTCTCCCCTGCCTCTTCGTCCATCTTCTCCTCTCTCGCTGATTTGTCTTCCTCCATTTCTTCCCTCATTTCCGGGCTCCCTTCCCTTCCCATGTCTTCTGCAGCTGCGGTTTCCCTTCCTCCCGTGGGCATGTCTTCGGCTATTCTTTCATCCGCCGCCGCGTGTCTCCACGTTCTTCCCCTCTTCTACCGTTGCTGCCTCCCCCTCTGTCTCTGGTCCTTCTTCAATAGGACCAGCTTGGATCTCTCGGCGGTGAGCCAACCAAAGAGGAAAGTCCCCATCGCTCAGATGGACTTTTGATCATTCGGCTAAAGGAGCAAAAGCCTGCACAAGCCGGTTACACGCTTCTCCAGAGCGCTGCGGTGAGAGGGTTATGGAAATTGCCTACCCAGATCCCACGAAGAAAAGAAGATCTGTCTCGGCAGATTTCACGGTGACCCAAGTCACAGTAGGGGACATCCTCGAAAGTCTCCGAGGAAGCTCTTTCCGCGATTGATGCAATCTGCAAAAGCTTGAAACAAAGGAAGAAAAGAGGCTGCGAAGGAGCGAGAATAAATACACTTGAAGCCCTACGAGAAGATGGGAAGTGCACCTCCCACAAGCTGCCGCCGAGACTCTGAGGCTGCTCGGTCGGGAGAAGATCAATGAATATTCAAAGATCGGCGGCGGGGTATGGCTGTTTACTGCTTGGAGGAGCCAAATCCTTAAGGATAGTGAAAAGGTGATCGCGAGTATATCGGTTTATACACAGAACATCGAGAAGGCGAATAAGGAACTCCAAACATTAGCAAGTCCGATGTATCGGAAGAGCTCAAAACGCGAGACTCCAACACGAGGCCTTCCACAAATGTTCGTTGTTGATCGAAGATTTGGTCAAGTTTGGAGTATTCGGTCATCGAGGACCCTCAGCAAGACCATGTCCACTCTGGACTATCGGATAGATCAGCTCGAATTTGTGTTAGAGAAGATAGACAAGGTGAAGGAAGAGGCCACTGGATGCGATGCATCAAATGGAGAAGATTGTTCTATCTATGACTCGGGGTTGCTCACTCCTTCCCTCACCTTGAGATCAGTGACGATACTATCCGAATTTTGAGGTTAGCTTCTCGAGGACGGGGCAGCACTTTCGACATCGAATCCATCAACAACCTACTGGCCTGTAGAGACTTCATCGGGTCCCTAATCGAGGCGGGTAAAGACTATTCCAAGGTCCCCGAAAAGCTCATTGATGAGCGGGAAACTTGCGAAGCAATCAGTGAAAACACTGAGGATCCATCACAGGATCAATTTGCGCCAGATGATCAGCAAGTTCTTGGAATACCGCGCTCAGTTCCACATCTCATCTCCTGATCAGCATCAAAAACAGGCGACCCCTTTTAGGCCACAGGATGATGATGATGAATAGCTTCTTCTTCTTCTTCTTCTTCTTCTTCTCTCTCTATTCTCCGACTTTCTCTTCGAAATATCTGAAGTGTGTTGGCACAAACGATGACATCATCCATGTTGCATCATGGGATGATGTCATCCATCCAAGTTGTCAAAGTCAACATGACTTTTGGATATTTTGTAAATATCTTGTGAATAAGTGGTTGGCTCCATTTTGCCTTCTCTCTCCCTCACTTTCTATAAATACTAGAATACTTGTTGTATTCGGGGTGAACATTTTTCAGATAGAAATAGAAGTGAGGAGAGAAAGACTTTGAGCTTTCTTGTAACAGATAAAAACAATTAATACAATTATTCAGACTTTGTGCTCAATAACTGTGTTATACATTAAGATCTTTCTTATGTTAGATCTGCATGTGTTTTTACCTTGAATTCATATCTACTTTTCCGTCACTTGTTTATCAGTATTGCTTTGTTTATTTATGCAAGTAGGTTTGGCTCTGTTTACTACCAAGCCCAAAGCATAGATCTTCTGACCCTTCCGCTTTGGAACTCATTTCTTTTCTTCCTTCGGATCTGTTCTTTCTCTTCTCCTTCTTTTATTCCTTTCTACTAGTATTGAATTTCTCTTCCTAGTTTTCTATGTTTTTAGGTTGATTGCTCCTTATGTGAATGTGTTGTCACTTCTTGTTAGACATGTGTTGTAGAATCTTTCTTTCCCATAATTTTATTAAATCCCATTTTTCATTCGAATGTTGGGTTGGAGTTTTCATATTTGATTTGCAAATTTATGCTACCAAAATCTTGCTAGGAATCACACATACAACCTATTCATTGCTATGTTCTTTCTTGCATTTCATTTTCAACCAGCTTTCTTGGTTTTCCTTGCTACCATTCAGTACTCTGCACACCTTGGATCAATTGGAAATCATCTATGGAAGAAAAGAAAGATGAGGAGACACAAACACAATACCACACCTAGAATGCTATCTCATATCAATAGTTACATGTTGGGGATGTTTTGAATTTTTAAAGCTTTTGATTAATTATTGTCATTAAAGTAGAAGAAATACATTGTTTTAAATTGGTAGAATTAAACATTTCTTCATTTCCGTATTACATGTGACTACCTACATAAGTTTTCCATTGATGCCTATGTGGTGGACATTCAAGTTATTGTTGGGGTGATTTTTTTTCTGACAGGAAAACAAATGTCAAAGGGGAGCAGCCCTCTCACTCTTGTTTCCTACACCAATGCCCTAAGTGCCTCTATATTGTGACCTTTTCTTTCTTTGTTGACAAGTATGTAATTTTCAGCCCTCTCAATTTAATTGTAAAAGGATTTCTCTATGCGATTTATGATCAATAACCCTGTTTGTAGTTTTTATCCATGCCTCTTTTCCATTAAAACCATGGACTTTGGAGGTGTTATAACAAATTTCATTTTATGTTTGTGTAGGGATAAGCGGTCGAAAATGTCTTTAGGTGTGTTTGCTCAAGTGCTTGTCATATCTTTGACTGGGTGAGTTGATTTCAAGCTCAAATTTATTTATAAATTGAGGGAATATGGGATTTTTGATGTTTTGTTTTGTATGATTGGTCTTCTATTAAAGAGTTTGTGCATATCAAGTGTTGTTATTAATGGGAATAAATGAAACGTCTCCTCCCTTCGGTACTGTGATGAAAAACTTGACCCCTGCCATTATTTTCCTTATGACATGGACTTTCAAGTGAGTAATCCCGCTCTTCTACTCAGTATAATATTTTAATGAGCTATACCCTAGGGTTTTTTGGTTTGATGGGTACTAAAATTTTTGTTTCCTTACGAGAATGGAGAAAGTGGATGTTAAGTGTGTTCCCAACCAATTCAAAATTGTGGGCACAATAATTTGTGTGTGCAAAGTAATGACTATGATTTTTATACATGGTCCTACTCTATTGCAACTCACCTTGGGGACTTCATTACCACATTACCATAATGCTCCCTTCAATATTACGTTTAGTTTTGTACGGAGGGGATTCTAAAAAAGGATCACAACATGCATTTGTCTCATAGAAGCAATGATAAGCTTTTCATTTTCAATGATATTACAGGTGAAATTTTCTTGCTACCCTTTTCTTTGAATAACTTCAATGTTACCTTCAAAATATTATTATCACCTTTCGATATAATTATTTTAGTTACGGAAAGACCACCCCCAATGATGATTCGGTCCCATCTTCACAAGGTGGGAATCCGGTGGCATCTGTATACATTTAACCAAAATGCCATCTAGCCTTCACATGCTTTGTTCTAACCTTGTTCATGGTCTTTAGTCTGTGTGCATTTTCCATAACTTTCCCTACACACACACATTTTCCGTATTTTTCATCAACATAAAAAATCAAGTTGCACTCAACCACTCTTGCTTGCATTTAAGTTTTAGCCACCTAGTAAATAGTAATTCCTCTTTTTATAATAGAAGAGTTCAATTCAATCTTACCCTCTGGTAAATCAAAGTGCTATAAATACCAAGCTTGTTTACAAGAAAATGGCCCCTCTCCCTCTATGATTTATTATTCAGTGTGTTTTGAAAGTTCTTCAATAAGTCTCAACAGTTTAGATTTTGTAAAGCTTCTCAGCCTCTCAGTTCAAGGCTCCATAGTTCTAGTTTAGAGATCACTGGATCTCTCTAGTTTCATCTTGTTCCATTGTTGTTCTCCAAACAACTGGCTTAGTATAAAATAGTTCTAGTTCTAGATTAAGTTCATTTGAATCTTGATTCTACTTAGAGTTATAGGTTGTTGTTTCATCACGGAAGTATAGGTCCTAGAGATTTTGGTGTGTTTATTGTATCCCTGTAACAATCCTGCTAGGAATCGCATAGTCAAGCTCTGTTCTCTTGCACTATCCCTCTCCTACTTGCATTATGTTTGAAACACGTCCAAGCTTCCACTATTCGAACATCTTCTCCTCGCTTGCTTTGTCACATTCCCACTTTTTGGATTCACGAGAACACGTAGGAACAAAGAGATCACATTGAGGGGACAAGCTACAATACAACTAGATTTTCCATTGTTATATAAACTCCAGGTTTGAATTGTCAAAGTTGTAGTTACAATATATCAAATAGAATAGCAAATCATTTTATTTCAGTTAAGCTTGCTTTCAATATTACCGGGAAGTTGGGGAATGATAGCTTCTGAGAAGTTGTGATTTATTCCTCACTTCTGAGGTAAGATTGAAGGTCTTTCAATTAAATTAGTTAGTTATTTATATTTAGGATCAATTCACAAATGCACAGGAAAATAGCTACATCTGGCTACCTTGCTTGTTTTAATTCCATTATTAGATTAATTGTTCATTATCTGAATATATTAGAATAGTCACTCTTTAAATTTCATTCAAATTCACATCTTTGAAAATACAAAAAAAATAATATAAGCATAGTGTAGATTTATTTTCATAATTAGTTTACTTCATTCAGTTAAGTTTGGTTATCTCTTGCATGACAATTACGGGACCCAGAGAGCCCAGGGATTACATATTCAAACCGGTAATACCTCAGCCAAATCTCTTCACAACATTAATAGATATAGATCAAGGTCTTAGAATTCACGTCTTTCAACAACAACAAACCCACAAGTAGTTAGTGAGCAATTGAGAGAATTAAATATTGAAGATGACAAAGCATATGAATTCTGGTCAAATCAACCCAACTATAGATTACCTTGATAGGATATCCACATGACCATACAAGAACCTGAAAGAGAAAACATTTGGTTGTGATTCATTAGTTCCACAACCAAACACAGAGACCTTCTCATTGACATAGACACAGATTACGTATACAAGTTGCTAGAACACCCATAAGGTATTATGAGAAGATCACACAACTCTTGGTATTAAACATAGAAGCTGAAAAATCTTATGACTATTGGATAGTTGGAAGAAGAGATTGATTCTTCACATGACCATAAAAGGTCCACAACAACCACGAACTCATGGTTGTGATCCCCAAGTCCCACAACCCAACGGGCCTACTAATCAGTTAAACATTGACACCAGTTTACGTACGCTAGTATTTAGATCCTCACCACTCCCCGGATATCATAACACAATTTTCCATATTAAACATAGAATCCAATCAAGCTAATATTTTCTAGGTTAGACCAGAAAAAACCCATAGTTTCCTACAAATCCACTACACCTCTCACTACCACTTTCATGACCTTGTCTGAAATATACATGAAGCACCTACAGGTCACTTTCCACGCATCCAATAGCCAATAGATAGGATCTCGGTAGAGCTTGACATTGATTGGAGCCTCCGAGAAGCTATTATATCTGAATGATCCATTACACCAATTCAGGTTAGGAGAGCTTTCTTTGCCTTAGACTCGTAGATCCCATTATTGCATTGAGGATATAAGATTTCCCAACTAGTTTTCCACATCCGCATATATTTCATTTCCACCGGCTGTCTCGGCATGACCTCGGGAGGTCGGGTATGAAGAAAGGCTACTTGTTGATTCTCATGCTCACATGTCACTTTTCTATCATACAAAATTGGTGAACCCGACGTGAATGAACAATAACTTCTCCCTTTTCATTTCCATTTCTTTCATCCATCTTCATCTCCTTCCCATTATTCTATGGGTATTTATATACCCCCGAATATGTCGGGATATGACACATATAGAACCTCTCAGGTCTCGAAGCATATTATGGCCAATCGAATAGGCCACAATCACCCTCACTTTCTGCATGGGCTGAAAACTACTCAAACAACTACCTTTCATCACAAAATCCTCCTCAAAGGACTAATGCTAGTACTTCATTCCAAATTGAGGAACTAGACCAACTCACACAAACACAACAACTTGAGCCATCGGCTCTAATAACATGACGTTTACTGGAGAATCCATCTCATCTCCTCGAGTTTTGTTTAGACCACAAATCAGTAGGCAATCAGATCCACTCCCATTCTTGGATGAGGAGTACTTAGCATGCCACGCTAGAAATGAGAAACACTTCCAAAACATGTATCCACCTCTAGGAAGTTTGCAAACACAACCCGACACCCTGCTTCAAGAAAATACCCCCATTCCTCCACCAATGGAAAATACTCTTGGTGAACTTGGGAAAAGTAATGAACAATTCATAGCAGGATACCATACCCCTCTGCAACCTCAAAGAGTACCAAAACCATCAAGGTGAAACACTGGGCCATCACCAATCGAGGTCATCTCAACTTTGGTTGAGAGGGTTAGAGGACTAGAACTTGCTCAAGAAATCAAACTTCATATTCGGGGCAAGCGGGAACTCCCAACCCTCCGCATTATCCTAGTCAAATTGACCTCCTCACAGGAATAGGCATGTTAGGCATGCCTCCTCAACATTCATATAACTACCCACAAAAACACCAACTAGAACCACATTTTCAAATGTTGCTCCAGTTGAAAGTATGATACCTCCCGGTTAGTACCAAACAACCCATATCAGAGCAATGCTCCTCCCTATTTAAACATTTATTCAAAATCACCACAGGGAGACATGTTCTCTTCTCTGGGATGTTTTCTCAACCACAGGGGTTTCCTTATGCTCCTGCAAAATACATATGCTATGCCATATCAACAACCCATTCCACCTCTCCCCCCTCAGTAGGCACCATCGATGGTTGAAACCTATGCGGTAGGGACTTACTCAGAATATTTAAAAGAACCTCTAGATTTCACCATACGAAGCATCATGCTTCCAAGACCTCTTCCCGATTTTCCTAAATTCAAGGGGGAGAGATCCAAATGCACATATCAAGGCCTATGCCATGGCCATTCAAGAATTTCTCCCTTGGGATGCGGTTGTTGCTAAGATATTCCCTAAGACCTTAGAGGTATTGCCCTTGATTGGTATTATAGAATACCTAAAGCCTCGATACACTCATTCAAACAACTTGTGTCAAAATTTATCAAAGCTTTTGACATGAACAAATTGTTAAGAATAGGGATCAGGGAATTCTTACATATTAAACAAGAGCACAATGAATCTACTTTGCTCATTTTATTCAAAGATGGCGTACAGTCCTCTACTCATCAAAAAGTGCTCCAAACATGGATCAGATGGAACTATGTGACTTATTCCTTCATTCTCTCAATAGAGAGATAAAGGAAGAAGTCCAAAAGTTCCCACTAAGGACTTATGATGAAGTACTCGAGAGTGCTCTCCGAATCGATCAAGTGACAATAGACAGTGGTCGTAAGACATATGGAATGAATGGGAAATTAATCACTCCCAATCAAAACACTACGACTTATCCTAATGTTGGGAATACCAATCAAGGACCCAAGATCCTTAACAAAAACCATGGGGTTACAACAGATGGAGTCACAGACCAGGTTAAAAGGGAAAATGTCATAAACACTCCAGCACCCATTAACAATCAGTGAAATAATAACTTTACTCCAACAATCAATGGTGGATTTTAATCATCCATCACAACAACAACAACAACAAAAATGGAAAATCCAGACACAAGGTCCAAACCAAAACCCAACTGGATATCAGAACCAAAGCCAAAGGCAACAACCTCAAAATTTCAACTCTAACAACCAACAACCTAGTCAAAATTTTGGACCACAACAAGTTTCAAACCAACAACCTCAAAATTATAATCCCAACTTGTATTGTGGTTTCCACAAGATTCAAGGCCATGATACTAGGACTTTCCATGACTACAATAAATTCATGCAACATTTTCCAGAAGATCAAAGACAACTCTTTGTAGATATGTTTTTAACAAATTCTACATTACCCACACCAAACACCTATACGGGATCAGTTTCCCCTCAAAATGCACCCCTCAAGATTTTTAACGATCCTCTCCCAAATCACTCTAACAATAACATGTTAGATCCAAATGGGACAAACAAGGGTGTTATGGTAGGAAATAACGATCATGAAGCCTCAACTTCATCAAATCCATCAGTCGCACCCCAATTAGGAACTCGACCACAAACCAAGATAGTTGGTCTAGTAGAGTTAGACACCGAGCTACATGTAGAAACCATAACAAGAACACGTGAGATTATTCTTCTCAACCAGTTCCAACCTACCCATTAGTACCAAAAAATGTTCAACAAACACTAGAAAACCTATAGGCACTTACGATCTAATTAATGACCTAACAAAGACCTTCTCTCACATTTCCTTCTTGGATTTGTTGAAAAACTCTCCCACTCACAGGGCTGCTCTCTTAGAAGCATTGGGTCTTGGTCATCTGATTAACATCACTCCTCCTCCTGAAACACAAGTAAACCATGTAGACTTTGACATCTACCCTCTAGGGGCAGCCAGATAGGGATACTGAGTTTATATTTGATATAAGAAAAATGCCAACAGAACGCTGAAATTACACGTAGAGGTGACCCAACCTTGCATTTGTAGGTATGGGTTTATAATAATTATGTTAAGCATGCAATGATTGATGATGGGGCAGCAGTTAACATAGTCCCCTTCACTTTTCTTCAAAAGCTAGGATATGGAGAAACAAATTGTTCCTCAACACAAAATACACTAAGGGGTTATGATAGCCTCAAGGCCACTTCAATTGGGACTATAGTGTTACCAGTCACCTTAGGACCCAAGACAGTCCTCACCAAATTTTATATTATAGATCGGAAACCAACTATAATATGATTCTCGGTCGACCATGGATACATCACATGAAGGCAATCCCTTCCACGTTATTCCAAGAAATAAGATTTTTACACCTGGGAAAAATCTTTGTGGCACAAGGTGACCCAAAACCTTTTGACATACACTTAGCAGATTTGAAAAAGAGACCAGGTGTTCACTCTGAGTTTGAGCTCCCAATGAATCAACTTAACAAACCAGTCAATTCAAATCCAGAAGTAAAGTTGGTACCTACAACAAAATTAGAAGTCACGAATCTAGTCAAAGGCATTCCGACACTCAAAAATGAGACCAACATCATAGAGACAGTATCATTAGGAACTACCAAAAATTTTCAAGTTACTAGAGAAAGATCTACCTATTCTCCTACCATTTGATTCCATGGGTATAGGATGTACCCTAGGAATTGGCTCCCTTCCAGCGGATGAAGTTTGTATGGTAGAAGTAACCGAGGCAAAAGAAGAAGACACGAAGAATGTTCCAACATCCATTTTTTGAGAAAATATTGGACTCTCCACTTTGATGGAGCTAGATGTCATTTCGGCGTTGGGGCAGGTGTGATCTTTACTTCTCCCAAGGGAAAGATCCTACCTTTTTCCTTTAAGTTAAACTTTGAATGTACAAACAATGGGGCTGAATACGAAGCCCTCCTCCTTGGCCTCATTATAGCCAAAAGGATGGGTGTTGATAACATTAGAGTGCTAGGAGACTCACAATTAGTTGCAAACCAAGTATCTGAGGTATATGAGACTAGAGCTGAACACTTACAACTCTATAAAATGGTGGTATTAGATCTAACCAAGGGATTCAACTTCATATCAATCGAAGCAATCCCACGAGAACAGAACCTTCTCACTAGATTCAATAGCAACCTCGGCTTCCCATTTCACTCCAAGCAGTGAGTTGGAAAATACAAATTTCATGGTATCACTTCATACTGAACCATTGGTGCGTAAAATACCAATAACCCCAATCTTGACACATATAGAAGCTGAGAATGAGTTTACCATCCTAGATCACTTTGATAGGGTCACTCTTGGATATCTAAATGCCTATGCGGAATTGCATCTCACTCATCACATAGTAGATTTCTCCCTAATCCCATATTCCTCTTCCTATTTTGGAAATCCCATGATAGAATCTCCCCACAAAAGAATCTCAAAATCTACGAGGTAGAGAATGAAGAAAGTTTGGAACTACCTCCAGGCCCCACCTAAATTTGAAGAAGGAAACACTTCCTTAATCGAAGGAATGATTGACATAAATATTGGAATGGAGGAAGAACCAAATATTTTGAAGTTGGGATCCTCATTAACTCTAGAGGAGATAGAAATACATACCCAGATCCTCAAGGAACATCAAAAGGATTTCACATTTAATTACAAAGAAATGATGGGAATTGCACCACATATCACGGTACACAATCTTGTCACCAAACTAGATGCAAAGCCAATTAAGAAAAATTGAGACCAATGAAACCAAAAGTGGCTCTCATGGTGAAAGAAGAAGTAATGAAACTTCTCCAGGTGGGATTCATCAAACCAGTCAACTATTCACAATGGGTATCTAATATCATCCTGTTCTAAAAATAATGGGAAGATACACATTTGCATAGACTTCTAGGACATTAACAAAGCTTTCCCCAAAGATGACTTCCCATTACCATCCATCGACGTCATTGTTGATGCAACAACTGGATTTGAGCTTTTGTCTCTCATGGATGGGTTCTCGGGATATAATCAAATCAAAATATCTAAGAGGATCAAGCCAAGACTACGTTTATAACTCCTTGGGAACTTATTGTTACGTTGTCATGCCATTTGTCTTAAGAATGATTGGCTACATACCAACGGGAATGACATACATATTCCATGACCTTATTCATAAGATTGTGGAATCCTACGTAGATGACTTGTTGGCCAAGGCCAAGAAGCATTGTGATCACCTAGAAGTGCTCTGTATCATTCTCTCACGATTGATCAAATATGGCATCACATTGAATCCAGAGAAATGTGTATTTGGTGTAATAGGAGGCAAGCTTCTAGGTTACATTATATCATCACGAGGGATTGATGTCGACCCAGCCAAAATCTAGTTGTTCTTGAAATGATTCCACCATCAGATGAGTCTGGTATCAGATCATTTCTTGGGAAACTCGGTGTAATTCAAGGTTCATCCTTGACTTAAGTTTTGTTGTTCATCCAATCAACAATTTATTAAAGAAGGATTATAGCATTGATTGGATGGAAGAATGCAACGAGGCCTTTGAAGTAGTTAAACACTTCTTGTTGTCTCCTCCCACTGCTAATGCCTCCTAGACCAGATCATCCTTTGATCTTGTATTCATGGGCTACTGATGTCTCGCTAGCTTGCATGTTGGCTCAGGAAGATAATGATAAATGGAACGTGTAGTTTATTTCATTAGTCGGACGTTGCTTGATTATGAAACATGTTACACATAGGCAGAAAGAATGCCTTGCCATAGTCTTTGCAACAAAATGTTTAAGACATTACATGTTGAATCAAGAAACAAGGGTTATTGTAAAGACAGATCACTTACGGACATTCCTCATGCAAGGGTCTTTATCTAAAAAGGTTGGATGTTTCATAACCTTAATGGGTGAGTTTGAACTAACATTTGTAAACCAAAAATCCATTAAGGGACAAATCATTGCAGACTAGTTGGCTGACAATCCATTGGATGGGGGTGATCTGGTAGATCTAGACTTTCCCGATGAGTGCATATATTTTGTTGAAACTAGGCCCCCATCTCTATATGTCCTTGGTACACTGACATCATCAATTTCATCATGGACCACACATACCCAAAAGGTGCCACATCAAAAAAAGAAGGTGGTTACACATTATCACTACTAAATATGTTATTTTAGAATAGGTGCTCTATCATAGAGCCTTCGACAGAATGCTTTTAAGATGTGTTGACATGGAAGAATCCAAAAATATTCTTTATGAATCCCACAGTGGGATATGTGGAGGCCACTTTGGTGGCCACGCCACTGCTCACAAAATACATCGGATGGGCTATTTCTGGCCCACTCTGGAACATGACATGTAGTAGAGTTTGTGTGCAAGTGTCATAAATGCCAAGAGTTCTCCCACGAGATTCACATGCCAGCACAGGCTCTGCAACCAATCGCAACCCCATGGCCCTTTTCCATGTGGGCCTAGATTTGATAGGAAATTCTCTCCCTCATCAAAAATGGCCATAACTTTATAATCATGGCCACAAAATATTTTACTAAATGGGTAGAGGCCATGCCTCTCACCACCATACTAGGTTCTGTAATCGCTAAGTTCATTTTGAATCAAATCATTTGTAGGTATGGTGTCCCACAAGTCATTATCTCAGATAATGGCACATCCTTCAAGAATGATGAGGTCCATGAGTTATGCAAAAATTCAAGATAAACCATCACACGACCTCTCTTTATTACCCCCAAGCCAATGGATAGGTGCAACAAACAAAACATTAAAATCCATTCTCCTCAAAATAGTTAAGGAGAACAAATGGGATTGGCATTTAAAATTATACCCAGCCTTGTGGGCCTATCGAACGTCAATAAGAACACCAACAGGGACAACCCCTTTCTCATTGGTATTCGGGGTAGAAGTAGTTCTCCCACTTGAGGTCAAAATACCCAGTCTCTGCATCTCATTACAAGGGATCTTGGGAGAAGAAGCCTATAGAGAGGCACACCTCTCTCAACTAGAAAGCCTTGATGAGGCCAGGTTAAATGCCGAACAATGACACAGAGCCTATGTTGACCGGATGTGCTGGAAATATAACAAAAAGGTCTACGAATGAGAAATATACGAGGGAGATCTAGTTCTGAGACTAGACAACCGGATTGATAAGAAAACCGGTGAAGGAAGGAAATTCCAGCCCAAGTGGTTGGGCCCATACCGAGTCATGAAAGACTATGGAAATGGTGTGTATCTCTTGTGTACACTAGAAGGTGAGGAATTCAATGAAACTATCAATTCCTTGCATCTTAAATGGTTTTACGCATAGGTCATCAACATCACCATTTGTATATTATGTCTATCTGCATTACATTAGTCACTCAGTTGTTTCATTTTGTTCACTCATTTCATAAATTTTGTGGTCAAGGAACTTATTCTTAAGCAATTTATTACAAGCTTATGAAAATATTGGCAAAAGCATTCAAATCATATCTCTTCAATTTTCATAATATCATCAAATGGTTTTGAAATCATCTCATCAATTCAACAGAAAAAATCTTGACAAAAACCATACCAAGGCCTGCATACTTGGTCATACTCATTTCTTCTACTAGGTTAAGTTGTTCTTACCTACGGTTTGTTCTAGAAGCTTCTTGGTGTCACATCTATCCCTCTTACGTCTCTTTGAAACAAGGATACTCCAAAATCACATATCAGAAATGTCAAAGCCAAATTGAATAAAAACACTAAACAAAATAGAATATTTTATTTTACACACTTCTTTTCCCTACCAACCTTCGGTGATGAGCCCGCATCTCTTACTAGTGGTGCGAGGTTGAGAAAGGAAAGAAGTGCCCTTACTCGCCTATGTCCTGCCTTCGGTGATAAGCCCATACTTCTTACTAGTAGCATGGGGTAGGGCGTAGGGGGTCCATTCATGCAAAAATTAATGAATCTTAGTATTTTAAAAATTCAAAGCAAAGTGTATTAAGTGAAATTAAGCATCCAAATTCCAAAGAGATCAAATCCTCAAAACCAGATTTTGTCAACCAAGTTGCCATTTATGGATCTAAGTCTAGATAAACTAGAAAGTAAGTTGCATTCTGAGCTATGTAGTAGTTTTTGAGTAAGGTAAGTACGTAGGTCTAAATTTGGTTTCAATACCTTGTCTTTCTCTCATCATTTCCATTCAGTCAAACTCATACAATTTGCACCCTTCCCAACTCTCGGTGTTGAGCCCTCACATCTTACTAGTTGCGTGGAGTTAGGAATGGGGAAAGTTCATCTCATTATCACTATATATTCATCACATTTTTCCAAAACAAGAAGAAGCAACAAACATTTCCCAAAGAAGCCAAAAGTTCAGTACTACAATATGTTTGCATCATCACATATCAACATTACAAAAACAAACAAAAAGAGAAACATTTTGTTCAACATTTGTTATCACTTGTCATCCATTGCATACATTTCTAAAAATATATATAAAAAAAAGATTCTAAAAACATCTAGTGTACACATGAGAAACAAATCACAAAACTCTAGATACAAAGAAGATCTAGATCCAAATATATATATATATATATATATATATATATATAGAATCATGTTTTACATACAATGCCATCATGCACTAGGCATGGTCAAAACACTCAATGAGCCCAAAAATACAAAAACAACTCATATAAACATCCAAAAAAATCACTACAAAAAGACCAAATGGCCTCTCAATCCCTGTGGGATCCCTCGGAGGGTGCACGACCACATCTAGGGCTCCTGCTATGATGACACTCTAAATGCACTAAATGATGGGAGTGCTCATGATCACGACCACTGGCTATGGTCTCACTATGAGAATGGCTCCACCTCATCAGGTGCTCAGCAGTCTTGTATCCAGCTATCTCAGTACGAAGGGAGGACACTAACTCTGCCACCTTCCAGACAGGGGAAAACACATCAGTGTGTCGCCACTGCTAAAGGCTCTCTGACGTCCTCGGTAAGTTGAGCTCGAGGTCTTCCCAAAGGGAGAAAGGGTGTCTGGCACACACACCCGATGAATCAAATCCCACCATCCCTGAGTAGTCATTGCAAAAAAAAAGGGAAATAACAAGTTAGAAAATCACCAAAAACAAACTCAAAAACAAACAAAAAAAAAAAAAAAGAAATATCAACTAAACATCTCTAACTAACAGGGTCGAGAAAGAGTAGTAACTCACTCGGATCTCTAGGCATCTAGGTAGGGTCTCTAGGATCTGCGCTTGCTACTGATGTTGCTGCCAGACTCAGAGCCTCCCCAAAATCTGGAAAGAAATGACGTCCTGCCACGGACTCATCATCTCCCTCAAAGTCTTGAGAAGGAAACTCCTCTGAGACCAAGGTCTCCTTCTCTGCACTCACCTCCACCCTCTCTGCCCTCAAGATATCCTGAGTGTCATGCCACTCAGAATCACTATCATCCTCCTCGGCCATCCCACTGGCCTCACCTCCAACTCCCTCTCCCATCGTCTCCTCCTCAGTCTCCCCTCCTGTGAACTCCTCAAAGTCTAAGTCCACATCAATAGGCTCATCCTCCTCCCCACTGAAAGTAGGAGCAGCTCCGATCTGAAGTAAGGGTGCTCGAGGAGCACCAGCTTCCCCTCGGGCACGAACCACCCACCTAACTATAATAGGAACTCCAGGAGTAACCATGGTCCAACCTCGATCTCCTCTAGGACCTCCCGGCCTCACGAATAGTCTTATACACTGGCCCCGCTAGAGGAAGCATATCAACATAGGGAGGCCAAACTACTGAGGGACTCGATCAAATGGGTGGACCTCCACCCTCTCTATCATGTCTACCAACTGACTATGTAGTAGAGTAGGAAATCAATGTAAGCATCTCCTCTCCCCATACTCCCATCATGGCCTGATAAGGAGTGGCCTCCATATCTACAATAGTCAGTGAAGCCACTGGCTGATGTGGCATCCTAGTGCTGACATCCCCATCCACCTCACTTCTCTAACAGCCCCGGATCCTCTGCTAGTACACCCCTCCCATAGGGGATGATACGCTCATACACCCAACTCATAACTAGAGTAGGATGACTCAAGGACTACCCCTGTAACTTGACCACCCTGTATAAGTCATGGTATGTGGTCCCAAGAATGTCTACTCCCCAAGCATAAGTATGGCCATGGGCCTCAATCTGTGCAATAATGGGAGCCCAACAGTATAAGAGAGTATCTCCTCCCTTATCCCCAATCAACCATGAGGCCAAGATACCCATAATAGCCTTATGGATGGTGGGGATAGGAGAAGCAACAATAGATCGGACCTTCACCCCCTTCTTGAGCCAAAGGAGACAACAACATCTCCCATATAAGTAGCCCACTGAATCCATCTGAGACCTAGGATCTGTTGTCTTAAGAGACAACCACCTCCCAAGAATCGAAACCCCCAGTATACGATAAACGTCCTCCAGGGTGATAGTCCACTCACCCTAACACCTGGAAACTAGAAAGTATTCGGTCCATCCCAAGTATGAGAATAAGTCACACAATATGTGATTGGTAGGAGCAACATGAGGAACCCGTGAAATCCTCAAAATACCGGCCCTCTGCAGAGTGTCTCACTCTTCTGGTCAACATGTCTAACACTTTGGGAGCCAATCACACTCCTCTCTCTGCTCCACCGAATATACTCCTCCTTCTTCTACATCCACCCAAAATAGAGAAAAAGAGCAAGTTAGCAACATAATCCAATAGATAAGCTCATCAAAAACATAGAAAAATGTCAAAAATGCAAAAAAATTAACTAAGGCATCTTTTTTTGCTTTCTATCTGTACCACCATGCTGTGCGAGGGGTTCCATGACCACCACCATCTAAGGGTGGTGGTCTTGTGACCGCCACCATCACAGGTGGCGGTCCCATGACCACCACTCTGCATGTAGGGGGTGGTCTGTCTGTGCCAATTTGATGTGCACCCTAAAGCCCTAAAAATGCTTAAAAACAACAAAAATGCACCATTTTGAGAAAATAAAATCCTACCCTATGGGCACCCCCTAGAGACTCATTTAACACTAAGATTTTCAAAAATAACCCCCAAGACAAAGATTTCAACATTTTTATATTTTAGGTTTAAAAATAATGAATTGAGAAAAACTAACCTGAGACTTCACGGGTCGATCTCCTGCTCTCGGAGGCATGATCACGATCTCATGAAACATTTTGACTACACTCTCATCGAAAATGGTTACCGTGGGTCCCAGAGCTCAAAAATTGCCAAATCGATACGCACAAATGAATAGGAAAATGAGCTCATTATATATATATATATATATATATATATAACATTCTAACCTTGTTTTGAATGTTCTTTCACAGAGTTGGAGTGCCATGGAGGTAAGTTCTTATCCCCACACAAATGGTAAGTCCTCATTTCATTTTAATTTAGTATTTATTTTTTTATTTCTTTTATCTATCTACACTTGAGTCCTCTTTTCATTTTACAGATAGCGGGAATCTGATGGTGACATTGCGACACACATGGGCATGTCAGGTATAGCTTCTAACTCCCCATTTTGGACCGCCATACATACTTGGACCCACCATTTTATGCCCCTTCATGGCTAAAACACTTCTCCGAGGGGGCAATATGTACGTACCCAAAATTGTATGTATTGTATTGCTTTGGAAAGAGGTTACGAAAACCCCAATGATGATTCAGATCTCTTCGCAAGGTGTTCGAATCTAGAAAGCACACTTTGAGTATACATTTGCATCCTAAAATTCCTTATCCAGCCTTCACATGCTTTGTTCTAACCCCTTTCCTCTCTTTTCCTTGCATTTTGGTCTTTAGTTATGGACCTCCACCCTGCTGGAGGTGGTCCCATGACCACCACCCAGATAGGGGGCGGTCCCATGTCCCACCTGTATAGGGTGACCCATAACCACCACCTGCGGCTGGGGCGGTCTGTGCATTTTTCAAAACTTTCCAATGCTTTTGTCAACGTAAAAAATCAAGTTGCTCGTAATTCTCAACCACTCTTGCTTGCATTTAAGTTTTAGCCACCTAGTAAATAGTAATTCCTCTTTTTTATAATAGAAGAGTTCAATTCAATCTTACCCTCTAGTAAATCAAAGTGCTATAAATACCAAGCTTGTTTACAAGCAAATGGCCCCTCTCCCTCTATGATTTATTATTCAGTGTGTTTTGAAAGTTCTTCAATAAGTCTCAACAGTTTAGATTTTGTAAAGCTCTCAGCCTCTCAGTTCAAGGCTCCACAGTTCTGGTTTAGAGATCACTTGGATCTCTCTAGTTTCATCTTGTTCCATTGTTGTTCTCCAAACAACTGGCTTAGTATAAAATAGTTCTAGTTCTAGATTAATTTCATTTGAATCTTGATTCTGCTTAGAGTTATAGGTTGTTGTTTCATCATAGGAAGTATAGGTCCTAGAGATTTCAGTGTGTTTGTGTTGTATCCCTGCAAAAATCCTGCTAGGAATCACATAGCCAAGCTCTGTTCTCTTGCGCTATCCCTCTCCTACTTGCATTTTGTTTGGCTTACGTCCAAGCTACCATTAGTTTGAACATCTTCTCCTGTTGCCACTATCACATTCCCACTTTTCTAGATTCACGAGAACACATAGGAATGAAGAGATCACACTGAGGGGACAAGTCACAATACAACTGGATTTTCCATTGTTATGTAAACTCCAGGTTTGAATTGTCAAAGTTGTAGTTACAATATATCAAATAGAATAGAAAATCATTTTATTTCAGTTAAGCTTGCTTTCAATATTACCGGGAAGCTGTGGGGAATGATAGCTTCTAAGAAGCTATGATTTATTCCTCACTTCTGAGGTAAGATTGAAGGTCTTTCAATTAAATTAGTTAGTTATTTATATTTAGGATCAATTCACAAATGCACAGGCAAATAGCTACATCTGGCTACCTTGCTTGTTTTAATTTCATTATTAGATTAATTGTTCATTATCTGAATATATTAGAATAGTCACTCTTTAAATTTCATTCAAATTCACATCTTTGAAAATACAAAAAAATAATATAAGCATAGTGTAGATTTATTTTCATAATTAGTTTACTTCTTCAGTTAAGTTTGGTTATCTCTTGCATGACAATTACGGGACCCAGAGAGCCCAGGGATTACGTATTCAACCGGTAATACCTCATCCAAATCTCTTCACAACATTAAAAGATATAGATCAAGGTCTTAGAATTCACGTCTTTCAAACAACAACAAACCCACAAGTAGTTAGTGAGCAATTGAGAGAATTAAATATTGAAGACGACAAAGCATACAAATTCTAGTCAAATCAACCCAACTATAGATTTCCTTGATAGGATATCCACATGACCATACAAGAACCCGAAAGAGAAAAACATTTGGTTGTGATTCATTAGTTCCACAGCCAAATGCAGGAGAGACCTTCTCATTGACATAGACACAGGCTTACATATACAAGTTGCTAGAACACCCGTAAGGTATTATGAGAAGATCACACAACTCCTGGTACTAAACATAGAAGCTGAAAAATCTTATGACTATTGGATAGTCGGAAGAAGAGATTGATTCTTCACATGACCATAACAGGTCCACAACAACCACGAACTCATGGTTGTGATCCCCAGGTCCCACAACCCAATGGGCCTACTAATCAGTTAAACATTGACACCAGTTTACATATGCTGGTATTTAGATCCTCACCACTCCACGGATATCATAACACAATTTTCCGTATTAAATATAGAAACCAATCAAGCTAATATTTTATGGGTTAGACTAGAAAACCATCCATAGTTTCCTACAAATCCACTACACCTCTCACTACCACTTTCATGACCTTGTCTGGAAATATACACGAAGCACCTACAAGTCATTTTCCATGCATCCAACAACTAATATATAGGATCTCGGTAGAGCTCGACATTGATTGAGCCTCTGAGAAGCTATTATATCTGAACAATCCATTACACCAATTCAGGTTAGGAGAGATTTCTTTTCCTTAGACTCAGATCCCATTATTACGTGTTGAGGATATAAGATTTCCCAACTAGTTTGTCTACATCCGCATATATTTCATTTCTTTGGGTTATTGGAAAATGGCATCAACAAAGCATCATGGACTTTGGATTCGGGTGGAGTTTTGATGGTTCTCTTTGGGGTAAGTGTGCAATTGCATATTGTGTTGGTGGACTATTTCCAAGAATACCCAAATTCAGTCTAGCATGAAAATTTTGAATTGTGGAATTGACAGGATGGTTCACCATGATTAACCATGATTAACTCACTCTTTTCTAACATATGTTATCCATTTGTCTTGTCCATGTTTGACTATAGTTATGGTGGGTTTTTACATGCAACTCTATAATAACTACCTTTATATCATGGTATACTCTTTGGGTGTATTTTTATACTGTGTACAATGCAAATTTGCATTGACAACTTTGTGGGATGGTTCTAAATTCCAAAGGTAAAATTTTCGGTGTCTATACTCCCATGGCACATGGTGCAATGAAAATTAAAACCTGATTTTTTTAATACATCAACATCTTCTTCTTCCTTTTGGTAACCTTCAATGTTCATTCATTTCTGCATGCATAAGTTTTCATGCATGAATAATATTAAATACCATAGATAATAAAGAACCCCTATAGAAAAAAATTATTTACCTAAATATATGCTTTGAACATTTCCATTTATACTTATTTTCCTAATACTTCCAAACACTTGATGAGCGATTGATCCATTCTCGCTAATCAAATTATTTTTGATGAAAATGATCTTATATTATATTAATTCAATACAATATAAGATTTTTTTTAAAAAAGTTGGCGGTGTGAGAGCACACCCCAAAACAACAAACAAAGCTAGGCCAAGCCTAGAGGAATGAGAGTCAAACTAGGCCGAGTCTAGGAAAGAACAAAATATAAGCATTACCTAAAAGCAAACAAAAAACAAAATCAAGCAACAACAAAAACATGCAATAGAAGCGGGATCATGACCATCCAACCACCCCATACCAAGAAAGTCCTTGCAAGCATCTAAAATTTCCCAACCAAAGTGTAACTTTTTCCTCCGTGTCCACATTCCCGCGAGTAAGAATGGCAAGGTTGAGGCAAGGGAATTTGTTTGATGGTGGTGGTTGTGGTGGTGGGTTCCAAGTATCATGATCAAATTATAAATACTTCATAAACCCCAAATACAACGAATAAGGCTAGACACGAAACCACACAACAAAATTTTATGCAAATAGCTACTTAGATATGCATTTTATATTAGACAATGTTGGATTGCAAGCCAATGCATCTTAGCCACTAAACAATTTTATATAAGATGAGAAAATATACAACTTCTCTGCTAGAATTATTGAGAATCTCACATAGTTTTGAGTAAGGCAAATATATTATTGTGAGGCTACATTTTCATGCAACAAAAGACAAAATATGATGAAATACAACTTTTAGAGATTCAAAACTTCCTGATGCAATCTTTAGAAAACTCTTATTTTTTATTGTGATATATCTCTATATAGGGAATCTAGTTTCCCTATCTATATATATGGCCGAGGTATGGTTGGGGATAGTTATATGAGTGGGGGCCTATCTCCCTCGTAGGGGGCATTTCAAACCCCACCCCATTCATTCACTCTCCCCAATCTTCTCTATCGGGAGAGATGATGCATATGAGCGAAATGACCACCCGATGAGATGGTATTGGGCCTTGGGAGCCCCATGAGAGGGCTCGGCCTCCGAACCACCCCGTTAGAGATTTGACCCCCAACTCAACTCACTTTATAGTGGAGTCATTTTTAATACATCGAAATAAAAAAAAAGGAAACTATATAATGATCCCTACTGAAATATATAATGCACTGTACAAAATTTCATGGCCCTTATGACAACCAAATTAATCTACAAAATAATCTAGTGCTAATCTCATCCCACTAACTTTTCTTAAATGCAACCCAACACAAAGCCAATAAAAATTAAAAAAACACCTATTTTCTGTCCTAATGTCTAACATCCACCAAATCACAATCCCCATAAGCCACTTCATCAGCGGATGAAGAATACATGTTCTCCATAACTATTGCAGTCAAATTAGTACCATTGGGCCCTAGGATATTAACTAATTACAAAAGGCACGTAGGCATGCAAGGTCCTAGTTAAAGAAAGGCGTGGAAGGACAAAGCGCGCAGGTAGGTTTTAGAAAAGGGTTTAAGGAAGCCCGTGGCATGTGTGACATGCATGGATAGAACCAAGGGTTCGAGTTAGAAAAATTGGACGTTCGGGAAGAACATATGAAAAGCATGACCCAACTACACATGGATAAGATGCCAACTGGCGACAGTTGTTGGCCCAAGAAGGAGCATTCATGCGGTAGAATATTCTAGAAGCACATCATGGGATAAAGTGGGAAGCTTAGGCCTGGAGGAGCATGCTCGCATGGAGGACCACATTCAGACACTTGGCATTAGATCTAAGGGCACTGGAGGATGAGTTGGCAGTCTAGAAAAGCTATAAATACAAGTGCCTGCAGAGTAAACAGAGAGACTTAGAGTGTGGGTGGAGCTCTACAGAAATACTGCAAGAACTCTATTAATGGGTAATTACATTCGGGAAAGGATGTATTAGGCATGGGGATTGTAATTTTCTTTTTGGTAGCTTAGTTACATTAGTCCAGTTGCAATGCATGACTATAGTTTTCTTATATGTGGCGCATTTTGTAATGGTTCCATGGATGTAATGAGGTTACTTGTTATATATACATCAATATCAATGATTTTGATGCATACTTCTCTCTCATGAGTTCTCTTTCTTTTATGCTAAGTATGGATGCTTGTATGCTTCTTTACGATATGATACACGTTATAGGTTCCATTAATTACTCTATCTAAAATGACCGTAAGGGTTTAGATGCCGTTCGAGCTCTATGGTTCTTGTATGTCCTAAACCCATTTGAAATTATTTTAAACACAAATCATAGATGATGTTTCCCACTAAACTCACATAAAAGAGAGACTCGGCACCTTCGCATGCCTCCTCGTGTGTTCCCAACTTCCACTGGGTGATAGGTCCACATGGGGTTCCTTTCTTTTATGTTAAGGGTAAAAATGACTACATCTTGGTTCCATTTCTAGGACCTCTTTTTGAAGTTGTAGTGGGAATTAGCATTCATCATGGTCTGTGTAGTGAGTAATGATAGAGTGGTTAACTTTGGAAAGTGTTGAATCATGGTTTAAGAGCATGAAGGATGAATTCACTCAAAGATTCAACACTAGACCTGAGTTTAATGCATGTAGATGGGTAGAAGAGAACCTCTACCATGATTTGTATGAGACTTTTTCTACTGCTTCCTAGTGGAACTGTATGAATGGCTCATAACCTATGCATCTAGATCAAGTTGGTGTTATGGATCGCGTGTGTGGACCCAAGAAGAATACCAGAGGCTGCATGATGCAAATTTGACATGGACCCGTGTTGTGGATCATTGGTGGAAAGGAGTATTGGCTAGCTACACTTTGGAGTATGCCATTTCCACATATTCCTATCCAAAGGTTGCTAATTTTGAGTTTCTGCAGGAGCCCAGAGGATCGTTTCTACGTGCTATCCCTCTGGATATGAAGATCTTGATGGTTTCTATGAGTTTAGAGGCATTCCCAATGACTAGCTAAACCATTTTGAGCACTTGGCAAAGAAGCTAGGGTGGGGAAGATGGCGAGATGTTGTGATGGAGAAGGATAGGGAGGAAAGATGAATCAAGTATGATGAAGCATGAAAGGGATATTGCTAGACAATGCGATTTTACAGGTGTGATGGATGTATGTTGGTAGACATTGTGGGAAGAATTTGAGGTTCACACAAAGGATGTGGAACCTAAGTAAGTCCATGCTGACCCCATCTTGGCAAGAGAATAAGAGAGACCCCTTTAGATTCGATGAGAGTTCATTACGCATAGAGAAATAAGAACCATTAGTGTGCATCGATCCCACATAGTGACCGGACCCTAGCGCTTGGTTTTCTAGATCAGGGGGAAAATATTGTCATTTTAGTTGGTTACATTGGAAGTGATCGGTCTACACCTAGGAGGTCTAATTTATCGTTTAGGCCTTCTATGGCTGCAAACAACAACCCAAAGTGTTAGGACTTTTTAGGCAAGGTATAGACACACAAGCTTTTGGTCTCATGCATCTAGGAGTGGCGCAGGGTATACTATTGGTAGTGGGGCATTATGTGCAGACCATAGGCACGCAACTTAGTGGAACTATGGGGACCCTTGGCATGACCACTTTAGGACTTGGTGGGTTTGATGGATCTCGGACCTGGGACCTAGTGGGTTTGGTGGTTAGAGGAATGGACTTGGGGTGGTGGATCTGGGTGGACTTGGTGGATTAGGTTGTGGAGGAAACACAGGTGAAAACTAAGGCTCTAGCTCAGGAGGATTTAGGCCCCAACCACCCCCACAAGTTTTATTTGAAATGTCTCTACATTTTCCCGATTACAGAGGTATTGAGGATGTTGTGGAACATGTTCACAAGTGTGAACTACTATGGTGTGCAAAGGGTATCACAACCCCAAAATGGAAGGCTAGTTAGTTTGCAACCACATTATAAGGGTGCGCACATAGCTGGTATAGGAAGTATGACCCTCATCGACAATAGTGGACTATACCACTTTTTAAAGAATGTGTTCTTGGTAGAATTCCACATTCCGAGTTTGAGTAGAGAGAATCAGCGCTTTGAAGGAGATTCAACAAGGAATGGTAGAGAGTGTGTGAGAGTATGATGTGCACTTTAAAACTCTCTTATCTAAATTATCATATGATATTTACCCTTCACAACATGCTTAGTGGTTTTTTGGAGGATTGATTACCAATTTTAGAAGGACCTTATCTCATAAAACTTTTACATACCCACACGAGGCATTAGAAGCTTCTCTATGTGCCGAGGCATGTTAGTAGTGTTGATACTAACGTTAGCCCATTCCTGGAGGCTCAAATTGCTGCTATGGCCAAGCAAATTGGAAAAATTGTCTGTGAACTCAACCCATGAAACTCGCAGAGTGGTTTGTAGTGCACATATTATGAAGTAGAGGGCACGTTAAGGATAATTTCCCTAGAGGACAAAGATGTGTCATGGGTAGTAGATTATGAAATTTTCATGGGGACCATGATGACGTAGGTGTCCCGTGCTACTGATGCACAATGCAATCTGGAAGAATTATCTTGTTACTATAATATTTGCACCTCTACAACCCATGATACTAAGGATTGTAGGCTCATTGATCAGATCCATGAGGCCATTGATCATGGGGTGCGCTAGACTAGCGTTGCCAGTAGTTCCAAGGGTGATGATCACCATTATGAGGAGTGCACAGATGGAGGTGTGCGTGGAAGAGGTTTTGAGGAGGATTCCATGGTCATGGTAACCGCAGAGGAGGAAGGACTAAGTTCCCACATGGAACCTATTTCAACTATGGATCTACAAATCATTACAAATGTGAATGCCTAGACTTGTTGCAGTGCTTGTGGTGTGGAAAGAAGCATAAGTATGAGGAGTGCCCGGAATTGTTTGAGCACATGAATTAGTAACACCGGAAAGACAAGGGCGTTGTAATGGTTAGTATTAAGAAGGTAGACACCCAGTGGATGCCTCAAGTAACATGGGATGCAGGTTTGGAGCCTGTCTTGGTAACAACAAGGGCAGAAGCTATGTGCACAAGAGAGATACCAAGACAAAAGAACTTGGTTTCAAGGGAGGAAGTAGTTCATGGAAAGTATCTAGACCCTGCGCATTAGAAGGAGGTGTATCAAGACAATATGGATGTCATTTAGAGCTTATAAGGGAAATCCTAGTGTCTAAAGGAGCAATCCAAGAGGGAGGATCAAGGAAGGAGAGTCGAGGCACCAAAGGATGACATAGATGAGGTCAAGAAGGTGTGTAAAATGCTAAGGCAAGAGAATATCATTCCCTTGCTGGAATCATGGTTGAGAGAGAAGGTACCACGTGCCAGAGGAGAGCACGAGAGGTAGGTCTTGGATGCAAACCTTCCCCTCACATCCTTGAATATGACAAGGAGATCATGTTGAATGTAGTTGTAGATGGATGGATCCTTAGTAATATCCTCATTAACACTGGCGTGGAGGTTAATGTTCTAACTTTGGATGCATGGCATCAGATGGGAAGACCTACATTACAACCATCTTCGAATGTGTTGTATATGGAAAACAAGACTAAGGTGATGCCCATCGGTGTCTTAAAGGATGTAACTATTACTATCCAGGAGCTAAGTTTACTAGGGACTTCAAAGTCTTGGCACTTGCCGAGGTAGACAATTTCCTAGTGCTACTTGGGCACCCATGGTGTTACAAGAACAATGCGGACCTTCGGTTCAACAAAGGGTACATCAACTTTGAAAACAAGGAGGAGTGGGTCATTATACCCTTGGCTGATGGGAAGTCGACACCCTATATTGAACCTTTGGGGAAGAAGTTCTAGACAGGATATACATGCGCTCAATCAGGGACCCAGAGATAATACATCCTACTAATGGAGTTATCCAATTTGAGGATGCTCAGTCAGTAAGTGATACCACCAGTCTAGCATGTGACAATTGGGCATGGGGAACTTATGAATTGATGGGACAATAGTTGAGAGGGTCGGTGACCAAGGTAACAAAGGCACGCATAGTCCAACACCTAGGAGGAAAAGAGCTGCCCAAGTATTCAGGAGGAGCCTTCCTTGAGATCTTTCTACAAGAGGTGGAAGCTCAGTGGAAGGATGAGAAGGAATGGAGAGGGATGCTAAGTTATGTCTACTCGGAACAGTGGTATGGTGGTGGGCTACACATCAGGAGAGCCTCTTGGAATGGCATGAGGTAAGAATTTCTCTCTCAAGATTCTCTAGGAGCAACATGCCCACCGCCATCAAGGACTACCATGGGAAGGAGCCCACCTCTTTCCATATCCAAGAGTGTGAGAGGATCTAGAGAGAAGGCATGGAAAATATTTTCCACCATCCCTCTGGGTGCACAAGTTGTATTCTACACTGCAGGTTACACACACACATGGTACATTCATTCGAGACATCCGTCGAGACAGGGAATTGGAAAGAGCTCATGGTGGTCTTATTCCAACATTTGAGTATCAAAGTACCAAGCCATTAGTTGATAAGGCCTTACAGGGTATCAAACACCTTACCATGGGGGATAGTGCTATGGCAGAAGATAGGTTGTTGGAATTACTAGGTGAACCAATATTAGAGGCACACTTTAAAGAAGAAGTAGATGAAATAGAAGAGTTATAGCTTGAGCGCACGTGCTTGGAAAAGGAGAAAGGAAAGTTGGTGTATGTGATTGATGGAGAGGAATCGAAAAGCTTGGATGTTAGCCATTCTATAGGGACGTGTGAGGTAGTGGATAGTGTTGATACTCACGTGCGCACCTACCATGAGCCCTTAAAGACAAAGAAGGTTAACATCGGTTTAGGAGAAGAACCTAAGGAAGCTATTATTAGAGATTACTGGTTGGAGAAGGAAGTCTCTAAGATCATTGATCTATTGCATGAATTTGAGGATTTATTCCCACGGTACCATGAGCTCAAAGGTGTTCACCATTCCTTGGGGAGATGAAGATAAAGCTGAAGGACGGTGCACACCCGAGTTAGGAAGAGGCCCTAACGAATGAATCCCAATTTGCGTGTGAAGGTTAAGGAGGAGATAGATAAAATGATAGCTTCTAGGATCATTGAAGTAGTGGAAGAATCAAAATGGATAAGTCTGATGGTGATCAACATCAAGAAGGATGGACGGATTAGGATCTGCGTGGATTATAGGGAGTTGAACTATTTTGTGTCATTGATCCTTTTCCAACCCCCTTCATAGAAGAAATTTTGAAAGGATTCTCTGGATGCAAAATCTATTCCTTTACGGATGGATTTTGAGGTACCACCAAGTCCATATTTGCAAAGGAGGACCAGAGAAAGACAACTTTCACCACCGAGTGGGGAAGTTTTGCATACACGTCATGCCCTTTGGGTTGAAGAATGCACTGCTATTGTTTTCACGCATAGTGGTGCAAGCATTCCATGACTTCATCCATAAGTTTCTTCAGGTCTATTTGGATGATTGGATAGTGTATGGTCTAGTTAAAGACCATTGTGACAATTTAAGGTTAATGTTTGAGAGGTGTAGGTAGTTGAGGATATCCCTCAACATTAAGAAGTGTGTGTTTGCTACACCCTTTGGGACCTTATTGGGGCATATCATATGTAAGGAGGGCTTGTTGGTAGATCTCACTAAGGTTGTAGTTATTATTGGGTTAGGGGAGCCTACTAGCCAGAGCGTAGTATGATTCCTTGGGCATATGGGTTATTATAGGAAATTCATCAAAGGGTATGCCAGGATCACCGTGCCTTTAGAGGAACTGCTTAGACATAAAAGTGCCTTCCATTGGGGAGAAGCGCAACAGAGGGAGTTTCATACACTAAAAGATAGGCTTGTCACCATGCCTATATTACATTTTACCTCTTGGGACAAGCCCTTTTATGTCCATGTAGATGCCTCAGGGACTGCTATTGGAGTGTGCTTGCTAGCCAAGTGAAGGAATTTTGATCATCCTCTGTGTTTTGCAAGAAGGAAGATGACACCAGCAGGGTAGAACTACACCACAACTAAGTGTGAGGCATTGTCAATGATCTATGCACTTTTCAAGTTTAGACAGTATCTGTTGGTAACACCCTTTGTGTTTTACATCGACCATATGACACTAAAGTATTTGGTGAACAATCCTGTTCTACAAGGGCACATGTGTCGGTGGGTGTGTTTGTTTCAAGAGTTTAAATTCACCATTGTAGTGAAGCCTGGGAAAATTAATTGTGGACCTGATCATCTGTTAAGAATTGATTTAGGGGAGGATGCGTAGAGTATTGAGGAGACAATGCCAAATGCGCAACTATTTAGGTTACAGCGCACACCCTTGGATTTGGAAGAGATTGAAGTATTTTTAAAGGAATGTGTGGGCAAAGGAATGAAGGCATTAAAGAGAAAGTAATTAGCCATATGCGTGCACCATGCCATACATGTTAATCAGTGGAGACTTATACAAGTTGGGACGTGATGAAGTTTTACGCATGTGTGTATTAGAGCATGAGCACATCGCCATCATGGAGGAAGCACATGGAGGAAGTGTGGGTGGGCATTATGCAAGTGATGCCACCACATAAGATATTAATGGCAGGTTTGTGGTGGGAAACCCTATACAAGGATTATAAAGACTATTGTAAAGTGTGTGACCATTGTCAGCGCATTGGAAAACTAGGAAAGAGAGATGAAATGCCTTTACGCCCTATCCCTAGTGTGGAACCTTTTGAAAAGTGGGAAATAGACTTTGTAGGCCCTATTGCACAGGTGGCGGTAGAGGCCGGATCACGCTACGTCATCACTTACATGGATTATTTGACCAGGTGGGTCGAGAGCACCCTGATGGCAAGGTTCTTGTGGGAGAACATTATCATGAGGTATGGATGTCTGTTGAGTTTGACTAGCAATAGGGGTACACATTTCTTGAATGAGACCATGAGGATCATGTTAGCAGATTTCATGGTGGCTCATCATAATACTATACCCTATCACCCATAAGAAAATGGAACCACGGAAGCATTCAACAAAATACTTGAGTAATACCTTGACTAAGATTTGTGATGTCGGAAGACAAGATTGGGATGAAAAGTATCGCGAGTATTGTGGCTTACGGGACAACGTATAAAATGATGAAAAAGCCACACCATTTTAGTTGGTGTTTGTACAAAATATTCTTCTAGTTGAATTCATGTTACCTTCTCTCGTGAATAGTGCATGCGGGAGGGTTGGGTGATGAGTAAGCGTTGGAAGAAATAATTGAGGAGTTAATTAAATTGGATGAAAGAAAAGCACTCGCCGAGTGGAGCCAAACAACGAGAGAAAGCAAAAGTAAAATTGGCATGATCGCCACATTAGAAACAAGAAGTTTGAGGTTGGGCAAATGGTTTTACTATATAATTCTAAGTTTCTGCGCCATCCTAGGAAGTTGAAAGTCCATTGGTTGGGTCCTTACACAATCTCGTACATCCTTGATTTAGGTGCGTGCGATTCAAGAGATGGATGCAACAAATTTTCCTGGAAACTTCAATGGGAGTAGGCTAAAGCCCTACTATAAATATGTCTTCTTGGTGTTTATAAATAAGGTAGTTTTTCCAGTTAGCTTAGAATTTTCCTTTATGCATTTCTTTTCTCGTGTTTCCCTTTCACGTTATTAATTTGTTTTGCACCTTGGCGTCGCTAACCGTATTGCTAATTTTTGAGAATTTGTGAGTGTGGAGAGGACCGCACATCATTTTAAGTGTGGGGTGGAGTAATGTGAAGGAGCGCATGGTTAAAGTGCCAAGGAAGTTTGTGTTTAAAATCTCTAGTTGAATGACCTAGTTGAAAGAGGTGTATGGAGAGAAAAGATAGAAAAAGGATGGTTGGTGCCAAGATAAAGCTACTTATAGATCCCACGTACAAAGGAGGAGAAAGCGCATTAAGCAACATGAGGTAGGCGAGAGCAAAAATCAAGACAGAAAAAGTGCCTTCGACTAGTTGTTGTACACGCATAAGAGTCTCCTGTCAGGTTGGATTGGTTGCGCGCCAAAAGGTTGGAGGATTTTCCACACGTAGGTTGGGTGCATGAGGGAAAGTGCTTAAGTCAGGATTTGTTTGAAAAAGCCACATTAAATGAAGAAAGTATGGTGGTAGGTGAAGTAGCACTTAATGCTCAAAAAGGGAAAAACTATAAATAAGGGGGTCGGGACACTTCATTTTTCACTTTGTGTATAAGGAGAATGAAGTAATTTTTACACCTTTGCAAACTAGGGCTTCCAAAAAATTGATCCATGTGAAGAAAATTTTGAAAGGATTGAAGCATGTGTAGCTAGTTCAGATTTAAAAACCATGAGGAAGGCATTTCATGGGCATGGGAGAAAGTGTGCAAAGATTCCATCTTGTGAAGGGAGTATCCCAGTTAGGGTTTGAAGAACTAGGGCACATGTGTGAGTAATTTTCTTCACAAGTTCGAGATCTAAGGTTGGAGAGAGTGAAAGGATAAGCAACAAGAAATTGAAGCAAGCACAAATGGAAAATGGCACCCAAGAAACCAGCTAGTACACCCAAGAAGGGAAAAGGAAAGGACAAGGGAAAGCAACAAGAAATTGAAGCAAGCACAAATGAGGAATGGTATGCGAAATGTAGTACCCAGATGGAGTGTTGTTTGGGAAGGAGTGGGAGTCCCATCTTAGGGATATGTCTCGTAAATGATTATAATCAACTGGACAAGCACAATTGAAAAGGAGTTGGCGTTGGAGTTAGTGCATCCAACAAATAAGAGGATGCTATAAGGTTTTGTTAGGAAATAAGAGATAAAATATGCGGAATAATCCTTTACTGAGAATAGCAATAATAGAAACTAATATGCGAGAAAATATTACGAGATCTCAAATAAAAGTGCGAGAATAAATAACACAACATAGAGAGACAATATTTAACGTGGTTCACCCAATATGGGCTACGTCCCACCAAGAATCACTTGCTCATATTTTATTACAAGCCTCCACTCTCTCAATACAATACCCAAATCCATTTGGAGCTATGCTCAACAAACTCTACAAAATTCACACCTAAATTCAAAGCACATCTGCAATACATTTTCTTGTCTATCTATCATATGCATAAGACCATATAAATAGATAATTGCTTAAGCAATTTGATACAAAACCACAGGTATTAAAACCATGCGTAAAAGCTGTGGGTCTTAAAACAATGGGAAACAAACCGTGGGTATCAAAACAATGGGTCTTGAAAAACCATGGGCCCAAAAACAACCCATAACGGTTACCCATTACCCATGGGTTAATAAACCACCCATGAAAATTTGCTTTGGGGCTTCACCCCGAACCCCCGACCTGCTCACCGGCGAGTGAGATCACCGTAAAAATACCCGAGTGTAACACAAAAAGGTGTACCACACTCTAACATGAAAATAGGATCCATAAACATAACAAGTTTGCCCATATATAATGATGACATGAAGGTCAAGTTGCGAGAGGGTAGGGTTACTACAACTCTTTGAGTTGCCCTACTTTGTAAACTTTGAGCGAGTGTATCAGTGGTTGATGTCATGCGTGCACGAGGACTATTTCCACTTCACGGGGTGCAAGATGCGCATAACTCCTCAGCTCATTTCACAATTCACAAGCCTCATCTGTGAAGGAGATGGGTTGGAAGATGATTTGACAGACAAGGAAGTGATTAAGGAAACTATCGCCACTCTTGCTTGTAAAAAGGGTCAAGGTATTATGATGTCACAGACATCAAGGATCTC
Organism: Taxus wallichiana var. yunnanensis; assembly: GCA_018340775.1. NCBI lineage: Eukaryota > Viridiplantae > Streptophyta > Pinopsida > Cupressales > Taxaceae > Taxus > Taxus wallichiana. The sequence continues at coordinate 958,728,053 of CM031237.1, forward strand.
AGTAATGAAGATGGCCGTGCACTTGGTGTCAAAGCTAAATGGCTAGGAGAGATGGAATCAAGTCAGTAAGCCATGGTTAAACATTTATAGAAATATTTTAGAGGGCACCATCTATAATTTTCCACATTCATCGCGGATGAAATTATCAACTGCACGAAGGAAGGTGACAGGATCCTTTTTGGAAATGTGTTGTTGACCATCGTGTTCTTGGAGATAAGGGTACGGATGCATCGGATAAATTCATATGGGAGTACCACATGAAGACCCCTCACCACGATGACAACGGTCATAAGGCACACTTGAAAAGTGGTACACACACCTAAGTAACGCTTTTGGGGAAGAATGGAGAATTCCCGAACAACTACCAGTGGCCACTAGGGGAGAGGCATAATTTTCTATGTACCAACATTACTACCTAGGTAGATTCAAGTTGATAGATGACTCATGGAGCCCATGGTGCAAGCTCCCCTTTTCCTTCATAGCTTAGTACTTCTAAGTAGGAGTAAACAGATTCAAGGATTCCAAAAATTAAGTTGGACCTTAGTAGTTTGGACAAAGACCACAGGGAATTGTGCAAATGGTTGGTCTACCCTGGCAAGAACACGTACATAGAGCAGTACATGTCACATGAAGTACAAATGACAAGGCCCATGACTTTACCCATTACAAGAGGATCCACGACACATGTTTACATTTGCATAAGGCCCAAGTCGAAGAAGGGCACATACCTAGAGAACAAGGTATCTATACCTCAGGATCCAACTGGGAGGAAAAGACCCATGCCCAAACAGGAGGAAAAAGAACTAGAAAATAAAATCCCAAGTGTGGTGGAGACATAGGAAATAGGTTCCCAGGACAAGCGCCAGAACTAGCATGTACACGCGCAAGAAAAGGCCATAATTAGAGAAAAGAATCTAGAACTAGAGGAACCATCAGATAAGGAGTCATCAAAAGAAGAAACAAAGTCACCTACACTGGAATCTCTGGTTAGGAAAAAGCAGAGGGTAGAAGAGGAGACCACCTCGGAAGAAGCTGGAAGTATGGGCAAGTACATAGGAGAGAAGGATGGTAGTGAAGAAGAAGTAAGTGGGGAAGAGGACCCCGGGAAAGATCAAGGGCCACCTATTTTCAATATACATGATTCAGAGGAGGAAGGTGAAGAAGAAGAACAAGGGTTCCTTTTTGTGTGGCGCAAGGATAGCCAGGTAGGAGGAAGTTCCCAAGACATGGGAAAAGATGAAGAGGCTAGCACGTAGAAATAAGAGGTTCCAAGCTTGCACAAGAGCAAACGGCCAAGGTGGCAGAAGAAGAGGAGACAAGGGACATTGAGAACCTGGTGGAGGACAAGGTGGAGCACAACGCTAAGCCAATGTTGAACAAAGAGAAGGAGAGTGTGGAAGAGGAATTGGAAACACTAGAGGCCCGATTTTAACTGTAAGTATACCCAAGGGTACACACATGGGAGGAAGGCGTGCAGAGGGGGGGAGGCTAGAGATGGGTTATATTGATGACCCCAAGAAGGTGTTTTCATGTGGTTCTAGAGTACACTTCCGGCAGAGGAGCTTGTATGCATGTCATCTTTCGACAAGGAGGCTGCCTACCCATAGACAAGGAAGATGATCTCTTGGGAAATTGAGTCCCACCTTGATGAACCGAGTTTGAGGTAAGCCAAGGGGCAATAGTAACATTGCTAGGACTAGGAGAAGATAACCCAGTGGTGGATACCCAACAGCTCTCGGATGAACAACTGAGCAACGTGCTTAACAAAGTCTTTGTTGAGATAGAAGCTAGACTCTTCGGGCAAAATGATAGGATCAAGGAGTTGAAGGAGAAAGAGGAAGAGCTAGCTACATTAACCAAGGAGCTGAGCCAAGAAAATTTAATCAACACCTAGTGGCAGTGGGAATTGAAGGATGAGAAGGCCAAGGTGAGCATTGTGTACAAGAAAGTAGAATCTATCAATGAGGCCATACTATTGAAGCATCTAGACCTAGCATCGCCTACGTAGAAGTATGGATCTACTTTGGGATTCCTGGAGGATTTAACAAGAGTGCTCACCATGGAAAGACAACCACCATCCTTGGAGTCTGCAGAGGAAGTGGCCGCGTGCCTAGAAAAGGAAGACAAGTTGAAGATCGTAGCACTCGTCATGGAGTACAACAAAGTGCTTGCTGATGTAAGGGTTGCTTCCCGAATCACTGAGGCCACATACGATAATTGTGCGGATAGAGACAAAGTGGCAGGCACCTTGGTTGCCACTCATGAGGTAGAACTCAAGGATTTCTAGGAGAAAAACAAGGGGAATAGGGTGGAGAGAGACAAAATCCTTGCCAAGGTTGAGAAGAAATCAGAGGCCATTGAAACCTTAAGGGTTTCAATCAAAAACCTGAGTTGAAGGAGCTATATCCGCATATCACACGAAGAATGGACACGTTGGAGGATATATGTAAGGAGTTGGAGAAGATCACGAGATACTATGAGCACGCAAGGAGATGGACTAAATTTTGGGGAGGTAAGCGCCCTGGTCGGTGACCTATGTCAAAGAGTGCAAGATGAAGTCGATGCCTAGAATAAATTGGAGGCCGACTTGCAAAAGGATTTTCCCAGTCTATTACAATGATTATTTCACTCTCCCATTCTTTCTTCTTTCCCATTCTTTCATCCTCTTATTCTTTTCCTAGGCGTAAGCCTATTTGTATTCTTTCTCTCACTAAGGGAAGTGTTCCTGTGGATGGAGAACATGTGTAGTGTGGGGTGATGTTGGGCCCCTAGAATATTGACTAAGTACAAAAGGTGTGTAGGCACGTAAGGTCCCAGTTAAAGAAAGGCGCGCAAGGACAAAGCGTGTAAGGAAGGGTTTTAGAAAAGGGTTTAAGGAATCTTGTGGCGCGCGCGAAATGCGTGGAGCGGCAGAACCAAGGGTTCGAGACTTAGACAAATTAGATGTTCAAGGTAGAACACGTGAAAAGCATGACCCGATTGTGCATGGATAAGATGCCAGCTTGGTGACAGGTTGGCCTAGGAAGGAGCATGCCTATGGTAGAATCTTCTAGAAGCACATCATGGGATAAAGTGGGAAGCTCAGGCCTGGAGGAGCATGCTCACATGGAGGACCACATTCAGACACTTGCATTGGATCGAGGGCACTTTGGAGGATGAGTTGGCGATCCCGAAAAAGCTATAAATACAAGTGCCTACAGAGTAAACAGAGAGACTTAGAGTGTGGGCGGAGCTCTACAAAAATACTGCAAGAACTCTGTTAATGGGTAATTGCATTTGGGAAAGGATGTATTGGGCATGGGGATTGTAATTTTCTTTTTGGTAGCTTAGTTACATTAGTCCAGTTGTAATGCATGATCATGATGCCTTCTTTGTGACACTCTGTAATGGCTCCATGGATGTAATGAGGTTACCTATTATATATACATGAATATCAATGATTCTGATGCATACTTCTCTCTCATGAGTTCTCTTTCCTTTTATGCTAAGTATGGATGCTTGTATGCTTCTTTCTGATATGATACACGTTATAGATTCTATTAAGTACTCTATTTGAAATGACTGCAAGGATCTAGAGGCCGTTAAGCTCTATGGTTCTTGTATGTCCTAAACCCATTTGAAAGTATTTTAAACACAAATCATAGATGATGTTTCCCACTAAACTCACATAAAAGAGAGACTCGGCACCCGCGCATGCCTCGGGTGAGCACCCAGCTTCCACTGGGTGATAGGCCGATGCACATGGGGTTCCTTTCTTTTGTGTTAAGGGTAAAAATGACTACAATACCCACATTATAATATAAGAAGACTTTCTTTTGAAGAACAAATCCTTTTGCTTAGACTTGTTCAATGAATGAATAATGGAATCTGAATTCTCCACAACATGAACATGGTCCATGACATTTTTCCCAAGCACAAAACTTCTTTGGAGAAGATACTTGAGAAAAACATTATTAGGAAATGGGCTCTTGCTATTTCTCGTGATGCAACTCTCATGATCTCTGTCATCATAGAATTTATCTCGGTTCCTCATTTCTTGGATTCTCCCAAAAATCACATCACTATTCACCAATTTCATCTCCTTCTCCCCTCTCCAGAGAATTCCACAGTTATTTCCCATAAACTATCTCAAAACACTCTTAGCCTTTTAACCCAATCTTGAAACAAGAAGCTTTGTGTCATTATTCTCAGCCATGAGATCACTCCAATATTTTTGTATTGATTTTCAATTCTAAACAAAAGACATCAATATTATAGGAAAACTTACATTGAGATCAAGTACTATTGTTTTTCAGCATTGACAATTACATTTTCATTTTATGTGCATGTCATGTTTGCAAAGGTAAAGTGAAATTATTAATATAACCAGAAAAATGTTCAAAATATCGCATCATTTATCAACTTGGCATTTCATTGAAGGAACTGTTACACTCATTGCAAAAATTCTATTTTCTTGGGATTAGCTTTATGTTTCATTTTTGTTTATGTAGTCACCAATGTTGTTACATTCATACTCATTTGGTAGATACTACCCATACAAATTCTACTATGAGAAAGAATGCATAGTTGGCTTGATGTGTTGCATTTATTTTCTTGGGATTAGCTTTATGTTTCATTTTTGTTTATGCGGTCACCAATGTTGTTACATTCAATACTCATTTGGTAGATACTGCCCATACAAATTCTACTATAAGAAAGAATGCATAGTTGGCTTCAATGTGTTGCATTTCAGTTACAAAAAGTAGCTATAATGACATTGGATGCACTTTAAATTTGTAAGAATTACCCTCATGAATGGAATTGCTTATTTATTATATTATATGCCAATAAATCAACTTTCCCCTACTATTTTACATGAAACCAATTATTATTATGTGTTGTTGCAAGAGTAGGACTGATTTTTGACATCAAACATAAAATGAAGAAGAAATATGTCATTATCAATATCAACATTTTGTATACCACAAGGTATTTGCAAATTGCAACATTATATTATTGACGTATAACTTCTTTTTCCATCAAGACCAATGTTTGATCGGGTAATCAACACATTAAAAATGTCAAATAAATGAAAACAATTAAACAAACAACAAAAAACCAATTTGACATGGTTTTTAATAGGGAAACATTGCATAATATCAAGGATCATTCATGCACATTTGTGATTTCCTCCCAAGGCCAATGTGATCCCACAGTTGTCCTGAATTAAATAATTAAAAAATGATCAATATCAGTGTTCTTAAACATGCCATCATCCTTGTAATGAATAAGCTTGTCCATGGCAATCATTCAAAATTTCAACCTTGATCCAATTTTCCTAGAGGCCAAAAGTGGCTCAAACACCCTTTTTACATGCATGTTATTTACCATGCCATAGGTGGACCTTACTTTTTGGGACCCAGTATCACATTTCACAGTCATTTTTACCAATCACACCAACACAACAACTACTACCTTAGTATGAACACATATTTTTATCAAATTCTTTGTGCCTTTAGATGAAACCCCAAGCATGTGGGACTTATAACAATAATTTATTTATCTGCAATCATGTATATGTCTTGATACATGTTCAAAGTATTTTGTAAGGGACCCTCTATAATAAACCTTTCAAAGTTATATAATTTCAAATAACTATACAACAAATAATCGAAACCATATTTCTTGAATCTTATACAACTCTTTTCAGAATAGAAAATTTGAAATCAAGCCCTTTACATTAAATAAGGATTCCAGCCATTTAATTTTATTGTGTATCCATTGGCTTAGTCCTATGATGTTTTTAATTCAAATTCATGGCCCTTGCAAAATTCATAATAAAGGACGACCTAAGCTTAAATACTATTTCAAACCCTGACTTAAATTTATGCAAAACCATAACCTACATTCTATATTAAAAGTTATGAGTCTTATATAGCTATAGAAATTTGATGATGCACACATAGAAAATGATAGAAAGGAAACATACTAAGAAGTGTACCTCCCTATTGTCTTTGTAATCACGAGTGAAAATAATTTTGTTGACCCAATACTATAAATCCCCAATTCACAATGTCCTTATGTCATCGTTCGGATAATGTGGATGTTGTTTATATTACATCATCCCCCACTTGTTGTTGATCCGTTGTAGGTCACAATAATATAACATGTAAATGCAAACCCTAAAACCCACAAAAATTAATGAAATTTAGGCATACAAGCTTTGCCATTATTATAGTCATGTTGTGTCGCCTCTACCAAATGATCTAAAATTTACGATGCCTCTTGGATGTGTTGATACCTCCACCCAAAAGGGTTTAGTTCCTATCTAATTGTTTCATTAAAGTCACATTCATTTGAAAAATAGACAACATCACCGTCTTTGTCCATATATTTTGAGTGTGAGTTGATAGAAAGATATGTTGGGTTTCTTGAGGTTGATTCACCTCGTTTGGCCTTCATACTTCATCTGTTAATTTTGCACATCAGAGTATCCATTGGAGTGGAAACCAATAAATTAAAAAAATCCAATAATTGATTATCTTGAATGAATCGTTTGAAGACCGAATAAATTGCAAAAGTGATATTTTAGGGTTACAAAAATCCTTACCTTTATGACTGCATCCATCTTGTTTCTCTTGAGACATAAATTCAAACAATCTTAAAGACTTGAAGTAAACTACAATATGAAAACTTGTTAACGACTGGTTTGCATATACATAAATACATAGAACAAACTCGCATTCTAGAAAGATGTAATTTTATATTTAATACACATCTTATAAATATTAATTACTCATAACTCTCTTTGTCACGTTGGTTGACCTAAAATTTAATTATGCTCACTTGAGGTCATCGAAACAAATTATCAACTATGACAAAACTTATGTAAATCCCCTCCAACGAATAACTTCTTCCAACAATCCACCTGCATGGAACCCAACATGTGTCAAGGTCCCCACACATAAAATATAAGTCCAACAGGTGTAGCACGCTTGAGAGAGACATAAGGGTGTCTAGAACCCCCATTTTTGCAAATGCAACGGAAATGATATTTTAACATTATATTTCATTAAATATTAGGTTTGTATTGATAAATTCTACCATTTATTAGGACATGTATAGATAAGAAATGCTGATAGAGAGATCCTTACATGCAAACAAAGTTGCAAAAATCACGTACCAAAACTCTATGGGTGTTCTCGAGCATGCTAAAAGAACATTTTTAGTCCTCATGTGTGAGGACTTTCAAACTCTAATGGTCGGCTTCATGTCAAAGCACAACTTACCCATCTACATCTCTCTTGTCATCAAATTCATTGCATTTGATAGATGGTTAGGTTTCGTCCTAATTCCATTAGTCTACAGTGTATGTCCACTTTGTGTCCTCCCATGCTGCGACCAACAATATATCCAAATTGTTGGTTGTTGAGTGTCACATTTTTCACTTTATAGATGAGTCAAATCTTTCCTTCCGGATTTGTTATCGAGAATATACTTGTCACCATGTTCTAGAAAAAAGCGAGAAAAGATCACATATGTGTGAAAATTCCATTCTTACGACATGGAATTAAACTTGCTCGCAAATCACATCAGGATGCCCAATTATATAGTGGTGGAGCAACAATACATGGACAATAAGTTGTTTCCTACCAACTATGACATTCCTCTCACGATGTGTCATATGGACAGAAATATGTGAAATAGGTTCAAGAGGCTCTAAGATCAAGCCTTAAACCAAACCTTGTTTCTCATTACATATGGGGAGCACGAGGCCTTTTCCTTCCATGTTCCCAATTCTGTGAAGAATCCATAAACTATCCCATTTATGGTACTATCCTTCAAACAATCACCACAAATAGTTTCTCATCTCTAATGTTAGCACACATTACACCACTACCCCTTCCATACTAATTTTAGCTTCTATTCCACTCTCTCTTCCTTCATATATATGACATATCAAATACCTTAACCAACACAACTACGCTTCTTATTTTCCTTCCCTTTTCCATGTATCTTTCTTCCACCGCATTCCTTTGAATTCACATCACATCGCTCGCGTGTAATTTCTAGTTTAATAAAAAAATAGATTGATCAATTATTTTGATCTTGATTTCTTATATTATTATTGTATTTAACGTTAATTAATAGTATTGATATTTATAGGTTTGACCAAAAAAATTATATTTATTTTCCATATTTTTAACATTATTTAACTAATAAAAGAATTAAAAACCATTAATTCCTATTAACAATATATTTATACTCTATTTACCTTTAATTTTTTAAAAACATATGAAAACTTGTTTAAATTGTGAGATGGCATATTACTATCATTTACTATTCCCAAATATAAATTTCCAAAACTCGTATAAAGAAATTTTTACCTTATTCCTAATCCAAGATATTATTAATATTAACTTAAAATAGTAACATAACAACTATTAATTTGTTTGTTTTAATGTATATATTTACATATTCTTGCATCATATTCTACTATCTAAAAATGAAAATCTATCTCGTGTTATATTTGAAATTATATTTTTGATCTCTTAAGGGCATGCACAATTAAAATTCACAAAAGTATATTATTATCAAAAATAAATATGTTAAAATAATGTTCACTTTAATTTTTCTTTTCAAAAGACATAAACTTAGAACTTCCACTCCTTATTATCATTAGTAATTTATTGAATTTAATTGAAATTATAAATTTAATATGATTCTAAATGAGTAAAATGTTACTTGAAAAATATTTAGGTATAATATATATTAAATTGAAAAAAATTGGTTGTGATCTACTAGTGAGGATGTTGTCTTGTTAAACATCTACCGAGTTACAAATCCTTATAGATACTTGACATGGAGAGTCAAACGGATAGGGCCAAGGTAATTTATTAAGTGACTTTAACAAATTGGATGCCCCTAGCCATCACTTATTAGACAAAGGAAGCCTTCGATACACACACACACACACACACACACACACACACACACACACACACACACACACACACACACACACACACACACACACACACACAAAACTTAGCAAATGTAATTAGTTATATATTAACTTCATTCATCATAGGAAAAATTGTTGATATCTATATAAATCGTTGGTTTTCTATTAAAAAATTTTGGGAAAGAGATATTGAAGTTGAAGTTAAAATTTAAATTATTAAAGAGAATAAACTAATCAACGTTGATGATATAAAATTTGAAGGAAAAATGTAAAATAAAAACTTAAAAATTAATGAGAGGGGAGTGGAGTATTATCAAAATTGTATTAATATATATCAAAAATAAATATTAAATTATCGCGATTTTATGTGTGGGTGTTGTAAGTCATATCAATATGATCTCTATGAAGAGCCATTTCTCTAAATGCATAGACCCAAACACTTCAAAGTATTTTTAGTAAGAATGATAAATGTAATATATTTTTTGGGCTTTTCACCCTCTAATATTTTTCCCCATTGGATTTTTTTTAGAGTATGTAATACCTTATTATCTACTTTTATCTCACAATTCTTACCAATGTAAGATTAAAAAAATTACAACTCAATCACAAATACATGATTGAGTTATAATTGGGTTAATTCCAAATTGGTAAGAATTATGAGGCAAGGTGACTAAAAGATAAAATTTCACGTTGTACGAGATTTTCTAATGAGAAAAGAGGATAGAGGGTAATAAGTTTGAAGCCTTCAATTACTTAGTGCAAGTGGATTAATCTTGTATTTCTAAGAATTGTGAGAGAAGGGTGACATATAAAATGTTACATGTTTTTAAAGTTTTTCCAATTTGAAAAGAGGCTAGAAGGGGAGAAGACCAAAGTTGTGAGGTGCCATAAATACATAAAGCATTCACTTAACAAAATAGTAGTATGTGCTTAACAAAGTAGTTAAATTATTTATTGATTAACCCAAAAACATGTAAAAAACTATAAAATTTCTTATACCAACAAAGATGAAGATGTATGTCATTTTGATTTTAGCATGCCATCTCCTTAATAATGTGAGAAGTAACTTTTCCCATTTTGATTATAGCTTACAAGAATCTTTATAACTTATTTACCTTCATTTATATCATGTTTAAATATAGAAATCATATCATAAATTAGTACAAATATCTTAAATAAATATATTTGGAAAATGTTGGGAGAGATCAATTTCAAGGAATGTATCTTGGATTTTTGAACACATCACATCGATTAATATATTTATTATCTTGTTTGTAATTTTCTCTTTGAGTAGCGATAAATGGTATCAATTGAGTTGTACCACTATGTTATGATTTAAAAAATCCAAAAAATAAACGATATCCATAGCTTGTGGTATGGCCAAAATATTTTGATTATTCAGTTACATTTTCTAAGAAAAAAGTAAAAACTTTTAAGTGTGGTCAAATGGGCCATCAAATTTAGGTTTGAAATTTCCATGTGATAATCAAATGAATGTCAAATTTAAGGTTAGAAATTAATTTTCAACAACTCATGGACATTACAACTATCATTGTAGGACACATATCAAAAAAATAGTAAAGCATCTTCTTTCTTTATCATCTATATGTATAAGAATGAATATTATCTTATACCGCTTCTCTTGTCATATAAAGCACTTTAGACACACTCAAAGGGGTATCCAAACAAGAGAGTTAAGGATTACCATACCAAGGAAAGAAATTACATGGAATTGTCACTCTTGAAGAGTTAAAAGTATTTAGAAGACAAGCATCATGAAAATTACTAACAATAACAATTGTAATGATACACACCACAATGAAGCCAACAAAAAATTAGATTATACGGTTGAATGATACATTTGAACAATTTTCTATGTATATAAGTATAAACTTACCCTTGAGTAAGCATCATTAACATATAAAATACAATTAAATATGCCTAATTAATTGTTCATTCAAGCATGTACAAAGATAGAAGGACTTAAAAAATTTACAATGTTGTCATTATAATATGAACTACCCGCACACATGCATGAATATCCAAGACTTGTCATTACTTGCCAATCAAGTTTAAAAAGGCATTTTCAAAACCATATAATTATCCTTGTCATTATTTGAGCTAGTGCCACCATACCATATCATGGTCTGAATATGATATCAAAATGTGAATAGTTGACCTTTTGCACTATTGTCATGTAAAATGACTAGCCTAAAAATTCAAACTTTGAAGTATGACGACTAAAGCCATAATGTAAAATTTTCCTTCCAATCAACCCAAACCCCCTCCTAGCCAACCTACCTCCTGTGACATCATCATCCTAGCCTTGAATATAGTCCTATTGAGTTTGGTAGACCTGTCTTAGTGTGTAATATAATGTGATAAAGTTCATGAGCTTATTCGGTGAAGTTAAAGAAAATACAAGTTCTCCTAGAAGCCTAGAAAGGCCAATTTTGACCATTTCAAAGCCTATGTACACTCCTTGAGAAAGTTTAGAAAAATATTAAGAATCCAAAGGTTGGATCAGGGAGCCTTGAAAGTTTTGGAATCAATTTAGGAATATTTAGGAAAGGTTAGATCATTTAGGGACAATCTTCTCAAAAGTAGTCTTTCAGGTGCGGGGAACAAATACTCTAATGGTGAACCTCAAATTATCTAGATGATTCCAGGAGCTATATAAGGCTTTATAATGCAATAAAATAGGAATGTAAAATTTATGATAATTCTCTACAATTTGGTAACATCAATTTTAATCTGAGGTGTGAAGGTTTCATGAAACATTTCAAAATAGTGCAACTACCCCTCTTGATTTCAAACACAAATGGGAAAAAAATTCATTTTCAGGAATAAAAAAGTATTTAAACCTGCTCCATTGATCTTATAATGTGTTTTGGAGTCAAAATAATATAGTATTTGACCCTAAAACATCATCCTAAAAACTTGGGGTGAAAGAAGTAATTTTTGTCGTTTTAGATAGTTAGTGTAAAATCTAGCTTTCCATTTATGGCTTAGGCATACTTTAAACATATTTTTGTCCCATTTTTCCCATTGGGGACATGGGGGACATGAGGGACACAAAATTTTTTCCATCATCCTCCTCCCTAATGCACACTTTGGAGCACTTAGTGTCCCAATTGTCCCCATGGGACAAGGGGGACATGAGGGACACCAAAGTGTGATCTCACTCCCTCACCTTGTGTAATTTTTTGTCCTTGATTTCTCCCATGTACCCAAGGGTGAGAAGGATACAAGAAATCATTCCTCATTCATGTTTTAAGCTCTTGGACCTCCATATGACCCTGTCTGACTCCACATGTGCATTTTCCCAACCCCTAAGTGTTTTTCTCAACTCCTCATCTCATCCTCACCTCCTCACATGATGCCAAATTTCATCATATTGTTCAAAGAAACAATTTTTGTCGCCCTTTTCCCCATTTCATCAAATTTCAACTCCCACTCACTCCATTATTACCTAGATTTAAACCAAAGTTAGCAAGGTAATACAAAAGTGCAATAAACACTATTGTGGCTTATTCCTTCGCATAGTTGGTCATTTGAGTGAAATTTATGTTTTTACACCTTCCAAAATCCATTAATAGTTTCCATTCCACAAAATCAAAAGGAAACAATATCTCCTTCATTTTCTGAAGATCCGGTGAGTGAAATCTCCTTAACATTGGAGCAAATGAACATAAAAAATTCTAATTTCATGCAAGCCAATTTTACACAATGAAATGGATGATTTTAAAGGATATTGAGGATTGTGTTTTATCTAAAAATTATTTCTTCCTTCAATATTTTTTTACTTTCCCAAAGATCCCTCTAGAAAAAACATTTGAAATTTGGAGAGAAGGATCCTAAAAATATATAGTTTTATCGAGACTATTTTTACATGATGGGGTGGGTGATTTTTTCAGATATGGAGGACTGATTTTTATCGGTATTATTACCCTTTCTATGAAAATATCATTTTCCCACTCATCCAGATGAAGGAATCATCTAAGAATTGGAACAACTAATCTTGGAATAAAACCTAAAATTTCAAGACCGTTTTTCGTTACAATCGACACTGCAAAGACACTTACAAAAATAACATGTATTCATGATGGAGCATGTATAACAATAGAAATTTTTCAAAAAAGGAAAATCCTCATAATTCTCAACATTCTAAATAATCAAGAAGCATTAGGAAGTGAAAACAATGAAAATTTGCTAAAAATAGCATCTGATAAGACATGCTAAAATAGTAAGTCTGAATCGAGCCCAAAAATATGTGGCATGTAGAATTTTAGTTTCACCCCAAATTTATACGCATTGGAAATTCATCCAAACTGGTCTAAATGATCACCCAAAGCATGTGCAACTATCAGGTCCCTCATTTGAGATGTTTGATAAGAAGTTAGCATGTATGTTTATAACGGTAATTAAACACCATGAAGCCATTCGGATACACATATAGTGTTACACGATTACATTTAACTCACTTTGGAAATACATATAATAAGAAAATAGATAAAAAAATTTAGAAAATAACCAAGATCAATTATCCTAACTCCGCACCATTAGATCACCATATTCATATTTTTTTGTTCGTGTCAATGATCTGAATCCATCCATAATTATCCATCATAAATAGAATTCATTACATCATAAAGAAAATGGATACAAAACTGTCACTATAGTGTTACAGAACCGGGCGTGTAAGCATAAAAAAAAAAAAAAGAATAATAATAACATAACCTCACTAGAACCTAAGAGTGCTCTCTCTAAGAAAAGCAACAATGACATACAACAGGTATATATAGGGGTGGGGACTTTCCCTTCACCATCAAGAAACTAAGCCCATGCACTCTCCTAAAAATAGGCATGCTCTCAAAATAGACAACATGCACTACATTCCAAAAATAGCTGTATACATAAAGCATGCATGCTTTTACAATAGTTTTTAATAATAGATCAACCTACAAATAATTCTTGATTTTGATCCTATTATTATCCTAACCCATGCATGTGCTTACTTGATCTGCATTCCAAGTCTATTTTTAGCATGTGCTTAGTAAAATGGATAAGTCCTTATATTTTTCTATTCGGGAGTGAAGCTTCACACATTATCCCAACCTTCATGCACATGCCCCTTTGTGCTCCTTTCACACATGGCCCCAAACCTCTGCGTTTGTCCCATACTTAGCCACTTTTCCTACTCAACATTACCCCACACTAAATACATTGCCCATCCTCGACAATGGGTTTTTGACTTATCCCTCCAAAGAATGAATGAATAAATAATGTCAACAATGCGAGATGAATGAATATACACTAATTGAATGAAAGAATACTCAAGAACGATCTTACTCTGCTATTCTATGGGATGGATGCAATGAACACGGAAAACTCATTATTTAGGGTGCCTTCTAGCTCTTATCACTCTGTCAATTTCTTGATATTTGCACCTTACTGAGGATCCATGTTCTCTCCCTTCTCCTTGAGCTCTCTAACAATCCCTATGAGGCCTAAGATAATTACCTTAAATGGATCCATTCTCAGTGTAACCCGGTGACCCAAGTTCCTTGAGCCTTGTATCAATTTTCTCCCTAGTTGTTTGAGCGTGTTGTGCTTCTTTGCAATTTTGGCCATCTTCTCCTCTCACCTTATTTTTTCATCCTTTTTTTCCTTTTTTTAATCAAGCAAGAACCTCATTCTCTTCATTGATGGTATATGCCTTAAGGATAGGATTAGGGTCTTGATAGTTTTCAACGCCCAACCTTCCTTCTTGATTCGAGTTCATCCTTCAAGGTAGTAACTATAGCCCCATATTCAAAAAAATTCGTGTAACCTGTTTACTTGCCCCTATTCTTATTTTAGATTGTAGTCATCTCTTCTATTTAATGCCTCTACGGTATTTTTATTCCTCAAGTAGTATCCCTACTAGGTCTTCTAAGTAATGCATCCAATGATAATCTCTGGAGAGATTTGGGAGATGGATATTGGTCTGATTTTCTCCACATCAAGTCTTAGCACACTTGATAATAAATTTTCAATCTATTTGGCCTTTGTGAATGAATATTTGACACATTTTGGACTCGAGGATGCCACCTTGTCTCACCCACGCCTTAATTATTCCACCTCTTTTTCTTTATTCTTCTTTTTCTCAATCATGACCTTAAGAGTGGCCCCCTTATCCAAATTTCTTCGAGCCACTTCTATTGTCATTTTATTTAATGCATTACTAACATGTTCATCGATAGCTCGGTAGATCATGTAGTCACATGGGATGTATACAAAACCTTCTTCATTATATGCCTTACTCATGCTTTATCACATATGTCAAATTTATGTTCATCCATGTGGGTCTTCATGCTCCATGAAAGCATCTTTACGTACGCATAGTTGCACCCTCATGATCAATCATCTCCCATCCATATACATTTTCTGGGGGACGTGTGCTCTAAAATCAGGTGCATATTATCTTTGTAGGATAATTAATATAGCCTACCTCTAGTGTGCATGGAACATCCTCTCTCCTTATTCCACTAATATGTATTCTTGTGGGTATCTCGTTTTCCTTTTTGAGAGCATATATCCCCCTTTTCCAAAACCTCTCTCTCATGTTCCCTAGATGGTTCATCCTCATTCCTCTCTTTTTCTTCATCCTCTCCGGTGGGACTCTCTTTTTGAAGGATGAATCACTCGGTACTAATCCATTATGTGGTGCATCCTCATCACTTGGTCCTTCATTATCCTTCACATCATGAATGATTGGAGTTTTTATGTTGCGCGCAACCTCTTTTGATAGCATTTATTTATCATTATCATCCTTTTTTTTCACTAGCTTGCACCTCCTCTTATTTTTATTTTCTAGGCTTGGTTTGGGTGGTGTTATCCTTGGTGACCTCCTCGCCATCTTAGAAGTCCTTATGCCATTGTCTTGTCCCTTATGCATTCTTCTCAATCTCCTTCTACTAATCTCATCTAGAGTGGCACTATCTTCTTCCTCTACCTCCTTCTACTCTCCCCGTTATTTTTTTCTTCTTCTTTCCTCATAGAGTTACCTCGCATGTCCTCTTAGTTATGAAAGTCTATTTCCCTTTTGGGGGCCAACTGAAATTTTCATATCTTTGCTTGAACCTCATTCAGCCATTCATCGATTAGGGTACCAACATTCTTCCCATCTTAGAACTCCACCAAGTGCCTTAGATAAATGTATACTCACCTAAATTCTATCTTCCCTACTACTTAGGGTCTCGGGAGTAATATTACTATCATCCTTAGACTCAATTGTTTCTTCATTAATTTTTTTTAATGCGGGGTAGACATATGTTTTCCACATTATATGATATTTTTTAGTCTACGTTGTCTGCACAAACTCAAACCTTAATTTTTAAGCACCATACAACATATTCCACGAGTCTTTGAAATACCTTGTTGTAAACATGAGATGACAACTTACACCATGGGATTTTATCCCGTTATTCATATAAAATATTCCTAAAAAAGAATTTTTGATAAGCCTAAAACTTTTCTTGGCTAAATAGGATCAAGGTAAACTCTCTCGACATGTGCCACTCTTCCTCGAATGCTTCGTGCATTCTTCTGTACCACTTATCTACCTGTTTCTTGTATGATTCGGTGATATATTTTCATCACATGTAAACTCGGTGAACCTTAGAGTAGGTGATTTATTTTCCAAAGGATATATCCACATATTATCCTTGGGCATGTATTATACTCAATCTCAAAAAAAATACTAAAAGTAACAAAATAGCACCCCAAGTAATCTTCTCACCTTTCTTTGTCTACACACACACCTCTTTAATGATACCTCTAGCTATGAAATGCACAATATTGTAATATGTCTTATTTTCCATCTTATGTGCAATATGTAACCATCGCATATTTGGCTCCATCTCTCGGCTCCATCTCTATCTATGTGCCTAATTTGTAACTTACATGTACACTCTTAGATTATGCTAAAATGTGAAATAATAGCTTAATATAAATGTAAGTTTGTAGTAAATAATTGAACAATACTAAGTAATCTTCTCACCTTTCTTTGAAATAATACCCAAATAAACCAAATAAAGAAATTATGAAACCCTAATGTGCAAAGAGGGTTAGAATATTGTTTACGATTGGAATATGTTTCGGGATTATGTCGTACGTTGATATGCTAAAATGTGAAGAACAAATGAACATGAGTGGAAGACTATCACACAAGAGCTAGAAAAATGCAGATCTGGAAGATTTGGCTAGACAGGGGGCAGTGCCTCGAGAAGGGATGGGGGCATATGGGGTGCTCTAAGCCTAATTCTGGGCACCCATGTCTGTGTAGGAGGTCCAGAAGCCAATTTCATAGGGTAGCTAGATGATGTGAAACCCTCACTATTTTTCGCTCTTTGTGTCACTAAACTTTTCGAGATGTTATTGTGGATCTAGAATAAATGAATCACCTATAAAACCCCAAACAAAGCATCAAACCCTAGAAAAATAAATATGTAAATGAAGGGGTCAGATTTTCCTCAGCCACCATAATGGTGGACTTATAATTGAGTGTTGTACTACATATCATACCCAATGTAGTTTTGTGTGTGTGTGCGGAATTATGCCCTAGATTTCTCTTGTGTATGTCACGCTTGAAGTGGCGAGCAAGTAGCTAGATGTAGAATGTAAATAATGAGTGTAGGGAATATAATAGACTCCCATAGTGTGAAGTGTGATGCGAAAGAACTAACCTTTTTACCTTGTGATGGAGCTAGATGGATGTAAATGGAGTTATAAATGCCTTAATAGATGTAACCTTAGGTGGTGATAATTAGTGATTGGTGATTGACCCCTTATTATGATCACATAAATTTATATTTATATGACTCCTTCACTTGAATTTCCTAATTAACCCGAAAAGGCCAAGTACCAAAAAGGTGAGATGCTCAAATGGCTAGAAAGGACCCATAAAGTGTGAGTATAGTAAAAAGAGGACTAGGGCGCCTAGAGAGGACAATGGCACCTAAAATTGGAGTCTTAGCTAGGTGCTCTAATTTGGAAAGGGTAAAATTAAAGTGTGAAAAGATAGAATGGGCCACTAAAGGTGTAAGACCAAAAGTAAAAACAAAAAGTAAAATAAGGTGGCCAAAAACATGGGTTAATTAGAAATTTTCTTACTTAGGAACCATATGAATATTAGTATGTGATCAAGACTAGATAATTACCCAAAGTGCATGATTTTGTGTTTACATTTGCCCCAAATTTATTTTAGTGAGTAGAATTCTTCGTAACATAAAGCGAGATAGATATGTATACATGATATCCATGTAGATTGATGTATAAAGCATACCGAGGGAATAAAAAAGCGTGGGTGATAAAAGAGATGGATCTTGGAGACTAAAGATGCCAAAAATGTAAAAGGTGATGAAAATGAACATAGGGTGGAAATGCGTGTGTAAATGTCAATGGGTGTGATGTACTGTTGTTGTTGTTGATGTGTTTGATGTTGAGTGATGTTGAATTCTTTCTTCCCATATGGATGGACCTATAAAAGAGAAGATGACCAAGTAGTCAAATACACATGTATATGTATGAAAATCATGTAAGAAAGTATACAAAAGAAAATGTTGAAAATGTGAAAAAGGAACATGTGCACCTAATTTGTGAAGAGGAAAGAGTGTAGAAAATATCTTGTAGATGATGTCGATGTGCGTAATTTTTCAGGTAGATCTTACACCAATGTAATGGAAGAAGTATAGGGAGAAATTATCTGGTGTCATCCTCCAACCTTTAACAACTTATTGCTTATAAAACACCACTTCAAATGGTATGCATGTACTAAGGACTCTCTTCCCTATAAAAGTCATTGTGTAGAGTTCTGTAGATTGTACTGAACCCAATCGTTGTGTGATATGCCCCTTGGTCTCAAGTAATCTAGGTAAGGCCTCTATGTCATGGACCCAAGTCTGATTTTGAGCCCCGAAATATGAAAATTGTATTGTACCAGGTACTATGTTGTATTGTGTATACTATGTATGGGGTGACTATTTCACCCAAATGATGCCCCCTCTTTGGGGGCACATGCGACATTGTTGAAGGAGGATGTGGCTTAAAAGAGGACCAACCACTTTGCCGTGCCTTACAAGGGGGAGGAATGTGCTTGGTAGAAACCAAGGCACATGCAAACAAGTGGCTAGGAGACAAGTGTTAGTATAAACAAAGACAAACATGCATGTATAAGACGAAATGTAAGATAAACAAACAATGTGTAAACTAGAACACACAAGAAGAAAAAATAGAATGCAAAAAGTGGGTTGAAAACATGGGACACCACTCACGGTGTCGCAAGAAAATTAAGGCCGATGAAGCAAAAATCATACAAGTGTGCACACAAGAAAAAGGGAAAATCCTGAAAATAATGGCATACAATGACAAGGAAGTACAAACAAAGTAATAGACAAACATGGTGGTAAATAGACAAATAAAAAACAAATTATACACATGAAGCACCCATTAGCATGTTAGAAAGATAAAATGTATGTCAAAGCATGTATAATTTGATAAAGTAGTGTGTTATGAAACAAAATTAAACAATAACACATGTAGTGTATGAAAGTGGATACCTCCAGGAGCCACTGTGGGACTAGTACTAGGTAATGCGCTAATCATCCATGCTACATGTAATGAATCTGTAGAATATGCGATCAAAAATAGAAATAAATTGAATGTGCATGTGTGTATGATAAATATAATCACATACAGGATATCTATCTAGCATGTATAATAAGATGAACATGTACAAGAAAGTGCAAGTGAGAATAAATGCAACCAAGATATGCAATTTGTTATGGATGGATGAAATGGAATGCGAGAGGTAATGATAGAAGCCATGTTTCCCCTAATTTAATGGAATTTTATGTAGTGAGGTTCATTTGTATATGCCCCTCGGTAGTTAAGAATGAACTATAAAAAAGATTACGTCATCAAGAAATGGTCGAATTATGTGTTATGTGTATCATAATGTGGTGAATATGTAGTAATGATATGTGACATAGTGATGAGGTGTGAGAATGTGTGATGATGTAGCCTATAGTGTATATCACTATAAGATTGAAGAATAAATGAGGATTCAATATAAAGCATATATCACTAGGAAATGCTAGATGAAGTGATGATGTATCCTATAGCGTATATCACTACAAGATGATAGAAGAAGTGATGACTTAGCCTAAATCGTATATCACTAGGGGATGCTAGATGAAGTGATGATGTAGCCTATGACGTATATCACTAAATTATGTTAGAGGAAATGATGATGTAACCTATGACGCATATCACTAACCTAGGAATGTCACATGATAAAAACATTGGATGGTTACATGTGTGATTGTGACGAGGTCCATTTGTGATGCATACCCTCAACAATCTAGTATGGAATGTGAGACTAGAGTGCGTCATTGGGTAATGAGTGTAATGTGTATGAGGTAAGATGATGCGTATGCATGAAATTGTAATATGTGTGAAGATGTGTAATGTGTAGGGTCTATTATGCAATGTGTGAGGTTCATGTGTATAGGATGCCCTCAACATTCAAGTGTGAACCAAGAAAATATTGTGTCATTGGGAAATGGTCAATGTTAGTGCATGTGTTGTCGATTAGGAGGGGAAATATGTAGGTTTCCCCCCAAGTGTGTAATGGTGAGTGACCTATCGATAAAATTAAATGATACAAGTCCTCTACTTGATGATTGTGGTGATGAAAGTGCATGATCATGCTCTAAGAGTGGTGGTATAGTAGATAAACGATGTGCATGTGAGTGTAGTCTATATGCATGTGATAGATGAGTATATGATGGGAACATTGGAACAAAAAATGTGTAGGTGATGGAGATATATGTGAAGCGAGAATGTGGCGATGATGACCACTTATGTGGAATAAATCAAGGTGGTGATTTATGCTGAGATACGATAATTGTCCCTAGGAATGGGCCTATAATGATTTGTTGGACTAACAGAGTGATGAGGCCGCATAAGGTGGGTGTGATTTGGTGAGCTAGGAGCATATTTTTCTTTATGTGCAGATGGGTTGTGGCATACTAGATGAATCGATGATACATTAGCCATTGCAAGAGGAGTGTGTGACCATGGAGTAAAGGAGGTCCACCATCGATAAAAATGACTTGATTATTATGAATGAATTTTAGATGTAAATTATTAATGGAGATAAAATACTTATATCTACAAATTCAATTAAGGCCTATGAGCATGTCATAACCATCAACCGCTTTTCTAAAAGGAAAGGTACAAGCATAGTGAGAGGTCCAACCGTTACATGGAGTTTGAAAAATCCATATGAATTTTTCATTGGATATGATATTTGTGAGAGTGGATAGCCAATAGCGATGAGGAGTGGAATAGAACATGTAATGATGGGCCAAGATGGATCAACCTTGGTGTTATTGATAGAGACAGATCCAAAAGAGGCACTAATGTGTAAGTGATTAGCATAAAATTCTTCATGATAATCATGATTAGAGAAAGAAATGATCAGTTGAGAAGTGTTATTATGCATGCTAGAAATTGAGAGCCCCCAATGTAGGAGGAGGCACTATGTGGGACATATGATTAGTGAAGAGTCAATGCGGGTTTCTTTTCATGTTTGGGAAGTGGATTATTAAAGATCTTGAGCTTATGATTTTTTGTTAAAAAGTGTAGAAGTTGTAGGCTTTTGAAGTTTGATTTTATTATCGTCAATGAGGTCTGAATAAGAATGTGAAGCTTAAGACAATTATCATTGAATTTCCCTACACATTGATGATAGCATGAACATAATTTTTCATTGTAATTACGACCTTTTAGACAAAATTGAACTAATTGGAGTTGATGAGGGTGTGCGATGAGATTACTATTTATAAGTTGCGGGATCAAAATATGTGAAGGGACCATTAACTTTGTGTATCTATGCTTAGGAAGTTACAATTGAAGTTCTTTGGTAGTAGATACTACGTTGACAAAGTGATTTTGGCATCGGTTGGTTTAGTTTGTGATGGTTTGAATGGTGTCTTAATCTTAAAACGTGTAGAGGATGATGTTTTCTCTTGATATTTAATCTTTCCTATAGATAAGAGCTTGGTTTCATGAAGCTTAAGACTATGAAATAGTTGATCGAATGAAGGAGATGTTTCAAAGAGAACACTCTCCTAGAGAGGTGGAAAGAGACTGTGAATAAATAAGTCTTAAAGTTCAGAATCCGCAAGCACATTTGAAATCTTAGCTAAGGTGTTCTTGTATCATAAAACATTATAGACTAAGTGTTCATTAGATACTTTTTAAAGTTGTGCGAGTTGAGCATACAATATCTTAGATCTGATGTTAATAGATAATTGAGAAAAAAAACCATCAACTAGATGTGTGAAAGATGTTATCGAGTGGGTAGGTAGGTCGAGAACCAAAACATCACATAATCATGGAGACTATGGGGGAATATTTTAGCCATGAGGATATAATCATCCACAAAATATAGACAAGCTACATGGAAGGCTCTTAGATGCTCTTGTGGGTCACCATGCCCATTAAATATGAGAAGCTTTGGGGTGAAAAAATTAGGAGGAAGAAATTAAGAGGAGATAGTGGTGTGACTGGAGTGTGTTATAATAAGGTGGAATCAAAAGATGGATACACACAGAAGTAGCCTGTTGTAACTGACGAATTTGTGCTTGGATATCTTGATAGAGGGAGGCTAAATCTTGGATGCTAGTGAAAGAAAATTTCCACATGTGTGAGAAACAAGATGTGGAGTGAAGTGGTTAGTTGGGGTAGAATAGAAATGAGGATGGTAGAAATTGGTAGTAGATTAGAAGCATGTTGTTGAGGAGGAATGAAAGTGGCAATGGCGTGAGAAACAACAAGCTCTACCCAGCATTAGTGGCCTCCTCACGAGAAACATGTAAGAGAAAGTCTAGATCTTGGGGATGCTCAACGATATGATCATTAAGTGATTTAATATGGTCTTCAATAAATTCCTCATAAGATTGATCCATAGTGATGAGAGTATAAGAGTGTTAAATGGAAGGGGGATTTGAAGATTGGGTTCACCAAAATGATTATGCTAAAATATGAAATAATAGCCTAATCTAAATACAAGTTTGTGGTAAATCAATGTCTAATAAAATACTAAAATAATACCAAAGCAAACAAAGTAATGAAAATATGAAACTTTAATGTGTAAATAGGGTTGAAAGAGTCTTAGAAGATTTGAAGATGTTTCGATATTGTATCGTAGTGAAGACTAGGTTGAACAAGAATGAAATATCGTTACATGGAGCTAGAAAAAATGTAGATTTGGCTAGACTAGGATGCCTAGAGAATGGATGGGGAAACCCAAGGAACTTTGAGCTTGATTATGGGCACCTTGATCTATGCAGGAGGTCTAGAAGCCAACTTCACGGTGTCATCGAGATGATGTGAAACCCTCTTTGTTTATCGCTCTTGTGTCGTTGAACTTTGTCGGATGTCGTTGTGGATCTAGAATGAATGAATCACCCGTAAAATCCCAAACAAAGCATCAAACCCTAAAAAGGAAAAATGTAATTGAGGGGTCAAACTATCCTCACCCACCACAATGGTGATGTTATCCATTTTTTCCCCTTGGGAAAAAATGGACAACAAGGAAGAATTAGACCTAGGCATTCGACCGAAGCTTCAAGGAAGGATCCATAGTGTTTAAGGTGAAGATCATGTTTTGGGAAGAATTGAAATTATTTGAGAAATTTTTCCTCTTCTGGGTTTTGAAAGGGCTCAAAGTTTACTTGAGGTAAAAAAAGGGCTCTGACAAGCCCACACTTAGAAAAATGAGCAAAAATAGGGAGAATGGATAGTGAGCCGAGAGATTCATGTTACTCGGTCCCAGGGCCTTCTAGTTCAAGAAAAATTGAAAAAATTAACTAAAAATTCAAAGGCTAGGATCAAAAGTGCAAAAATGGCCCAAGTGGCAATCAAGCTGAAAAATAGCTCGCTGAGTTGCTTAACGAGTAGCTCGAAAAGCTATGCGGGTGCACGAGGATGGCAGGGTGGTAGAAAATCTTGTTTAGCTCATTGGAGTTGGCTCATAGTAGTTCGTTGGGTGGAAAATTGAGATAATCACTTGGGGTTGTCAGGGACACTATTGGTGAGAGCTTGGTGAGCTATCCTAGCTCACTAAGTTGTGAGTTAAACCAGGAGCAAGTCGGTCGGAGTTAGTACAAGCGGGGGTGAGCTCCCAAACTCGAAGATGCAAGGGAAATGAGAGGATGACTCAGTCGATTAGCATTGTAATGTAAGGCGAGAGTTTTGAGATAGCTTGGTGTAATGGATGGAATCTCGGCAAGGAGCCGACTTAGAAGTGGTGTATAGGGGCTCAGAAAATCCATCTCATAGGTCACACAAGGATGGAGTGAAGAGGGATCATCGATAATAATGGTATAGCTTAGATACCAAATGATAGAATAGAATAAGATTGCAATGACCAAAGAGGGATGGAAGCCTCACAAATATTATTGATCATGAAATCATATTACATAACAATGCAAGAGCTATAATATTTATAGATATTAGACAGCCTCATATGGATAGACATGACACCCTATCAGGCACCAACTACGAGATGATAAGACCCATCTCACATGCACATGTAATTACTACTAATACTAATATTGAATGTTATCCAACATAACAATATTGAATGCAAGTCACTAGACTAGAGTGCACATGTTGCACATTATTAAATAAAAGACAATGCAATAAAATGCAATAAATATGCCTATGCTAAATTATGCTAACATTCCCCCCCTTAATTTTGCATAGTTTCCAATGAAGTGGAGAGGAACTCTCTGAACAGTGTGAATTTGTCACGTGCAAGTGACTTAGTGAAAACATCTACCTTCTATTCAGCTGTAGGACAGAACTGGAGTTGTATGTTGTGCTTCAAGACATGCTCGCGTATGAAATGAACTTGTACTTCAATATGCTTGGTTCTCTCATGAAATATTGGATTGCGAACAAGCTTTAGAACTCCATTATCAACATATACTGGAGTAGATTTCTGTTGTGGTAGACTAATTCCTTCCAGTATTCGGTGTAGCCATATTGCTTCACAAATAGCTTCACCTGCAGCTCGATACTGCGCTTACAGCCAGAAGAGCGAGAAACAAAGTTCTATTTCTTGCTTCCCCATGATATCGGTCCAGATCCCATAAAGAAGACAAAGCCTGATGTTGACTTCCTATCATCCATGTTTCCTGCATGATCTGAATTTGAATATCCAATCAAGAAGAAATTGTTGTTCTTCTTATAGTCTAGACCAAGGTCAACTGTACTTTAGATATCTCAAGTATTCTCTTTGGTTCTTTCCAATGACATATTTTCTGTTCTTAATGAAGCATGATAAATAGATGACCGCAAAGCTGATATCTGGTCTAGTATATGTCAGGTAAATGAGACTCCCAATCAATTGCCGATAGAGAGTTGCATTCACCGGTGGTGATGGATTAGAAACGAGATAACTGAAGTCTCACTTCCATAGGTGTAGCAATAGGAGTGTAGTCCATCATCCTAAATTTCTCGAGCGTTGTATTGGTGTATTTCAACTGCGCGACACAAAGATATGATTCTCTTTTTTCCATACTTCCAACCCAAGACAATAGTGCATGAGCCCGAGATCTGTCATGTCGAACGATCGATTAAAGTCCTTCTTTGTTGCATTGATCATCTTCACAGAACTACCTGTAATGACTAGATCATCGACATAAACAACCACAATGAAAATCTCCCCCCTTGCTTTTTGAGGTAGATATTGGGGTCATAAAGATTCATTTGAATCCATGACTTATGAGATGCTCATCAATTTTGATGTACCATGCCCTGGGTGCTGTTTTAGGCCATATAGAGATTTTATGAGTCTCGCATACCATCATCTCTTTTCCTAGTATTACATAACCCTCTGGTGAGTCATATAGACTTCTTCTTGCAAATATCCATTAAGAAAGACACTTTTCACATCCATTTGGTAGACTTTCCAACCAAATTGTGCAGCTAGAGCAAAGATCATCCTGATTGTCTTGATCTTGGTTGTGGGAGAAAATGTCTCCTCATAATCAATGCCTTCTTGTTGTGCATACCCCTTTGCTGAAGCCTTCATTTATACTTGTCAATAGTCCCATCCGATTTGTATTTAGTCTTGAATATCCATCTGCATCCAATGGGTTTCTTCCACTGGTGGAAGGTCGACAAGTTACCAAGTGTTGTTCTTCATCACCGATCGATACTCAATCCATGGCATCTTTCCAAGCTTTTGATTGTAGGACTTCCTAAATTGTAGATGGCTCAACTGTTTCAATAACTCTGCTCATTAGGTCATAATTGACCTCTTTACGAGCTTGATTGCGAGTTCTAGGTCCAGATTGGACGATGTGCTAGGTGCTTCATCCAAATTTGCATCTCTTATTAATTGAGTATACCATTTAGGTAACTTCTTAGCTATTCCATTGGCTTGTGGTGGATCCAAGTTTTCACCATCATCCAATTCATCACTGTCATCTTCAATGGGAACATCAAATTCTATCTTCATAAGAGGTGTATTCTGCATGTTTGTTGAGTCGTTGAGTGGAGCATCTGCTTGTTTCTTCTCAAAGAACTCAACATCCCTACTTGTGTATACTTTCTTTGCTTTCAGATCCCATAATCTGTACCCAAGTGCTTCTTCACTATATCCAATGAATATCAGTTTCTCAGCTTTCATATCCAACTTGTTCCTATTCTTCTTGGGTATGTGCATGCTAGCTTTACACCCAAATACTCTTAGGTGTGCAATTGATGGTTTCCGATTTGACCATGCTTCTTGAGGTGTCACTCCTTTAAGAGCTACTATGGGCACTCTGTTCAACAAATAGACTGCAGTTCTTGCAGCTTCTACCCAAAATGTCTTTGTTAAACCTGAGTCGTCAATCATACATCGCACCATTTCCATGATAGTACGATTCCTTCTCTCAACTATACCATTCTGCTGTGGTGTGTGAGTAGGAGGTATTTGTTGACGAATCCCATGAGATTCTAGGTAAGTCTTGAACTCATTGCTTGTGAATTCCCCCTCGATCTGAGCGGAGAGTTTTGATCTTGCGACCAACTTCATTCTCAACAAGTGCTTTGAACTTCTGAAATGTCTCAAAGGCTTGACTCTTGTTTCTTAGACAATATATCCACATCTTTCTTGAGTAGTCATCAACACAAAGCATGAAGTATTGACATCCAGAATGACTTGGTTGCATGGGCCCGCAAAGATTGGTGTGCACCAAATCAATATTTCCTTAGCTTTATATGTGTTCTTCTCGGAAGGGTACTGCGTGTTGCTTTCCATCTAGGCAATTGTGACACTTGTCGGTGTTACGCTTGAGTGTAGGCAATCCTTTCACCATGTTTCCCTTTTGAAGTGTTTGGAGATAGCCAAAACTGATGTGACCATATCTGTGATGCCATAGTTCTGGAGATTGTGTGTCTTTGGCCACTAGAGCTTGATCATCCTTGTGGACAAAATCAAGTTGGAACATGCGTCCCACGTTGGAGGATCTTGCTAAAATCTTGGAACCTCTTGACTTATCTCTTATCAAGCACACTTTTTCCATTATTACTTTGTCAAAATCCAACTTCAAGTTGTGATCAAGGAGTTGACTAACTGATCGAAAATTCTTGGTCAACCCAGGTACATACAATACATTTGTGATTTTACAGTCATGCTTTCCAAGAGGTAGTGAAATGTTTCCAATCCCCTTGACACTGTATGATGAGTCATCACCTAATGACACATGGTTCTTGTTAGGTGAGTCATGTAGTGTGTAGAACCAATCCTTGCATCCAGTCATGTGTTGAGTTGCACCCGAGTCAACATACTAGATATCTTGTGTGGACTTGGTTTCTTCATCAAATTGAGCAGAATACATGTGGTGTTCTTCATCTGAATCATCCTCATGTTCGGAAATGTACCCTTATTGTTTGGGTTTTCTTTGCCAATTACCATTTTTCTACCCTTGATTGTTGTTGTTGGACTTCCCTTGATTTGAATTGTTGTTACCCTGTTGGTTATTGGGTTTTGAATTGCTTGATGAACCCTTTTTGTAGGAATCAGTACCAACAATATTTGATGTCATGTCCCCCTCTATTGCAAATGGGACACTTCTTGGTGTTGTCTCATTGAATTTGATTTTGTTGGGACTTCTTGTTATTGGATTGAAATTTCCCTTTCCTTTATGATTGGAAGATAGTGCTTTCTCATCTTCATGATCTTTGTTGTTCATTGCCTCTTCTTGTTGGAGTAGATTGACAAATTTCTCAAAGGTGACTGTGTGTTCACTCATATTGATAGTTGTACAAAAGATTATATAGGAAGGAGAAAGTGCTCGCAACACAATTGGTACAAGGTCTTCATCACTTATCTCTTTTCCCAATGCCAATAGAGATGCCCTCAAAGTAGCAACTCGTCTCAAAAAAATTTCAACCTTATCATTGTGCTTGAACTTGAGAGTATGCAGCAGTGATAGTAGGTTGAGGATGGCATTCTTATTCTTTGCCTCATAGACTATGCTCAACTTATCCCATGCATCCTTGGCCGATGTGGCATCTCTAATGTGGGGTTGCACATTGTCCGTTACGCCAAACAAGATGATCAACTTGGCCTTTTGATTGACCCTATCAAATTGAACTTGTTGTCTTTCATCATCAAGTTATCTTGTTGTTTTTCCATGTACAACTGTTGTCCATAGGTCTTCAAACTCAAGTAACATCTTGATCTTTGGTTTCCATGCAGCATAGTTGTCTCCTCTAAGCACTTGTGAATCTGGCAAGAAGAAATTTGGTGCTTGTGCACCCATTTCGCAATCTAAATTTTTGAAACTCTGAATTTCGACAAAGGGTAAGGCTCTTATCACTCCCTGTGTTTATGGTCTCCTCTCAATATACCATCGAGCCGATATACCAAACCTTTCTATGTATGCTCCTTTCATATACCCGTCGGTACATGGAAGAAGATCACCCTTTCAATATACCCATCAATGCGGAAAGAGGTGTTAACGAACGTGAAAGAATTTAGTACATGGTACTTAGACAAGATGCGGAGAGGGTTTGTGCAAGCACAAACGGATGGGAGGGCTCAAATGTGTGTATTGTGTCCTTATTACTACCCGTTGATTTTATAGGTCGATGCCCGATGACGTTTAGGTAGCTATGTTAGGCGTTAAGTGCGGTAGTAGTCACGACGACATCACCCGTAAGCACTTCCCGCAGGCACCGTATATACTGAGGCACTGCTATGAGATCAAAGATCTCGTGTGATAGAACCAAACATAAAATAAAAAAGTTTGCACTTTTTTTTTTTTTTTTTTCACTTTATGCACCAAGATTAGTACAACATGCTTTAAAAGCACATCAAAATGAAGTTTTGTGTCCCCCTTTTAGAAAAAAAAAGGTCTAGAATCACAAAATACACAATTTAGGCCAAAAATATTTTTACCCCCAATAGGTGTTTTTCCACTAAATTTAGCGGTGGCTCTAAATGTGTTAAGTGAGCTTCTAAATTTGGAAATCTCCCAAAATTTAGTAATTTCTCCAAATTTTCCAAAAAAATAATTTAATACAAAATATGGAGAGAGTGGGAATTGAACCGACCCGACTGCTTGTTCCCAAGATCCAAACAAACAATCAATATTGTTTTCACCTTTTCTCATAAACCGTGATCTAGGTATTTCTAAAATTATGACAACAACAAATACAATATTTTTCTTGAAACCCACAAAATTTCGTAAGAATCAAAATCTTATTTTTGATATCTTATTTTAGAAAAAATGATCCGACTTGTACAGACTTTTCGTCACATGTAGATGCCAAATCTGAAGATGATGTAAACTGCAAAGTTGTGTACCTCATTCTTATCTTTCCGAAAAAAAAAAGCACATAAATCTGACATTTTATGAAAAAGTTACATCCTTTTTTCTAAGAGCTATCTGCTGGAATTTTGTTGACAAGACTGCTTCAACCTTTGCTCCCGAATTCTTCGCACCTCCACTTTCGTGATCTCGATCTTTTTTTTAGATCTACAAATTTTTTTTTAAGATCTCTCTCCTTTTTTTTTTAAGATTTCTTTTTTTTCACAATTTTTTTTTTAGATCTGTAATATTTTTCAAGATCTTTCTCCTTTTTTTTAAAGATCTCCAAATTTGAAATATTCCGCCAATATGTTGGATCAATTGGCTATGCCAATGACTAATCAAAAAAATTACCTTCCAAATAAGTGGATAGGTCAAATTTTAGTTGAGGGATGCTTAGAAGGAATGGAGGCTGCAGGATGCTTCAATGGCTCTCCTTTGATGTAGATCTTCTTCTCCAATGGATTCTCTCTAATAGTGCTCCTCTTCAACCTTGCTTGGATAGAACCTACTCTGATACCAAATGATAATAATGGTATAGCTTAGATACCAAATGATAGAATAGAATAAGATTGCAATGACCAAAGAGGGACGAAAGCCTCACAAATATTATTGATCATGAAATCAGATTACATAACAATGCAAGAGTTGTAATATTTATAGATATTAGACAACCTCATATGGATAGACATGACACCCTATCAGACACCAAATACGAAATGATAAGACCCATCTCACATGCACATGTAATTACTACTAATACCAATATTGAATGTTATCCAACATAACAATATTGAATGCAAGTCACTAGACTAGAGTGCACATGTTGCACATTATTAAATAAAAGACAATGCAATAAAATGCAATAAATATGCCTATGCTAAAATATTGTAACATCATCGAGGGCCAATAGCTTGGCATGGGGAAGCTCGTGTCAAGCTCGAGAATAAATAAGGGGTGGTTCATCAAGTTACCTTGATGAGCCGAGTCATGGAAGCAGTCACCATGACCGATTCGGGAGATAGAAGCTAAAAAGTTGATTAGTGGGGGTAAGGCATGGCAAAGACTGAGTAGGGCCAAGAAGGGTGGGAGTGATCTCGAGAATTTCATGCATTGTGAGCTCAAGCTAAGGCAAAGGGTCACCCGGACAAGGAATATGGCGAGTTCATGACAAGGGCAACAGGAAATGCAGAGGTCGGCTTTGAGTTGGCCGAGTCAAGTCGGTCAAGTGGAAGAAGGGGTTGAGTCACGCGACAATTCGTTAGAGTGAGGAGGATGATCTAGGTTAAACACAAAAGTGGGCAAGATCGGAGGGTAGATGGGTGAGCTTAGGAGGAGATCGCAAGATGAGCTCGGTGGGGCAGCTAGGAAGTGTCGGGACCGTAGACACCAAAATTGGGTCACACTCCCCTTGGTCCCTCGACAAATCACCAACTCGAACACACTCACCTAACCATGGCCCCTTTCACCCCACTCTAATATTAATTTAATTAATTTGATTAAATTAATTTATGATCTTACAAATACTTATTATTTAAATATCCTAATTGGATAATGCCCACATATCCACCTCACCTATACACCTCATCTAGCCACCTCACTCTAAGACCTATTCTTAGTATGTTGCCATAACTAACTAAGACATACCCAAACCCTAAAAATCAAAGCCTATATTCCCTCTAACCAAATTCTTTCCCGTTAAAAGGAAGCTTCCATTCTAATTCGTGGAAGAAAATGAACGAGATCCAAGAAAATTAAGAGGATCTGCCCAGTTTAGTAAACCTAGGGAATCCCACCCTAACCTACACCATTTACCCCGAACCACCGCCACAACCTGAATCGCCGACGGTTACCATTTAATCCCCAAAACAACCTTATTTCGAGGTTGGCACATCTTCTTAGAGCAAGAGAAAAAACTAGAGCTATATGTAAGTAGAGCGAGCATTTGTACATGCATCAGAACATCCACAGCTAGCACCAAAAGCAATCACAGAGCCATTTGCCTTCACGGGAGCATCCAAGGAAGCATCAGCACCACACCAAGTTCCTTCCATTTAATCACCCGTTATTTCCAACTAGACAAAAAATTGGTACAACATTAAGTGTTTTGTTAACCAACACTTGTCCATTATCATTGTGGATTGGCATGTACCGTCAGGGAGTATCACACTTCCCGAATCTAGCATACGCTAGGCAGTTCACTACATATACTATTTAACTTTCATTTGGTGGTCTTGTTTTCCATTTTAGGTAGTTCTCCTCCAAGAAAAAGGAATCTCTCACGATTATTTTTGGATCAATAATTCATACACGCGCAACAACCTACAACCAACATCTTTCGGCGGTATTCCTTCCTCCTATCCCTTTACCCTTATCTTTTTGTCAAGATACGAAGAAATGATCTAGAATCAAGTGAAACCTTTTGGCATGCCCAGTGGGATCCATTCGAGTTATTTTGCATTTCTTCATTTCTAGGTGAAAAGTTGCATGTTTGTTTCCTTTCTAAAAGGTTCTCACATTAAATTTCTCCCCTGGAACCTTCTCTTCTTCTATTGTCTAAAAGAAATCATATTTTGGTGCTTTAAAATGAACATTTCTTTCCTTTCATTAGTATCGCATTAGTGAAAGAGCATCCCTTCTCCTGTTCATATTTTTGTGTCATCGAATTCAACATTTCGATTTGGGTTTTAAAAATCATTTCATTTCATTCTGCCTTTCTGCATTAGCTCACATTAATTGAGGGCAACCTATACGCTGGAAGTCATTCCCAACTAATGGTTGAAAAATGAATCATGAAAAGCACTTTCTTTCTCTCTCTCTCTCTCTCTCTGAGTCTTACCAAACATCACAAAATTGAAAATACACACATTCTTAAACAACATCTCTCCTGGAAGAATCTGTAGGTGATCACACAATCACGGCACAAAGATTTAACCCAAATCGCTGCTTCAAGCCGATTCATACTTGAGAGGAAGGCCCGCCCCACCATAACATACCTAAAACCTCTCCTTGTAGATATCCTTCTTCATAGGAATTAGGAAACCATCCTCACCAAAAATTCTATTCTAAATTTCATGAGTCAGTCCTTAAATAACATAAGTTGAACAAACATAATAGAAAAATCATTCTTAGGATCGTGTTTTTCTTAGTGTTTATAATTGGCTTGCGTTTTGAGGTGAGAGGTCATGTTATTCATTTTATTATTTCCCTTTGCATGCTCCTCATCATAGTTGGTGTATTCCAACTTCATCTGAGTGTGCCTAGATCATATTTTCATCATTCCCAAAATTTTGGGTTTGATTCCATATTTGATTTTAACTCACAACCACCCTTTTTCATCTCTATTTCAATTTCATAAGTAACCGGTGTCGATCCGGTGGTTGTCGTCATCGGCTACCCTTTTACCATCATCATTCTAGCCAACTGGTGTCAATTTATCTTGTCCTTTGGTTAACCTAACCCGAAAGGACACCTACTTCACTTTCTTTGTTGTTCAAAATCTCTGTTACTCTCAAAGCATATTCAATTTCCGGTAAAATCCATAAGCATCTCACATACTTGGCAAATTATTGGCCTTTTACCTTGTTTTGACAAACTATCCATTTTCCACGTGACCGACCATGATTAATCGTGACCGGCATCGGTTTAACCTAATCATCACTCGTTAGTTTGCGTAATTCTCTAGCTAACATTTTAACCCCAATCCACTTACCACCACCTTTTTCCTATTTTTACTTGTATTTCTATGTCATTTACAAAAAGCAGTCCTTCCACGTCGAAGATTGTTCACATGGTGCTAACCCAAAGCTAAGAAAATGCCCTCATATTCCACACCAGTTGTCAACCACTCCCACCTAGTCCTTCACCACCTTCTATTTTATCACCCATGGATCCTACCTAACCTATCACTATCGCCACAAGGGATGAGGAGTTCTCATGACTCGCTTGACCGAAACCTTGCTACATCTTACAATACTATCTTTCCCACTCGCCAACTCGAGATGCTTCGGTCAATTAATATACGATGCCCATATCTATCCCCCCTCGAAACTTGTTCCTACTTCCGAGTCAGCCCCTCTGCGGCTCTACACTACCCGTAGTTTTGGCCCGGCCCCATACTGTTATGACCGCCATGTCTGCCACATCTATTGCACCCGCTACATCCACTATACCTTCGCCAACCACCCAAAATGTAACGTCATCTGCACCTATTATCTCACATATACCCGTAGCTACACAACCACCCCCGTGTCGGTGACCCCTACCCTTTTCAAAATGTTGTCCTTTCATTCCACAAATCCTTAGCCCCTATTACTACTAGGGTCACCATGACCCTTCCACCTCCATATACATACTATCGGTTGCCTCTGTTTCATCTATTAGTTATTCCGGTATGTACTCCCTATCTCACTCCCTCTTTCTCAATCTACCTATATGGCAGCTCCACATACTAGAATGTCACCTCCTTCACATGCTCAACACCTACCTCCTTACACTATAGGAGGTACCCATACATCACAACCTACCAATGACCTAATCAAGTTAATGATGGAAAATATTTAGACACTTCGGAAGCATCAGTTTCTTGAACACACAACTCACTCACCTACGATGATATTTATAATGAGCCTATCCACCCATCCATTCCTATCCGTCCATATCCCATGCATTGGGAAATTCCTAAATTTAACCGCTTCAATAGCAAAGAGGACCCACAAAAACACTTGTGGTCTTTCAAACACTGGTTGTTATCTGATCGCCCATGATGACACTTTGCTCTTGAGGACCTTTCCCATGTCTTTGACCGGGCCCGCATTAGATTGGTATAGTGGGTTACCTAGACATTCTATCTTCTCATTCAATCAGGTAGCCCAAGCCTTCTTGGATCACTTCTCCATCAATGTTGTTAAGAAGGTTACCATGACTGACCTCTACTCTACGTGTCAATATGACAATGAATCTATCATAGATTTTGTCACTCATTGGCGTAGCCTAATCAATCAACTACAATTCCAACTAAAATTCACGCGGCTTGTGCAAGACATATCTCGCCAACCCTGCAGGTTGCAAAATTTTCGAACCTTCGATGAAGCATTCACTATGGCATGAAAGTTAGAGATTCGGGCCATCAAAGAAAAGAAAATCCAACTACGCAATAAAAACTTGGCATTTAAGTCAAATGATACCTCTTCTTCTTGAAACCATAGAACAATTATTCAAAAAGTAAGGCAACCACTAATGTAGTGGTACTCAAGGCCAGCCCTAGCTCATCCATCAAACCAGGCTAATCCCTCATCTAATCTTTCTCCTGTCCAGACTTTTCAATTCATATGGGAACAACAGAAATACACCCCAATTAGGGAACCTTACTCTTATGTATTAGAAAATATCATTAAGGGGGCCATCACCCTTCCTCCTATAAAACCACACATTGGTTTTGACCCTACTTTCCCCACACCCGCGTGGTACAAAGAACATGACTTCTACAACTATCATCGAGTAAAAGGTCATAGTGACGGCAATTGCATCACTTTCAAAAACATTGTCCAAGAAATGCTTGAGAAAGGCGAGTTAACCTTGGATAATCCTAACGCACCTACTAATCAAAACCTACATCTTTAAGAAACCATTTCCTAATCATGCCCCTTCTTCTGATCAAACCGAAGAGACCTCAACTCGTGATAGCCATACCCGCAAGGTCCATGCTATTTTCAATGATGCACCCATTTCTTCCTAATTACCTCATATTCCTTCCATAGAGGAAATCTTAGCCCGAAGTCCTCCACCTACACTTGAACCCACTTCACCTACTCCTCCACCCACAGAGGAACACCCTTCGTCTCCTCTCTCACCCATGAAGGAGACTCCTATTAACATCGAAACCATTTCACCTTTGGTTTCTCCACCAAGATACCTATCACCCGCAATACCTCTGTAACCCACGAGAGACACTTGTTCATCTCCTCCACCCACAAAGGAGTGCTCGTCATCTCCTCCACATACCTAAGACCTAGTAAAAATGTCATTTCCTCCAAGTGACCACTCTCCACCCAAGATCCATGTGGACTTACTTTCGGCTCTCTTACCCATAGAGGTCAAGGTAGAAATTCCCCATCTCTAAGACACATTTTACAAGAATCACCATTGGGTACACATCAACCTCACCCACCGTAGTGTCGTTTCATTCTTAGCTAACCAACTAGATTATGTGGATAGAGATTTACTTTGGGGGCGTCTTCTCCTTCCTGTCTCAACATAAATGCAAATGTCACTTGCTAACACTTCTACTATCTACCCAAAAATATTTTGGCTAATCAAACCAAACACAACCACAACTATCACAAATTCTTCCACAATACCACTCATGGCTCAACTCACACCCCTACCCATAACCCAACATGCATCTACATCCAAACCCACACCTACATCATCTTCCTTTCTTAAACCTATTACTACCTTAGGGGTCATCCCAACCGCCAGCCTTACTCATCCACCCATCAAATTAGATTTAGTTACATCCACCAAAGCTAACACCAAGTTCAATCTGGCACCCAAACAGAAGAACCCATCCCATAGATCTCATACTCTAACCTCGTTGATCACACCTTCACCTCTTTGTCCATCTTAGGACCTTGCTCTTCCGGCATGGGTAAGAAATCTCTACCCACCGGTACACTAAAAACACAACAACCCATTCCTCCCTCACAGACCTCTAACATACCCAAGCACCCAACATGGCTTCCACCCACACCTACAACATCTTTACCATCCATACCTCCAATACCATCGATAAATTCTTCACAACCCACGACACTTCAGTCTCTTTCCCTCACACCTCTGCCGACCCACATCATCTACCTTTTCAAAGCACCTCGCTTATCCCCAGTGGGTAAATTGCCCTCTTCCACCATCCACTTTTCCCTCTAGATCTCATGTGCCCTGGATAACCTGTTGGTTCCATTATTGAATTTTCATAATGTGCCTTGAATTTTCATGACCAAATTTTCTCACAAACGTTTCATTTTTTTTTTTTGGTGGTCTCGATTCTTTTCCCCAATTGCATACTTTCGAAAATGCCTAAGTTGTTAGTATTTTGCCCTAATTTGAACAAAATCCATGTTTCCCCATTTTTTTCCCTAGTCTCTTCATATTTTTCAGTCAGGTGTGTCGTTTCCTTTGCCAAACAAAAACTTGAAATTGATCAAATCCCGAATTTGTGCAAGTATTTTCCCAATCCCAAGGTCAAAAATGACGTCAAAACATGTTTCAAATGGTTCAAGATCAAGGAATTTGCCTTCCTTGTCAAAAAATTCAATTTTTAGGGCATCCTCTGCATTTTTGACGTTTTGATGGTCATATAGGCGTTTTCTGCCCGTCAAATTCATCATCATAGTATTATTACAACGTGGCGGGCTCCTATTGGTCGGGGTGGTTGGGAATTTTTTCTAACTTGTTGTTTTAAAAAAAAATGGCTAAAAGGAAAAAATTTGGTCCGTGGATCCACCTTTTATAAAAAATGCCTATGTGGCACATGTTGATTGGTCGAGGAGTGGCGGATTTACCTTAAAAATATTTTGCTTGCATTTTGGCAAAATTCTCAAAGTCTTTTCTAGGCCCGAAAGCCCGCACCGAATAGGGGGAGGACACGTGGCTCGGAGGACATGCGGATGGTGGGGGAGTTA
Source organism: Taxus wallichiana var. yunnanensis (assembly GCA_018340775.1). NCBI lineage: Eukaryota > Viridiplantae > Streptophyta > Pinopsida > Cupressales > Taxaceae > Taxus > Taxus wallichiana. The sequence goes on from CM031237.1 coordinate 958,765,603, forward strand.
AATAATTTTGATGTTTTAGTTCAAAATGCTAAAGTGAAGTTTTTAGCCCAAAATCCCTCGTCTAATGAAAAGAGGACATGTGTCCAGGAGGTGAGATGGAAGAAGGGGCCGAAGGAAAACTTTATGAATTTTTGCCTTTATGTTTGCAAGGTAAAAAATGAAAAATGGTCCCGCGACCAATGGGGAGCCAACACGTGTCCAAAAGAAGGATGGGGGGAAGCAGGTTGGTGGGAATGTTTTGGATTTTATGCCTTTGGAGGCAAAAAACTTAAAATCAAAAAATTGTCTGCTTTGCCGAATACAAAGAAATGCGAATGGAGGGGCGGAGGTTCGGAGCTCGGGGTTACCATTGGAAATTTTACAAATTTCGGCTAATGTTTCAAAGACAAAATTGAAGGCGTGCTTCTATGGCCAATCCACGTTAGACATGTGGCGCATTTCAAAAAGGTAGAAATGGGGAGGCACGGGCTCGGAAACATTTTTAATTTTTTTTTACAAATTTTGACAGGGAGGTCTGAAGGCAGAATTAGAGGCTTGGACCCGTGGCGAATGGGAGAGTGCCACATGGCGAGGAAGAGAGTGGGTGTTCGGGCCCGCAGAGATTTTGAGAAAAATTTCCTTTTCTCAAAAAAGGAAAAAAATTCATAAAATAATCCCACGATTTTCGGTGGGGCCCACATGTGGACACATGGTAGTTCCAGGGGAGAAGCAAATAATTTTTACAAAAATTTCCAAAATTAAAAAGGGTCGCAAATGTATTTTCAAAGGATGGGGGCCTGATCTAATGGTATTTTGACACGTATAATTCCTTGTCTAATGTTCAAAAAGGGTTTATTTAGAGATTTCAACTGCCACATGGAGGGCGGATATTAAAAGGTGATCAAAATCGATGGATACTATGTAATTTCATTTTTGGGTGCCATGGGAGCTCCAAGGAGCTTGGAAATCACATTTCTTCATCAAAATTCATCAGACCTTATATGATTTTGGGTCCCCTCAGCCTTCTAAGAATAATGGCACCATTTTCATGAGATAATTTGATGATATTTGATGTTTCTAATGCATTTTTTCTCGGGCCTGATGTAAAAAACGTGAAAAGTGAAAATAAAAAATTGCAAAGGTAAAAATTGAAAGGGTAAAAGGTAAAAATGATTGTTGGAGCATGCTGGCATACCTAAATGACAAAAATGTGACCCTGGATGGATAAGGATCTGAATTCATGTAATATTTTAAACTTTTTGTGCATCCTTGGCAATATGCGAGTTGTTTTACAGTTTGGGGTCATTTTCATGAAATGATGAAGGGTTTTGTAACAAATTTATTCCCTGGGGTATATTATTTTCTTGGGAAGCAAGACTCCAAGCTGGCATTGGATATATATGATATTTTTTGAAGCATTTGAGGGAGGACAGAGAGGAGAGAAAAAGAACTTAGAATTTTCAAGCAATAAACTAGAAGAAACCCATTTTCTCTGAGAAAACCGCCTGAGAGCCATTTCCAATTCTATTTTGCATCAGATTTTATCATGTTGAGTTGGTTTCAAGTTGTAAATCCTTCAAAAATCTCTAATATTGTTCTCATGACTTTCCCTACTAATATATTTGATCATCTTATGGATTATCTGGTTGATTCTCTTGGAAAAATTTGTATATGCTTGTGTTTCAGAATGATTTTCAATTTGTGTTCCTTGCTCATGTTGCAATCTTGTGTTTAGGATCTCTTTGATCATACATGGTCTCATTTCTTGTTGATGGTTTAATGGAATTTGCAATCTTATATTTAGAAGAGCCTTCATCTGATAGAAGATAAACAGATTTAAAATCATTTTACTGTCCTTGAATATTGAGATTATTTGTAAACCTTTGGGTGTACCTTAGGTCATGATTAAATAGGGATTCCTAGATACTTTGTTGGTATTTTACTTTAAGATTTTGTGGCAGGTTATCAAAGGTTGTGTGGAAGAGTGTAGATCTAGGACTCCATTTGTGCACATATCCCGGTTGAAGCAAAGATTCGAAACTCTTGAAGCTTTCTTGTTGTATATGTGTTGCAAATTTCTTGCAAAGGTTCTCAAGGAAGTTGGTAATTCTTACCTAGTCTTGTCTAAACATCTCCCAAAAAAATTTCATTCAAAATAACTCATCCTACCCATACTATCCCTTTATTGCATTGTGTGTCAACAAAAGAATACAACCCATTTACAAAAATGCATAAAGCATATCAGATTTTATTTTGTCTCTAGTAGCCTTTCAGCCTTGTCTTGAAAGCATTTCCATCATTTAGTAGTGACAACTCCTTTGAGTTTGAATAATGAATAATTGATCATTTGTTCCCAATGCCATCTCCACATAATGTGTAAAATACAAGGATATCTCAATCTCCTTTACCATACAAGGGCTGCAATATAGGTTCTCTTTCCTTGGTTGATAGGCACAACCTAAAATAGTGAGGATCAAATCAAGATCCTTTTGAAGGTGCTATCCACTCCCTCAAATCTTGAGTGCCAACAAGCTAGATAGATGTGCTCCCTGGCTACAAATGACATACAAATCATCTATCTACCCTTGAGTGTCTTGTGTAAATGCATGATGTTGTTCAAGTTGTGAAGGAGATTAAATCTGGATACCAACACCCGAGTGGCACCATTGCCAGGGGACCTTCTTGGAATTTCTTGGTGGTTTTGAAGTGTTTTAAAGGTTTGAACATTTTGTGATAAATTATTTGAGTTGTTACATTCTTGAGATATCATTTCATACTTCATATCTGCATGTTTTGGGTAAAAAATATTTCAAGCTCAGCCTGCTCTTCTCATTTACCAGCTTGTTTATATACTTTGGATGCATTGTGTTCGGTGGATATAAGAAGAAGAAGATTTGATTTGTAAAACCTTGAAAAATTTTCAGTAGTAGCATACATTTGACAAAATATTTTAGTGCTTTCTTGCACAACTAAGGTGGAAATCCTTAGTGGTGACTCCATGCTTGTTGGGATCTTGAAATACCAGTTGTCTTATACATCTCTATCATTTGTAACTTGTTGTTTAAATTTGTCAAGCTGGAGGGAAGGAGATCCCTCTTCATCAAGGACTCTTCTAAGAAGTTTCTCACCAAATCAAGAAGCTCAGAACTAGAAGGAAGAAGAGTGTGGAAAGTGGTTGGTGATTTGGTTGCAAGAAAAGAAATCCCCATAGTTGAATTTGAAGGAGAGCAGCCTGTTGTTGAAGATTATAATTCTTTTTCAAGTAGATCTGATTCAGACAATCTTCTTGCTGATTTGCATTCTCCATCAGGTGAGGGACCTTCTTGTGTATTTGAAAAACTTGCTCCTAAATCTGCTCCTGTGGTTTCTAAGTTTGCTAAAGTTTATCAAGAGAGAGATCCTTTGGGGGTTATCATTTTAAAGATCATTCATCTATTCCAATCAGACCCATTACTACTCCTCACCAGCTTGTTTCACCTCCAAGATCACCCCCACCAAACAATATGGCTCAGCCTAGACCTCCATTTGTTGTTAACACCTTTGGTCCTATAAATTTTGGAGGAATGGATGGTTATCCAAATGTTGTCCCACAAGATGTGAGAAATAGGTTACCAAAGTTTCAAGGTAACAATGCCATAACTGGAGATCAGCATCTCAAACTCTTTATTAACATGATGGAAGACTTTGAGATAGAGTTTGAGGATGTGTATATTAAGTTGTTTATTCATACACTTGAGGAAGATGCAAGGGATTGGTACAAAGCTCTGCATGATAACTCCATTGACTCATGGGAAGAGATGAATAATGCATTCAGATTACAATATGGAGACAAAATAGATCCAAGGTTTCTTTTATCTGAATTTGAGAATATCAAGAAGAACCCGAATGAAACAGTCCATGACTTCAATACAAGATTTAACAAAACATTGAGAAGGTTGCCTATTATTTTGAGGCCTTGTGATGAATCTTGTTTGATCAAATATGCAAATGCATTTGATAAAAAGGTAGCCTATTACCCGAGAGACAAAAATCCTACGAACTTGAGGCAAGCTTTTACCATGGGACTTAAAATTGAAAATAATATTAAAGCTATTGGTAAACCACTTAAGAGGGATGGTGTGAAGTTGATAAACCTTGAGAAGCATCAAGCTAGCAAGGGTGCTGATTTAGAAGATGTTGTCAAGACTTTGGCAATCAAAGAAATTTCTAACAAATTAGCCCGGGCTGAGAAAGGAATTGGGAAAAGTTCACAAGGAGAACAAAGAAATCAACACCATGATAGGTTCGGCAATCATCCTAGGGGTGATCAAAGACAAGATGATAAAGGTAAAGGGATTATTGGTAGAGGAAATAGAAAACCCCAAGCACGTGAAAATAGAGTGATGCACCCTCTAACTACAAGAATTATTGTTGTTCGGAGGTTGCTGATATGGATTGGTGTGATAGATGTTTTCTTCCTCATCCTCCATGTGAAATGGACCAGTAAGTTATTGAAGATGAAATGGATGATGACATTTGTATGATGGATAGCTCTTCAGCTCACAACAAGTAGCAACATCAACATATGTGATAAGTGCAAGGATTGTTGCAACCTTTTGGGATTACATAAAGAGGGTACCATTTCTTTCTCTTCCTCAAGCTCATGATGTAGATGTAGTTCAGGCCTTTGAAATCCCTAATAATGACTTTGAATATCTAAGGGCCTTGATGATCAAAAAGTATGATGGTGGTATCCCTTCGGAGGAAGATAGACAATTGTTAATGAATGTTGTGGTTGGTCAAGAGAAGGAGTATAATACTAGAAGTAAAGTTGTTAGAGGAGCTGGTCCTCAAGCCAAGCCAAAGACACCCTTGCTCACAAGCATTCCAAAGGATAATCCTAGAAAATAAACACTTGCCAAGAACCCTATTGTCCCATGCAAAAATATCAGTCCTCTTCATGCCCAGGCTGCCAAGAATACTTCTCCATCTGATGAACCTTCTTGTTTCCCTTCCAATGTTGTCTTACCAAAGAGTGTTCCATATGATATAGCCCAAGTTTTGAGCCAAATTAAAGTAAGTGTTCCCATCATTGAGTTTCTTAGAATTCCTAAGCATAAGAAGAGAGCATTTGAGTACTTGGGATTGAAAGAAGAGAAGATTACCCCAAGCAGAAATGTAAATGTTGTTGAGATTCCTCTTCAAATCATGGTTGGCCTTGAAACACCACCAGTGGTGGAAGATCTTGGAGAGGCACCTGAGGTATATTTGGGGACATCCTTAGTTGATTCCCAATTGAATGTTGATCCATTTTTCACAACTTTACTCATAAAAGATAGGTTGCTTCACAATTACATGTTTGATTCTCGGTGCATCATGTAATGTCATGCCTCTAGAAGTTATGAATGAGTTGGATATCAAGGTGATAGCAACATATGGGAAATGTACAGCCATGGATTCAAGGGAAGTGCCAGTTGTTGGTTGTGTGAAGGGTTTAGTAGTGCAACTTGTAGCCTATCTGGGTAAGAATTTAAAACTTGATGTTGTAATTGTTGATTGCCTTGCCAAATGGGGTATGCTTTTGTCAAGAAAATGGGCTGCAAGTGTTGGTGGTAGTGTTCAAATGGACATGTCCTTTACCACCATTCCCATTGAAGGAAGCCTTGTCAAACTCTATGGTGAAAAGAATATGTTGCACTTGATTGAAGATCCCAACAATGCTTCTTATGAAGTGTTGTTTGTTGATGTAGATGTTGACAACTTCATTGGTTTTGCTGATGGAAAAGAGAACAAGATGGATAAATCAGAATGCCTTGATATGATAGGTTCTCCTTGGAATTTTTTGTTTGATGGAGCTTGCTCCAAATTTGGAAATGGTGCTGGTATAGTTTTTCTTTCTCCGGTTTGGAAGAGTTTCCTTTTTCCTTCAAAATTAATTTTGAATGCACTAACAATGTTGCTGAGTATGAAGCATTGTTGTTGGGGTTAAGAATTACATGGAAGTATGGAGTGAAGGATATTGTTGCAAAAGGAGACTCAGAGTTGGTTGTCAAACAAATAAGAAAATTGTATGCTACAAAAAATCAGCGTATGAAACAATATAAGCATGTTGTCTGGGACTTGATTGAAATGTTTGATTCCTTTAACATTGTTTACCATGATAGAAGTCTTAATGTTGTTGCTGATAAGTTGGCTGTACTTGGCTCTAGATTTGACAATTGTACTATTTCACCTTTTTGTGAATATAATGTTAAAGTGCTAACAAGGCCAAATTTGTCCTAGATAATGTGAAAGATTGGCAGATTTTGATGATGATGCACAAGTTTTAAGGTTCTTACAATTCCAAGGTGATTTTTCTGGTCGAGAACATTGATTGGGAGCCAATGGTATGCATGAATGAAGGAAGAGAAACCTTTTTTACAAGGATATTATACAATTGAAGACAAATACCATTCCTAAAGGTCTTGTTGCACTTGAATCAAATTTTAACAATGCTGATTACATCATTAATAGGAACATGTTTTCTTCAAGGGATGTGGAAGAGAAAACTTGGGAACCAAGGATAAGCCAAGGAAGATTTGGTTGGGCAGAAATCTCAGCAAAGAGGAAAAACAATCCTATGCCCAACTTTTAAAGAAATATCAAGATTGCCTTGCTTGGTCTTATTCAGAGCTAAAGGCATATAGGGAAGACTTGTTCCAACATGAGATCCCTCTTGAGGCCAAGACTAAGCCATTTAGATAGAGACAAAGGCATATCAATCCACTTCTTTCTATGAAGATGCAAGAAGAGTTGAAGAAATTGAGAGATGGCGGTATCATTCAGCCTACTAGATACTCATCTTGGGTGGAAAACCTTGTGCTAGTTAGAAAGAAGAATGGAGATATCAGACTTTGTGTGGATTTTAGGAATCTAAACAAAGCATATATGAAGGACAACCACCCCTTACCAAATATGGAAAATATGTTGCAGCTTGTGATAGGGTCGAGAAATGCTTTCTACTTTGGATGGTTTCTCCAGATACAATCAGTGGTTGTTAAAGAATCAGAAAGACTTAAGACAACCTTCACTACGCCTTGGGGAACTTATGTTTTTGTAAGGATGCCCTTTGGATTGATGAATGTTGGTGCCACTTTTCAAAGAGCAATGGATGTTGCCTTTGCTAGTTACATAAATGAATTTATTGCAGTTTACCAAGATGATGTGACTGTATTTTCAAGGCAGCGAGGAGACCATTTGCAACACCTAGAGAAGATGCTGATCAGATGTAGGGAGTATGGAATTTCTCTTAATCCAAAGAAGTGTCATTTTGGTGTGAAAAAGGCCAAGTTTCTGGGACATATTGTGTCCAAAGATGGTGTTATGATAGACCCTGAAAGAGTGGAGGCAATCAACAAAGTACCTATCCCAAGAACCAAGAAAGGTATCCAATATTTCTTTGGCCAAATCAATTTTATTAGAAGGTTTGTTTCCAATTTTGCTGAGCTAACTCTTCCAATCACAAGCATGTTAAAAAGGATCAAGTTATCAAGGTGGGAGGAGGCTACCATTCAAGCTTTTGAAGGAATAAAGGATGCACTTAAGCATGCCCCAAACTATCGAGAGCCTTTCCAAATATTTTCTTTTTCCTATGATTTCACTATTGCTTCAGTTTTGTTGCAAAAGGATGAGAATGGAGCTGAGAGGCCTATTGCCTTCTTTAGCAAGGCTTTACAAGTAGCTGAGTTGAAGTATACAATCATGGAAAAACAAGCGTTTGCATTGGTAAAAGCAACAAATATTTTTAGGCCCTATATATTGAGTTCAAAAGTTGTTGCTTATGTCCCCACACCATGGTTAAAGACATATTATCAGACATGGATATATCAAGCAAGAGATGTAGATGGGTCAATAAATTACAAGAGTATGATATGGATATCCAAACCACAAAGCTAGTAAGAGGTTTGGGTCTTGCTAAGCTCATGGCTGAGAGCAATTTGTAAAATGTAGAAGTGAATCAGCTAGAGGAAGAGAGGGAAGATCTTCTTGAGAAATTGATGAGTTTTGAATGGTACAAAGATGTGATCTTCTACCTCAGGCACCTATGCTATCCTAGTCACTTAAATAAAAATCATAAAAGAGCCCTCAAGCTAGCTTCACAAAAATATATCATAACAGACCTTGGGCTGGCTTGGAAGAACCCTGAAGGTGTCCTCATGAAGTGCATAACTAAAGATGAAGCTCCCAAGTTGATTGCTGATTTCCATGGGGGAGTTTGTGGAGGAAATTTTTCTGGTAGGGTGACAACACATAAGATTTTGAGGGCTGGTTATTGGTGGCCAACTCTTTTTAAAGATGCAACCCAACTGGTTAGAAAGTGTGATAGTTGCCAACATTTCTCTGGAAAGACTGAAAGCTTCAAGCTCCCTTCCTTTACATCCTATATCAATTGAAGCCCTTTCAAACAATGGGGAATGGACTTCATTGGTGAGATTTCAGATCCTTCTAGTGCTGGTCATAAATGAATCCTTGTAGCTACTAATTACTTCACAAAGTGGGTTGAAGCAATTCCATCTAGAAAGGCAACACACCAAGTGGTAGTGGATTTCTTGATGAATCATATTATATGCAGATTTGGAGTTCCAGTTAAGATTGTATCTGATAATGCCATGTGTTTTAGAGCCAAACCTTTGATGGCAATGTGTAATAAATATGGAATCAATCTAACTTATTCTTCAAACTACAATCCACAAGGGAATGGAAAAGCTTAGTCTAGTATGAAGAACTTCCTCAAGATCATTATACTGACCTCGAAATCAACAAGAAGAAGTGGGGAGAACAATTGAAATTTGTAGTTTGGGCTGATAGAATAACTCCTAAAAGAGAAACTGGTAAAATCCCATTTGAATTAGTGTATGGAACTCAAGCATTGCTGCCCTTACATTTGTAATTATCCTCATTTCAGTTTGCTCAACAGTTAGAAGATCAAGAACATGGCCCATATGAATCAAGAATCAATCGATCATTGAGTTGAAGAAGAAAGAAAAGCCTCTCATCAAAGGCATATCAAATTTAGAGAGAAATTGAAGAGGTTGTTTGATAAGAAGGTCACTCCTAGAGCCTTCAATGTTGGAGATCTGGTTTTGCTATGGGATAGTAGGCATGAAGACAAGGGCAAGCATGGAAATTTTGATGCATTATGGAAGGCCCCTTATTCCATTGACATCGAATTGGTGAGAACATTTTTTTCTCAAAGATCTAGATGGGGAATTGCTGTAACTACCTATTAATGATAGACATTTAAAACATTTATTGGATTAAATCCCCTAATGAGGTATGCATAGGTTGTATATTTGTATAGTATTTGTTTTGTTGTTGGTTGGTGTGTGGTTTTCCCTTTTGTCCTTGGCAACCATTTTTGGTGTGGTTTTCTCGGTCTGTTTTTTATGGTAATTCTAGTTTTTGGGTTGTCTTTGTGTTTTGACTCCTTGCCCAATGGATTTCTAGCACTTGGTCTATGTTTTGTTCTTGTGGCACTCACTGGGAGTGCCCATCCCCAAGAAAGAGCCAATGTTGGTCCCATTATTGAATTTTCATAATGTGCCTTGATTTTTCATGACCAAATTTGCTCACAAATGTTTCATTTTTTTTTTTGGTGGTCTACAGTTAGTCTTCCCTAATTGAATACCTTCGAAAATGCCTAAGTTATTATTTTTCCCTAATTTGAACAAAATCCATGTTTCCCCCCCATTTGTGCCCTAGTCTCTTCATATTTTTCAGGCATGTCGTTTCCTTTGCCAAAATCATGCAAAAAAATCAAAATTGATCAAATCCTGAATTTGTGCAAGTATTTTCCCGATCCCAAGGTTGAAAATGACGTCAAAACATGTTTCAAATGGTTCAAGATCAAGGAATCTACCTTCCTTGTCAAAAAAATTGATTTTTAGGGCATCCTCTCGCATTTTTGACGCTTTTGACGGTCATATAGGCATTTTCTGCTCGTCAAATTCATCATCACAATATTATTGCAACGTGGCGGGTTCCTATTGGCCGGGGGTGGTTGGGAATTTTTTCTAACTTGTTAAAATAATTTTGGCTAAAAGGAAAAAAATTGGTCCGTGGATCCGCCTTTTAAAAAAATGCCTACGTGGCACATGTTGATTGGTCGAGGAGTGGCAGATTTACCTTAAAAATATTTGGCTTGCATTTTGGCAAAATTCTCAAAGTCTTTTCTAGGCCCGAAAGCCCACACTAAATAGGGGAGGACACGTGGCTCAGAGGACATGCGGATGGCGGGGGGAGTTAAAGAATTTTGATGTTTTAGTTCAAAATGCTAAAGTGAAGTTTTTAGCCCGAAAGCCCTCGTCTAATGAAAAGAGGACACGTGTCCAGGAGGCGAGATGGAAGAAGGGGTCAAGGAAAACTTTATGAATTTTTGCCTTTATGTTTGCAAGGTAAAAAATGAAAAATGGTCCTGCGACCAATGGGGAGCCAACACGTGTCCAAAAGAAGGATGGGGGGAAGCGGGTTGGTGGGAATGTTTTGGATTTTATGCCTTTAGAGGCAAAAAACTTAAAATAAAAATTGTCCGCTTTGCGAATACAAAGAAATGTGAATGGAGGGTGGAGGTTCGGAGCTCGGGGTTACCATTGGAAATTTTACAAATTTCGGCTAATGTTTCAAAGTCAAAATTGAAGACGTGCTTCCATGGCCAATCCACGTTGGACACGTGGCACATTTCAAAAAGGTAGAAATGGGGAGGCGCGGGCCCAAGAATTTTTTTAAATTTTTATTTTTACAAATTTTGACAGGAGGTCTGAAGGCAAAATTGGAGGCTTGGACCCGCGGTGAATGGGAGAGCGCCATGTGGCGAGGAAGAGAGTGGGTGTTCGGGCCGCAAGGATTTTTGAGAAAAATTTCCTTTTCTCAAAAATGGAGAAAAATTCATAAAATAAGCCCGTGGTTTTGGTGGGGCCCACATGTGGACACATGGTGGTTCCAGGGGAGAAGCGGAGAATTTTTACAAAATTTTCCAAAATTAAAAAAGGTCGCAAATGCATTTTCAAAGGATGGGGCTCGATCCAATGGTATTTTGACACATATAATGCCTTATCTAATGGTCAAAAAGGGTATATTCAGAGATTTCAACTGCCACATGGAGGGTGGATATTAAAAGGTGATCAAAATCAACGGATATTGTGCAATTTCATTTTTGGGCGCCATGGGAGCTCCAAGGAGCTTGGAAATCACATTTATTCATCAAAATTCATCGGACCTTATATGATTTTAGGTCCCCTCAGCCTTCTGAGAACAATGGAACCATTTTCATGAGATAATTTGATGATCTTTGATGTTTCTGATGCATTTTTGCTTTGGCCCGATGTAAAAATGTGAAAGGTGAAAATTAAAAATTGCAGAGGTAAAAATTGAAAGGGTAAAAGGTAAAAATGATTCATTGGAGCATGCTTGGCATACCTGAATGAAAAAAACATGACCCTAGGATGGATAAGGATCTGAATTCATGCAATATTTTAAACTTTTGTGCATCCTTGGCAATATGCGAGTTGTTTTACAGTTTGGGGTCATTTTCATGAAATGATGAAGGGTTTTGTAACAAATTTATTCCCTTGGGCATATTCTTTGCTTGGGAAGCAAGACTCCAAGTTGGAATTGGATATATATGATATTTTTTGAAGCATTTGAGGAGAGGAGAGAGAGGAGAGAAAAAGAACTTAGAATTTTCAAGTAATAAACTGGAAGAAACCCATTTTCTCTCGAGAAACCACCGGGAGCCATTTCCAATTCTATTTTTCATCGATTTTTATCATGTTGAGTTGGTTTCAAGTTGTAAAGCCTTCAAAAAGCTTTGATATTGTTCTCATGAATTTCCTCTCTTGATATATTGATCATATTATAGATTATCTGTTGATTCTCTTGGCAAAATTTGTATATGCTTGTGTTTCAAAATGATTTTCAATTTATGTTCCTTGCTCATGTTACAATCTTGTGTTTAGGATCTCTTTGGTCATAAATGGTCTCATTTATTTTTGATGGTTTAATGGAATTTTCAATCTTATATTTAGAAGAGCCTTCATCTAATAGAAGATAAATGATTTAAAATCATTTTACTGTCATCCTTGAATATTGAGATTATTTGTAAACCTTTGGGTGCACCTTAGGTCATGATTAAATAGGGGTTCTGGATACTTTGTTGGTATTTTACTTCAAGATTTTGTGGCAGGTTATCAAAGGTTGTGTGGAAGAGTGCAGATCTGGGCCTCCATTTGTGCACATATCCTGGTTGAAGGAGCATTTGAAACTCTTGAAGCATTCTTGTTGTGTAAGTGTTAAAAATTTCTTGCAAAGGTTCTCAAGGAATTTGGTAATTCTTACCTAGTCTTGTCTAAACATCTCCCAACAAAATTTCATTCAAAATAACTCATCCTACCCATACTACCCCTGTATTGCATTGTGTGTCAACAAAAGAATACAACCCATTTACAAAAATGCACAAAGCATATCAGGATTTTATTTTGTCTCTAGCAGCCTTAGCCTTGTCTTGAAAGCATTTCCATCATTTAGTAGTGACAACTCCTTTGAGTTTGAATAATGGATAATTGATCATGTTTTCCCAAGGCCATCTCCACACAATGTGCAAAATACAAGGATATCTCAATCTCCTTTACCATACAAGGGCTGCAATATAGGTTCTCTTGCCTTGGTTGATAGGCACAACCTAAAATAGTGAGGATCAGATCAAGATCCTTTTGAAGGTGCTATCCACTCCCTCAAATCTTGAGTGCCAACAAGCTAGATAGATGTGCTCCCCAGCTACAAATGACATACAAATCATCTATCTACCCTTGAGTGTCTTGTGCAAATGCATGATGTTGTTCAAGTTGTGAAGGAGATTAAATCGGATAACAACATCACCTTTACCCAAGAAGGTGCAACCTAAAGACAAAAATTCGCTACCCTCCAATAAGGTAGTCAAACCAACCACACACTCTCTTGCCAGTTCATCTACCATACCCCTACCCAAACAAACACAACCAACACCTAAGACCACACCAACACCTAAAACCATGGCTCGACCTACTCCCCCTCATGCAAAGACCCTTCCTCTATAGTTAGCCACACCTACACCCAAACCCACTTTCACTTCCCATTGTGATCCACTAGTGGGATCCTATGCCAAAATCTTAACCAACCTCCTTGAAACCTTTGTCATCACATTACCGCCTCTCGAACCTTATGACCCTCTCAAACCCAAACCAAAGGGGTTTGATGACACCAAATTTTCACCTACCATCATGTGCCAAGACACAATGTAGAGAACTGCAAGGCTTTGAAAACTGTTCTTATCCAGTTGTGTCCTCTTGAAGAAAAAATTGACCATGATTATCTTCTCGATGAGGACCCCATTTCATCGACACCCATTCCCATAGTTTTCGCTCATTACCCGTAAGCTATGAAAAATACACTACTAACAAGGAAGTAAAATACCAATAATCATACCTCCTCCTTCGCATTCCGTAGAAAACCTCGGAATGGGCTAGGAAATTTGGATTGAGCCCTGATTTTGTGATATGTAGGTGCTTTTCTTCAAGACGGAGCAAGGCCTTCCTGCAACAACGATCCTCTTACTTTGCACTAGATGGGAAAAAGGATTATGAGGCTATTTTGGCATTAGGACGAGGCAAAAGGATGTTCTTTGCTCAAAGGATGCAAGAACTTAGATATGGCATGAAAGCTTATTCTCCGTGTCTTTAGAGGGGAGGGGTAAGGTTGTATTTATAGCTTGGGGGAGTGATTAGCTTAGATTAATTTAAGTAATCATGGTTTGAAAATGTGGGCAAGATTAAGTGAGTGGTTTGAAAATGTGGGCAAGATTAGGTGGGTGGTTTGAAAATGTGGGCAATATTAGGTGAGTGGGGGCCACGAAGAATGGGTGAGGATTTGAATTATATTTTTAATTCATAAGTGGAGGATTTTAGGTGAGTGGGGACCACGAATGGTGGGTGAGGATTTGAATTTGAATTTTTAATTCAATAGTAGAAAAACATGGAGAATAATGACATGTGGTGAGGATTAGATTATTTTTAGATTTTTAAATGGATAATTAATCAAATTATATTTGATTAATTTGAAGTGTATTTTTGTGGGAAATGAGGAAGGGGAATTAATTGATTTAGGATAGATGTGAAATTGGGGTGTCTACATTTTCCCCTCTTTGGAAGGGTACTATGAAAGTAGTGTCCTTTCAAAGAAAGTAGACAGTATGGGGGAAGAATTCAATCTACTTTTTAAAAGGTAGAGCAAATGTTTGTTGGGGAGAATAGAAAGTGGTGAGTGACGGATGTCATAGTATCCTCCAAGACAAAAATGTCATGAGAAGATGTGATTATGGATAGATGTGGTGATGCCCCCTCGAGAGGATTGACGAGAATGAAATATACGACAGAACTCTCAAAAAGAAGGGAAATGGATTTGGTGGAGAAGAGGATGATAATGGAGTGGAAGAGACTGGAATGACCGCACGACGCAAATGGAGGAAGGATTCAATCGACCTTGAATGCTAGGTGTGAGGGTGTGTGGGAAAGAGAAAAGGGAATGGATAGGATTGGGGGTTGATTATGAGAAGAGTAAGGGAAATAGGGGAGGGGAACAAAAGGAATGAAAAGAAATAAGAGAGAGGGATGATAGGAGAAGAAGGGAATGATGAAGGACAAACAAGGCAAAAACAAAAAAGTGACAGAGTAGAGGGTGAAGGGGATAAAAGAGAGAGATGTGCAAAATGAAGGAAGCAACAGAGATAGTAAAGAGGGATGCGTGGAAGTGAAAAAGCAGGAAACGGGAAAGGATAAATAAGAAGGAGAAAATGAGGTGGGAGTAGGGGGTGAAATAGAGGAAAATAGAAAGAGGACGAAAGAAGAAGTAGAACGGAGAAAAAAAAGAAACTATGAGGGGCGAGGAAAGTGTGAAAAAGAGGAGAGAAAGGAAGAGAAACATATACAGAATGAACGAAAAGGTAGGGGTGGTAGAGAAAAGGGGAAGTGGTCAGAAGAAACGTGAAAATTAGGGGAGAGGAAAGGAAGATAGAACGAATACAAGGAGAAGATTGAAGGAATCACGTCATTGCGAGGAAGACCAAGGCAAAGAATATGGAACAGACCGTATGGAGATGCATGTGGAGAGTGGGATGATAAAAAAGACAGGACAACGCTGAACAACCAGGTTATCGATGGGGATGTAAGGAGGAAACGTGATGGAAAAAGGGGAAGAAGATGATATAGGGGAAGGGAAATAAGACGAGGGGTGGGAGAGAGAAGAGGATAACAAAGAAAATGATGGAGAAGGAAGGGAATACAGAAAGGGGGTAATAAGTGGAAAGGAAATGGTAGAAGGAATGTTCAAAGAAGAAAGAGGGGAGGAATGACATCGATTGGAAAAGATGTGGAGATGCATGAAATGAGGATACTAGGATGATGGGAAAATAGAAAAAGGAGGTATGATGAAGACAGTAAAGATATTGAAGAGGGCAAAGAGGAGATGGAGAGATGGGTAAAAAGTGACAAGAAAGGGTGGGAGTGAGGGAAAAGAATAGGAGAGAAAAGAGAATGGGGGATAGAAGAGGCAATGCCAATGAAGGGATGTTAGGGAAATCCCCTTGACAATGAGTGGTGGGGAAGGGTGAAAGAAAAAATGAAGAAAAAGAGAAAGCGAATGAGGACTGGAAAGGGTAACGCCAACAAAGGGACGTTAGGGAAAACCCGTTGCCAATGAGTGGTGGGCTTAGAGGAGGGAAGGAATGAAGGGAAACTCTAGAAGGTCCAAGGGAGTGAATGAGGTCGTGCGGAATGCGGATTGATAATTTTTAGGGAAAACCCGTTGACAATTATGAGCGCGGGAAGAGAAGATGATGATGAAAGAATGATATAGGAGTGTTAACAAGAATGGCGAATATGTGTGTGGGTAGAAATGTGGGGGGAATTTGAGAAGATGAAGTGGAAAGATTGAAGAAGATGGGAGGGATGAGTTGGGACTAAGTGAAAGCGAGGAGAGGATGGGGGTGATGAGGATGAACGAGGTGAGGATGAAGAACCAAGACATGAAAAGAATGGGAAGAAACGGTATGAAGGATGATGGATCAAGGAGGGGAAAATGGGGGAAAAGAATGTGATTGTAGGTGGAAGAGATGAGTTGTATGTTGTAAGAGAATATGTGGAGAAAGGATAATAGGAGGAGGAAAAAGTGGGTAATAGGAGATACCAGGTGGAAGAAGCGATCAACAAAGTGAACGAAGAATGAGGCAGGGGAGAAGTTCACGATGACAAGTGAAGTGTAGGGAGGACCCTGACATAAGATTGTCATGTGACGGAAGTGGTTAAGTAAGATTGCCATGTGAGCAAAACTGGAGATGACAAATGGTCAAGCGAGAAGTGGTGTTTGCGAGAATCGAAAAGGAGGTGAAAGGATGTGATAATGGGGAATGCCGAGAAAAAATGAAGGGTGAAGGGTGGGTAGTGATGGGGAAAGGCAAGGAGATAGATCATCCTTAAGAGGGACTCTTAAGTGAGATCGCCATGCTGGGTGAGTGGTTAAGTAAGATTGCCAAGCAGAGGAGGGTGATAGTGGTGGTAAAAAGATGTGATGATGGGGAATGAAGAGGAAATATGGTGGTGAGATTGGAGAGTGATGGGCGAGTGTAAGATGACATGTCATGCTTAAGAGAATCTCTTAAGTAAGATCGTCATACTGCTGGAGAAGTTTCGTAGGGTCACCCAACCGATAGGGATGATATGCAAAGAGAAAGACAAAATGATATTGGGGATAGGGGTGGAATGGTAGGGTGAAGAAGATGATCGCGATGAGAGGTGGGAGAAATAAGATGGGGGAAATATGATGGGATGGGGGAAGGCCACAGGGCAGATCAACCTTAAGTGGAAGTATTAAGTAAGATTGCCATGCGGCTGGAATGGTTAAGTAAGATCGCCAAGCTGAGGAAGAAGAAGGATGATGTTAGAGTTGGTGGGAATAGGGTATGACAAAATGGACTGAAGGGGAACCCTCAAGTGAATTTTCCATACTACGAGAGCGTGTAAGTAGGATGACCAGGCATAAGGTGGATTTGGGGAAGGATGAGAAAAGAGTGAGTGAGGTATGCCTAAGTGGTATATGATATGAGATGAGGTGATAATAAGAAAGAAAGGACACAAAGGAGTATAACATGAATGGATGAAGGAATATATGTAGTGGAGGGTGGAGAGTGTGAGGGGAATCCTTAATTGGGATGCCCACGTGGTGAGAGTAATGATGCGGGAATGGGAAGTAGAAGAGGTGGAGTTGAAAGATGTGTTTGGTAGTGATGGTTATTTGATGAGAGGGCATGTGGTGAAGAAGCTTCTACAGCGGGAAGATCTTAGGGAGAGGGTAAACCTCCACTGAGGATTCCATATAGAAGGGGTTATAAAGTAAGATTGTCAAGCGGGAAGAAAATGGGTGTAAGGAAAGAATACCAATGGGTGAGAGGGGACAAGAATGGTGAGAAGGGTAATATGGGTATAAGTGGCGAGAGGAGTAAAAATGAGAAGTGAGAATGAATGGATCAAATACATGGTGATCATGGTGGGGGAGAAGGAGCTGCTGGATAGTGAATGCTACTTGAGAAAGATCATCAAGTAGGATTCACAAACTGCAACGGTGATCAAGTAGGATTCGCAAACTGGAGAATGCATTAGTATGGGTGAATGGATGGGGTGCAAAGTAAGATGTTGATCATGCAGGAAGATACTCACATGATGAAAAGCATCTTAATTTTAATATAGCACATAACAGGATGCATCATGAAATAAAAGATCGGATGACTAGATCAGAATGTGCATGATAAAGATAGACAGGGGCCATCAAAAAGGTTTGATGCCCCAATACGATATGCAAATGGAAGAGAGCATAGACAGAGGCCATCAAGAAAGTATGATGCCCCAGTACGACATGCAATCAGATAACATAAGAATATTACAGAGAACACCGGGATATATAAAATCAAGATGCCCCCTGTAATATATCAAGATACAAGAAAGCAATTAATAATTTTCCACTAATAATGCAACACAAGAACCAAGAAACATGTCCCTAACGTGTTCCACAAAGTGATGATTGATTAGATGTGCCCCAAGCAGAGAGGTACAAAGGATCGGGTCAGTCTCCTCAAACAAGGAAACAATGAGAGCCGGATTTTCCCCAAGCGAGGATTCACGCGAGGAGAAGAGGTTTGAAATTGGTAGTCATAAGGTGGTTAGACCATTCATTTGGGATAATAGTTCAAAGGATGAACTGTGTTCTTGATTGAGTTTTTACAATTTTGTGGATGTTTTTGGTCTTTTGAAAATTTTACAAATGTTTTTGTATTTTGGATATTTTCTAATGTTTTTGTTTTTGGATTTTTGGATTTTCTAATGTTTGTTTTTGAATTTTATAATTTTTTTGGATTTTCTAATGTTTTTGAATTTTTATGATGTTTACACTGTGTTTGGATTTTTGACGATTTTCAAATGTTTTTAGATTTTTAGATTTTTACACTGTTTTTGGATTTTTGATGATTTTCAAATGTTTTTGGATTTTTGGATTTTTACATTGTTTTTGGATTTTTGGATTTTGACACTGTTTTTGGATTTTTGGATTTTTACACTGTTTTTGGATTTTTGATGATTTTCAAATGTTTTTTGATTTTTAGATTTTTACATTGTTTTTGGATTTTTTTACGATTTTCAAATGTTTTTTGATTTTTACATTGTGATTGACAATTTATGGACCAGAGTGCAGACTTATTTTTGAGAGACGATGTACCGTGTTCCGCATTGTAACTTATGCTCAAAATAACATAAATTCACTTTCCATTGGCATGATATGGTGGTGATGATATGATGAAAAGAATTCCAACTCCATTCTTGACTCCACACAACTAGTAAGATGTGTGGGCTCATCACCAAGAATCAAGAAGGACGTAGGAGGTAGATAATGAATATAGAGACAAATGCTAACAACAATCCCTTTGGGAAATTGTGACTCCATTCTTCATAATGGTACTAAACCAATTTCAAAAATGGCTTTCACTTTATGAGTCACATGCTAGACTTAGACAGTTATGTGGCCTACTGATTGATAAGATATGAGGTTAAGGGATAGTTCTCTCTTCACTTAGGCATCTAAATTACGTGTTTGGGGATTCTATAATTTGTAAGCACTGTAAGATTTTGTATTTTTGAAATGACTCCCTATGCCTTGCCCCATGCTACTAGTGAGAAGCAAGGGCTCATCACCAAAGGCAAAATATAAGCGAGTGAATTTCTTTTTGTCTTTTTTTTTTTTTTTTTTTTTGGAATATTTTGCAATGTTTTTATGCTTGTATGAGAATGACCCTCTACGCTTTGCCCCATGCCACTTGTAAGAGGCAAGGGTTTATCACCGAAGACAAGACGTAGACGAGTAAGGGCACCTTCCTCCATTCCCAGTCTCACACTACTAGTAAGAAGTGTGGGCTCAACACCAAAGACTATGAAGGACGAAAGATGTGACAATGAATTATTCATAAGTTATTGAATTGATGGATTTTTTTACAATAGTGCTTTGTATTTGGGAAGAAACATCTGCCCCCAATCTCAGCCCCACACGACTAGTAGGACGCGAGGGTTCAACACCGAAGACTGAGATGGACGACCAAATGAACTGGGTAACGAAGTTTAGAGCTTTGTTATGAAAGAGAGAATGTATTTGAAGGGAATATATTACCATCAGTAAGCTTCTAGGTATGACCATAGAGGAAAGCGACTGAAAATGGAAGAAGTATGACGCTCACAAACTTAATAGGATTTATATTAGCACTTGTCTCATGATGATAAATATGAAGATGTGATTTTGATAAAGAAAATATCTGCCAATGGAAATGAATAAATTTATTTGGAGATAAGCAAGATAGAAAGAACAATGTACATGTTGTTGTATCCTGGAATAGAGAGTGCTTTCAAGAATAGAATTTATTTGAATGGAATGCATTCATGGGTATTTCAAGGACTTGGCCTGTGTCAATGGCCAATTTATAAGCTCTAAACCTAAAATTATCTATGATTTCGTTGGGCTCAAATGTGTCTTGTTTTTCTCGTTCTTTAGGTGTGTTCTTTCGATTTTCTTTGAGAATGAGATCATTGACCTTAAATTTTCTAGGTTTGAATTTTTCATGGTAGCTATGCCATAGCTGATTTTGATAGAATGGAAGATGATCTAGGGCATTAAGTCGTTTTTCATCAAGAAGCTCGAGTTCATTAAGGCGTGACTGTTGATAATAATCTTTATTGATTACATCTTTGAAGGATATTATGAAGGATGAAAATTCAACCTTGGCATGTAAAATAGCTTCCCAACCATAAATAAAGTAGAAGGGAGTGGCCTCGGTTGCATTGTTTGATTTTTTTGCTTCTATTTGTCCATGAATTAATTGATTTGACGATAGATTCAAAATTAAAGATGGAAAAGGTGGCATAAAGATATTCCTAGGTATACATACCTCGTAGAATATATGTACATAGAAGTCTTGATAGGTGAGAGTCATTAGTGATGAGATGCCCGCAAGATCGATCGTTGAAAGTATGATGGTCATGACAGTTGCATTGTTGCAAGTGTCCAAACTTGATGTGGTTGTGTTTCGACAAAAAGGCTAGAGATGTTAGGCATAAGAGCCAATATTGGAAGAATAGAATCAAACTTAATGGTACCTGTTGATGGAACCTCATCTGTAGTGTCTACAATAATATCAAGGTTTGAAAGGGAGTCTTGAAACGAGATCAAGGTCTCGTTAGATGTTGGAAGAATGTTGTCACCCAAAACAGGTTCAATATATGTTTGGGCTGAAAGAGAGTCTTGAAATAAGTTCAAGTGCTCAGTAGATGTTGGAATAATGTTGTTGTCCAAAACAAGTTCAATGTATGTTTGAACTAATGGAAGGAAATTTGAAGAAGATATGGATTGGTTTGGAATTAGAGAGTCTTGATCATTGTTGTCGTCATGATCTCACGGAATTTCAATATATATAGGAGTTTCGACAGTAGTCAGCTCTTCATGGAAAGTTGTGATATTGGATGTGTTGTTGGTCGCAAGAGCATTGTCATCAAGTTCTACAGAGATGACGTCGTCATCAATTAAGTCTTGGACGTAATTCTTAAATCGCACACATTTATCTATGTGATGACCATCAATGCGATGAAAGTCACAAGATGTGTTAGGTTTGTACCAAAGATGGCTTAGCTTCCCCTTTGACAAATGGTTTTGTAATTGGATATTTTATCAGTTTAGCCTCTTTTAGTTGATGAAAAACACTAGAGAGACTTTCTCCAAGGGGGGTAAACTGACGTTGGACTTTACGTGAACTGATTTCTTCATGAGGTTGTATGATCGGCTTTTTGGGTGATCGCTCACTGATTTGGGTAGCCATATGAGAGAGTTGTGTTGTCATCTTATTAATTTGTTCTAATAGCTCATTGTGTGATGTTTTTCGTGAATTCTTCATGTTTGAAAGAGAGGGAGAACGAAGAAATGTGCGATGAAGAAATCAACCTATTGATTATGATCTTTGTTTTCGCTCAATCAAGTTTTAACAAGGCTATAAGGAGTAAGCTCAAACAAGCTACTCGGGATACAAGTGGGATATAACTTAAACAAGCTATGACGAATATGTTGATTGGTTTGGATTAAACAAGCTTAACATAAGAAAATGTAAGGAGTACACTCAAACAAGGTACTCAATACAAGTGGGATGTAGCTCAAACAAGCTATGATGAATATGTTTATTGGTTTGGCTTTAACAAGCTCTGGATTTTTGATAGGAAGAGTAACTCAAACAAGTGACTCAACACAGTTGTGAACTCAAAATGAGTTTTGAAGGGATTTTTATCGGATGGGATTTTGTGAAACTCGACAGCTGATGAAATAATGAGTGAACTCAAACAAGTCACTCAATGTCATTTTGATATAGCTTGAAACAAGCTAGAAAGAATGTTCTGACAATTGATGAGATAAGGAGTGAACGCAAGTCACTCAATATCTATTGGATATAGCTGAAGACAAGCTATGACAAATGTATTGTGGTAAGCTAATGAAATTGGTGTGATGGTTTGATCTGTGTTGTTGGATTGTTTGGATGTTTTCGCTTGGTATTGAATTGGTCGAGAACTGATTTTTTTGTGGAACACAACCAGAGTCTCGAACTTTTACAATGAACACATTGATATCACCAAGTTTTATGATAAAATAATTCTAAACTATTGTGTTTTCAAACAAAGCAAAGCAGATCATGTGGATTCAATTATTTTGGCTTATGAGGCAACTTCTTCAGAATGATCATTGTTTCATGCAATCATACAAGTATGCTTTGAAAATGGTGGATGCGGCTCTTATTACTCCAAGAAGATGCGTCCTCCGATATACCCTAGTCTGATATACCTAATTTCAGACGGGGACGGGGGTAATGCACGGAACCCTTAGAGCACTTTGGAGGAGACTCACCAATTCTTACTTGCTGTTTGGGAGTGAATCACCACGTCCCGTAATGTGTTTTGTGAAAAGGTGGAAGGTGATGGAGGGATGAATGTGTATGGTGTCCTTATAACTCCCCGAAGATTTATAGGGACGATGCCCAAGCTTCGTTGTTACAGCTATTTAGGCGTGACTCGCATGCGCTGCACGACAGCATTACCTGTAAGTGAAGAGCAACGGCTGAGGTAAATACCGAACGCTGTGATGAGACTAGGTCTCAAAGTGCAATGCAGATGCAAATGTTGTTGGTGCGTGGTAGTCAAGTCCACGTCACCGATGTAGCTTTGGTGGTGATGAAATCCACCTTGTCTACGTGCAAAAACAATATGATAAAGTGATTAAACGCAGGGTTCTTTCCAACTTGAAATAAATCACTAGCAAGAAAATAATTACGTACCTGAGCGTATTTTTGTTTTTTTTTTTTTGTTTCAGCAATTGTCTTTAAATGGTGGTATTTTTGCGGGATTTTTGTTGTTTTTGTTTTTGACAATATTCCAGCAACGCGGTTCTACAGAAAACAAATTAGTAGTTATCCTGCAAATGAAATGTTAGAAAAGTGATCGTGGTTGTTTTTGATTTGCCAGATCGCTCAAAGGCGCAGGAAAAGAGCATACACAACCAACGACCAAAAAATATTAAGAATATGACAAAGGAAAATAATTATTAAAATGACAGTTGGAAAACAAAGCTAGAGGATCCTGCAATGTTGTTAAACAAGAAACTAAAAATTGTGACCATTTCGATTTTCCGAGATCGCTCAAGGCGCAAGAAAAGAGCATACGCGATACAATTGGAATAGTTTTTTTAAAATGTTAATAATTATTGCAATTAATCATGATTGCGAAATAGCGATAATGATTATGTTCACAAAAATAAAAATGATGAAAGAAGAGGGTGAAAACGTTACGAGAAGTGTTTTCGTGGAAAATTTAAATGTAAGGCAAAAAATTAAAAATAAAAATTATTTTCTAGAGCTTGAGTGGCCTCACGTTTCTGATTTCCAAGATCACTTTTGAAGTGCGAGGAAAGAGCATATGTGTGAGGATGTTTCGTGAAATAAAAATTAAAAATAAAAATAAATAAAACTATAATTTTGTTGTTTTTTTGTTAAAAAGATAGGTGTTAGAAGAAATGAAACCAAATTTTTTTGTAAGTCTAAATCTAAAAATTATTTTTTCATTGCATAGATCTTTTCAATACCTTTCCGTTAAAAAAAAATGAAGTCATTCCGAGTTCGGGAGCAAAAGTTATGGCTTCCGGAAGATGGGCTACGAGAACGCTCTGAATGAAAATTTTAAACGTGAGAAAAACGTCCCGAGGAGCTTTTTTTTATTTTCTGACTTCTATACTTCACCTGAGAAGCTAAAATTTTGACAGCAAGGTTAAAAAAGAAAAATAAACAGAAATAAAGAGTTAGATCACAAAATGATTGATTAAAATAAAAGAAAATAAAAATGATTAACTTCCTACAAAGCAGTTATTTTAGCAAAAGTAAATAAATAAATACATTTTCCGGATTGGTTGTCCCATGACACTAAGATGATAAACTAATGATTAGTGCTTGTGTTTCTATAGATTACGAGTGAATAGAAAAATCAGAACTACTAAACACCAAGCACCGAGGAGATCAAAGACAGGATGAGCTGCATAGTTTCATTGTTGCTATAACCTGCAGATACACCACAAGACACCACACAACAAAAACACTACCCAAAGCGTGAAGGTTAACCAAAGAAGACCAAAAGGAACAGAAAAGGAAATAATAATAAACAATAATAAACAAAGAACAGATAAAACCACTAATTGAGAAAGTAATGGTAACAGATCGAAAGTAACCGGGCGTGCCAGAATGTAAGCTATGAAAAATACACTACTAACAAGGAAGTAAAATACCAATAATCATACCTCCTCCTTCGCGTTCCGTAGCAAACCTCAGAATGGGCTAGGAAACTTGGATTGAGCCCTGATTTTGTGATATGTAGGTGCTTTTCTTCAAGATGGAGCAAGGCCTTCCTGCAACAACGATCCTCTTACTTTCTGGCTTTGGATGGGAAAAAGGATTATGAGGCTATTTTGGCATTAGGACGAGGCAAAAGGATGTTCTTTGCTCAAAGGATGCAAGAACTTAGATATGGCATGCAAGCTTATTCTCCGTGTCTTTAGAGGGGAGGGGTAAGGTTGTATTTATAGCCTGAGGGAGTGATTAGCTTAGATTAATTTAAGTAATCATGGTTTGAAAATGTGGGCAAGATTAAGTGAGTGGTTTGAAAATGTGGGCAAGATTAGGTGGGTGGTTTGAAAATGTGGGCAATATTAGGTGAGTGGGGGCCACGAAGAATGGGTAAGGATTTGAATTATATTTTTAATTCATAAGTGGAGGATTTTAGGTGAGTGGGGACCACGAATGGTGGGTGAGGATTTGAATTTGAATTTTTAATTCAATAGTGGAAAAACATGGAGAATAATGACATGTGGTGAGGATTAGATTATTTTTAGATTTTGAAATGGATAATTAATCAAATTATATTTGATTAATTTAAAGTGTATTTTTGTGGGAAATGAGGAAGGGAAATTAATTGATTTAGGATAGATGTGAAATTGGGGTGTCTCAAAAATTGACAATGATTATCTTCTCAATGAGGACCCCATTTCATCGACACTCATTCCCATAGTTTTTCGCTCTTTACCCACTCAAAGACCAATACCTCCACCCTCAAAACTCCTAGAACCACCCCCAAGATTCAAAATTAACATGATTCACATCGAGAACTCGCCAAACCTCCACCCAAATTTCGGTGTACCCAGCTCATCTCACAAGGTTCCTTCCCGCCACTTGGCTTTTGTCCTTCTTATCACTATAACTTTCATGGCTCACCTACTTCACCTAACTCCCTACCTCAGATCAACATGATCCACGTTGCTACCCATGCCCAGAAGGATAAAGGCAAGGAAAAGGAAACCGACCCACCGACCAACCCTATACCCAACATACCATCTACACCCACACCTAAAATCACTATCTGCGGCCCCACATATCCTATTTCTAATGGGGTTACACATCATGCGATGCTCAAACAACTACATCAATCCCCCCTCAAAATGTCTCTGTATGACCTCATCCAAACCTCGAATCCCATCACCAAGCTCTCATGGAGGTTCTTCGATCTATTGAGATATTACCTAATGACCCTACACCCGTGGCCTCCCTTATTACACCCCATAATGTAGCCTCCCTCACCAAATTACCACCTTCATCTACACCTCCAACTACTCACCAAGTAGCCGCACTCAACTTCTCAGATGAAGAGATCGCACCGCACCGAACCGACGACCTAGATCCTGCTCTTTTCATCTTCACCCACATTGATGATATACGTGTATGATGTGTTATGATCAATGGGGGCACTAGCACTAATATCATCTCTTCCCATGCATTTTCCCAAATGCATACATACCGACAATTGCATGCATAAATATCCCATCATATTGCGTTCATTCAATGATGTTATCACTTCCACACTTAGCACCATCATCCTTCATGTCCACATGGGCCCCCATACTATTCCAGAGTTATTTTATGTCTTGGAGGGGGAATTTCAATAAAACTTGTTGCTTGGTAGACCCTGGACTCATGTCATGGGTTGTGTTCCTTCCACTTTGCATCATTGTGTAAATTTTGAGTATGAAGGACACACCTATACCATTTTGGCTGACCCATCACCCTTCAAAACCTGCAACATGCTTTACCAACCCAATGACGTGCTCATACCCATTAAAGCATCTACCTCCACAACCACTTCCTCTTCACCTACACCTCCACTCACTAATGTCATCGCTACCTCAACCGCACCTACATCCTCCATTCCTACCGCTGCCACAACCTCCATGGCCGAACCGTCAGCCTCCCAATCATTTTTTCCACCTCCAATCCCACCTCTAACACATTGTCTATCCTAGCTACCCACATATTAACCACCGATCCCTTAGAAGGCATTTTTCAATGCCTCACCCTGGGGAGTATCGCCTATATAGTGTCAACACATTCCTTACTCCACAAGAGTATGGAAGTATTCACCAACACCCTTGCTATGATCATCGTATAGGAGAGTGCCTCCTTTATGGTCCTCCCCACCTTCATACCAATCTCACCTATGGGGGAATTGATACTACTACTTATACACTTGAACCACCATAAAAAACCTGCCCATTTTCTGCCGATCTCTAGTCACTCACCAATCACCGTTTCACCCACACCTTCCTGCACCGATGTGCATGGAAGGGTTTTGGCTTTGGATTTTATGAGCAAGGCCGTCACATTGTTATTCCATGTACTACCCAAAAACATAACGATCATAGCGGTATTGGATTTGCTAAACCCCTACCAAGAAGACCCGCATTTAACTCATTGAGGCCATCACCCTTCTCCACCTTCTTCACCACCATTACCACCTTCACCGATGGAGTCGATGGATCCGTAATCCATTCCTCCTAAAAAATCATAAATACCATTTCCTTGGGGATCCTGACTTATCAACGTGAGGGCGAGGCCCCCTCATCTCTACCCTTCGTATCCCGAAATGATAAATCATGATACACCTTCGATTAACGTCATTCAATGTCAGGATGATGAATCTATACTCACCTACCTTGGTGCTGAGGACTCATATATTCATCGATCGTTACCATCTGAGACCCAAACCATGTTGAATGAATTGACTATCAAAATCAACATTCATACTTAGGATGACCCGCACATTCTAAAGATCGAGAAATCTTTAGATGCTGTTGAATAGGAAGCCATCACTTCTTTTCTCAAAAACCATAATCACGCTTTCGCTTGTTCTTACACAGACATGCCCAGTATTGACCCCACCATAGTGGTCCATAATATCGTAACCATTCTCGATGCCAAACCTATCAAAAAAATCTAAGGAAAATACACTTTGCCGCATTACGCTTCCGTCAAAGAAGAACTTTAGTTCCTTATTTTTGTTTCCTTCATCTTACCCATTGATTATCCCCGATGGATTTCTAACATTTTCCCTGTCACTAAGGTGACAGGGGGACTTTGTATTTGCATGGATTTCTATGACCTCAACCTAGCCTACCTAAAAGATGACTTTCCTCTACCTGGTATTGACCAACTAGTTGACCTTACTGTTGGTCATGAGATGCTATCACTCATGGATGGTTTCTCGGGTTATAACCAAATCTTGCTTGCCACAGAGGATCAACACAAAACCACATTCATCACCCCTTGGGGGACCTTCTGTTATCGAGTCATGCCTTTTGGCCTTAAAAACATTTGTGCCACATATTAGCGGGCTATGACTTACATCTTCCATGACATCATGCATTGTATATTAGAAGATTATGTGGATGATCTCCTATCAAAATCTAAACACCGCTCCGAGCACCTCGTCATCCTAAAAACCATCTTTGACCGCCTCATTAAGTATTGTGTTCACCTTCACCCAATATGTGTGTCTTTACAGTTCTCTCGAGAAAACTCCTGGGATTTATCATCTCCTTACATGGTATAGAGGTTGACCCTACTAAAGTCAAAGCCATTCTTGAAATGCCTCTGCCCACTAACCTTAGGAAACTCCATAGCCTGCAAGGTAAGTCAGCAGTCTATTCTCTGTTCGTCTCATAATTGTCGATCAGTTTCAACCATTTCATCATATTCTTAAGAAGGATGTCTCCTTTAAAAAGGATAATGATTGCCACAAAGATTTTTAGGCCTTAAAAATACCTTCTCCAATCACCCGTCCTCATTCCACCTAAATATGATCAACCCTTCTACCTATACATCTTAGTTATTGATCATTCCTTGGGGCCATGCTTGCTCATCGTGATGAACAACACAGGAGCAGTGGTTTATTACATAAGCCGTACTCTTTTAGACTATGAAATCCGATACACCCATACAAAAAAACTTTTCTTAGCCTTAGTTTTTGTCACCACCAAACTCTGCCATTACCTACTTTATCACAAAACTTATGTTGTGACCAACACCGACCCCTTACACTTCAAGTATTCCAAACCTTACCAAAATCAACGTCGCACACCGGCTTATGCTTTTGGCCAATCTCAACCTAAAATTCATCCATCAAAAGTCCATCAAGGGCCAAACTATCACTGACTAATTGGCTGAAGCACCTATTTCTGGGGATCAACCCTCTAACTTTGACTTCCCTATGAATCAATTGTTACCCTTTCCCTAGACAAACCCGTTTACCAAATGACACTCTTCTTCGATGGGTCCAAGTGTCAGCATGGGGGAGGGGCTGGCATTATCCTCATTCCACTTGATGGTGAGCCCATGCCTTTGTCTTTCAAACTTGATTTTAATTGTACAAACAATATTTCCAAATATGAAGCACTCGTATTAGGTCTCCAAGCTGCCTATGCCTTAAATGTTAAGTCAATCAACATCTTTGGTGATTCTGAATTGGTTGTAAATCAAGTCAATGATATATACCAGTGTCGTAACGAGACACTTCAAAAGTATAAACATCACGTGGAGACACATCCCGGATGCCTCGTACATATACAAAATAGCTCCATTTATAATGTTTCTTCTCCTATGGCATGGTGGTCAAGGCATATATTTTTGGTGGAAGGGATCATGGTTCAAATCCCACCTCCTATGCTGCCTCCCATGGGATTTATCCCACATTCCTAGCATTGTGGATATGTAGGCGCTTTATATGGTAAGGTTTAGGCGCATTTGCAGTATAAGGTGGCTTTTAAGGGATAAGGTTTGTTTAAATATGGAGGAAATATAGTATATAATGTGTGGTAATTAGGATATATTATATAGTTTAAATTTTATAATTTGGATAAATTATATATGTGCAAATTTAATGGGATTTGGTATTATCCCTTAACAAATTCAAATATGAATAATCCCACATGTATCTTGTATTTGCAAACTGAAGCAAATATATACAGAAACTCTACAATATAGATGTGAAGTAAAGGAGGCTAAGACTATTCCAAAATCCACCTTTTTCTCTATCACCCATATTTTCCACATGGTGAATGTTGATTGGTCCATGTGTGCATGCATCATCTCTGCACATAGTATTGAATTCGCTAGTTGCCCAAAAATTTCAGCAGGCCATAACTTTTGCAAACGAGCTTTGTTTCCTACAAACAAGATATCGACGAAATCGTATAATTTTTCTCCATGATTTGAAAATGACTACAAGTTATTCTAAGAAGATCTTAGATCAGTGTTTCTCGGTGAGGATCCTCTGGATCATTCCTCCCCATTGACAAACTTTTGGACCCCAAAAGTCAACTTAATTGGTGAATAGGTGAGGGTATTTCTCCCTCACCTTTACGGTTCCATCCATTTATCCTTGTTCGATGAATGCATTTAAACCCAACACAAATATACTCAATATCACCCCTTCGTGAAGTTCGACCTTCCTGTCCAAAATGATGTCTTCCTGCAACTCATCAAGATACTCGGAGCAAAATCATCAATGAAAGGCATTATGTTAGCATCATCATGATCAAAATCATAGGCGGTTCATACAATCTTAAATTCTCAAAATTTAATATTAATTATATTTTCATATATGGAGGTAAATCTAACCGAGAAAGCATTGTTACCAATTTTTTCCAATATTTGGAATGGACCATACCGTATAGGTTTCAATTTTTACCTTCACTGTCATCTTTTCCTTGCCTGTGAAGCCAAACTGAATCACCAACTTTGAACTTGTGATCAGTTCTATGTTTATCATGCATGGCTTTGTACTTAGCCTGACTTTTCTCCAATTTTTCATGGACATACTTGATGAACTGTTGAATTCTCTCGAACAAATCTTTTAGCCCCGTCAAATCACTTGAACCATTAATGACAGCTTTCATGTCCATAATATACATCTAAAGGAGAATTAGGAAGATATCCATAACAAGTCTCAAATGGAGACTTCAAAGTAGAATAATGTAAGGCATGATTATAAGCATGTTGCACATAATATAGATGTTCATCCCATAATTTAGGATGTTTACCACAATAGCCCCTAAGAAAATGTACCACTTGTGCGGTTTACAACCTTTGTTTGACCATCGGTTTATGGATGAAAAGCGTTGCTCTTTTTTCAATTTTGTGTCCATTAACCCCTAATGTTGACCAAAATTCCCTAAGAAATGTAGAATCCCGATCAAATATAATTGAAGTAGGTAATCCAAAATGAACCCAAAAAACTGAAAAAAAAATGTGCGGTTCCTCACTAGTTATTTGTTTAGTACATGGAACCAACACACTCATTTTGCTAAATATGTCCACCACCACATATAAGTAATCATGTTTCTTCCATGTCATGGGCAAGCCTCCTACAAAATCCATGGAAACACTTTCCCAATGCCTTATAAGAATAGGAAGAGAGTGTAAAGTCCTAATTTCTATTACTTGGCTTGCTTGTGGCACAAATAACACATCCCTTAATATACCTATTTACATGTTCATGCATTCTAGGCCAATAACAATATTTATGTAAATGTGCAACTGTCTTACTAACACCAAAATGCCCTGAAATAAGAGAAGTATGTGCTTCCCTAATCATATGCACACATTCATTTTCTAGAATAAAAAGTTTACCAGAATGATATAACAATCCTTCATGCAAATGATAATATTTTTCTCCTACTTGTTTCCCACTTACTAGATCCTCATACACTTCTCTAAAATCAACATCATTAACATATTGTTCCTTGTAACTAACATGAGCCAAAGAACTATGTTGCAAAAGAATAGATGCTACTACCACTGGTGGTCTAGATAACATGTCGGCAACCTTGTTTTGAATACCTTTTTTATACCTGATTACAAGATGAAATTGTTGCAAAAATCCCATCCACCTGAAATGTCTAGATTGCTGCAATTTGGTTTGTGTTTGTAAGTACTAAAGTAGTTGATGGTCAGTATGTATAATTGTTTCTTTTCCCATTAAATAATGCTTCCACTTTTTAACACTTTGAACCAAATCATACAACTCTTTATCATAAGTTGGATAGTTTCTTACCGCACTTGTAAAGGTTTCTAAATGGTAACACACTGGTCATTTGTTCTACATCAAAATTGCCCCCATTGCATAGTCACTAGCATCTGTCTCAATCTCAAATGAATGCTGCAAATCTAGAAGTGCCAAGATCGGAGCGGTACTTATCTTCTCTTTCAGTGTATCAAAGGATTTATGTTGCTTTCCTCCCCACTGAAAGACCTGTTTAATACTTGTCAAAGCATGCAAAGGAGATGCAATATATGAGAAGTTAGCAATAAATTTTCTCCAATATTTAAATTACACCTAGAAAACTCCTAACTTCCGTCACATTAGTGGGTCTAGGCCATTTCACAATAACCTCTATTTTTGTAGGATCAATTCTCAATTCACCATTTCCTACAATATAACCCAAGTAAATTAAAGATGTTTTTCCAAATTCACATTTTGACATCTTCAAATACAATTTCTCTTTCCTTAGTGCATCTAAGACTTTCTGGATGTGTTTAACATGTTCATCCCATGATTTACTAAAAACAAGAATATCATCTAAGTAGACAATAATGAAATCATCAATGAATGGTCTAAAGATATCATTCATAACTCTCATGAATGTTTTGGTGCATTGCACAATCCAAAAGGCATCACTAACCATTCAAATAATCTTTGTTTCATTTTAAAAGTAGTTTTCCAAACATCACCTTCTACAATTCTTACTTGGTGATAACCACTTCTTAAGTCTAACTTAGTGAAATAAATTGCATTCTTTAATTGATCCAATAAATCATCTATTCTAGGAAGAGGGTAACGATTCTTTATAGTAATCTTGTTTAAAGCACGAAAATCAACACACATTCTCCAAGTGCCATCCTTCTTAGGAACCAAAATAATTGGCGAACCACATGGGGATGTACTTGGATGAATTATACCTTGAGCCAAAAGTTCCATTACCTGTCTCTTGATTTCCTAATTCTCTACTACTGATAACCTATACATTTTGATATTAGGAAGAGGTGCATCCTAAAGCAATTGTATCTCATGTTGAACCCCTCTTTTGGGAGGTAGACCTTGTGGATCCTAAAAACATCATCAAAATTAGAAACAATTTTTACCAATTCATCCTTATGTTTCATATCACAAGTCTCAAAATCCATCTCATGTTCTTTCTCTTTGCTTTGACCACCATGAGCAAAAACTTTTACTTGAATTTACCAACCTTTTCATTTGACCCACGATTACTAAGGATAGATTATTCTTTTCACGGTGAGCTCTAACAATAAACTCAATTCCATCCTTTACAAGAAAATATTTATTTTCTTCCCTATAGAAGATTTATTTACGATCATATAAATAAGGACTTCCCAAAACCACCCCACAAATATCCAAAGGAACTACATCCAATTCAACCTCATCTATAAACTTGTCTGTAATGGAAAATATGAAAGTACAAGTTTTAGTTACCTATAGTTTTGCATCATCACAAACCCAGCCCAAAGGATAAGGCTTAGGATGTGGATTAGTTTTGAGTCCTAATTTCTTTACAACCTCCTCAGAAATCATATTAGCTTGAGATCCACTATAAAAAGAGTATCAATTTTTGTATGTTTTGAAATCACTCTAATGTGGAAAATCTCATTCCTTTTCTTATCATCATGTATAGTTTGTTTACTAGAAGAAGATGTAACATTTGTAGTACTATTGTTAGAAATTGAAATTTTTGATTTACCTTGAAAACTCATAGCTTTGTGATCTTGGTTTCATCACCTGAATCTTACCCAAGATCATGAACTGCAGTGTTTGTTTTATTTTCCTTTCCTTTCTTAACCATCCATTTAGGTTTCAATTCAGGATGTAATTTCCAACATTTATACTCATCATGGTTCTTTTTATAATGATTACAAAATGGTTTTCATAATCCTTCTTAACAATAGAGTTTGTCTTATGCTTACCCTTTCCTTTTCCTTGTTTTTTGAACCTTTTCCTTTAGCTTGTTCTTTTGTTTAAAAGAAGAGAAAGAGGACTCCTTTTTCATTTTCCTCATTCTTCCAAATGGGTTTCTTGAACACATACTTTATCAAGATTAGTAGGACCTAAAACAAGTATCATATGCCTTAGATAACTATGTAATCCACCAATATATTTAAGCAGTGTTTCTTCTGTGTTTAGGGAAATTCCCAAAATTAGATCCCTTTTCCTAAATTCTTGTGTGTATTCTTGAACACTTTGTCCCTTACTTTGTCTTAATGTTTTCCAATCCATCATAGCTTGTTGCTTATAACCAAGAGGATAAAATTGTTGCCTAAGATTTGAAACAAATTCAGACCAAGAAGTGATTTCTATACCTTTGGTTTCTTCCACTTCCTGAAGCTTACTCTCCCACCAAATGAGTGTTGTGCCACCCATCCAAAGAGTTTCCAAATGAATCTTTGCTTCATCATCAACAATTCTCTGAACCCTACAATATACTTCTATTTGCTTGACCCAGTTATCCAACTTCTCTGCATTTAGCTCTCCAGTATACATAGGCAATTCAAACTTGATATCTAACTTTAATGAAGGAAAATCAGATTTCAAAGGGTCTCTTTTAGGATTATTAGAACTAGAGCTTTCTTCTTTCTTACCTTCTCTAGTTCCCTTTTCCCTTTTTCTATCTTGGTACATTTCTTCCACCATTTCCTTCATCTGTAGGAATGATTGACGAAATTTTCTTCCTCTCGATCCACCATTGTAGGACTTCAAGATCATCTAGGTACCAATTTTGGGATCTCCTTCTATTAGTTATCCTTCACCCTTCTTAGATTGAGACCTTGTTAACATCCAACACACAACTTGTAATCCAAAAACCATTAATCTGAACCAAAAATTAGTCAAAACCAGCTCTGATACCAGTGATCTAAAAATCAATTTTAACTAGCAATTGTGCACACACTTAACTTTTCTTTGTATTGATTTTTGATATAAAAATTGACTATTATATCCTTTTGTATTTTTAATAAAATAATTAAAACTGAAATTACTATGTAAAAATAGAAAATAAAGAGATGAATCACTAGCAATTTGACACAAGAATTGATAACGGAGTTCGGCACTTGTGGCCTACAGTCTCGGGTCCGGTTGAATGGGACCGATCTATTAAAATCTTGAAAATAAATATTTACAAATATTTCTACAAGAATATGATCTTCTCATCACTTTCCTTTTCCAAAAATAATAGGAGTCACTTTTTACTTCATCTCAAAATTCCTTCTCTAGCTCAAGTTATGAGCAAATCAATATTTCACACAGTCCCGGATGCTTGTACATATACAAAATAGCTCCTTTTATAATGTTTCTTCTCCTATGGCATGGCGGTCAAGGCATATATTTTTGGTGGAAGGGATCACGGTTCAAATCCCACCTCCTATGCCACCTCCCATGGGATTTATCCCACATTCCTAGCATTATGGATATGTAGGCGCTTTATATGGTAAGGTTTAGGCGCATTTGTAGTGTAAGGTGGCTTTTAAGGGATAAGGTTTGTTTAAATATGGAGGAAATATAGTATATAATGTGTGGAAATTAGGAGATAGTATATAATTTAAATTTGGTAATTTGGATAAATTATATATGTGCAAATTTAATGGGATTTGGTATTATCCCTTAATAAATTCAAATATGAATAATCCCACATGTATCCCGTATTTGCAAATGAGAAGCAAATATATACGAAACTCTGTATATAGATGTGAAGTAAAGGAGGCTATATTCCAAAAGCCACCTTTTTCTCTATCACCCATATTGTCCACATGGTGAATGTTGATTGGTCCACGTGTGAATGCACCATCTCTACACAGATAGTATTAAATTCACCGATTGCTCAAAAATTTCAGCGGAGCTATAATTTTACAAACTAGCTCTGTTTCCGACAAATGAGATATCAATGGAATCCTATAAATTTTCTCCATGATTTAAAAATGACTAAAACTTATTAAGAAGATCTTAGATCGGTGTTTTTCGGTGAGAATCCTGCGATCATTCCTCCCCTTTGAGAAACTTTCGACACCAAAAGTCAACTTAATTGGTGAATAGGTGAGGTATTTCTCCTTTGCCTTTCCATTTTCCATCCATTTAGCCTTGTTCAGATGAATGCCTTTAAACCCAACATGAAGATACTCAATATCACCCCTTCGTGAAGTTCTGACCTTCCTGTCCAAAATGATGTCTTCCTACAACTCATCAAGATACTCAGGAGCAAAATCATCAATGGAAGGCATTATGTTAGCATCATCATGATCAATAATCATAGGCGGTTCATACAATCTTAAATTCTCAACATTTACAACTGAGTAGATTTGCATATATGGAGGTAAATCTAATTGGAAAGTGTTGTTACCAATTTTTTCCAATATTTGGAATGGACCATACCGTATAGGTTTCAATTTTTTACCTTCACCTGTCAGTTTCCCTGTTGATGTGAAGCCAAAATGAATCACCAACTTTGAACTTGTGATCAGTTCTATGTTTATCATGCCTGGCTTTGTACTTAGCTTGAATTTTCTCCAATTTTTCATGGACATACTGATGAACTGTTGAATTCTCTGAACAAATCTTTTAGCCTTGTCAGAATCACTTGAACCATTAATAATAGTTTCATGTCCATAATATACATCTAAAGGAGAATTAGGTAGATATCCATAACAAGTCTCAAATGGGACTTCAAATTAGAAGAATGTAAGGCATGATTATAAGCATGTTGCACATAATATATATGTTCATCCCATAACTTAGGATGTTTGCCACAATAGCCCCTAAGAAATGTACTAAGACCATCGGTCTAATGAAAAGCTGCTCTTTTCAGATTTGTGTCCATTAACCCCCACAATTGTTTTTTCCCCAAGAAATCTAGAATCAATGGATATATGAGGTAATCCAAAATGAGTGAAAAATAAATGTCCTAATTTTTGTTACTTGGCTTGCATTTTGTAAATCACAACCACATATAAGTAATCATGTTTCTTCCATGGGAAATCTCCTAAAAATCCATGGAAACACTTTCCCAAGTTTACATGTTAAAGTCATTTCTAACTTGCTTGCTAAAAAGAACACATCCCTTAATATACCTCTTTACAATGTTCTAGGCCAATAACAATATTTTAAATAACACCTAACACCAAAATGCCTGAAATAAGATAAGTATGTGCTTCCCTAATCATATGCACATGTTCATTTTCTAGAATACAAAGTTTACCGAATGATATAACAATCCTTTATGCAAATGATAATATTTTTCTCCTACTTTTTCCCATTTACTAGATCCTCATACACTTCTCTAAAATCAACATCATTAACATATTGTTCCTTATAACTAACATGAGCCACAGAACTATGTTGTAAAAGAATAGATGCTACTACCACCGGTGGTCTAGATAACATGTGGGAAACCTTGTTTTGAATACCTTTTTTATACCTGATTACAAGATGAAATTGTTGCAAAATCCCATCCACCTAAAATGTCTAGATTGCAATTTGGTTTGTGTTTGTAAATCTTGAAGCGGTTGATGGTCAATATGTATAATTGTTTCTTTTCCCATTAAATAATGCTTCCACTTTTTAACACTTTGAACCAAATCATACAACTCTTTATCATAAGTTGGATAGTTTCTTACCGCACTTAGTAAAGGTTTTCTAAAAAAACTGCCCCCATTGCATAGTCACTAGCATCATCTCAATCTCAAATGAATGCTGCAAATCTGGAAGTGCCAAGATCAAGGTTTCTTACTTATTTTCTCTTTCGATGTATAAAATGCTTTATGTTGCTTTCCTCCCCATTGAAGGACAGTTTAATACTTGTCAAAGCATGCAAAGGAGATGCAATATATGAGAAGTTAGCAATAAATTTTCTCCAGTCTTGAACTGCACCTAGAAAACTCCTAACTTCCATCACATTAGTGGGTCTAGGCCATTTCACAATAACCTCTATTTTTGCAGGATCAATTCTCAATTCACCATTTCCTACAATATAACCCAAGTAAATTAAAGATGTTTTTCCAAATTCACATTTTGACATCTTCAAATACAATTTCTCTTTCCTTAGTGCATCTAAGACTTTTTGGATGTGTTTAACATGTTCATCCCATGATTTATTGAAAACAAGAATATCATCTAAGTAGACAATAATGAAATTATCAATGAATGGTCTAAAGATATCATTCATAACTCTCATGAATGTTTCGGTGCATTACACAATCCAAAAGGCATCACTAACCATTCAAATAATCCTTGTTTCATTTTAAAAGCAGTTTTCCAAACATCACCTTCTGCAATTCTTACTTGGTGATAACCACTTCTTAAGTCTAACTTAGTGAAATAAATTGCATTCTTTAGTTGATCTAGTAAATCATCTATTCTAGGAAGAGGGTAATGATTCTTTATAGTAATCTTGTTTAAAACATGGAAATCAACACACATTCTCCAAGTGCCATCCTTCTTAGGAACCAAAATAATTGGTG
This sequence comes from Taxus wallichiana var. yunnanensis, assembly GCA_018340775.1. Classification (NCBI taxonomy): domain Eukaryota; kingdom Viridiplantae; phylum Streptophyta; class Pinopsida; order Cupressales; family Taxaceae; genus Taxus; species Taxus wallichiana. The sequence continues at coordinate 958,803,635 of CM031237.1, forward strand.
AACCACATGGGGATGTACTTGGATGAATTATACCTTGAGCCAAAAGTTCCATTACCTATCTCTTGATTTCCTCATCCTCTATTACTAAAACCCCTTTGTACTTTCCGATATTATGAAGAGGTGCATCCTGAAGCAACTATATCTCATGTTGAACCCCTCTTTTGGGAGGTAGACCTTGTGGATCCTGAAAAACATCATCAAAATTAGAAAAAAAATTTACAAATTCATCCTTATGTTTCAGATAACAAGTCTCAAAAGCCATCTCATGTTCTTTCTCTTTGGCTTTGACCACCATGAGCACAAAAAAATTGCTTGAATTTACCAGCCTTTTCATTTGACCTGCAATTACCAAGGATAGATTATTCTTTTCATGGTGAGCTCTAACAATAAACTCAATTCCATCCTTTACAAGCAAATATTTATTTTCTTCCCTATAGAATATTGCTTTACGATCATACAATTAAGGACTTCCCAAAACCACCCCACAAATATCCAAAGGAACTACATCTAATTCAATCTCATCTATAAACTTGCTTGTAATGTTAAATATGAAAGTACAAGTTTTAGTTACTTGAGTTTTACATCATCACAAACCATCCCAAAGGATAAGGCTTAGGATGTGGATTAGTTTTGAGTCCTAATTTCTTTACAACCTCCTCAGAAATCAGATTATCTTGAGATCCACTATCAAAAAGTGTATCAATTTTTGTATGTTTTGAAATCACTCTAATGTGAAAAAGCTCATTCCTTTTCTTATCATCATGTATAGTTTTTTTACTAGAAGAAGATGTAACATTTGTAGTACTATTGTTAGAAATTGAAAGTTTTTATTTACCTTGAAAACTCATAGTTGTGATCTTGGTTTCATCACCTGAATCTAACCCAAGATCATGAACTGTAGTGTTTGTTTTCTTTTCCTTTCCTTTCTTAACCATCCATTTAGGTTTCAATTCAGGATGTAATTTCCAACATTTAGACTCATCATGGTTCTTTTTACAATGATTACAAAATGGTTTTTCATATTCCTTCTTAACAGTAGAGTTTGTCTTATGCTTACCCTTTCCTTTTCCTTGTTCTTTCGAACCTTTTCCTTCAGATTGCTTGTTCTTTTGTTTAAAATAAGAGAAAGAGGACTCCTTTTTCATTTTCCCTCATGCTTCCAAATGGGTTTCTTGAACACATACTGCATCAAGATTAGTAGGACCTAAAACAAGTATCATATGCCTTAGATAACTATGCAATCCACCAATATATTTAAGCGGTGTTTCTTACGTGTTTAGGAAATTCCCAAATTAGAGCCCTTTTTCTAAATTCTGTGTGTATTCTTGAAAAAATTTCCCTTACTTTGTCTTAATGTTTTCCAATCCATCATATCTTGTTGCTTATAACCAAGAGGATAAAATTGTTGCCTAAGATTTGAAACAAATTCAAACCAAGAAGTGATTTCTATACCTTTGGTTTCTTCCACTTCTTGAAGCTTACTCTCCCACCAAATGAGTGTTGTGCCACCCATCCGAAGAGTTTCCAAATGAATCTTTGCTTCATCATCAAAAATTCTCTGAACCCTGCAATATACTTCTATCTTCTTGACCCAGTTATCCAACTTCTCTGCATTTAGCTCTCTAGTATACATAGGCAATTCAAACTTGATATCTAACTTTAATGAAGGAAAATCAGATTTCAAAGGGTCTCTTTTAGGATTATCATAACTAGAGCTTTCTTCTTTCTTACCTTCTCTAGTTGCCTTTTCCCTTTTCTATCTTGGTACATTTCTTCCACCATTTCCTTCATCTTGTAGGAATGATTGATGAAATTTTTCTTCCTCTCGATCCGCCATTGTAGGACTTTAAGATCATCTGGTACCAATTTTGGGATCTCCTTCACCCTTCTTAGATCGAGACCTTGTTAACATCCAACACACAACTTGCAATCCAAAAACTGTTAATCTGAACCAAAAATTAGTCAAAACCAGCTCTAATATTACCAGTGATCTAAAAATCAATTTTAATTAGCAATTGTGCACACACTTAACTTTTCTTTGTATTGATTTTTGATATAAAAATTGACTATTATATCCTATTGTATTTTTTTTAATAAAATAATTAAAACTGAAATTACTATGTAAAAACAAAAATAAAGAGATGAATCACCAGCAATTTGACACAAGAATTGATAACGGAGTTTGGCACTTGTGGCCTACGTCTCCGGGTCCGGTTGAATGGGACCATCTATTAAAATATTGAAAATAAATATTTACAAATATTTCTACAATAATTTGATCTTCTTATCACGTTCCTTTGCCAAAAATAATAGGAGCCACTTTTTACTTCATCTCAAAATTCCTTCTCTAGCTCAAGTTATGAGCAAATCAATATTTCACAAAATCCTGGTGGTTGTACATATACAAAATAGCTCTTTTATAATGTTTCTTATTCTATGGCATGGCATTCAAGGCATATATTTTTGTGGAAGGGATCACGGTTCAAATCCCACCTCTTATGCCACCTCCCATGGTATTTAGGTGTATTTGTAGTGTAAGGTGGCTTTTAAGGGATAAGGTTTGTTTAAATATGGAGGAAATATAGTATATAATGTGTGGCAATTAGGAGATAGTGTATAGTTTAAATTTGATAATTTGGAAAATTTATATATGTGTAAATTTAATGGGATTTGATATTATCCCTTTACAAATACAAGTATGAATAATCCCACATGCATCCCGTATTTGCAAACTGAAGCAAATATATACAGAAACTCTGCAATATAGATGTGAAGTAAAGGAGGCTAAGACTATTCCAAAATCCACCTTTTTCTCTGTCACCCATATTGTCCACATGGAAAATGTTGATTGGTCCACATGTGCACGCATCATCTCTGCACATAGTATTGAATTCACCAGTTGCTCGAAAATTTCAGCAGGTATAACTTTTGCAAACGAGCTCCATTTCCTGCAAATGAGATATCGACGGAATTATATATTTTTTCTCCATGATTTAAAAATGACTACAACTTATTTTGAGAAGATCTTAGATCGGTGTTTCTTGGTGAGGATCCTCTAGATCATTGGTGTTCTACATCACCTCATCACTAATAATGGCAAGAAATTCAAAAATAAAACCTTGTGGAAACTTTATGATGCCTTCGACATTCAGCTTGGTTTCTCATCACCTTATTACCCAAAAATCAATGGCCAAGCCAAATCCACTAATAAAACCTTAAAAAAATTCTCATGAAGGTGGTTAGTGATACTGGGAAGGACTGGCATATGCACATTCCTTTCACCTAGTGGGCGTACCACACTAGTATTCGCACTTCCACCACTACCACACCTTTTTCTCTGGTCTACAGTCAGAAGGCTGTTCTACCTCTCAAAGTCTAGATTCCCTCACTTCACATTTCTCTCCATGACATGCTCAATTATGATGACTTTTTCAGACCGTTTAAGCACAACTTGAGTTATTAGACGAACACCATCTTAATGCTCTTGACCATCTTCAAGTTTACCAAAAATGTATCAAATGTGCCTATGAAAAATGTGTCCATGAATGAACCTTCCAAGTCGGTGACCTTGTCTTGAAATAAAATCAACATATAACCAAAGAAGAAAAAAGTAAACAGGGAAAATTTGCTCCTAATTGGCTTGGACCATACATCGTGACTCATACTTATGGATCAGGTGCTTATTGTTTATCTTCATTAGATGGTAAACCCGAACTTGAGCCCCTCAATGCCTTGCATCTTTGACCATTCTACTATTGACTTTCAGTCCTACCTCACTTTCTACCTCTTTCATGCTCATCCCTTGAGCACTACCCACTTCCTACGCCATCACCAATGATTAAATAAGAATCATGTGCATACCCATCACTCTTTTATCTTCTCTTAAATATGTGTACCATGGCTTGCACATGGCATGATTCTCATGGATACTTTTCGTCTACTTTTAGATGAGATCCCATGGTCATTTCACCCTACTTTCTGAACAAGAATCCAATCCTTTACCTTAGTCTTGTCCATGACTTAAAAGCCCCCACCTGGGATCCAACTCCTCAAGTCAAACTTCCAATAAAGATGACTCCCTCAAAAGGACATCTTTCTCTCTACATCACTACTATAAATAGATTGCTCCCTCGAAGGACAACTATGTAAAGCTGCTTCAAAAAAATTTTTTTTTAAAAAAAAATGTAGAATATAAAGCTTCCCGCATTGATCAGCTTCGCAAAGACCTCAAGGAGTTAATTTCCTCATCCCATATAGACTTCCCATCGATCAGTCTATCTCAAATACAAGTCAAATAGAAAAAAATTTCGTCATGGACTTGCCCATTGTGATCTTGGATCTCTTGCCCAAAATGCATGCTACCAAATACCATATAAACTACCCACTTTTCACCCTCTTGCCCTTTACACCTTCATTTCCTACCGCCTTAAGGGACTTGCTGAAACTGTGACATTTGGTGATCATGTGACTTTTCTTCACCTTTAGAATAATCAATCATGCAATGTCTTTAGGGTCTTATGTTCATCAGACTATCTAAGGTATGACCTACTCATTATGATCCTTACCAATTAGGTGGCTCCCTCACCTCCTCTTGTCTTTTCCCCTTCTTCATTACATATTGATTACCTTGAACAGGATTAGATCCTCGACGCTTATCTTTGGGTAATTTTCCTCTTTTTCCGTAACCAACTCAACATCACCCATACCAATGTGCCCACAATTCACCCATGCCTAACCAAAACCTAGACTCAAATCATGCCTATAACCTACCAACTCATACTCATACCTCCTCGCATTCTTCCCTAGCTTATGGGAGAACTACATCGGCTTGAGGTCCCTTTTTCATCGGGACTATAGGTAGCACTCCGGGATGGGGCCCTTGGAGGTTAGCTCGGCCACTATCTACCCTAACCAATTCACCTTTCATTTTCTTAAATCACAATCTACCCTTGTTATATTTCTTTTTATATCAATAATTGGGAATTAAACCAAATAAACAACAAATTGCTTTCCACATTTTTATCATCATCATACATACATTCATTATGTCTACCATTTTCTTTACCATTATCATGCATATTACTATAAAACATCTCAAACATGCTCCATATCATCATTAATTACACAAATTAATGAATTACAAACTAAACCAAAACCTAACTCCACCATGCCTAGACCACAACTTAACTCAATCCATGCCTAGAACACAACCTAACTCCACCATGCCTCTAAATCCACTCATCCATGCCTCGAACACAACCTAACTCCATCCATGCCTAACACATCTATGACTTGAACTCCATCCATGCCTATGACATGACTCAATCCATGCCTATGACTTGAATCTATCATGCCTACACTACTTGGTTTCCATCACATATACAAATAAAAATAGCAAGATAACCACAACTATGTATAAACATAATGACCATAATCATCATCATCTCTATGAATAAAAACATCCAAACATGTGTATCCATATACATAACTCTCCAATATCTTTAAACATGTAGGCCGGTGTATATAACAAAATCTCTCAAAACTCTCATATACAACCTCATCTTTGACACACGAAAGTAAATGATTAAAATATACAAAAATCTAGTATACATCTTCACTCTCTTCGGCACGCAGGCCGGTATATATCAAAAATGACTACAATACATCAAAATGGAGGGATGTACATCAGACATCATCTTGCCAGATATCCTCCATATTAGTCTCTCCTATCTCCTCCTCGGCTCCTATCTAGGTGGCCTGATAACATCTCACCACCCACCATGGGTCATGGTGGGTCCCTACTGGTACATCACCTGGAGTTGGCCTCCATGAACTGGTGGCCTCACCCTAATCCTGTCTCGAGCTCAATGGCCCCCTGTGCTCTCCACATTGTGAGTATGGGATCTGGTCCTCTCACTCGAGGCCTATTGTGCCTTGTACTCTCCATAGGATAGAAAATCTATCTCCGGCCACCATCAACTGATCCTGAGTAATATCTGCCTCACCTAAGGCATCCCGTAACCTAGATACGGGTACTGTCTGTGGTGGCCCCATCAGCCTCGACCTTTGTACCTATCCTGTGGGACCCTGTCTCGGTGCATGTGGAGGTGTCATCGCCTCACACCCTATGCGTGAATCTATGCCTGTGCAGTGGCCAACTGGCCCTACAAATCTATAACCTGTGCTTGTAAGGCACCACCTACTCATCATCACCCTCTCCATCTCCACACTAGGCCATATGGGCCTGCAGATTGGATACCTATGCATGTAGCTCAGCCACCTCCACCTCTAAACCTACCAACTACCCCTGTACCATCCCCAACTAGGTAATCAAGGTTGCATCACTGTCCTATAGGGTGTCTCTCTGCACCGTGATAGTGGCTAAATTTGGCTACCCTAGGCCTAGGTGGTACTGCTTGTAAATGGGAAGCCCACCACTATCTGTATCTATCTGTCACTCCGACATCATCGATCCACCGGTCTATCACCTGCTCCTCCTACCCGGTAGGCACTGTCGGCTATGGTAGAGGTAATGGCCTCTTCACGTCATCTCTCTTGTATTATGGGAAGGGTGGAGGTATATCTTTGGCATCCCAAACTGCCATCGACCACATCAATGGGATATCTCGTGCTCCCCTATGATGCCCCCTATCCATCTCGAATACCTAAATGCCATCTAGCTCATTGGCCATCTGTATGTATGAGGGATAGCCCACATACGGTCTCCAAATAATGTCCATGTCGAACAATCCCTCTAGTAGCTACACCTGTAATAGGCTACATCATGTGTAACCCTCTTCCTGCTCGCCACTCTCTCATCATAGGAACCCATCCCTATACCCCACCCACACAAAACTAGGCTCAAATGCATCTATTTAGGGCATACCCATCGGAAAACACAAACAATGTGCTCGTAGGCCCAATAATGTAGAATAAATGTGCAGCATAGGCTGAACTTGTGGAGCCACTATCCATAGCTCTCTGTACAACTACACAAGGAATGTTGGTGCCCATGCAAAACTAGTCTTGTCCATCATCATATCATGTAGGACCCCATCAATGATCATGGGAATCTCCCACCCTCTGCATCCGGTAGTGCAAAACAACGATTGCCTCCATCAATAATACTACTAGCCTCGTCTCCTCTAGACGGGCTAGGTACATCTCTCCATAACTCAAGTTGGCACTATGGAATGTCAGCTCCATTAGTCCCTCACCAAATACCATCAGCATCAACTCCTCAGATGCCTCTAAGGAGATCGAATATACCTGCGTCCCCAATATAGGTAATCGCAGGATCCTATACACGTCCTCCAGGGTGATGGTCATCTCCCCCGTCGGTAGGTAGAACGTGTTGGTCGCGGAATCCCATTTATCGATGAGAGTGACCATCAAGCTTGGCTGCTGACCACATGCGGTAACATGTGGACCCCAATCAGGCCCACATCTGTGACATGCCTCCACTCTCGACCATCACCACACCTTGAACTCTCAAGAGCAGGGGTGGCACCCTGTCTCTCATACTCAACTACTCTCTCACCTACATCCACCAAACATCACATTAATTTCACCTTACTCATAACCGCAATCCCACTCGACACCTCACCTACACCAACCACCTTACCTCTCTTTCCCTAGACCTCACTTGCCTTTGTATCACATCTTCTATCTATCTATCCTACCCCTCATTCACTATCATTCACCCTTACCTACTTTTACCCCTTACCTATGTCATGCTTTTCCCCAAAACACCTCCTACTTCCCACTACCTACCTCCCCACCAACCTAGGGCACTTTTGGCCCCTTTTCCCCAAACTATGACCAGTACCGGTTACCCCTAACCGACCCCGAGTCCCCCTTACACTAGCATCGGTCACCTATTTCATGACCGGTACCGGTTCGGTACTACTGACGTTGGCTAACCTTCAACCGACGCTAGTCACTGTCGCCGCAAACACCGCAACGTCCAAATCCCCCTTCTTCCTCAAATCTCCCTTTCTCTCCCTTCTACCCACCCAATCCCACCCAAATCCCCCCTCCACCCCTCCCCATCCTTCCTTCACCCAATCACCCCTCTTCCCATTCCTATTTAACTCGATTTTACCCAATCACAATTCAAACTACATTTTCCCCCAAACCCATTTTTTCCCACACGATATCTAAATAAATTTAATCAACAAAACAAAGAAAAGGGATTGATTCTTACCTCATCATGCTACCACTACCATGGTGGCACATCGGGCCGCTTACACCGGTGGTCCACCCGATCCCTCTCCTGCCTCTACCATCACCGAATGACCTCTCACTCTCCAACCAATCCAATCGATCCACTCTAGCTCATGGATCCACCTATCGACCAACTATCACCAGCCACATGGCTTGCCAACTCAGTCCTCCATCTCACTCTTGTCACTTTCCACCTTTTCCTCTTTCACTGTCATTTTTCCCAATTCGGTAAAAGACAAATGATTTGAAAAACACAACAAATTTTCTTTTTTATAACCTACCCGACTTGACCGGTGACGGTTTTCCCTTGATGACATCGGTCCTGTGCCCTAGCTTACCGAGGTTGGTCCATAGCAACCAACATCGGTTCCTTAAAACCATCATCGATTTCCTGCTTAGTCTTTTTCCTACCCCCTACCCCCAATTTTTGACCTGAATCCTACCTACCTCACCCACACCTCACTTGGACACTTCCCTTTATCTTTGTGACCTTATCATTGACCCCCTCACTCGTCCCCAATCCAGGACTTGTTATTTTACCCATCCCTCATCCCCACCCATGTCGTGTCATGACCTAGATACTTGGACCTAGAACATTGCTAGTGACCTGTGACCTCATGTGTTCGCTATACCTTGTGCACTATTACTTGTTGTAATGGACATACTTGACCTTAACTTTCTTCTTGCCATGACTTGTTTATCTTGACCCAACCTTTGGTGTACCAAAACATACCTAAATGTTCCTACACCTAACCTGCGATGTGTTTTCTAACCATATCCTATACCTTGGATACCAAATCACCTCAACCTTGTTTGGATAAACTTGCTCGCCCTTAGACAATGTAGAGTTTTCCTGCTCTTCAACCTAGTACCGTGCTGCAATTTATACATGTGTGTGTGTGTTTACTGTTACTACCTTTGACCCTGACCCATTACCTGGATTACCCGAGTAGACCTTTTTCCTTTTTTTTTTACCCCATTGCCCACCTTCTTCTTCATCACATTCACATTTTATCAAACCACTCACCGATTCTGCCTTTTTCCTCATCAATTCCTGGTTTGAGGGGGATCACCTTCACCCACACATGGGGTAGCCACATGTTATTTTTGTCGAGTGCCGCTTACCAATACAAGCCATGCAAAAAAAGGGGGAAAAATGTAGACACCAAAATTGGGTCACACTCCCTTGGTCCTCGACAAATCACCAACTCGAACACACTCACCTAACCATGGCCCCTTTCACCCCACTCTAATATTAATTTAATTAATTTGATTAAATTAATTTATGATCTTACAAATACCTATTATTTAAATATCCTAATTGGATAATGCCCACATATCCACCTCACCTATACACCTCATCTAGCCACCTCACCCTAAGACCTATTCTTAGTATGTTTCCATAACTAACTAAGACATACCCAAACCCTAAAAATCAAAGCCTATATTCCCTCTAACCACATTCCCACCCATTAGAAGGAAGCTTCCATTCTAATCTGCAGAATAAAATGAATGAGATCCAAGAAAATTAAGAGGATCTTCCCGGTTTAGTAAATCAGGGAATCCCACGCCTAACCGACACCGGTTACCTAAACCGCCACCAATCGACCCCGAACCACCGTCTGATTACCATTTAATCCCCAAAACAACCTTATTTCAAGGTTGGCATGTCTTCTCGAGAGAGATAACAAAACTAGAGCTGCATGTAAGTAGAACGAGCATTTGTACATGCATCAGAACATCCATAACCAGCACCAGAAGCAATCACAGAGCCATTTTCCTTCATGGGAGCATCTGAGGAAGCGTCAGCACCACACCAAGTTCCTTCCATTTGATCACCCATTATTTCCAACTAGACAACAAACTTGTACAATAGTAAGTGTTTTGTTAACCAACACTTGTCCATTGTCATTTTGGTAGACTCTTTTACTTTTGTTATTAGTTTCTACTCCCATTCCCATTCCCCCACCATTTACCTCCATGCAAACTTGACCATTCCTTCACCCACTCCATTAAACTACTCATACCTAGATTTTAATTACCCCTGAGTATACCTAAGACCCATACAGACCTTGTCATAGCCCTCTCCATTTCCATTTAGTTTTGGATCTTCCCTCACATCAATTTTTGATAAGTTTCCTGTACCCTGACCATACCAACGCCGGTTACCCACAACCATCGCCGAGTTCACCTAAACTAACATCAGTCATAATGGTAGCGATGTAGTCTCTATCTTTTACCCTCAAACAAGAAAAGAGCTTAAAAATTCCACCCAATACCCAAAATAACCTAGAATCGACCCTAACTACCGTACAATACCCCAGACAGAGATCTTGACCTTTAGATTTAATCATAGCCTAGCCTGTTGTGAATGAATTTTTTATTTTAGTCGAATGAGATACCTAAATCATTTTAACTACTATAGGATTTCCTTTATTATTAACATTAAGTTGTTTTAAATAGTGGATTGACAGACCATTTAGGGAGTATCATGCTTCTTGAATCTAGCATACACTAGGCATTCCACTGCATATACTATTTAAATTTCATTTGGTGGTCTTGTTTTCCATTTCAGGTAGTTCCTCCAAGAAAAAGGAAGCTCTCACAATCAGCTTGTGGATCAAGAAGTCATATGCGTGCAACAACCTAAAACCAACATCTTTTGATAGGTATTCCTCCTAGCCTTTATCCCTATTTATTTCATCAACATTTGAAGAAATGATATAGAATCAGGTGAAACAAGGACATACAAAGTGCACGAAGTCCCAATTTTGGACTTCGGAGATTCGGTGGATAAGAAATCGGGTGGTGAGTTTCACATAGGGGGATGAGAAATCGAAGTAATGTGAATCGAAGTCCGATGTAATGGTTTTGGGAGTCAACATAATTTTGGGGTCAACGGTGGCTCATGCATCATAATTCGGGGTGGGTGTTACATCGAGTTTGGAGGATGAAAAAACCTAAAGTGGAAAGGGCCCGAACTCTAAAATTTTAACTCGTCGAGGCATCAACTCAAGTTTCAAGAGATCGAGATTGAGTTCGGGGTGTAGGTTAGTTTTGAAATGCAAGATGGAGGTTAAAATATAAACCCCATGGGGAGAAAATGTCTAAAGGTGAGTTGTTTTGGGAACACTTGCGAGGTATTTGAACACTAAGCCCGAGGCGGTAAATGGTAGGTGGTATGAGCATGGTTGGGGTCCACATGGAAGAGAATCCTACCAAACAAAGAAAATCGAGTGGAGCTTAATGATGGAGGTGAGCCAAACATAAAATCCTCCATGAACACAACACAAGAGATCCCGAGATACTAGCTCACCATGGAAGTAATGCACAGGGCCAAACCATGGAGAAAAACCCCTTTACTAAAATTAACATATCTTGAGCTCTTCATGTCCGTGTTTCACAAAATTATAGTTGATGAAGAGGTATTTTAGAGGGCTATAGTATGGAATCATCAAAAATGTATTTTGGGAGTTTTGGTTCCCCTAAAGTGTAGGAACTCCTCAAAATGTGGACAATTCCTAGGTAGGTGAAGGTGCAATAAATGAAGCATGGGAACACATCCTTCTCCCATAGGGAAGAGTATTGAAGACATGGGCATTAGCAAGGCCTCCCATAACATGATGTAAGTGGGCATGGTGCCCCTTATGGGTGATCTAACACATATAAGTCTGAAATTCCTCCCTCTCTTGCAAATTTCTTCTATAAAATGTAAAGGGATGCATTATTGAAAGGGTTAGACATTTTATTCTCACCTTGCTTCCCTCACCTTCTCAACTAGAATGTTTCTAATTTAGGGGCTTCAAGTCTTCACTCTAAATACTGTAATGGAAATATTTCCTCTCCCTATACCATGATGTACTATGCATACTTTATGGAGCAATAAAACTATGTTTTGTGTTAATTCTTCTAACCTTGCATGGGTTTATTGTTTTATCTTGCCTCTCATCATGAAACAAGTGTTTTGTGCATATTCTTGTTTCCATTGCAGGGTTTAGTTTTTTTTTTCTTATTTGAAATGTTTCATTGCATGTAATCTGGTCTGTGGTGCATGTCCACCCTCTCCATGTTCATCCTTCTCCATTTGCAAGCTAAAGATTGTCTAACAACCCTTCTCTTAGTGTTATCACCACCCCTTAGTGTAGGATTTACTTTCTTACATGTTTCTCTCTATCCTTATCTCCTTGAAGTGTTAGGATAGGATTAGATTAGGTTTTTTTCTACATTTTTGAGTAGTGTAGTGCTAGGTTTATGAAGAGGAAGCCATCCTTCTCTAGAGATTTATCCCATTCACAAGGTCCCACACTTTAGGATAACTCCACATTACCCAATCACACCAAATGACTTAGTAAAATTATAGCATTTCAAGGGTGTTGTGATTCGGTGATAACATTTACGTACACATCTTTGAGACCAAAATTCATTTTTACAAGTGTTCCATATAATATCTTACCCATATTTTTCATTGCAGATAAGTTGGTGTGATCTTGCTTAAATAACCAACCCTTGGAGGTAATTTTGTGTTAGTACCCAAATTTGTTCTCCTTTTCAATCTGAGTAGCATCAAAGATATGGCATGAAGCTTGAAGACAAATGGATCATGGTGTGTGTCATTTTATAGCCAGGGATATGATCTAACTAGCACTTAGATTTGTGGAGAGATGGATAACACTCAAATAGGACTTGATCTTGTCCTAACTATTTTAGGTTGTGCCTCTCAACCAAGGTAAGAGAACCTATTTTGTAACCCTCAAATGGTGAAGGAGGTGAAGATATCCCTCAATTTGTGCAAATATTATGAAGGGGCCTTGGGAAAATATGATCAAGACTCCAAATCTGACTTTCACAAGTTGTCACTCCTAGATTATGGAGATACTTTCAATGCAAGGCAAGGGTTCTTGAGACATTTTAAAATCTTGATCTATTACTGCATACTTTAGCTTATGGATTTTAATCTTCTATGGGTTTACGAGTCAAAACAGGGGTAAAACATGGTAGGATTAGTTGTTTTGAATGATTTTTGGGTGGAAGTTTAGATAAGACAAACCAAGGTCCGCTAGACTCTTTGAGGATTTCCACCAACTATCCCCTTGGGATATTATCCAATTTGTGATTTAATCACTTATTCCAAATTTAATTCATCCCATCACATCTTACCCATGAGTGATTAAATATTAAATATTTAATTACGCTTCTTCCCATGCATCTTAATCACTTATTCACCCCAAATTTATTCTATCCATGTATCACATCTATCTTTAATCTTCCCTAAGCGGGATATTTTCCCATAGTCGGGATAAGTCTTATCTTTCTCGAAATCGATCATTTTTAGGCACCTCGGGAGTCTTTTCCGCGATCGGCGCCGACCCATATGGTCGGCGCCGATTTTCTAGGAGCGGCGCCGATTATAAAAGCAAGCCCAGAACTCAGTTCTAAGGACCGAAGAGAGCGAAGAGACCGAAAAGAGAGAAAAAGCACTTACACATGAGCGAGAGCAGAGCGAAAGATTCGGGTTGCGAGAGAGAGATCTTTTTAGCATCGATTGTCTCGGTTAGGGTAGATCTGTCCTAATCAATCACGAGAGGAGCACCGTTACTCTGCCCATATCATATCAACATCACACACCACCGTCTATCATCATCTGGTGACTCTGTTCAGTGTCTCTCCATCTTGGCACATCCGGCGGACCACATTCATATTCCAATCCCGAATCTCATCGCACGATCCACTGATTGGTCGATCTACCTTGATCGGCGCCGATCTTACCCGATCGGCGCCGATCACATCGATCGCCCGATTCTACCCGATCGGCGCGATTTCCCTGCGAGACGGGTAAGGTCACGAGTAACACAAATCCGGCATTATTTCCCGGTTCCTGTTTTACTGTTTACTTTACTGCTGTTTGATTCTGTTTTATTCTTACTAATCAGAAAATCTAGTCTTTATTTACATCTTTTATCATGTATGCTTCTTTTCTTAATTGAAAACGTGGACTGACATCCGCCGAGGAAGCTTATCGCTTCTCGGACCCGCTTGGCGAGTCCACTTAAATATCTTTTAACGTGGTCTTTTACATCAAGCATCGGTGTTTTGCAGGTTATTCGGATCTATTGTGCAAATTGCTCGTGTGCGCCCGTCTTGTCTACATCGGCTTCCTCATCCGTCTACATCTTCATCAGGTATCGATTTCATTGGAGTTTTTCAGGGTTTTTGTGTTTAGTTTGGTACATTAACTTGGACGAGTAAAAGCACGAAATTCTTGATCTACATTACAGCACGCTCGGTGGGACTTGAACCAAAGTCCCTTATTGGTAAGTTCATTTCTTTTCTAGTTTTGAACTTTGTTCCTTTTCTTCTCTGATTTCTATCAGTCCTATTTGAGCATTTCTATTCATCATTTCAATCTTGCTTTTAAGGTGAAATCATTATCTTGAAATTTTTCTATTTTCTTAAAATAGAAATTTTTCGTTTCACCATTATCTGGATATATCTTCCCAGATCTTGTTTGTTGTTTGCTTGATCTTTTCTTGCGGAGCACTTTGCTTGTTCGTGGGATTGTTCGAGGGGAAGAGCTCAACAACGCGCTTTTTGAAGTCCACACACCTTGGAGAGCTAAATCTACAGGTATTCCTCTTTTACGGTGTTTTCTCCTTTTTTAGGATTTCTTTGTTGGTTGTCTATCACATCCAAACACTTCAATTTTTGGTGCTTAAAAGGAACTTAATCGCATTTGGGAAAGAACTTGTTTGACTTGTCTTCATCGAAATCAAACATTTCGTTTTAAGTGCTTAAAAAGAACCTTTTCTTTGTCATTGCTGCATGCTTTTTCATCTAGTTTTAATTAGGTTGGAGAATTGATCAAAATCGGTAGTGACACTATTTGATTTTTATTTTTCACCCTTGCACAAAAGCCAAAATCACTAGGTATAAAGCATCTAAACAAAACTCCTTCCACAGGCCTCGCTTTACTTGGAAGTGATATCTAAGAGGAAGAGCCTACGCGGTACTCGGGCATGCGCTATAAATTCACGGAAGATTTTGGTATATATTGGCAAAGCACCCGACTCCCTTATCGCGCGGTGTGTGAAGTGCGGGGTAGGCCCCTATATCAAGCCACGTCCGGTCTTTTCTTGAAGTGCCTTGGGACTCCTCACCACACATTACCCAAACCATCCTTAGTTTGGCTATACGAGTAGTTCTGTTCTAAAAGCCTTCCTAACATTTTTTCTTTTCTTAAGAGCATCAAAATTTAAAGGAGATAATCACTTGCGATGCTTGAATTGTTTGTGCATTAGCTAGGACAATCTTCTTTCTTTCTTGCTTATGACGGTTATCACCGGTCACAATCTAGGAAAATGGCCCAACGAGGTTCCTTCTTCCTCCGAAATCACCACCGGCGTGGATGTTTGGCACCCCTCCCATCTTCCTCGGGACATTGTTAGTTGGTTCCCCCTCATGGTCGTATAATCCCTTCTATCAAACCAAAGCACCTCCATCACGTCCAGCTTCTCCTAGTCCCTCCGAGATATCATCTGGCTCGGAGTATGTCCCTCGCGGGGATCCTGAATTTCAGGCTTTCCTCGATCGCAATCCAATAGCCCTCATGGACTACCTAGTACACAAGTCGATCCAAATATCTGACCAAGACCCACCAATCCGACAAGTGTACAATTATCCTCGTGGATCATCCCAGGCCCTTGTAGAGCAGTTTGCACCATCTCTCTTGCCTCGAGCCACGGAGAAGGGCGAAGCCCCTATGCCTCCCTTTTCTCTTCCACCTACCATGTCGACTAGTTCTCAATTAGTCTTACCTATCCCTAACACTGCAGTTACCTCGAATATTCCACAACCCATCTCTGAGAGGTCTTCTGCCCTGGCTATAATGAATGCGTCTGCACACCCGCACATTGCCGTCAATTCGTCTATGCCCTCCATTGTGTCTCAAGGTCAGTACCTCTTCATGAGCCAACCCCCTCCGGCTAGTCAGTTGGTTCCTACTTCTCGTCCTCCAGTGAATCTTTCTTCCAATATTCCAGCAACTGCGACCTTCGCCCATCCCCTAGTATCGGCACCCTTGGTACCAAATCCGGCGGTAGAAGGTCCCTTTCAGGTCTTGTTCCCCAACATGTCCAATCTAACCAACACCCATGTTCCTCAATCTGTCCCTATTCAATCAACAAACATAGGAGTCCACCAATCACAGGTTCCATCCGTCACCCAACCTATATTTTCTCAACCACTTATTATCTCACGACTGCTATCATGAGCTACCTCACAATGAAATACCCCACCCGGTGTCACCCAGAACACCTGGTTATTCCTCTTATCATCCTATCCAACAACAGATGAATCCCCCATTGACATCTCAACAACATCCACCACTTGCTTCTTATGTAGGACATACCAATGTACCTCCTCCCCATCGAGCGTAGTTCAAATTCTCTTGAAAATTGCAGACTTGGAAGCCTCCACAAAAGGAACCCGTCCTTCATACTCCTTTGAAGAAGTGTGCAATGAACCCATTCATCCTTCGGTGGCTTTTAAGCCTTATCCTCCCAATAGGAACTTCCCAAATTCTCAAAATTTCATAGCGGAAGACCCCCTGACAACATCTGCGAGCATTGAAACATGCTTGCTACCTTATCGTCCGAGATCGGGAACTCATGCTCCGTACCTTTCCTATGTCTCTAGCGGGTCCCGCTTTGGGTGTCTGATAACATCCCTCAACATTCTTTGTTTTCCTTCTCTCAATTGGCCCAGGATGTTTGTTGAAAACTTCTCAATAAATATCGCGCATAAGATCTCAATCACGAGATCTTTATAACATTCGGAATTCGGCGATGAGTCTATAGCGAGACTTTGTCGCTCGTTGGAGAGGATAATCAACCAATTATCTTTCTCCTTCCCCAATCCCAACAAATCGAGTTGTTCACCCGATCTTGTGCTAATCACATTTCTTCCACTCTAAGGATCCAAACTTTTCATACCTTTGAAGAGGCCTTTACGATGGCACGCAAACTTGAATCTCGCGCCATTGAACAAGGGAAGTTAAAACTTCGCTCTAAATCGAAACCCGATTTTTCTCGATTCACCAAACCAAATTCTTCCCCCTCTAAAGACAAAAATCAAGGATCCACCAATGCCATCGTATTAAGAACATCACGAGCTGACAATACTCCTAATCAAACACCACGAAGAGATCCCTCATCTTCTCGAAAAGGGCCTTCATCTTCTCGATCCTTCGCTCCATTGGGGGAATCATATGCCTCCATCTTAGAAAAAATGTTGGAAGTTCGCATGATCGAACTTCCCCCCATTAAGAATATTGACGAAGGCCGAGAACGCCCATTGTGGTATAGGGAAAACGATTTCTGTCATTATCATAGAACCAAAGGTCATGACATTGAACGATGTCAGACTTTCAAAAATCTTGTCCAAAAATTCATTGATAAAGGCGAACTTATTTTGGATAACCCAAATGCTCCCCCAAATCAGGCACTCGATGTTTTTAAACAACCCTTTCCCAATCATGCCCCAAATCATAATTCTTCAGAATCTCAAAAACCAAACACCCACACCATCAATTTCATCTCCACTGAAGAATCCGCTTCTGAAACCAAGCCATCTACGAACACATCAATCGAATCAGATCCTCCTTCCTCTTCATCAATCACGGGAGTTCCAATATCTTCAGATAGTCCATCTTTGAATATCCCTACATTACCAAGCACGGAGTTATCTCTCTCCGCTCCTTTGTCTGACCTTCCATCTATACCCGAGACAGTGTCATCCTCATCTGTCTCATCATCGGACATTCTTTGATGCTCGAGGCAATCACATCCCTCAGGGTTTCCACTACGGACACATCCATACTTTTGCTCCCATTCCCATTGCAACTATGCCCTTGGTAAACGTACCTATCATCGTGCCCGACTTCAGCGGAAGCATCTTGATTTTGACCCTTCCTATCTCTTTTCTGCGGTAGTTTCACCCATGATTCTTTCCATCGAAGTAGTCCTTCGCTAGAAGCTGCTTCGTCATCACCCTTTCTTCCATCACCAATGTTACTTCACCTATTCAAGAAAAATCAAAAGAAGTAGCACCAACACCTATACACTCGGTTCTGAACCTAAACCGAGACAACCAAAATCTAACATTACACCATCGGTATCTCCCCACTTACTTCCCCAAAAAGGTTCAATCACCTTATGCCGTTGAAGTCGTCACCATCCACTGAAAAGGAAAGCCCATATTTCGGACCATCAAAACTCTTGGTGCTCTTCCACAAAAATCTCTCTCCACGCCTCATAAGCGATTGGATTTGCCCATTTGAGAAGGCGTCTTTCTACACATCCATCAAGCCATCATCTTCTTCCACAACACATTCTTCATCAATACCCCTAAAAATAGACTTACCTAATAAACAGACGGCACCTCTTCTATCAAGATCCTCATCTTCGTTACCAAAAACCAAAGCACCCTATATTCCTCCTATTACACCTACCTTGAGGACTTCTTCCTCATCTAAATCAACATTATCTAAATCATCCGTAAATCCGACTAAGCAATCCCCTTTGTCTCCAAAGACCACAAAATCTGTCACATCTCCATCCTCCTCAAAATCTATCTTAGGGGCTCCCCCTCCACCAAAGTCAATCATGTCTCATTTACTCCCATCCCAAGCACCCAAGACTACTCCTCCAAATGTCCAAACAAATAAGAGGATCCCTAATAAAACTGTTAAACCTAACATGCAAGTTCTTTTACCTCGGCAGTCGGTTAATGTAAAAGAACCATCTTCATCATCTCCATCCTCATCTTCGTCTACCGGATTCTACACCGAAATCCTTCATCAACTTATCCAATCTTCATCCATAACCCTTCCTCCGATTAAACCTTATAACCCTAAAGGAGTTAAACCTACTTGGTTTAACTCTGATCTGATTTGTGCTTACCACCGTACTCCGGGTCATGATACTGAGGGATGTAAAGCTCTTCAAGCCGTTATCAAGAACCTTCTGGAAGAAAGTGACCTTTTCTTTGGAGGAGGAACAATTACCTCCTGTCATCTTAGCCCCATCCAAACCTCGACCATCCACTCGGACCTCTAGTGGTTCCATCCCACTTGATCTTCCACCTCCCCAAATTGACACAATCCATATCGCCACTAGAACCCAACACTATGATAACCCATCTTCATCTTGACATCTCGACCACGGGTTGTCATTTACTGCAGCCCCTAAAGGTGTTTCTCCTTCCTCATCGGCCCCACGACCCGGGGTCTCTATTCGTCTTTACCTCGGGCTCAAGTTCCGTGTCATTGAGGAGAGTGTTATGAAACAACTCACCCGGCTCCGGTCAAAATGTCTCTTTTTGACCTCATCCAATCCTCCCCACAACATCGCCAGGCTCTAATCGATAATCTGCGTCGCATCGCAGTAAATTCCGATGAGCCCCAACCCTTCGAGTTAGTTGTTGGACTGAATGGACCATCAACCGCCATTTCTTTCGAGGATTCGGAAATTCCTCCTCTTTCTTCAGAGGATTTGGAAGCTCCCCTCTTCATCACAGTCCAAATCAATAACACTACCCTAAAACGTGTTATGATCGATAGTGGAGCTGCTCTCAATGTCATCTCCTCCCACACATTCGAACAACTTAAGTTACCAAAGAATGTGGTGTCACCCCCACCTTTCGCCCTTCGATCATTTAACGATCAGTGCTGCGGTCACTCTGGGAGCGTGGTCTTACCCATTCGAGTAGGTAAGAAGGCGCTTCATGAACTCTTCTACATCGTTGAAGGAAAGTTCCACTATAACATGATCCTCGGACGCTCTGGATTCGCGCGATGCAATGTGCATTGTGTCCCATCCACCCTCCATCGATGCCTAAAATATCAATATGAGGGCAAAATATATACTCATCCAGGAGATCCTTTTCCTTCCGCACAATGCGACATGACCACTAGGTCTGCCCCTTTAAAAGAAAATACATCTTCTCCAGATGGGGCCTCATCTTCTTCCATACCTGCAACCAAACTACCGGATTTACAAAATCTGGAAGAGACATTGCAGCGTTTCTCACTAGGAGAGCTTCCTCTCTTTTCTTTCGATGCCCATCTCAAACCTAATGAGTATGGTAGACCAGACAAACAACCTGAATATCAACCAGGTCTCGGTCGCATCGTCACCATTGGTCTGCCCAATCAACAGACCAATTTCATCTACGGTGGTCTTGATACGCCTCATTATCACCCGGATTCTCCTCCTAGAGCCAAACCTTACCTAACAGGGTTTGATCATCTACAGAATCCCACGTTTGCAAAGACTTATCTACATCGATGCGCGTGGAAAGGTTTTGGCCTTGGAAAATATGAACAAGGTATACATGATCTCAAATCCATTCCTACTCTCATGCCACATCAAAAATTTGGGTTAGGATTTAAACCCCTTTCAGAGGCCACCGTCACTATTCTTGATGAACCTCTTCCTACTAAGGAACCATCTTCTCCCACTAAATCAGAAGCATCACTTGATGTGGATGACGACATTTCCATCCCACCTAACTTTTTTTTTTGATCAATACCATTTCCTTAGGGCCGTTGGTCTATGAGACTAACAATCGGTCCGCTTCTATACCATTAATCTTCCTGAAATAGTTGGAGACGACTCTCCTACTATCAATACTATCCACTGTGCGGATGATGATTCTGTCCTCACCTATCTAGGGGCAGAGGATTCATATCTTCCCAAGACTATTCCTTCTGACACGTCTACCCTTCTCAACGAAGCCACTATCGACCTTAATATAGGGACTTCTGAAGACCCTCGCATCATTAAGGTCGGCCAATCCCTTAATCCACAGGAATTAGGGGACTTTACCACTTTTCTTTCCAAACATCGTCAAGCCTTTGCTTGGTCATATGAGGATATGCGGGGCTCGATCCCGATATTGTGGTCCATGATATCGTTACCCTTCCCAACATCGAGCCGGTCAAGCAAAAATTACGAAAATGCACCCTAGAGTAGCCCTTCTTGTTAAAGAAGAATTACAATGCTTGCTCTCGGCTAGCTTCATCCAACCCATCGATTATCCACGAATGGGTGTCTAATGTAGTACCGATGCTTCTAAGGCTCTTTGGGAAGATTCGAATTTGTACCGACTTACGGGATCTTAATCTTGCCTGTCCAAAGGATGATTTTCCTCTTCCTAATATCGACCAACTCGTAGATTTAACTGCGGGTCATGAGATGCTTTCTCTTATGGATGGTTTCTCTGGATATAATCAAATCCTCATCGCACCAGAAGACCAACATAAGACCTCCTTCATAACTCCTTGGGGGACCTTTTGCTATCGTGTCATGCCTTTTGGTCTTAAGAACGCAGGGGCAACCTATCAACGAGCAATGACATACATCTTCCATGACCTCTTACACAAAGCGTGAGGATTATGTTGGCGATCTTCTTGGCAGTCCAAGTGTCGTCGGGATCATCTTTTCATCCTTGCACCTCTCTTTGAGAGGCTTATCCGCTTTGTCTTCGTCTAAATCCATTAAGTGCGTGTTTGGCGTTCTCAGTAAACTTTTAGGTTTTATCATTTCCATCGGGGGTATTGAAGTCGACCCCACAAAATAAAAGCCATCCTTGAGATGCCTCCCCCTTCTAACTTGAAGCAACTCCATGAGTCTCGGGGGCGTCTTGATCGGTGCGTCGTTTTATCTCCCAATTGTCGGACCGTTGTCAACCTTTTCACCATCTTCTCCGTAAGAATGTTCATTTTGAATGGGATGAGCATTGCCAAAAGGCCTTTGATGATCTCAAAGCTTATCTTCTTTCTCCACCTGTGCTTACACCTCCACGCGAGGGGGAGCCTTTCTATCTTTATATCTCTGTGACTGACCATGCTCTGGGAGCCATGATCTCGCATCGGGACACTTGTGGTAAAGAACAAGCTATCTATTACATCAGTCGCACCCTCCATGAGTATGAGACACGTTACTCCGAAGCTGAAAAACTATGTTGCGCTCTCTTCTTTGCAACTTCTAAGCTTCGTCATTATCTCCTTAATCATAAAACTTACATTGTCACAAGTGTCAATCCACTTAAGACAATCCATGCAAAACCTTATCACAATGATCGTATCACTCGTTGGCTCATGCTCATGACAGAATTTGACCTCGAGTTTATCCCGCAAAAGGCTATCAAGGGTCGGTTATTGCGGATCAATTAGGTGATGCTCCTCTTCCAGACACTCAAGACCCCCTTGCTCAATTCCCCGATGAATTTATCCAACAAATCGATTTTGGTCTATCTCCATTTAAAGTAAAGCTCTTCTTTGACGGATCGAAATGCGCAAGGGGAGGTGCGGGTTTTGTGATGATTCCTCCTTGGGGTACGCCTCTCCCGATTGCACACAAATTAAACTTTGAGTGCACCAATAATATGGCTGAGTCTGAGGCTCTTGTCTTAGGTCTTCAAAATGCCATTAATCTCGGCGCTCGTCATATTGACATCTTTGGTGATTACGAACTCATCGTTAACCGGTCACGGGTGTCTATCAATGCAAGAATGATATCCTTCAAAAATATCGCGACATCGTTCTTGCCCGACTCGATCTTTCGATAAGTTCACTATCGAAGCCATTCCTCGTACTACAAATCGATTCGCGAGATACCATGGCCTCTTTAGCCTCCCTTATCCCGCCTTTTACCGAAGACTTGCGTCTTTATGTGGTTGTCAGCGATTAGATCAACCATCTCATCTTGGGCAACTAACGCCAATCAATGTTGTCCAACCCATACTCGGGATGAATGGTATCAACGAGATAGTTGATTATCTATCTCATTCGGTCCTTCCTCCGAGATCGACTCCCAATGGTAGAAGGTCTTTTGTCCAACGCATGCCAACCGCTATACTATTCTAGGTGGCCTTCTTTACAAACATGGCTTTGATGGTATTTTGCTTCGATGCCTCAAAATCCATGAATCATCTAAAGCTATTCAGGAGGTCCATGACGGTATCTGTGGTGGACATTTTAGTGGCTTAGTTGTAGCTAAGCGCATCTTACGTTTGGGGTATTATTGGCCTTCTCTTAATCAAGATTGTTTGAATACACTAAGAAGTGCGTCAAGTGTCG
Source organism: Taxus wallichiana var. yunnanensis (assembly GCA_018340775.1). Taxonomy (NCBI): domain Eukaryota; kingdom Viridiplantae; phylum Streptophyta; class Pinopsida; order Cupressales; family Taxaceae; genus Taxus; species Taxus wallichiana. The sequence continues at coordinate 958,826,997 of CM031237.1, forward strand.
CAACATTCCAATCTCACGCACATCCCTAGTCAGGCTTTGCAACTGCGGCGGATTTGTGGCCTTTTCGCGATGGGGTCTTGATCTTATTGGTCTCATCAATCCCCATTCTTCACGAGCGTCATCATTCTATCATTACTGCCACTTTGAGTACTTTACTAAGTGGGTAGAAGCTATCCCCTTTCTTGTGAAAGGCTAAACCCATAGTTGATTTCGTCTATCAACATATCATTTGTCGCTTTGGCGTTCCACACAAGCTAATCACGGATAATGGTAAGTCTTTCAAGAAGCTGATTTGCGAATCTCTGCATGCTTTCAATATCAAGCTCGAGTTTTCTTCTCCATACTATCCTCAAGCTAATGGTCAAGCGAAGCTTCCAATAAAACTTTGCGTAATATCCTCATGAAAGGTAACTAGTCGAGTTTGGTAGGGATTGGCATTTACATATCCCTTTTGCTCTCTGGGCTTATCGGACTAGCATTCGTACTCCTACTTGGTGCTACTCCCTTCTCTCTCGTCTATGGAGTGCAGGTCGTCCTTCCTTTGGAGGTCCAAATCCCATCTCTCCGTGTTTCTCTCAGAGAATTTGTCTCCGATGAGGATTATCGTCAAAATCGTCTAGCACAACTTGAATTATTAGATGAGCGGCGTCTTAATGCTCTTGAGCATCATCAGGTCTATCTCGAGCGTGTCAAACGTGCTTATAACAAGCACTTGCAACATCGTGACTTCAAAATTGGTGATCTTGTTCTTAAGGAAAATCAAAATGTCACTACACTCGAAAGGAGTCAACGTGGTAAGTTTGCTCCCAACTGGATGGGCCCCTACATTATCACTCATAAATATGGGTCTGGGGCTTATCGTTTATCTTCCATGGATGGTATCCCTGAAGCGGAACCTCTTAATGCCTTGCATTTACGGCCCTTCTATTGTTAAAATCTATCTTACACAAATCTAGTCGCAACTCAGATCTTCCATCCGTCCTAATAACCAGTCATCTACTTTCGTGGTGATTTGAAATTGTGTGGTTCTCCGCCTATTGCCTCGTTTACCTTAAATATGAGTATCGCGGCTCTACTCATTGCACGTTTCTTTTGGATATGTTCCTCCTCATGGTAGGAATACCTTAATCACCACTTCATCTGTCCCAGTACTTATCTTAATTGGATCTACTCGGGTCATGAGTACATGTTCTTCTATATTCTCTTCCCTCCATCCCGATCTATCTAGGTCTAAACTCGAAACTTCTTCCAAAGAGTTTCAAAAAAAAAAAAAAAAAAAAAAAAAAAAAGATGCTTATCAAAAAGATGGTGATCCCTCGAAGGACAGCTATCCATATATTATCAAGTGAATCAAAATTCTAAGAACATAGACCATACCCTCGAAGGATGGCTATCATTAAAATTCAAAATACGAACCGCTCCCTTGAAGGGCGGCTTTGTTTCTCAAAGAAAAATTCAAGGCTTCTTGTAATCAATCAGCCTTCCAGTCAGTTTATACACTTTTTAGCATCACTGAAAGACTTCCCGCATCGATCAGTCTTTCCATATCAAGCAAACTTCCCGCATTGATCAGTTTGCTTATCTGTCAAAGTCATGAAGCTGAGATTTAGGACCTTTTGTCGATCATATGGAGAATCCTATTTCCCCACTATGGACATGTATTCTGTCCCTTATAAGTTCCGACAAGATACTTACTTACTTTTCTTTCCGTTTCTATCCTAGATCTGGTTTGCGACTAGTTAGTGTCAGATTTATTTTAATCTTATATAGGGCCTTGTATGCTTGGTCTTTTGGTTCCCTTTCTGGATTTTATCTATGTTCGGTTGGAAGTCCAACTTATCATTTTTCTTCTTCTCCGAGTACCTTCTCTTCTAAGTCACGGTTGTTTCCACTTTCATCTTTGACTCTTGCAAGGAGTATTCTCCATTTCTTTGTCTTGCAACCCTGTTAAATTGGCATTTCACATGTTAATTCAATCAAAGTTTATCTCTATCTAGGTTCATCTTATCTATCAAAACACCTATCTGTATTCATTTCTCATTACAATTACATCCATATATCCAACACATTTATCTATCTATCCATCAAAATATCGAAAAATACGTACATCTAAGGTACATTACATCTATCTATATCTAATCCATACATCAAGTATATATCTGTATATCTATCCATCAAAATATTTAAACACATGTACATCCAAGTTACATCATCTATCAAAGTTATATCCACATCACATCTATCATCTATCAGTCTATATCTATCCAATCACATCTATTTTATCCACATTTCAATCTATCTAATCACATCACATCTATCATCTATCAGTCTATATCTCTCCAATCACATCTATTTTATCCTCTATCTATATCCATCTACCCATGTATATCAAAATTGAAAGCATGAGTACAATTATACGACAAATAACGTGATCAATCTATATATACATGTGTGTTTGTACAAAAATGGGTGGCTTCCAATCAAGCCATCTATACAATGCCTTCCAATCAAGGCTACATCACTATACAAATACGCAATCTATCAAATCTCTATATGGTAAAATCGGAAGCGTGGAGGACACTATCTCCTCCACCCTCCTCTGCACCTGGCTGTCTCTCCTGGCCGCCGCCTACCGAGCTCGATGCACCTGCTGCTGGAGGTCTCGGCCCACCTCGATCTCTCCCAGTGCTCCCTCCGCCTGAGGCTCCGCTCGCTGTAGCCGTCCCTGCTCTCCTCCTCGCCCCATACCGAGGCACATCTGGGGCATGCTGCGCTAGGGCATCCTCATAATATCTCACCTCAGCAAGGAGAGACTGGTATGTGCTCAGGCTCACCATACCCGGTGCTCGTAAAGGTGCTTTGCTTTTGGTCTTCTTGGCGCTGGTTGGTGGTGCCCCTCCTGAGCCGTGCCACTGTGTCCCGGACTACGATGTGGCACCGGTCTCTCGTATTGGCCCTAAGAGGCCTCCACATGCCGAAGATAGCGATCCCTCTGTTGAATCATCTTTGTATCTCGCTCTGGCGAGCGGTGTCTCTCTCCTGATCGGGGAATCTCTCTCCTCTGTCAGGCCACAGATCTCCTCCCGAGCTACGATGTGTATGCGTATCGGTGTGGCATGCTCTCCCTCTAGCACATCCAGTAGCAGCTTATGTCCTCCTCATCGGCATCTATAGAGGGTGGGAGATGTCGTGGCAACTCTGTGTCGTACCATCTTTGCGTAGCCCTCATCCACCCCCGTCATCATCGCTCCGTGGAGGGTGGAGCCTCTCTCAATGGGTGCTTAGGGATCAAAATCGGCAAATGTCTGTCTCTCTGTTTATCCCTTTATATGGCGTGTATGTGGCAGCCTTTATGCATGCTAGGCTAGGCCAAAGCGCCTCGATATCCGCATGAATGGGACTCGCTCCCACATATCCGACCTCGGCCCCGACCACCGACTCCGTCTCAATGCCACCAAGTGGGCATCTGACCACCCATATCGGAAATGCCCGATATGGTCTCAGATAACTTTGATCACGTGTAAGCGTCTGGCAGCTCGAGTACCACTCGGGTGATCTACTGTATCTCCTGCGGCCATGTCGGCCCGCCATCTCCGAAATCCATAATCCACACCCCCACTTTGCTGGCATCCAGGAATCCGGATGGCACGATCAACTGCTATGTGCTCGTATGCCCAATGCAATGAAGCACAAAGTGACATCGATCCACGTCCTCCGAGGCGGTGGTGTACATCCATAGCTCATAATATACGAGCTATCGGGGCATCGGCAAAGGAAAAAACACATGCATGCTTTGCAAGATGTCGCACACGCTTGATCTAATAGTAGCAATGGGAATCTCCCACCTCCTGAGTCTGGCAAGGCAAAATAAGATATAGCCATCTGAATCAAGGCTATCCGCTTTGCTCAGAGGGCTATCTGCTGTCTTGTGAGGCTATCCTCACTTGCCTCGATATCTATCTCAGAGTCATCTGCTCTGTCTGTCTGCAATCTGCACCACCGGGGCCCTCTGCTGCTGCTCTCGGGGTGTGATCTCAATCGGGTCCCCCGTAATCGGTAATCGGAGGATCCTGTATACATCCTCATGGGTGATAGTCATCTCACCCGTCCTAAACCAAAATGTGCACGTGTGGCTGTCCCACCGTCGCACCAATGCTCGCATAAGCTCCACATCCCGTGGCACTCGTCTATAATATCTAAAGCCCCCGAGCCCAGCCAGCTCTAAATGCTGCCAGTCTGCATCTGTCACATCAGGCAGGATCGTCTCTAATAGCTCCGGGATGGCATCCCTCATGTGAAGGGTCTCTCGTGCCTGCATCCACGACATCAAAAGCATAATTAGTCTCTTATTTTCCCAAATCTCATCTTCCAAAACACAAAAAAATGCATATCTTTCAATCGGCGCCGATTTATTAAAATCGGCATCGTTCATTCTATCGGCGCCGATTAATACCAACGACGCGATCCAAAAACAAATCGACGCCGATTAAACCAATCGGCGCCGATTTCCTGGCCGGATGTAAACCAGACCCTGGCCTCCCATGCACCAAAAAAAAAATCAAACAAAAAAATATATAATAACAAAGGTGGGTTCAAGAATGATCACTTACCCCAGTTCGTGTCCTCCTGCGCTTCTGTCCGCTCGCAGAGGCTTCCATTGTGTTCAAATCTCAAATCTATCTCTCTCTGAATCAATCGTCACGTTGTAAATAAATCGTTTCGTTTTCCGTTCGCATATTTATATGCGTGCGGGATTAATCGGCGCCCGATTTTTTTGGGTCGAAGCGCCGCGCCGATTGTTTTGGTGGTAGCCGATTAGTTTGATCGCCGCCGATTTTTCATGTCTGTTTGCCGTAGTGTTGATGCTTGGCTTACTTATCTATCTGATCATTGTTGTGTGCTGAATCTTGCCTTTTGGCGCATCTTTTAGATATCCTTGTCTATTTTGGGTTTGTTCCCTTTTGCGTGGAGCACTCGCCTTTTGTTTGGCCGCTTAGAGTTACGCGGGTCTGTAGGCACTAACGTCGTCTGATTTATAGACCGTCTAGTTGTCCCTACCAATGTGTCTCTCTTTCGATGCTGACTATTTTGCAGTTCTCCTTACACTCATGGGTCTGTAGACACTAACGTCGTCTCATGAGGAGACCGGCTAGTTTTCCCTACCAATGTGAGTTCCTTAGGTTGCTGCCCTTGTGTTTATTTTTATGCGTCATCAATGATCAGATCTACTCCAGCCATCCAACTGGGGCATCCTGCATTTTTCATCTACCTCTTTCAAACTCGGGATCGTATGTTCTATCATCCATCCCATCCCTAGTTTGAGGGGATCACATCACCACAAATTCTTCTCTTCTTCCATCCCTTTGTTTTTGTCTCATAACCTTGCTTATCGCAAGTTACTTGACAAAAAGGGGCAAAATGTAGACACCTAAATTTGGTTACTCAATTTAGTGTCCCTCACATCGTTTACTGCTTAGGTAACTTTGGGGCACGTTCACGTCACCAACTATCCCCTTGGGATATTATCGATTTGTGATTTAATCACTTATTCCAAATTTAATTCATCCCATCACATCTTACCCATGAGTGATTAAATATTAAATATTTAATTACGCTTCTTCCCATGCATCTTAATCACTTATTCACCCCAAATTTATTCTATCCATGTATCACATCTATCTTTAATCTTCCCTAAGCGGGATATTTTCCCATAGTCGGGATAAGTCTTATCTTTCTCGAAATCGATCATTTTTAGCCACCTCGGGAGTCTTTTCCGCGATCGGCGCCGACCCATATGGTCGGCGCCGATTTTCTAGGAGCGGCGCCGATTATAAAAGCAAGCCCAGAACTCAGTTCTAAGGACCGAAGAGAGCGAAGAGACCGAAGAGACGAAAGAAAGCACTTACGCACGAACAGAGAGCGAGAAAGATTCAGGTTGCAAGAAGGAGAGATCTTTTTAGCATCAATTGTCTCAGTTAGGGCAGATCCTGTCCTAATCAATCCCTGAGAGGAGCACCGTTACTCTGCCCGTATCATATCAACATCACACACCACCGTCTATCATCTGGTGACTCTGTTCCAGTGTCTCTCCATCTTCGGCACATCCAGGCAATGACCACATTCATATTCCAATCCCGAATCTCATCGCCAGTCCACGATTGGTGATCTACCTTGATTGACGCCCGATCTTACCCGGTCGACGCCCGATCACATCGATCGCGCCCGATTCTACCACGTCGACACCGATTTCCCTGCGAGAGCGGGTAAAAGGTCACAGTAGCACAAATCGGCATTATTTCCCGGTTCCTGTTTTACGTACTTTACTGCTGTTTGGTTTCTATTTTATTACTTTATGATCGAAAATCTAGTCTTTATTTACATCTTTTATCATGTATGCTTCTTTTCTTAATTGAAAACGTGGACTGACATCCGCCGAGGAAGCTTATCGCTTCTCGGACCCGCTTCTTGGGCAGTCCACTTAAATATCTTTTAACGTGGTCTTTTTCTGTCAAGCATCGGTGTTTTGCAGGTTATTCGGATCTATTGTGTAAATTGCTCGTGTGCGCCCGTCTTGTCTACATCGGCTTCCTCATCCGTCTACATCTTCATCAGGTATCGATTTCATTGGAGTTTTTCAGGGTTTTTGTGTTTAGTTTGGTACATTAACTTGGACGGAGTAACAAGCACGAAATTCTTGATCTACAGAAGCATTTATCAATCACTATTTAATCATGACCTAAGGTGCACCCAAAGGTTTACAAACAATCTCTGAAATCAAGGAAAGTAAAGTAATTTTAAATTTATTTATCTCTTTATCAGATGAAAGCTCTTCTAAATGTGAGATTGCAAATTCCACTAAACTAATCACAAGAAATGAGACCATGTATGATCAAAGAGTGTTTTAAACATAAGGCGTAGAAGAGGACACGAGAAACAAAAATTTGAAACGCACTCTGAAACATAAGTGTATGTAAATTTTTCCAAGAGACAACACAAACTAATCCAGAAAAGATCAAATTTATCAGCAGGGGAATGTTTCAAGAACAATCTTAGAGATTTTTGATGTCTTTACAATCTGAAACCAACTCAACATGATACAAATCGATGCAAAAAGAATTAGAAATGGTTCTTAGGTGGTTTCTCAGAGAATGGGCTTCTTCCCATATTTTCTGTGAAATTTTTAGTTTTCTAGGATTTTTTAAACTCTTCCAACCCTTTGCATGACAAATTCATGCAATATATAGCTTTCAATCTCCTTCAAGCCTTCTTTCCTAAGAAAAGAATATGCCAAAGGATCAAATTTGTTACAAAAATTCCTCATGATTTGCAGACAAGGACATTTAACAAAACACATCCAAAAAGTTTCCAGTTGTCTCAAAAAGAGATGAATCATTAAAAAATTCACATCATTATCCATTGTGGAGGCATGTTTTTCATATTCAAAGCATGTAGACCCCTTTCCTTTCATTATTTCATCCTTATCCCTCCAAAATTTGACTCTGCAACTTTTGGATTTGATATTTTACGTTTTTGATGGGTTAGGGAAAAAAATTATTTCAAAAACATCTATGATCTTCAAATTGATCCTCAAAACTGATTGCATTAGTCCTTGCAGGCAAAACCGACACGAATTTTCCAAAAAATTGATCAAAATCGATGCAAAAAATGCATTTCCACACTTCTGGAGCTCAAATGGTGGCCAAACTGAAAAATGCACAATTACCATTGATCTTCCTTTATCCTTTAATCTGAGCCCTCCACATGTCACAATGTGATTGGAAATGGGCTTGGGATCACTTTTTGACATTTTAACACTTTTGGAAAAATGTAAAAATTTAACATTTTTCTCTGCCCCTCCGCCCCATGAAAACGGACTGACACGTGTCCCAAAGTGGGTCCCATTAGAATCGCAGATTGATTCTACACATTTCCACCTTTTTTGGAAAAAGGAAAATTTTCCAAATTATCTCTATGGGCCCGCATCTCCGATTTTGTCCCTGACACATGGCGCAATATGACTGGATATGGAGTCATGGCTCAATTTTAAACATTTTGCCTCTTTTTGGAAAAAGGAAAATTTTCTGTTTTTCCTCTGCGGTTCTACCCTCTCACAGGACACGTGTCCTCATATGATTGGGCCGAGGAAGCACTTCTCATTTCATATTTTAATCATATTCTATGAAGGAAAATTTTTAACATTTCCTCCGCCATCCCGCACCTTCGTCTTTCCGCCACATGTCACGTTACGATTTCTTTGCGGGATTGTATTTCTCCTTTTAATTTTATGCCTTCATGCCAAAAATGGTAAAAATCACAATTTTACCCCGAGGTCTGAAGTTTTCCTTTGATGCAAACATGACACGTGTCTTCATCCCATTGGCTGCGAGTTTGCGGTCCAATTTTATACTTTAACTCTTTTTCACCAAAGGCTGAAAAGTATCAAACTCTTAGTATTTCCATCTCCCCGCCTGCCACATGTCCTCCTCTGATTAGATGTGGGACTTAGGGGATTTTCTTCATTTCCACACATTTTCCAAAGTGCCTTAAGGCACAAAACAACCCGCTCATCTGCCTTCACTCTTCCTGCGACACGTGTACCTCCTCTGCAGGGCAGCTGCGGAGCTGCGGAAACTTGCACATTTTCCAAAATCACAAAAATGTTAAGTTTTTAGAAATGACATGCTAATCCTTGTCTAATTAGAACAAGCCACATAGGAGAAGATTTTTGAGCTAAAATTTGACGGGAAAAGGACGCCCGTATGACCATCGAAAAATGTAGAAATTGCCAATGAATGCTGAAGAAGAAATTAATAGGAAAATGACGCCCGTCGAACGTCAAAACACAAAAATCCAGGGATGCCCTAGAATTTGATTTTTCACTAAGGATGACAAATTTCTCAAAATTGAACCAACTAAAACATGTTTTTAAAGCATTTTTATCATGGAATTGGATTTTCAATGGCATACAAGTGCAAATCGATCAATTTTAAACTTCCACGATCGAGAAAAAAGGAAAAATGGTAGAGCTCGCATATTTTGGAAAAATTAGGGCATAAAATAGGGCACACATGTAGATTTCTTTCAAATTGGGGCAAAACAACAAGTTTATGAGCATTTCAAGGCATTCATACTGGAGGAAAAGTTGCATATCACTAATTTGAGAGAAAAACTTTTCAAAGCATGCGAGAATGAAGGAAAATTAGGGAAAAATCTTACAGGCTCAAAAATGGCACCAACACTTTCGCAAGAGAATTCGGAAGTTCAAGGTTTCTTTGCATTTCACATTTTGGAGATTTGATTTCAAACTTCGGAGATTCCATTGCGGGGTCCAAGTTCCGAAATGAATTTTTGGAGTTTCACATGTGTAAAATAGGTCTTGAGTTCCAAAAAGAGTAGACCAATGATTAGAGGTTGCAAAGGTGGCCTTGAGTTCTGATTTGGGCATTTCAAACTTTCGGGATTACATTGCATTTTGGAATTTCATATTTCGAGGTTCCACTGCAATTTTCATTTCATATTTTGGATGTCCTTTGCATTTCATATTTTAGGGGGCCCTTTGCATTTGATTTCGGACTTCGAGGTTGTGGTGCATGAGCCAAGTTCCAAATTTTAGATTTCGAGGTTAGCGGTTTCATGAACAGGGTCCAACCTCTAAAATCAAGTTTTGGGCCCTTAAAGTCATTATTTCCATTTTATCATGTTGTTATGATCTTGATAAAATCTCAGCCTTTGGAGGCACATATAAAGCATGATGATGACTCCATTGGTTCAAACAACCCATTTTATCTTAGTTGCATCACAATTCTTTCACCCATTTTCATCCATTTTTCTTTCCACTTCATTCCATTCATGAAGTTGTGCAATCATGACTTCATTTTCCCCTTGGAATTCACATTTGTAAGTAACAGCCATATCGATTAAACCCACCTCCCGTTTACAAAATTCATCTCCAAGTTATTTCCACACCCCTCCAAAACCATTTTATGATGAAAACTAATAGTGTGCATACTCCTATGAGCAAGATATAGGTCATTTTGGCTATCCACCAAACTATGCATATTTTCAAGGTCAGGAGTATGTAGATGATGGAGGCTACCTTACACCCAGAGATGTTGAGTTACAGTTGAAGATTCAAAAATAGAGGTTAGTATGGTGTAGGTGCAGGCTACATCTCAAATAAAAGAATTCAAGATTGGATTCATTGTACCTTGTATATGGGTTGGCCCTATTCCAAGACATTACAACCCAAAATATAAGCTAGATTTCATAGTTGAAATGATACCCCAACTTGAAAGATGGATTGAGGAAATTGAGGCCTATGAGTATGATGCTAGTCATTCCTATCAATGGGAAAATTCTGCATTACCATCTTATAATCCTTTCCCCATTCCCCATCAATGTCGTTTCAACCTGAATTTTAGTTCCCAAGCTTCTTACCGGCTGCCCCATTGTGGATTCCACTTCTTCATCTCCTATTCTTTCACCCCATCTTGATTTTTCTTCCCTTTTCCCTTCCAAGGATCCATCCCTTCCACAGAAACAAGAAATTGAATCTTCCTTCCACCACAAAAAATGAAAAAATTAGTTGAGACCCAACCCATCCCTCCTCTTGCATTCCCGGATCCATGTTGAGAAGGAGATCAAAAAACAGTCAAGAGGTATAACAAGAAAAGGATCCCAGCAGAGAAGAAATGATAGAAAATTTGAAGAGTTGGGCTTCAATATTTGGAATAAATAAAATTCCCTTCTTGGTTAAGCCTTGAAAGAATCTAGGGTTGGAGAAAAGGTGGTGAAAAATGAGTGTGTAGAAGAAGTTGGGAAATAAGAGGCGGAAAGAAGATCAACAATCCACTTACTCTGAGTGCAATGTTCACACTTAGACACTATAAATGCAGAATTTTTGATCCATTACTAGTTGTAGAATCAAAAGGGAAGAAGAATCAACTCTAAATCCAAAAGAAGTGGAGCATGTACATACCAAGGAGAAGAGCAAAATAGATTCAAAGGATTTGAACGTAGAAAGGTTACACAAGAAATTGTAGCCTCTCCTCCATTTAACTTTCTAGAGATCTGATTTTTGGATAAATTTGAGCTCTCAAATTTCATGTTGGAAGATGAAGAGACACACATATGAACAAGTTACAAATCTAGAGGTCATCGGGAAGAGGGAGAACCTTTGGCATAAGAGGAAATGAAGAAGATAAATATTTGTTAGACTTGGAGGAGTGTATTGATGAAGAAGAGCCCATAGAAATCATAATCTTTGTTTCTCCATCATTCATCCTCCAACACCGAGAACCTTTTGCCATGGAAGCGAGAATATTCAAGAAGTACTTGCTTCTTCAAATAACCCTCTTGAATCAAGATTGGAGGAATTGAATCTTCCAAGTTTCACACTAGACCATGAAGGGGAAGAGAACAAGGATGACACCACTCTCATACCAGTCATCAAGGCAGAAGATCAATTGTCTGTAGATGAGAAACAAGGAGAAAATCAACTCATAGACAATCACCTTTTCCAGGAATGTCTGCAAGAAGACTTCCTTATTGGAGTTGGAACTCAGAGTAGCGGGAAAATGCAGTAGATCAAACCTTGCCCCATCAGGTACTTGGCTTCATTGGAGCCAAAAGAGGAGCCACAACTAGTCATTCTTACTTCCAAGCATGAGGATGATTCTCAAAGCACCAAGGGTCAACACCAAAGCCTCTAAGATCAAAACAGTGAGCAACTTGAGGAGGTATTTTATTTTTTTGATGTTGATACCTTGGCTAGATGGGTGGAAAGTTGCTTCCAAATCAGTTTTTCACTCATGTACATGACCATGCTCATTGCAAAATTAGTTACATGGTCCCAAATTTTGAGGAAAGGAAGTTAATTCTCCTTTCCAATGTCGGTTTTGTTTGAAGTCTTCCTTGCTTTCAATTAGTGTAGGGTAGGGGTAGTTTATTTTCTAACGAGACAAGTGTTTGTGCACACTCTGCATATCTCACTTGGACATGTATGATTTCACCTTTTTTATAGTTTTGTTCGTGTTTTCTCCTCCACATTTCACCATGCTTTTAGAGGAAGAAAACCACTCGAAGAAGCTCATACTTACAAGGAACAATTACAATCTTGAAGAATTCCAAACACAAAGCAATGAAATCATATTAAGGAAATATCTTAATAATTTCCATCCTCTCGTTCCTTCATATCAATCATTTAAGCTTATAGTACCCCTTGTAAGATCATAAAATCATCTCCATAAGTAGTTGTTGTATAACAAGTGGCAAATCTTGCATCGACACACATATTCCCAGGTTTGAGAAAACAACCTTCTAATGTCATTCAAAGGTCATCCTAGGATTCGAGCATAAGATCAACCTCAAATTCTTGTGAATTTTTTTTTGTTGTAAATCTATGGATTTTTAGGAAGTCCCAACCTTCATTGGTGTCCCAAGCAACGTTTGGGATGAGTAAATCAATTTAAATAGATAGTCACAAGTACTTCTCAAGACAACATGAAATCCCATGTTCTACGGTGTTCATAAGCTTGTTAGGAAATTATCAATCATTGTGCTTCATACTTGGAAACAATTAGATTTTGGGGAAGGTTCAAGTTTTTATTTTAACTTTGACGAGTCAATTTATAGAGATGAAGAAGGAAAGAATTTCATATCAAGACAATTTTCCACTCTCACAAAAATTTAATTCAGAAATTCGGTAAGTGAGATGGTCATGTTGGTCAAGCCCATGTGTAACAACGTTTTAAGTAGATTTTGGAGTCAAATCTTGTAGGTTTAGATCAGTTCGGGCTATCAATAATGAATCATGCCTAACGGATGTACAAGGCTCTTGGTTAACCACGTCTAGCAAGAAGATGTCCCCATGAGTCACCAAAATTGTTATCCATTTCCCCCCGGGAAAAATGGACAACTAGGGAAGAATTGGACATAGGCATTTGACCAAAGCTTCGGGGAAGGATCCAGTGTTTTAGGTGAAAATCATGTTTTGGGAAGAAGTGAAATCATTTGAGGAATTTTTCCTCTTTTGGTTTTTGAAGGGGCTCAAAGTTTACTTGAGGTGAACAAAGGGATCGGGCGGGACCCACACTCGAAAAAAATGGAGAAAATGGACAATGAGCACGAGATTTGTGTTACTCAATCCCGGGGGCCTTCCGGTTTGAGAAAATTTGAAAACATTCCCAAAAATTAAAAATCCAAGGAGAAAAGTGCAAAATTGGCCTAAATAGCCATCAAGTGAAAAATAGCTTGCCGATCTATGTTGGTGCACGAGGTTGGTAGGATGGTAGCGAGCTCGCCAAGCTCATTGGAGTTGGATTGTGGTAGTACAACATGTTGAAAAGTGAGCTACTCACTTGGGGTTGTTAGGGCCACGAGATGATGAGAGCTCAATGAGCTATCCTGGCTCGTTGAGTCGTGAGTTGAACAAGGGAGAAAGTCGGTCGGAGTTAGTGTGAGTGAGGGGCGATTTCCCCAAACTCAAAGATGTGGAGGAAATAATAGGTTGACTTGGCGAATCAGCATTGCAAAGTAATTCCATGGGTTTTGGGATAACTAATTACATAGGATAGAAGCTCGTGCAAGGAGCTAACTCAAAAGTGGTGTATAGGGGCTCGAGACGATGGAAAATAACAGCACGGGAATCTCGGGTCAAGGTCGGGTCAAAGCAAGGGGTGGCTCATCAAGTTACCTCAGCGAGATGAGTCATGGAAGTAGATCGGCGATGGATGACTCGAGAGATAGAAGCCAATGAGATAATCGGTGGGGGTAAGGCATAGCAAAGGCCAAGTTAGGCCAAACATGGTGGGAATGAGCTAGGGAATTCGGTGCATGTTGATCTCAAGGTGAGCTCAAGGAAAGGAAAAGGGGTGCATGTCGAGGAATGTGGTGAGTCAAGTCGGATAGATTAAAGAAGGGTTGAAGCCATGAAAATTTTTCAAGTGAGGAGGATGATCCGGGTTGAGCGAGAAGAGGGAAAGCTTGGAGGGTAGAAATATGAGCTTGGGTATGAGCTCACAAGATGATCTCGATGGGGTGGTCGAGGCATGTCGAGACATACAAATCCCAAAGTTTGAATTTTTGACTTGAGAGATTTGGTGGATAAAAAATCAGGTGGCGAGTTTCACATAGGGACAGATGAGAAGTCCAAAGAAATGTGGATCCAAATACCGGCTCACCGAGAAACTCACCATGGAAGCAATGCATAGGGCCAAACCATGGAAAAATCCCCCTTTACTAGAATTGTCATATCTTGAGCTCTGTATTGCCGTGTTTTACAAGATTACAATCGATGGAGATTTTTTTCAAAGGGCTATAGTATGGAATCATAAAAATTGGATTTTGGGAGGTTTTGGTGCCACTGAAATTATAGGAACTCCTCCAATTGTGAACAGTTCCCAAGTAAGTGAAGGTGAAATAAATGAAGCATTAGCACGCATCATTCTCCCACATGGAAGAGTAATGAAGGTAAGGGCATCGAAAAGGCCTCCCATAGCTTGATGTAAGTAGGCATGGTGTCCCTTGTTTGTGATCTAACACCTAGAAATATGAAATTCCTCCCTCTCTTGCAAATTTCTTCTATAAATTGTAAAGGGGATGCATTTTTCAAAAAGTTAGACATTTTCTTCTCCCATTTCTCCCCTCTTTTTCCCAATTAGATGTTGTGAATTTAGGGGCTTCAAGCCTTCACTCTAAATATTGTAATGGAAATATTGCCTCTCCTATACCATGATGTATTGTGCATAATCTATGGAGCAATAAAACTATGTTTTGTGTTAATTCTTCTAACCTTGCATGGGTTTATTGTTTTATCTTTCCTCTCATCATGAAACAAGTGTTTTGTGCATATTCTTGTTTCCATTACAGGGTTTAGTTGTTGTGTTTATTTGGAATGGTGCATTATATGTAATTTGGTATGTGGTGCATGTCCACCCTCTCCATGCTCATCTTTCTCCATTTGTAGGTTGAAGATTGTCTAACAACCCCTTCTCTTGGTGTTATCACCACTTCTAGTGTAGGATATAATTTCTTGCATGTTTCTATCTTTTCATTTTCCTTGGAAGTGTTAGGATAGGATTAGATTAGGCATTTTCCTACATTTTGGAGTAGTGTAGTGTTAGGTTTAGGAAGAGGAAGTCAACCTTCTCCGGAGAGTTATCCCATTCACAAGGTCCCACACTTTAGGATAACTCCATGTTACCCAATCACATCTAATGCCTCATTTAAATGCTAGCAATTTAGGGGTGTTGTGATTCGATGATAACAGTGGACTTAGAAATGAGAACTACACTAAATCTTAGACCCAATGTAGTTATGTGTGTGTGTGCGAAATTGTGCTCTAGATTACTTTTGTACGTGTCACACTTGAAGTAGAGATAAAGTATCTATATGTAGAACGTAAATAATGTGTGCATGGGATAGAATAGACTCCCCTCCTATGAAGTTTGATGTAGAAGAACCAAATTTTGTCCCTTGTGATGGAGCTAGATGGATGCAAATGGAGCTATAGAGGCCTTAAAGGATGCAACCTTAGGTGATGATAAGTAGTGCTTAGTGTTTGGCCCATTATTATGATCACATAACTTTATATTTATATGATTCATTTTCTTTAATTTCATAATTAACCCCGAAAATGCCGACTACAAAAAAATAAGATGCTCAAATGGCTAGAAAGGACCTAAAAGTGTGAGTAAATTACAAAGTGGATTGGGGGCGTCTAAAGGGGACAAGGGTTCTGACACTAACATCCTAGTGGGTGCTCCAATCCGGAAAGAGTATAACTAAAGTTTGAAAAGATAGGCTGGGCGATAAAGGTGCAAGACCAAAAGTAGCAAGAAAGTAAAGCAAGGTGGCCAAAGACATGGGTTAATTAGTACTTTTCTTACTTATTAACCATATGAATAGTAGTATGCGATCGAGACTAGATAATTACACAAAGTGCATGATTTTGTGGCTGCATGTGCCCTTACGCATGTTTTAGGGTCACTTATACCTATTACATCCATTGTACCTCCCCTTTGATATTTGAGTGTGACTACGGTGGTTTATACACCCACATCATCATCCAAGTTTGGCTCTATTTCCTTTTTCGAGATGTGTAATCTTGTCACCCTTCCTATAAATTATGTGGTGGTGCACATTCTCCTACATGTAAAATAAAAGTAATCCTCATGGACTCTTGATAGAATCCATTGTTACGAGGCACTCTAGTTTTACAAAAAAAGACAACTCATAGAGTGAAGTACTCCCACACTCTCCAAGATCTTATACACCGATTCATCACAAATCCTTTTCCCTATTTGTGTCCTCTTGTTTGTTTTGATGACCGTGTCCTTCTCAATTTCTTCCTTATGTGTCTACGAGTAATGATTAAAATCGTCAATCTTACACTTTTTCATGTGTGACTTCTATGGTTTTCCTTCTATCACTTCGCTTCGATATTACATCTCGAGAGCCATTCATCTGGTCCTTCCTCGGTTGTGGTATTCCTTCCCTTGTGCTTGTTATTTGGTGATGCGATGAAAATTTTTTTAGGTGCCATTGATAACTATGATTCCAACTACAAATTTTTCTAAAGTTGTTGTGTTCCATAGGTATCAAATCACTTACTTTTGTGATGAGCGTTCAAACCCCCAATCACTCTTTCAACTCCTTGTCTCTTTGATTACTCTGGTTCATCCTTTGAACCCACATACCCTAGCTCGCTAATTGAAACTTTTATGATGATTTTTTCCCAAACCCTAACTTTTCTCATCAACCTTCGAACCATGTATTCTTCTCTCCACATGCCTTTTTCTTTCTCTCACACTTCCTTTGAAAGAGATCCACCCCTAGTCATGCCAAATTCTTCTCGATTCACTGAATCTTTCTAATGCATAAGCTCATCATGTTTATTTGCACTTAATTCACTCTTCAGGGCTCCAAATACTCTATCATATAGGGTAGGAACTCGCTCACTCACACCCTTCTTATATATTTTCATGATTTTTCTACATTAATTTCTCCTCACCTACCACCGTATTACACCTTTAATTATGTTTTTTTCTTTTTCATGCTTTTCTTTGCTTTCTTCCATGCACTTGTATTCATATCCTTTTGGCGCGTGCACTTCCTTGTGCAACAAAACATATTTCCTATATGTTTTATACTAATTACTCCATCCTAATGATTCCTACCTTATGTTACAATCAGCAACATCTTCATCACATGGTCCTCAATATGAGAATTTTTAATGAGCACCATCATTCTCAAAGCACTTTGTGACACCATTTTTCTTTTCTTACACACACCTTTCCAACGGCATCCCACCTTTGATTGTCACACGTACATCTGCTCCAACTTTCTCATGCACTTGCACTAGGTCCACCCCACACTAAAATTATGTGTGGTCCTCTGCACATGAACTTAGTAAATAGTAATCAGCTTCCTGCGCACAAATGTGCTTATTACAAAAAAACAACATCAAAAGAAAAAAATGAAAAGTAGATCTAATCTAAGTGGCAATACTACCTTATTAAAAACACCAAGAAGCTTTATTTATAGTATGGCTTTAGCCTACTCCCATTAAAGTAACGGGTAATATGGTGTCATCCAAAGCACCTATAATTAGCATGCACCCGATTCAATTATCTTGGTTACTACAAAAGGTCCCAACCAATGAACCTTCAAATTTCATGGGTGGTGCGAGAACTTGGACTCATAGAGAAAGACAATCTTACCAACTTCAAGTGAATTATTTTTAATGTACCTATCATGTGATTCGTTATGTCTTTCCTTCTCGGTCTTACGGCTCTAACACCGTAATGGCGTGCCTCTAATCTAGTTGCATTAGTTTTTCAATGTGCTCTTCCACCACTGTTCATCGATAATCCATACACGCACAATACGTAGGGATGGCAACAAAAAATCCACATGTAGGACTTTGCCTCCGTTCCAATCACCAATTGAAAGGGTGTGGCCTTGTTCAATATTTTATGCGTAGTCCTATAAGCCCAAAGGAAAATTGATACTTTATCATCCCAATCCTTTCTTCCAACATCACAATTTTTTTCAGTGTTTGTCCTAAAATCTTGTTGAAAGATTTTGTAGTACCATTAGCTTGAGGGTGATAAGGGGTAGTTTTATGGTGTGCCACCATAAACTATTCCAATAGAATTCTAATTTTCTCATTCAATAAATGAGTTCCACTATCATTGGTCAAGCTAAATGGATAACCACACTTACTAATGATATCATCCCAAAGGAACCTTGTGGTTGTGGATATAGTATAATCCTTTGTAAGAGCAGCCTCTACCCACCGAGTCAAATAATCATGTGCATTTAATTATGTAGTGCGATCTAGTCCTGCATGCGGGTGGTATAATAGGTCCCACAAAGTCAATGGCCTACTTTTCAAAAGGCTTTGCGCTTACTATGGTTCGCAGGTCATTTCATCTCTACTTCTTGGTTTTCCAAGGCACTAAAAATGATCACATGCTTTAACATATACCTTGGTATCTTTGTACAATGTCTCCCACCATAATCCAAAAAGGATCTTGCACACGGTTGCATCGCATGCATAGTGCCCTCCTACTATACCACCATGAGCCTCCTCCATAATAGTTATGCACTCGTGTTCAAGCACACACCGACACAAGACTTCATCTTATCCCAACTTATATAAATCTCCACCAATCAACTAATAAGGCACTACATGTATAACAAACTACTTTTTCTCCAATGTCTTCATCCCCTCGGCTCCAGTCTAGTGCGTAAAAGTACAAATATATCTTCCAAATTTGCAAACACGCGGTTCAACCTAAAAATTAGGCATTAGACATGGTGTCCTTAATACTCTTCATGTCCTTTCCAGAATTAAGCCTTGATATATTATCGGGCCTTGAATTTCTCTTGTCAAGATTTACAACAACCGTGAATTCAAACTCTGAAAAATAAGTATTCATCTACGAGATGCGCCCTCACAATAACAGGGCTTATTGGCCAAATATTTCAATGTCATATAATTTTTATAGAATATAAATGGCATAGCTAAAAATACTACCAAAACTTGTGAAGCGTGTTGATCATAGACAAATCTTTGCGCTCTATTGTTATATAATTCTACTTTACAGTGTCAACTTCCTACTTGTAAAGCAAATAAGATGGTCAACATTACCTTCTCTTGGTTGCACCAAGAATATGCCAATCACCATGCTAAATGCATCCAAATGTACATGAAATGGTTTTTTACCATGAAGGAAAGCACAAAAGTGGTGCATTAATAATCTTCTCCTTCAATGTTTCAAATGTTTTTTGTTGCATGTCACCCCAATGAAACTTCCTTTAGCTTTGAGAAGTTATTTAAGTGGCATAGAAATATTCGTATATCCTTTTATGAATTTTATATAGTAACCCATATGCCCCAAAAATCCATGCACTTCACTTTGACTAGTAGTCTCTTCTAAACCCAAAATCATAGTTATTTTGGCTGGGTTTACCAACAATCCTCCCTTACAAATGATGTTCCCAAGAAAAGTTTCAAAAGGTGTAAAAATATACACTTCTTAATGTTGAGAGAGATGGTCAACTACCTACACCTCTTGAAAACAGAGCCTCGAGCTATCATAGTGATCCCTAACAAGCCCATAAATAGTCTAGTCATCCAAGTACACCTACATAATTTGTGAATGAAGTCATGGAAAACATGCACAACAATGCATGAGAATACCACCGACACATGCTTCAACCTCAAAGGCATAATAGCATGCATAAAAATTCTCCACTTGGTTGTAAAATTGGTCTTTTCTGGTCTTTTGATGCAATGTGCACTGGTGATAGCTTGAGAACCCATTTGTGAAAGAATAGATCTCGTACCACTGCACTTCTTCTAGGATTTCCTTAGTGAAAGGTAGAGGAAAAGATCTATGACACATGAAGCATTTAGTTGTCTTTAGTCCATACAAATATCAATTCACCCATCCTTCTTGATATTGATAACCATAGGGCTAACCCACTCAAACTCTTCAATTTTCTCAATAATTTCAGACCTAAGCATTTTATCAATTTCCACTTTCACCTTCACGCACAATTTTTGATTTATCCTATAAGGCATCTTCCTAACAGGTTATGTGCCTTATTTTAGCTTAATCTTCATCTCTCCCAATAAATGGTATACTCCTTTCAGCTCATGGTAGTTTTTTTGTCAAACTTACACCCATGTCTTGGATCTGAAAGAACCGAGTTGTTTGAGATAACAATGGAACCATATCCAAGTTGTGGGACCTTGTGCACTTGAGACATATCTACGAGAGAAGGCCGTGTCCTCTAATTATTTCTACTATTATTGTTACTCCTAATTTTGGAAGGGAAATCTAAGCTAAAAATTCCAAGGGACCAGAGATAGAAGGATAATATAATGGAAAACTAAACTAAAAGGGAGGTGATATCACCATAAAAATATGGATGAACACTATTTGTTCTAAGTGAAAATGAAGGGAAAGACATCAAGGAAGGATAGGCATGTGTAGCACAAACCATAACACATTTACATGATCATTTCCTCGAAACACAACCGGGAAATGGAGATGTAAGGGATGTAAAATGACACAAAAAAACACATAGTAAAAGGAAGGCAAGAAAGAATAATATAAACACGCTAAGGTAGAGAATAGCCATAAAACGATGCTTCTATTACTTCCAAGGATGCACAATTTGTTACAATAGCACAAGAGGTTGATATCCACATGCACAAGCTAGATCTAGAGGTCTGTAACTCAAAATAAAAAGATATGAAGTCCTTAGCAAAGAGCCTAAGGATCGAAAATGTACAACACTAACAATGAGCTCAGCACTTACATTTATAGATAGATCAATGAGAGAAAAGTAGAGGAGGAAAAATCTTATTTGAAAACTCAACCACCAGACATTAATGCCTACAATCTATCAAGTGTGGCTCTCCAAGTCTGTTTGGCATGTTGGAGAAGGAAGGAAGGAAAATTGGATCAAATATAGGTGGTTGAAGCAATCAGATCACATATTAATGGTGTAAAAGACAATTTTTTCTAGTTCCTCACCTACCAGATCCCATTGAAATTCAAATTTGAATATCTTTCACTGTAGATGATGTCAAAACTATTGAATGAGATAAGGCGCATAGCTATCGAGCTCTAAACACACAAGGAAAGTGGCTCACATGGATTGGGTGAAAGGATGACCAATTGTGTAAGTGCCTTGTCGTTTCCGCCATGTGCCATCCACTAGTTTGTTTAGTTTGATTTAGTATGGTGTTAGATGTCAGATCCTAGATTATTGTTGAATCTGATTATATATAATGCATGGTGATTATTAGAGACACTCATATGTGGATGATGATATACTATTGGCATGGATGTTTAATGGAAGTTATTCAGATGTGTGATTTTGGAGATTATGAATAAACCTAGAAAAGGAAAATTATTTGATGATGACATAGTTGTCGATATAAATTGTAAATGATTTCATTGATTGCCTTGATGATGATTTGTGATTCATATGTATAGATGATTTCATGATTATATTATATATTCATTTTGGATGTTCTGATATGGCCACGAGGCCGAAGGAGGTATTTGTGTTTTGCAGGTTTAAAAATATCACAACAAAACATCGGGGGATCGGAGACCAACCAAAATGGAATTCTAGGTGAATTCAACACGGTCACCATGGCAACTTGTTTTGTGTGTGTGTGTTGTATTTTGTTAGGGATTCCCATGGGGGATTACCTTTACATGTGACCATGGGTTTGTGTATTTTATTAATGTGTTTCCTTTTATTATTGTTGTATGTATTTTATTAAGTAATGTGTTCCTTTCCTTTAAATTAATTAAAATTGTGATGGATTAATGTGGGAATCATATAGTTAAACTTTAAATAAATCAAATTGGGATATGGAAAGTAATTATAAGAGTTGATGGCTGTTGTATTTAATTTTGTAAGAGCTTGTGTAAGTCAGATTTGGAGTATGAAATACTCCACCTCCATGGAAATTCGAATTTGACCTTGGGGGCTGTTTTTGAGACTTGTGGGACAAGTAAAACTTGTCCCATGCCTCTAAATTTAATATACCAACCATACTTATGGATGGAGATGTGATTTGTGACTTTTAAATGCATTTTATTCATCATGTTGCTTGTTTTGGATTGCACTCTCTTACATTTTATTAAATAGTTGTCCCTTGAGGTGTGGGCTCTTTTGGAGTGTGTAAGTTAATTTGTCATTTCATTTATTGTGCTTGGGAGAATGGAATTTTGTCTTTTGTGTTTGAATTGGAGGATGTGTGATGTGGCATCCTACATGGATCCACATCATCCTCTTCTCTCCCTCTTCTATTTAATTCAAACTCTCTTCTTGTTTTGGGTTGTTGAACCTTTTTGCATTCTTCCTTGGGGCATTTTCTTGTGGGAGCTCTGGTTTTGAAGGAAGTTTTGGAGATAGCTTTGCATGCTTGGGAGCTTTCTATTTTGGACTGTGTTTTGCATGCATCCTTGGGTGCATTTTTCTGTGATTAGAGCTCTTGTTGATTTGGAGGAAATTGGAGAGCATTTGATACTTTGGCACTTGCTGTTTTGGGACTGTGTTTTTGACATTCAAAGCTTGTTGTGTGGAGAAAATCCTTCCATGGAGAGGTAGGAGTTTATTTCTTCCTTATTGCTGTTATTTTCTTATTGTGTTGTGTGTATGGTGCATGCATTGTTTTATTTGTTGGCTGGTTGGGTAGACTGCCTTAGGAATGGTGTAGGAGAAGGCTATGGGGAATTCTTGTGGGGGGGCATAAGGGAAATGCCATGGGCATCAGAATTTTGTGGAGGGAGTTTTGGGTTTGGGATCCACCATGGAAAAGAAATAGCTTGCATTTCTTACTTGTGGGGGGGGCATAAGGGAAAATTTGTGGGGGCATAAGGAGGGGTTGGGAGGCATAAGGTTTATGGGTTATGATATGTTATATTGGTGGTATGATTATTTGGTGGATGCCCAATTCCCAATTGGGAGGCATAAGTAGCTTCCCCCATAGTCCTTGCTCCTTTGGCTTGCATGATCAAGCCTGAGTTGTGATTTGATATGTTTTAAATGCAGTTGTGAACTATTTGTTTGCTTTTGGTGTTGCATTGTGTTTTAAAAAGGAAATGTGTATGTGAAAGAATGTTGTGTGTGGAAGCCAGTTGTTGCCATGGTTGAATTGCACCTTTTATTGTATCTTGGTTGGGGCTCGGGGCCAATGATGAAGGAAGGCTTCTCCTTTCATTGGATGTCTTGGTTGGGTGGAGAGCATTGCCTTTCCCCCTCTTTTGTTGTGATCAACTTGGAGAAAGAGAAAATGTGCATGTTGCTGTCCTGGAGCAATGGAAAAATATAGTTTGACAGTCCTTTGTGGAAACACATTCATTTGTAATCCTTTCCCACGTGATGTGGATGAAATTGTAATATGCATTTTGTGAAGAAAGATGTATGTAAATTGATTATGAAGTTATATTTTTGAAATGTGAAAGACACTTACATTCTGCTCTGTACATTGGAAAGAAATGAATTATATGTTGTTATTGGTTTCCAACATTGAAATATGTAATGTTGTTCAATTGAAGTCAATAAGAATTGCAAGTTCAGTTCTCCTTTGCATTGTGTGAAAAAAAATTGAAATATCAAATTGGGATTGGAATCTTGTTTAGAAAATGGAAAAGGAAGAAATGCACATGGAAACAATGTTGTATTTTGTATTTTTGGAGTTGTGTAAAAATGAAAGTTAGTAATTGATTTTGATTCAAAATGGTTTGTTGTAAAAAACTAAATGCATTGGATTAGTTTAGAAACTATATGCCACACTTAAATGATAAAATTGACAAATAGATCCTTTAAAAATTTGATCACTGGCATTGTGACTTTTAAAACTGGTAAATCTAAATAAAATGCACAGTTTGGACCAGCATTTAACAATCAACTTGGAAACCTTAAAATCCAACATGATATACTAGTAATGAACTCAAATTGACAAGAATATTTAAGAGAGTAACTCAAACCATTGAAAATTTGAGCTCAATCTCTTCCTCAACCATTTTCTATCATTTGTTGGACAAAATTCCAAATTGGAATCAATTGAACAAAATTGACTTTCCTAAAACACTCTAAACTCTCCCTAGACCAATCCTCCATGTCTTTTTGACATGTTGAGTGAAGGAGGAGATCTAATTTAATCAAAATTGAAAGTTGGAAACTTGTTAGTTGGCTAATTAAAATCCTGCAGATCCTTTTTTGTAAAATTGACCCTTAAAACTTATCAAAAAGTAAAATTTATGTTTCTTGTGTAAAAGAGGGCATCGAGAGCTTTCCAAAAGTCCTCATTTTCCCAAAACTGAGCTTCCTAGAAAAAGTTATGGCACTTTGAAGTTTTTTTGCCTTGGCGGGAAAATTTGGGAAAATTTTCCTCTGGGCGGGCCCGCAACCCAAAAATTTCCCATCATTTTGGCCTTAGAAAAGTTTTTGGAAAAATTTTGGTTCGGAAAATTTTTCCTTTTTCCTCCACCGGCCCACGCAGCCAATCAGAGGCTGCCACGTGTCCTCATGGGGCAGCGAGCGGAGGCGCGGCATATTTTTGCCCTTTGATCTTTTTAAAATTTTGGAAAAAATTTCCAATTATCCCCGCCGGCCCGCAACCAACCAGAGGGCACCACGTGGCACCTTGGGGGTCAGCGGAGGAGGGAGAACTCCGTCACCTTTGGAAAATTTATCTTTGGCGAAAATCACCGAATCACCCCACGGGCACTCCCACCCTCCTTCTCTCTTCTCCCCCCGTGATTTGGGTGTGCCACCTTCATGTCCTTTGGACCGTGACCCGCGGGGTGCACGGAAGAGCCAAATTGGCTTTTTCTCCATCGGGTGAAAAATGCCCCAAACTCTCCCACCACCCCCCCCTTCCTTCCTTCCTCTTGTTTCCCTTGTGATGACTCGAGGCCCACGTGTCCCTGGAGGACTCCATGGGGCATGGCATGTTTTTGGGAAATTTCTCCCACACAATGGAAAATTTTTAGAGCCACCCCATGACCCACCAACCTGCCAAAGGGATTTCCCTCCTCTTGACACGTGTCCCCTTGGGGAAAATTTGACCCTAAACTCTACTTGCTCATATCTTGAGTTTATGGAGAGTTAGGAGGACTTCTTTATATCACCGGAAAGGTGAGAAAATTTCCTATCCATTGGGAATGGTTTAGGGAAATTTTGGAAGCATTAAGAAGGGAAAAAATCTAGTTGAAACTCTGAGCCTGTTAGAGAGTTGGGTATGGGGGAAATTGCTCCCTGAACCTAACTAAAACTTCTAGCCCTAAGTTTTGGACCTTGTGACCTCTAGAATTGTTAATAAAAGAGAAGTTTGTTCTTGTGGATTTGAGTTGTTCGAACCTGTTAGTGGTAGTTGTTGCCTAGCAACCTAGTTGTAGACACTCTAATCAAGTTCTGGGAGTGGGTAAGTGAGACCTTGCTCTGTTGACTTTACTTATGTGTTATTTTCCTCACTATAATTTAATCCTGCTCATGTCTTTGATCTGGTGGAAATTAAATACCTTGGGTATTTAATTGTTTTGGGTCCCTTAACCCTAAAATTTAATCAAGAAATCTTTAGCTAAAATGTCAATGAAATCAGTAATTAAATTAATCCTTAGAGAGATTTGAGCTAGGTGTGGACCTATTACATTTATTGCTTTATAATGTGAAATCAGTAATCATTATAATGGGAAAGGTTATCAGTTGAATTTATTTGTCTTTGAGACTTTGGTTGTCAACTCCTAACACCTTAAAAAAAAAATTATTCCATAATTTTCTAACTAAACCTAGGTGGTTCATGGTTCTCAAGTGGGTTGTTTAACCGGCATTACACTTGGTATCAGAGTAGTGGTTTGAAAGCTTGGACCATTGGGCACACTAGAAAACTTGAGACATGAACTATAAACCTAGCACACTTTTGAATCTAAGAAAACAAACTTGTTGAAAATTGAAGAAGAAATAAGTATGAAGAAATATTACATTACTCTGTTCATTTGAACTACCAGAATTAAAATGATAATAAAACAATAATAAGTTGTTTGAGTTGTTGTGCTTGCTTAGTGACATTTTTCTAAACCCGAGTAACTAAGAATGTCAGATTAAATTGATTTTGTGAACTTCTAGTATAATAGAAACTTGGTTCCCTTTTTAAAATGTGTTGTTTTACAAGCCCTAAAACTTGATTTAATTGTATGATGCATTAAGCCCTTTGTTGAGACCCTTCCTTATTGGAGTGGTTGGAATGATGAGTTGTAAGATGTGACCCTTGTGGTTGGATAGTAGTGGTTGTGTTCTAGGTCGGGAAGAGTTAATTAGAAGTTGTTTAGAGCTTCCTTCCTTGAGTGGTTAAGAAAGAGGGTCTGGTTGTCAGTTTTCCTTGTTGTTACCCGATATGCGAGGGTGGACACTAAGTCTAGGTGTCATCTAGGACCCAATCCTATGTATGTGTTCTTGGAACTAACCTCGAGGTAGAGTACCCCTATTGGTGGCCATGAAAGGCTGCAGAGTGAATGTGGTGTTAACTTTTGTGTTTTACATTCGTAATCTTGTGTATTTTATCAAGGACCAACATCTTATTTTATGATTGGATTGAGAAGCTCTGAGAATATTTTATTTATTTATAATTCTTGCAAGAATTTTCAAACTTGCAATGTGGCTACTTAGCCACTTTTATTGATTGCCGATATTTCTTAGACTTTATTTGATTGATGACTCGAGCTCATGATGTTGTTGGCTACTTGGCTAAACATTACGTGTTTTCCTTCTTGCATGTTGTTGAGTTGGTTCTATGCTTCATGTATGGTGACAATTGTCATATGGGGGTACACCCTGGTGTCTTGAAGGTCCTTTTAGGTGCTTAAAGTCATGCCTTGGTTATGGATGCATGGAACCTTGAGTGTGTCTAAGATCTTAGAGTGACCCTTTTTGTTGCTTGACCTTGCTAGAAAGAAAGTTTGTCATGTAGTGTGGTCTAGAGGGCAGTCTGACAATGGTAGTGGTGATTCTATTTCAATCTGGTAAGAGCTTAACCCTCGTCGGAGTAGAAGTGTTTAATTATGGACTTTTAGATTTTGTTAGGATTGGATTGCCTTTGGTTGACTGTAAATGTTACTGGAAATGTTTGTTTTGATAGTGACTTTTCATCGATGGCATGTTAAATTGTATCTTGGGTTCCTGGTTACATCATAGAAAGTTTTGACTCATGGAATGTATGCATCTTGGTAATTATGGATAGATTTAAGCCTTTCAGTAGTGTGTTTATTTAAGTGTACTTGTTTTACCCTCTTGACTTATAAATAAGTTTACACACACCTTAAAATTCCTTTACTATGAATAACATTCTATGACCTATTAATCTTTGGGTTACTTGGAAACATTTATGGATGCTTTGGGTCTTTTGGACCTTTCTCTTAGAGATGTTAGTTGGGTAGATCTTAATAGTTAATCTCGATGGTGCTTATATGGTACTTCCTCTTTTAAAAAAAAAAAAAACTCTTGGTTGTTTAGTTCATGTTTTGGTAAATTATTTGGTTGCCCCATTGCATTGGATGCCTTTTTGTGTGGATGTGGTTCCTTGGAGTATAGTTGCATTGTCATCTAGTTGCTTGGCTGGTGATATCTTGTGAGGACATGAGAATTGATTGTTAAACCCAAATAGATTTGTAAAAGTAAGATTTTACCTCTTTAATGAGCTTTCCTTGAAAATTTCTTTGTGAGACTTGCAGAGACCCACTAAGAATGTTTAATGATGCTTGAAATTATTCGGTGAAATTTTGAAATCTTGGTGTGATTCATGTTGGTTCATTGTTTCCTAGTCCTTACAGAAAATTAATAGTGTGTTTTCTATGTTGAATGTCTCTTGTTCCTTTAGAATCAAAATGTGATGTGTTGATTTGTATCTCATTCCCATAAAAGTAATGTTGTGATGTGTTTGAACCTTCCTTCTCATCAAAATTTGATTGATAAGATGACTCAACCAAAACACCATAAAACTATAATTAAGGAGATTTGACCTTGGAACTTAACAAATAAACTGGAGCATAGAAAAGGGAAGTGATCCTTGTTATACCCTTGGTAGATTAATAGAAGAAATAAAAAAACCATGTAGGAGAATAGAAAGGAAACCTTTTCCACCACCTTCCTTGCAAGTAAACTAAATGCTCTCTACCTATACAAAATGGTGAGACATCATGCCCACCTTAGTGGTGCTCTTTATAACGTAAACTGATGATGTCATAATAGAAAGAAATTTGTAACTAAGGAAGCATGAAAGGAATGTTCTTATCAAGAAAAGCTATAACTTTTGACTTAATAAGTTGATTTATAAAATGGGTAAAATTTATGTGTATTGAGTGCAATATATAGTTGAACTTGTAGTTCTGTCACCTACCTGAAATTGTGAAACACCCGGTGGATAGTAATGTGTTCTAGTTGCTTATTACTTCTTGTCCATGGATGTATGTGCCTTCTTGTGGGAGTTTTGGGTCATCACACCCTTATCATCCCATAGCTCGATGGATGTGAGTTGTGGTCCTTTTGGATTGAGACTTATCTATTTGTTTGAGAAGCAACCTCCTTGCATGTTATCTTGTCCTTGGAGACCTAAGTATTGTAATTTTAAGGCAACATATGTTAAGGATATAAAATAACTTTGGGAAGTCTTCTTTTCTTCATATTTTCTTGGGTCACCTTGTTGTTGAAGCCCTTCTTCCCATTAGGATGGAAAGTGCAAGATGATGTTATTCACCTTTGGATTTGATTGGACCCCTTGTTACTTGCTCTTCTCCCTAGCAACCTTGAGTGGTCCTTGGTGTTCCTTGTGCTCTCTTTATGGTTATTCCGAGCTTGAGTAGGAAATAAGATAAATAAATCCCATTGTGCTATATGGTATGGAACTTGTATTGATATGTTAGTTTCTAGGGGAGATATAAATATATATATATATATATATATATATATATTTTGATATATGGTTGACTTTTTTAGATTTGGTTGTTTGGTGTGCTCGATTCTTAAAACAAAAAAAAAAAAAAAAAAAAAAATTAAAAATCAGACTATAGGAAAACCTTGTGGTCTTGACTTCACTTGCATTACCATGAAAAGTTAATTGTGCCCTCTCGAGTTATAGAAGTTATTTCCTTGAATAGTTCCTTGATTGTAAATGTTTTGCTGATTTAGGTGTCCTTGTTGATTAACCTCATCTTGTGTGATCTCAATTTGTGGGACCTTGTGTAGACTTGTTTCTCATGTGCAAAATTGGTCATAGTTGATTTTTCTAGCCTTGTATGGACAACGAACCTTGAAATCATGGCTTAAACATGTATAAACCTTAACTTTTATTAGTGTGGTATGTGTATCAGTGGGAAACTATGTGGTCATCTCAAGTTTATGGAAATTTTCCCTGTAATTCCCTTCCTTGGTGGTTACTCTTGATGATCTTTTGGGAACTCTTCTTGTTATATTGTTATGTGTTGTATCTTGTTGATAGCGTAAAGTTACTCCTTAGATTCTTATGTTCATAGCCTTGCATGCTGAAAGTTTAGAACTCATCCCTTGTAATCTCCCTTCTTCTAGCTGAATTATATTGGACCAAACTTGAGTTCTGTAGACCCACACTTGTTGAAGCAAAGCAATTCCAAAAAGGCATGATCCTTTCTCTATTGCATTGTTCCCACATCGGTTCTTGTGACTTCCAGGAGGAAGTTGAGTCTAAGGGGAGGGGGATGTAGTGCCCACTTTCCTTTGGCACCTTTTATTACTGATCATGATACTATAGACTATGACAAATATTTTAATAGTTTGATTTAGTATGGTGTTAGATGTCAGATCCTGGATTATTGTTGAATCTGATTATATATAATGCATGGTGATTATTAGAGACACTCATATGTGGATGATGATATACTATTGGCATGGATGTTTAATGGAAGTTATTCGGACGTGTGATTTTGGAGATTATGAATAAACCTAGAAAAGGAAAATTATTTGATGATGACATAGTTGTCGATATAAATTGTAAATGATTTCATTGATTGCCTTGATGACTGTTGTGATTCATATGTATAGATGATTTCATGATTATATTATATATTCATTTTGGATGTTCTGATATGGCCACGAGGCCGAAGGAGGTATTTGTGTTTTGCAGGTTTAAAAATATCACAACAAAACATCGGGGATCGGAGACCAACCAAAATGGAATTCTGGGTGAATTCAACACGGTCACCATGGCAACTTGTTTTGTGTGTGTGTTGTATTTTTTTAGGGATTCCCATGGGGGATTACCTTTACATGTGACCATGGGTTTGTGTATTTTATTAATGTGTTTCCTTTTATTATTGTTGTATGTATTTTATTAAGTAATGTGTTCCTTTCCTTTAAATTAATTAAAATTGTGATGGATTAATGTGGGAATCATATAGTTAAACTTTAAATAAATCAAATTGGGATATGGGAAGTAATTATAAGAGTTGATGGCTGTTGTATTTAATTTTGTAAGAGCTTGTGTAAGTCAGATTTGGAGTATGAAATACTCCACCTCCATGGAAATTCGAATTTGACCTTGGGGGCTATTTTTGGAGACTTGTGGGACAAGTAAAACTTGTCCCATGCCTCTAAATTTAATATACCAACCATACTTATGGATGGAGATGTGATTTGTGACTTTTAAATGCATTTTATTCATCATGTTGCTTGTTTTGGATTGCACTCTCTTACATTTTATTAAATAGTTGTCCCTTGAGGTGTGGGCTCTTTTGGAGTGTGTAAGTTAATTTTTCATTTCATTTATTGTGCTTGGGAGAATGGAATTTTGTCTTTTGTGTTTGAATTGGAGGATGTGTGATGTGGCATCCTACATGGATCCACATCATCCTCTTCTCTCCCTCTTCTATTTAATTCAAACTCTCTTCTTGTTTTGGGTTGTTGAACCTTTTTGCATTCTTCCTTGGGGCATTTTCTTGTGGGAGCTCTAGTTTTTGAAGGAAGTTTTGGAGATAGCTTTGCATGCTTGGGAGCTTTCTATTTTGGACTGTGTTTTGCATGCATCCTTGGGTGCATTTTTTTGATGATTAGAGCTCTTGTTGATTTGGAGGAAATTGAGAGCATTTGATACTTTGGCACTGTTGTTTTGGGACTTGTGTTTTTGACATTCAAAGCTTGTTGTGTGGAGAAAATCCTTCCATGGAGAGGTAGGAGTTTATTTCTTCCTTATTGTTGTTATTTTCTTATTGTGTTGTGTGTATGGTGCATGCATTGTTTTATTTGTTGGCTGGTTGGGTAGACTACCTTAGGAATGGTGTAGGAGAAGGCTATGGGGAATTCTTGTGGGGGGCATAAGGGAAATGCCATGGGCATCAAAATTTTGTGGAGGGAGTTTTGGGTTTGGGATCCACCATGGAAAAGAAATAGCTTGCATTTCTTACTTGTGGGGGGGGGCATAAGGGAAAAATTGTGGGGGGATAAGGAGGGGTTGGGAGGCATAAGGTTTATGGGTTATGATATGTTATATTGGTGGTATGATTATTTGGTGGATGCCCAATTCCCAATTGGGAGGCATAAGTAGCTTCCCCCATAGTCCTTGCTCCTTTGGCTTGCATGATCAAGCCTGAGTTGTGATTTGATATTTTTAAATGCAGTTGTGAACTATTGTTTGCTTTTGGTGTTGCATTGTGTTTTTTTAAAAAAGGAAATGTGTATGTGAAAGAATGTTGTGTGTGGAAGCCAGTTGTTGCCATGGTTGAATTGCACCTTTTATTGTATCTTGGTTGGGGCTCAGGGGCCAATGATGAAGGAAGGCTTCTCCTTTCATTGGATGTCTTGGTTGGGTGGAGAGCATTGCCTTTCCCCTCTTTTTGTTGTGATCAACTTGGAGAAAGAGAAAATGTGCATGTTGTTGTCTGGAGCAATGGAAAATACAGTTTGATAGTCCTTTGTGGAAACACATTCATTTGTAATCCTTTCCCACTTGATGTGGATGAAATTGTAATATGCATTTTGTGAAGAAAGATGTATGTAAATTGATTATGAAGTTATATTTTTTGAAAATGTGAAAGACACTTACCTTCTACTTCTCTGTACATTGGAAAGAAATGAATTATATGTTGTTATTGGTTTCAAATTGAAATATGTAATGTTGTTCAATTGAAGTCAATAAGAATTGCAAGTTCAGTTCTCCTTTGCATTGTGTAAAAAAAAATTGGAAATATCAAATTGGGATTGGAATCTTGTTTAGAAAATGGAAAAGGAAGAAATGCACGTGGAAACAATGTTGTATTTTGTATTTTTGGAGTTGTGTAAAAATGAAAATTAGTAATTGCTTTTGATTCAGAATGGTTTGTTGTAAACAACTAAATGCATTGGATTAGTTTAGAAACTATATGCCACACTTAAATGATAAAATTGACAAATAGATCCTTTAAAAATTTGATCACTGGCATTGTGACTTTTAAAACTGGTAAATCTAAATAAAATGCATAGTTTGGACCAGCATTTAACAATCAACTTGGAAACCTTAAAATCCAACATGATATACTAGTAATGAACTCAAATTGACAAGAAGATTTAAGAGAATAACTCGAACCATTGCAAAATTCGAGCTCAATCTCTTCCTCAACCATTTTTTGTCATTTGTTGGACAAAATTCCAAATTGGAATCAATTGAACAAAATTGACTTTCCTAAAACACTCTAAACCCTCCCTAGACCAATCCTCCATGTCTGTTTGACATGTTGAGTGAAGGAGGAGATCTAATTTAATCAAAATTGAAAGTTGGAAACTTGCCAGTTGGCTAATTAAAATCCTGCAGATCCTTTTTGCAAAATTGACCCTTAAAACTTATCAAAAAGTAAAATTTATGTTTCTTGTGTAAAGAGGGCATCGAGAGCTTTCCAAAAGTCCTCATTTTCCCAAAAATGAGTTCCCTAGAAAAAGTTATGGCACTTTGAAGTTTTTGCCTTGGCGGGAAAATTTGGGAAAATTTTCCTAGTGGGCCCACAACCCAAAAATTTCCCATCATTTTGGCCTTAGAAAATTTTTGGAAAAATTTTGGTTTGGGAAAAATTTCCTTTTTCCTCCTCTGGCCCACCCATAGCCAATCAGAGGCTACCACGTGTCCTCACGGGCAGGCGGTGGAGGCATGGCATATTTTTTTCCCTTTGATCTTTTTAAAATTTTGGAAAAAATTTCCAATTATCCCCGCCAGCCAGCCAACCAAAGGGTGCCACGTGGCACCTTGGGGTGCATAGCGAGGAGGGAGAACTCTGTCACCTTTGGAAAATTTTTCTTTGGTGAAAATCACCGAATCACCCCACCCATGGCACTCCATGCCTCTCCTCCTCTCTCTCTCCCCGGTGATTTTTGGCATGTGCCACATGTCCCATGTGTCCTGGCAGACCCGCAGGTGCGGAAGCCAAATTGGCTTTTCTCCCATCGGGTGAAATGCCCCAAACTCTCCCACCACCCCGCCCTTCCTTCCCTTGTTTCCCTGATGATGCTCGGGGCCACCACGTGTCCTCCTGGGACCCGTGGAGGCACATGAATGTTTTAATTGGGAAATTTCTCCCATGCAATGGAAAAGTTTCTAGAGCCACCCCGTGACCCACCAACCCACCAAAGGGGATTTCCCCTCCTCTTGACACGTGTCCCCCTAGGGGAAAATTTGACCCCTAGACTCCGCTTGCTCATATCTTGAGTTTAGAAGGAGTTAGGAGGACTTCTTTATATCACCGGAAAGGTGAGAAAATTTCCTATCCATTGGGAATGGTTTAGGGAAATTTTGGAAGTGTTAAGAAGGGAAAAATCTAGTTGAAACTCTGAGCCTGTTAGAGAGTTGGGTATGGGGGCAAAATTGCTCCCTAAACCTAACTAAAACTTCTAGCCCTAAGTTTTGGACCTTGTGACCTCTGAGAATTGTTAATAAAAGAGAAGTTTGTTCTTGTGGATTTGAGTTGTTCTGGAACCTATTAGTGGTAGTATGTTGCCTAGCAACCTAGTTGTAGACACTCCTAATCAAGTTCTGGGAGTGGGTAAGTGAGACCTTGCTCTGTTGACTTTACTTATGTGTTATTTTCCTCACTATAATTTAATCCTACTCATGTCTTTGATCTGGTGGAAATTAAATACCTTGGGTATTTAATTGTTTTGGGTCCCTTAACCCTAAAATTTAATCAGGAAATCTTTAGCTAAAATGTCAATGAAATCAGTAATTAAATTAATCCTTAGAGAGATTTGAGCTAGGTGTGGACCTATTACATTTATTGCTTTATAATGTGAAATCAGTAATCATTATAATGGGAAAGGTTATCAGTTGAATTTATTTGTCTTTGAGACTTTGGTTGTCAACTCCTAACACCTTAAAAAAATTATTCCATAATTTTCTAACTAATAGGTGGTTCATGGTTGAGCTTTATGTACAAGTTGTTTATTAGAAAAATAGTCAAAGTTCTAAATAATACCTACGGTATATAATGCCATCTCACGATCTCTTTTTAGTTCAATATGGACATACCATGTGTGCGCGCATCCTTGTAGTGTGGAATAGGACTTATGTACCCATAGAGATGGTGGTAAGGCCTCCTAGCCCTACACTATAGTCTCTCACAATTATGGATGGGTACTAAAGCATGAGTTATTTCCATGATATTCACATATGTTCATAGGTACATTATTCTAATTAAACCTTATGGAAAAGGTGATTCTCACTTATCGCCATACCAACAGGTTATATGTAGTATCCGACGCTCACGCTCAACTCTAGCATGCAAATAATTTTCACACAACCATTCCACTACCAATGGGATGATACTCTCCTGGCACAACATATTACATACCTCATTAGACCATCTAAGTCCTCTCTCTCTCTCTCTCTCTCCCTCTCCCCCATTGTTTATTGATAGATATCCTTTTGATGAGAAACATATAAATACTTATCATGTATCAATTCTTCTCTCATTATGAGTGGCTTGGCCTTAAGAGGCTCACATATGCATGTTGCTTCAACACGTGTAGTAACCAATATGGGTTGTGACTCTTAATCGGGCATCTTCTTAGGCATCCAATCATTAGTCTTTTCATGATGTACCTTGATCACCCCCACACCTTTAACCTTCTTCTTGTTCTTGCACATGTACTCATACAGTCCAGGAAATCCTCAAGCTTATGTTACTTTCCACAATAGCCACATACTATATTTTGGGGACGATCGCGCTAGAAATGATCTGGGACCCAAAATTATAATAGGTCTATTTTGGAAATCTACTTCGCCACCACGACCTATGCTTCTATATCCTACATGGAATCCACCTCCTCCATTGTTACATTCTTCATAAGACCGAGAGCCACTTGCTACCATGGTCTACCATAATCTAGTCTTGTATGCCTCATGAAATTTATCTATCAACCAAAATCCTTCTTATCATGAGTGTGTGCATCAAAATCTTACACTACATAGATACACTCTTCATTCTCACGCACATTTTAAGAGAGAAATTTCCAAAATCATGGTCCTTGTGGCATTTCTCACAAGACTGTAATAATGTGTGCACTGTTCTACATTGAAGTTATCCTTAGTATGTTCTTCAACCTCACAATTAGTGCACCATATACCACTTCATGTTTTGTGCACTAAATTAGTAGAGAGAATTCTCCAACTTCTTCACCATAGTTTTTATCTCGTGCCTCCAAAATGGGCTCACTCCAAAGATGAGCACTCCCAACCAATTCATAGTGAAAATATTCTTCCAAGGCCTCATGCGAGTCTACATATGTCTTATGAGATAAGGCTCTTTAGAATGGATTCAATAATCCTCTAATGAACCACTATGTGTGCTGATTTGGATGGATACCATAAGAAAAATTGGATAAGAGGGTCTTAAAATGTGTGTCATACTCCCTCATGCTTTTAGATAAACCTTGTTTAATGTCTTTGAGTGCGCTTATGCTCTTCTACTCAAACTATGGAATGGGAAACTTATCCAAAAAAATTATGCACAAAGCATCATAATCCACCATTTTCTAGTGGGGTCATATTTTATGCATCAACTAGGTACGTGACCTTAAAGTGTAGTGTAAATTTAGCTTGCATTTCTCTCTATAGTTGTAATTCCTTTAGCGCACCATATTAATTCACACTTGTGCACATGCTCTCTTTGCTTCTTCCACAACTTTTTAAATCTGGTAGCTAAATATAAATCTCAAAATAGACTTGAGGTGTCTATTGTGGTTGTGGAGATGGTGTATGGTGAGGCTGATGTGATGTTGGTTTTGGGCCTTGTCCACTAGATCCATAACTAGAACCTCCACCAATGTTTCCTCCTTTGGTTAATGGCCTAACCCTCTTGAGCCTCTCACGCACACTGCGTCACCCGTGGCCCAATTGATGAAGTTTATTATGTCCTATTTGTAGTACTAAATTGAACACCCATTTTCTTCACAATCATAACACCTACATAAGTGCTTCCAATGGTCTACACACTAATACTCTTCCCTATTGATGCTCTTGAAAATAATCCTGTAAGAGTACTCCCAAACACTAGCACCTATTGTGTTATCATGGGCATGTTATTAGTCTAGTGCACTTATTGATTCAACACAAATTGGTACCTACATGATTCTTCCTGATTACCTTCACTACTTTTTCCTTTAACTACCTTTAGATCTAGAACACCTAGCCAAGGGGCTGGGTAGCCGAAATAAGTCAAATTTGCGCTCGTGATTCTCATTTTCTCCTCTACGCACTCTCATCTCAAACTCGAAGGGGCTCTCTACTATGATTTCCCAAAGTCGAGAGGATCTATGATGTGGCTCCTCATATCTTTTATGAGGGATTAAAAACCTTCATGAGCCATCATTATTCTCAACTATGGTGTTGCTTCAATTTCCCTCTCTCGTGATTCATTATACTTATGTCATCTTTCTTCTCATTGTCTATCTTCTTTCGGGCTTCCATCTTCCTCCACACCTACTCCCCTCCCGTGTGGGGATTTAGTTATCCATAGGGAATCTCTCCAAATCCAGTTCTACTATCAAGATCTTGATCTCTAAGGGTAATGTGTGCACGTATGATCCCTTGGGCTCATGCAAGAATTTAAACTCACCTTATTCTAGGAAAAATATGTATTAATTGTATAATCCAATGTATAATTACACAACACACCAGCCCACCAATGATCTACAACTCTATTCTACTACTCATCTCCATCAAAGAGAACATTTTATTCTTCCCGCATCCAAACCTCAACCTAGAACCCAAAGATTTGTTTTATACGTATACTTCCAACCACTGGTACAATTCTACTAGGAAAAATCTGAAGAATGTCTCATATAGCTCATGATAAATATAATCTTCCACCCACTTCCTTTCATTTAAATCAGGTCTCGTAATATAAGCGTGTGAAAATTTATCTTGGTCACCTTCTACCCAAATTTCAATTTTCTCCAAAGATAATCGATACACCATCTATATGCAACATATTGACATAGAAATTAAAAATAGGTCCCTAATCGAACCAAAATGTGTCTTTTAGTTTCACCTCAAAGCTATGTTCGTTGGCACTTCATCCAGTTGGTCTGAATTCTCACTCAAAGCGTGTGTAACTACCAAGTCCCTCCTTTGAGATGTTTGATAGGAAGTTAGCATGCATGTTTATAACATTAATTAACCATGAATCCATTCAAATACACATAACCATTGCATTCAACTCACTTTGGAAACACATATAATAAGGAAACATAACAATTTAAACAATAACCAAGATCAATTGCACCATTAGATCACCATATTCATACATGTCAATGATTATAATCCATCCACAATTATCCATCATAAATAGAGTCCATTACATCAAAAGGAAATTGAATACAAAACCAGTCACTATAGTGTTGCATAGAACCAGGTGTGCAAGTATCCAACCCTAGATAACAACATAACCTCGCTAAAACCTAAGAGTGCCCTCTCAACAATGACATACAATAGGTATATATAGGGGTGGGGACTTTCCCTTCACCACCCATGCACTCACCTAAAAATATGCGTTCTCTCAAAATGAACAACACGCACTACATTCCAAAAATGTTGTATACATAAAGCATGCATTCTTTCACAATAGTTTCTAATAATAGATTAACCTACGTATAAGTCTCGCTTTTGATCCTATTATTATCCTAACCCATGC
Organism: Taxus wallichiana var. yunnanensis; assembly: GCA_018340775.1. Taxonomy (NCBI): domain Eukaryota; kingdom Viridiplantae; phylum Streptophyta; class Pinopsida; order Cupressales; family Taxaceae; genus Taxus; species Taxus wallichiana. The sequence goes on from CM031237.1 coordinate 958,865,213, forward strand.
ATGTGATTTTTCCTCTTGTTTGATCCACACTCCAAGTCTATTTTTATCCTGTGCTTAGAAAATTCAATAAGTCCTTAGCTTTGTCCATTCGGGTGCGAACCTTGCTTTACACACCCTATTCGAACCTTTCACGTGTGCCCAAAACCTCATGCGTGGATCATACTTAGTCACTTTTATTTACTCAACACAACAACCCCATTTTTCTTATCTCATTTAATTTTTCCATCATCAAAAGGTTTGGAAGGTGTCTCGTGGCCCAAATGGGAAAGGAAATCCCCACATGTTCTCTAAGCATACGTTTGGAGGTTATTTCTACAAGGCATGGTTCAATGTGAAGGGGTTGAATGATTTAGATCATCCTAATTTTGATAGAAGAGAGTCATCCTAAGTATGTTTCCATCATGAAGGAGACCTCATTATCACTAACCCTATCCCCAAAGGTGAATATTGCCAAATGAATCAGATTATGATGAGAAACAAATCAAAGTGAATTATTGTGGGTGTGAAAGACAGTCACTTGGGCAATGGGAGAAATCAGGAACATCATGGGGTATGTAAATGATCTAAAACATCAAGAGCTTCAATCATGCTTAAGCCTCCAAGAGGATGATCATCATGATCATGATGTGAGAATATCACTATGAGTGAGGATGGAGGTCATCTCAAGCAAATGCATACCTTAAGAATTGTTTCTAAATACTTGATCCATGCTCGATAATGAGCTTGCATCTTGCACAAGGGGTTCACTTAGTAAAAATATAGTATAACAAGTTTGATCGAAGGGTATTAGAGAATAACCTTAATGTTAGTTTTAAACTCTATTTATTTAATTGATATTACACCTTCCTATTATATTATTAGAATGAAAATACCCCTATTTTCCATGTACCTTACTTACCCATTTTTCTATTACAATTTTATTTACCCCTTTTTATTTATACCCTAATATATCAAACATAAAATATATCATGTTTCCCACTCAATTATTATTTTCTTAATATACCTTTTCTCTAGAAAGAGAGTTTGAATCCATTTAAGACCTATTACCAATTACCTTAATGTTAAATTTTTAACCATTTATCAATATTTCTTCAAATAATTAATATGGTGAAATAATATCATTTGTGTTGAAAAGCATACTCAATCATAGTTTTCTATCATCTTATTATTTTTTCTTAAGAATATCCTAATTCAGATTTCCTTATTCAAAAAGATATTATAATATAACTTTATGACCACAAACATTTTGCAATTTTAATATATTTAGCTTTAAAAACTAAGGTTCAAGTTTTTTAGTTTTATATTAAATTTAACCCTACCTCTTCTTTATACCACCTCCCTAACCTACCCCTAATATCTGATTCAAAACATTAATAAATTAAACCCTTCCACCCCCAAATGTCTACCAGTGTATTGAATTTTCTTTTATAGATTTTAATTACCTCAATATGAATGAACATGCTAGGATATTGCCTTGCTAATGAACCCCCATGTGCATCTTGAAAAATAAAGGATGTGGAATTTACATTATTTTAGTATAGTGTGGAGGAAAAAAACATGGAACTCATTCTCATTCACTCCTTCAAGTACCATTCAAGGATAATTCTTGTTATCAAGAAGAGGAAGCCTATCTACATGAAGATAAATGGAGCGAGAAGAATGCACGAGTACCATAAGCATGTTTTCACCCATGTGACATCTTGGTCAAGAAAGTGAGTTGTGAAGGAGTCATCATGTTCAAAGATGAAATATGAGACTCAAGGAGTGAGTTGATGATATTCATACCCTAACTCTACCATTATGTTCAAATATTCTTCAAGGAACAAGCCGGAAGGGAAAGATGGTGATCTTCATTTGGAGTACCATGTAGGCAAGAATGAGAAACCATCTCAATTCCAATTGATTTCATTCACTGGGTAGTGTTCTTAAACACTCATTCAAACCTTGCGGTGTGATCATTCCTCAAGAAGGAAGGACATTTTCATCTCCTCATTTCATTCCAATAGGTGGCCACATGACAAGAATTTCACTCAGGGGTAATCCTTTCACTTGCATGATGAAGACTCATCTCAATAAGATAAGGATTGATTTAATCAAAATTGGAAATTAAATTTTATTATAGAGTAGCAATTATACCTAATGATGTACAAATTCTAAAATATAATGAGACACAAGTAACAAATCATATGATTGTTTCATTTGCATACTTATCCGAACGAGAAGGAGAGATAAGAGGACTTAGCTGATTTCTGAGTAAATGAGAAGCTATTTGGGAAGATGAAATATTGGAACAGATTGATGAGAGTTTCGCGAGAGGCTTGTTGAGGTTATGAGAATTAGAATTGTGTTAGACAAGAGTTCACACGGGAGGATAGGAGTGCCAGGAACTAGTGTCCGGATCTAGCGTTGGCATTTATGTATCTCATGTTATGCATTTGGTTCTTTAGTATCGGATAAGATTCTTTGTTGGTCCTTATTTGTTGCTCTGGATTATCTTTCTAATGTGGATCTGCACTCTATAACCTACAAGAAATAATTTCACCTGCACATACCCACAAACCACATCAAACCTAAAAAGGAAAATACATAATGGGATTCTAATCGACCTTAGTGGTCACCCGAAGAGTGAACTTACTACCGAAGCGTTGCACTACATCTCATACTTCGTAGTTCTTGTGTGTGTGTGTAGAAATGACTCTCTAGGATGACCTTGTGTAAGTTGCACAAATGATAGTGGGCTAGATCTAGAATGTAGAATATGTATAGAATGTGTGGGATGAAATAGAATATAATTCCCCTTCCTATGTTGTGTATGCATGAGTAGTACAACCCTTGTCCCTTGTGTGAGTGCTAGATGGATGCCTTTGATGCTCTTATGTCTTTTAAATGCAAGCTTAGGTTTTAGTTTGTAATGTTTAGTGCTTGGTCCCTCATTTTGAAAACATAACTATGTATTTATATGATTCCCTTGTTTGAATTTCATAATTGACAACTAAAAACCAACCCAAAGTGATAAAAAGTAATTAAGAAGTGAAAGGGGTCCAAAAGGATAAAAAATGATAAAGAGGGACATGAGCACCTAACGCTAGTGTCCTGACCGGGTGTCGATGTCCAAAACCATAGAAAGATGAAACAATTAAATGCCGATAAGAGTGCAAAATGTATAAAGCCAATAAAAATGTAGAAGACACAGAAAAAGGATAAAGGGAGTTGTCAATTACTAGTTTTCTTGTTTAAGAATCATGTAAATGCTAGCATGCTTTTAGGACCTAGAAATGTACCCAAGTGCATAGATTTTGTGGCTACAAGTACAAACATCAAAAAAATTGAGTATCATGGAGTTGGCTCTTGGTCACAAAAGTGAATTGTGAAGGCCTAGAGAAATGAGAAAGTGATCCTTATGTCCTAACTCTTGCTATAAAAACTAGCATGTTTCCATAACTCTTGCTATAATGCAAATATCATAACAATGTGCTTTAACACTAATTCAATGTCTTATACTATTACTACATCTCATTAGAAGAGTAATTTGCAACCACGGTGTTTTGATTCCACAGATGGTCACTCAAGAAATATGTAAAATCAAGAATATTATGAAGCCTATGGGGGTGTTGAAACATTAGAATTTAGGTCATTAAGGAAATAGTCATGAGAAGCATGAAAAGAGAGGATCATCATGAGTGATGTCAATAGTCATCCTAGGTTCACGGTGTCATGTCTCACAAAAATGTTTCTAAACACTAGCGCAATCAGAACAAGTGGTCATAGTGTTCTTACATGATGTTTAGGAGGAAGCATATGCAATCACAATGTTTCTCTCTCTCTCAACAAGTGGTCTCTCTCTCAAGGTTCTCATTCATGAAGTGTTTATTCAAAGTTCCATCAAAAACATCATCTTTATCTGATTCGGTCAATCTCTCTCTCTCTCTCTCTCTCTCTCTCTCTCTCTCTCTCTCTCTCTCTCTCTCTCTCTCTCTCTCTCTATTCTAATTTCTCATTAAGAATGCACTTTTTCCCTATTTTGTCTCATTAACTTAAGTGACCTCTCAATTCAATATTGTAAGGGTCATTTTTCATTAATAAGAAAATGACTCATTTTTCATTCCTAGGAATGTGGAAGGTCACAAATGATGAAAGGAAGTGAAAATTCATGTGGGGGGAGATGAAAGGACAATTTGTAAAGCTATAAATTGAAATGATTTCTCCATTCCAAGGGGTTGGCAATTGTTGATTGATTGTATGTTGTTGAGATTTACCACTACTACATCAAGAAATAAAAGTTGAAATTCTTCTATTCCTTTGCTTATGTTCCTCTCTCTCTCTCTCTCTTTTCCAACTTTTATACATCATAATTTTGTAAAACCAAGAAAGGTGTATGCACCTTTGATAAATGAATCAATGTAATATTATGTCTATGATTTTTTAGTCTTATCATTGTTAGCATTTTTGTATTCTTCTAATTGAATGTGGACTTACTTTGGTTATTATATGTGAACTTTGTAAGCCTAATCACAATAGTAACCCTCTCTCTCCTTATTTCCCCAACTCCCCTTTACCTCTCTCTAATGCAAATTTTTCCCTTGTACCTTATACAAGCAATTTTCACATGTTTAGTGGAGTATTCCTATGTGATCCCCGGCCTAATGGCCACCCAAAACTTTTAGGTAGTTCAGGTAGTTTGCATTCAATAATGGGAGCCTCCCCATACACAAGGGAGGGGCTTAGCCTCTAAGTGTTGGTGAAAACTCAATGATTTTCCCAAATGACATATTATTTCGCCAACGTGCACCTACTTTCAATTTGTTGTCTCTTCTTTTGAATTTGTAGCGTGTTTCATCTTATGTCCCCTAAAATTAATGTATCTTATAAATTTCAAATGGATAATGGTTTTGAATAATTTTTTAATTCAAACATAAATCTTTCAATTCATTTTATTCTTTTTGCAGGTTGTAGGTGCAAAATAATCAACATTAGTCAATATGGTGTTAAGGATTTAGTAATATCCATTCAACTAAATTAATTCAAGACTTCAAATTGAGCCTCATCCTTTTTACTATCTCATTAATTTTATACAAAAATGGATGACATGATAAATACACTTTACCATCATTTCTACTAATTAAACTACAACTCTTTCAATAAATTGAAAAATTTAAACAAAATGACTTATTCAAATGATGATGTGCTTACCTTTTATTACGGATATCAAGTTTTTCTAGAATCGCCTCAACACTTATTTTGGTATTAAAAATGTGACATTAATTGTTCTTTTATTGTCTTTTATCGATGATTTAAATTTTTAAAATGATTAAGTGAGGGTGCAAATTGATTGAGCCATGTCACGCACCTAATTTCCCCTTCCTCTTGAACTTCATGTTCAATTATCATTGGAATTATCTAAAAACTTACTTATTAAGTTGTACAATAAATGAACTAACTTCTCATTAAGTATCAAAATATATGTATAATATAACAATAATGTCTAGTTAAATTTAAAATTAACCGATGAAGTGAATACATAGGGTTTGGAATGCGTATCTTGAGTATGAGCAACCTTTGTAAAATATATATCATTTGAATCTAACCTAAAAACACATTTTGAGACTTATCAAACACATCATACAAAAATCTAAATTTGATTTTCAACTATGATCTAATGTGATAGGTGTTGGATCAAACTATCATTCTTAGCCACGCATTCAAAACATAACATTTGGGATACGGGTTTAATGCACCTACTTATATTATTTTATTTTTCTTCTAATTATGCATTACGAACTTGTGATATCTAAAATAGGAAAAGAAGAGTTTTGGTGGACTATATTAGGTTTAATGACTAGTGTGAATTAAATGGTCTTCTAATTGTCATATCTCATATTGAGAATAAAGATGGTGATAAATAGAAATTTGTAGAATGAAAATTATGTAACATGGATAGCTACAATAAGTGCTCCAATATAAAATGATAAGTCATTTATTATTTAATTATTGTGTGATAGTTTTGGATGTTTAAATATGTGATCTTTATTGAAAATATAATTTTTATCATGAAATTACAGCACCGTGAATTGCCCGAATGTGGAGTGTGGCATTCAAAGTGTAATTTTTGTAACATGGGATCACCTCTCAAGCTGTGGGACTTGCGAGCTTAAGATAATCCTCCAGAGAAGGTTGGTTACTGCTCCTAAACTACCTTCCACAAACTACTCTCGTGAAGGAAATACTATCTAATCCTAGTCTCACACTCCAAGGGACCATGGAGAGAGAGTACATGAAAATAAAGCCTACACTAATAATGGTGATACACCAGAAAAGGAGGTTGTTGATCATAATCCCAACTACCTGAAGTGGAGAGAGGTGAGAAATGGAGAGGATGGAAAAGATGCATCACAAACCAAAGATGAAATTCACACAGAACAACAATTCAAACCCATTAAATTCAGATCTCAAAACTTACAATAGACATCAAGATATATGCACATTATACCTTGTAATGGTGAGAGGAAAGAAGAGACAATAAAATAAGTAAAGGATGGAGAAAATGCATCACAAAACATATTTTATTACTCCATGAATTCACACAGTACATCATTAGTGGGCAAGAGGCAAGAAAATGTCATTACAAAGAAAAGAGAGGAGGCTTAAGCTCCACATTCAACCCTAGTAGAGAAGAAAGAGAGAGGGGGCAAGAGAGAAAAATGACCAACTCCTTTACAAATGAGCCCAAGATTACAATTTATAGAATTAAGAAGGAGAGAGAGGAAAATCCTAAAATCCAATTTCCAACCACTTAAAAGATGTAATAAATGAGTGTAATTGATGGTATGTTTCTTGCAAAAGTCTCCCCATGTTATCCCATAACTTACAATAGTGAAAAATGCCTTCCATGTTTATTAAATGCACTCCCAACCACCAAAAAAATCATTATTCCAAACTAGGTTGGTTTTCTAAGAAATTCACCATGAAATCTACATCAATCTATGAATTTATTGGTTTTTGTGTGATGGGATCAGAACCATGATTCCAACAATACCAATTTTGCATGATTCCACTAAGGGATGAAAAAGTTATGGTTATTTGAGCACCTATAACTAATTTGAAAAATTGTCAGGCTTGCTTGTTGTTACGGGACTTGCAATTAAATTTTTGGTTGAAAAGATATTTTTAAATATTTTCCTCTTTCTAATGTTTTCACATCATCATTAAATGATTTTAATATTTAAAATTGGCATGGGGCCCACCTTCATTGTATTGCACAAAGTAGAAGGGTTTTGATGTTATAAAGTGTTAGATTTGAACCACTCACCCACCTGGCTTGCTTCCTTCCCTACATGCCAAGCCAACTTGTTTTTTTAGTGTCGAGTCCCTTTTTCCTCCAACTCGGTGTGTACTCATGTTAGGTATACCACATTATCCCTTCATGTGCATAACTCTCACTTGGTCCCATGTGGAGGCTCCTTCATTGACATCGAGTCCTCACAACTCAACCCCAACCGTCGAACGCTACGACCCCCTACCAACTCACTTCCTTGAGTGTCGAGCCATTAAAATTTTGGGCCTCCAAAACATTGCCTCACATTGTTATGTGGTGATTTTGGCTCATCGGCGAACGTCCGTCCCTCTCGCTTATGCCTCTCATGCCCCAAACATCGGACTCACCCACAACTCGAGCCTCAACACCTCGTTGGACCCGCATGACTCCTCGTGAACCGGATCGAACCCATGAGCGGTTCACTCGCACTCCGTCAAACCCGCATGGTGTCGTTGACTCATCATTGACCCACAAGGGTCATTGACCAAGCCATTACCCATATTCTAACTTGATCTCACATATTACTCCATCATGGCGGTCGAACTTCTTTTTCCCGCATGTCCCAGTGTGGCCTAGACCGCCACTTCCACCCAACTTGGCCTCATCCATCTACATCTCGCTGCTTAGTTAGAGATTTCGGGTATTTGGGGCACAAATATCCCAAAGTGCAATGGGCCCTATGGGCCTCCAATTTCCACATTGGTTGCATCGACTCACCAAGGAACCATCCCATGGCTCGCTGAGATGGCTCAATGAGCCAACCCAAATTTCTCCATTTCACCAAGTGTTGCTTCGATTCGGAGACCTTACGAGAGCTTCTGTGCTTCAACAATTTCCCATTTGAAAGCAAGACTTAGTGTTATATTGAGATGACTCGACCATGCTCATTCCACCTCACCATTATAGAGATTTTTCCCTTGATGCAATGGCTCGATGCATTCCTTACCAGCTTGGTCGATAGATGCATAGCTCAAGTGCTAAATAGTAACTCAATCACACATATGCAGGATGATGACATCAAGCTAGATAGCTCGGGTTGTTTAAGGGCCTCGGCCACTCGGTCACTCATTCTCTTCACTCTAATACAAATCTTCTATGTGGCTTGAGCCATCCTCGGGTGGATCTCTCTACATCTCGATCTATCCACATACCCTTCTAACTGATTAATGCCATGAACATAAATCTTCATGACCATTCTTCATAGCTTGGCCCCTTCACATCGTTCATATTTGATGATATCTCTCTCGGTCTTTACAAATTGGCTCAATCTTCTCATAATGAAGGTAGCTCATTATTCTCAAATTAATATGATCTTAGGATAACAAAGGCTCGATGAACCAATAACTTGACCACTCACCCTTTTAAGTGATCGGATAGCTCGGCCGCTTCACCGAATATCGATTCAACGCTGACTCGGCATCTTTGTATGAGCTCATTTGGTATTAAATTAGCTCATTTCACCCGAGAATGGGCTTTCAAATAGGTCATGGATCTTGATAGTGAGGTAGTGGCAACTCTTACATTGCTTCGAGGGGCAGATTGTTCTAGCAAGAAGAATATTCTCGGTTGAGCTCATTATGAGCTCAAGGAGATTGAATTGGATTTTAGCTCACCAAGTTTGTTGCTCCAATTTTGAATTAAATTATGAGTTCCATGTAGACCATGAAGAGAAAAGAATTTCCTCTTGTGAGTTCAGATCCCTCAAGATCCCCTCAGACATTGAAATCAATCTGTTTCCTACGAGAATCCTCGTGGAAAGCCCTACATTGTTCCCTAAATTTTCACCGGAGGGTGGAAATCAATAAAAAATTGTGAATCACGGGATATTTTCCTACTAAATGGGGCATGACCAGCTTCTTGTAGCCATCCATTGGGCATGGAGTCTATATGGTCATCATGAGCTGACCTGAGCTCTGAAAATATTGATCCTGGAATGCTTGGAATGTCATTTCTCGCACCTGGAACTGCCTTTAGCTACTCGCACTCTCAATCTTCATAAGAAAATCTTGAAATCAAGATTTGTGAGAGTAGAAAATTGTTTTAAACTTGAATTCCACTCATTCCTATAGCTGCAATCTATGGAGGTTGAAGGATGATCATATTTCAGTTTGGACATCATGGAACTCTATTAAGTTCCTCTTTTTTTTCTTTTTTGAATGTTCCATTCCTTTTGACAAGATGCTTTAACTAGAGCTAATTTCTCGGCTTGGGTTATCGGATGGTCTCTATTGCTTGCATGGGCATTGAGGCTTACTACAGTTGTTCTTGGAGAGAATCATTAATATTTCCTCTTTAATTGATTTTAGTTGATCTACATTTGTCTTGACTTGAATTTTGCAACTATTACATGCAACTATGAGTTTCTTACTGCAACAACTGAAGGGCATGATGCACAACACTGGTTGGAGCAACACAAAAAAATCTATATACAAAATATGAAATCATACATGCCTTAAGTAAGACATGCAGAGTGTGCTAAAGCACTTCTTTTAAAAACAAATCTATCCCTACTCCTACACTAACCAGAAAGATGGGAAACTTCAAGCAAAACCAATGACTAGTGTGATGCAAAGTAACTGCCCTTCCTCAAAATTGTAAGCCATGTGAATGATTTGACATTAGACTTATTTGAGATCAAGTTTGAAATGTTGGCTGCAAACTGATTTTCCACTCCTTCATTCTCCAAGGTATCAAAAAAGATAATATGTATACATCTTCTAGTTGTTGCTTGTTTGGTTCTAAGAGGTGTGGTTGTTTATCCTTGGCATGTTGAGGTTCATCCTCATGCTAAAAATAAGCATGACTAGATTTAATTCCTCCCTTGGCTCTAATGAAGCCAAGTATCTAATAGGGCATGGTCTGGTCCTTCAAATATGCCCACTACTCAAACCTAACTCCAAACATGCAGTCTTCTTGTAGACCTTCTTGAGGAAGGGGTGCATCTGCAGCTTGATATTCTTCTTCTTACACATCTACAGACAAATGATGGCCCTCTTGAGTGAATGGTATGGAGGATATGATAGATTCTTGCTCTTTTCCTTCCTCTACATCTAGTATGGATTTTGGAAGATCAAATTCTTCCAACTTTGACTCAAGAGGCATGTTGCAAACTGCAGGTTGTTCTTGAACTTTCTTCTTGGTGAGAGTAGGTTCTTATTGTTAAAAGATGGTTGATGGGGTAGAAAATATCATGATTTCCATGGGCTCTTCCTCATCAAAACATCCCTATAAGTCTGATAGGAAATCAAGCTCTTCATTGTCCTGTTGCAATAATTTCTCTCCCTCTTGCATGGTGACCTTCAAATTTGCATTATTTTCACCATACCAAGTTTCATTTTCAAACATGAAGCTAGTGAGTTCAAACTCTTCCACAAAATCAAATTTTTGGAGAGATTGAGTGGGAGAGAAGTTTGCAACTTCTGTGCAACTTGCTCATGATTCAGTGCCTCTGAATTTATCTTGTTCACCTTATGTGCTCCTCTTCAATTGGACTTGGATCTAGCTATTCTTCCTCTTCCAATTTTGTAATTGGTGCATGATCAAAAACTTCTGAAAAATGGTGCCAATATGGAAACTACACTATGATAAAATATATTGTTGATCATCACTCTCTTCTTCTTTCTCTGTTGCTACAACATTGGCTTTAAAATCAACCTTGATCACTTGTTCCCCCAACTTTAATTTCATCTACGAGTTTCACCATCATGGGAGTTTATCGGTTTCAAATCTCATGAGCCAAACTTATCAAATTTTTTGTCATATCCTCTTCATTGGGATCTTTCTCTTATTGCTCCGTAGCTGCTATAAAATTATACTTGACCACTAGTTGCTCTTCAATTTTGGCCTCCTCTTTTGTCTTCACCATCAAGGGAATCTTTTCAATACCAAACTTAAGAGCCCATCTTTTTAGATTCTTTTTCATTTATTGTTGATTGGACTCTTCTTCTTTGCTTCCCTTGGCTGGATTTCTATTGTTTTCTTCCCAATATGAACTTGAGACATTGAGAGGAGGGATGTGTTTCACCTTATTCTTAGACGTTTCTTTGAAATATTGATGAAACAGATAGGGTAACGGCGTAGGAGGAATACATGTTGAAATGTTGGTTGATGGGTTGTTGCACGCGTGTTGACTCCTTGATCCATAGCTAATCGTGGGAACTTCCTTTTAATTAGGAGGAACTACCTATAATGAAAAGCAATACCACCATAAAGAATTAAACAATATGTGCAGTGATGCGGCTAGCATGTGCTAGATCTCGAAGTGTGAGGCGGTTGTCGATCCCACCGTTAAAACAATTTAATGTGGGTAATGAAGTAAATCCTATTGTAATTAAAATTATTTTGCGTATCTCATCCAAAATACAATAAGAAATATCTAATCTAACAGGCTAAGTTAAAATAAGATTCGAAGGTCAAGTAACTAGTTCTAGGTCTCGTAGGTCTAAAAGAGGTCTCGAGGCGAGTCACAGGTGATTAAGGGTGATGTGGGAACAAGTGGATAGGTCACTGTTCTAGGTTTTATGGGTAAATATAGAGACCAACGGCGCCGATTAAAGGTTACAACGCCTTGATTGGGGAAAACCAGAGTGCGGTTAATGTGGAATATTGGGAATGCCATAGAATGGGCTCTGGATCTCCCTTATGATTATACAAGGAATTGATTGGTTAGAAGGAGGTATCTAGCTGTTTGGGTGGGGTTTGGCGAGGTTTTAATAGGTATATAGAGGGGTGAGTATTAAAGGAGGTCAGTGGGTGGCTAGGAAAACAAAGAAGGACAATACAATGATGGAATAAATGAACTAGAGGAGTAAACTATTCCACTTACTTGAAATCTGGTCTTGGGTGCCTGTGAGTGATAAATAAAGGTACTGGTAAGGGGTTGAATGCTACTGAGGATCACCAAACATTTGAAATCTCCTGCATGGGCATGTGCATTCCTTTTTGCTTGGTTGGATCAAATATGTGCTGGGGTGAATGTTGGATGGTTGTTGGATGCCTATGCAAGAGGAAATGCTTGATCTCCTTCCTTGCACGTGTATTCTCACTGAAATTTATTCTCAAAAGATGCGATATCTCTCAGGAATTTTCCAATGTTTTTTCCAACCTCCAAAATAAGGTTATTTTGGGGTTATAAGGTGACTAACGACGGTTCAGTTCGGCTTAACCGCAATGGTTAGGGTAACGGCGTCGGTCAAGGTGAGATTTCCTAGGTTTAATAAACTAGGAGATCCTCTTGATTTTTTATATCTCATCTCATTAACCCACGGATTAGAGTGGAATATTCTTGTAATCATGCGGGAATGTGGTTAGAGGGAATGTAGGCATTGATTTTTAGGGTTTGGGTAAGTCTTAGTTAGCTATGGAAACTTACTAAGAATAGGTCTTAGGGTGAGTTGGCTTGATTAGGTGTCTAAGTGAGATGTATGTGTACATTATCCCAATTAAGCTATTTAAATAATAAATATGGTGAGGATAATGAATTAATTTAATTAAATTAATATTAGTGGAGTGAAGGGGCCATGGCTAGGTTAATGTGATGAAGGGTGCTTATTTGTCGAGGGACCAAAGGGGAGTAAGACCTAAGTTTAGTGTCTACATTTTGCCCCTTTGTGTTGCGTAGCTTGTATTTATAAGCGACGCTAAAAAAATAAGATGTGGTTGCCCCATGTGTGGGTGAAGGTGATCCCCTCAAACCAAGAACCGAGAGTAGAAGGTAGAATCGGTCGAATGGTTTGATAAAAGGTGAATGAGATAAAGGGGAAGGTGGGGAACGGGAAAAAAGGGTTAAAGTTCTACTCGGGAAATATAGGTAATGGGTTAGGGTCAAAGGTAGCAATAGTCAAACACACACACATGTATAAACTATAGCACAGATGCTACTAGGTTGAAGAGCAACAAACACTACGTCATCTAAGGTTGATAGGTTTATCCAAACAAGGTTGAAGTGATTCTGGTATCCAAGGTATAGGATATGGTTAGGAAACACAATGTAGGTTAGGTGTAGGAATTTTTAGGTATGTGTTGGTCCGAAAAACTATTGTTAGGCGAGGTTGTGGGGAAACAGCCAACAATTGGTGCATGGCATAGCCCTCTTTGAGACAACAAAGTGAAATTGGTTTATTGCTAATCTATCAGCAGAATATATGCAAATCTACACTATTCTAACTTTAAGGGGTTTGGGATCTCATCCCAAGAGAGGCGATTCCAACTATGAACATAAAGGTAGGAAGGAAGGAATGGAGGAGGTAGATCTAAAGGAAGAAAAGAAATGAATTCCAAGACATAAAGGTTTATGCTTTGAGCTGGTGGGAAAAAGAGCCAAACTTACTTTCATAATCGAATTAAAGAAATAAATCGATGAACATATGACAATAATAGGAATGAATCCAACAAAATAAAAACATAGATCTAACTTAAGAAAGATCTGATGCAAATAACACATATATTAAGCACAAAGTCTGAATATATGTATTAATATTTCTTCTGTTACAAGAAAACACAAAGTTTTTCTCTCCTCACTTCTCTTTTCATACAAAAATGTCCACCTAGAATACAACAAGTATTCTAGTATTTATAGAAGGAGAGGAGGAAAGAAGACAAAAGCAAACCCACTACTTACAAAATATCTTACAAGATATTTACAAAATATCTAAAAAGTCTAAAAAGTCAATAGTTGACTTGGGAAATTTTTTTGGATGGCAACATCCCATGGTGCAACATGGATGAGGTCATCGTGTATGCCAACATGATTTTTAAATATTTTACAAAAAATCAATGGATCCCATGAGAAGAGAAACTACTCCTCATCATCCCTCTGCTCAAACTTGGTATCTTGCTGATCGTGAGAATCGATGTGACACTCGCGCTCGATATTTTACAAACTTGTTGATCATGGCTTGAAGTTGATCATGGTTGGGACCATTAAAATGGTCATGAATGACTTCACAAGTTTCTTTTTTCTTGAGCTTTCGGGTAGCGTAGTGAAAGTGTCGCATCCATCGATCAAAAGCCAATGAAGTCACGGCAGCCAAGAGGTTATTGATTGACTCTCGATCGAAAGTGACCTCTGGTGCCAAACCTTGAGTGACGATAGCCTTAAAGCGCTAGAATGTATCATCTACTTCCCTCAAGTTATACAATTCACTCGAGCATTTGGAGCCATTTTTGTAAATCGTCGCTCCATGTTGTATCATGCATCAGGACTTCATCTTTAATTTTATCGATTCTCTCTAGGATATATTCCATCTAGATCAACCTAGTAATCTAATGCAATGAGTTCCTTATTATGTGCACGTGGGTGATTGATAACACCAAATTTCAATAGGTCATCACCGAGAGATTAACCATGGTTTGAACATTTCATGTTGTAATCTAGCGTTATCCAATTCTTCGGATATGGCACTTGTTATTGCTTGTAGCTCCTTATTTGCTTGAGTTATTTCCTGATAGAGAAATGTGAATTTTCCAATCATTTCTTCACTATCTCTGAGGATCCACTCAATCCAGGATGATATTGTTGTTCCTTGTTCACCAATCTTAACATATTCATTTATTTTCTCTTGACTGGGAGCTTGAATAGGTTCAGTGGCAGTTACTGGAGGAGCGTTGCCCATTTTCTATAATGCTTGTAGGAGATGTTTGTTTTGTTCTTTGAGTATTCTTTTCTCCTCTTTTTCTTCTTGGAGCTTCTTGCAGAGAGCATCCACAAAGAAACAAGGCTTCCCCTTGTAGGCTTTCAGATGAGGTCCCCATTGTGACTTGAGTCACCGTGAAGTCTGTGGGAGACAGATCCTCTTTTCTCTTGGTGGGATCTGGGTAAGCTATCTCCATGACTCTCTCCCAAAGTGATTTTAGAAAAGTGAGTTATCACTTTCTACTTCTTGGTTCCCTTCTTCGGAATAATGGAGAAATCCATGGTCGCAATGGGAATTTTCTCTTATGTCGACTCAAGCGTCGAAATCCAACCAGACTTATGGGAGTGGGTAAAGGAGGATAGAAGATGAAACAGGAGTGAGAGGGGGAGAAAATGTAGAGGCCTCGGGAAGTGTGTTGAAACACTCGGTGGTGGCATTAAAAGGAGTCCAACGCACCGATGTTTGTGGGGCTAAGTTACTAACGGGAAGAGAAGGACATGGAAATAAGGGATCTATATTTGGAGGGAATGACAGATTCTCAAGAGAGGAGAAGGTGGAAGGTGGGAGATGGAAGGGAGGAAGGAGAGGAGAAGACACATCCATAGGGATAGATGCTTGAATGATAGGAGGAGAGGGAAGAGTGAAAGAAGGGACATGGGATACCTCAGTAGTTGTAGTTGTGATAACATCCTAGGTGGATGTATCTTGAAACATTTGTTGTTTCTTCTTTACCTAGAGACACCAGGTCGACTACTTGCTTCTCAGTAGGAGGAGGGCCTTCAAGAGAGTTTACTGTCTTATTGTCCGCTTGGTTCTCCCACCTTGTCTTTTCCTTTTCCTTTCGGCACATGGTCCGGCCTTGGAGGTGCACTGCCTGAAGGAGAAGTAGTGAAATCAACTCCAAGGTAGGTGAGACCATTCTGTTTGCACCAATGTTCTGGTGCGCTGCAATGTGGGCTTAACCCTTTCCTGAATGGTTTTCGGCACTTTGGCTCTGTATCGATCTCCACGTGAATGGCCAATCATCCCCATCTGTGTCAAGGTAAACCTGATCAATTTCTTGATCAGTCTCTTGAATTCCTTTGGGATGATGGCTACGCCATAGTGGATGATCTCCTCCAGAGCTAGTCGGGAGTGATCCTTTCGCCTGATGTCTATCTCATGTGTCAGGTTGATCCAAATGTCCTCGATCTCGAAGAACATGGATGGGATCAATTTTTTCCTTTGGGAGGTAACTCCATAGTCGAAGGTGGCCTTGGGAAGTTTTGCTTTAGATTCAACAACTCTAGCTCAACATACATCTCCCGTGCTTTGGTAAGTGTGGGGCAGGTGTATTAACCAACTGTAAGGGGGAATGGGTTCCTCCTTTCTTTCTCTTCATGCACTTCTCATGATAAGTGATTAGCTGCCTTGACAATTCCAAGAGGACCAGCTTTGGCCCGCAAACCTTGGTAGCTTTGTTGGTTCTCCCTCGAAATTCACAGCTCTGAGGTATGTGAATGTGGGGAATTGTGTGAACAACGCTCCCCATTTCTTTGTAGCAGAATAATCACACTCAGGATGGTCCGACCATGTCTCATGTTTGGCCTCAGCAAGTAGATTACCTCATAGAAGAAGGCATCATTAATTTTAGAGAACTGGGAGATGCTGGCCTCGAGCCTTAGCTCTGGGTAGAACTCATATATCTTGACTTGGGGCCATATCCCATTTTGAGTTAACCCTATGAAATCCCTTTCTGACGCAGCAATGTATACAACGTAGGAATTCATGTAGAACTTCCCAATTGTTATAACTTGTTGAAGCTTACCGAGATGGTGTCATTGATGATTGTTCCCACCAAGCACCGATCAAGTGCATTCTTTCTCATATTCTCCAGATACCTCAGCATCCACTTGTGGAAATAATGGGCATCAAGAATCCCAAACACTCTATTTAAGAAGGTGATTTTATAACTCAACTCCTCATCGAAGTCACTACGGTAGATGGTTTATGGCCATCTACTCACTGGCTTCTTGTTCTTCAGATAAAGCTCATTCATCATCTGCATGCATTTATCTTCATTATCATCCCATGCTTTCTTGCAGTCTTCGATACTTATTTCTACATATTGCCTATGATGAGGAATGCCCAGGATCATTTCAAAGTGACGAGTTATGAGGTTTATGATGGTCTATTGTTCTTTATTTTCAACACATCTAGTGTCTTTGTTATAGCATCGGGCAAACCAACATGATAAACTCATTATTTATGGCACTCACCGGAAGCCCAACTGCAAAGTGCAATCCACTGCCTACTAATTTATTCATCCATGGGCCACTGCTTTCCTGGGTGGTCCTTGCCCAGAAGTCATCCATGTCAATATGACCCGCATCGCTCTATGTCAAGGCTACACTCTGCATATGAGTCAGGCATTCTGACTCTCTGATACTTATACTTCATCTCTTGTTCTGACTTGCTTAGCTTTAGCTTTAGCTTTAGTTGGTTTCTTGCTTGATGAAGACATATGTGAGCTCAAGGATGGATGTTTTTGTTCTACAAGAAGAATCAAGGAGGTCCAACATAGAAGATCCATGTCAACCGTCATGTTATTCATAATGAAATTTTACATAATGAAGAACGAACAATTATAAGCCTTAGGGCACAAGGCGCAGGTTTACAGCAGGCTGTAGGGGTTCTATTATGCTTTGGCACATTTGGAAAGGTGTCAACATAAGAAAATTTGTGCCAGGTGTTGACATGAGAAAATTTGCACTAGTTTAGAAAGGGCACAATTTTGAGAGGTGTTGCATGACAAGTTTCAGCAAGGATAAAGCGCAGGCACCTTTTACAGCATGCAACATGTTATGTTGATGTTAAGGAAGTTGCGCCTGCACCTTAGGAACAATTTTCTTTGGCTGGGTGCGAAAATTTTTGTGTTGCATGTGTTTAAAGTGCGCCAAAGCACAACTGTGGGAGGTGTAACACGGAAAACAAGCGCAAGGATTTTCAATAGTTTGATAATTTTGGCAATTTCTTGATTTCTTTTCCTCTCTCTTTTGGATTTGTCAGATGGCAAAGAGAGGGTTTGTTTGGCAAGGCAACAAGTAGGGAAAGATGGGTTTTTTGGTTTCTTCAGGCAGGGGTCTTCTAGATTTGTAGATCTGGAAGGAGAGGCAAAAGGGCTTCATGGTTTGTAGATTGTTAGGTTCTTTTAGATTTAATCTTTTGATACAAGCCTAGTACCTAACACAACAAAAACAAAAACAACAAGGAGAGGAGCCACTTACCAGGATTTATAAAAGATGAAGAACGACGTGGGGTCCATAAGCTTGAAAAATGGCACGCGGGGGTTGACAAGGATGGCTGATAGGTGCAGAGAAAATACCTTTCGTAATTTTCAATTCATGAAAATGACAGGTGTCAGGTGCACATATTTATAGAAAAAATGGCATTTATGACCTCACCAACCACTTTGGCATGGTCTTGGGAGTGTCGACATGAGGGAAATTACGCCAAGGAGAATGCTTAGCGTAAATGTTTTGGTGTTGACACAATATTTTCAGCGCCAAAGGACCAAAGGGGTGCAACTTTAGTGATGTTGACATAACAATGAGTGCACTGAAGGATTAAGAGGGGCATGATTTTGGTGTGTCGACACTCAAATTGCGCCCAGTGCAAAAAAGGGTGCAACTTCAGTCATGTCGACATGAAGATGGGTGCGCCGAAGGATTAGCAAAAAGTGACTAAGTCTTACAACATCCTGATTTTTTGAAAGGAAGTTTGGGCTTCTTCAAACGTTGTCAAACTCCTTTGGGGGCCAAAACAAAATTTTGGTATGGTTACCTGCAAATTGCCCTTGTCAGATAACAAAATGATGTTTCGACGTACACCAAAGGTAGGGTCCTTATCTCACCACATGTAATAAGATGTCCTTGAAACACATGAGATCCACTAGAATGGTCGGGGCCAAAATATAGGTCATGACATGTGTAGCCATGGGAGGGGTAAAATAAGGAGTCCCCAAAGGAGGACAAAGGGAGGTAGTAAATGATGAGGTCAGGAAGGTGAGGTAAATGGGTTGGGTAAAAGTGAGGTGGGGTAAATGATCAGGGTAAAGGGTAGGTGTGGAAAAAAGGAGGGATAGGCGGGGTAATAGGGTAAAATGTTGGGTTTGTGCAAGAGAGGGTGATTTACAAATGGTAACCAATTCCCAGAGTAAGGTAGGGAACGCAACCATGCTTGGTGAAGGTGAACCGACATCGATTATCTAGCCAAAACATCACTTTGATGCAGAAAAGAGGGACCCTAGAATGGAGTGTTGAGTTGGTGGTGTGAATGGCGGGTGATTAGTTGGTGAGAGGTGGGTCCGCAGGATCGGTGCGTGGTATTGGTTAGAGACAGATTTGCAATGGTAGAGGCCGAGAGGGATTGGCAGCCCAGGTGCAGTCTCGCCGACATGCCACCACAACAACGGCAAGTGGCCATTCAACTCTAGTTGGATTTTGTTAGATAGATTAGAGGATTTGTAAATTTTTTGTGGTTTTTGTTTTGGGTGGGGAATAAAATTTAGAAATGGGACGGTAAAGTGGGTTAAATAGGGGGATGAAATAAGTGGGAGAGGAGGGAGGGAGGAAGGAGGTGGTGTGTTTAGGTGGGGTCAACAAGAAAAGGGGGTTTGGGGGTCGCGGGTTTCGCCACGGCATAGCTGACCGGCGCAGTGGCAGGCTCGGCAGTGTAGGAGTTAACAGATATCGGATCACCAAATAGGTGACCGATGCCTTAAGGGTGACCGGGGTCATTAGAGATAACCGGCTTTGGTCCTGGTTTTAGGGAATAAGGGGCTAAAAGTGTTATAGGTTGGGTGGCAGGGAATGATAGGGGGCAAGTATGGGTGTGATAAATGTAGATTAATGTATGGGTTGTATTGGATGTAGGGAGAGATCAGCTATGTATGTGGGAAAGGTTTCTATCCCCGCTTGTGATAGTACGATGCACCGACCCCTAAGGAGCTACCATGTGGAGGCATGGGCTTGAGTAGGCAAGATCGGCATGATAGGATGCTCGCACTCATTGATAGATGGGATTCCCACGACCAACACATTCCACCCGCCGATGGCACTATCACCCTAGAGGATGTGTTCGGATTCTACGGCCACCCATAGGGTACCTCCTCCGAGGCCTCGGGATCTAGGCGATGCTAATGATGTTTGGTGAGGGATGGCCGAGCTAGGTCAAGGCAGCATTTGATATGGAGAGATGTACCTAGCCCATTCGTGAGGAGACAAGGCTAGTCTTTTGATGGAGGCGAGTGCAGGTGCTACTTTGTACTTCCCCGTGATGCGAGAGGGTAGGATTTTTCCCCCGATCATTGATGAGGGTACTCCAAGACATGATGATAGATGAGACCCACTTTTCCTGGGCTAGCATTCTGGGTGTAGTTATCAGAGTTATGGGCATATGGATTGCACCCTATGGTGTGTACCTTCTTACTACACCGGTGGGCTTATGAGCACATAATTTGTGTTCGGCCATGAGGGATGCCTTGACCAGATGCATTCACCGATATTTTTATGGGTGGGGCATACTAGCGATGGGTGCCAACTATTGGAGAGCAGAGATGGACAGGCCCACACATGATGTGGCCATTATTTAAGTAGTTATGGAGGGTTGTCAGGAGTGGACATTATATGGAGGCCATATGTGGGATTCCCCTCATATATGCATATGCATGAGGAGCTAACTCTGAGCTCCAGCTATTGAGATGGATACAGGTCACCGTGTCGGGAGCACGAGATGATCCCGATGGACAGAGTCGGTGGCAAATTCGATTACAGATGTACCTTTGCCCTTCCCATGAGATAAGAGAGAGACGACATGGAGAGGCACCTCTACCACGACTCTGATACAGGCGGAGGAGGAGCAGGTAGTGGACCGGTGGATAAATGATTTTGGTGTCACAGATGTATATGAGATTTACGAGCCATACCACCCATACCAAGAACCGGATCTAGCCACCATCATGCATAGAGATGCCCTACGATAGGTGGCTACTGATTACCCGATTATATGGTGCATTTTGCAAGTTCAGATGCAGAGATATATACATGTACAGTGGCTTGTGGTCAAGATAGATGAGAGGATGTTAGGTAACGACCTTACGTATATGTGGTTTTACAAGGCTAGTATATATTTGGGACTTACAGGCCTGATAAAGGCAGGCGGGGGTACCACCATAAGCA
Organism: Taxus wallichiana var. yunnanensis; assembly: GCA_018340775.1. NCBI lineage: Eukaryota > Viridiplantae > Streptophyta > Pinopsida > Cupressales > Taxaceae > Taxus > Taxus wallichiana. The sequence goes on from CM031237.1 coordinate 958,886,377, forward strand.
CCGGACCGGGTCCCGATTCATGTCGGTGGAGAAGATATTTTAGCATAGGGGGTGAGTTCATTATTTTATCTAGGTTACTATGCCCTAGAGGCCGGATACTACCGGACCTGATGTGGTCGGGATGACATTCTATCCTATGGAGAGTATTAGGGCACAACGCGCCGATGATTCCCACACTTGAGATGATCGGAGGCATGATCAGGGAGGCTAACCACGTATGTCCATGTAGGTGCCAAAGAGATACACATTTATGGGTATATGATGAGATACATGTGATATAGAGATGGAGGATATCTGCCAGACACCCTAATATGTGGCTTTTGATTTTTGATGTATTATAGTCATTTTTAATATATACTTGGCCTACGTGCCAAGATAGTGAGGATGTGAGATTTTTGTTGTATATTTTAAGATATACTTTTGATTTTTATTGTTGTTTATTTTATTGATATGGATGGAAATTTTGGTGAGTTACGCATGATGAAGTGGACATTGGGATAACCATTAGGTATTGATACACATTTATGATATGATCGAGATACATGTTATTTTTATTTGTTGCATGTTTGGATGGATCGAGTCGATATGGACGTGTTTTAGGCATGATTGAGTTGGAGGTCATGTCATAGGGATGGATCGAGTCAGGTCATGTGTTAGGCATGGTTGAGGTTAGGATTTGTTTAGGCATGGTTAAGTTAGGTTTATTTAGGCATGGTTGAGTCAGGTTTGTTTAGGCATGGTGGAGTCAGGTCATGTGTTAGGCATGGTTGAGTTAAAAGTAGGTGAAGTTGTGATTCATTATTTTGTGCAATGAATAATAATATGGGTCATATGTGAGATGTGGTATAAGACATGCATGATGATGGTAGAGAAATGGTAGGCGTAATAAATGTATGTTGTGATGAGGATTAAAATATGAAGCAACTTGTTATGTATGTGGTTTAATTTCTAATTTTGGATAGAAAAGGGAAACTAAGTGGGGTATGATGTAATGTTAGGAAGATAAAAGATGAATTGTTTAGGGTAGAGAGTGGCCGAGCTAACATCCAAGGGCCCCATGCCCTCGAGTGCTGCCTACATAGTCCGGTGAAAAGGGACCTCAGGCCGATGTAGTTCTCCCATGAGCTAGGGAAGAATAGGATGAGGTATGAAAATGAGTTAGTAGGTTTTAGGTATGTTGTGGGTTTAGGTCTGTTAGGTGTGGGTGGGTTATAGGAAAATTGGTATAGGTGATGTTGATTGTGGTGAAAGAAGAAGAAGATTACCCCAAAGGTAAGCATCGAGGACCAAGTCTTGTATAAGGTAATCAAAACATAATAAAAATGGCTAAAAGATAAGAGGGGGAATAAAGCCACCTAATTGGTTAGGATCATACCGAGTAGATCATACCTTGGAGGAGGTGATGAATGTAAGACCCTAAAGACATTGCATGATTGATTGTTCTAAGGTGAAAAGTAGTCACATGATCACCAAATATCTTGGTTTCTAAGAGGTCTCTTGAGGTGGTAGGAAATGGGAGTGGGAATGGTGAGAAGGGTGAAAGGTGGTTAATTTTTTATATGGCATGAGGTAGCATGCTCTTCGGGCAAGAGATCCAAGGTCACAATGGGCAAGTCCATGACTAAAAAGTTTTCTGTTTTGACTTGTATTTGAGATAGACTTATCGATGCGGGAAGTCTATATGGGATGAGGAATTTAACTCATTGAGGTTTTCGTCAAGTTGATCCATGCGGGAAGCTTCAAATTTTCTCATTTTGTTTTCTTAAGGGATTTACATAGCTATCCTTCGAGGGAGCAGTCTATTTATAGCAGTGGTTGTCGAGAGGAAGATGTCCTTTTGAGGGAGTCATCTTTTATATTAGAAGTTTGACTCAAGGATTTGGGTCCCATGTGAGGGCTTTTGAAGTCATGGACAAGACCAAGGTGAAGAATAAGATTCTTGTTCAAAAAGCAGGGTGAAATGACCATGGGATCTCATCTAAAGGTAGATGAAAATTATCCATGAGAATCATGCTATGTGCAACGACCGTGGTACACATATTCAAGAGAAGATAACAAGTGACGAGTACTCACATGATTCTTATTTAATCATTGGTGAGGTGTATGAAGTGGATAGCGCTCAAGGGATGAGCATGGAAAGAGAAAAAAGGTGAGGTAGGACTAAAATTCAACAATAGAATGGTCAAAGATGCAAGGCATTAAGGGGCTCAGTTCGGGTTTACCATCGAGTGAAGATAAACGATAAGCACCTGATCCATAAGTATGAGTCACGATGTATGGTCCAAGCCAATTAGGAGAAAATTTTCCCCGTTTACTTTTTTTTGCTTTGGTTACATGTTGATTTTCTTTTAAGAAAAGGTCACCACTTGGAAGGTTCGTTCATGGACACGTTTGTTATAGGCACGTTTTATACATTTTGGTAAACTTGAAGGTGATCAAGAGTGTTAAGACGATGTTCGTCTAATAAATCTAGCTATGCTAAATGGTCCTAATGAAATTCATCATCATTGAGCATGTCATGGAGAGAAATGCAGAGTGAGGGAATTTGGACTTCGAGAGGTAGAACCGCCTCAGTACCGTAGACTAGAGAAAATGGTGTGGCAACAGTGGAAGTGTGAATACTAGTGTGGTATGCCCACAAGGCAAAAGGAATGTGCATATGCCAATCCTTCCCAGTATCGTTAACCACTTTCATAAGAATTTTGTTTAGGGTTTTGTTAGTGGATTGTTTTCCATTGTCAGTGATGAGGCGATGAGGAACACCAAAGTGAAAAATGATGTGATGATTGATGAACTCACATATTTTCTCAACTTTTGTGAGATGAGTGGTATGGCTTCCACCCATTTTGTATAGTATTTGGTAGCGGTGATGATCCATTGATGTCATTGGGAAGAATGGGGGTTGATCTCTCCAACAAGATCCAAGCCCCAATAAGAGAAGGGCCAAAGGTCAAAGGTGACTTGTAATGCGTGACTGGGTGTATGATAAAGATTGGCATGTTGTTGGAATTTTACACAACGTTTGACGTATTCACAACAATCATAGTTAAGGGTCATCCAGTAATAGCCTAGGTGAAGAATACGTTTAGCAACAACAAGGCCACTGAAGTGACCTCCACATATGCCATCATGAACTTCCTTAATGGTATAAGGAATTTCAGAACTTGTGAGGCATCGTAAGAGAATACCATCAAAGTCACACTTATAGAGGAGGCCCCCCATGATGACATAATGAGAGACATTTTTAAGGAAGGTGTGTTGTCTATTACGGGTGAGATCAGGAGGTAATATGGAGAGAGAAAGATAGTCGGAGTATTGTTTGTACCAAAGGTCACTCGGGTCTGGGGTAGCGGTTCCGATAGAGTAAACTTCACATGGTAAATAAGAAGGTGATTGGAGTCATTGTATGGTGACAAAGATTTTAGAATCGATGGGCAAAGTAGGTATTTGGGAAGCCAAGCAGGCCATGGTATCTACAAATTTTTTGGTTGAACATGGGATGGTTTGAAGGGTGTAATGGTCAAAGGTGGTCAAAAGTATGTCTACATGATGTTTATACTTTTGAAGCAGCTCGTTACGACATTGGTATATACCATTGACTTGGTTTACGACCAATTGAGAATCACCAAAGATGTTGATTGATTTGACATCTAGGGCATAGGCGGCTTGGAGACCTAATATGAGTGCTTCGTATTCGGTGATATTGTTTGTGCATTCAAAATCGAGTTTGAAAGACAAAGGCATGGGCTCACCATCAAGAAAAATGAGGATAATACAGCCCCACCCCCACACCCGACACTTAAACCATCGAAGAAGAGTGTCATTTGGTAAGGGGTTCATCTAGGAAAGGGTAGCAATTGACTCAATCCAGGAAAATCAAAATTAGAGGGTTAATCCCCAGAAATAGGTGCATCGTCCAAATTGTTGGCGATAGCTTGGCCCTTAATGGACTTTTGATGAATGAATTCGAGGTCAAGGTCAACTAAAATTAATCCAACGTGTGGCATGTTGATTTTGATAAGGTTTGGCAATACATGAAGTGTAAGGGGTCATTGTTAGTCACACATAGGTTTTATGGTTGAGTAGGTAATGGCAGAGTTTGGTGGCAACGAAAACTAAGGCTAAGTAGATTTTTTTGGGATGGGTGTATCGGGTTTCATATTCCAAAAGAGTATGGCTTATGTAATAAACCGCCTGCTCCTGTTTGTTCATCACGATGAGCAAGCATGGCTCCCAAGGAGTGATCGGTAGAGTAAGATGTATAGGTAGAAAGGTTGATCGTATTTAGGTGGAATGAGTATGGGTGGTTGGATAAGGTATTGTTTTAGAGCCTCAAAATCTTTTTGCCATCATCATCCCATTTAAAGGAGACATCCTTCTTGAGTAGATGATGAAATGGTTAACACCGATCGATAATTGTGAAATGAAATGACAAATAGAATGCAATTTACCTTGTAGGCTACGGATTTGTCTAAGGTTAGTGGGTGGAGGCATTTCCAGAATGGCCTTGACTTTAGCAGGGTCAACTTCTATACCAAGTAGGAAACCATAAATCCCAAGAGTTTTCCCCGAGAGAACCATGAAGACGCACTTCTTAGGATGAATGTGAAACACAATATTTAATGAGATGGTCAAAGATGGTTTTGAGGATGGCAAGGTGTTCGAGCGGCATTTATATTTGGCGAGAAGGTCATCCATGTAATCTTCCAATATACGATGCATGATATCATGGAAGATATAAGTCATAGCCCACCGATATGTGCAACCAACATTTTTAAGGCCAAAAGGCATGACTCGATAGCGAAAAGGTCCCCAAGGGTGATGAATAAGGTATTGTGTTGATCTTCTCGGGGCAAACAAGATTTGGTTATAACCTCGAGAAGCCATCCATGAGTGATAAGCATCTCATGACTAGTGGTAAGGTCAACTTGATTGATCAATACTGGGTAAGGGAAAGTCTTCTTCTGGGCAAGGCTAGGTTGAGGTCACGGAAGTCCATATAAATGTGGAGTCCCCTGTTGCCTTAGTGATAGGGACAATGTTAGAAATCCAATGAGGATAATCAATGGGTAATATGAAGGAAATGGAAAGAAGGCGTTGAAGTTCTTCTTTGACGAGAAGGGCAATGCGAGGGTGCATTTTCCTCATCTTTGTTTGATGGGTTTGGCATCGGGAATGAATTCTGTTACGATATTGTGGACCACTATGGTGGGGTTAATACCGGCATGTATGCATAAGACCAAGTGAAAATTTGGTTATGATCTTTGAGAAAAGAAGTGGTGGCTTCCTACTCAAAGAAGATTTAAAGATTGACCAATCTTTAGGATGTGCGGTCATCCTAGTATGAATGTTGATCTCGATAGTCAATTCATTCAACATGGTTTGCGTCTCGAGAGTAATGACCAATGAATATACGAGTCTTCTCAACCAAGGTAGGTGAGTATGGATTCATCATCCTAACATTGAATGACGTTAATTAAGGTGTATCGTCATCAATCATTTCAAGATACAGAAGGGAAGAGAGGAAGGGCCTCACCCTCACTTTGATAATTCAAAGGTCCCAATGAAATGGTGTTTATGAAAAAAAAAATTAGGAGGGATAGATTCGGGATCCATCGACTTCGCTGATGAAGGTGGTGATGAAGGCGGAGCGGGTGAAGAAGGTGGAGAAGGGATGATGTCCTTGATGAGTTCAATATGGGCCTATTTGGTAGGTGGTTCAAGAAAGCCAATACCACTATGGTCATTATGTTTGCGGTGGTACATGGAATAATGGTATGGTGGCCTTGCTCGTAAAATCCAAAACCAAACCCTTCCATGCACATCAGTGCAGGAAGGTGTGGGAAAATGGCGATTGGTGAGAGACTGGAAGTCAGTGGAAAATGGGTGGGTTTGTGATGGTGGTTTGGGTGTGTAAGTGGTAGTATCAAGTCCCCATAGGTGAGACTAGTACGAAGATTAAGAGGACCATAAAGGAGGTGTTATCCTATGCGGTGATCATAATGAGGATGTTGATGAAGACTTCCATACTCTTGTGGAGTAAGAAATGTGTTAACACTATATAGGTAGTACTCCCCCAGGGTGAGGTGTTGAAAAATGCCTTCTAAGGGATCAGTGGTTGGTATGTGGGTAGCTAAAATAGATGATGTGTTAGAGGTCGATCACGGAGGTGGCATTAATGGATTAGGAAGCTGATGGGTTGGTTGTGGAGGTTGTGGCGTCGGTAGGAGTGGAAGAGGCATGTGCGGTGGAGGTGGCAATGGTATTGGTAAGCGGAGGCATAGATGAAGTGGTGGTGGTCATAGAGGTAGATGCTTTAATGGGTATGAGCATGTCATTGGGTCGGTAGAGCATGTTGCATGTTTTGAAAGGTGATGGATCAGCTGGGATAGTGTAGGTGTGCCCTTCATGCTCAAACTTTACACAATGATGCAAAGTGGAAGGAACGCAACCCATGACATGAATCCAAGGTCTTCAAGCAACAAGTTATATTGGAATTCCCCCTCCAAGACATAGAATAACTCTGGAATAGTGCGGGGGCCCACGTGAAATGTGGAGGATTATGGTGCCTAGATAGAGGTGATAGCATCATTGAATGAACACAACATGACAGATGTTTATGCATGCGATTATCGGGTATGCATTTTGAGTGAATGTATGGGATGAAATGATGTTAATGATAGCACCCCATCAATCATCACCCATCACACCCATATGTCATCGATGTGGATAGAGATGAAGAGAGCTGGGTCAGGTCATCATTTTGGTGTGGCGTGATCTCCTCCTCTGAGAAGCTAAGGGAGGCTACTTGGTGAATAGGGTGGGGTGAAGATGAAGGTGGTAATTTGGTAAGAGAAGCTACATGATGAGGTGTGATGATGGAGGCTACGGGTGTAGGGTCATTGGGAAAAACCTCAATAGATTGAAGAACCTCCATGAGAGCTTGACGATGGGATTTTGAGGTTTGAATGAGGTCATATAAGGACATTTTGAGGTGAGACTAGTGTAATTGTTTGAGCATGGTGCGATGGGTGACCCCATTAGAAATAGGGTATGTGGGGCCATGGATAGTAATCTTAGGTGTAGGTGTAGATGGTATGTTGGGTATAGGGTTGGTTGGCAATTCGGTTGCCTTTTCCTTGCCTTTATCCTTCGAAGCACGTGTAGTGACATGTATCATGTTGATTTGAGGGGAGTTGGCAAATGGAGAAGGTGTAGGATGAGTGGTATAACGACATGATGGGCAAAAACCTATTGGAGGAGAAAAGCCTCATGAGGTGAGCTGGGCGCAACGACATTTGGGTGGTGGCATGGAAAGTTCTTTGAAGTGAACCATGTTAATTTCAAATCTTGGAGGTGGTTCTAGGAGTTGTGGGGGTGGAGGTCATGGTTGTTGAAAGTGGGCAATGTGGAATGGGTTTCGTGAAGTAGGGTCCTCATCTAGAAGGTCATCATCATCAAAGTTGGCTTCCGAAGGACACAACTAGATAAGGATGATTTTCAAGGCCTTGCAGCTTCTTTACATCGTGCCCCGCACACAATGGTGGCACAAATTTTAGTGTCATCAAACCATTTTGGCTTGGGTTTGATGGGGTCATAAGGTATGAGCGGTGGTAATGTAATGAAGGAAGTTTCAAGGAGGTTGGTTAAGATTTTGGCGTAGGACCTTCGCTAGTGGTCGTGATGTGAAGTGAAAGTGGGTTTGGGTTTGGGTGTAGTTGATTTTGAGGAACGGTCCTCGCGGAGGGGGAGTAGGTCAAGCTATGGTTTTGGGTGTTGGCGTGGTCGTAGATATTGGTCGTGTTTGCTTGGGTAGGGGTATGGTAGATGAATGGGAAGGAGGGTGTGTGGTTGTTTTGACTACCTTATTGGAGGGTAGCGGATTTTTGTTTTTAGGTTGCACCTTCCTGGGTAAAGGTGATATGGGTGCACGAGGATTTAGAAGGAAAATCGAGACGAGGAAGAGGGCGAGTTACCCAGGGGGATAACGATGGTGCTGTGAAGGTAGATGATGCGGGTCATGTAGGGGGTGTGAGAGACAAAGACTGAAGTGTAGTGGGTAGTGAAGAAGTTGCAGAAAGTATTGGAGGTATGGGTGGTAAAGATGTTGTAGGAGTGCGGGTGTAAGTCATGTCGGGCGCTGGGTAGGTTAGAGGTTTACGAGCAAGGGGTGGGATATTGTGTTTTTGGTTTATTGATGGGTGGAGGTTTCTTAACCATTCTCGAAGGTGAGGTCCTAAGATGACGGGACATGTGCAGTGTGTGATCGGCGTAGTCAAGGGCTATGAGGTCTATGGGTTTGGTTCTTCTATTTGGGTGTCAGAGTAGGTGTGGTGTTGACTTTGGAGGATGTAGCTAAATCCAATTTTGATAGGTGGATGAGTAAGGCTAGTGGTTGGGGTGACCCCTAAGGTGGTAATAGGTTTAGTCGAGGAAGATGTTGTAGGTGTGGGTTTGGGTTTAGATGTAATTTGAGTTATGGGTAAGGGTGTATGTTGAGCTATGATGGGTGTCATGGAAGAAGTTGTGATAGAGGTAGTTGTGTTCATTTGGATTGGTCAAAATATTTTTGGATAGATAGTGGAAGTATCAGCAAGTGACATCTACATCTGCGTTGAGATAGGAAGCAAAAAGGCACCCCCAAAGTAAGGCCCTATCCACATAATCTAAGCGATCAGCCAAATGTGAGAACGGCATGTCTATAGGTGGAATTGATGAGGACCTAATGGAAATTCCTGTAAAATGTGTCTTAGAGACAGGGAATTGGCTAGCTTCAGCTTCTGTGGGTAAGAGAGCCAAAAGTAGGTCTGCAGGATCTTGGGTAGCTGATGGAGAATGCGCACCAAGAGGAAAAGGTATCTCAACTGGGTCTGTGATAGGGGAGGAGATGATGGGTGCTCCTCTATATGTGGAGGAGATGGTGGGAGCTCCTCTGTGGGTGGAGGAGGCAAACAAGTATCCTCTGTGAACTGAAGAAGTACTATGGGTATCGATTCTCTAAGTGGAGAAGCCAAAGGTGAAATGGTCTCGATGTTAGCAAAAGACTCCTCCATAGGTGAGGAAAGAGGTGAAAGGTGTTCCTCTAGTGGGTGAAGGAACAGGGGAGGTTGGTTTCGATGTGGAAGGAGGATTTCAGCTAGAATATCCTCTATGGACATAATATGGGGTGATTGGGAAGCAACAGTGGTCACTAAAAATAGTGTGGACCTCGCAGTATGGGTATCATGAGTTGAGGCCTCACCGGTTTGATCGAGATGAAGGGCATGATTAGGAAATTATTTCTTGAAGATGTGTAGGTTTTGGTTGGCAGTGCGTTAGGATTATCCACGGTTAACTTGCCTTTCTTGAGCATTTCTTGACAATGTTTTTGAAAGTGATGCAATTTCACACTATGACCCTTTACTCGATGATAGTTATGAAGTCATGTTCTTTATACCATGCGGTCATGTGGTGAGTAGGATCAAAACCAGTGTGTGGTTTTATAGGTGGATGGGTGATGGCCCGGATTTGATAAGCTTTTCTAAGATAGAAGAGTAAGGCTCCCAATTGGGGTTTATTTTGTTGTTCTCTTCTTAATTGAAAAGTCCTGGATGGGTGAGAGACTAGATGAGGGGTAGCCTAATTTGACTGAATGAGCTAGGCCATCCTTTGAGTACCATGCGTGCGTTAGTAGTGCCTTTAGCTTTTGAATAATTATTTTATGGTTTGGAAGAAGAAGAGGTATCATTCAACTTGAATGCCAAATTATTATTGCGTAATTGGATTTTCTTCTCTTCGATGGCGCGAATCTCTAAATTTCATGCCATGGTGAATGCTTCATCGAATGTTTAGAAGGTCTCGACCTACTGTGGTTGGTGAGATATGTCTAAAGACAATAGCCCATGTGAAGAGCTCAATGAGTTTTTTTGTGGTAGTTGGAAGGTGAGTTGATTGATCAAGCTACACCAGCGAGTGACAAAATCTGATAGATTCATCCTCATACTGACGCGTGGAGTATAGGTTGGTCATGGTAACCTTCTTGATGATATTGATGGAGAAGTGATCCAAGAAGGCTTGGGCTACCTGATTGAATGAGAATATAGAGTGTCTAGGTAACCCACTATACCAATCTAATGTAGGTCCAGTCAGAGACATGGGAAAGGTTCTTAGGAGCAAAGCATCATCGTGAGTGATTAGGTAGCACCCGTGTTTGAATGACCGCAAATGTTGTTGCGGGTATTCCTTTAACTATCAAGCGATTGAATTTAGGCATCTCCCAATGTACGGGGTATGGATGAATAGGAAATGATGAGTGGATGGGCTCATTTAAATTTTGTCATAGTTAGATGAGTGTTGGGAGAGTAGAAACCGATGCCTCCAATGTCGCATCTTGTCCAACATCAATTTGATTAGGTCGTTAGTAGGTTACGATGATTGGGTGCCTCTTATAGCGTGAGAGGGTTGGTTTTGGGCATATAATAGGGTGGCACTCCAAGATATGGTGTTTTCGTGTAGGTAGATTGAGAAGAAGGCGGTTAAACAGGGGTATGTACCCGGAGTGAATAATAGATGAAACGGGAGGTGCATGATAGTACGTATACGGAGGTGGAAGGATCATGGTAATCCTAGTGGCAATGGGGATAATGACCATGGAATAAAAGGAAATGTTTTGAAAAGGGGTAGGGGTCACCGACACGGGAGGTGGTAGTGTAGCTACGGGTATATGCAAGACCATAGGGGTGGATGAGGTTGTGTTCTAGGTGGTTGTCGAAGGTATGGTGGATGTGGCAGGTAGACAGTGTCACAGATGTAGAGATGTGGCAGTCATAAGCAGGTATAGGCCCTAGCCATTGCAAAATGATTGGGGTAAGGTAGATGCGAGAAGCGTGGAGCCAGACGGGGCATACATAGGAGTGGGAACGAGAGTCGGGGGGATAGATACGGGCATGTCGTATATCAACTAACCCGAGGCATCTCAAGTGGATGAGTGGGAAAGATAAAACTACAAGGCGGCGGGGTTTTGGTCAAGGATTCACGCGAACTCCTCATCTTCGGTAGTGATAGTGATAGGTTGGATAGGATCCATGGCTGGTGATAAAATGGAAGGTGGTGAAGGACTAGGTGGGAGTGGTTGACAACTAGCATGGAATATGAGTGTACTTTCTTGTCTTCGAGGTCAGCACCATGTGAACCAAGATCGATCAAAGCTTAGGTCGGTTCTCTGTAAATGACATAGAAAAACAACAGGGCAGTGAAATAGGTGGTAAAAAGTGGATTAGGTACTAAATGTCAGTTGGAAAATGACATAGGCTAACCAATGCCGGTTAGGGTAAACCGACACCGGTTCAGGTAACCGTGGCCAGTCACTGTGGGGAAATGGAAAGTGAGTGAAAAATAGGGTATACGGTCAAATCTGGCAGGTATGCCAAATCTGATGAGTTTTACAAGGCCAATGGGAATGATAGTAGTGATAGGGACTCTAAAAGTTGAAGAAGATGAATAAAATGTCCTTTTGGGTAGGTTAACAAAAGGACCTGAATCGACACTGGTTTGGTATAACCGCCGACGAATGACGGTGAGAGGGTCATCGATGCGGCGGTTGTTGGACCGGACACCCTGGTCACTGTGAAATTGAAACAGTGATGAAATAAAAGTGGTTGTGAATTAAAATCTGATGAGGAATCAAACCCATAATTCTAAGAATGATGAGAATATGGTCCAGGAACACTCAGAAAGAGTCAAAATACACCAACTATGATGAGGAGCGTGCAAGGAGAAACAAAAATAAATGAAGAATGTGCCCTCTCACCTCAAAATGCAAGCCAAGCAAGAACACTAAGAAAAATGTGATCCTAGGAGTGCCTTTTCTATTATGTTTGTTTAGCTTATGTTATTTAAGGACTAACACATGAACTGCAAAATAGAGTTTTTTGGTAAGGATGGCTTCCTACAAAGAAGGAGATCTAAAAGGTGAGGTTTCAAGTATGTTATGGTGGGGTGGGCTTCGCTCAAAGAATGACTCAAAGAGCAGCAATGATCCTGGGAGTACCGTCAATCCTCATATCAAGTGTGATCGTTGATAGGTGTTCCCAAAAAGATGTTGTTTAAGAATATGTATTGTTTGGAATTTGTGCAATTTGGCAAGACTCGAGAGAGAGAGAGAGAGAGAGATGTGCTTTCTACGATTTGTTTGTCAACCATCAGCTGGGAATGACTTCTAGTGTATAGGTTGCCCATAATTAATGTGAGCTAATGTGATAAATCATAATGTAATGCACTTATTTTAAGCCCAAATCAAAATGTGAAGTTGGATGACACAAATAGATGAAGAGGAAGAGGGATGCTCTTTCACTAAAATGCAGAAAAACACAAAGAAATGGTTCTTTTTAAGTACACCAAAAGAAAGATTTCTTTTAGAGCAAATAGAAAGAAAAGGTAGGTTACCAAGGAAGAAAATTAATGTGTATGCTTTTCAAAAGGGAAACAAACACACAACTTTTCCTAGGAATGAATAAAATGCAAGGAACCCCGAATGGGTCCCACTGGGCATGCCAAAATGTTTCACCTGATTCTTAGATGTTTCTTTGAATATTGACGAAATAGATAGGGTAATGGCATAGGAGGAATACCTGTTGAAATGTTGGTTGATGGGTTGTTGCGCGTGTTGACTCTTGATCCACAAATTGATCGTGGGAACTTCCTTTTGGCTAGGAGGAACTATCCAGTAATGGAAAGCAAGATGACCGTAGAAAGAATTAAACAATATGTGCAAGTGAACTTCCTAGCGTGTGCTAGATCCGGGAAGTGTGATACTTCCTAGACGGCTGTCAGTCCACTGTTCAAAACAATTTAATGTCGGTAATGAAGTAAATCCTATTGCAATTAAAATTATTTGGGTATCTCATCCAAAATACAATAAGAAAGATCTAATCTAATAGGCTAAGTTAAAATAAGATCCGAAGGTCAAGTAACTAGTTCTAGGTCTTTGCAGGTCTGATAGAGGTCTCAGGCAGGTCACAGGTGATTAAGGGTGATGTGGGAACATGTGGATAGGTCACTGTTCGGGTTGTATGGGTAAATACAGAGACCGACGCTGGTTAAGGGTGACCGACGCCAATTGGGGAAAACTAGTGCCGGATTCTTGTGGAATACTGGGAATGCCACATAATGGGCTCTAGATCTCCCTTATGATTGCACAAGGAATTGATTGGTTGGAAGGAGGTATCAGGCTATTTGGGTGGGGTTTGGCAAGGTTTTAACGGTATATGGAGGGGTGAGTATTAAAGGAGGTCAGTGGGTGGCTAGGAAAACAAATAAGGACAATACAATGATGGAATAAATGAACCAGAGGAGTAAACTGTTCCACTTACTTTAAATTTGGTCCCTGCTTGTGAGTGATGAATGAAGGTACTAGTAAGGGGTCAATGCTGCCGAGGATCACCAAACGTTTGAAAACTCCCTGCATGGCCTGCATGTGCATTCCTTTTTGCTTGGTTGGATCAAATCTATGCTAGGGTGAATGTTGGATGGTTCTGATTGGATGCCTGTGTAAGAGGAAATGCTTGATCTCCTTCCTTGCATGTGTATTCTCACTGAAATTTTCTCAGAAGATGCGATATCTCTCAAGAATGTGCCAATGTTTTTGCCAACCTCCAAAATAAGGTTGTTTTGGGGTTAAAAGGTGACCGACGGTGGTTCCGGCTTAATCAAGCGACAGTTAGGGGTAACCGGCATCGGTCAAGGCGGGATTTCCTAGGTTTACTAAACTAGGGAGATCCTCTTGATTTTTTGGGATCTCGTGTCGTTAACCCGCAGATTAGACTGGAAGCTTCTTGTAAGCATGTGGGAATGTGGTTAGAGGGAATGTAGGCATTGATTTTTAGGGTTTGGGTAAGTCTTAGTTAGTTATGGCAACTTACTAAGAATAGGTCTTAGGGTGAGTTGGCTTGATTAGGTGTCTAGGTGAGATGTATGTGTACATTATCCCAATTAAGATATTTAAATAATAAATATGGTGAGGATAATGAATTAATTTAATTAAATTAATATTAGTGGAGTGAAGGGGGCCATGGCTAGGTTAATGTGATGAAGGGTGTTTATTTGTCGAGGGACCAAAGGGGAGTGTGACCTAATTTTAGTGTCTATAGGATGGGTTAGGTCACAACCGATTTTACAATTAACCGTGGTGGTGGAAGATTTAGAACTTATTGTTTCTTTAGAGGGGGTGATTGTTTGGAAGGGAAAAGGGCAGAAGAACTTAGATGAGATGGAAGACTAGAAGGTGGAGAAGTGAATTCAACACTTGGGATGACATGTAAGAAGTTCGGGAATTGAGGCTCCAACTGATGTGATGGAAATGTAGCACTTTTCCATCAAAGGAATGACTTACCTCTTGCTCAAAGGCCTTAACAACATTAATCCATGCCTCAAGGTGGGGCACCATTTCAACCATGTCATTAAGTTTCTCTTGTGAGCTATGATAACCTGAAAAAGGAGTAAACCATGGACAAGGTACCTTGAATTCAATTCCTGAGTGCCTTTGTTTGAGCTGCAACCCTAGGTCTGCACCAATTTTGCCTCCCAATTTTTCACTTTCAACTGCAACTCTTCATCTTTAGGTGTAGGATATCCTCCATAATTTACATACCCCTGCTCCAACAACTACATAATCTGGCATGTAACCAAATTGGTCTACATATTGTTCTTGTTCATATGGGTATGCATACTGTTGATTATCATAATCTGATTCTAAAGGAGGTTGATAATAACCTGAAAATGAATGTTGTGTGTTTGGAGGTGAGCATAAATTGTATTAAACTACTACAAATGTGAATTCCACTATGGAAATGAAGCCATGATTTCACAACTTCATAGAATGGAGGAAAATGAAAGAGATGGAAAGAAAATGAATGGAAAATGGATGGAAAAAGATGGAGGAAAGGTCTCAGAACTTCGTAGATGGGTCATTGACCGATGGAGTCACCGATGTGTTTTACATATGCTTCCAAAAGCTAAAATTCTAACAAGAACACACCAACCCTTAAAATGAAGTCTCTTGCAAAGATTAAACTACACACGTGATCTTCAATTCAAATTTGCAATAGTAATGTCCCAAATATGAAAAATCTAATTTAATCGAGTTCCTCTAGGCATTCAAGAATTCTTATCATGAAATTACAACACCCCGAATGGCCTAAATGTGGAGTGGGGCATTCGGTGTAATTTTTGTAACATTTGATCACCTCTCAAGTCGTGGACTTGCGGGCTTGAGATGATCCTCCAAGAAGGCTTGGTTCCCGCTCCCTAAACTACTCGCCACAAGCTACTCTCTGAAGGAAAGGTTATCTAAACCTAGTCTAACTTTCCAAGGGACAGGAGAGATATTGCATGCAAATAAACCTACACTAATAGCAGTGATACACTATAAAAGGAAGTTGTTGATCATAATCACAACTGCCTGAAGTGGAGAGAGGTGAGCAATGGAGAGGATGGACAAGATGCATCACACCAAAGATGAGATTCACACAAAACAAAACTTCAAACCCATTAAACATAGATCTCAAAACTTACAATAGACATCAAGAGATATGCACAATATACCCTACAATGGTGAGAGGTAAGAAGAGATGATAAAATAAGCAAAGGATGGACAAAATGCATCACAAAACAAATTTTATTGCTCCATGAATTCACACAATACATCATTAGTGGGCAAGAGGCAAGAGAATGCCATTACAAAGCAAAGAGAGGAGGCTTAAGCTCCACATTCAACCCTAGCAAAGAAGAAAGAGAGAGGGGATAAGAGAGAAAAATGACTAACTCCTTTACAAATGAGCCCAAGATTACAATTTATAGAATTGAGAAGGAGAGAAGGAAAATCCCAAAATCCACTTTCCAACCACTTGCAAGATGCAATAAATGAGTGCAATTGATGGTATGTTGCTTGCAAAAGGCTCCCCATGCTGTCCCATTACTTGCAAAGTTAGTTGAAAAATGCCTTTCATGCCTATTAAATGCACTCCCAACCACCAATAAAATCACCGCTCCAAAATGGGTTGGTTTTCTTATGAAATTCACCATGAAATATGCATCAATATTTGAATTTATTTGTTTTTTTGCGACGGATTGGAACCATGATTCCAACGATACCAATTTTGCGTGATTTCACTAAGAGATGAAAAAGTTATGGCTATTTGAGCACCTACAACTAATTTGAAAATTGTCACCTTGCTTGCTGTTACGGGACTTACAATTAAATTTGTGGTTGAAAAGATACTTTTAAATATTTTCCTCTCTTTCTAATATTTTCAC
Organism: Taxus wallichiana var. yunnanensis; assembly: GCA_018340775.1. Taxonomy (NCBI): domain Eukaryota; kingdom Viridiplantae; phylum Streptophyta; class Pinopsida; order Cupressales; family Taxaceae; genus Taxus; species Taxus wallichiana. The sequence continues at coordinate 958,902,667 of CM031237.1, forward strand.
ATCATCATTAAATGATTTTAATATTTAAATTGGCCTGGGCCCACCTTCATCATTTGCACAAAGTAGAAGGGTTTTGATGTTTTAAAGTGCTAGATTTGAACCGGGGCTTTGCTAGCTCGCTCTAAGCCGGTTATCCTTCCCTACATGCCAAACCGACCTATTTTTTTGGTGTTGATTCCCTTTTGCCTCCAACTTGGTGTGCTACTCATGTTAGGTCTACCACCTTATCCCTCCATGTGTATAACTCCCACTTGGCCCCATGTGGAGGCTCCTTCGTTGAAATTGAATCCTCACCACTCAACCCCAACCACCAATGTCGCCGACCCCCTACCGACTCACTTGCTTCAAGCGCCGAGCCATTTAAATTTCGGGCCTCCAAAACCTTGCCTCACATTGTTGTGTGGTGCTTTTGACTTTCCACAATCCGACGAATGTTTGGTCCTCCTACCTTGTGCCTCTCGCCCCCAAACATCCGATTCACCCCTGACTCAAGCCTCTAATATCTCATCGACCCACATGACTCCTCGCGAACCAGCTTGGGCCCGCGACTTTTTTACCGCACCCCCATCGGACCCGCATGGTGTCATTGACTCGTCGTTGACCCATAAGGGTCATTGACCGAGCCACTACCCGCATTCCAACTTGAGCCTCGTATCTTACTCCATCGATGAGGTCAAACTTCTTTGTCCCGCATGTCCCAAAGATGGCCTATGGACTCGCTTCCACCCGACTTGGTTGGGCCGTCTACACCGCCAAGCTTAGTCTGCGATTTTTGGTATTTGGGGCTCGAATGTCCTAAAGTGCAATGGCCCTCCTGCCTTCGATTTCCTCATCGGCCGCGGCCAACTCACCAAGGAAGCATCCCACAGCTCGCCGAGTTGGCTCAGCCGAAGCCAACCCAAATTACGCCATTTCACCAAGTGTTGCTTCAATTCAGAGACCTTCGAGAGCCTACGCCTTCAATAATTGCCCATTTGAAAGCATGACTTAGTGTTATATCGAGATGACTCGACCATGCTCAATCCACCTCACCATTATAGATATTGTTCCTCGATGCAATGGCTTGATGCATTCCTCACCAGCTTGGTCGATAGATGCATTTGCAACTCGGGCGTGCCAAAGAGTAACTCACCCACATGTGCAGATGATGGCATCGAGCTAGCTAGCTCGGGGTTCTTTAAGGTGGCTTGGTCACTCCAACACATAGCTCATTCTCTGTCACTTCAATACAACTCTTCATGGCTCGAGCCATCTCGGTGGATCTCTCTCGCACCTCGATCCGTCTCGCATACCCTTCTCCGACCGATTGATGCCATGAACATAACTCGGTGACCGCTCCGCATAGCTCATCCCCTTCACATCGCTCATATTTGATGATATCTCGCCGATCTTTGCAAAGTGGATCGGATTCTCACGTTGAAGGTAGATCATTATTCTCAAATTCATATGATATCATTGCAGTGCCTCTCAATGAACCAATAGCTCGACCACTCACCCCTTTCAGTGATCGAATAGCTCAATCGCTTCACCGCGAATCAATTCGACGCCGACTGGCATGATCTCTCATGAGCTTGTTCGGTATTAAATTAGCTTGGTTCACCTGAGAATGGGCTTTCAAATAGTTCATGGAGCTTGATCACGAGGTAGTGGCAACTCTACATCGCTTCGAGGGGCAATTCATGGACCTAGCAAGAAGAATAGCTTGGTGAGCTCATTATGAGCTTAAGGAGATTGACTTGGATTTTAGCTCACCGAGTTTGTTTTGCTTCCAATTTTGAATAAAATTATGAGTTCCATGTAGACCAAGAAGAGGAAAAATTTCCTCTCAGAGTTCAAATCTCTCAAGAGCCCTCAAACATTGAAATCAATTTGTTTCTGCGAGAATCCTCGATGCAAGCCCTACCCTGTTCCCCAAATTTTTACCGAGGGTGGAAATTGATAACAATAGTATAATGAGTTCAAATTTGAGCACTATTAGTGCTCGAGTTGACTTCTTATAACTAAAAGTAATAAAAATTGAGCGATGGGGAACGTGTACACCTTGACTTAACAAAGGGAAACAACACGACTAGGACTACATGGGGTAATTGTGACACCTTTGGTACACGATTAATTAAACATGAAAACACAAGGGAGGTTGTCTAAGGACTTGGGAGGAGGGTAAAGGGCCCAAAAGTTGACATAATTGACTAATTAGATAAATATGTGTAAACTAACATTAAAGAATGCCAATGGGCCCAAAATTTTGTTTATACACATTCACTTATAAATAGACAAGTGATGTACTTCATGAATTGATCATTGATAATACATTTAGTATCAACATATTTTTCATACTTAAAAGGCATACTCAAGTATTCCAAGGTTCCCAATGATTGTGTCATTGTACTATTGGGGGTCTAACTATCGAGGGCTAGGTAGTGGGCACTAGCCACCCAAATCCTATCAGAAGGCCTTGATATGTTTTCCTTGAGACTATAGGTCAAAAATATATTGCTTATTGTAGGAACGTATGAGTCATGGTGTGTAAATTGAACACTGGGTTAGAGAAGAGAAGAAGCGAGGGAAAGAAATCTAAAATCATATTTCAGAGTTTGTACGCACTTAATCATGAGCAATTTTTCACTCTTCATACCTACATGAACATTTTTTTACTCCAAACATCTTTCGGTTACTAGATCTAAATTTCATTGCTTAGTAAAATTGGCTCCCAATAAATTTGGGTTAGTGGTAAATAAACGACGTCTATCCCGCCTACATGATAGCAATCACCATACATCCACATATCATCCATGCCATTCAACCATCCTACTATGTGTGTTTATCAATTTTCACTTCGCTTTTTTTTTTTTTTTTTTAATTTTGTTAAACACACTAAGTATGTTTATCGTGTTTTGTTTGTTTATCAATTTTTGTGTGTTTAGAACCATGTGTCAAAATGTTTGAGATTCAAACTTACAACTCCTATGTATGAATGCAATGCCTTATCGACTACACTACAATAAATCTTTCAATATTATTTTTTGAAATTTTATATAATCGAAAGGCCCTTGGTCTATTGGTGATGATGTTGGCTCCCATGGAGCCCACCAGGGATCAAGTCTTGTTGAGTGTAAGGCCTGGAGATACCCGACACAGAGAATCAAACGGTTGAGGCCAGGATCGTGCCATGGGTGACTTTGACGACGTAGGTGCTCACTGGTTTAGTTTCTTCGCATACTTTGTATCGTTGAATCTATATGTTCCCTCCAAAACTTAGGCAAAGATGTCATTAAACTATGTAATCCAATGCCCAATTAGACTACTGTCCAATCAAAAAATTGTATATATCTAAATCAAATAGATATGTTAAAAACATCCACCAAGATGCATGACGGTTGATATCACATGCCATACATCCAACATGCTTCTACTAAAATTGGCTCTCCAAAAATGAGGCAGCGAGGGGTTGGGGTGCCTTGCAATAAGTGAGATCTCGATGGCGATGGGGTGACCAGCCATTGACAGTCCTTTGCGTGTCTAATACGGGAGGCTCTCCCTATCGCCTCGTGCTAGTCATATGAGACATTACTACCTAGTTTTTATGCCGTGCAAGGATTCCATTTGTGCTCACAAAAATCACCGTTACGGTTGGTACGTTGAATTATATGCAGGCGTTTATGTAATGACCTATAACATGTGGGTACCGGTGCATTGCATCCTCTCTCACAAGAAATTGAAGAATATGCAAATAAGCATGATGGTATCCATTACTCCCTCCTTTGAAGAAAGCTTCTCAACACAAATCCACAGAGAAGAGATTCTATAAGGTGTCCAAAGCTGCAGGGTTTACCTATTATGCCCATCTCCTTAGTTACTTACAGTGTGATGCAAAAGGAGTCTGCATGAGTATGAAAACAATGGATGGGGAAGGCATTGAGAGCGAAGATGCCGAGCTATCCACTACTCCAAGGCTGCCTGTGTTTTCCACTTCAATGTGGGATTTCCGGTTTCAGCCAGAGCCTCCAGGTATGAAAACCCCACCATTGAATAGATACCCCTGTTCTGTACCCTTCAACTGGGAGCATACCCCGGGACATCCCAAGCATATTGATATTACTGCTACTCCTGTTCCGGACTATGATGTGAACAAGCAATTCGTGGGTTCTTGGAGTGTTAATGGCCTTGCATTGAAATGTAAGATAGAGGAGGAACAAGCAATGGTGATGGAAACTGATGTTGTGAACAGTGCAGATACAAATGCACTTGGAGAAAAGTTGGATATTAATGTTCTCGAATTTGTTGTTGATGTGCTCGTAAGCCTTCATACTACAAGCCCCTGCTCTGCTTTCATTAGGAGGAGGAGGAGGATGAAGAGGAGATTGATTGTTAGGCATCTTGGAAGGAGGAGGAAGACTACGCAGACTTTTGGAAAACAGGGGAAAAGCTTTAATTTCTTTGTATGCATCTTGCAATCTACTTTCCTTTGTCATTCAATATCTGTATCTGCTTTTGCTAATTTTCAATTTCTTTCAGTTATGCAACTTGTGTGAGATTCGAATTACATATAGAATTGTACTGGTGCAGGCAGCAATGTGGAGGCTTGTTAGGTGTGCAATATCTCTGACGAACAGGAATTCCAAGCGGTTATACCGCTCTTTTTATTGCATAATTTGCAGACCATCTATCTCAACCTTTGAAATGTTTGTAAGCTCTTAATGCTACATTCTTGAAAAACTCAATAGATGATTCTCTTACTTTCTTGCTCAAGTTTTGATATGCATGTGGGAGAGTAGTATCTGATCAATTTTAGTATATATGGGAATGGGTACTTCTCTGTACCTTGAAACTAATCCCTGAGAGACAGATTCTTTGTGTTGCTGCATGATTCCAACAGGCTGGCTGGTTACTTCTCCAATAACCCAAAAAAAAAAATCTACTCATTACATAGATATACCACTAAACTCATTGTGTAGATACACTACTAATTAGAATTTTTAGAAGCGAAACAAATCTGTTAAAGTTGACTCTTCCATAGACAGCTCAATTTTTTTGCTACTGCCGAATTTTTTTCCATTGATATATAGTTTCAATCAAAGAATTTGTTGAAGTTAACATTAAGTTTTCTTCCTTGGTTCAAATGTAATGGTTCTAATACATTAACAAATATAGCAACATGAATTTAAAGTGAACACAACAAATATAATTTTGATGAATAAAAGTGTATGAAGAACTAATAATAAGCTTTACCATATGAAGATTTAAAATCTGAGACAGAGTTCTATCCAAAAGTTCATGTGAAAACCTCATGACTTGAATCAATAACAAGCTTATTAAATAACTTACAAATATAGGACATCCCAACTTTCAATGCTTCGAAAGTGACCTGGAATTCCTTAGACGTTTAATTATTCCTGCATCATGCTTCAAAGTTATCTCAAGGTCTTTAGAAGGAAAAACATTACAAATGGCGAGCATTGTAATGATTTCAAAAGATTATGATTATGAATTTTAAAATAATTAACAAACATTAAAAAAAAAAATAAAATTATAGATGTATTGTCTCGTTATATATTTAAAATCTAAAACATATGTTTGATCATTTTATATGTGTTTGGTCATAGTAGAATACAGTTATATGGTTTAATCTTATAACAGATGGATTGTTTCTCTATTCCCACTATATATAATTTAATGTGATAGAAGAGATGTCATAATACATTTACTTTCCTAAGTATGTGAAATATAGGTTTCATAACAACAAAACGATCACACCAAAGATGTGACAGGAGGTGCAACCAAATAATCTGAAGAGAACCCCATATACATCAGGGGTTAATAAAAGGCAGGGAACCCCATGCCCATCAGAATTGTAATCCCTTCACCCAAAAAGAGAGCAGACTCAAATTTTAAACATATAATGACAATTATGGCTTTTAATGTTTTTACATTAATTTGGTTAGCAATTCAAATATACGTTATAATTTATCACAAACATTATAATTTGTCACTACTATAATATCTTCAATAAATTCAAACTTACTATTTTCTTTTGTTTTAATTTTCCTTATTCTTTCACGCCTTTTAACTCTTTGGAAGTGTTCACTCATGAAATAGTGTAATCCTTTAAATTGTCATAAATGTTGCAAATGTTCCATTAAAAGTTTGATTCTAAATATTTTTATATGGTGGAAGTATAGGTACCCAAAATACTAAAAAAACCCATTATACAAAATTTCAAAAACATAATGCACGAGACAATCAAATGATTTTCTTTTAAACTAAATTCATTGCTATATATACTTGACCATCATAATTGTATGAAAACATACTGCAGAATTGCATGGAAAGCGACTTATGTGTGAGATTTGCCGGAAAGAATAAACATATGGTATTGGTAATTGAATGTGTAGTTAAACATATATTTAAAATCCCAACATGGATGATAAAAATTTAATGGTGGAATGGTCATCATTCTTTTTACATTTTCAATAAACTCAGTGCCCTCAAGAACTGCACATAGAGTCTAGAGCGGCCAGTTTATTTGGCTACAGGAATTAGGAATACTTCTATTTCAACTTGCATAACCCTCACTGATTTGAGTCCATTTCATACTCTGGTTACCGGTCTTATTATTGCTCCTATCATTCAATAATTCAAGCAACTGCCTTTGTTCACTTGGTTTGATGATGATTTTCAAATGCATATGGAATCCATTCTTTTAAAGCTCAGTACAATGATTCCTCGAGTTGTTAGAATGCATAAAGAAACCCACACTGTCACAATGCCTTCAATAAAATCTGAAGACGATGTGGACGGTAATTATATAGGCATCTAGGAGTGTGCATAATATTCTAGCATTTCCATGTGTTTCTAAACTTGATATACAACCGAAACCAAGAACTTGAAAATATGTGTATAAATATCACAAGGTTTGTCTCAACTTAATCCTAACCCCAAATATTAAAACTCTAGCCAGACTAACCAGTGGTCTGATCACCATTGATCTCTTGGTGGATTCAAAAGAAACCACAGAATATCCAGTCATTTGACAGTTTCTACATAACACTACTTGCGGATGATATAAAAATCCTGTCATAGTGCTTTGGGCAGAAAAATCTTGTTGAGGCAGGACAAATTCCTAAGGCAATGAATATAGAACTAGTTTTCAAATCTTAATTAGCAGTGTTTGCTAAGCATCACCAATAGTCCCCACAAGAGCACAATCCATCCTTGAAATGATGGAAACGATTTGTATCCCTAACCACAATTTCTCTCTGTACAATCTTGGAGATAAACTTGATTGCAGTGTGACAATCTCCACAAACACGAAGGTTTTTGAAAATTTGAATACATGTTCCTGGGGGACTGCTAATGAGCCCGTAAGCAATGGCTAGCTTCTCGCTATGGTAGAGGAGAAGATATTCCTTCTGTTCCTCAGCCACATTGTGAAGTACAAAATTTGTGTTAGGGACAAAACCCACCTGCTTCATTTGTGCATTCAGTTGGCCCAATTTGGAATAGATTTCAGCTGTTTGTGGGTGTGATTTGTCACATGCCATGAATGCATGAACTTGATTCTTAATCTCAATCCAACTGTACCCTGCCTCTTTTCTAATCTTCCTGTCATGCATCGATTTTCTCATCTTACCACTATCCTCCCACATGCCAGCTGTGCTGTAGATGTTTGACAGAAGAACATATGTTGCAGAGTCTTCCGGCTCTAGCTCAAGAATATGTTCTGCTGCTTTTTTCCTAGTTCCACGTTACCATGGACACTACAAGCACTGAGCAATGTCCGCCATATCATAGCATCAGCTTCAAATGGCATCTTATTTATGAAGTCTATTGCCTCGTCCAAGCGCCCGGCACGACCAATAATATCAACCATGCAGTTATAGTGCTCCATGATTGGAAGGATCTGGTAGCAACTAATCATGGAATTGAAATAGCTATAGCCTTCATCCACAAGGCCTGCATGGCTGCACGCAGAAAGGACACCTACAAAGGTCTTGTAATCTGGCTTCAGTCCCACCTGTTTCATTTTCTCAAAGAGTTTGAGTGCCAATTTGCCATGACCATGTTGGGCATATCCCGAAATCATTGAATTCCACAACACCAAATCTAATACGGTGTTTGATCAAAACTTGTTTTGCTTCCTCTATGCTCCCACATTTTGCATACATAGTAACAAGCGCACTTCTTACACACAGAGCTGACTCAAATCCAGTTTTAATGACGTTGGCATGGACCTGCTTTCCCCTTCCTATGGCTATTGCTAGGTTGGCACATGCACCAAGGACACTGGCGAAAGTGGATTCCTCCAGCATTACATTTTCTCTCTGCATTTCACGAAAGAGCTGCAAAGCACTCTCACCATGTTCATTCTGCGCATATGCCGAAATCATGGCAGTCCATGAGATGCTGTCTAGCTCATGCATTTTGGTGAACACTTTAACTGCATCATCAGTGCTTTTTCCTTTAGAATACATGGTTAAAAGGGCGTTTGCCACACAAATAGCACGCTCAAAACCAGTTTTGATGACATGGGTATGTACCTGCTTACCCTCTTCTATAGCTCTTAAGTTTGCACATGCACTAAGAACACTTGCAAAGGTGAACTGATTACATTTTAAGCCCATACCTTGCATTTGATGGAAGAATCTAAGGGCTTCCTCCGAACACCCATTTTGCATATATCCTGCAATCATAGCAGTCCAAGATACCATATTCTGTTCCGGCATTTTTTCGAACAACCGACATGCCTCCTCCATGCCTCCGCATTTCATATACATCGTAATAAGTGTACTCCTCACAAAGGTATCAGAAGTAACCCCAGTTTTAATACAACTGGCATGGACTGCCTGCCCCTCTTCCATTGCACCTTGACCTGCACAAGCAGTAAGAGCACTAGCAAATGTGAAATTGTTTGGCCTCGCGCCACTCTGGCACATATCATAGAAAACCTCCAAGGCTTCATCTCCATTCTCATTTTGGGCATATCCTGTAATCATGGATGTCCAAGTCACTACATCTTTTTCAGGCATTTCGTCAAACATTTGGCGTGCATGAAATAAACCACCAGATTTGACATAAACATCAACAAGAATGCTTGCCACATTCACATCCAATGCAAATCCCTTTCTAATAACTAGGGTATGCAACCGTTCCACATCTGCTGTAATCACACATGCCTTGAGAATGCTTGCAAAGGTAGGCCTGTTAGGTGTAACCTGTTTCCGCTGCATTTCACAAAAGAGTCTCACAACTTCCCCATTCTCCCCACTGCCAGAATACCCCGCCATCATGGCATTCCAAGTGATGACATTTCGTTCACGCATTTTGTCAAACACTTGGCGTGCGTACACCAGGTTATCACATTTCACATACATGCTAATGAGATTGTTTCCTACGAAGGTATCCCGCTCTAATCCGGTGCGGGTTATGTGGGCATGGAGTCGCTTGCCTTGTCTCAAATCTCTACTGCGGGCGCACTCCTGCAAAATAGCAGCATAGCTTTGGGAGTCTGCCTTTACACTTGTTGGCTGCATAACAAAATCCACTGCTTCTCCTTGTTTGCACAATTTGTTCGCATCCAACAGGGGTAATTCCATTATAGCAGCTGCTGCAGTGACTTTCCCAGATAGACATGTTTGACGGTGCACAGGTTTAGTTTTACTTCTCGTATGTAATCCCTGGAAATGGAAAAAAATTCAATGCGGAACAAGGAAAATCCACAAGAAGAGTTTGAATTGAATTACATACAGGATCAACAAGACATTAAATATGCTGAAGAATAAGTTACCTTAGGCAACGAAATTGTGTGTGTAGTGGGGAAAATCGATTCTTCAAAGCGGGGAATGCGGTGAGAGAGTGTGTGGAGCCATGAAATGCCTGCTCCTTGCTCATTACAACTTCAATCCATTCATTCCTTTCATAAAACTGTAGACTGTTAGATGATCGTTTATTAACAAACAATTATGTTACACGAGTTTGTGGTTGTGTGTGGAGTACGACGTGGCCGTGTTTCTTATCACTGGCAAGTTACATGTGACATGTAAAGTTAGTCTCATTAAAGAAGAAATGTAAATTAATTTACATTTTTAAAAAGATTAATAACTAATCACTTCTAAAATCTAAAAGTTTTTAGATTCAGAAGTGATTAGTTTAAAGTTTAATATATTTAAACTCTATACAATTATATAGTTTATACTATAATTATAATTCATTAAGTATAATGCGTTTTTTACTCTCTACAATAAGTAGAGTTTAGTTATACTTATAACTCGAGTTTATTTATTTATATATCATCCTATTTTCCTATTAAAACTAAAACTATAAGATTTATTTATATTATATAACTTATGTAGGAATGATACTTAAGTGAAGCATAGAAATAAATGAAATAGCGGGAAGTAAAAAAATAACAAAATTAGAGGGGATTAAGGTATAGGTAAATTAGGCAATTTCGATAGTGCTAATATTTAGGGGTGTTAATTTGTTTTATTTTACTATAATTTTTATGAAGAGCAGATTAATTTATTAATTCCATATATGTTATTAGCATTTAGTGTCCAACTTTACATACTAATTCAATTCACTTTATTTAAAAGAAAATTAAAATTACATAATTGTATTAAGAATATTTATGTAGCTATCTTTGTTGTGAGATTCTTAAATGTAATTCATACTCATGTATTTTTCATACTTTATATTGTTTTGAAGTCTTGGAAGTTTTTTGGAGGAGAGATCAAGAAAGGTGAATATGTAAAGAACGTGGGAAAATAGTTGGAAAATATATGAGAAAAGGAGGATTATGATAGACTATATGTTAGAGAATTAACTGGGGATTTTAGGTAGTAGTAGCTACAAAAAAATTATTAAGAAGTTTTTCTTAGATGGTAGAGGCATAACATATCAAGTAATACGATATTTGGTCATGGTTAATTATTTTTTCTACTATAGATTTTATTTATTTATAGAAGGTGTTAGCTCTAGTATTGCCTAGGCGCTCATAACCCTTTAATTCGACCTTAAATAAAACGAACACTCGTGAACAAGAATATACCTTGGATCAATAAATGTCTTATCATTAGGGTTGTAGCAGCACTAGCTTTCATCAAGATGAGTTTCGAAAGATAGAATTGAAGCTTTGAAGCGGAAGATGGAAGTTATGGCCAATCATTTAAGACAAATTGCGTTGAATTTTTCCCATTAAAAGAGACTTGTTTTGTTTGATATGATCTCGATGTAAGGCACGAAAGATGTGGTACATTTTTTAAAGCCAACACATTTGATGTGGGATCCGAACCATAAAGAAATAAAGTGTAAATAAATTACAATAAATGTTATGACATCCTATTTTTCTCAAAGGTGTTGAAGGTTTGAATAACATCTCAATTTACTGTGCCAATCAAATTGAAGATAAATGAATTTTTATAATTATTTTGTTAAAAATTGTGCAAGTTTATTAATGTGAGAAGTGTATATTTGTTTATGAAAAATAAGTAACGGTCCCCGATTGGTTAAAAAGTACAAATGATAACAACTATTTAAACAAATGTGAAGGCTATGGTAGTATGTTGTCTTTGGCAAAGATTAATAACAAAACAAACACTCATAAACAAGAATATAACTTGGATCAATAAATGCCTTAAGGTTTCATTATTGTCACCTAATTGTTATGCCTTCTTTATATTTCTAGTTTTCCATATAAATATGGATTGTACAAAATCTAACTTTAACCAATAATCAATAAACACATAAATACACTAACACAATAATTAAATAATTTCATATTAAAAGTGTTTAGTAGTCACTATTTTGAGATCACTTAAACATTGATCCAATATTTTGAGATCACTTAAACATTGATCCAAAATAGGATTTCAAGATCTATTTTGGAAAATCGTGAAAAATTATTTTTAGCAGCAATAGCTTTTAGTATTTGGTATTTTACATTTTGGGGGTCTTGAGCATTTATGGGCTTTGACTCGCATAATGATAGCCTTAGTGTTATCGTTGTAGCAATTTTTTTCAAGTTCATTGCATCATCATCAACGAATCACATGATTTGCAAACGGGTCAACGCTAAGAGATATAACTCCAACAAGTAATAATAAATAAAATAATAATAATAATAACATGATATTTTTTAGATTTTTCAACTTTTGCCTTTTCAATTCATCCCTAAGGTGGCATGAATGGTCTCCATGTAAAACTTTTGGCCCCCTCAACCCTTCATATTTTATTTTTAACACTTTTCATATTCTTCAGATAGCTATAAAGCGGCTTGTTTTGAATTAAAAAGATAGATCTCTGGGCATACCTCTCTCTTACAAAGTTTGTTACTTTGTATACATTTGGAATTGCAATAAAATTAGTTTGTGTTGCAATGTTTTCATTATGAATTGATTGTTATAATAATACATTAAGCACCACCATTAGTGTGTTGTCACCGTTGAATCCGGTCATTTATATTTGTTGTCCAAAATAGCACCCATGTTATTTGGACGATTTCATTAGTCATAGGCGTGTGTAGCTTCAAGAAAGACATCCATGGAATGAAGGAATTAATGTTCAAGAAAATCGAAAAATGCAATTTAGGAGTTACAAAACCTCAACAAATAAACTTCACTGTGGGGAAATATGTTATTGAACAAAGGTTAAGTAGCATGCGCACTAAGGAAAGAGAGTGAAACACGAGATTGCTAACAGGGTCCGTAGGATGAAAAAACAATGCATGTTTAAAAGTTCCCGAACAAAGTAAAAGGATCGCGAGAGTTATACACCGCAGGCAAGAAAATGAAGCCACACAACACCATGAAGCGAGAAGAAAGGGAATTGAGTGTGGAATAAATTTAAAAGGTCCATGGGAAGCAAGTTACACAAGGTTGAAAGACGGTGGAGTGAAGTGACGAAGAAATGCAATGACAAAGAAAAACCACAAAACACAAAAAAGTCACGAAATGAAGAAAGTTTACACAACAAAAGAAACCTGTGAAACAAAGGAGTGGTGGAAATCCAAAATAAGCAAATTTAAAATCCGCATAACAAATAAGTTACGCAAAGAATTCGAGATACCACGAAAAGGTGGTGAAAGGAAAAATAAAGCATAATCTTTAAGTAATAAGAGTCGTGGTATGGTAAGAAGAGGTCACAGAAAGTAAAAGTATGGTCGTGAATCGGGAGAAGAAAGGAAACAAGTCCGTGGATCATTAAAAAAAAATTAAAATCCATGAAAGACCGTGGAAATCAAAACAAGGCCACAAATAAAAATAGAAACTTCAGAAATATGCAGAAACAAAAGAAGATAGTGGATCATCTAAAACCCGTGGATTGTAAAAAAGTCGTGCCTAACTCTAGTTCAAAAGTGAGATCGAGTCCCAACCACCATCATTAAATATTACATGTTGAAGTATGCATTCTTAGATGATCTAATAGAGTTCCTTTTAAGAAAAATATTTTGGCCATATATTTGCAAGCTTCACAATTGGTCCTTAGTGGGCAATGGGTGGTTGACTCTCTTCATTATTGGCGTGATCTGATTTTATCCCTCTCTCTTTTGTTCTTTCTAAATAAGGGGTAACTCAATATTAAAAAGGATCCTCTCCTAACTGTAAAGTCACCATGTCAAAATGGTGGTGAGATTTCACGGTTTACAAACCTATGGTTTGGTCATATGTAGTGTGTTCGAGTTCATCTTGTTAGTGTGGCTTGTATATGCCCTTTACTTGCATTTATTGTGTCTCTTACCTCTCTATTCATTTCTAGTATGTCATGTGTGGGTTATATTTGCATGTGTCTTCATTTCTTTGTGTCTAAAATGTGAGAAATAGAATGGTTCGCATAGTGTTGATATGTGGCATGTATCTTCCCTCTCATCCCATGTTTTCTTCTATGTTCTTCATCTCAAAGAGAGAGATCCTCTTTTGTTCTACTATCATTATCATTTCCTTAGCTTAGTTTCATTTCACAAAGTCCTCCTTCCCCTTTCCCCTACAAATTCGTATCTTAGCTTAGGAGTAGTGTTAACATTAGGTTAGATAGGTAGAGGAAGTTGGCTTTCTCCGGAGGTATGTCCCAAGGAGAAAGGTCCCACACTTTTAGGATATTTCCATGTTTCACCGAGGTGTTGAATATAGTAGAAAATAGTTTTAGGCATGCCTAGTGGGACTCTTTTGAGTCTATTACATCTCATTTCACTAATATCGATGAGTTTCTTATTGACATTCAAACTTATGAGGTATTATCCCAACACATCTAAAGTGACTCCACTAATCTAAGAACCTATTTATTTCATTCGCAAAACCATTCTCATTAATATTTTTCCTTACTTTCATGAAGTTGTGCAATCATGACTTCATTTCCTCATTGGGATCCTCATTTTCAAGAGTAATATCATTCCCCTCCATCTCTTTTCTTTAAAAATCCCCTCCAAATTAATTTTATGAGCCTTATCATGATGAATATTCCTATGATCCAACCCTTATCGATCCATATGGTTATCCTATTAACCATGATGTTTTTCAAGAATAGGGATATCACAAAATGGAGGCATTTTCATATTTATTGATGATTTCTAGTTCCGATCCCAAATATGGGAACAACCATGCAAAAGGAAAATGAGATGTTTGAAATCATGAAAACTAAACCACCTAGTTTTAGGGAACCCTATCCATGGGGTGGACCTCTTCCAAACTGGTATAACTCTCAACAGAAGCTAGAGGTATTGGTTGAATCCTTAAATCACATGTTTAGAGTTTATTAAAATAATTTAAGCTAATCAATCTAGTAGTAGGGAACCCTGTCAATGGGAAATCCTTCACTACCATCATATAGCTCTCTCATTCCTTCTTTCCAATCCACACCATCTCAACCAAATATTCAAATCCCTAGCTTTCTCAAAGCTCCTCTTGCTAGTCATCCTCCTTTACAAGAGGATATTATTCCTCCTCCATCATTCACACCTCTACAAAATTAATCAAAGTTCAATCCTTTCCTCCTTTCATATATCCAAACCCATTTTGGGATGAGCTTCATGATCAAAAACATGGAGGGTAGCCAAATGTAGAGACAAACAAAGCATATCACCTGCATTTTTCAAGGATTGGAGCCAAGAGTTTGAGGTCAAACAAGTTCTTCACCAAGAACCTATTAGTCAATCTCCTTCTAGTGCATCAAAACTAGTTGAGGTGAGCTCCATTATTGTTAATCATGAGATATCTATTAAAGAATGGACTAACTCTAAAAGCATGGATGG
Organism: Taxus wallichiana var. yunnanensis; assembly: GCA_018340775.1. NCBI lineage: Eukaryota > Viridiplantae > Streptophyta > Pinopsida > Cupressales > Taxaceae > Taxus > Taxus wallichiana. The sequence continues at coordinate 958,917,908 of CM031237.1, forward strand.
ATAAATGACCCAACATTTTCAAGAACTTTGTGCTATTTTCCTTGAGTAGTCTACAATAGAGGATACATTGGCTAAGAAAAAGAAATAGGACAACTTAGAATCTAAGGCCTTGGATGCGAAGGGATCATTAAGATATTTTTGCTCTATTTTGAATATGAATATGTTGATTAGAAACTTTCCCTCATTCATAACCTCAACTATGGAGGAAATCCTCAAGGAGAAGCAAACAGAGGAAGAAATCAAACATGATGATCATTTTGAGCTTCATGTGGAGGTAGGGATGTTTCGAGTTGTCAAGCTTCTTGTTTGAACCCGAGGTGGAGAAAATGAACCCGCTTTTGAATTAGAGTTGGTTAGGAAACAAATGAAGACAAGTGAAGAAAGTGTGCATGATAGCTCTATTCATGGAATGAAATGCAAAAGATATGGGAAAATCATAAAAATCCTTCCATTTGATCTCAAAGTTGGATGTTGAATCAAATATTTAACTAGATCAAAGCTAAGAATAAATTTTCCACCATTCATGTTCACTTTAGAGCATGAGGAGAATTTTCAAAGTACCAAAGATCAATCGATGCACCTATCCAAACCAAATGCAGAGCAACTAGAGGAGGTGTTTGTTCTTCTTAAGGCTGATATTTTGAGCAAAAGGGAGGTGCGGACCATGTTTTCACTTCCACCACTTGATCTAGTTATAGAATTGATCTCATGGCCGCATTTTGTAAGGAAGGGAAGTTATTTTTCTTAGTTAGTAGTGAATATATTTAGCTTGTTTGGATCTTGGTTAGAGTAGGAGTAGTTTAGGTTTGTTTTTGCAAAACAAGTGTTTTGCACACTTTGCATGTCTCCATTTGGATCATGTATGATTTCTCTTTTGTACATAGTTTTGTGAGCCTCTTTGCATTGTGCACAATCCATATCATTCACCTAGTGTGAAACGAATCAAATATTTTGAGTCATTTTTCAAGCATTAGTGTTCTTTCAACCTCTAAAGATCAGCCCCAAACCAAAGTGTCAAGTTTATGCTTAATGTGGATTCGTGTACATTTTAAAATTTGGGATCATTTTTCAAGATGTATATTTGAATCCATTCCCAAATGGATATGTTAGCTCTTGTCAATTTATCTAAGGCAAATGTCCCCGAAATTCTCCAACCTATTTTCCAAAATAGCACCCATGTTATTTAGACAACTTCATTTGAGTCATAGACTCACACGGCTTCAAGAAATACTTCCATGGAATGAAGGAACTTATAGTTCCATAAAAATTAGAAAATGTATTGTTCCACGAGTTGCAAAACCCATGTAACAAAGAAAATTCATTGTAGGGAAATATGTTGTGGAACAAATGCTAAGTAACATACAAACCTACAAAGGAAAGAGAGTGAAGCGTGAGAGTGCTAGAAGGGTCCACGAGATGAAAAACCCACGTATGTTTAAAATTTCTACACAACAAAGGAAAAACACCGTAGATTTATACACCCTAGGGCAAGACAAAATAAGTCGGGTGTAACATCGTGAATCAAAAGAAAAAGGAGTTGAGCATGAAATAAAGTTAAAATGTTTACGAAATAAAGTCATGCAAGGTTGAAAGACCATGGAGCAAAGTTATGAATAAAGTACATGTAACAAAGGAAATATGCAAACACAAAAAAGTCATTGAATGAAGAAAGTGCATGCAACAAAGGAAGTCCAAAGAAAAAAGGAGTAGTCATCCACAAAAAACAAAGTTAAAATCCTCGTAACAAAGAAGTTACAAAAAGGAGTTAGACAAAGTGTAGAAAGGTGGTGGAAGGAAAAATAAAGCATATTCTTTAAGTAAGAAGAGTTGCAGTACAAGAAGAGGCCACATAAAGTAAAAGGATGGTCACGGATCGGAGAAGAAAGGAAATAATTCTCGGATCATTCATAAGCTGCTAAAAGCTACAAAAGACCATGTAAATCAAAACAAGGTTGAGGATGACAATATAAACATCATAAAGTTGTGGGAAATAGAAGAAAATAGCATATCATCTAAAACCCATGGATTGTAACAAATTTGCACCTAAATCTAGTTCAAAAGTGTGTACCCATCCCAACCACCAACATTAAATCATGTACGTCGAATTCTACATTCTTATATGTTCTAATAGAGTTCCTTTTAAGAAACGTATGTCGTCCATATCTATTTCCAAGCATTGATTGACAATTGGTCCTTAGTGGGTGGTGGGTGGTTGGATCTATTCATTATTGGCATGATCTAATTTTTCCCTCTCTTCTATTCTTTCTATATAAGGGGAAACTCAATATTAAAAAAATCCTCTCCCAACTTTAAATTCAACATGTCAAAATGGTGGTCGAGATCTCTCAATTTATAGACCTCGACTTGGTCACATGTAGTGTGATCAATTCCTCGTATATTCCCTTTACTTGTGTTTATTGTGTCTTTTACATCTATGCTTATTTCTCGGTATGTTGTGTGTGGGTTATATTTGCACGTGCTTTCATTTATCTATGTCTAAAATGTGATAAATAGAATGGTTCACATAGTGTTGATTTGTGGCATGTATCTTCCCTCTCATCCCGCATTTTATTTTCTATTCTTCCTCTCATGGACATATATCCCCTTTTTGTTCTAGTGTCATCACCATTTCCTTAGCTTATTTTCATTTCATATATTCCTCCTTCCCCTTTTCCCGGTAGGTTCGTAGCTTATCTTAGGAGTAATGTTAGCATTAGGTTAGATAGGTAGAGGAAGTTGGCCTTCTCGGGAGGTTTGACCTAAAGAGAAAGGTCCCACGCCTTGGGAAATTCCCATGTTTCACTGAAGTATTGAATCTGGTAGATTTAACAAGGGTGCAATCTTAGGTGAAAACAATATTATAGATAGGTTATTTCCGCTATTGCATGTTAGAACAAATGAGGTAAGAATACTAGAAGCACAAAGTGTCTAGACCTATAATTCTTTGTACTACCTTCCTTTTCGCTTCAAATGACCTCAAGAAACACAAGATGTAATGGGATATCCCTTCATATAAATGCTTGATAAAGCCCTTGAGAAGCGATGATGAGGGAGATAATGGAAAAAAATTTTGATCTCCTCTCTTGAGTCGTTCCTATAACCGGCCCCACCTCCATAATTACACCCACATCAAGCGAGAACCTTCGAGGACTCGAGACCATTCGAGGTGAATTTTTTTTTTTATTCTACAATTTGAAGGAAAAATTAATAATATTTTTGATGTTAAAAAGAAAATGTTTGCACTTTTCAAAACATATTTTCATGTCAAAAATGGTGGGAACCATACTCCCTGCAAGAGGATGATAATGATTATGTAATGGTCGATACAAAACCTCTACAAACATGGGATGGATTTGTAGAGGCCATCAGAGAATAATATTATCCAGTGAAGACTTATAAGGACCAATTAAATAAACTACACCAATTGTGTCAAGGTTGTGATTAGATAGTGCAGGACTATACCAATGAGTTTCATACCCTATTAGTAAAAGTGGGTGCATGGGACATTGTACACACCCAAAATTGCATGTGCTACATTGTCGGAAAATGGTTACAAAAGTCCCCAATGATGATTCATATCCTTTAAGAAGGTGTTTGAGCTCCAAAACCCATTCGCAGTGTATATTTGTAGCCTAGACATCTTTACTTAGCCTTCCCGCACTTTCTTCTAGCTTTCTGCCTCTTTTTGCGCAAGTTTTGGCCTTTAGTGCCAGGACCGCCACCCAAGACAAGGCAAAAGTCTTAAAACTTGCCGCCCTACATAGGAGGCGATCCTTCCCACTTTTTCCAAATTCTTTCATGCGTGTTTTAACATGCGATGGTTCACTTAATTTCACTTTTTGCATGCATCCGTGAGCTGAATTGTCTAAAATTAGCTTTGATTATCCATGAGCCGAATTGTCTAAAATTATCTTTGATTGTTTGGTTCTCCTTCCTCCTTCTATTTTTAAATAGATTTAATTAGTTAGAACTGCTCCTTCTTGCCTTGTGCATGAAGGCACCTCCCATCCTCCATTCCTATATATTCCATGCTTGTATTCAAGCAAAGGGCCTGAGAATTTTGTGTATCTTGCATTGTATTGCTTGCTACAATCTTGCTAGGAATTGCATAGCCAAGCTCTGATCTCTTGTGCTATCTCTCTTCTACTTGCATTACATCCAGACTGCCATCAAGCTGCCATTGCTCAAGCGCCATCCTCCTATGTTTTGTTCTTGCATTCCCAATCTCTTGACTCACATGAACACTCGGAGAAAGAAAGGAACAAATTGAGGGGAAAATTACTACACAACTAGATTTACCTCTATTATGTGAATTCTAGGTTGATTTTTGTTTTTGATTTCCTTCATTCTTATAATTTATCATTCTTACATCATATCAAATAGAGTAGAAATCAATTTCCTTTCATTTTCAAGTAATTAGTTAATTTCCAAGAGGGTTTGAATCTTTCATAGCAACCCCAATGACGGATCCTCTTCTTCCCATCCTTGTGGATCTGAAGGAGAGAATATTTGTAGGAGGTTGTCTACATATCATAGATCATTTGGAAAAGTTCTTGTTTTAAGTTAGTTTAGTTTCAATACACTCAAAGCACATGTGAATAACCACACCGGGTTATCTCGCTTGTTTAGTTTTAGTGTAGAAATATTTTAATTATTTAGAATAAAAGTAAATTGTTGTTTGTGATTGTAATATTTCAGTTTTGTGATTTGTTTAGATTAGTTTCCTTTCAGCAGTAGCATAGATTGTTAATTTCATTTAGTTTACATGGACACTTCAAACTAGTTTAACACTTAGATCCAAGTTAGGCAAACAAACCATAGGGAATTTACGCTACCCATTCATAGCCTCTAAATCTCCCTTTGCCAACTCAGGCTACCAGGAGATCACACTACCAGATCTTAGTCACTGATCCTCCTATAGTTAGCCACACACATTCAACATCGGCTGCTCCGGCATGACCTCGGGGGTCAAGTGCGGTTGAAGATCACGTGTTCATTTTCATCCATACAAATTGGTGAACCCGACGTGAAGGATTAATTCCTTCTTGTTTCCTTTCTTTCATTGCTATTACCTCATCTTTCCATTTCTTCCCCTATTTTGGTAGGTATTTTATACCTTTTAAAATATGTCTGGAAGAGAGTTTGGTGGGCCATTTGGCTCTGATAGATATTACACCAACATGCAACCACAACAATCCCCTTCTCTTTCAAGATGGGGTGATAATTACACAAGCAATGTCCAAACCTCCCCTAGTTACACTTCAAACCCCATTAGCTATGTAAGGATGGAGGAGGTTGATCAACCGTTAGACATGCAATATGGTCAACCCAATGCAAACCACGTTGTTATCACAAATGGAACAGGTTCTTACCATAGAGTCTTGTCAAGACCTCACATTTCCATGCAATCAACAAGGATGATCTATTTGCATGAATAGCTAATCCTCTTCATCAGATAGATGAGTCTTTGGATAGAATGAAGGCTTCAACCTCTGATATTTCGAATACCTATCCTAAGATTCTTACTTCTGAGGAAGACAAGAATTATAACACTAAACAATTCATGACAGGGTATCATGAGCCTTCTCAATCAAACCCTACACCATAGCACCCCAACAAGGGACTCAATCCTCTCCCAATGATCTCATTTCTACTTTAGTGGGGAGGATTAGAGAACTAGAAAGTTCCCAGACTTCACAACCAACACATGCAGTAGGGCAGTAACATGGGGTATCCAATTGACAACAAAGGATACATCCCTTCCAATGAGAAACCAACGTAATATCATATACAACAAGGTTATCCAACTCATTCAAATCCAGTGATCTTCTCACAGGGTTAGACACACTAGGGATGGGTCCTCATCCTTCTCAAGCTTATCCTACGCAAGGGCTTGTCAAAAAGTGCGTTCTTGAATGCCACCACAACAAGAAATGCGACGTTCCCTGGTTTTATGCCCATTAGTCCATATCCTGGAACTATCCCACCTTACATGCATATGTATTCAAAAACTCCCCAGATGGACCCATATACCATTCCTGCTCCCTACATGCCATATCAAGGGACCCCATATGTTCCCATCAACGCTTATAATGCATCTTATCTAACTCTCCTCCTCCACCTCCTCATCAAGGATCTTCAATGGTGGAATCTTACGCAATGGGTACATACATTGAGTACTTAAAGGAGCCTCTTGACTTCACCATACGTGGTGTCATGCTTCCACACCCATTTCCGGATCTTCCAAAATTTAAGGAGAAGGAGACCCAAAATGCTCATATCAAGGCCTACGCTACTTACTATCAGGGAATTGCTTCCTTGGGATGTTGTAGTGGCTAAGATCTTTCCAAAGACTCTCAAGGAATCACATTGATTGGTATTACCATATTCTAGAAGCTTCTATACATTCCTTTAAACAACTTGTTTCCGAGTTCATCAAAGCATTTGACATGAACAAGTTGTTGCATACAGGATTAGGGAGTTCCTACATATTAGACAGAGAAAAATGAATCTGTCACCCATTTCATCCATAGAGATGGTGCCAAGTTCTCTATTCCTCTAGTGAAGTGCACCCAACATGGACCAGGATGGAACTTTGTGATCTTTTCCTTCACTCGCTCAATCGAGAGACTAAGGAAGAGGTCCAAAAGTTTCCTTTCCATAGTTATGAGGAAGTATTGAAGGAGCGCTTCGATTAACCAAGCCTCTATAGATAGTGGGTGTAAGATCTATGGTCCCAATGGGAAATTGGTATCCCCAAATCAAAGTAATGCAAATTATCAAAACAATGGTGCCAACAACCAAGGACCTAAAGGTGTGAATCACAATCATGGTGCTACCACAATAGTGCTACTAATCAAGCCAAGAATGTTGGTTTCCAAACAATGGAAACACTAACAATAACAACAACTCGGGAAATCAAAGAGGCCCTAACACTGTGTCTTCTATCAACACAGTCGATGTAAATCATCCACCGCAAAAACAAAATCAAACCCAAGGCCCAAACCAATATCAAAACTCTAGCCAAGGGGCAATGAATCATGGTTATAAAAACCAATTTCAAAACTACAACCAAGGTTATAATCAACAACAACAAGACACTTATCAAAGACCAAGAGATTACGACCCTAACCTATATTGTGGTTTCCATAAGGTTCAAGGTCATGACGATAGGAATTTCCACGATTGCAACAAGTTTCTGCAAAGACTTCCCAAAACCAAAGGCAACTCTTTATAGACATGTTCCTAGCAAATCCTAAAACAAACTCGCAATCTAACTATACAGGACCTGTAGCTCCTCAGAATGCTAATGTGAGCATATTTCGAGATCCGCTCCCTACACATCCTAAAAATTTCAAGGTGAATTCACAAAACACAAACAAAGGCATTCCTATAGGAAACAATGACCACGAAGCCTCAACTTCCAATAACTCTCAAGTCGCTCCTAACCTTGGTTCAAACGATAACACAAAAATCTTGGGATTAGTTGAGCTAGAGGTTGAGCATGAAATTAATGCAACAACTCGGATGAAGGAGTACGTTTCACAACCCCTACCCGATCTTTCCTTCCCATAGGATGACGTTCCTACAATCACAAAACCAATAGGAGCCTATGATTTAATATCGATTTGAACAAGACCTTTTCTCACATTTCATTTCTAGATTTGTTGAAGAATTCACCTGCGCATCATTTCTACGTTGCTCAATGCACTAGGTCTTGGTCATCTAATCCATGTTACGCCACCTCCTAGCACTCAAATAAATCATATTGACTTTGACATACATCCTCTAGGATAGAAATGATAGGGATATCTGGGTTTGTTTTTTGATATAGACAAGATGCCATCTAACATGTAAAATTGCCCGAAGAGGTGATCCTGCCTTATTTTTACAAGTCTAGGTTTATAACAATTGCATTAAGAGAGCCATGATTGATGATGGGGTCTGTTGTAAATGTGGTTCCCTTCTCTTTCTTGCAGAAGTTGGGATATGGAGAGACAAATTGTTCCTCTACAAGAAACATGTTATTACGGGTACGACAGTCTTAAAGTGACCTCGATTGGAACCATAGTTCTTCCAGTCACACTTGGTCCAAAAACCATCTTGACGGAGTTTTACATTATCGAACAAGGAAACAAGTTATAACATGATCCTCGGGAAGACCTTGATTCATCGAATGAAGGCTATCCCCTCTACCCTGTTCCAGAGATTAGATTCCTCCATTTGGGGAAGGTCTTCATCACTCAAGGGGATCCTAAGCCCTTTGATATACACTTAGAAAACCTCAAGAAGAAGAAAGGAGTCCATACAGAGTATGAACTTCCTACGAATCAATTGAACAAACCACCTCCAACAAAAGAGTTAGTCCCAGTCACCCCGGATGTTCCAAAGGTTGAAGTCATTGACCCAAAAACATTTGAGGTGGCAAAAATAGATAAGGGTAAATCAATATCTGTGGAAATAGTGTCCACTAAAACCACAACAGGGAATTATGAAACTCTTAGAGAGTGATGATCCGATCTTCCTCCCATTTGAACCACAGGGAATGGGTAGTCTTCTCGGTTTAGCATCTCTTCCCTCCGATGACCTAGGTCTAGGTGTGAACATGATAGAATTAACAAATGAAGAAGGGAAATTTGAGATTGAAATGATGCCCATCAAAACCATCTCTAGGGGTTTTTCTATTCTAAACCCCGGTTTCAACCCATGTGCATCTGAAACTAAGCTTTCCATATCCATGGGGCAAGGCCTCATCATTCAACAAGTGTCACAAATAAACACAACACTCTACATAGGAAACAAGGCCGAGCAACATAGTCATGCTCACCCACACACCATGTCTCAAGAATGTGACAAAGAGGTGCATGAATGCCTCTTTCAGAAAAATGATTTTAATGATTGGACATATACACTTCTGGGAAAGGGTTGTAAGTTTAAACCCAGAATGGTAGGCCCTTGTCAAGAGAACAGGAAATTTTGAGGATAATGGTTCTCCATTGTGTACTTTTAGGGGTGAAGAATTTGATATTCATCAACTTTCTTCACCTTAGACATCATGACATGTAGTTTCACCTACATTTCCATATGTACATTATTGCATCCGCATTGCATTTTCATCTACCAGTTCATTTCAAAATTTGTGATCAAGGGATTTATTCTTATAACAACTCCTAAAAACTTCTAAAAACATTGGAAAAACATTCAAATCATGTCTCTTCAAATACTTCACAGTATCATCAATTGTTTCTGAATCATTTCATCGATCCAAACAAGATAAGACAAAGCTTTGAAAGTAACCATACCAAGGCCTGCATACTTGGCTCTACTTATAGTCTCTTTCTAGATTAGGTGTCTTTTCCTATAGTCTGTTCTAGAAGCTTCATGGTGTCACATCTATCCCATAAAATCTCTTTGGAAATAAGAACATACTAAACATTTTGCCTAGATAAGTAAGTCAAATGCAAATCCATAGAAAAATTTTTATTTTACACATTTCTTTTCCCTACCAACCTTCGGTGTTGAGCTTGCTCTTACTAGTGATGTAGGGTTGGGAAAGGAGAGAAATGCCCTTACTCACCTATTCCTTGTCCATGGTGATGAGCCCATACTTCCTACTAGTAGCATGGGGCAAGGTGTAGGGGGTCTCTTTGATAAACTTTAAAGTTACAAATTCATTCAAATGTTGTGAAATCATAAGTCAAAAACAAAGTGAGTTAGATGTCCAAAATTCCAAAAGAGCTTAAAACCTCAAAACCAGATTTTGTCAACCAAGTGGCCATCTACGGATCTAAGTCTAGATAAACTGGAAAGCAATTCACATTCTAAACTATGAAGCAAACTTGAGTAGAGTGAGGTTGTAGTGTCTCAATTTGGTTTTTCCAAATCCTTGTCTTTCTCTCATCATTACCATTCAACAAATTTCTATAACTTGTGCCCTTTCTGGCTCTTGGTGTTGAGCCCTCGCATCTTACTAGTTGTGTGGAGTTAGGAGTGGGGCAAGTTCATTCACTTATCATATCACTCTTTCACGTTTTTCCAAAACAATATGAAGTACCAAAATTTCTTAGAGAAACTAAAGTTCAACATCACAATGTGATTACATTATCATATATCAACATTACAAAGCAAAAAAAAAATCATTCTATTAGCATTCATGTCCACTACATGCATTTTGAAAAGCATAGAAAATCAGAAAATTCTAAACATCTAAGAGTACACACATGAATCAAATCATCAATGTAAGAATTCAACTCTATGCAAGGAATAACCGATCCAAAAAGAGATATATGTACATATCATGGTGTGTCATAGTTTTGTACAATGCCATCGCACACTAGGTGCGGTCAAAACACTCGCAATGAGCATGAAATACCAAAACATCATATATGCCTCACAAAATGGAGACTAAGAAATAAAGGCACTTTACCTATCCGCCTCTTTGAGGCCCCTTATGACCGCTCTAGTTACGAATTTCTTAGGAGTTTTCTTCTCAAAAGTATTCAAACAACAAAGGGCCAAGCCTAATGCAAAATACCATTCCCAAATCCATTCCAATTCAACCATACTCAAAAATGAAAAAATGGTCACCGTGGGCCCAGAGCTCAAAAATCACCAAGTCGATATGTGCAAATGAATTTGAAAATGAGTTTATTTAGATATATATGTTGTTATAACTTCATTTTTTGAGTGCATGTGTTCATAGGATGGAGCGTTGGCATAGGTATATTTCTACATCCCCACATAGATGGTAAGTCCTCTTGTTGTTTTAATTTAGTGTTTATTTTTTGATATTTTATCTATCTACACTTGAGTCTTCTTTTCGTTTTATAGGTAGCGGGAGTTTGGACGAATTTTGACACACGGGCATGTCAGGTATAGCTTCTAACTCCCCATTTCAGGAATGCCATACTCAAACTCTACGTTTTATGCCTTTTCATGGCTAAGATGCTTCTCCGAGGGGGCAATATGTATGCACCCAAAATTACATGTGCTACATTGTCGAAAATGGTTACAAAAGTCCCCAATGATGATTCATGTCCTTTAAGAAGGTGTTCGAGCTCCAAAACCCATTCACAATGTATATTTGTATCCTAGACATCTTTACTTAGCCTTCCCACACTTTTTTCCAGCTTTCTACTCTTTTTGCATGTTTTGGCCTTTAGTGCTAGGACCACTACTACGCTTCTGGGTGGTGGTTCCAAACCGCCACCAAACAAGGGTGGCGGTCTTGCCCGCTTTTGGATCTTTTTTTCCAGATTCTTCATGCGTGTTTTAACATGCGATGGTTCACTTAATTTCACTTTTTGCATGCATCCGTGAGCCAAATTGTCTAAAATTAGCTTTGATTGCTTGGTTCTCCTTCCTCCTATTTTTAAATAGATTTAATTGGTTGAACTACTCCTTCTTTCCTTGTGCATGAAGGCACCTCCCATCCTCCATTCCTATATATTCCATGCTTGTATTCAAGAAAAGGGCTTGAGAATTTTGTGTATCTTGCATTGTATTACTTTGCTACGATCTTGCTAGGAATTGCATAGCCAAGCTCTATCTCTTGTGTTATCTCTCTTCTACTTGCATTGCATCTGATTGCCATCAAACTACCATTGCTCAAGCACCATCCTCCTATTTTTGTTCTTGCATTCCCAATCTCTTGGACTCACATGAACACTCGAGAAAGAAAGGAAAAACTGAGGGGAAAAATTACTACACAACTGGATTTACCTTTGTTCTGTGAATTCCAGGTTGGATTTGTTGTTTGATTTCCTTCATTCTTACAATTTATCATTGTTACATCATATCAAATAGAGTAGAAATCAATTTCCTTTTCATTTTCAAGTAATTAGTTAATTTCCAAGAGGGTTTGAATCTTTCATAGCAACCCCTATGATGAATCCTCTTCTTCCCATCCTTGTGGATCTGAAGGAGAGAATATCTGTAGGAGGTTGTCTACATATCATAGATCATTTGGAAAAGTTCTTGTTTTAAGTTAGTTTAGTTTCAATACACTCAACACAGGTGAATAACCACACCGGGTTATCTCGCTTGTTTAGTTTTAGTGTAGAAATATTTTAATTATTTAGAATAAAAGTAAATTGTTGTTTGTGATTGTAATATTTCAGTTTTGTGATTTTTTTAGATTAGTTTCCTTTTTAGAATAGTAGCATATATTGTTAATTTCATTCAGTTTACATGGACACTTCAAACTAGTTTAACACTTAGATCCAAGTTAGGCAAACAAACCATAGGGAATTTACGCTACCCATTCATAGCCTCTAAATCTCCCCTTTGCCAACTCGGCTACCAGGAGATCACACTACCATATCTTAGTCATTGATCCTCCTATAGTTAGCCACACACATTCAACATTGGTTGCTCGGCACGACCTTAGGGGGTCAAGTGCGGTTGAATATCATGTGTTCATATACATGAGTATGTGGTGTGAAAAGCACAAGAGAAGGTACCATGACACAAAGGATAGTCGAGTTATTAACAAAGTTATCCTAACAGAGTTGTGGGAACTAGATGTCGAAGAAGCGTCCTTGAAGAACCAAGGTACACATGAATAAGAGGAGCTAATTATGGATTTAGATCCATATATCACTTTTACCACCGCAAAAGTATTACCCCCACCAAAAGAGGATGCATAACTTATATTCCACTCACAAGTGTGGGTAAATAATACAACTCTTCACTTTGTTTTAGATAGTGGAAATTAGAAGAATTTAATATTTGCATAAATAGTAAAGAGGTTAAATCTAGTAACACCTCCTCACTCGCAACCATACCATGTTGGTTGGGTTAGTCAAGTAAGATAATTTGTGTGAATTGACAAAGGTCACCTTCTTTATTCCATTACACTTTGTTGAAAGATGTGGTGGTATCTATGTCACACCACTAGATGTTTGTGATGTACTTATTGGACAATCATACATGTGGGATTGACATGGTGTCTACGAGGCAAGGTCTAGAGTGTCATAATTACTCTAGGTCATAAGTGCTAGCGCATCCCAAAGGTAGACCATGTTAAAATTGTGGCCTTGATCAATGTAAATCAATGGTGGAAATTGATTGCTCAAACTAGAAATTTTGTCTTACTCATGATCCAACCCCAAGACAAAAAAGGGTATAAGCAACCACAAGAGTGGTCGCACTAGAAACATTTTTACATGGAAGCACATAGATCGGATGAATGAATGCATAGATGTACTCATACCACCAATAGACATTCCTTTACATTGTTAGGTGAAGTATACAATTGACTTGGTCCCTGGAACACCACTACTAAATGGGCCCATATACAGATGCTCAGTATATGAGAACGAAGAGATCAAGTGAAGTGAATCGAAGGGACACATTTGACTAAGTTCATCACCTTGTGGAATCCCAGTTGTTCTTATGAGAAATAAATATAGGACGTGTTGGATTTACATTAAATATCAAGCATTGAACAAAATCACATTAAATAAGCGATACCATCTTGTACAAATTGATGATCTCCTAGAATAGCTTAGGGGAGATAAATTCTTTATGAAGATCAATATGAAGTCAGAGTACCACCAAGTTCCCATCGATCCCATAGATGTTTAGAAAATTGCATTCAAATCCAAATATGGCTTATTAAAATGGTTGGTCATGCCTTTTGGTCTCACAAATGCACATACAACATTCATGAGGATGATGAATGATATCCTATGACCATTCATTGATTCATGTGTGGTCATGTACTTGGATGACATTCTCATCTTCATTAAAACATGGGAAGAGCATGTTTAACACGTTTGACAGATTATTTAAACCTGCATCGGCACAAGCTCTATGCCAACATAGAGAAGTGTTCCTTTGGCATGGAGAGTATCCAATACTTGGGATACATCATCAACAAGGATGGTGTGCATGTGGACCTAGAAAATACCTGTGTCATTCAAGACCGGCCAATACCAAATACCATCAACTGAACTCTAAAGTTTCTTAGGACTAGCCAACTTTTATTATAAGTTTGTACTTGGTTTTTCTCATATTACATGAACTTTGAATCAGGTGACACATTAAGGATCGAAAGAAAAGTCTCAGTATGGATAGAGGAAAAAAAGAATACATTTACACAAATAAAGGAGAGCTCTGCTCAAATTTGGTATTACTAGATCTATAACAATAATTTGAGATAGAAACAAATGATTCAAAATACGCACTTGGCATAGTCCTCACCACCCAACATGGGCATTGTTAGTGCAAAATCACAGCACCCCTGGATGTTGATCAGATTTCTAGGTTGATCACTAATATCCAGTGTGATTGCATAACATTGAATCCTTTCTCCAAGTGTGGGACTTGAAGAGTGAGAAAGGAATCTCCAGAGAAAGGCTGGTTCCTATTCCTCTGTTCAGGTGCACACGAAATATGCAGAGGGTTTCCTCAAAATCTAATCTAATCTGCCAAGGAGACAAGGTAAGAAGATGCATAAACTAAATCTAAGCTAATAGAGGTGATGCACCGAGGAATGAAGAACATATGCTTTGCCACATTAAACACAGACCATGTAGATATAACACAACATCATGCACAGATAGCAAAAATGCAATGAAAGATCAAGAATGACAGTAATAAATATGTAAGAGGGTTTAAAAGCAACCACAGACACATATATATTGCTCAAGGATCGATTCAATACATTGCAATAGCCAGAAGGCAAAAATGGTGTTACAGTCTATATGGGAGGTTTGAAAACTCCACGAATTCTCTTGCAAGCAGGAGAGAAGGGAGGGGTCGCAAAACAGAAATGTCCAACGTTAGAAAGAAACCCCTCCTTACAATTTATAGGAAGAATGGGAGAGCAAAGAGAGAGGAATTCGAAATCTGCCCCAACCACCTCTAGGTTGCATTTAATTCGTCCATCATGGCAGAAGCGGCGGGTTCTGGCGAAGCGGCGGTTTGCCTAACAGAAGCGGCGGGTTGTTTGCTGCATTAAAGTGGTTGTTGAAGCATTACCTCTGCTTGTTATTCGCGCCAGAGGTGTTTCTTGATTTTCACTCTTCAGACTGCACCAAAACTCGAGATTGATCCCAGAATCATGTAGAGGATTTCACTAGCTTTCCGTTGATATAAGGAACATGCAAATCCGAGCTCTGGATCAAAAGATACGACGATTTGAAGAAAACAGGCAATAATGGATTTGAAAAGCTTTCCCGCGTACTGCCACTTGGACACCACGTGGCATGCTCTGATTCGCTGAATAATTCTCTCCCCTCTGCTTTTCGGCGGGCTGTCTCTTGAATTTTGACTTTTGGTGCTCTTGGAATATTTTCCACATCTTTTCCACGCCCATTACTAGGGATCGTGGCATGCATTGGTTGGTTCACGAACTCTGCCGGTCTTCCTTCACTTTTACCCCTTTTGGCTTAGATTTGGCCAAACCTCCAACTCCTCCCCAGCTCCGCACTTCTATGCTCCATTGGACACGTGTCCAATTTCTATTGCTCGGGCAGCTATTCAAATCTTGCCCTTTGACCCTTCGGCTTTTCCTTGATGACACGTGGCAATTTCTCAATGGTTCTGCTCTTTGGGTCTTCCGCGTGCCAGCGTCCATTCGTCCGGATGTCCCAATGCCGCTTGGGACAAAAACCTCCGATCCGCCCGAAATGGGCTTCCTTGTCCCTCATTTGGCCGATTGGCTTTCGGCTCCTTCGGCTTCTTCGCGTATTTGGTCTTTTTGTCCCGGACGTCCTATTTTGATTTTGGACCTTTTGGGACAATTTGTCTTGACAATTTCGCCGGTTCGGCCGGTTCGGGTATTTCTTATTGCCCGCTTGTCCCGACTGCTAAAGGACTTAGCCAGCTTTTCACTTTTTCTGGATCAATCCTATTTGCCTTTACGTAACTTTTCGCACTTTCTCAAAGCTTGCTCCTTCCCTCTTTGGCACAGGGAGTTTAGAAAGATTCTGAAGGGACCCTAGAAACTGATTTTGCTCAATCGAGTCATTTTTCTTGGAATTTGGACATCCCGATGCATGTTATCAGATTTACCTGGGGTGAATTTAGGATAACAATTTGGCGACTTCAGTGGATCATCTTCTCTTTAGATGAAAAGGCCGATTACTGAAGCCATCCATTGGGCATGGAGTTAAGCATTAACATGAAACAAGCCTCGATCATCTGACTTCCCCTCCAAAGAACACTGAATCGAAAAACAACACGAGAGCAAAAAACTGTGCAAAGCACTTAGGAAAACAAAACTAACCTACAAAGAAACAATGTGCCAAGACACTTGGAGGAAAGAAAATCTAATCTAGTATTTACAGATGTAGTGAACCTCCCTCTAGAAGCAACGCTTGAGATAGATTCCATTTACTGGAATCTGCAGTTCTTCACCATCCAATGAGGCCAATTGGAAAGCATTGTTGTTCTTGCACTTTGTGACCATGTATGGGCCACTCCAAATGGCATCAAATTTTGAATGCCTTCCTGGTTTTGCTCTGTCCACATCCCATTTCAATACTAGATCTCCTTCTTGAAAAGATTTATCTTTGGCCTTCCTATCAAAGGTCTTCTTGATCGAAGCCTGATCCTTTTCCATTGCTTGGAATGCCTGATCTCTGATTTCTTGCAGCTCCATCAATTCTGCATACCTCACCTCCATGGGTCCAAACTCTAGCAATTCCAGCTGTTTCATGAGTTCCAACGTTGGCAACTCAAGTGACAGGGGCAAGATTGCCTCTCTTCCGTAGACAAGCCTAAATGGAGAGTTACCTGTGGATCTTTTGGGAGTTATCCTATCTGCCCATAAGGCTGATTTCAGTTTGGTATGCCAAGCCTTCTGATTCTCATCAAGAGTCCTCCTAATGATCCTCAGCAAGTTTTTGTTTGTAGACTCGGCCTGGCCATTACCTTGAGGGTAATAGTTTGATGAAGTGCTCAGGTAGATCCCGTTCTTGACAGCCCACTCAGTAACTTTAGATCCAATGAATGCCAATGCATTATCAGAGACTATTGTAGCAGGCACACCAAATCTGGTAGTTATCCCCTCATAAAAGTCCAAGATGCTAGACTCATTCACCTCTTTGAGTGCTACTGCTTCTGTCCATCTGGTGAAGTAGTCTGTGGCTGTCAAAATCCATTTGTGCCCTTGGCTCGAATTGGGATTGATGATTCCAATGAAGTCCAAACCCCATTGCATGAATGGCTGGTCAATTGAGATTGGATGTAATGGGAGGGCTGCAAGTCTCTCTTTTCCTGTGAAGAATGCACAATTCTTACATTTCTTGATCCATGCATAGCAATCACTAAAGACTTTAGGCCAATAATAACCAGCCTTCATGATTTTCAGAGCTGTCACTCTTGGTGCAAAATGGCCACCAACTGGTCCATCATGAAACTCCTTTAATACCCTTTGAATCTGACCTGTGTTAATGCATCTCAGCAGCACTCCATTGACGTCCTTCTTGAACAAAACTCCATCAATGATGGTATATGGAATAGCCCGCAACCTGAAGTGTCTTCTTCTTGCTTTGCTCATTTCTAGAGGGCACATGCCCGTCTGTAGGAAATGTATCATATTCTGAGTCCAACAGGGAGTGGACACATCATCATTTTCCTGTTTTTGATCATTTTGTAATAGCAGGACAGCGTCTTCTTTATCTTCTGGGTTGTTTAGTTGTTTGGAAGCGAGCTGCTCACACAAACCTTTGCCTCTTACCAGCTTGGTGATCTTGATCTCAATGTCATACTCCATGACACGGGTGATCCATCCAGCCCTTTTCTCATTCAAATCCTTGTTGAGGAGGAAGTCCTTGACCCCAGCATGTGAGACCAGCAACTGGACCTTGTTGTTTGAGACTAAATGCTTGAACTTCTTCAAGCTCCTGATTACTGCAAGCACATGTTTTTCAATAAAAGAGTACCTCAATTCACAGTCATTTAGGCTTTGGCTAAAGAAGGCAATTGGCTGTTCATCATTATCTTTATTCTGTTGCACCAAAATGGCAGAAATAGTGTCATCACCCCCAAATGCATAGAGGATGAAATCCTTGGAAAAGTCCGGGTTGATGAGAGTGGGTGCCTGGGAGATGGCTTCTTTGATTGCTTCAAAACTCTCCTTGCCTTCTGCCGTCCATTTGAAAGCCATGCTTTTTCTTAACATTTTGGTGATGGGCTTGACAAGGGCTGCAAAATTTGGGACAAACCTCCGAACAAAGTTTATCCTTCCCAGGAAACTTTGAAGAGCCTTTTTGTAACTTGGCAATGGCAGAGCTCTTATGGCTTCAACCCTTTCTGGATCAATTGCTAATCCTTCCTTGGAGACAATATGGCCAAGAAGTTTCCCTTCATGTGCAAGAAAGATGCACTTCTTAGGATTTAAAGACACTCCAAACTTTCTACACCTCTGAAACACTTGCCTGAGGTGAAAGAGATGGTCTGCAGCATTCTTTGAGAAGACAGTAATATCATCTAAGTATATCAGTACTATCTTGTTGATCAAGCCTTTGAATGCCATATCCATAGCTCGCTGGAATGTTGCTCCGGCGTTCGACAGTCCAAATGGCATCTTCTTGTAGGCATATGTGCCCCATTTGGTTGTGAAGGCTGTCTTGAACTGGTCTTCCTCCTTCACCATAATTTGATTGAAGCCTGAGTATCCATCAAGCAGCGAAAACCTTTCGACCACTCTGACCTGCAATATTTGCTCCATGGAAGGGAGTGGATAATGGTCCTTGAGAGAGGCTCTATTCAAATCTCTGAAGTCAACACATAGCCTGATCTCTCCACTTTTCTTTCTGACTGGAACTAAGTTGGCAACCCAACTAGAATGCTTGATTGGGAATATAATTGCTGACTCAATCAGCTTGTCCAATTCTTTCCTCATGAGAGGCTCCATGTGTGGATTGACTGGTCTCTGTTTCTGCCTGACAGGCTTAGTATTTGGATCCAACTCGATGGTATGCTGAGCTAAGTTGGGATTGAAGCCCTTCAAGTCTTCATAGCTCCAAGCAAATACGTCAGGGAATTCTTGACAAAGCTGTATGAACTCATATCTCTCTTGCTCAGTTGTCATTTTTCCAATTTGCAATGGCTTGTTCTCTTTTACCAAGATGGATACCGAATCTTCCCTCTTGACCTGAATATTTGCTTTCTCCTTTCTAAACTGATCATTGGGGTTAAAAATGGACTCCAAGGTGACAAGTCCTTGGCGGCTTATCTGTTCTTAGGTCAGTATCACCGGTCACCATATTGTTGTTTCAACTTCTCTTGATTCTTAGTGAGAACTCACTTCTTCTTCTGAAGTGGATGATTTGCTGGTCATTCTCAAATACTTGCCAATTGACATCGTTATCCGCACTTTGAAGGCCTCACAATCACGTGGATGTTTGGCTATACCTTGTCTTGTTGAATGTTTTCTACAATGTCAAAGGCTGCCCCTCATCATTGCAAGCTTTGTCGGCCAGCTTGATTCTCTTTTAAGGGAATGGCCTTGATGCGAAAACCCTCAAAATCTTCCATGAGGTCCCACACCCTATTCTTGTAGCATCCGAGTAGATCATTTTTGGCAAAGATGTCGTCCCTTGACCTGATTTACAATCAGCTCAACGTCCCCCAAACACTTGCAAGTTATTTATTTTTCTCTTTATTGCCCAATGCATCCCTTGCACCAAGGCTTCATATTCAGCAGTGTTATTGGAACATGCAAATTGAAATCTAAAAGCTGAATAATACTTTACTCCTTGAGGTGAAATAAGCATGGCTCCACCTCCTGCGCCTTGTCTACTCCTTGATCCATCAAAAATCAGTTGCCATACCTCATTGTCATCCTTGTGGCTTGGCCTGGTGATGTTAGGAATAGGTTGACATTCTTCGTGTATACAATAGGCCCCTAGTTCAGATTCTTCTACTTTTTGATAAGGATCAAAAGCATGCACCTTGCTTGCCCATTCATCAAGAGTCAAATCTGGGATACTTCCAACCTTAGTATCGGCTTCATCTGTGCCAAGGTGATCTTCTTGATCAAATGCTGAGCAATTGGTATTAATATGACTTGGAGTATAGGGCTCAATGTGGAAATCTGCAATAGGTTCTGACCTAATTGTAGCTTTAGTTCCATACCTCATTACGACAAAGATGTGTGACCAATCAGCGGACAAATATCCCCCAATCTTGGCAGTAAAGTCCCTTGACAAACAGAGGGCAAAGAGTGGTGGAAGGTCTATGATTGATATATCTTGCAAGACAACAACATTTGGACATGCATGCAAGGTAAGGCTCAAATTTCTAATCACTCCAACTGTTGCTATTGCTGTCCCATCCAGCTGCACTACTCCCTTAGATGTTATCTCATATTGGAGCCCTAACTGATCAGCTATCTGTTTAGGCATTACTGAGCTACTTGCCCCGGAATCTATCATGCAATTATGCACTAGCTGATTTCCAATGATTAACGAAACATAAAAAGGGGGGGGCTTCAACATTTTACCTTGTTGTGTTCCATGATTTCCTTCAGGCTGGGCAGCATTTGTAAGCACTTTGTCTTGCCTCTGAACCTGCTGATTCGAAGTTGGCCAGTCCTTCATAGCAGCTTGCAGCAGATCTCTTTGGCCTGGGATGGATAGGGATTCCCACATAGATATATTGACGTTTGTCTTCTTCATCTGATCAATGATACTGAATGGTGATGAAGGATCTCTCTGCTGTCCCTTGGTTTGCACATTCGCTCCTTGTATGTGGGCAGCAACAGCTGGCATTTGAGTTGGCCTAGGGGCTGTTCTTGGCTCATTTGCCCTTGTGCATTAGGCCAGGTTTTGCTTGCAATCATTTGTGGAGCTGTGGAAGGTTGTGGATTGGCCTTGGGGCTAACGGCTGTTCTTCACCCAAATTTCTCCTTTTTGACCTTGTGTTGGCAAAGTGACACCTTGAGAAACTACCGATTCATGCCACGAAATCCTCTGCACCAATTTACCAATGTGGTATCATTTGGGGCTGATTGTTGTTGGAATGTTTCTTGTTGTTGGCTTTTTCTTGACTACTTTCACCCTCCACACCAAAGACTTGTTACCATTAAAGCTTGGGTTAAAGCACCATTATAGCACATGGATTGATTATGGGGTTCATTACATGGAAAACACCATTCATACTCCTGGGCAATATTGTTTTGTCTTGGTACTAATGCCTTAGAGGCGAGATATGGCATTTGGATTATAGAAGTTTTAGAATGGTCTATTGACAGAGAGCCTTGTTTGATTCATATTTGCAGCTGGATTAGGTGGCCTTTGAGGCTGATATGGCTGCCTATTAGGTTGAGCTTGAGGCTGATACGAAGGTCTAAAGGCTTGAGTTTGCTGTCTCTTAAGTGTGACCAGCTCATTACCTAAATTTTGCAGCTGCTTCATGACTTCTTGAAGCTCATTTGGGGCACTTGGAGATGAAGTGGAAGCTTCATTTGAACTCTGATTTCTAGGAGTGGGAGAAGGAGCTACGACAGGTGCCTGACTAGTACTTGGGCTCTCTAAACTTGGATATAATGGCATTGGAGGCCTAGGAGATAGCTTGCCAGCTTGAATCAGACAATTTTCAGCTCTAATGGCAATATTATAAGCAGCAGGGATAGTTGTGCCTCCCATGGATTGAATCAATATAGAAATATCAGAATTTAAAGCTTTAAGGTAGTATAGAAAAGCACCTTCTGCTGTTGGTCTGACTGCTACTGGAATTCTATCCCAAGATCTTTGAAATCTGAAGTTGAAGTCAGTTAGCTGCTCATTGGAAGCTCTCTTGATGGTTGTCAGCTGCTCCAAAAGAGACAAGTTGTCTCCCTTCTCTCCAAATTGATTATGAAGTGCAACGCATAGCTGATTCCAATTCGTGATAGAAGCAGCTTCAAGGCTCCTAAACCATTGCAATGCTTTCCCCTTGAATGAAGATGCCAGCAATTTGACAGCTACTTGCATCTCGTTAATCTCATGGATTGCACAAATGTTAGCAATGTCCTTGACATGATCGCCAGGAGTGGTCTGATTTTCTCCAGTAAAGTATGGAATGTTCTTCAGTGCTGCTACTGGGATTGGATTTTGTGCATTGAGAGCAAGTGGGCTGCTGCCTGTGAAGTTGAC
Organism: Taxus wallichiana var. yunnanensis; assembly: GCA_018340775.1. Lineage (NCBI taxonomy): Eukaryota > Viridiplantae > Streptophyta > Pinopsida > Cupressales > Taxaceae > Taxus > Taxus wallichiana. The sequence continues at coordinate 958,939,999 of CM031237.1, forward strand.
ATAGGGGTTCACTGGTTGCGCCATTCTGATTGGTCTTAAAATCCTTGTATATTGAAAGAAAGGCCGCTCAGGTGGAGGAGTTGAGAGAGTTCTGTTTGGTGGAGATGGAGACCTTTGAATCCTTCTTCCTCTTTGCCTTCTTCTTGGAGATAGTTGCAGGTATTCAAACAGCACTTCCTCTTCTCCAGCTCTTGACCTTGTGATTCTTCTCATAAGCTTTTAGGCCTGACTGCTGGAACCAGTTGATTCTTCCCCAGTGGAGTCGCCAGATATGCAAATAATAGCTCTTTTCAAGCAAGAAAATTGCAGCAGATGCACATCAACCTTGCTGCAATAAAAATGAGACCTCTGGTCCCACCGGGCGTGCCAAAACTGTTAGTGCAAAATCACAGCACCCCTGGATGTTGATCAGATTTCTAGGTTGATCACTAATATCCAGTGTGATTGCATAACATTGAATCCTTTCTCCAAGTGTGGGACTTGAAGAGTGAGAAAGGAATCTCCAGAGAAAGGCTGGTTCCTATTCCTCTGTTCAGGTGCACACGAAATATGCAGAGGGTTTCCTCAAAATCTAATCTAATCTAATCAAGGAGACAAGGTAAGAAGATGCATAAACTAAATCTAAGCTAATAGAGGTGATGCACCGAGGAATGAAGAACATATGCTTTGCCACATTAAACACAGACCATGTAGATATAACACAACATCATGCACAGATAGCAAAAATGCAATGAAAGATCAAGAATGACAGTAATAAATATGTAAGAGGGTTTAAAAGCAACCACAGACACATATATATTGCTCAAGGATCGATTCAATACATTGCAATAGCCAGAAGGCAAAAATGGTGTTACAGTCTATATGGGAGGTTTGAAAACTCCATGAATTCTCTTGCAAGCAGGAGAGAAGGGAGGGGTCGCAAAAAGGAAATGTCCAACGTTAGAAAGAAACCCCTCCTTACAATTTATAGGAAGAATGGGAGAGCAAAGAGAGAGGAATTCGAAATCTGCCCCAACCACCTCTAGGTTGCATTTAATTCATCCATCATGGCAGAAGCGGCGGGTTCTGGCGAAGCGGCGGTTTGCCTAACAGAAGCGGCGGGTTGTTTGCTGCATTAAAGTGGTTGTTGAAGCATTACCTCTGCTTGTTATTCGCGCCAGAGGTGTTTCTTGATTTTCACTCTTCAGACTGCACCAAAACTCGAGATTGATCCCAGAATCGTGTAGAGGATTTCACTAGCTTTCCGTTGATATAAGGAACATGCAAATCCGAGCTCTGGATCAAAAGATACGACGATTTGAAGAAAACAGGCAATAATGGATTTGAAAAGCTTTCCCGCGTACTGCCACTTGGACACCACGTGGCATGCTCTGATTCGCTGAATAATTCTCTCCCCTCTGCTTTTCGGCGGGCTGTCTCTTGAATTTTGACTTTTGGTGCTCTTGGAATATTTTCCACATCTTTTTCCACGCCCCGCTACTAGGGATACGTGGCATGCATTGGTTGGTTCACGAACCTGCCGGGTCTTCCTTCACTTTTACCCCTTTTGGCTTAGATTTGGCCAAACCTTCCAACTCCTCCCCGAGCTCCGCACTTCTATGCTCCATTGGACACGTGTCCAATTTCTATTGGCTCGGGCCAGCGCTTCAAATCTTGCCCTTTGACCCTTCGGCTTTTCCTTGATGACACGTGGCAATTTCTCAATGGTTCTCGGGCCTGCTGGGTCTTCCGCGTACTTCGCGTCCATTCGTCCCGGATGTCCCAATGCTGCTTGGGACAAAAACCTCCGATCCGCCCGAAATGGGCTTCCTTGTCCCTCATTTGGCCAGACACGTGGCACCTTTTGATTGGCTTTCGGCTCCTTCGGCTTCTTCGCGTATTTCGGTCTTTTTGTCCCAATTGACGTCCTATTTTGATTTTGGACCTTTTGGGACAATTTCGCCGGTTCGGCCGGTTCGGGTATTTCTGCCCGCTTGTCCCATTTGCTTTTTTCGGGCTGACTTGTCTCTTTTCGGCCGGTTAGGTTGGTTCGGTATTCTCGCCCGCTTGTCCCATTGCGGCTGACTTCTCTGAAGGACTTAGCCGCTTTTTCACTTTTCCCTGATCAATCCTATTTGCCTTTCTGCAACTTTTCACACTTTCTCAAAGCTTGCTCCTTCCCTCTTCGGCCTGGGGAGTTTAGAAAGATTCCTGAAGGGACCCTAGAAACCTAATTTTGCTCTGAATCGAGTCATTTTTCTTGGAATTTGGACATCCTGATGCATGTTATCGATTTACCACTGGGGTGAATTTAGGATAACAGCATCCAAAGGGCATACTATAATGAGAAATTCTCTCGACAAAATGTGTAGGTATCTTGTTATCTAAAATATCCCTTGGGTTATTTTTATAAATTATGTTCCCATCTTGGACTTGGGCAAGTGTAAATTGATTAAATATAGGTAAAACAATGTTGGGAAAATTCCATCTCTACCTTCCTCCATTTCAATACTTAACCAAATACCATGTTTCAAGGTAAAATTGGGGAAAAACATGCCTTTTTTACCAAATCAAACTTTTCCAGGAACCAAAGGAATCGCCTTTGTTCTCTCGTATTCGCATAAGTGACCCAATCAATAGTGCAAAGCAACACATGATGGGGATAGTGTTATGGATGAGGAGGAGAACATGGGAACAAACAAAATGTTCCCATATTCCATCATCTCCTCGCTGAAGTGAAATAACCAAACACTGCGGGGGTAAAATGGACGAGGTAGTCGGGAAATGGTAAGTCAGCCAAATAAACAAAAAAGAATAATTCCTTATTCCTTAATTTCCCTTCCCATGCGCTTTATCTCGACCCCAATGTAAAATTATTAAAGCGGCCTTTGAGGGCCCGGATGGTACTCTATCATGTTCCTCTTACGCACCTAGAGTACACATGGTTAACATTAGAATAGGTAGAGGAACCAACCTTCTCTAAAGGTTTGTCTCAAGTAGCAAGGTCCAACACTTGGAGACAATCCCATGTTACCCAAGAACACTAATTTCTCATTCATGATAAATCAAAGGGTGTTTTTTTGTGATAATAGTTCTGGCATGCCTGGTGGGACAATTTAGAGGTTAACCTCTCCATTTTTCCAAGTTTGATGTGTTCTTGGTAAGTTTTCAGCCGACTCCTAACTACATATCTATCAGTTTCATCAGTTTAGTGCCTCAATTTCATGAGAATAATACAAACAAGATAAAGGATAACATTTGAAGATCCCTTTTATTACTTGCATATGTCAATGAGAAGAAGAAGAAGAGGAAGATTAGTTTGGAGCTCACCATCACCACAAAAATATTCCTCTCTACACCTCCTAGTAGACTCTTTGTCATCCTCTAGGGTTTTAAGGTCCATTATATTCATGGTGCATCGAGAAAATCAAACCTTTGTTACATTTAATAGAGGAAGTCCTTTACTCTTAGACCAATATGATGACATTTCAGCTTGACTTTGAAGAGTGTTCCTTTCTTCACTAGAGAGAACACTACAAATCTCATTCAACATATTAAAGATGTTACAAACATATGTTCAGTCTGCCATGTCACTCAAGACAATGTTACAATCAAGTTATTAGCTACTTCTTTCAAAGGAAAATACCTACAATGGTATAGGGTTTGGAAATTAATTCTATTATGAATAGAAACAGGTTCTTTGTGACTATTTTGAAGATAAGTTAGATCATCTATTGTTGGTGGAATAGATGACAACAAAAAGAGAGCTCCCGATAAGCTAATGAATGATTTCAACATTAGATTTCGTAAGACTTGAGATAGAATCCCATAAATGGTAAGGAAAATTGACCAATATGATTTCCTCTATTACTTGAGAGCTTTAAATAGTGATATATTTTTATGATTCAAGATATGGTAGGAAGAACCTTATGAGATTCCTATGTTGTTTCCATTAGAATAGAAAACAATATCATACAAGCCGGGAAACTTGATTCTAGACCTTTGATGTCCATATTCCCGCACATCCAATCCTCATCAAGCTCTTGAATTACATACATCCCATCTTAAAGAATCCAAAGTTCAAGTTAGACATCTACTTCCTTAAATACTTCAATTGAGTTACAAGAGGTAATGAAACAATTACAAAATTTTGGGAATGATTTGGTGTCCTTAAAGAGGAAGAAAGCTCAAATTTTTAGACCTTACCAACTTCCATACCAACCCAAAAAGTCCCCTTATTAGCCAAACAAAATGTCATACCAAGAAATCTCCTAGTTCGAAATCATATTTCCTTGCAAGACCATTTCAACCATATAATCCAAATGTGGCTAGTTCATCCAAAGCCTTGGTTCCCATTCAAAATAACCTTGTGCAAGATTATGAGTGGTGTTTCCCTTGTCATCTTCCACACAACCAAACAACCTGCCCCAATGACATTTTGAACCAATATTTGATGGTGCATAATGCATCTATTTCTCATGACACACCCAGAGAGGAAGGTCAACAATAGGAATTATTCAAGAGGCACCGCCAAGTGATGCTTCACTTGTAAACTAGAAAATGGATGATTTATGTTATAACCCAAGGACCCTTCCACATCATCTCAAACACAAGAAAAGGATGTTACAAGTAAGGTGCAACATAAGATAATTCCACTCCTTTTAACACAATTGAAAAATAAAGAAAACCAATGTGAATATATCAACATGGGAATCATTGGCTATTCCAGGGAAAAGAGACCTTTAATAGGCAACCATGTCTAATCTATATTCAACAGATGAATCATCCAAGGAACCGATCAAGGTTGTGCTCACTAATACACCTCAAAAAAGGGATGGTCAGCCAAGTAAAGATATCAAACCTTCACCCTTCTATGTATATTTGATCATTGACAGTCATTTAGTTCACAATTATATGATTGATTCTAGAGCAATCAATTTTTTCATGCCCAAGAATATTCCCACTAGTTGGGTCTCATTTATGAATCTCTCTCTAAAGGTGTGGTTCAACTGGATGGAACAATAATAGGAATTTTTGGGGTTATCAGGATCTAAACTTCATGTTGCACACATACCCTAATTTATTAGTTCCTCAAGACATTTTTATAATTGATTTTTCTCCATTGTTGGATCTATGCCTCTCTAGAGATTTCACCACCAAAATTGAGGGTACTTATCGATGATTGACCTCATATGCTCTTTAGGACTAGGTATGACACTAAGGATACCATAAAGTCTGAACCAATTGCTACATATCACATAGAGCCTTACGTTCCCAACCCAATCAATGAAAATTGTACCATCTTTGACTAAGAAGATTGTCCAAGTGCCTAAGTTGTAAATACTCGATTGAATGAATTCCCGAATAACTACTTAATGAGTGGGGAACTAAATATCATGGTTTTGATCCATATCAACAAGTGGAAGAAGTTGGTCTTGGTATTTATTTTCTACATGAGGAGAATTCACCTCTGCCTAGTATTGTCAAATCAAATGATGAATATAAGGAAGGCATTTGGAAAATGTTCTTTGATGGGTTAAGAATTAGACAAGTTGTAGTGGGAGGTGTAGTTCTCGTGCCCCCTACGAGGTTGTAAGAATTTACATTAATAGGTTAAATTTATTTATTTATTTTATTTTTTACGACGCATTTGTGCCTTAATGGGTCAAATTAAAAATGGGAAAAATCCAATATGTTCTATGTTCAAAACCCAACCACAATGCATGTTTATTGTAAACTTTGTAGGCCATCTTTTCAGCTTTTAAGCAAGAGTAATTGTAAGAAAAGAGGCGATGCACAAAGCTTATGTTTGAGGTGAATGTCGTTGGTGGCAATGAAAAGAAGGATCTTGTGGAAACATACACGCCTAATGGCCTCCCACGTAGGATTAATGTCTTCATTCACTTGATTGAACCCCTTCAACAATTGGTCAAATCGGTCTAGGTAGATTTTATATGTCGGCCAAAATTTTTAGACTATTTTTTTTGCTGAGGTTACCTAGGGAGAGGGCCCTAGCCATTTGTGGCATCACTAACCCACACCGGTCGTGGAACCGTCTAACGATGAAAGTTTAAGCTCTCGGTTAGCCCACATATTAAACCACATTATCGTCATGCTCCATCACCAAAGTATCCAAACCATCGGTAGTAGGCCACCTTAACACGAAGCCGAGATTTGAACCTTGATCTCCCAATTACTAGGAGACCGAAGAACCATTACACCACTACCGTTGGATAGTTTTAGAATAAATTTGATAGGTTGGTCTAGTTTTGTTTTTTGATAGGTGATGAATTTGGAAAGATATATATGGTGTAATAAACATTGAGTAACATAATTCAACTTAATCAAAAATAATATTGACCTTAAGAGTAACTTGTACTACATATTTTTAGCTATATGGATGGGTCACTCAATCAACATTGTTAACTTCTCCGTTAGTTATAAAATACCAACAACACAATTGAAAGAAATGGTAAATGTTGAGAAAATATGGAAAAAATGGGATTTGCTATTTTGTTTAAAAAATTATAGCATCATAATTTTCGATTAGACAACATTTAATTCTTAAATATTTGAATTATTCCAAATATTTTTAATTTTGTTTTTCTTTCAAATCAACCTTTTATCGACTAAATCTGATTTTTATCTAAAAGGATTAACTTCTTTCAAACTTGAGAGAGTAAATCAACTAATTGTATATGTTTATTATTGATAGGTAGAGAATATTATAAACCTATTACTCATGTAACACATTTATTTTGTGTACAATATAATCCCCAAAAATAAAAAAAAAATCACGAATCTATTTTAATATTAAGGGTGAAATCTTAAAGAGAATTTGCCTAGCGCTAAAGTTTATTTTTTTAGTTGTTTGAATTGGGTTCATTCTTCTATGAAATAAGAAATAATTTAAGTTTTTCTAAAATTTATAATAGACAAGATTTGTCTTACTATCTCCATACGGCGATGTTGTTTGACAAACACCAAGTAATAGATTCAATAGACACGTGACACCCTTTATCATGAGCCGTCACCAACTAGTTGGTTAATACTAGCAATCGTATGTGAAATGTATGATGTGAACGCCGAAAGGGATATAGTGAAGAAGTGAAACAGGATGGAGAGGAACAATGGGAAAGGAAGATGGGTGTAGAAAATGGCGTTTGAGGGTGGAGAAGTACATGAGAAAGGAAACATGAATCAAGGATCCAATGTGAAAATAAACTATCTATGTGGACCATGACTTTTTTCTAATCAAAATAAGGAGAAAAATCACGTCGGGAAGATGTAGATGAGACAACAGAGAGAGATATCTCAAAATGAAAGTAGTGGTTGGAAAATGATGCCAAGGAGAATAATTGTTTGAATTTGCAGCTCTTGAATTTTTGGGTTGTTAGAAAAAAGTAAATGTAAGGGGAATTTGAATGCATGTTTCACAAGACACATCAAGGATAGCAAGATGTAGAGTGTAGTTAAATGTTAGGAAATAAGGGATAAAATATGTGGAATAATCCCTCACATAATCGCATTAGTAGAAACTAATATGCAAAAAATATTACAGATCTCAAATAAAATTGTAGAATAAAATAACACAACACAAAGAGACAATATTTAATGCGGTTCACCCAATTTGGGCTACGCCCACCAAGAATCACTTGCTTAGATTTTATTACAAGCCACTGCTCTCTCAATACAATACCTAGATCTGTTTGGAGCTATGCTCAACAAACTCTACAGAATTCACACCCAAATTCAAAACACATCTGCAATGTTACATTATACCTACCATATGCATAAAACCATATAAATAGATAATTGCTTAAGTAGTTTTACAAAACCGTGGGTATTAAAACCATGGGCCAAAACCGTCCCATAAACCTATGGGTCAAAAATCCCACCCATATGAGAAAAGCACGTTTCCCGATATATCGGGCACGTTTTAAGGCCAAAAATTAGGCGTTGCGCCCCAGAACCCCTCGCTACCACCCTCGGTCCCCGCTTAAGGTCCGGCTTGGCCCCGAACCTCGACGAGACAAATGTGGAAAGTGTACAACACTCTTAGTGTATAGTCTTCAACACTTTCTCACATGAAAATGTGCTCACAACCTAAAATTCAAATGCTCGGTTAGTGGTTTCATGCAAAATTTAGATTGGTGTTTTTCTCCAACTATCAAGTTAATGATTAGGGTAGTGTAGTATTCATGCAAGTGCAATTTATGTCTAAAGGGGGAAAATAAAAAAGGGAAAAGCTAAAATGTTCCAACTTGAGAACCTAACAACAAAAAATATGGTGTGAAAGAGGTCAAGGAAACATATTTTTGGAGATATCTAAAAAATAAAAAAGTGATTAATCAATTCTTGCATTTTACAGGTAGTTAGAACACAAATAAATGCAAGGGGAATTCACTTATGAGTTTCAAGGGTTTATTTAGAAACAAGGATATGTGGTGTGGACCTAAAATTATAGGGTAGGGGTTTCATACACAATCACAATCAGGGTTTCTTTGTAGCTATTAGGGCATTGAACAGGGTTTGTCTCTAGCCATGAGGTGTGTAGTTTTTCTAGGTGTGGACAATGGAGGTGAAGCACGAGGAAGTGTGAAGCATGATGCAATGTGCTTCTAGCCAAGGTGATGCTTTTAAATTGGAGCTAGGTCCGTTGAGATTGCAGCCCTATATCTTGCATTACTCCCTTACATGTTTTAATGGATAATTTAGAGACAAGGATATGTCGATTGGACCTAAAACCCAAGGGTTGAGGTTTCATACATAATTGTGATTAGGGTTTTTGTATAGCTATTAGCAAAACAAATATAGTTTGCCTCTACCACTAGGAATGTCATTTTTGTAGATGTGAAAGATGTAGATGAAGTACACCTTGGAAGCATGAAGGGAAATGGGACATGTTTTTGGCATTGGAGTTTCTCACTCGAGAGGTGTGCTTTGAGATGGCAACCCAACAACTGAATTTACTTCCTTGGGATCAAGTAGGAAGGATGCATAAAAGGAATGTTGAAGGAAGAAAAAGACATGAATTAAAGATAAAGACAAAGACATGCATGCCCCACAATTATTCCACAAGTTAGATTGTTCCCCCAAATAATATATGTTATGTGCTCCACATTTTTTTCTCGATCTCTCTTGCATCATGCACATGAATGCAATTCGCATTTAAAGGGCCCAAAATTTAAAAATGAGGAAAACCTAATAAACATTCATTTTTGGTTTCAAGCTTGAGTACTTGTAGGGGAATAGGTGATGTCTTAGTAAAAACATGGGAATTAAATACCTACATGTCCCACACCCATTCCCCGACTTAGATTTTTCTTACCTAAACAATATATGATATGTGCTCCACTCTATCATCTCGATCTCGCCCGTATTATTAACATGAATGCAATTTGTGTTTAAAGGGACCAAAATAAAAATGAGAAAACCCCAACAAACTTCCCTTTTCATTTTCAAGCTCGAGCAAGCACATGAGAAAAGTCGACACACAAAAAGTCATCGATATTCAAGTCCTTCAAGCAGTTGGCCAAATGAGAGAAAGGTGGCTTTTATTTTCCATTCAAAAGAGGGATTTGAACTAATAAAACCATCAAAGTGTACCATGCAATGTACAGTGGAAAGAGGTTGCTTGTTTTCTTAATTTAAGATCTAATGTGTTTAGTCTATGTTTAAGCAGTTCATGTATTACAAATTATAGTCATGGAATAATTAGTTACTAAAAATATGCAATCTATTGGTAATATTAAAATTTAAATTAGAGTTCAAACGTGTTCAATTTTTTTAAAAATCTCAAAATTCAATTACAACAAATCTAAAAAATCAATTCCAATGAAACAATTAAATTCACACCTAAATAACTAATTCAGTTGGATATGGATATTGTTGAAGATGATTTGACGAGCTTTATGTCCTATTTCTTGGCAATTTTCTACTCATTGTTTTCATTTTCTACTATTATTTACAATTTGGAATTACAAAGTGAATAAGAAACATTTACAAATCTAACTAAATGGAAATGAAATGATATATAAGCTCTAAGTTATATATATTCAATGCGAGATATGAAACAATTATTGTTATGTTAAAAAAGTAGCACCACAGGGATTATGCGGTGCAGATCCCTACTTTTTGCTAACATGGTGTTAGCATATGAATTTACACTCATGGAAATGACATGCAAAAGTGTGGGAATGAAGTCCCTCCTCGGTGAAGGTGAGGCTGCCTTTATTGAAAACCAAAATTGTATTTACATCTATACATTCAAAATTGTATGTCAAGGGTGTTTTTGGAACATCAATGGAAAGAAAAGTGAACAAGGGAGATGGAATGGAATGAAGGAAATGAATGGATGGAAGGAACATGCAATAGTTAGGTAAAAGCAAAGCCTAATATTACATGGAGAAGAACAATAAATAACTAACACAAATAAATGGAGTTTGCATCAGCTAAACGAGAATGAGTAAAAGGGAACACACGTGAGCAAGTAGATAATCAGAGCTTGATCACTGTGAACTAGAACAACATATTAGTAGCATTGACAATAAGATCCAAGATAATATTTACATGCAAGATTCAAACACTAACATCTAATGAACATAAGAACATCAAATGCTATAAGAGATAATGAATGGGACACAAAGTTCATATTTCATTAACTCCAAAATGTCTTCTAAAAAGAACACAAAGTTTTTCTTTGAAATAAAGCTTGCACACAAAAGTATTTTCTTCTCCTCTCTCAAAGTCACCCTTACAAATGAGCCCTAACTTCCTTTTATAACCCAAAAGTTGGTTACAAAGTAGTTAGGGTTTACATGAACATTAAATAGGGCATCTTAAATGACCTTGACTTTTTCAACCAACTTTTAAAAAGTAACTTGAAAAATAGAAACCACTTAAGTTATCAAAATTTTTCCAAAAGTGAGTTTAATAACACCACTTTATAACAAAAAGCAATGGGTACATGTGGACCCCACTTAAATGACTTGGACACACACATAGACATCCTAGTCAACAATGCACCACCTAGATCAAGACACCTAGGATCAATGCCTTATCCATTGGGCCAAGAGTCCACCTATCCCGGTCGTATGGAATGAACTCATTGACCGTGCTCCGCAATCCTCCAGATGATAAGAGAGCGAGCTTGAAACTTGAGTAATTCATCCACCTCTCCATTTGAGCATCATCCTGGTGTGAGCAATTTTGTCTTTATTCGCATTCACATTCACAATTACACACAATTCTCCACATGCTCTCGAATACCTTTCCACGGTGAATTATTCATTTGTCATACGAGACCGTAGTCGTTACGCCACCTTGGCTTATCAGAATCCAACTCCTTCTTTTTCCATTGAGAAGCTCTTCCAAGAGTCGAGATTACAATTCACTACTTGGAGTTATGTCTTTCGTCTTTGTCACCATCTCGAAGTGTTTCCATTCTGATCTACTCACGATCATCCAATTCGAGAATGCTCCAAATTTAAGATTGATTGATGAAGTATCGCGCCCACTACTAACTAAGAGTTGACAGGACACACTTGAATGATGTGGCCTTGCTTGATGATCCACACAATTGCACTTGTCATTGATTTTGATTTTTTGATGAATATATCCATACAATGATTAAGTGAAGACAATTGATGTATACAAGTTTCTCCCATTATCGATCTTTGCTGATATCAATGGTTTTGTCTCCAAAAGACCTCTCGCCAATAAATACTACACCTATACCGCATAATGAGGAAGTCAAATGTTACTTCCGCTTTGGGGCCATTGGAGTTGAATCGCCACATTGTGTAGGTGTCGTGGTGCATCCATGCAAGTGATGACCAATTTAGAACAAGCATCAGGAAAATTGTGACTCGCCTTCGGTTGATATCTCGATCGATAATCGACATACGTACGACATGTTCTAAGTTGGTATCGACGATGTTCTCATACTCTGAATGGAGTGTCAAGGTGGGTAGAATGCCCTGGAATCCATACCACAACATCATTTTGTTTTAAAATGACATGATTGTGATAGAAGCATGATTTTAGGCTATTACTTCCTTCTTACAAAACCGCACAAATCACCTCTGAAATTGCCCTGGAAAAAATAGCAAATCTTGTTTTGATAAAATCTCACCTGGATAAGGGATTCTATTAAGGTATCACAAGGTTGTGGATTAGAGAGTTTTTCCCAAATCAAATTATTCAATCAAATATTAAAGGTCAAAGTTGACTCTTCTGAAACTGCTAGGAAAATGCAAGTGTAAAACTGTGAAAATCCCGTTTGGTTTTAGCCTGGGAAAAATACCAAACGTCACCCTGAGAATCTAAAACTTGGAAAGGGAGCATATGAAGGTGGTGAAAATCCAAAGAAACAATTATTTTCTTTTGATGATCATCCGAGTTCAAAATATAAACTCTCAAAGTGAGTCACTTTGACATGCTGAAAATTGTGCACGTGGCAAAATCAAACAAATTGCGTTTTATTTGGCTTCATGAAAAATATCAAACGAGGTGTTGCACATTTGAAACTTGGTAAAAGAGTACATGAAGATGGAAATAATTCAATGAACTAAATCGTTCTTCCCGAAAATCACTCTATTTCGAGATATCAAGCTCCAAAGTTGATTACTTCGATAGATACAACCCGTGGCATGTTCTTTCCGCATTTATCGTTTTCTTCATTAAATTCATTTTTATTTGTGCTGATATATATCGGTAATGCGTTTTGGACTGATACTTGGAAAATAATATCTACCTTGCATTGATTTTTTTTTTTACTTCGAGTGCCTAATGAATATGTGGTATTTGTTTTTTGTTCTTTTTGCGTGGAAACTGTTATTGGTTTTATTTTTGCGTGGAGAACTGCAAATCCTCTTTCCTTGTGTGAATAACTATTTCTCTCCAGCTAAAACGTGGATTCTTGTTTTTGCAATGCGTTGAAAACTGATCCTTGGCCTGGCATGAATACTTTCCTGCTTGAAGGTGGAAATCTTTCTTTTTCCCCACGTGGCCAGGTTGAGTTTTGGCGCAGACTTTACTATAAATCTTTGGTCAATGCTTGGCTTTTGCTGCTGCTCATTTATTGAAACGTGGATTCTTGTTTTATTTTTTTATGGCTGAGTTTCCTTTTCCCACGTGAATTGTTGGCTGAGCTTGACCAATTAACAATTAACTTGCTTCCTTTTTTTTAAAAAATGTGTGGAACCTTGCTGCCCTCCTTACTATGCGTGGAGGTTTTATTTGGTAATGCGTTGAAATCTTCCTTTTTTTTTTTATTTCTATTTTCTTGTTTGGCAATGCATATGGCTTCTTCTTTTTCTTGTTTTGGATTGTCTTGCTTCTCTGCGTGGATTTAGCTTCTCAAAACTTGCATGGATGGTGCTTCTTTTCTTTTTGGTAAATGTGTGGACTTTGCAAAAGAAATGTGTGGGCAGGTTATTTTCTTCTTTTGACCAATGTGTGGCCTGTGTGGGCTTTGAACCAGTTCTTGTCTTTTGCGTGGAAATTTAACTGCTTTATGCAAATGCGTTGGATTTTTTTAAAACAGCTGAAACGTGGCACTTTTATTCTTTGGCATGGAATGTAGAGCTCCTTTAATGAGGGCTGCACCGTGAATGTATTTCTTTGCTTCTTCTTTGTATTGATTTGATTGCTTTTTTTCTTTTTGTAATGAAATGAGCAAAAATTAAATCGAAAAAAATTGAAAAAAATTACTCTTCTTCCAAACAAAACTTCTTCCAACTAGTTTCATGGGGAAATGGTTATGGGGATTAAAGAAACTTCCTCGTAACGCTTTCCTCACCCCGTTGAAATAATTGACTCCTCTTCCTTCGGTAGTGACATTAATTGTCGAGAAAAGGGAAAAAATCATCACCATTTGCCAAATGAAAATGGCAAGTAGGTCGACAATCCCCATCTTATTTCCCCATGTGGGAGATCGGGAGATTTTTTTCTCATTTGCCAACCGGTTGGATTGGCAATCAGTAGAAGAAATCCCACAAGTAGGGAAATAAGAAGAATTTTCCAAGAAAGGAAAATCCGGTGGGAGAGCTAATTTGACATCCCCGACAATTGAAACAAAAAATTTATTTTCCCAACAATTAAAAAAAAACTTGTCGATGGAATTTTAATAAATATTATATTAATATTTATTTAATTAAAAAAATAAAAATTATTAAAATGGATTTGATCAAATAAAGGGTAATAAATTAATTAATTATTTATTAATGCAATTTATGACGTGGGGGAGGAGTTCTCGCTCGTAATGAACAAAATGAAGACCAGAACGAGATGATCATGACGAGGGTGATAAAACACATGAAAAGAATACTTTTGAAAAAATCTAAAATTTCCATGCTTATTAATTTTGCAAAGTCAAAATTAGCTGATAACAATTGGCTCTAATTGGGGACAAGGACTTCACGGACATCAACGAACCCAGACCCAAATATTTAATGAACATGATCCCAAAATGATGGTGCATAAAAACAAGATGACAAAAGAGAGGAAACCAAAAATAGGAAACAAAACAAACCAAAATCCTAATTACCTATGTACATACGGGGGACAACCCGTTTTCAATTTTGATAATGCTTGAGATATTGCCCGCTGTAGGGCAAAGGCAAATGAGTTCCATCGAGATACGCCAAGTAATAGGTGTTATCTCCACAGAAATGTCTGATCTTGAAAGGACCCAACCATAACAAATCAAACTTCCCATGCTTTCCTTTCGGTTCACGTCTCTTGTCCCAGAGAAGAACTAAGTCATTGATTTGAAATTGTCTCTCCTTAGTTTTCCTGTCGAACAATTTCTTCACTTTGGATTGGTGTTCCTTGATCCTGTTCGCTACTTGACTTATTTTCTCTTTGAGCTTGCTTAGGAACATGATCATTTTATCCAACGCATTGGCGAAACATTCATCATCAACTAGCTTGAGCAATCGTAATGCTGGTAACTCCAATGTGATGGGAATTTGAGCATCGGTTCCATACAAAAGTTGGAATGGAGACATCCCGATTGCTCTTTTGGGAGTTATGCGATCAGCCCACAATGCATCATATAAATTTTTGTGCCAAGTTCTTTGATTTTCTTCTGACTAACTTACGCATGATAGTAATGATGTTTTTGTTACTGGATTCTAGCTTGATCGTTTCCCTAAGGGTAGTAATTTGATGAATGAGATAAAGATATCCCATATCCATAACAAAAACCTATCATCTCTACAGAATAAAAATTGGTGGCATTTTCATCACGATATTTTGTGGAATTCCATAACGAATCAATATATTCTCTTTGATGAAGTCACAGATTACATAGTAGATGTTTGTTTCACCGGTATAACTTCTACCCACTTTGTAAAGTAGTTAGTTGCAGTGAGCACATGAGTATGACCAGCACTAGAATTAGGATTCAAGACCCCGATGAAATCTAAACCCCATTGTTGAAAGGGTTCTTCAATGACAATTGGCTTTAAAGAAAAGTCATCAATTTAAGTCTTCCAACAAATCACCGTTGACAAACTTCACATTTGGCTACCTATTTTTTAGCATCAAAAAACATAGTGGGCCAATAATAATGTGCTCACAAAATTTTATGAGTTGTCACTGGTCCAGAGAAATGACCACCACAAGCATGATTGTGAAAGGATTCCAACAACCTAGGTTGTTGTTCTTTATCGACACATCTAAGGAACATGCCATCAATTCCTTTCTTGAACAAAGTGTTGTCCCAAATGACATACTTGATGAAACTCTTAATTTGATAGCTCTCTTTTCCTTAGTTATCGCAATATTCTCAGGGGCATTCGTATATGTGAGAAAGTAGGCTATATCCGAATACCATTTGTCTGTGGTACTGACAAAAACTACCAATGGTAAACTTTCTTCAACTGGTTCTTCTTCAGAGTCATCTCGTGGCTCATTCTCTGCGATGAGTTGGCAAGTCCTCTTCCTCAAACTAACTTGGTAGGCTTGATGTCCAAGTCATATTCTTGGATCTTGGAGACCCAATTACCTCTTTTAGATTTTGGTTCTTGTTGTGTCAACATTGATTTAACTACGGTGTCTGGAACTAAGACTTTAGTGTGAGAATTCAATATGTAGTATCTAAAATGTTTCAAGGCTCTAACCACCGTGTATGCATGCCTCTCAAGGGGAGTGTAATCGAGTTCATGTTTCTTGAATATAGAACTCATGAATGCAATAGGATATTTGACTCCTCTTGATTGTGTAAAGTCGGATGGTAGAGATAGTGTGTGGTGAAGCATAGCAATAGATTATGAAATCCTTTTTAAAATTGGGACAAACCAATGTAGGAGCTTTTGCAATAGCACCCTTGATTTGTTCAAATGATTCTCTACCTTCCTTCGACCATTTGAAGGATTCTTTTCCTTTCATCATGTCAGCAATTTCTTTGGTTAACTCGGAAAAATCTGGCATGAACCTTCTCAAAAAGTTCACCTTCCCAAAGAATGAGTGGACTCCAGGCTTACTTGTAGAGGCAAAGAAAATTCTTGATAGCTTGAACGCTCAAGATCGATCTTAGTTCCTTCTTTAGAAACAATATGACCTAGGAGTTTCCTTTCGTAACTCCGAACACAGAATTCTTTGGATTCAGGGAGATCTTATGAAGTTTACACCTTTGTAATATTTTCTCCAAATCTCTTAGGTGGTCTTCTCACTTCTTCGATAACACCATCAAGTCATCTAGGTATATCACGATGATCTTGTCTTTATAATATGTGAATGCCATATTCAAATCCCTTTGAAAAGTTGTGTTGGCATTGATCAAACCAAAAGGCATTCTTCTATATGCGAACATACCCCAAGGGGTGGTGAATGCGGTCTTATGTTGGTATTCTCTAGCCACTTCAATATGATTATAACTAGAGAAGCCATCTAGTATATAGATAACATTTCCAATCTAGTTACTTTCTACAAAATAAGGTCCATAACCAAGCGTGGGTAGTTATCCTTTAAGGAATCTTGATTAAGATTGCGGAAATCCATGCAAATATTAATTTCTCCATTTTTCTTGGGAATTGGGAAAATAGGTTCCAAGTCAATGTCGAATATGAAACACTATTTGTGTATCTAACATCTTTTGAACCTCATGGAATATCATCCCTGATATCTTGGGATTATATTGTCTTTGCTTCTTCCTGAATGGAGTTGCACTAGGTTTCAAGGGTATGGCATGCTCCATTTCCCTAGGTTGGAAAGACTTCAAATCTTCATATGAGTAAGCCAAGACGTTTGAATATTTGGTAAGGAGGCTTACAAATTTCTTGCGCTTTTAGTGAGCAACACTTACCAATGTTGACTAGGTGAGGTTTGTCTTTGGTACCAATGTCAACTTGCTCATAGTCAACAAAATTTATAGGTCCTGCCTACTCTTTCTCTTTGATAAACCTGTCATGTTTATCAAAAAGTTCTTCAAGTGAAACCAATCCTTTTGGAATTTTATTTCCTTTGATTTGAATGATACCATCACTAGGATCTTTGTTCTCAACTCCTTCTTGAATGGGTGAGGTCATCAATTCATGAAATGTAGAATCACTTCCTTCAAAGTACAACTGTTCAAAATTATCCCTCTTTTCCAAGAAGGCAATAATTTGTTGATCATCATTGAATACTTGCCAATTTTTTGCATTGTCAGAACACTTGGCCTAAAACCATTTCAATGGTGTATTTTTCTTGATCAAACTCTGAATGAGGGATCATTAATGAAGCTAAGACTACTAGAGAATCTAATTTTTCATTCTTTTCACGAGGGATGGATTTTATGGAAAAAGCATCGAAGACTTCTATCGCATCCCACACTTTATTTCTGTAGTGTCTCAAACGATCATTCTTTACTTGAAACTAATTTTTAACTTGTTTCACGATCAACTCCACATCTCTGAAAAATTTCAATTTTTTGATCCCTTTCTTTTCTGAACTTGGAGGATAAGGATTAATGTCTCATATTCTACAATGTTCTTAGTATTTGAAATTGGAGTTTGTAAGAAAAAGTAATAGTTTACCATTCGAGATATGAGCACCACTCCCGCACCGAAATTGTTGAGAAACAACTCCCATCAAATTTAAGAGCCCAAAATTCATTGGGATCTTGGCAAGTGACCTCAGGTGTATGAACCTTTGTAGTCATCATATAATTACCCATACTTGAGTTTTGAAATAGGACCTGTGTGCGGGGGTCATCATTTTTCATTACGGTGAACTTTTCCTAAGTTTCCTAGCATTAGCTTCTTCATTTCTCCACTGATATGGATCATAACATGAGAACATTCCATTTGAATCTCACCACCTAGATCTCTACAAAAATTCTTGCTCAACAACATACCATATGAAGCAGGAATGTCAACAAATAGAATGGTTACCTTGACTCACTTTTGAGGAAATTGAGCTAAAACCATTTGAGTGTCTTTAATCTTCCCAATCAAAGGAGCTTGTCTTGTCTCCATTGAGTAACAAGATCTAGATGTTCTCATATAAATCAACCCAAGAGCATGTGCTACTTTCAGCAGGCATCACATTATCTGAGGCTCCAAAATCTATAATGCAATTACTTAATTTGCATCCATTGATCAAAAAGGACACAAAGAAATGTTCAATCTTTTCATTTGAAGGTGTAGTGGCCACCACAATATTTTGAGTCTTCCCATCTTTGGGATTTTTGCATATTTCCTTTGGAGGAATGAACAGAGAGTCACCTTTGATAAATTGGACCAATTTCTTGAGTTGATCCTTATTGGACTTCAAGTATTCTTTTGTGACATAGAGATTTTTGTTTTATTGATGTCATAAATGATATCAAATTGGGGTAAAATGAATGTACTTGATGTCTCAGATACTAGTTCTTTCAAATTTGATGATGGCACACTTTTAAACTTTTCTTCGAGCTTGGTTGATATTGATGTGGAAGAAGAAACTTTCATCGTAGCTGATTTATCAACTGATTGACTTGACAAAGGCCCTCCTTTCTTCAAGATAGTTTTAATCTTGGTAACCTCAGTCACTTTAGAATCTTTAGGAATCTCATTTGTCTTGGATTCTTTGGAAGTTTTTTTAGTTTTAGATTCTTTAGGAACTTCCTTGGAGCTCTTTTTATCTTCCACCTTAGTGGTACTCTGCTCCTTTTTCGAGAGCATGTGAAGACAACGAAAGATTGACTATTCATATCTTCTATAATTTCTTCATATTCATCTTCTTCTTTTGAATGGTACTCGAAGAAATGATTATTAATTTCTCCTTTAGGCTCTTCGACTTCAGGTTCAGATGTTAGAGTCTGCTCTTCTTCGGAAACTTCAACGATCTCAACTTCATCATCACTTTCTTCAATGACATCACACTTTGAGTTAGTTGCGGGAGCCGCTTCAATAGCAAGCCTCGTCGAGCACCTGAAAATTCTGGATTTGTTGGGAATGTATCATTTTCTTGGGATGTCTTTGTAAGGAGCATGTTTACTACTTTGAGCAACTTGATTTTTCAAATCTAACACATCATTAGCTAACTTAGTGAGTATAGCCTCGTGAAACATTGATGGTTTCTTTCTCTTGTCCTCGAGGGAAGTTTTCTTGAATTTTCCCACCATGATTAAATCATCTTCAATTTCTATGGCTAAGGATTGAGCAAGTTCCAAAGTATCCACTCTAGCTCTTCTTAGTTGATAGCATACTTCTAGTTGTTGTGCATTAACAAAGAAACTTTGTTTTCCGTCGGGGTTTGGGAAAATCCCAATAGGAATTTGTTCACCATTTTGTTCAATTTAGCCACGAAATTCCTCATGGGTTCTGTTGGTTCTTTCTTTTCCTGAGATAGTTGGGCAAGAAGGGCATGTTCATCTTCTTCCATCTTGAATCAATCTTCAAACTTAGTTTTCATATCATTCCAGTTTTTAATGCATCCATTTGGCAGATGATGAAACCAATATGCGACAACGTCATGCAATGTTTCAACGAAGAGGAAAATAACAACATCTTCATATTCCACTAAAAATTACACATGCAGAAAAGAAGGTAGAAATGTGGTCATCACGTGGTGTCTTCCCATCTCCATTGAACTTGGGAAGAATCTTCCTTGATCCTCGTGGGAGGTCATGTCGAGCTGGTAAGGCCAATGGGCCCATGACATTTCCCCATGGTACATTAATTGCCATCCTAGGAAAGGTGGTATGCAAAGGCAAACAACGTGAGTAAGAACAAGTGTTTGACTTGTAGTGATTCCTTACTTACTTTCTCTTTCAGGAATTGATGCAAGGCTTATATATCTATGGGGTGTGTTCCTCCTTGGAGGAGATAACTTGACACCAAAATTTCCTTGAAAGTCAAAAATGGGATCTGATTGATCTTTAGCTTTTTCTCCTCATGTAAACATCTTTCCCGCCAGTTTGAAATATTTATTATGGTTATGAAAGGATCACCGACATGTTCTCGATCATCCCTTGCCTTTTCTCTTCACTCTCTTTTTGATCTCTTTGTGCTCGAATGACTCTAAGTAACTCTTGCAGCTTGATCTTCTTCATTATCTAGTACTGATGCCACAAGATGAAAATTATAGTTTCTCGTGCGCTTTTCCCAAATAGTTTGCCTCAAATATGATGATATGTCTTCTTGAGTATTTGCAAAAAGAAGATTTGGTTGCAATATAGATGAGTTACCTATAATAGTCATACATGATTGTTTCCTTGGTTTGAGAGGGCCACGTCGGTGAACAACGATCAACACATGTCCAGGAGGTCTTCTAGCCACAAGTGCGGGTGCTCTTCTTCTAAGGTCTTCAATGTATATTTCTCTGTTAATGGCTCTATCAACAACCACAAATTGCTGCAAGATTTCACGGTTTTCCCAAGCTACTATCCGAAGGTTGGAAACAATGTCTCCTTGAAAATATTTATTGGGTACAATATTTGGTTGAAGAACTGGAACTTGTGTAGAGGGGATAGTCATAAATATTTAACCAACACTAGTTAACAATTCTAGAATCCCAAGAGAGTCGCCAAAAATCGTAAGCATATAGATTTGTATGCATGCAAATGACATGCAACAAAGGTGGGAATTAAGTACCTCCTCAATGAAGGTGAGGCTGCCTTTATTGAAAACCAAAGTCAGTATTTACATATGTACATTCAAAATTGTATGTCGGGGGTTTTGGAACATCAATGGAAAGAAAAGTGAATGAGGGAAATGGAATGGAATGAAGGAAATGAATGGAAAGGAATGGATGGAAGGAACATGTAATAACTTAGTAAAAGAAGAGCCTAATATTACATGGAGAAGAACAATAACTAACACAAAGTAAAATGAGTTTGCATTAGCTAAATGAGAATAATAAAAGGGAACACATTAGCAAGTAGATAATCGGCTTGATCACTTTGTGAACTAGAACAAAATATTAGTAGCATTGACAATAAGATCCAAGATAATATTTGCATGCAAGATTCAAACACTAACATCTAATGAACATAAGAACATCAAATGCTATAAGAGACAATGAATGGGGCACAAAGTTCATATTTCATTAACTCCAAAATGTCTTCTCAAAATAACAAATTTTTTTATTTCTTTGAAATAAAGATTACACACAAGAGTATTTTATTCTCCTCTCTCAAAGTCACCCTTTACAAATGAGCCCCTGACTTCCTTTTATAACCCAAAAGTTGGTTACAAAGTAGTTAGGGTTTTTATGAACATTAAATAGGGCATCTTAAATGACCTTGACTTTTTCAACCAACTTTTAAAAAGTAAATTGAAAAATAGAAACCACTTAAGTTATCAAAAATTTGCCAAAAGTGAATTTAATAACACCACTTTATAACAAAAAGTAATGGGTACATGTGGACCCCACTTAAATGACTTGAACACACACATAGAC
This sequence comes from Taxus wallichiana var. yunnanensis, assembly GCA_018340775.1. Lineage (NCBI taxonomy): Eukaryota > Viridiplantae > Streptophyta > Pinopsida > Cupressales > Taxaceae > Taxus > Taxus wallichiana. The sequence goes on from CM031237.1 coordinate 958,961,854, forward strand.
ATCTTAGTCAACAACATGCCACATAGATCAAGACACCTAGGATCAATGCCTTATCCATTGGGCCAAGAGTTTTCCTATCCTGGTCGTATGAGAATGAACTCATTGATCGTGTTCCACAATCCTCCAGCTGACAAGAGAGTCGAGCTTGAAACTTGAGTAATTCATCCACCTCTCCGTTTGAGCATCATCCTGGTGTGAGAAATTTTATCTTTATTTACATTCACATTCACAATTACACACAATTCTCCACATGCTCTGAATACCTTTCCATGGTGAATTATTCATTTGTCACGAGACCGTAGTCGTTACGCCACCTTGGTTTATCAGAATCCAACTCCTTCTCTTTTTCCATTGAGAGGATCTTATAAGAGTCGAGATTACAATTCACTACTTGAGTTATGTCTTTTTCTTTGTCACCATCCCGAAGCGTTTCCATTTTGATGTTCTCACGATCATCTAATTCAAGAATGTTACGAGACACCTATTTTTGGTTATAGAGCACCCTCTATCATCTCACATTCATGCAATTTCCATTCTCACTTCTCTTTTTCTTAAATTAAATGAAATCTCATCTATTTTCTCACCTTGTTTAATTAATTATTAAATGGGCTCCATGTAGACCCATTTGATAATTCAACTTTTGGCATTATCCCCCATCTCTCACAAATTATTAAATCCATGGGTATTAATACACCCATCCGACACCCCTTTCTAAATGGAATCTATCATCTCACCTACCATGTCAATCATGCTCCCCACTCCATCTAATAATTCAATTCGTGGTCCCCACATGATCACATCATATTTCTTAACTCAAGTTACTTTACTCAACCATGGGTATCATTTAACCTGCAGTTTAACCTCACATCTAAGCTATAAATATGGGTTTTTCCCCATATTTCAAAGAGAATGGAAAATCTAGACGTTAACTGATATTTTTCAAGAAGACTGGAGAGACCTAGGCCTAGAGAAGAGAAGAAAGAGCTTAATTAAGTTCTAGCTAGTTTAAGGAAGAAACCTTTGCCATGGTTCATTATCTTGCCATCTTGATGCCCAGTTCATCTCCATAGTAGAGCACAAGCTAAGTTCCCTCGTCATTTTAGTTACTTGTCATTTTATATTCCATTACTACTGTTCATGATCTATTATTATCTTGTCTGACACGGGGTTGACATCCTCCAAGGGAGTTAAAATCCTCTTGGAACCGACACTGTCTGGCAACCCCGCATATTGTGATCTAATCTTATCTGATTTCAGTTTTAGATCTAGCTTCTTTATATCATGCATCTATCTTATTTGTGCCCATAGATCCACATTTGTATCTGAGGTCCTAAGCCCTCCATCATTTGAAGTTCTGGTGGCTCCCAGTATCGGCCTTCACCCCGCTCGAGAAAAAAGTTTCATGTACAACATTTTTGGCATGCCATGTGGGACCAAATCCTAGATTTGGTCATTTTTTTTGTTATTTTATATCTCCTTTCTAACTTTCTTGTTTGCAATATCTTATTATTTGTCGATTTCAAGTCAGTAAGGTCACTTGAAATCACCAGGAGGTACATGCTATGTTTTTTTGTTGACATCTACCCACATGGGAAGCAAATCCAGAAATTAACCTTATCATTTGTTGTGTTTTCAAGTTTGATTGTGTAATTCATTATTTTCCTAGTAGTCGTCACGTGATAGATTTTGTGAATATTTCATTTGTAAGCTTACTCGTTTACAAGATTTAATGTGATCCCGCCATGTGATGTCCTTTGTACATGTGGTCATTTTTGCTTGTCTTCGAGGTACGTCATTGTGTTGTGTTCATAGACTTGTCATTTGGTAGTTTCTAATTAATATCAAGTTTGTTTTTATTATTAAATAAATAATATTAATTAAAAATTAATAAAAATATATACACATAATTATTATTAAATTAAATTAAATTAAAAAAATTATTAATTTTTTTAAAAACAATATTATCCTAACTACCCATTCCCTTAGCATTCTACCTCACCTCCAACCCATATCCTAACCCTACCTATCTACCCACCGAACCACTCGCTCCCCTCCCCATCCAACTCTCAACGCTAAGCCACTACACAACTTCGTTCACTTCTCCATGCTACCCAACTCCCAACTTCCCTCTTTGGCCAGCTCGACCACTTCCTCACCATGACCCCTATACTCCACTCCAACACACTCAAATCCATTCCCATCTCCTCTACCACAGCTCGAGTCACTCTCCATTGACTCACAAACCCATCTCGACACTCACTTGTCATCTCCCTCCACTCACTTGGCCAGCTCGGCTTCATCCCACACCGAGCTCTCCACACCCACATCTAGCTTCATCCCCTTCTCCACTCCACTCTCCATCCAACCCGAGCCATCCTCTGCATCTCCCAACCATTCCACACAACTCCTCTCAACCGAGCTTCTGTCCACTTGACCAACCCCGATCTCCATCTTCCTTTCTCGCGAGCTCCCATTGAATTTCTCCTCTATCTGAGCTCCCATTTCCTTTCCACTCCACTAAGTTACCACCCCCACACACCTCTCCCTCGACTGAGTCATTCCTATTACCCCATGACTCCCTCACCAAGTTCCCATCATCCTCCCTTCTCTCCACAAGTCACCACTTCCTCCACACCCGCACCGAGAAATCTCCTGCCTCATCGTCTCCTTCCACCCATGGGCTCACTTCCTTCCTCCTACACTTCTCTCCATCGACCCTAATCTCCTATGTTCGAGCTCTCTCCGTTCCCCTCATACAACTATCTCTACACCTCTTCCCAATTGTATATATATTTTTTCCTCACGCAGCTTTTTCCTCTCTGCTGCTCCCATCTGATTTCTCTCCCCGACTCTCTTATCCCCATCTCCACTAGGCTCCTCCTTTCTTCAACCACTCGACCATTGCCTCTGTCCCAATACCCATTACTCCCATCCTCCCAACCGAATCCATCCCCACACACCACAAACTCCACCACACCCAATCTTGTCAACCTGATCTCCACCACGTCTCCCACTGCCATTTTACCTTCCTCGCTTCACTCGACCCATTTGACATGCGTCCTCCCTAAAACCGGAGAGCTCCCATCCAACGTCCCTTTACTCACAACTATCTAACTTCCTCACCTCTCCCTTCCTCTCGACTCTGTCCCACTCATCCCACATATGGCTCGACCCTATCCTCAACCCCAACCGACATACACCGACCCACTCTCTCCATGCACACTTTCCCCGACCAAGACGACCCCTCCATGTGAACTCCACATGGCTCGACCACACACACACTACATATTTATTTAATAATTTCTAATTTCAATTTACCGAGTGCATTTCCTCTTTAGTTAATAATTTACTTCATAGATTATTCTTATAGTTTTTATTTTATCATTCTATAGTTCATTTCATAGCTTATTATTTCAAATCTATTGACACATTGTATAGTTTATCAATCATCTCTCATTTCGATACAGGTTGAACATTTATTAATTTATCTCATATGTTTATTTCATAGATTAAAATTATAATTTTCATTTTCGCATCGCAATTACTCTAATTGAATAGGAATATTAAACTACAATTTTGTTAATTAATTAATTATTTTATTTATTTACGACAACACCATTTGTAAAATTTATAAATTCATTTTTTTACTACCTTAACTAATAACATTTATTATCTTCTTGTAGGATAATGTTTATAACCTCATGACAACAACATTACGCTGTCAAAGACCAATGTTTAAACCAAACACACTAGCACAAAATACTTTTACCGAATTTATCTCTAAACATAGATGGTGTCATTTTAGGTTACTCGGGTGTTCCTAGCCACTGATTGTCACCTCCAAGTATGCTAGCATCACATGAGATCAAATAAACGGAAAAAAATTATCCGGATCCCCCTCTCCATTTGTGAACGGTGCATTTTTAAGGTCACTAGACGTTCGGGTCCGTGATTAATACCTCTAAACATGTGCAATCAAATAACACTAATAAGTGATTCTCTAGGTATTCCTCATTTTTCTTTATTTTCTCTTTTTGCATTGATTTTTTTCCTTTTTTGAGTGATTGTTTGCATCAAATATCATATTTCATTTTTCTAAAACAAACCTTCGCATTCTGCTTGCTATATATATCAATTAAAGGATTTAACTCTCTGCATTTCACTTATCACACATTGCCTAAGACTGCACAAAAATAATTAACACATCAAAATGTTCCTCTCACCTGCTTAATTGATTGGGACCTAAACACCCAACAAGCAACAGTCTCAGACATCTCCCAATCCATAACTACATGAAACCAGCCTTAGACTCCTTTAGGCACCTTCATTACCTAATTTTCTTTTCTGTTCACATCCTCTACATTAAACATGATGCTAAAAAATATTCTGCTTGATTTGTTTGTCAACAACATACATAAACATATGTTTCTCTATTTCACACCTATTGTTTCTCTTTCTCAAATTGAGACAAACCAACAATCTATTCTATCCAATAAAGTTACTTCCTCTGATGATCTCACCCAACAAGATTCTAAACTCAAAACCACGCCTTCAGTTACTCAATCTCCAGTCTCCATGGTCTCACCTCATGAGAACCATGTCATACAAAATTCTCCCCACCTTAACACCAACCCTCATATCCCTCGTCAAGCCAGTCTTCCTAAACCGATCGCACCACCATCTCCTACTCCTCTAGATACACTTAAATCTCCTCCTAACCCCATATATGACTTCTTACTCCAAAAATATCCTACAATCTCTCAATCCTCCCAATCTCCTAAATTAGTGGATCACATTCCACTCACATCCCATTTTGACAATTCCATTAATAGGCATGTCCAGCCATCTCAAACTCTTAACACATATATTCCCGCTTATCGTCATGCCCCTATCACTCAACATCAACCTATACAACAATCCCAACCTATAACACATGTTAGTCCTTACCAAGTAGCTCCCCAAACATTTACATATCCACACATTAATCAACTGTCTTATCCACAAACTTATCAACCACCTTATCATATGCTTCCCAATTGCCCACACACTCACAAGCACATCATTCACCTTATCAAACTCATTTTCAAGCCACACAACCAATATGGTCTTAACCTTACAACACCTCGAGTGATTCAATTCATGCCTTAATGAATAGGTTGGCTAGTTTAGAAACCGTCACATTGGCATCCAAAAACACCTTATCCTATGAGCACATATGTAATGAACCAATTCATTCTTCGGTTCCAATCAAACCCTATCCCCCTCATTGGAAACTTCCTGCATTTAATAATTTCAACAATAAGGAATACCCCTAACAACATCTCCTCGCATTTAAACACGCATGTTGTCTTATTGCGCATGATCATGATCTACTTCTTCACACTTTCCTATGTCTTTGTCTGGTCCCGGGTTGGACTGGTACAACAATATCCCGTGTGACATTCCTTATTCTCTTTCACTCAACTTGCATAGTTTTTCTTAGAACACTTTTCTATTAATATCACACACAAAACCACTATCGCTGATCTCTACACCATTCGATAGTATGAAAATGAGCCCATCACCGACTTCATCGCATGATGGCATGATGTTATAAACCAACTATCCTTCACTATCCCACAAACCGAACTCATTGAATTATTCTCATGTTTGTGCACCAAACATATATCATCTATTTTATAGATCCAATCATTCTAAACCTTTGATAAAGCTTTCACAATGGCTCACAAGCTTAAAACCCATGCCATTGAGCAAGGTCATCTTAAACTAAGTTCAATTAAATCAAAATTGAATCTACCAAACCATTCGCACATAATGAAAAATTTAAGGGTGCGGCCAACACTGTGGTCATTGAACCCTCATCCCTATCTACATCAAGTACATGGTCTCAACAATGATCTCCTTAGTCAACAACCAACTACACTCCTTTAGGAGAATCATACAGTTCTCTATTTGATAAGTTGATGAGCATAAATTCCATCTAACTTCCTCCCATACGACCCGTGGACAACTCACAAGCCAAGCCTATTTGGTATCACGAATCCCACTATTGTAAATATCATCGAGTCAAAGATCACAACATTGAGAGATTTCATTCCTTCAAATATCGTGTCTAACAACTTGTAAATCAAGGGGATATCCAAATTAATACCTCCACCACAAAACTAATCAACGACCAACAAATCAAGCCACACTCTTTACATATCAACTATCAAATGCTTGTATGGTTGACACTATCAATCAAGATCTTATCTTATCACCAACACTACATGTTCCCACAGTGGACATTATTCCCACCTCTTATTCAGAACCTATCACACCTACATCAAATTTCACTACCTGTCCTGAACCTACACTTTCTCCTATCCTTATCACATCCACATCAAATTCATTTATACCATCCACTTCGCCACTTCAAATATACCTCAATCTACCACATTAGATTCATCCTTAGCACTTATTTCAACCCCACTCATATCCACACATATCCCTACGTCTCTCACACCTATTCATTCATCGACATCTTCATCAAATACACCTGTTACTACACCTACATTACTCACAACCATCCCAACAAAACTCAGTTCTACTACATGCACCCTTACAACCCCACCTTCACATCAACCCATTTAGCAAACATATCATTCTTACCCCTTGAAACATTTATGAAACAAACATTCCCTTCTACTTCTATGTCCAAAAACGCTCCTGCATTTGCTGCATTACCCATACCCATAAGGTCTACTCCATTGGTTATCACATCACTCACATCTCCACATATTCCAAAATGCTTACATCTTTATATATGCCAACGACCCCTATACCTATCATATCAACAAGGACACCTATATCTACCTTGAAAACGTTTCCCATGGCCACATCACCTATCCCAATACTCTCTTCCTAATTTGTCTATCACACCAACTAAATCCTCTCTATCTGCAACCCTATCTAAGATACCCTTTGGATCATCTATTAAACCAACACATCTACCTAAATCAAAGAAATATAGTTTTCATTCTCCCTCTACAAAATTAAATCTTCCCATGCCAAAACCAAAAAATCCACATCTCACATAGATATCATTAATCACATCATACAAACACCTATATCTCCATTAACGTCCTCATCTTGTTTTAGGACATTTTCTCCATTAATAACCTCACCACCACTATCGATCCTCTGGTTGAAATTTTTGTCATCCTGCTTCTAGAGGTAAATCTTATCGGTTGAAGTCTAAGGATCAGTGGCAAAGCATCCCTAACAATCCCAAGCTCTCTCGAAACATTCGGGTTTCCCCTCTTCTCAACAATCCAATGCCACCACATCTATGTTAGGATCAACCTCTCCATCTTACATGCAATAATTAATCCAAATCCAAATAGTATAATCCTCCAACCAAATTTTATTTTTCCTCCAAAACATGAAATTCACCTATCCAATCCACACCCACATTTTCTCCTAACTCCAAGTTGAGATATCCTATCAAAACCCACAAGAGTTACCTTCCCCATGACACTTCAATGGGGTCTTACGCAGATATCTTTCGACATTTAACTCAAATATCTGCCATCAAACTTCCTCCTATTAAAGCCTTTAATCCCTATGGTCCCAAGCCATCATGGTTCAATCCTAATTACATTTGTACCTATCATCGTACCTTGGGCCATGACATCGAACATTGTAAGGCATTTCGGTCAATCATCAACAACCTTATTGAGAAAGATGATTTCCTCATTCAAGGGAAAGTTCCTTCTCCATCTACCTTGAATCCAATCCATATCCCATCTGTTGGATCTCCCATGATCCCTCCATCCACATCATCCCTTAATATCCATCCATCCCATGTCATTCCTCCTAAGGAATTCCCTCCATTGTTCATCAATGTCGCTTATCTTACTAAGCACACTTGTGGTCTCCGATTGTTTACCCCATCCAAATCTAAGACAATCTCATCTAAAATCTTTTGACATCCTTTAACTCCTTCACATTTAACTTATTGGGGGAACAACCTTCCCTCGCCCTTGAGCATCTCATTTGTACAACTCCCTTGTTACTAGGGAACTTCGCCCCTTGACATTGTTTCGTTTACACCATCCAAATCTAAAACAATCTCATCTAAACTCTTTTCGACATCCTTTAAATCCTTCCCATTTAACCTATTGAGGAGTGGCTTTCCCTCACCCTTGAACATCTCATCCGTACAACTCCTCACTAGGGGACTTTGCTCTTTGACATTTTTTTCTACCTCCTTCACATTCATCCAATCTAAACTATTTATATCCAAATCCTCATCTCATTCTAAATTCCACCACTCAATGATATTTATGTCTATTTTGGGGTATCATATTTTTCATTGGAGTCCTCTTTTGAGGCCATGTTTTTTTGTTATTGGAAAATAGTTTTTCAAAGGGACTATACCTCATCAAGAAGGCTCGAGGAGCTTAATAGGAAAATTAAACTCAAAAAAGGATCAACATCTCGATATAACAATAAGGACCAAGCATTTCAGTCTGCAAAGAAAACAACCATTGTCAGACATCAAAAATAAACATCTGATGCTGATCAAACAAGAAACACGCTTCCCCACAAAATGATAACCCGTTCCACCATAACTGAGAAATCATCCATGAGAGCCCAACATAATAATCAAGGAAGGAACCATCTAGGAAGCATAGGGAACCACTGCAAATTTCATCCAGGAAAATTCAAGCCCCTTACAAAACAACAAACAAAGCTGTAAAGAAGCGTAGCAGTGCCATATGCCAAAATGTAGCAATAATAGCGCCCACTTTTAAGAATCAAATTTGTCTCGATATTGACATTTAGATTTGGCATTACCCTTCCTTTCCATCCACCATTCCATCCTAAGGAATCCCCATCCACTACAAATGGAAAACTAATAGGTTTGATGGGGGAGTGATCCAAATGGGAGGTCAATATCTTTAATCATCTTTCCGAATCAGCTTTACCTAAAGAATAATCTGGAGGCTTCTGTATTGGTCATCCTAAATCAACCATGATGGGTGAGTTAGGGACTTGCATATTTTCTTACTTTCGGATTTTGTAAGATGTTCGGTAGAGAATCCCTCCATCTGTTTTAATTTGGTCTTACGTTTTGAGTGTTCCTCTTTTTAACATGACCGTTTGGAAGCCATGTCTCTTTCTCTCTGCCATTTGAGCCCATGTTTGTCTCTCCATTGAGGGATATTTTTCTCCAAGTCCACCTTTGTGGCTCTATTTGTGTCTCTTTTGGGACAACATTTATTTCATCAAGTCCTCCTTTGAGGCCATGATTGTCCTTATATATTTTTGTCTCTTTTGGGGACACCATATATTTGACCAAAGTCCACCATTGTGGCTATATTTGTGTCTCTTTTGGGGCATCATCTATTTCAAAGTCCACTATTGTGGCTATATTTGTGTCTCTTTTTGGACACTGTTTATTTCATCAAGTCCTCCTCTCGAGGTCATGATTTTCCTTCCATATTTTTGTCTCTTTTGGAGCATCATTTATTTTCATCAAAATCCACCGATATAGTTTTGTTTCCTGCTTGGCTATCATCTCATCTTATTGCAACTTCACTATCTTCCCTCTCGTGGTGGTAAACTAGAGATGGAACCTCTTAATGCATTACACTTGCAACCAGTCTACTGTTAGCATATCTACTAATGAGAACTTAGTTACATCCTTAGATTATTCCACCATCCTTAGCCCCTTCCATTTGTCATTATAATGATCTGAATTATGTGGTCCGCCTTCACTACTTTGATATGACCCCATAACCATTACATCCGTCACCTTCTCATTCTCCTATTGCAACCATGCGAAGGGTCCAGGGTGTCTCTTGTACATTCCTTATCCCCTCTTAAGTGGTTTACTTAGCTATTCCTAGCTCTCCCCCATGTGAAGCTCAAACTCAAGTATGCAAAAGGCAAAATCAAAGTTATTAAAAAAACAGTTGATCCCTCGAAGGACAATTGTTCATGCAAAAAAGAAAAAAAGAAAAAGAAAAGCATACAAATCAAAATCAAAGCAAAATCAAAATAAATAGACCAATCCCTTGAAGGATGGCTATCATATTATTCTTGTCATCCATATTATGTATAAAGTAGACCATAACCTTGAAGGATGGTTACTTTGTTATTATGACGTTTGGAAGGTTTTCCGCATTGATCAGCCTTCCTTTATCAACATTTTCAGAAATCTCTCTACTATTGTTCTTTCCCTTTCCCAAAGTTGGGGCATAGACTTAAGGAACACCACCTTTGGAGATCCCTCTTCCCACGTACAAGTTACATCTCAATCCCTTTTTCATATCAACAATAGGATTACGAGCATATTTTATCCATATTTCCCTCATGATCTTTTGGTATAACTAACTATCGTTGGTTATGTATTAACACCTGCTATTGGCTACAAGTGCAATGCCTTGCATGGTAACCCTTTCTTGTTTATCTCCAATCTAGTTCAAACATAGTTTCCCTGTACACCCTTGCTATAGCTATGTTCCATTCATCTCATCCAGATCATCTTTTATAAAAATCACATCAAACTTCACACTATGAATTTTATATATATCCATTATCTTCATGGATACATTTGCAAATATAATTTTCGGTTTGTGAATTCTACTTGATCGTCGTTGCAGTTTACAAATCCTACTTGAGGATCCTTCTCAAGGAAAGTTTGTTATCCTGCAGCTCCTTATCTCTCAACATGTTCAACAACATCTTTGATCCATTGCCTTTCGCTTCCATTTCCACTCATCACCATTTGTCTACACATCGTCCTTCTCACCTTTCTGTCCCCTTGCATGATGTTAGGTATCTTACTTGTCTTTCCTCTTGAGTTTCCCTTTCACTCTTTTGCTTTCAGTTTGACAATCTTAATTAACCATCCATATAGCCATAGAATCTTAGTTAAGGTATATCTTCTTCCTTAGATGCAACTATTGTAGAATCTTCTCCACCATTTCCTCTTTCAATAGATGACAATCACCACCACAAACATCTTTCCACTCCTCCTTTTCCACTTGACACATTTGCATCATCACTCCCACCACATGGGTATCCCAGTTAAGAATTTCCCTTACACTCTCCATCTACACTGCATATGTTCTTCCATCCACTCATGTCACACTCCTTTTTTCCTTTTTCTTATCAATATTTTCATCATTCTTCTTCTTTTTTTTTCATCAGTTTGGCGATCCTACTTAACCATCCCCGTCACGGGAAATATTACTTAAGAGTTCCTCTCAAGAATGGTTTTCTATTTGACCCTTCCACCTCCCATCATATCTTTCCATCTTCTATCTCCCACCTCTCATCGTACTCATCCACTCCAACCAACCATTTCACACCTAATCCCATACAATGTTGTATTTCTCCTTCCATATCATCAATGCCGGTTTGTGATCTTACTTAAATCCTCATGCGGCATGGCGATCTTATTAAGAGTCCCTCTTAAGCATAATCGATCATCTTGCAATTGCCCCTACCCCACATTCTTTCCATCTACATTTTCTCCTCATTCCCCATCATCACATCCTCTCACCTCCTCTTCCATTCACACAAACACCACTTCCTACTAGTCCCTTTTTCATCTCCATCATCCGTCATTGGGTAATCTTACTTAACTATTGCTTCTCCATTCATTTCGTATCTTGTTTCTTCAATTTTCTCTCATTCATTCTCATCCATTGCATCCTCTCCTACCTTCATCTTACTACGGATCGTTAGCCCTCCTTTCTTTAATCTTTCCACTCCATCTTCTAGAGTTCTCCCACATATATACCCCCATATTTACCCGTCATTGTCATTGATCTTCCCCTAACAGTCTTTCATCATCCTCTTCTATTTCCATGCTAGTAATTATTGGTGGAATTCTCCTAAAATCACTCATCCCCATTCTCGCATGCATTTGAATCCTTTTCTTTAACCTCCTCCATTATGTCTTCATTCCTTCCTTCCTCCACACCCTTTGATCATTATCGGGGGACTTCTCCTAATGTCCCTTCATTGGTGTTCCCCCTCCCATTCTTCGTTTACTTTCTGCCTCGTCTCATATTTTGTCCCATATTTTCCTACTGATCATTATTGGTGGATTTCTCCTAACATCCATTCACTGCATTGGCTCTCCTATCCCTTCCTTTCTTTTTCCTCGCCACATCTCCATCTCTATATTCTTCCTTGCTAATTTATTCATTATCTTCATCATACACCCTCTCTTTATTTTCTCATCATCAGCATATCCTCATCTCATGCATCTCCGCTTATTTTCCAATCGATGTCATTCCTCCCCTCAAGCTTCTCTTTACGTTCCTTGTGTTTCTCACTCTTTATCAAATATATTCGTTCTTGGTTCCCTTCCTTCTGCATAATTTTCTTCGTTGTCTTCTCCTCCTTTCTGATCTTCGTCTTATTTCACTTCCTCTTTATCATCCTCCTCCTAATTTTACCTCACACTTCCTCCTTACTTCCCCATCAATAACTTGACTCTTTAGCATTGTCCCATCTTCTTTATCATCTCATCATCCACATGCATTTCCATGCGGTCAGTTCCATATTCTTTACCTTGGATTTCCTCACTATGATATGTTTCCCTCAATTTTATTTGCTCTATCATCTCTTTCATTTTCTATTACCTCTTTGTTTTCCTCTGCTTCATCCTCCTTCACACCTTTTGTCTTGAATAAATCTCTCTCTTTTCATAATTTCATCCTCTGCTCTGTTATTTTCTTGTCTTCTCTTTGTTTGTCCTTCTTCATTTCCCCCTTTCTCTATAATCCTTATTTTTATCTTCTTCCACCCCTTTCATTCCTTCTTTTCTCCTCCTCTCGCCTCTTGTCCCTCTATTCCATACCCATGTCACCTTCATATTCAATCTTTCTTGCTCTTCTAATAATCAACCAATCCTCCCCGTATATTCTCTTTTCTCTTTCTCAACATCCCTCACATTTGGCATTCAAAGTCAATGCCAATGTTTCTTCGTTTATGTATCGCCATCTATCCCTTTCATTACCGCTCTTGTTCTTCTCTTTGCAACATTGACCTCTTCTATTTTTGAGAACCCTGTCACATCTTTTATATTCACCTGTCCTCTTATAGGGACATCATCATATCCATTTCTAATAATCTCTTCCCATCTTCCTTTGACATTTTTTTCTTGGAAGATACCATAACGGCCATCACCTATCTGATCTTGTTCTCTTCCATGAATATTTGCTCTGCTTTTGTTTTGTCACAAAAGTATCTTGACTTATTATCCTTCTTATCATACTTATCGAAGAAACAAGACTTTTTTGTCTTCTTCACCTTCTAATTTGCTAACACTTATACATCTTTCCTATGAAACATGATTGCCATCATATTTATCACCCTTTTAGGGAATTTTATCTCACCTTTCTATCCTATCTGCTCATCCCGCCACATTTATGATTATTCCATCTATGTCTTATGTTGGGGCACCTTTTCATCCTTATACTTGTCAATGCATAGAACTCACTTTGTGTCCTTCCCATGCCCTATGCTAGGGCATCATTATCTTCATCCACATCCCTTTTGTGGACGCATGATTAAAGTATGATTCATCGTAGACAAAGAATTACACACATCTTTTGCATTTGGTTGCACATATTTTGATGTTTTCCTATGACCCATTGGTCATCTTGGTTTACATCCATACTGCAGTGGTCTTCACCCACTCACTAGTTTGTAGAATGTTGTCGTCTGTCTCCGTTGAGACCACATTTTCCTCTATCGATGTGATATTGAATTCACCACCATACATTTTTTTCATTGTTATTACGATCCTTTTTTGCTTGAGGCATATTGCCTTTGGTCATGTCTTCATCCATCTTTAGACACATATTTCATCTAACCCTTTTTGTTTTTTTTCTCGTGGCTTGCTATCGCAAACCACTCAACAAAAAGGGGCAAATGTAGACACCTATTTTTGGTTATAGCGCCCATCTGTCATCTCACATTCATGCAATTTCCATTCTCGATTCTCTTTTTCTTAAATTAAATGAAGTCGAATCTATTTTCTCACCTTGTTTAATTAAGTATTAAATGGGCTCCATGTAGACCCTTTTGATAATTCAACTTTTGGCATTATCCCCCATCTCTTACAAATTATTAAATCCATGGGTATTAATACACCCATCCGACACCAATTTCTAAATGGAATCTATCATCTCACCTACCATGTCAATCATGCTCCCCACTCCATTTAATAATTCAAGCTATGGTCCCCACATGATCACAACATATTTCTTAACTCAGGTTACTTTATTCAACCCTGGGTATCATTTAACCTACAGTTTAACCTCACATCTAAGCTATAAATATGGGTTTTCCCCATATTTCAAAGAGAATAGAAAATATAGAAGCTTGTAGACACTAAAATTAGGTCACACTCCCCTTTGGTCCCTCGAAAAATAAACACCCTTCATCACATTCACCTAGCCATGACCCCCTTCACCTCACTAATATTAATTTAATTAAATTAATTCATTATCCTCACCATATTTATTATTTAAATATCTTAATTTAAATAATATCCACACATACACTTCACCTAGACACTTCATCAAGCCAACTCACCCTAAGACCTATTCTTAGTAAGTTGTCATAACTAACTAAGACTTACCCAAACCCTAAAAATCAATGCCTACATTCTCTCTAACCACATTCCCGCATGCTTATAAGAAGCTTCCAGTTTAATCCGTGGGTTAACAAAATGAGATCTCGAGAAAATCAAGAGGATCTCCCTAGTTTAGTAAACCTAGGAAATCTTGCCTTGACCGACGCCAATTAGCCCTAACCGTCGCTAGTTAGGCCAAAACCGCCGTCGGTTACCCTTTTAACCCCCAAAACAACCTTATTTTCAAGGTTGGAAAAGATTGGAAAAAGTTGGCAAAACATTGAGATCTTCCTAGAGATATCACATCTTCTGAGATCAAATTCCAGCATAAGAACACACATGCAAGGAAGGAGATCAAGTATTTTCTCCTACACAGCCACCCCAACAATGATCTGATCTAACCAAGAAAAGAGGAATGCACATGCAACCCATGCAAAATCTCTCCTATGATTGGTGATCACCTGCAGCCTTCAACCTCTTACCAGCACCCCCATCCCTCACTCACAGTGTCCAGGACTAGAATCCAAGTAAGTAAAACATTCTACTTCTCTGGTTCACTTCATTTTGTCATTATATTATCACCTATTGTTTACCTAGCCACCCATTGACCTCCTTCAACATTCCCCTCCATATACCCATTAAAACCTTGCCAAATCCCTCCCAAATCACCCAATACCTCATCCCGACCAACCAAAATCCTTTGTGCAATCACAAAGGAGACCCCAAACCCATTATGTGGCATCCCCAAAACTCCACAAGAATCGACACCAAGCTACTCCTAACCACCGCCGTCACACCTTAACCGGATCGCCATCAGATGTGCTCATACAACCTGCATGGACCTATCCACCTAATTTTACATCCCCTTAATCACCTGTGACCTACCTAAGACTTTTGTCAGACCTACAGAGACCCAAAACCAACTATTTGACCTTCGGATCCTATTCTAACCTAGCATGTTAGATTAGATCTTTCTTATTGTGTTTTAAGTGAGATACCTAAATCATTTCAAATTACAATAGGATTTACTTCATTTCCCACATTAAATTGTTTAAAATAGTGGACTGATAGTCATCTAGGAAGTATCACACTTCCCGGATCTAGCACACGCTAGGCAGTTCACTGCACATATTGTTTAACTCTTTTCTAGTGGTCTTGCTTTCATTACAGGTAGTTCCTCCTAGCCAAAAGGAAGCTCTCACATCAGCTATGGATTCGAAGTCATACACGCATAACAACCCATCAACCAACATTAAAATAGGTATTCCTCCTACGCCCATTACCCTATCTGTTTCATCAATACTTCAAAGAAACATCTAAGAATCAGGTGAAACATTTTGGCATGCCCGGTGGGACCCATCCGAGGTTCCTTGCATTTTATTCATTCCTAGGAAAATTTGTGTGTTTGTTTCCCTTCTAAAGCATACACATTAATTTTCTTCCTTGGTAACCTACCTTTTCTTTCTATTTTCTCTAAAATAAATCTTTCTCTTGGTGTAATTAAAAAGAACCATTTCTTCGTGTTTTCTGCATTGTAGTGAAAGAGCATCCCTCTTCCTCTTCATCTTATTGTGTCATCCAACTTCACACTTTGATTTGGGCTTAAAAATAAGTGCATTACATTCTGATTTATCGCATTAGCTCACATTAATTGTGGGCAACCTATACGCTGGAAGTCATGACCAACTGATGGTTGACAAATGAACCGTAGAAAGCACTTTCTTTCTCTTTCTCTCTCTCTGAGTCTTACCAAACCTCACAAAATTGAAAATACACACATTCTTAAACAACATCTTACCTGGAAGAAGCTGTAGGTGATCAAATGATCACAAAGATAGTGGGCATCCAACTCGCTTGCTACTCTGTTGAGTCATACTTCGAGTGAGGCCCACCCCCACCATAACATACCTAAACCTCTCTTTTTGGATCTCCTTCTTCGTAGGAAGCCATCCTCACCAAAAAACTCTATTTCACAGTTCATGTGTCAATCCTTAAATAGCATAAGCTCAACAAACATAATATAAAAGGCACTCCTAGGATCACATTTTTCTTAGTGTTTCGCTTTGGCTTGTGGTTTTAGGTGAAAGAGCACGCTCTTCATTTTTTTTCTTATTCATCCTTACATGCTCCTCATCATAGCTGGTGTATTCCGGCTTCACCTGAGTGTTCCTGGACCATATTATCATCATTCTCAAAATTCTGGTCTGATTCCACATCAGATTTTAATTCACAACCACTATTCTTTCATTACTGTTTCAATTTCATATTAATCGTCATCGGTTACCCTTTGATCGTCGTTGGTTATACCCAACAAACGTCAGTTCCAAGTCCTTTTGTTAACCTACCCAAAGGGACATTTTTATTCATCTTCTTCCACTTTTCACAGTCCCTGTCATTGCCATCATTCCCATTGACATTTTAAAACTCATCAAATTTGGCATACCTGTCAGATTTGACCTCCTACCTTGTTTTTTCACTCACTATCCATTTTCTACAATGACTGTGCATAATGGTTACCCCCCAAAGCGTTAGTTTTCCCTAACTAGCATCAGTTAGCCTATTTCATTTCCCAACCCACATTTGGTACCTAATACACTTTTTACCAGATTCACCTGTTCCTGCTATTTTTCTGTGTCATTTACAGAGAAGAAAATCTACCTGATCAGTACTGGTTCACATGGTGCTGACCCAAAAACAAGCAAGCGCACTCGTATTTCACGCCAGTTATCAACCACTCCCACCTAGTCCTTCACCACCTTCCATTTTATCACCAGCCATGGATCCCATCCAACCTATCACTATCACTACTAGAGATGAGGAGTTCACACGACTCCTTGACCAAAACCCTACCGCTTTGTAGTTTTACCTTTCCCATTCATCTACTCGAGATGCCTCGGGTCAGTTGATATACGACATGCCCGTATCTATCCCCCAACTCTCGCTCCCACTCCTACATTGGCCCCATCTAGCTCGTGTTTCCCATCATCTACTTACCCCATTGTTTCATAGTTAGGTCTTATACCCACTATGACCGCTAATGCCTCGCCACCTCCGTGGCACCCGCCACATCCACCATACCCTTAACAACTACCCACAACGCAACCTCATCTACCCCTAATGTCTCACACATACCCGTAGCTACACTACCACCTCCTCATGTCGGTGACCCCTACCCCTTTTCAGAACGTGGTCCTTTCCATTCCACAATCATTAGCCCCCATTTCCACTAGGGTTACCACGACCCTTCCATCTCCATATACATACTATCACCCACCTCCCATTTCATCTATTATTCCTCCTGTACATACCCACTATTTCACTACCTTCTTCTAATCAACCTACATGGCAAAGCACCATACACTGGAGTGCCACCCCATTATATGCCCAAAACAAACCCCTCATGCGCTACAGAGGCCCCCAATCATCGCAACCTACCAATGACCTAATCAAATTGATGTTGGACAAGATGCATACATTAGAGGCATCAATTTCTGGCTCCCGCAACACTCTCACCTATGACGAGATTTGTAATGAACCCATCCACCCATCCATTCCTATCCACCCATACCCCATGCATTGGGAAATGCCTAAATTCAATCATTTCAATAGCAAAGAAGACCCGCAACAACATTTGTGGTTGTTCAAACACGGGTGTTATCTGATCGCTCACGATGATGCCTTGCTCTTGAGAACCTTTCCCATGTCTCTCACTGGACCTGCATTAGATTGGTATAGTGGGTTACCTAGACACTCTATATTCTCATTCAATCAGGTAGCCCAAGCCTTCTTAGATCATTTCTCTATCAATATCATCAAGAAGGTTACCATGACCGACCTATACTCCACGCATTAGTATGAGGACGAATCTATCACAAATTTTGTCACTCATTGGCATAGCTTGATCAATCAACTTACCTTCCAATTGCCACAAACAGAACTCATTGAGCTCTTCACATGGGCTTGTGTCTATATATCTCACCGACCTCGCAGGTCTAAACCTTCCAAACATTCGATGAAGCATTCACTATGGCACTATGGCATGAAGTTAGAGATTCGGGCCATCAAGAGAAGAAAATCCAATTACGCAATAAGAATTCAACATTCAAGTCAATGATACCTCTTCTTCTTCCAAACCACAAACCAATTACTCAAAAGCTAAGGGCACCGCTAACGCAAAGTGGTACTCAAGGCTAGCCCAACTCATCTATCAAATCAGCTTACCCCTCATAAATCTCTCACCTATCTAGACTTTTTTCAATTCGACGAGAGCAATGCTGAAATACACCCCAATCGGGAACCTTACTCTTCTATCTTAGAAAATCTTATCAAAGCCGGGGCCATTACCCTTCCACCTATAAAACCACACACTAGTTTCAACCCTGCTTGCCCCATGCCCGTATGGTATAAAGAACATGACTTCTGTAACTATCATCGAGTAAAGGGTCATAGTGATGGAAATTACATCACTTTCAAAAATATTGTCCAAGAAATGCTTGAGAAAGGTGAGTTAACCATGGATAATCCTAACGCACTTGCCAACCAAAACCTACACATCTTCAAGAAACCATTTCCCAACCATGCCCCTTCGTCTGATCAAACCGGTGAGACCTCAACTCATGATACTCATACCCGCGAGGTTCACACTATTTTTACTGATGTACCTGTTGCCTCCCAGTTACCCCATATTCCTTCCATAGAGGAAATCCTAGCCCAAAATCCTCCTTCCACGTTGGAACCCACCACACCTACTCCTCCACCCATAGAGGAACACCTTTCATCTCCTTCATCACCTACGAGGAGTCTTCCGCTAACATCGAGACCATTTCACCTTTGGCTTCTCCACTTAGAGAACCGGTACCCACAATACCTCCTCCACTCACAGAGGAGCACCCATTACCTCCTTCACCCATAGAGGAGCACCCATCATCTCCTCCACCTATAGAGGAGCTCCCATCATCTCCTCCACCTATCATAGACCCAGTTGAGATACCTTTGCCTCTTGGTGAGCATTCTCCATCAGCTACCCAAAATCCTGTAGACCTACTTTCGGCTCTCCTACCCACGGAAGTTGAAGCTAGCCAATTTCCTGTCTCTAAGACACATTTTATGGGAATTGCCATTAAGTCCTCATCAACTCCACCTACAAATGTTCCATTTCTCACGTTTGGCTGATCACTTAGATTATGTGGATAGAGCCTTATTATGGGGCGTCTTCTGCTTCCGGTCTCAACACAGATGCAGATGTCACTTACTGATACTTCCACTATCTACCCAAAAGTATTCTGACCAATCAAACCAAACACAACCACCTCTATCACAACTCCTTCCATGACACCCATCATAACTTCACATACACCCTTACCCATAACCCAAACTACATCTAAACCCAAACCCACACCTACAACATTTTCCTCGACTAAACCTATTACCACCTTAGGGGTCACCCCAACCACCAGCCTTACTCATCCACCTATCAAACTAGATTTAGCTACATCCTCCAAAGTCAACACCACACCTACTCCGACACCCAAAAAAGCACCAAACCCATAGAACTCATACCCCGGCTATGCAATCACACCTTCACCTATCCCATCTGTCTTAAGACCTCAGCTTCCCAACATGGTCAAACAACCTCCACCCATCAATAAACCAAAAGCACAACAACCCATTCCTTCCTCACAAACCTCTAATCTCCCCAGCATGCCCAACATGACTTACACCCGCACCTACAACATCGCTACCACCCATACCTCCAATACCTCAGCAATTCCTTCACTACCCACTACACTTCAATCTCTGTCCCTTACACCTCCTGCACGACCCACATCCTCTACCTTCATAGCACCTTCATTATCCCCGTGGGTAACTCATCCTCTTCCCCATCGTCCTTTCCTTCTAGACCTCGTACACCCATATCACCTTTACCCAAGAAGGTGTAACCCAAAAACAAAACTCCACTACCCCACAATAAGATAGTCAAAACAACTACACACCCTCCTACCAGTTCATCCACCATACCCCTACCTAAACAAACACGACCGACACCCAAAACCATGTCGACACCCAAAACCATAGCTCGATCCGCTCCTCCTCTTCCAAAGACCGTTCCTCAACAATCAACCACACCTACACCCAAACCCACATTCATTTCCCATTACGATCCACTAGTAGGGTCTTATGCCAAAATTTTAACCAACCTCCTTGAGACTTCACATCACATTACCACCACTGCACCTTACGACCCCTCAAACCTAAGCCAAAAGGGTTTGATGATACTAAAATTTGTGCCTACCATCATGTGTCTGGGCATGATGTGGAGAACTGTAAGGCATTGAAAACCATCCTGATCTAGTTATGTCCTCCGAAGCCAACTTTGATGATGATGACCTTCTCGACGAGGACCCTACTTCACCGACACCCACTCCCACACTAGTCCACTCAACAACCACAAACTCCACCCTCACAACTCCTAGAGCCACCCCCAAGATTTGAAATTAACATGGTTCACATTAGAGAACTTTCCACGCCACCACCCAAATGTCGTTGCACCCAACTCACCTCACAGGGTTTTTCTCCTCTCGGTAGGTTTTTTCCCGTCGTGTCGTTATACCACTCACCCTACACCTTCTCCATTTGCCAACTCCCCTCAGATCAACATGATACATGTCACTACATGTGCTTAGAAGGATAAAGGTAAAGAAAAGGCAACTGACCCACCAACCAATCCTATACCCAACATACCATCTACACCCATACCTAAAATCACTATCCATGGCCCCACATACCCCATTTCTAACGACGTCACACATCGCACCATGCTCAAACAATTACACCAATCTCCCCTCAAAATGTCCTTATATGACCTCATTCAAACCTCGTAAATCCCATCACAAGCTCTCATGGAGGTTCTTCAATCTATTGAGGTTTTACCCAATGACCCTACACCCGTAGCCTCCATTATCACACCCCATCATGTAGCCTCTCTCACCAAATTACCACCTTCATCTTCACCTCACCCTATTCACCAAGTATCCTCCCTTAGCTTCTCAGAGGAAGAGATCACACCACACCAAAACGATGACCCAGACCCAACCCTCTTCATCTCTATCCACATCGATGACATACAGTACGCGTGATTATTGATGGGGGCGCTAGCATTAACATCATTTCATCCATGCATTCGATCAAATGCGTATACCTAAAAATTACATGAATAAATATCCTCCATGTCATGTTGCATTCATTCAATGATGCTATCACCTCTACACTAGTCACTGTCATCCAACACATTTGCGTGGGCCCCCGCACTATTCCAGAACTATTCTACGTCTTGGAGGGGGAATTCCAATATAAATTGTTACTTAGCACACCCTAGATTCGTGTCATGGGTTACGTTCCTTCCACTTTGCATCATTGTGTAAAGTTTGAACATGAAGGACACACCTATACCATTCCAACTGATCCATCACCTTTTAAAACATGCAACATGCTTTACCGACCCAATGATGTGCTCATACCCATTAAAGCATCTACCTCCGTGACCACCACCACTTCACCTACACCTCCACTTACCAGTACAGTTGCTACCTCAACCACACATACCTCCTCCATTCCTACCGCTACCACAACCTCCACGACCGACCCATCAGCTTCCCAATCCATTAACTCTACCTCCGCATCGACCTCCGACACTTCATCCATTCCAACTACCTACATACCAACCACCGATCCCTTGGAAGGTGTTTTTCAACGCCTCACTCTGGGGAGTACCGCCTATATAGTGTCAACACATTCCTTACTCCACAAGAGTATGAAAGCCTTCACCAACACCCTCGTTATGATCACCGTATAGGAGAACATCTCCTGTATGGTCCCCTCACCTTCGTACTAGTCTCACCTATGGGGGACTTGATACTACCACTTACACACCCGAACCACCGTCACAAACTCACCCATTTTCCACCGACTTCCAATCACTTACCAATCACCATTTTTCCCACACCTTCCTGCACCGATGTGCATGGAAGGGTTTTGGTTTTGGATTTTACGAGTAAGGCCAACATACTGTTATTCCATGTACCACCCACAAACATAACGACTGTAGTGGTATCGCTTTCTTGAACCACCTACCAAACAAGCCCGCATTGAACTCATTAAGGACACTAGCCCTTCTCCACCTTCTTCACCCGCTCCACCTTCATCACCACCCTCACCGACGGAGTCGATGGATCCTGAATCTATCCCTCCTAACTTTTTTTTCATAAACACCATTTCCTTGGGGCCTCTGACTTATCAATGTGAGGGCGAGGCCCCTTCCACTCTTCCCTTCCTGTATATCCTGAAATGATCGATGATGATACACCTTCAATTAATGTCATTCAATGTTAGGATGATGACTCTATACTCACCTACCTTGTGCCGAAGACTCATATATTCATCGGTTATTACCTTCTAGAGATGCAAACCATGTTGAATGAATCAACTATCGAGATCAACATTCATACTCAGGATGACCCGCACATCCTAAAGATCGGTCAATCTTTAGATGCTACTGAACAGAAGCCATCACTTCTTTCCTCAAAGACCATAACCACGCTTTCACTTGGTCTTATGCAGACATGCCCTGATATTGACCCCACCATAGTGGTCCACAATATCGTAACCGTTCTAGATGCCAAACCCATCAAACAAAAATTGAGGAAAATGCACCCTCGTATTGTCCTTCTTGTCAAAGAAGAACTTCAGCACCTTCTTTCTGTTTCCTTCATCTTACCCATTGATTATCCTCGTTGGATTTCTAACATTGTCCCTATCACTAAAGCAACATGGGGACTCTACATTTGCATGGACTTCCATGACCTCAACCTAGCGTGTCCAAAAGATGACTTTCCCTTACATAGTATTGACCAACTAGTTGACCTTACCACTAGCCATGAGATGCTATCACTCATGGATGGCTTCTCAGGTTATAACCAAATTTTTCTTGCCCCAGAAGATCAACACAAGACCTCGTTCATCACCTCTTGGGGGACCTTCTACTATCGAGTCATGCCTTTCGGCCTTAAAAACACTGGTGCCACATATCAGTGGGCTATGACTTACATCTTCCATGACATCATGCATCACATATTGGAAGATTACATGGATGATCTCTTGGCCAAATCTAAGCACCGCTCTGAGCACCTTACGTCCTCAAAACCATTTTTGACTACCTCATTAAATATTGTGTTCACCTTCAGCCTAAGAAGTGTGTCTTCACGGTTCTCTCAGGAAATCTCCTAGGATTTATCATTTCCCTATGTGGTATAGAAGTTGACCATGTTAAATTCAAGGCCATTCTCAAAATGCCTCCGCCCACTAACCTTAAACAACTTCGTAGCCTGCAAGGTAAATTGTAGTCTATTCACCATTTCATTTCACAATTATCTGATCAATGTCAACCATTTCATCATCTGCTCAAGAAGGATGTCTCCTTTAAATGGGATGATGACTGCCACAAAGCTTTTGAGGCCCTAAAACAATACCTTCTCCAACCACCCGTACTCATTCCACCTAAAGATGATCAACCTTTTTACCTATACATCTCAGCTACCGATCATTCCTTGGGAGCCATGCTCACTCATCGCGATGAACAACATAGGAGCAGTGTGGTTTATTACATAAGCGTATACTTTTTGGACTATGAAACCCGATACACCCACCCCAAATATATTTTCTTAGCCTTAGTTTTCATTGCCACCAAACTCTGTCATTACCTACTCAACCACAAAACCTATGTTGTGACCAACACCAACCCTTACACTTCATGTACGCCAAACCTTACAAAATCAGCATGTCGCACGATGGCTTATACTTTTATCTGAACATTAACCTCAAATTCATTCATCAAAATTCCATCAAGGGCTAAGCTATTGCCGACCAATTGGCCGATGCACCTATTTTCGGGATCAACCCTCTAATTTTGACTTTCCAGATGAGTCAATTACTACCCTTTCCCTGATGAACCTCCTTACCAAATGACACTCTTCTTCGACAATGGTTCCAAGTGTCAACATGGGGGTGGGGCTGGTATTATCCTCATTCCCTTGATGGTGAACCCATGCCTTTGTCTTTCAAACTATATTTTGAATGCACCAACAATATTTCTGAATACGAAGCACTCGTACTAGGTCTCCAAGCCACCTACGCCCTAGATGTCAAATCCATCAACATCTTTGGTGATTCTCAATTGGTCATAAACCAAGTCAATGGTATATACCAATGTCGTAATGAGATACTTCAAAAGTATAAACATCATGTAGATGTACTTTTGACCACCTTTGATCGTTACACCTTCAAACCATCCCATGTTCAACCAACAAATTTGTAGATACCATGGCCTTGCTTAGCTTCCCAAATACCTGCTTCACCCACCGATTCTAAAATATTTGTCACCGTACAATGACTCCAATCACCTTCTTATTTACCTCACAATGTTTACTCATCAAACCATCACCTCCGACCCGAGTGACCTTTGGTATAAACAATACTCTGACTATCTTTCTCTCTCCATCTTACCTCCTGATCTCACCCGTAATGACAATGCGCCTTCCTTAAAAAGGTCTCTTGTTACGTCATCTTGGGGGACTCCTATATAAGCGTGGCTTTGATGGTATTCTCTTACGATGCCTCACAAGTTCTGAAATTCCTTATACCATTAAGGAAGTTCATGATGGCATATGTGGAGGTCACTTTAATGGCCTTGTTGTTGCTAAGTGTATTCTTCACTGGGCTATTACCGGTCCGACCCTTAACTATGATTGTTGTGACTATGTCAAACGTTGAGTAAAATGGAAACAACATTTTAATATTCATCATACACCCAGCCACGCCTTACAGGTCGCCTGTGACCTTTGGCCCTTCTCTCAATGGGGTTTGGATCTTGTCAGAGAAATCAATCCCCATTCTTCCCAACACCATCAATGGATCATCACTACTACCGAATACTATACAAAATGGGTGGAAGCCATACCACTCATCTCCATGAAAGCTAAGAAAATATGTGAGTTCATTAACCACCATATCATTTGTCACTTTGGTGTTCCTCATCACCTCATCACTGACAATGGAAAACAATTCAAAAAAAAAACATTGCAAAAACTTTGTGATGCCTTTGGCATTCAGCTTAGTTTCTCATCACCCTATTACCCACAAACCAATGGCCAAGCCAATCCACTAACAAAACCCTAAACAAGATTCTCATGAAAGTGGTCAATGATACTAGGAAGGATTGGCATACGCACATTCCTTTTACCCTGTGGGCATACCGCACTAGTATTCACACTTCCACTGCAGCCACACCATTTTCTCTGGTCTACAGTATAGAGGCATTTCTACCTCTCAAAGTCCAGATCCCCTCACTCTACATTTCTCTCCATGACATGCTCACTGATGATGACTTTCGTCAGATCATTTAAGCACAGTTAGAGTTACTAGACGAATGTCATCTTAACGCTCTGGATCACCTTCAAGTTTACCAAAAATGTATCAAACATGCCTACGACAAACATGTCCATGAATGGACCTTCCAAGTCGGTGACCTTGTCCTGAAATAAAATCAACATGTAACCAAAGCATAAAAAAAAGTAAACGGGAAAATTTTGTCCTAATTGGCTTAGACCATACATCGTGACCCATACTTACGGATCAGGTGCTTATTGTTTATCTTCACTCGATGGTAAACCCGAACCTGAGCCCCTTAACACCTTGCATCTTCGACCATTCTATTATTGAATTGTCATCCTACCTCACCTTTTGTCTCTTTCCATGCTCATCCCTTGAGCGCTATTCACTTCATACACCTCACCAACGATTAAACAAGAATCATGTGAGTACCCGTTACTTGTTATCTTCTCTTGAATATGTGTACCATGGTGCTGCACATAGCATGGTTCTCATGGATACTTTTCATCTACCTTTAGATGAGATCCCATGGTCATTCCACCTTGCCTTTTGAACAAGAGTCCTATCCTCCACCTTGGTCTAGTCCATGACTTCAAAGCCCTCACATGGGATATAACTCCTTGAGTCAAACTTCCACTAAAAAGATGACTCCCTCAAAAGGACATCTTCCTCTCGACAATCGCTGCTATAAATAGATTGCTCCCTCAAAGGACAACTATGTAAAGCTTTAAAAAAATGAGAGCAACCGAAGCTTCCCGCATCGATCAACTTCACGAAGACCTCAAGGAGTTAAATTTTCTTCATCCCATATAGAATTCCCACATCGATCAGTCTATCTCAACTATAAGTCAAAACAACAAACCTTTTTGTCATGGACTTACCCATTATGACCTCGAATCTCTTGCCCAAAGAGCATGCTACCTCACACCATATAACAATTAACTACCTTTCACCCTTCTTACCATTCCCACTCCCATTTCCTACTGCCTCAAGGGACTTCTTGGAACTTAGACATTTGGTGATCATGTGACTACTTTTCACCATAGAACAATCAATCATGCAATGTCTTTAGGGTCTTACGTTCATCACCTCCTCCAAGGCATGATCTACTCGGTATGATCCTACCCAATCAGGTGGCTTTCTTACCCCCTCTTATCTTTTAAACCGTCTTTGTTTACATTTTGATTACCTTATACAGGACTTGGTCCTCGACGCTTACTTTTGGGGTAATCTTCTTCTTTTGCCACAATCGACATCACCTACATCACTTTACCTATAATCCACCCACACCTAATAGACCTAAACCCACACCATGCCTAAAACCTACTAACTCATTTTCATACCTCATCATATTCTTCCCTAGCTCATGGGAGAACTACATTGGCCTCGAGGTCCCTTTCACCGGACTATGTAGGCAACACTCCGAGGGCATGGGGCCCTTAGAGGTTAGCTCGGCCATTCTCTACCCTAAACAATTCATCTTCCATGTTCCTCACACCTCACTTAGTTTCCTTTTTTATCCCAAATTGGAAATTACACCAAACAAACAACAAGTTACTTCATATTTTAAATCCTTATCACAACATACATTTATTACGCCTATCATTTCTTTATCATCACTATGCTTAGATTATACCACATCTCACATATGACCCATATTATCATTCATTGCATAAAATAATGAATCACAACTTCACCTACTTTCTAACTCAACCATGCCTATAATCTGACTCAACCATGCCTATAACTTGACTCGATCCATGCCTATGACCTCCTATGACTCAATCCATGCTTAAACCGACTCGACTCGATCCATGTCTAACAACTCTAATTCGATCCATGCCTAAATCGACCTGACTCGATCCATGCCTAACCGACCTAACTCGATCCATGCCTAAATCAACCTGACTCCATCATGCCTAACTCACCTACTTTCCATCCATATCAAAATAACAAATCAAAATCTCATCAACACATCAACAAATCAAAAATACCATGTATCTCATCATATAAATAAATCAATGTGTATCTAAAAATACATGGCTATCTCATCATGTCCATCATCTCAAAATCATTGGCACACAAGCCGATACACAATACAAAATGTCATCGACACACAGGATGGTCTCATATATACAACAAAATAATGAAATAATACAAAATCTCTTCGGCACGTAGGCTGGTATATGCTCAAAATAGACAAAATATCTCATACATCCTCACTATTTCAAGCACGCAGCCGGTATGTGATAAAAAATACAACTATCTCTCGGCACGTAGGCCGGTATAAATCACAAAAAGACTATCATACATCAAAAACTAGGTGACCACATATCAGGCATCTCGGCGGATGTCCTCCATCTCTATATTACCTATGCCCTCGGCCTCTTGGGTCCCTATTGGCACCTCAACCAGAGTGGCTCTCCGTGCATTGGTAGCCTTTTCCTGATCGGGCCTCGAGCTCGCTGACCCCCTGTGCTCTCCACACTATGAGTTCGAGATCTCATCCTCTCACAAGACACCTGTTGTGCCCTATACTTGACATAGGATATGAAGTCTATCCTAGTCACCATCAGCTGGTCCTGGTAATATCTAGCCTCACCTAGGGCATCCCATAACCTAGATACAAGCATGTTCTGTGGTGGTCCCATAGGTCTCGGCCCTCTATACTCGTCCTGCGGACCCTGCCCCACTCTTGCCTCGTGAATTGGGACCAAGTCCTCGGTGCCTATGATTGTGGTGCCTATGGTGGTGACCCTGCCCCTATGCTCGTATTTGGGCCTCGTAAGACCCCAATCTATGCCTCGGCCTATGGCCAATGGCCCCTATAACCTCGCCACCTGAGCCTATAAGGTAGCCACCGACCATCCCCTCTCTCCATCTCCATCTCTCCACTGCCATCTGGGCCTGCAGACTGGCCACCTATACATGTAGCTCTCTTTACCTCGCCTCAAAGCCCTCCAGGTGTGTGTCATACAATATACCCAACTGGTAATCAAGTAGCCACCACCTACCCTCAGTAGGGCATCTCTCTCGCACCGTAATGGTGGCTAAATCAATGCTCTTGCCTGGGTGGTATGGCTCATAAGTGAGCCGCCCACCACTGTCTCGTACTCTATATGTGCACCCGACATCATCTATCCACCGTCCACTGGCTGCTCCTCCTACCCTGTGGGCACTGTAGGTTGTGGTAGAGGTAAGGGTCTCTCCACATCGTCTCTCCGCTACTATGGGAAGGGTAGAGGTATGTCCTATACTAGCCCGAACTCAACCACTGAACTCCTGTCTCACCGGGATCATCTCATACTCCTGGCAAGCACGACGACCTTGTATCCATCTCTCTAGTTAGAGCTCAACTAGCTCCTCATGCATATTCCTATATAAGGGGAATCCCACATATGGCCTCTAGATAATGTCCACTCCGAACAACCCCTCTAAGAATCGCCCAAAATAGGCCACATCATATATGGGCCTCTCAGATCGAGGCTCTCCAATAACCGGCACCCATCTCCTATACCCCACCCACACAAATATTGCTAGGAATGCATCTACTTGGGGCATCCTTATAGGCCGCACACAAAATATGTGCTCGTATGCTTAATGAGTGTAGTAAAAATGTACAAAGACAAAGTGAACTCGCACAGACACCCATATGCCCACAACTCCCTGTAAGGCTTCACCAAGAATGCTGGTGCCTAGGTAAAGCGGTCTCATCCACCATCATGTCGTGGAGTACCCCCATTAGTGAGTGGGGAAAACATCCACCCTTTGCATCTGGCAGTGCATAGCAACACACTACCTCCATCAATAGAACCACTAGCCTCGTCTCCTCCGGATGGGCTAGGTACATCTCTCCATAGCTCAAGCTGGCGCTATGGAATCTCAAGTCGGCCATCCCTCTCCAAAAATAGTCACAATCAACTCCTCTAAGGCCTCGAAGGAGATGGAGTAGACCTGTGCACCCAATATGGGTAGCCAAGAATTTAGAACACGTCCTCTAGGGTGATAGTAATCTCACCCATTAGCAGGTGGAACATGTTGGTCGCGGAATCCCATCTATCGATGAGCATGACCATCAAATCAAGCTTCCGGACTACATGTTCGATAATGACAAACCCAACTCAAGCCCATTGCCTCCACATGCTGCAGCTCCTCCGGGTCACTGCGCCACAGACACCACGAGCGGGCGGAACCCTGTCCCGCATATGTAGCTACACTCTCCCCTGCATCCATACAAACAAAACATTAATCTCCATTTATCATATCCATATTTACCAATTATCATTTTCCCACACCCTATTTTCACCCTACCCATCTCAACCACCTAGCCCACATCACTTTTGGACCCTTGTTCCCAATAACCCGACTCCGACTAGTACCGACCCCGATCACCCCCTTACCGACCCGGTCACCCCTTAACCAAATATCGGTCACCTTACTTTGGTGAATGATACCGGTTCATCCCGACATCGACCAACGACCGGCCAAAACTTGATTGACATCGACACATCGGTCATCATGTCGCGGTAAAACCCACAATTTCCCAAAACCCTCCTTTTCTAAAAACCTCCCTTACCCCTTTTACCCACCTACAAAGACCTACACTACCCCTGGACCTCCACCCACCCCACCTATCCCATTTATTTCCCTCCCCATTCCTCTTTTTACCCGTTATTCCCCCCATTTCCAAATTTAACCCATTCCCACCCACAAAAACAAAACCCAACCGAAACTACAAAAAACAATATACTAATCCTCTACTCTATCTAATCACATACACCTAGAGTAGGGCACTTACCACGTCATTATACTGTCCATCTCGGTGGCACGCTCTGGCCATTGCACCATGTGGGCCCACCCGATCCCTCTTCAACCTCCACCATCACCGAATCGGTACCCGTAACCTCTACCCAATCAAATCCTCGCACTGATCCTATGGACCCACTTCTCACCAACCGATCACCCGCTGCGTTCACACTGCCAACTCAATGCTCCCCTCCATCTAGAAACTTTTCTCTCTTTTCTCTCTCTTTTGTTATTTTCTCAAATAGCTAAAAGACAAATGAATAACAAAAAACATGGATTTTTTTGTTTTTATAACAAACCCGACCTAACCGACGTTGGTTACCCTTGACCGGAATTGGTCGCATGCCCTACCCAACTGTGTTCGGTTGACCTCTAACAACACCGGTTATCCTTGACCGGCATCGATCACCCTCACCTGCCCATTCCCTAAATTTTACCCTTTTACCCTACCCCTACCTCCTTTTTTTTACCTCACCCAACCTTCACCCTGATAATTTACCCCACCCCACCTTTACCCAAACCATTTCCCTCACATTCCCGACCTCATCATTTACTACCTCCCTTTGTCCTCCTTTAGGGACTCATTATTTTACCCCTACCTTGGCCTTACCCGTGTGTGACCTAGATATTTGGACCTGGACCATCGCTCGTGACCTTTGACCTCATGTGTTCATTATACCTTGCGGCATTATTACCTGTGTTGTTGACCTAATGACCTTACCTAGCCTATTATGCGTGACCATTTATCCTGACCCTACCTTTGGTGTACCGAACATACCTAAACGTTCTTGCACCTAACCTACGTCATGTTTCCTGACCATATCCTATACCTTGGATACTAGAATCACTTCAACCTCATTTGGATAAACCTATCGACCTTAGATGATGTAGAGTTTGACTGCTCTTCAACTCGATAGTGTGCTGCAGTTTATACGTGTGTGTGTTTTGATCACATACTACCTTTGACCCTGACCCATTACCTAGCTTCCCGAGTAGACCTTGCTCCTCTTTCCCTCATTACCCACCTTTCTTTTCATCACATTTACCTTTTATCAAACCACTCACCGATTTTACCTGCTTGCCTCGTTAATTCCTGGTTTGAGGGGGATCACCTTCACCCACACATGGGGCAACCACATCTTATTTTTTTGTTAGCGTTGCTTACTAATATAAGCTACGCAACAAAAAGGGGAAAAATGTAGACACTAAAATTAGGTCACACTCCCCTTTGGTCCCTCGACAAATAAACACCCTTCATCACATTCACCTAGCCATGGCCCCCTTCACCTCACTAATATTAATTTAATTAAATTAATTCATTATCCTCACCATATTTATTATTTAAATATCTTAATTTAAATAATATCCACACATACACTTCACCTAGACACCTCATCAAGCCAACTCACCCTAAGACCTATTCTTAGTAAGTTGTCATAACTAACTAAGACTTACCCAAACCCTAAAAATCAATGCCTACATTCTCTCTAACCACATTCCCGCATGCTTACAAGAAGCTTCTAGTTTAATCCGTGGGTTAATGACATGAGATTCGAGAAAATCAAGAGGATCTCCCTAGTTTAGTAAACCTAGGAAATCCCACCTTGATCGACGCCGGTTAGCCCTAACCGTCACCGGTTAGGCCAGAACCGCCGTTGGTTACCCTTTTAACCCCAAAACAACCTTATTTTCAAGGTTGGCAAAGATTGGAAAAAGTTGGCAAAACATTGAGATCTTCCTGAGAGATATCGCATCTTCTGAGATCGAATTCCAGTGAGAACACACATGCAAGGAAGGAGATCAAGTATTTTCTCTTGCACAACCACCCCAACAATGATCTGATCTAACCAAGAAAAGAGGAATGCACATGCAGCCCATGCAGAAGCTCTCCTATGATTGGTGATCACCTGCAGCCTTCAACCTCTTACCAACACCCCCATCCCTCACTCACAGGTCCAGACTAGAATCCAAGTAAGTAAAACATTCTACTTCTCTGGTTCACTTCATTTTATCATTATATTATCATCTATTGTTTACCTAGCCACCCATTGACCTCCTTCAACATTCCCCCTCCATATACCCATTAAAACCTCACCAAATCCCTCCCAAATCACCCAATACCTCATCCCAACCAACCAAAATCCTTTGTGCAATCACAAAGGAGACCCCAAACCCATTATGTGGCATCCCCAAAACTCCACAGTAATCGACACCGTTACGCCTAACCACCATCAGTCACCCTTAACCAAAGACATCGCCATTCTTTGTATGTGCTCATACAACCCAGAACAGGGACCTATCCACCTAATTTTACATCCCCTTAATCACCTGTGACCTACCTGAGACTTTTTTCAGACCTACAGAGACCCAGAACCAACTATTTGACCTTCGGATCCTATTCTAACCTAGCCTGTTAGATTAGATCTTTCTTATTGTGTTTTAAGTGAGATACCTAAATCATTTCAAATTACAATAGGATTTACTTCATTTCCCACATTAAATTGTTTAAAATAGTGGATTGACAAATGCTTGAGGAAGTACACACTTCCTGGATCTAACACACGCTAGTAGCGCAAGTTCACTACACATATTGTTTAACTCTTTTTCTCGTGGTCTTCATATCATTACAAGTAGTTCCTCCTAGCCAAAAGGAAGCTCTCACAATCAACTGTGGATTTGGAAGTCATACGCGCACAACAACCCATCAACCAACATTAAAATAGGTATTCCTCCTACGCCTGTACTCTATCTGCTTTAATACTTCAAAGAAACGCCTAAGAATCAGTGAAACAACGCTGATCGATATTTTTCAATAAGACTGGAGAGACATAAGACTCGAAAAGAGAAGAAAGAGCTTATTTTAAGTTCTCGCGATTTAAGGAAGAAACCTTTGCCATGGTTCATTATCTTGCCATCTTGATGCCCGGTTCATCTCCATAACAGAGCACAAGCTAAGTTCCCTCGTCATTTTATATTCCATTACTAATGTTCATGATCTGTTATTATCTTGTCTGACATGGGGTTGACATCCTCCAAGGGAGTTAAAATTCTCTTGGAATCGGCACTGTCCAGGAAACCCCCACATATTTTGATCTAATCTTATCTATTTCAGTTTTGCAGATCCAATTTCTTTATATTATGCATCTATCTTATTTGCGCCCTTAGATCCACATCTACATCTGAGGTCCTCATCCATCCATCATTTTAAGTTAATGGTGGCTCCCGAAGATCGCCTTCACCTTGCTTGAGAATGAATTTTCCTTTATAACAAACGCTCCAACTTTAAGATTGATCATGAATTTTCGTGTCCACTACTAATCGAGAGCTGACAAGGACACACTTGAATGATGTGGCCTTGTTTGATGATCCACATAACTTCACTTGTCATTGATTTTGATTTGTTGATGAATATATCCGTATAATGATTAAGTGAAGAAAATTTATGTAGACAAGTTTCTCCCATTATCGATCTTTGTCGATATCAATGGCTTTTGACTCCAAAAAGACCTCTGCCAATAGCTACGACCTATACCACATAATGAGGAAGTCAGAGGTTACTTCTACTTCAGGGCCATTAGAGTTGAATCACCACACTATGCAGGTGTCATGGTGCATCCATGCAAGTGATGACCAATTTAGAACAAGCGTCAGGAAAATTGTGACTCGCCTTTGGTTGATATGCGATCACAGATCGACCTACGTCGACGTGTCCCAAGTTGGTATCGGTGATGTTCTCATACTCTGAATGGAGTGTCGAGGTGAGTAGAATGCCCTGGAATCCATACCGCAACATCATTTTGTTTGAAGATGACATGATTGTGACAGAAGTGTGATTTCAGGCTATTACTTCCTTCTTACAAAACTACACAAATCACCTCTGAAACTAGCCCTAGGAAAAATAACAAATCTTGTTATGAGAAACTCTCACTAGATGAGGGAGTCTATTAAGGTACCAAAAGTTTTTGGATCAGATATTTTTTTCCCAAATCAAATTATTCAATGAAATATTAAAGGTCAAAGTTGACTCTTCTGAAACTGCTAAGAAAATGCAAGTGTAAAATGTGAAAATCTCGTTTGGTTTTAGCTTGGGAAAAATACCAAACGTCACCCTAGGAATCTACAACTTGGAAAGGGAGCATATGAAGGTGGGGAGAATCCAAATAAATAATTATTTTCTCTTGATGATCATCCAAGTTCAAAATATCAACTCTCAAAGTGAGTCACCCTAACATGCTAAAAACTGCACGCGCAGTGAAATCAAACAAATTGTGTATTATTTGGCTTTGTGAAAAATATCAAATGAGGTGTTGGGCATTTGAAATTTAGAAAAGGAGTACATGAAGATGGGAATAATTCAACAAACCAAACCATTCTTCCTGATTTTGTAAAGGAACAATGGATTTTTCTTTATTTGTGTAGGGGGAAGAATTTGAGGTGGTGAGGGAAGAATTGCAGCAATAGAGATGGGTTTTCTTTTTCCATCTTGAATAAGCATCTTCTCATCTTGTGATGCAATGGAAAAATCTTGAGGAAGACTACTTTTGCCTCCTAGGGATTGAATTAATATAGCTAGATCAACATCAAAGGACCTCAAATAATACAAGAATGTCATACCTTGTGAGGGTTTGAATTCTTAAGGAATTCTATTCCAAGTCCTTGTAAATATGATGTTGAAATCAGGGATAAACTCCATTGAAGTCCGCTATATTTTGCTGAGATGTTCCATGAGGTAAATGACATATGTATCCTCCTTAAACCGGTTGTGAAGTTTTTCTCCTAGCTGATTCCATCTAGAAATGGATTGTGGAACCAAACTACTTTACCAATATTTTGCGTTGCCTCTGAATGATGAAACTAGAATTCTAAGGAAAACGTTATCTTTTTGATGTTGTGAATGGAACAATGGTTTTCTATATCTTGAATGTGATCAATAAGAGATTGATCTCCATTTCCAAGGAAGAGGCAAGTTTTTCAGGGCTATTTTGGGAATAACATCCCACTGCGCAAATGGAGAGGGTTGGAACTGAAATGTGAGAATGGAAGAGCTCTTTGGAGAGCCATGAGAAGATGGGGGCATGGAAATGAATGAGGGGATGGAGGAAAATTTCTAAAACCTAAGAAAATGAGTTTTTGGAATCAATGAAGTCTCCAAATGTTTTGACAACTACCTCTAAAGGTTGGATACCACCAAAACCACATCAACCTTGCTGGTATGAAGTTGTAGATCACTTCAAACTAGTCCCACCGGGCATGCCAAAATCTGTTATGTAAAAAAATTAGCACTCTAGGATTATGCATTGTACATCCCTAATTTTTACTAACATGGGACCATATCTCAAGTTATGAGACTTACACTATGAGACAAACCTCCAGAGAAGGCTAGATCCTCTACCTATTCCTAATGCTAAATCTACTCTAAATGTAAAAAGAAAATCCTAAGCTAAACATTCCAAGGGACCAGGGTTAGAAGGAGATGCAAAAAGGGAAATCCTAAGCTAAAAGGTGGTGATAACACCAAGAAAAGGGTGATGAACATTAAACACAATCAAAATGGAGCCTATAAATGAGAGAGATATGCACAACATTACAAGAGTAAAAGAAGGCAAGATGCAAATAAAACACAAGTATAGGGTAGAAGATAGCCACAAACACCATATTTTATTGCTATGCATAGTCCATTACAGCTAAAAGGAAGGCAATAATGCATTTATAGAGGCCAAAATAAAGGCTTGAAGTTCATAGCTTCTTGGGAGACCATTTTGACATGGTTTTTTTGCAGATAAGAATGTCCATTGTTTTCAAAATGAAAGATTTTACAATGCTTAAAGAAAAGAAAGAGAAAAGGGAAAAGATCATATTTGATTTTGTCATTAACAAAGATCTATTTTTCCCTGCAACACGGATTTTTAGGCCTCCAACCACTATTTGCATGCATTAAGTGTTTGAAAACATTATGGATGCCCTCATGAATCCATTTCCCATGATTATTTTCTTGCTAAAGAAGCCAAGGAGAAGATAAGAGCCCATACTCATCAATTTAGGTAGTTGAGTTGTTTGAGTCTACATATTAATATCCCAAACTAGTTTTTTCCATTTTTCACCCACCAAATGACACCAAAATATTATTTTTATGATGCCAAGTTGAAGGGCTCGGATATCTTTCCATCGATATAAAGTTTGCTAGATTTGGAGTTCGGAGTCGAAAGATATGGTCACTTAAAATTTTTGCATGTCGGGAAGCTCAAGAACTTGACACATGGTAGCCTTTGATTAGCTTGAGGATCGGTCTCTCCCTACGTGTGCACTGTTTCATCTTTTTCCATGTGTAAGTATTTCATTAGCTTGCAAGGTTGGGATTTTGCTTCCTTTTATTTTCTTTGCATTATGTGGCCTTTATGAAGGTCTGACGTATTAAGAAATATGAGCCACTATAAAATTTCCATGTTCTGCATGGTGTCGACTATCCTTTAAAAATATCGCCAATATGAAGTATTAACCAATGAAATGGCTCCACAATCCTTCATAATTTACCTTTTGACTTAGACCACACTGACCATTGCGAAGTGTGAGCCAATGAGGAATCTCCACGCACTTGGAAATGTCAGTCCTTTTGATTTCCTCCTCTACCCTCTGTGAAACGCTGACCAATGAGGAAGCTCCACACCCCTTGGTTTGTCAAACTTCCTTTTAGCTCCATGCTCCAATAGGAAAGCTCCATGCTCCTTCACAATGTCAGTGTGTTAGACTTTCCCTTAACCTTCGTAATGTCGATCGCAAAATGTTAGCCAATGAAAAGTTCCACATAGCTTTGGATTTTACAAATGTCTCGGATTTTGATGACTTTGCATCACAACCTTTAACTTGCTCAAACTAAGAAATTTTTTGGCTTCAAAATTGTTGTACGTCATCCTGTTGACCTTGCGACTTAGCCCAAACCCAATGAATTATGTAACTTAGTTTATTTCACGGACTTGAGGTCCAAGAATGCACTGCTTGAGGAAGTGACTAAATTTCACCACGTGTTCATCGTTGGCTATTAACCTTGCACCACCTTTTGTTACCTTGACCCGCCACATGTCTTTTGACTTGCCTTGACCTTGAAAGGACTTGATAGAATTATCTAACACAATTTAATCACTGGGACTTAAGGTCCACGAAGCCCAAATGCTTTGAGGAGAGCCGGAATGGCACCGCATGGCCTGTTGTTTGATGTTTGATGTTGAATTTGATGGCCAAATGAATGTCTATTGACTTTTGTTAGAACTCGCTAATGAATTGGTTTAGTCTCCTATAGGTTTTTGAAAGCCAACAACCATTGCTTTTGGGAAGGGAATTTTGACGGTCGCTTAGACGTCCCATGCCAATTAAAAATTGTTGAGTCCATTTTTAATAAGTTATCAAAATTAACGTGGGGGTAAATGGGATAATAATTACTTTGTTCTCACTATTTGTCATTGGCACATCGGTAAGGTACTTTCAACATCTAACCACAAAGAATGTGTAATCTATCTTCCACAATAGAACTTTAATAATACAATTTAGACCAAGCACTTTTCAGCATATAACAAACAAACTCCCTATTTTTAGGTGCATGTAGGGTCCCATATCGGTGAAGGAACGAATCCTGGGATATCCATGCAAAATTTCTCCCCTCATCAAGGAAGAAAGGTGATGCCTAAACAACAATATTTTCATTTCCTAGCTTCAAGGAGGAAGTTTGATCCATGTTGAAGATTTGTGTTCCACTTGTAAGCATATAAAAATCATTTGATTCATTCACTTGATGAATTGGTGCAAAGGCAAGATGATGCCAATAGCAGGATCCACATGCGAGAGTAGGTTACCACTTGATCATCAACGTCTGCTTTTTAATTTTACTTTTGAGCACATTTACATTCTTGGCTTTAGCTTTGAAACCCAATACTTTGAGTCGGGAGCGATGAAGACATAACAAAAACATTACACTTGTCAAATAATGATTCACAGCTATCAAAGGTGAAACAAGAAACATGATACTGACTTGGATGTTGATATGGTTGATGATGTCGATGGTGAAGATTTCATTAGTACATGAACGTAGATACGGAAGATCATGTCGACAAGAATTAAAATATGTTGTTAGAGCCCCCTCGGGATTTCCCATCAAACACACCTTTCGGCATAAATATTTCAAAATAATGTATTAGTTAGACCATTGTAATTGCATACATTATCATGCCGAAGGCATTCCCCTATGGTAAAGGACCTTCAGACGTTTACTGCGGTGATGTTAAATTTAACGGTTTGATGGCCATCTCGCACATTTTGCCATAGAGTGAGTGTTTTGCCGTTAGTGAGATAGAAAATTAATTTAATAAAAATATTTGGCTGAGCTAGTGATGTTTTTGTTGGAATATCGCAAGTTGAGATGGCTTTTGCTTCATATTCGATGTCGTGGCTTCTAGAGAGGTTGAGGGCAAGAGACTAATGTTTGTTGGGGACTCTGTAAGCTTAAATCAGCTTTAGTTAATGAAATGCCTTCTCCATACAATCACTCTAGATGCCTTCATTCCAAGAAGAAGTATGCTTACAACATTCGAGATCTGTGGTAAGAAATATGCATCAAGGAATTTGGTTTTTCTTATGCAGAATATAATGCTTCAATGGAGTTTTTCTGGCTCCATTTACGGTGCAATGGAGACTACTAAACAGGGAAAAGAACTTTTCACGTAGATGGTATTGATAAAACGGAATCTGTGGAAGGGTATTGATGTGCTGGTGTTCAAGTCATCAAAATGGTGGCCTAATCATTTAGGCCCTTAAAGGTATTTAATCACCGATTTTTTTACTTTAGATTCATTTTTGATGTTGTAAATGTCGAATTGTGCTATGAACAGATGGGAATAATCATGGAAGGCAGAAAAGAGTATACGAGCATGGATCCAATGGTGGCTTACAAGAAGACATTGAGTATGTGGGCAAAGTGGATCTCGAAAAACATGGATCCCCAAAAATCTCGTGTCTTCTTTCACAGCCCTTCACTGAGTCATTACGAAAGGTTCAACAGTCCGTTTCATAAATTTCAATCCGAATAAAAATTCAATTTTTAAGTTTTTTTCTCTGGTGTTGAAATCCATGAATGAAATGGGAAATGGGTCAAGTGCGAGAAAGAGACGGAGCCATAGATTGAGAAGAATACGATGACATACAATCCTCCGATGCCTCCTCATGTGGGGATATTGAAGTAGGTTCTTCATCGCAGACTACATTTCTGTGGTGTTTCTTGATTACGCGTTCCATAATGTCTCGACAAGATGGACTTAAGTTGGTGTATGCAAGTGGTGATTTAAGAGGAGATTGTACGCATTGGTGTTTTCTTGGCATTCCTGACAACTGGAATGAACTTCTGTCCTCATATATTCTTTAGAGATGGCTTAGAGTGTGGTCCCATGCTAGGGGCCATTGCTTTTAATTTGTAAGGAAATAGGTTTCCATGTTGAAATCCTAAAGAAATATGAGCGCCAAAAGTTTAGGAAGATATTTTCAGCCTCATCAAATAGTGGGGCACAAGAAATTATTTACCTGCTTAGAAGTTTTCTTGGCATTTGGCCATTTGTGTGGGCCCTCTAACCTACTGCAACATTCATGTACTTTCCTAGCCATTTCAAACCCTAAGCTTGAGCTTGAGCCTTGCCACCTTTTCTATCTTTTTTGTTCTCTTCTCATCATTTAAACCTCCTTCCCTACTACCACGGTGATCTGATTCATAGATTCAAAGAGTTGAATTCACTGAGGAAAGTTGATCAGATAGAGGAGGGGTGCAAGTTATTACATTGTTAGGAGAAAACAGAGACACCATGGATTTTAGATCTGAGGATGGCATATTGGAGATTCATACAAAATACAAGTTGAATCAAGATGATATGAGTAAAGAAAATATGAATGTGAAATTTAAAGCCAGAAACACAAATTTTAAGGGTAAGGTCAAATTGAAACATTGATGTAAATAATGTTTCCTCAATGATGACGCTTATTATTGTTGTTGGGAGGAAAAACAACGAGACATTTGTGGATGAGAGTCAAACCCTAGACAATCCAGAGATGAGATAAGTTGAAGAAGAAGCAAGCTACAGAGGATGCAAAGGATGATTCCATTGCGGAGGTTCTACAAATCAGTGGATAAAAACTCCTCTATGTTGGACTTGTAGTGCTCCTCATCATCATGTAACTTCCCATAAAATGATAGCCGGAAAAATGTGACCAATCAATGGAAACTATGCAAAGGATCTCGAACCATGGGCGCAAAGTAGTGCAGATGGAGCCGAGCATGCAGGGATCTAAAAATGGTTAAAATAACTGAAAAAATGTCTATACGGCCATCAAACCATCAAATATAACATAGTTGGAAATGTCACGGAAGGGCCTTCGATGTCGGGTGACTTCTGGAGAGGTTGAGGGGCAAGAGACTAATGTTTGTTGGGGACTCTGTAAGCTTAGATCAGTTTCAGTCAATGGCATGCCTTCTCCATACAATCGCTCCAGACGCCTTCATTCCAAGAAGAAGTATGCTTACAACATTCAGATCTATGATAAGAAATATGCATCAAGGAATTTGGTTTTTCTTATGCAAGAGTATAATATTTTAGTGGAGTTTTTCTGGGCTCTATTTATGGTGTAGCTAGAGACTACTGAACAAGGGAAAATAATTTTTCATGTAGATGGTATTGATAAAATGGAATCCGGTGGAAGGGTGTTGATGTGCTGGTGTTCGAGTCGTCAAAAATGGTGGCGGATCATTTAGGCCCACAAAGGTATTTAATCACTGAATTTTTTGCTTTAGATTCATTTTCTGATGCTGTAAATGTTGGAATTGTGCTATGAACAAATGGGAATAATCATGGAAGGTAGAAAAGAGTATACGAGCATGGATCCAATGGTGGCTTACAAGAAGGCATTGAGTACGTGGGCAAAGTGGATCTCGAAAAACATGGATCCCCAAAAATCTCGTGTCTTCTTTCACAGCCCTTCACTGAGTCATTACGACAGGTTCAACAGGTCCGTTTCATAAATTTCAATCCGAATAAAAATTCAAAATTTTAATTTTTTTCTCTAGTGTTGAAATCTGTGATTGAAATGGGAAATGGGTCAAAGTAGAAAGAGACGGAGCCAGAGATTGAGAAGAATACGGCGACATACAATCCTCCGATGCCTCCTCACGTGGGGATATTGAAGCAGGTTCTCCGTCGCACTACATTTCCTGTGGTGTTTCTTGACATTACACGTTCCACGACATCTCGGCAAGATGGACTTAAGTTGGTGTATGCAAGTGGTGATTTAAGAGGATATTGTACACACTTTGGTGTTTTCTTGGCATTCATAAATTGGAATGAACTTTTGTCCTCCTATATTCTTTAGAGATGGCTTAGAACATGGTCCCATGTTGGGGGCCATTGCTTTTGATTTGTAAGGAAATAGGTTTCCATGTTGAAATCCTAAAAAAATTGAGTGCCAAAGTTTAGGAATATATTTTCATCCTCATCAAACAAGGTGGGGCACAAGAAATTATTTACCCACTCGATTTTTTCTACATTTATGACAATATTGTCACACGAGAAAAAATAATATTGATATTGTATTCGACTCTTTTTGAATTACATTCATAGGCTATTAAATAGCCATATACATAGGAAAACTGACTTCCTATAAAATAGGAAAGAGTTACAACAAATAAACCTATTTAGTTGTGATTGTTACTCACGTAACAATACACAACTCAACACCAATAATATATTATTGTTTATATAACAATAATATATTAATAACACATTAAACTATATAATAATAATTACCAGTGTAATTATTATCGTACACAATGTAAATATTATAATGTGAAGCACTAATCAAGATATTCCTAACATTCCCCCCCTTAGTGCGAACATGGTAGAAAAACATCCACACACTCCTCTGCAGTATGCTCACCCCTGTGGCATGTCCAACTCTGTGACTCATGACCTTGATCCAAAAGAAAGGCTCGCTCCTTCCATGGTTTTAAACAGGCTTACCACAAACCTTGATGGCTGGAACCTCATCAATCAACTGCGACCTCATG
This sequence comes from Taxus wallichiana var. yunnanensis, assembly GCA_018340775.1. Classification (NCBI taxonomy): domain Eukaryota; kingdom Viridiplantae; phylum Streptophyta; class Pinopsida; order Cupressales; family Taxaceae; genus Taxus; species Taxus wallichiana. Next base: position 959,004,837 of record CM031237.1, read on the forward strand.
TGGTTTCTGATCCTCCACAAACCCTTTCAAGATCTATGGTGACTTACTGCGGGTGCTACTTTGTTCACCACTATGCTTATACATCGGGAATTATGTAGGAAACACAACATGCATATCTCAAAAGCTCGCACAATAGAAGATATCTTTGAAAAAAATTTCACATTACTTCCTATAAGAATCGTAATGTTCTTAATTGTAGTCTCTGTATCATTGATCACTTTGCCTCGATCTCGAATAGCATAAATGCACCCAATTGTGCTATGAACAGCTTTCCTTGACTAAGCCATTTTGGGTGCAGAATGGGAATGGAACATTGGTATGTATTCCCCCCCACAATGTGAAATTCCACTCATATAGATACTGAGAAGAAAAATGCATCAACAACACACTCCTGAATGGATCTTGCTAGTTAGGTCTTGCTGCACATGGTCACTAATGCTAGTGAACGTATTCTCCTAGCTGACCATCTTCCAACGAAGTACGGCAGTCAGAGGACCAAGTCGAAGAGGATCACTGACATCCATCATATGTGCTCCAACACAAATCTCTTTCCAACATCCATCAAATACCACACAAAACAGGAACACTGCAATAGAAGCACTCTGAGAAAATGGAAACCACATTGAAAATCATATACTCACACCATACATATGCCACCACGGCTACGCGGCCCCATCATTGGTGGTACTCGATGAGAGGTTGTTGTTCGACCTCCTTCCTCCGATGCCTCCTTCCTCCATCATATGGGTGCTTAACTCAACCGGATGAGACTACATGGTTTCCACATTGTATTTATTTAAGCTTCTCCCTCAATGTGAAACCTTTTATTTCGGACATCATAAATTTAATAATGCGTCCTGAGATGGCCAAAATAGAGGGTGATTTTCAATTTTTTTTTTCTCCCAAAATTAGAACCACTAGATGGGAATAAAAAATATACACTTTTGGAAAAAACGGCGCTCGATTTTGAGTTACCATGGAAAGTTATTGAAATTCAATTTCCGTAAAAAGACCCAATTTAATTAAAATTGGCTCAACGATTAAAAATTTACTCAAGATGGAGAGCAAATTTATCGTGTGACCACTCGTTGGAACCGAGAGGAAATGTAGATTCCAAAAATATTTATAACCTCAAGAACTCACGCCAAACAAGTATTAATTTGGCCAAAAATGTATTATTTTCCCTCAGTTTGCAACTATTTAAGCAAAAACTATAGAAAAAATAAATATTTTCAAACTATAGTTTTGCAAAACTATAAAATAATTAGCCAATCAGAAATGGCTGTGGTAAGGCAAGAAACTCACGGCTGCTTTTTTGAAGTGACCAACAATGATTTGTTCATAACTTGAGAACCAGAGCTCCGATTTGCAAACCGTTTAATGCGTGGGAAAGCTTATTTCTAGAGCTTTGCAATGGTACTCATTTTGTTTTATTTCATTGCATGATATGAAATCTGTTCTTGACTGAGTTTGACGCCTAAACCGGCTAAAAAAACATGCTTTCTTCCTCTTTTTTTTTTTTTGACAGCTGCAAGAAGTAATACGTGTGGAAACAATATTCTGTAGTTTCAATAACACCTTTCAAACGCCTTTTATTTTTCCTGATTACCTTTGTCTAAACAATAATCTTTGAAAAATAGAACTTGATGCGAGTCAGGTTTGAAATGCAACGAATCCAATAAAGAGCACACCTATAGGTAAAATAATAATGCAATAAAATCACTACCATAACAAGGGTGACCATGAATAACTTGGATCCACCCCACATAATGCTCAGGAATCCATAATCGCTCACGATGCCAAATATTGGGACAGCAATATTGTCACACGAAAAAAATAATATTGATATTGTATTCCACTCTTTTGAATTACATTCATAGGCTAAAATAGCCATATACATAGGAAAATTGACTTCCTATAAAATAGGAAAGGTTACATAAACCTATTTACTTGTGATTGTACTCCCGTCAATACACAACTCAACACCAATAATATATTATTGATAAACAATAATATATTAATAACACATTGTTATATAATAATAATTACAGTGTAATTATTATCGTACACAATGTAAATATTATAATGTGAAGCACTAATCAAGATATTCCTAACAACATTTGGCCATTTGTGTGGGCCCTCCAACCCTACAACATTCCTGCACTTGCCCGGTTGTTTTGAGCCCCAAGCTCGAGCTTGAGCCTCGCCGCCTTTTCTCTGTCTTTTTCCATTTCTTCTCGTCATTTAAACCTCCTTACCTACTACCATGTTGATCTAATTCATAGATTCAGAGAGATGGATTCACTGAGGAAAGCGGATTAGATAGAGGGGGTGCAAGTTATTACATTGTTAGGAGAAAACAGAGACACCATGGATTTTGGATCCGAGGATGGCATATTGGAGATTCATACAAAATACAAGTTGAATCAGGATGATACGAGTAAAGAAAATATGAATGTGAAATTTAAAGCCGTAAACCCGATTTTAAGGGTAAGGTCAAATTAAAACATTGATGTAAATAATGTTTCTTCAACGATGACATTATTGTTGCTGCTAAGGAGGAAAAAAACAAAGAGACCATTGTGGATGAGAATCGAACCCTAGACAATCCAGAGATGAGATAAGTTAAAGAAGAAGAAAGTATGGGGATTCAAAGGATGATTCCATTATGGAGGTTCTACAGCTCAGTGGATAAAAACTCCTCTGCTTTGGACTTGCGGGGCTCCTCATCAACATGCAACTACCCGTCAAATGAGATCTAGGAAAAATGTGACCAATCAACGGAAACTATGCAAAGGATCTCGAACCATGGGCATAAAGTAAAGTAATGCAGATGGAGCCGAAGCATGCAGGGGATCTAAAAACGGTTAAAATAGCTGGAAAACGTCTAGATGGTCGTCAAACCATCAAATATAATATAGTTGAAGAAATGTTTGGAAGGGCCTTCATGTCGAGTGACTTCTAGAGAGGTTAAGGGGCAAGAGACTAATGTTTGTTGGGGACTCTGTAAGCTTAAATTAGTTTCATCAATGGCATGCCTTATCCATACAATCGGTCTAGACGCCTTCATTCCAAGAAGTATGCTTACAACATTTAGATCTGTGGTGAGAAATATGCATTAAGGAATTTGGTTTTTCTTTTGTAGGAGTATAATACTTCGTGGAGTTTTTCTGGGCTCCATTTATGGTGCAACCGAAACTATGAACAGGGAAAAGAATTTTTTTCACGTAAATGTTATTGATAAAATGGAATCCGGTGGAAGGGTGTTGATGTGCTGGTGTTCAAGTCGTCAAAATGGTGGCTCGGATCATTTAGGCCCACAAAGGTATTTAATCACTGAATTTTTTTCTTTAGATTCATTTTTTGATGTTGTAAATGTCGGAATTGTGCTATGAATGATGGGAATAATCATGGAAAGGTAGAAAAGAGTATACGAGCATGGATCCAATGGTGGATTATAAGAAGGCATTGAGTATGTGGAAAAAGTGGATCTCAAAAACATGGATCCCCAAAAATCTCGTGTCTTCTTTCACAGCCCTTCACTAAGTCATTACGACAGGTTCAACAAGTCCGTTTCATAAATTTCAATCCAAATAAAAATTCAATTTTTAATTTTTTATCTCTGGAGTTGAAATTTGTGGACTCAAATGGGAAATGGGTCAAAGTAGAAAGAGACGGAGTTAGATATTGAGAAGAATATGGTGACATACAATCCTCCGATGCCTCCTCACGTGGTGATATTGAAGTAGGTTCTCCATCGGACTACATTTCCTGTGGTGTTTCTTGACATTACGCGTTCCATGGCATCTCGGCAAGATGGACTTAAGTCGGTGTATGCAAGTGGTGATTTAAGAGGATATTGTACACACTGGTGTTTTCTTAGCGTTCCTGACAACTGGAATGAACATTTGTCCTCCTATCTTCTTTAGAGATGGCTTAGAGCGTGGTCCCATGTTGGGGGCCATTGCTTTTAATTTGTAAGGAAATAGGTTTCCATGTTGAAATCCTGAAAAATTATGAGTGCTAGAAAGTTTAGGAAGATATTTTCAGCCTCATCAAACAGTGGGACACAAGAAATTATTTACCCGCTCAGAAGTTTTCTCTACATTTTGCCATTTGTGTGGGCCCTCCAACCCTACAACATTCTTGTACTTTCCTGGTCGTTTTGAGCCCCGAGTTCGAGCTTGAGCCTCGCCACCTTTTCTAGCTTTTTCTCGTTCTCTTCTCATCGTTTAAACCTCCTTCCCTACTGCCACGCTGATTTTTCTCCCGCATTTCAAAATTTTTAAACCATTTATACATTTTCGGTGAGGATTATCTTTAAAATCTTTGTTTTTTTACATAATGACGTAGATTTTTAATTAAAGTGAGTCGGTTTATTATGAGAATGGGTTGTTTGTTTTAAAAATGGATAGTATTAGCTTTAATACGTGGTGGTAAGGAATATAATTACACATCTCATGATCACATCACGAAAGGGAAATTACAAATTTCAAGTGTTCTATGGATACATACAATGGTTTCAAGTCATATAAGGCGTTGTCCCAAGGTTGACAATGGGTTTCAGTGCATCTGAGTAGGTTATGGAGGACGTGGTAAGACCTTATGAAAGTATTTCAAGTATGGATATAAAAAATATTAAGGAAATTTTGAAGTTGATTTTCTATTGTGACTAAGTTTTTTGGCCATCTTACGAACATTTTGGAGTTTATGTTTCCTTCTAATGTATTCATGTTTAGTTCAAATAAAATAGTCCACAAATCGCTACCACCCATGATATAAGATTTGCAAATGCTTATGTCCATTAATGTTGCATTTTGTTTTTCCTTTCTTGGGCAAAGCTATTGCAATCATATAACTTGGATGGAAATACTTGTGGCATGTTATTCATTGTAAAACAAGTAACAATGTGCAAGTTATTATGTGTAGTTAGTTTTAAAAACATAACTACAATTAATTGTACATTCTAGATTATGGTGAGTTTTTACTTCTTGTCATCATTTATTCACAGTTGGAGGAAGAAACACCTTATTCCAATAGGGGTTGTTGTGCCTGTAAAAGGAACACCCTATGATTTTAATAAAGAGACCTCTGTTAGGAGCAAAATAAATAATGTGATTGGAGGGTATGATATAAATATGGCTTTGGACCCTCCAAAGAAGAACCCTGGTTTGAGACATGCAGTTAGAGTGAAGGATGATTTCAGTGGCAAGATTTAGAATTTGTGGACAACTACTCTAGGCTTGCAATTTTATAGTTCCAATATGTTGAAGATGACTGTGGGAAAAGGAGGTCCAAACTTTCCCAATACAGTTTACAAACCAGGGTAGATCTACCGTCATACTATAGTGTATAGATTTTCAGTGTAGAAGTACTCATCACATGTTCAATGTTAAGGATAGGTGACATGGCTTCTCAATCTATCTAATGAATTCTATTGTTTAAAGATAGTACACCATTACCATTGAGAACAATTTTTTAATATTGCTTTTGAGGAGAAAATGTATAGGATATTATTTTATGAAATAATCTTTCGTTGGTTTTCTTCATTCTATCAATTTGTTGGCTTTCTTATTATAATATGACATTTGTATGGGGTCATTGGTTTGATCGATACTAAGAACTTGCTAAGGAGCATGCATTGGTAACATTGAATTTAGAACTCTAAAGCAACATCATGCATGGTGGTTTAATCAGAGGGCCATTTCTTGATGCAAAGCAAGGCCAACTGGAAGATTTTTCTTATAGTCCCAAGATCCATGCAAGTTGTTGCATCTTATGTATCAACAGCTTCCCCTTCTATTGTATTCTTGCATTATATGGTGTTTTTTTATCTCGATTGCATCGTTGTGACCCATTGTTTTTTCCATCTCTTCCATTATACTTGTTACATCACATTGCATGGTGTGCATTGGGTTATTTCCTTGCATTCTTCCATTTTACTGCACATTATATTGGATTCTCTTCCACTGTAGTCAAAAATGTATTTTATCTTTTAAAAAGGATGGCTCACATTTTTTGGAAGTTAGGTAACTGTGGAGATGTTTGGCCTTCAAAACTCTATGTTGCCCTTTGTTAGAGGAATAATGAGCGTCTTGAGTCCTTGTTTCGAATGACATCTATTGCAACCTTTAGAGGTCATTATGCATCACAAATAAATTTTACAAGTTCTGGACATAAAAACTCCCTTTTGGAACGAGATGAACTAGAGGTCCTCATAGATAATTGTTGCATGGAATCTGAGCTTCCTTGTTTGGCTGAGCAATTTTGTGACTCTTTGCATCAATTGTTTGGATTCTTGTTCAACAATGATGATGCTTTACCAGGTTTGATGTTCAGAATAGGTGATCATCGTAATTGTTTCTACGAACAAAGACTACACATACCATATGGGGTTTTACAACAATATCCCTTTTACCATTTTTGCAATTGAAGGCATGATCAAGATCTTGTGATGGTGAGAAGGCTTCAACAGTAACAAAATCTATTGAATTGGTCGAGTGGGAATGCATGCGTAATGTATATTGATGATGGAAATATTTTGAGACAAAATACAACTCCTATAGAAAAATTATATACCATAAGACCCTAATGTGTTGTGTGGTCCACTTTGATCGTTGTTGATGTTGTGGGATTAGAAAATGATATCATTCAAAGGGCTATACCTATCATGCTATCATGTTTGGGTTTTAACTTTTATAATATATACATTCTTCATGAAACTAATTAATAAGTCTCTACAAGTACATGTTAGAAGGTGGAGGCCCATTTTAAAAATATCAAATCACATCTCTATTAATCAACTTTCTCCATTCATGTATTCCTTAGAAGCACCACCTTGCCTTCTTCCCTTTATAATACCCAAATTTTCACTTGACTGAAAATCCCCAAAATTTGGTCCAATATGTTCCTTGCATAAAAATATACAATTTTTTCTAAAGACTCAAGGGAAGAATACACAGTTTTGACCCCCAAAACAGATGGTGCGTCTGGATTGGGCACACCCTTTATCAACATCAACTACAAAAGTAATAACTATCCCTCTAAATCAAATAACATATACCATTCGACGTTCACATTGCATTGTATACATGCAATTGGACGTTGATCTGATACGGCGATGACGTGACAAAGTGAAGATTTCATTAGTACATGAATGTAGATACGGAAGATCATGTCGATTTACAAGAATTAAAATCTATTGTTAGAGCCCCCTTGGGCTTTCCCACTATAAACACGCCTTTCGACATAAATATTTCAAAATAATGTATTAGTTAGACCATTGTAATTACATACATTATAATACTCATACTCATCATTATATTATGTTTTTAGGAGGACTACTTTCATAATGACATCAGTAAATGGTAAGCAAGTACAAATGGAGAGGAGAGAATCTCGTGACAAAGTGGAGCTGATTAAAACATAGGTACCCCACCAGAGTAGGGATATAAAGGGCAATTTCCATCCAAGATGACCTGCTCTGCCAAACAAAGTGGACCTAGGAAGGATTGGAACACATTATGAGAGTATAAGTAAGCATACAGGGGTTTATAAGTGATGAATACCCAACAAAGTTACAACGTGAGAGGAGTAATGGGTGAGATCGAAAGTGAGTATGAGGTGATAGTGGTAGGAGCAGGCATAATGGGCAGCTACATTGCCTATCAGATTGCCAAGAGAGGCAAGTCTGTTCTTCACCAATTTGATTTTCTGCACCACAGAGGCTCTTCCCATGGCGAATCCGGAACCATTAGAGAGGCTTACCCGGAAGAATACTATACTGCAATGATGGGTGAGGCTTTTTCCCTCTGGAAAGAAGCCCAACAAGAAATTGGGTACAGAGTTCATATAAAAACCAAGCAGCTAGATATGGGTTCTATTCAAAACAAGAGCCTCCAATCTATCATAGGTGTCTGCAGAAAACTAGGGATCCCCCATGAAGTTCTCAATCTAGAACAAGATTCCTTAAGATTGTGGTAATGAATTTTTGTGAGGATTGGATTGCTGTTATTACAATAGAGGAGGAATAATTTGAGAGCCACCAAGGTAGTTACAATGTTTCGTGCTTTAGCCTCAAGAATGGGGCCACTCTGAGGGACAATGCCCAAGTCATAAAAATTAGCAATGGGTGGAAATTGAGGGATGGATCAAATGGGGTCATGGTATGCACCAAGAGGGGCTCGGTTCTTGGAAGAAAATGTGTGATTGCTTTGCAGTGCTTGGGCTGGAAAACTTTCTAGTGAAATCTCGTAGATTAAGTTGCCTATTCAACCTATTCATACCACCATTGCATACTGGAAAATTAAGGAGGGATTAGACCATTTTTTGCACAAGAAAGGATTCCCCACATTTGCTTGTTACAATGATCCTTACTTTTATGGGACACCCTCTTTGGAATACCCTGGTTTGCTCAAAATTTCATTCCATGGAGGTTACCCATGTGAACCAGACAAGAGGACCTTGGTACCTGATTTGGACATATTGAAACAGAAGCTAAGCCCTTGGTTAGCTGAAGGTTTTAAAGGGCATCTTATGTCAGAGAGCCCTACTCTTGCAGAGACATGCATGTATTCAATGTCCCCTGATGAGCATTTCATCCTTGATTTTTTACCATTGACAAAGAATTCAGTGTCAAAAGACAAGTCCCCTATCTTGATTGCTTGTGAATTCTCTGGCCATGGTTTCAAAATGGGTCCATTGGTGGGACGGATAATGGCAGATCTTGCCCTCGATGGAGAACTCCACGGGGTACCCTCGCACTATTTTTCTATTCAACGCTTTCTTCGAGTCCCGAGGCAATCCCAAGGACGGCGATGAAAAGGTTTGTCCTTACACCGAGGATAGTAATAGAACTAGCAATCGCACGTGAAGTGTGCGATGAAAATGCCGAAAGTAAAATAAGGGAGTATGGAGAAGGAAACTGAAACATATAATATAGCAGAAATGTAAATGTAGGTAGTAAAAAATTGCAAGAGGAATTTCTTGAAAACATTAAGGAGAAAAAAATTATGAGATGAAAAGCAACAGAGCAACAAGAGAGGTAATGACCAATGTGGATTAAGAGGGGAGAGAGGAAAGAAGGTGACAAAGATGATATTCCTCTTATAAGCATGAGAGAAAGAGAGGTGTGGAGGACATTCTGGAGTAACGAATGAATGAAAATGGAGCAGACATTCTAAGGGGAGAGAGTGAGGGATCTCTCGATATATCTGTAAAGGACAGTCCTTGTCTTTATGTGCCTGCAATGTCAATAGTTTCCCATTGCAGAGTTAGCCCTTGAGATTTGTGGATTGGAAATACCCAAGCCATTTTGAGCGTAATTTTTCTTCGGTTTCCTCTAGAAATTGGTGGAATAGGAACATGGAGGGAATTATTACATCCCAATGAGGGCCCGTGTATCGATCAAAATTGACGACAAAGAAGACAATGAGAAAGTGGAGTAGAGGAGTACTCATAAACAATGTTGATGATAGATCTCGTGCATGTTGGAAAGCAGAAGAAAGTTTGCTCTGTGTTTTATGCTTCACTATTGGAGATGCCACACACAAAAAAGGAAAATTGCAGCCGACACATAAATGTCAAAGCAATAACCAGGAAGGAAACAAATAAATAGGATCTTAAATATAACAGTGAAAATAATTTGAAGACATCATTTTCAAGATGTGAAACAAATGCATAGAGAAAACATTAATGTGGGGAGCTACAAGATTTCAGTACCTCCATTACATATTTTATTACCATTCAAAAGCTTGCATGTATTCTAACTTTTGCAGTAAGTTTACAGGAAATGACCAAAATACTTGGGGTAAGTTATCACATAATACAATTTCACTGCAACAAGCTCCTACAAGATTGTCTTTTGATGTATGGTCTATTGTAGATGCTTTCATTTGTACTAGTCATATTTGGAAGTTCGTATAATTAAAAAAATCATTCTTTCTTTAACACATAAAAATAGAATAACTACATATAATGATATTTGTGGATTTAATATATTTGCATTCCTTGTTCATAGTATCCTTGAAACCTTTCATTTAATGGGTCAACATAAACACTGACATGGAATTAATTTTACCTTTTGAAAAAATATTAATAAGAATCTAAAGGAGGAAGAGTTGGATATTATATATATTTCTCTTTAATAAAATAACATAATCATCAAGATAAGGCTAAGAATTAGAGAGCGAGAAAAATAATATTTCCATTCAAGTATTAAGTATAGAGTTGTCACATATAATGGATGGTATTCATGGAGATATATATTTGTTTACTTTCAAAATAATATCGTAAACCAAGATGTACTTACTCCAATTTAATGTGAATAACAATAACAAAAATATGCATTTAAATTATGGTATATTACCCTATAAACAAGTACGTAGAATAATGGTTTGAGGTTAAATCATAATATATTGTGAATTAATAGATATCTTATGGTTGATAAATTACATATACCATGGTTGTCCAAACCATTTCGAGGTGTAAAAATAGGGGATTCACAAAGGAATCCTACATCTGGAGTAAGAAATAATAATGAATCAGTATTAAGAATCTTTTGTAGCTAAATATAAAGAAACACGATGGTATTTTATGAAAGATGGATCAATGAAATAGGACAGTCAGTTAATTATGTTTTGGTTCATCTTGCAGGCCTCTATGTTGTCACGGTAATAGCAGGAAAAACCATATGTTGTTTTACTGGAGTCAATGACCTAGGAGGATTAAATCTATGCACAGAAGCTGCACTAAATGTATGGCATACAAACAATTTGTATTGTTAGTTTGTATTCCAAGAGCCACCTTTCAGAAAATGTAGCATGACATTGAAGAGCTTGGAAACCTAGTTCCAACAAGATAAACTTGATAATTTTTTGTCTAGCAGAACCATAACGACGAGGTGGGCAATCGATAGGAAAAAAGAAGTTGACATTCTTCATAACTTTGTGAGTGAAGAAGATATTTATTTTAACAGAGATGGAATGACGACTTAAGTCCCCCAACTTAATAGATATTTTCATTATAGCATGAGCAGGAATACTCAGTCACGTCACATGATAGACTTTTCAATTTAAGGCTGAGGTCGTGCATCAACATACCAGTGGAAGTGGTGGTAAAGGAAAGGCCTTGGATTACTTTGGATTGGCATTGATATCTTACGTTGGAAATGTGCCAAGAGATTGAAGCTTGTGTTGTTCCTGCAGTCCATAAAGATGCAAATACTTGATGCTAGTGGTCTTACATGGCTCGACCCCATGCGGTTCGAAAATTGTTGTGTCTTGTGTTATTGATGTGCTTACGACCTCTATATGTTGGAGGGGTCATTCCCAAAAAGATTAAATAATTTTTAAAATTTCTAACATTTTAAATTTCAAAAAACTATTTTTTAACCATAAACATGGAACCCTAATCCCAAATGTACCCAAAAAAACAATAGACAAAGTTTAAACCCATAAATTTCACTGAATAAAGTTAAAATATTTAAATATTAATTATTTTTATATTATTATAATAGTCATTCCCCCGCTTTCCCCAAAATATTGGTATTTGTCACCATCTCAACAACCTCGTCCCCCTCCATCCTGTTGTTTCCCCCCCCATCCCCAAGACTTAGCTTACTGTGGGAAAAGGTCATGAGGGTAGTTTTTGATGATTTGTTTTTGGTTAGCACAAAAGAGATCCGTAATTCTTTGATTTTCTTTTCCTTTTTTGTTATTTTTTCAAATTTTGCTTATTTTCAATTTTCAACATTCAAACTTTTGTTTTATGACAAAACAATTGTTCCAATTCTATTGGTTGGTTGTCTAAGATAACATGTCAAAGGCTTCTCTCTATGAGACCATCAAACATTATTATGGGATGACTACAAGAAAATAGGAGCCCATTTGGCGTATACTTGATTAGAGATGGCTTAATCACTCCACCTAACCAATACATGCAACAAGGTACTACTTGACAAATAAAATTCTCATTATTCTTCTTTGTTGATAAGGAGGTTATGGCCGGTCTCAACCCATGCATAGAGAGGACGACGTCGAAAACTTCTTAAAGATGAAATTCAAGATGAGTTGCAACTTCCAAGTTTACAAGGGTGCAAAGAAAGACTTTTTCTTAGGCTTTATGCATTTGACAGAGAATAACCCAACATACATGTGACAAAATTAGGGTCATTTATCCATATACTTCTTAATAAATGCAATTTTAGTTTACTTACAAATTATAACTACCCTATTTATAGATTCTTGATGGGAATATTATGGTGCTCAACATAACTCTTCAAAGGCTAGTCATCTGTGTCTTGTGTCATTTTGTAGCATTTTTGGGCATGAGTGCAATTGAAATTTGAAACTTGTTTGAGACCATTTACACCAAGAAGCACAACAAGTTGATGCAAGAGTGCGTCAATAACCTTGTCTTTGCACAATTCAATTTTTTCCTTCACATCAAACAAGTGTAGGGAAAGGAGCCTAATGGCGCAATTGACTTGGATGACATTGACCCATATTTTGACTAGATTTCCACCAATGTGGAACCCATGTTTACCAATGGGGAGGTCACAAAATGGAGAGAGTAGAAACAACATTTAATGTAGCAAGAGTGATGGGGGATGACATACTTGATGATGGTTTTTATCATGAGAATGGTTTACCATCCACTTTCAATTTGACGGAGATGGGGAAGGGGAATAAAATGTTATTTTTTTGTGTGATTATTAATTTTTAGTGATGATAATCAATCATCATATGATAATATGATATGCACTCTAATTTTTTCCATAAATCTAACAGAAAATAGGCTTGTGTTATTGAAGTTCATTTCTTATGTTTTGACAATATTTTACATGTTATTTAAGGTTATTATGATTGAATATATAGCTTATTTCTTTTTTTTGTCGAGTTTTCATGAACATGAACCCAAGTAAAATTTTCCTTGTTGAGTTTTTGTTGAATATGAAATTTTGAACTATAGGTGCACCAATTGATTTGAAAAAAATTGTTACTATTAATCTATATCTCCGCTACACAAAAACGGATCAAAAAAGTTGAAAAGTCAATCTTTAAGCAATCCTTGGAAACAAATTATGCTATTTCAACATTATTCAAAAATGGATAAGAAAACTTGAAACATCAATTTCCCAAGAACCCTTGGAGACAAAACCACACAAACACATATATACAATAAATTATTAAGAATAGAAATACATACAAAAACATCTATACAATAAATTATTAAGAATAGAAATACATACAAAAATGCATAATAGTCCTTTTAAGTCCATAAAAGATACACTTATAATACATGGCATTCATTAAAATCGAATACACTTTTTGATATGTTTTTGACTTGATTTGACTAATGAGGGGGTGGAGTTTATGGAAGTTTAGTTTACTTTTAGTTTTTCTTTCCTTCTATTTTTTTTTAGTTTTTTCAAGCATTGAAAACGCCCAAATGCCTGCAATAATGCTTGTATTCCTTCCAAAAACACCCCACAAATGGGTGTGTTATTTTCGGGACATTTCTAATAGGCGTCTAAGTCGTTTCGGCACTACCAAAACATTAACAATGCATTTCGAACCGGTAAATCACTTTGGAATAATTTCCTAGAACTTAGCTCCATATAGTAAAAATTAATACTGACTATGCACAATAGTGTCACATATAATAAGAAGTGGGATAAGCAACCCAACTTGATAACTAAGCATGTTGGTTATTATGGTTCATTTTAGTTTTTCATTCTAGCAGTTGTCTAGTTGTACCATCATTGCTAAAGTAAAGGCAGATAAGGCAAGGTTCTTTCAAATTATCACATAAAGAGCTTTCACATCTTTTCCATTCTCTAAGATTCATTATATTATTTTCCATCAACAAAATCTCATAAGCTTGGTAAGCATTTCCAAATTCACTTTCCGAGTTTGTTAAGATGAATTTATAAAGATTTGACTAAGACTCCACACCTGGAGTAGAACAATAATTTGAAAATGAATTACCTGATATCTAAAATTCTGAAAAGCTTCAGCATTGAAGAAGCTTACTAAGCAGTGATGTTCAAGGGACGAAATTGAACCACCATATGAAGAAAGAGTAGGCAAAACATCCTGAAGACCAAAACTAGCAAAACGAGATTAAAAAAATCTAGTAACCCATAACAGTAAACTCATCTTGTGGATTGTTCTGTAAAACAATTGGAGACTTGAGGGATGAATTAAAGTTTCTTCTATCTTTCACCACCATCTTGGTAACAAACCATAAAGTTTTCTACAAATATTGCACTCCACAACAACTGTCAGATTCAAAGAAAAATATTTGAATTTGCATAGAACATTGCAGGTACCCGAGGTAACTTATTGTTTCAACTTAGGACTCTACGAGCCTCCTGAAAACTCACTTAGTCCTCACCAAGTGAGCACTAGACTCGCATTTTTGTAGACATTATTCAAAATAAACATACCTTTATAGCTAACAGATTCCTAAGAGACAATATGTCCACGACTTATATTACGCACAAAACCACACACAAGCTCAGCTTTCAAACAATCACGCAGGTAAGGAGCAACAACTACAGAGAGAGACAACTGAAAGCACCTATCCACAAATCACATTCCCTATAAACTAAAACATTGATTGAATCCCTAGAGAATAAATATTTTGTTTTTGGGTCATTTCTAATGGCAGAGCAGGGACGAGAATAGTCACCTGTTTAAGATGACGACGGAGGACGAGCCACTTGTACACTAGACCACCGGACATGTCCACCTTTGTTGACAGACACCTTGTTTTTCCCCCATTCGCGTATGGTTCACAGATAGAAATCAAACGAGAATACATTACCACAGTCCTCCTGACTTTTAATCCCTTTTGACATTCACTTAAGTGGTTCGTCATTCATGTAGTTATGTATTTATCGACACCTATTGTAAGAAGCTCTCCAAAATAAAAACATAAAATTATTTTTAAAAATAATTACGTAAAATTATTTTAGAATTCATAAAATCTATTAAAAATTTATTTTTCATAAAATCATTATAAAATAATAAAAAAATCAAAATAAACTTCATAAAAGAATAAGCAATCTAAACGCAAATACTATAAATTTATACCCTGGCAATGACTATTCCGGTGAACTGCACCATTTGACCGGTGGGGCATGGCCTTTCAACGAACCTTCCATGACACCCAAGTGCCTGAACTTGAAGCTCAAAGTAGGAGGGCAAAAAATGGCAGATGAGAGTCTAGGGACTGAAGGCTCCAATAAGCGCCATGGCCGATGGATTTTGGCAGTGTCAAGAGCTTTACAAATTCGCAGAAATGACCAAAAGTCATCTCCGATTTGTAATACCTGCAATTCATTAATGATTTGTAGCTCAAATTGTAATATTATTTTTGGTGATTTTTCATTCCAAAAGTAAAAATTGCAATACCCACAGCTACGATTATGTGTACCCATCAAAACTTCCACGGCTAGCATTACGTTCCTTATCATCAATTTTCCACATGCTCAGTTGGAGGGAGTGGCATACGTGGCCACACTTATTCTCACAAAACTTGCAACCTGTGTATTTTATAAATTCATGCCCCACTTCATTCATTTTACACTTGGTTTCATTCCTTGGATTTTGCCGCTTTCCGTTACTATTTTTCTTCTGCAGAATAAGGAAGAACCCAAGGAAAAATGGATATAAACTGTCACAAATTCACGGGTCGTTAGGCCTGCGTCTCATACTCAAAAGTCCTAATTTGTTTGACCAGAGACACACTGTGAAAGCTTACATTTACAGGACCTCTACCTAAAATGAATATCAAGCAGTTCAATGCCAGAATAACTTAGAGAAGAAGAAGAAGGAGGGTGGGAGTGAGGATTACCGTTTACTTTAAGTGAGTTATTGTCTGGATCAATTGTTTTAAAATCATGAACTCGTGTCTTGTGAGAAAGCTCCATTTCCCACATTTTCACCAGGTTTTCAACTGTTTCTTCTAGGGAACCCTCAGCCCATAACTGCATAAACATATTCCCAACCATATTAATCAAATTGTCCAAGTTGGAAATATCTGACTACCATAAAAAAATAGACCTTCGTCCAGATGTTAAGAAAGAGGGCATTGACATCTATATAAACAGCACCGTGCCTCCACACAATATTCTTCTTATCTCCTCTGCCTCGTAGTCAGATGACGACATTGAAGATGGTGTCATCAAATTATACAAACCTGTCCTGATAATGTTCACGAGGAGCAGTGAATGTTTGATGGTAGCTTCTTCAAACAAATATATGGATGAGAAACGGTTCGAATGAATGTACCTGTTAATGCAATGTGCAAAACGGCTTCCCGAGGACGCTCCTTCTGCGATGGATGAAACAAGATTTTCCTATGTGTAATATCCTCCTTCGCTTGTAGCTTGCAAACATCAACCATTTCAATGCATTTTCAAAGAGGGCAGGGACTGACATACTGAGACAGAACGATGACAGTACTTAGGTATGCAACACACTCTTTCTATGGCTTGGCATGGACGCAATGTCCGTTTACCTGCATCAACGCATGTACCCCGGCCCCCTATTTCATGTCAACCTTTCATCCTCCTGACAAGTTGTCAATGTTGATACATGGTGACTCCAAATTGAACAGTTGGCATTTTAGACCTATCGTTTCTTTGCACCCACGGGCCATGTAGACCAGCCTGCTAAACTAAATTGTTGTTGCCAAGTGTAAGGCTAGAAAACTACCATGCATCGTCGACCAAATCATCGCAGCCATCACTGTCACTGTCAATGTCAGAGAGGGGGAGCCTTTTCCCATAGAGAACACGCCTTTCAGCGTAATTAATTTTCGCTCAAATCAAATATAAAGGAAGTCAATGATTTCAAGGTTGGTTAGGTGGTGACGATGAACCTCTGTGAAAGAGTGTCTGAACGCATGGATTCCAGCAAGCACAAACACATAATCGTCCTTGTTTTTTTAAGCAGGGGATCGAAACAAAAAAATTAAATAATAAAATTCAGTACCGAGATTTCAAAAATAAAACTCAAATCCAAAATGTTTTACACTGTGCAACACAATATGTTGCGATTGTGCTTCGGCAAAGAAATTGAAACAGCAAGTTGAAACACAACAGTTCACAATATATATTGTGATCAATAAAAAGGAAAAGATTGGATTCCGAGAAACCTGAAAAACCAAAAACGTTGTGAATAAAAAATGAATAAGTTCAGGTGTCTTTTACAGAGAAATGAAGAGGATATCTGTACATGAGATCCTTTTAATGAACACTTCATGTCTTTAATTTAAACAAATTGAGTATGTTGCACCACTGTAAATTAAGAAGAATTCAAAACATCTGAACTTGTTTGATTTCCCCAATACCAGATGATTGATATCTCAGAATATTTCTTCACTCAATTTTTTCACAATTGCCGGTAGAACATCTTCCCTCTGCCATCCATAAACGAACAAGCATGCCTCTTTCATTGCCTGGTAAGCGCATCTCGAATATTCATCATAAACCTCGGGCAAATGATTAGCTGGAATATCTCTCCAAAAGAGAAAGCAAGTTTGAAGAAATCTAACAACTTGAATATCCCCTGGACAAGTTTCCAGTCCACAAATTGCCGCTCTGATCAAAATCTCCTCATCCAAGATATGTTGATTTTGCCACTTTAGTACAAATTTCTTTTTCCTGCAAGCAATGCGAGCAAAATAAACCACCATGAACGAGCACTGAATCCACGCCTTTTCAGTCGAGCGTAATGTCTACCAAACTACCAGTATTAATTTTGCTTCTTCTACTTCGAGCCCTCGCGGCACATGCACTATACCCTTTGCCACACCATTCCCGCAGGTAGTCCTGACAGCTTCACCAAGGTGATGCACTGAGAAGACATCATCCCCGTAGATTTCATGGACATGCAAAATATCTATCCATTCAAATTAAAATATGATTATGTCGACGATGTACGTTGATATCCTAGCCGCCCACATCTTGTCCATGTCGAGGGCGGAAGCCTCACCCCATAGTGAAATGCGCTTCGTGTAATTACTTGAATGCCATGAATAATTTTGTTTTCCCTAATGACATTTTCTAGGTTTACAACTCGCTTACATGAAGATTGAAAATCTATACAGCTTTGGAGAATGTCTTAAGATAACATGATTCCTTAAAATTATTGATTATGAGCCAGCTGACGCTTAGATACAATGCATGCATGCACTAACTTATAAAGGTCGAAGTTAGCATACATGGTTGTTCGATTTGAAGAACGAGCCGGTGACACTCGAGACAACGTATGCACCAACTTATAAAGGTCAAAGTTAGGATACATGGTTGTTTGATTTGAAGGATGAGTCACTCGTAGACAACACATGCATTGGCTTATAAAGGTCAAAGTTAGCATACATGGTCTGTTTAATTTTAAGAATGAGCCATGACACTCGTGAGACAATGTATGCACCGACTTATAAAGGTCAAAGTTAGGATACATGGCTTTTCAATTTGAAGGACGAGTCAATCGAGACAACACATGCATTGGATTATAAAGGTCAAAGTTAGCATACATGGCTGTTTGATTTGAAGGATGAATGGAGCTTCAAGTATATAGTATATAGTGTGTATGTTTGTTCACTTTGATTTCTTGTTTTGCATGTGAATTGTGCATCTATTCAGCCTCGTGTTGTATGTGGTGTTTTTGTTTACTTAATATTAGATGCACACCTATGTAGTGCTATGAAAATTTAGAAATGTAGTCCAATTTGATTGTCTTTCTTTATATGTACTCTATAATTGCAAGGAAATTTTCCTTCTTCAGAATTGTCAATCCAAGCTCTGGTTCCACTTTACCACTTCCATGATACTTGTTTTACTTTCTCAAGGCCTCATTAGGTCATGTGGGAATCTCACACCTAAAATCTAATGCCATGAAATATTTAATAACATATTTTTTAGATAATAGGTAAAAAGAGGGTTTTGCCATGGACCCTACCCAATTACAAAAGAAGATCTAGCATCCGAGATATAACAAGGAACAAAATCATATAAAAACCAAAACAACTGGTGGAAACATCACAAAACCAGCCCAATTTAATGACATATTCACTCCTATTCAACCGACACATCTCTCTTGTACGTGCCATTTTGTTGCAGGAATTAGTATATTGATGTGAGTGTGAGCCTTTGACTATTGTTTGTGTCTCCCTCATCGTGAGAAAATTGCATATTACAATGGTTAAACCGACATTATCCTCGCAATGAATTTTTAGTGGTCCTTACTTCCTATCTTCCCGTAATAGTTTGCAATAGGTGGCACAATGCAATCTAGATTTGTCTTGCATTTACCATATGATGAGACTGATCAACGTTTCACAAAGTGAAGGCATTCTCGCCTTATCAAGCTATTTTCAGCCATCGATATTTTCTTCTCTCTTTGTACTTGCTCACAAACAACTTGAGTGCTAGTTCAAAGGAGTTAAAACCCTCTCTTTTTATGACGAAAAACCTACAAAATATGGGAAGAAGAAAATCAAATAGTTGGCTAAAATAGAATGGAGATTGAGATGAGTGTTGTGGAAGCCTAAATTAGTGCCATTTTAGAGAAAATGAAGTAGTTGAGGAATCCAATATCTTAATTGTTCTCTTCTTGCTTTCCAAAGTGGTTCGTAAATGGGAAATAAGTGGGAGTCCAAGCAAAATGGAAATTGGTTATAAGAGGCTATTCCACTATTAAAAAAATATGTCACTAAAAATCTCACATGTATAACAATGTGGGAAAGAGGTGTTTCATAAGGTATTATTGGTACCAAAAGTTTTGTCAATGAAGTAAGATGTTAGAGGGTGAAACACCGATGAGTAATGAGTTATTCTTATTGAAAAAGTAATTCCATTTTGTCATAAGAAATCAAACATGGTGAAGGTATGACACTTGTAAGGATTTATATGTGAAGAGAAGCACAATAGAGATAAACTTATCATGTTTGAGAATATAAGACATTTTGGATGGTTATAAATAGTAAAACATTATATATAACTATTATATTTTAAAATGGTTCTATGATTTTTTATTTTAGGTTGGTTTTTTACATTTATCTACTTATAGTCAATTTGGTCCAAATTGAGTAATATTGGTACTCTAGTCAACTTTCAAAGCTTGAAAGCCCTTTGCGCATCTCTCAAACAACCTCCATCTCATCAATGTATAGTTATCATCCCCTAGTTTGAACCATATTGTATAGTCTTGACACCTTGTTCGGACCATATCATAGTGTCATGAAAGTTTTTTCTTCTTCATATTAACAAAATGGGACATCCCCTTTTCACTTTTCCTTTCTATAGCCATTGAAAGCCGACACACTTGTTAATATTGCAAATTTTAATTCAAATTCATGTAAAAATATACAATTGTTGTGATTCATTTAGGGACAAGCACCATTTATTAGACATCAAGCAATGAGAATATTCTTATTACATGTGATATATAACGAGGCTCCCAATGATTTATTTGTTCTTCTACACTCGGTTTGAGTGCTAAAGGGCTAGTTATTGGACACTAACAACCCAAACCTCAATGTAATCACCCAATCCATTTTTCTTAACAATCTGGGTCATGGATTTAGCTATTACACGATTCATTGCACAAACTAAGGTAAGGTGAGCCAAGAGCAAACACAAATGAACAAATACAAAATGTCAATTATTTGATTAAGACATTTTTCTAGGACTGGAATTAAACACTTCAAACCCCTATTTAGATAGAAATGTACGTTATTTGTAACCTTATCTCGAACATAACCAAATGTATAGGTTACATTTGTCACACTCCAATTGCACATTTCCATGTTTAGATTTATGTGATCGTGGTCTTTGACCACACACTACACCAATAAATCATTTTAATCTCTTTGTATTGGTTGTATTGTTGTTCCATTTATCAATTAGACAATATTACCTTATTGTACATGTATTGTGAACACTTAATTAAATATAATTAACTCCTTTCATTACATTTTGGTGAGCCTCCATAGTCTTACATATCTTAGGGTTAGATATATTCATGAAATTACCACATATTGTGTAGAAATCTCAATTGAAACTAGGGTTAATATTATTGTGTGCTTTTAGATATAAAAATGTAGCTCTATTTTTATGCCCAATGTGGTAGATCTCAAACGTTAGGTCATTCTAATAAATCTTAAACTTCTTCAAACCCTAATGTGCTTTGGTATTGTTTGTTTGTTTATATTTGATTGATGACACTAAAATTGAGTAGATCTAAGATAAGATTCTAATTAGAAGTGCAGAGTAGTAGAAAAACTCCATATTGTTAAAAAAAAAAATCTTACTAGATTTAAGTGTTATTTGGAAAACAAGGAATCTAAAGGTATGCCCAATGTTTCCAAAATTAAATTTCACTGGCAAATGGATGAAAGTGAACTATGTATTTGATGATGATTTCCATCAAGACGAAGCTTTGAATTCTCAAATTAATGTTAATGTTGAGAGTAGTCATTTGCCCTCATCCTAAGATGCTTCAAAACATCCTATTAGTGCACACATTAATAATGAATAATGAATGCTTCAAAAGATCCTATGAATAAAGAATGCCTCAAAAATCGTATGAATAATGAACATTTCAATAAAAAAATCATGTTGGTTTATTCATTTCCTACTCATCTCAAGGCACTCCTAAGGTCCCTCAATTTCTCCTCAAAAACATCTAATTTCTTCTCAAATTCATCTAATTGCTTATTATGTTCCTCATAAACATTTTCAAAGTCCTTCAATGTATCAAAATATCATTTTGTTCCAATATCATTGATCTACACCATGAGGCTCAAGACCATGTGTGGGGGATAAAGCTATAATCAAGTTAAGTTAAACAAACCTATTTAAGCAGATTTGGACATTGTAGAACATGTAATGGATTCTAATATGGCAAAGTATCTCCATATGTTTTGCCTCCGACTCTTGAATATGGCAAAGCTTTATCAAAACTTTTGAGACTCGCTTAAATGTTTTCCTAACAATTCCTCATATAGGGTTCTTGAAGTGATGTGTTGATTTTTGTTAGCATTAGTCCCTAAAATCACTCATCAAGACATGATACAAGTTGTAGTTTATAGAATTTGTAACTATTTCATTTACAACTCTTAAAACAATACATAATACATTATATTAAATAGAGGATACAAGTTTCCAAATAACTACATATCATGAAGTACAAAATTAAAACACACAAGCTAGAGAGAGATGAAACATAAACTAGAATTATATCACTGTAAGAAACTAATATCATGAGCCAAAATCATATCATAATCAAAATAAGCCCTTAACACAATGCACCTACATTGTTTTATACATTCAAAGGTGATTGTTGGCATTCCATTCGAGTAAGTTCATGGAAATTGGGGGTGGGGGAAGGGGGATCTTAAGTGGACATCTTTTTAATGAAATACAAGAAACTTCAACTTGTACAAGTTATTTGAGATAGTTACACTCAAAATTTGAAGATGTTATAAGAACATGAATTGTAGCATTTCGAGTCTAATTTCTAAAATACTATTTTTTTAAAATGGTTAAGTGTAAGTGGGTTAAAGAGCTAAAATGTTGGTATGTGCTCTTAATAAGGATGGAAACCTTATACACGTCAAAATTTTGAAAATTCACATTGATCTCGTAGTCATATTTTAAAGAATTTTGTTGATCATTTTGTGGGATTTATTATGGCAAAAGGATCTTTTTGCATTTTTGTAAAAAATGCATTGTTTGTTGTATTTGAGTAGGTACACGCCGAGGGCTCGGGGTTCCAAGCCATGGGGCCTTGCCTTGGGAGAGAAAAAAAATGTAATGCGTATGCACTATAATGTACACATGCTATAGTGCATACATGGTATATTATTTAATATGCTCTCCCCTCTAATGCCCCTTTCTGCTTTTTTTTCACCGAATTTTGCCCCCACTTTGTCCGCTCTCGTAATTCTATGTACATTCATGCATGAATTTTTAGTAGTTGAAGCTACCCCCACCCCCACTATATATATTTTACTAATCATGAGGGATAAAATATGACATAAGGACATGAAAAAGGTGAATAACAAGACACCAGAGCAATTAGAAGTGATTAGAATAAAGAAACTACAACAGATGTGAAAACTGTGTGGAGGGAAAGGTACATCTACTATCTCAAATGCACTTGATGTTGTAGACAATGATGAAGAAATACATAATGAAAATGAGGAGAATAATTATTTTGCAATGAGTATTGATAATGAATTGAATGATAATGTTCTTATGGATAAATAATTTGATATGAATAATAATATTGAACCTTTACCCGAGAATGTAAATGTTAATCTTGAAAATTACATGGAAACACCAAATGAGGAAAGTAACCTTGCTAATGAATCTTTACCTATAAGAACACCTCTTTCCATTTTACATAGAAAATCCAGTCACTTAATTGAAATTGATGATAACATTATAAAACTAATGCCTAGCAAAATGTCTGACAGAAATGTGAGAAGAAAATCTCTGCGAATATGGGAAAATTAATTTGAGAAAATAAATGATACAAAAATATGTCAATTATTTGTTACATTAATTAAATTAATTAAGATGATACCTACAATGAATACCCTAGGGCTAAAAACATCTAATATTGATGGTCAAAATGTGGTAATTGTTAAAAATATACATAAATCATACCATATTGTAGGTGTCAATAAACACACCAAAGATAGTAATTTTACACAAACGAACTTACTAATTGTATATTAAGTGATAAAACAACGAACAAATGCTTGAATAGAAAAATAAGTAGAGATTTGAAGGTAAAAAAATATTAATGAAAGCAATAAGAAGACACAAAAGTTTTGAATCAGCCAATAACATTGACTATTGGGCATTCTTTAGTAGAATCCCACGAAAGACAATGATACATATGATATTCTACAAGAATTACTTGTAAAGTTTTGGAATGAGAACACAAGGGTTTCACCAAATAGAAGAGATACAATAAAAAGAAGAATAGGTTCTCGTAATCATGAAGTGCATGCAAAACATTTCTTGGATATGACTCAAACACAATTGTTCTCTAAGTTTAAGAATGAAAATCTAGAAATTGACATTAGCCAAATATTTTTGAAATGAACAAACCCTTTTATGTGAAAATCAATCACTCACATACCACTTGTTGTAGTAGGCATCATGTTTAATTTTCAATACATTATGATTTTTTTGTCAAGTATGTTATGTTTTGCATACTGACATCATGTTACAGGAGTGTGGATTAAATGTCCCACCAAAATCAACAAGGGAATTTATTCCTACCATATTTTGTGAAAGATCAATTGAACAATTTTTTTATAACAAAACATGTTTGGATGGAACATGCAACGTATGTGGTGGCTTTCTAAAATTGAAAAGTTATATCCATGAGGAGAGTACACATGCAATAGGAAAATAATTAGTTGGTCTCAACAAATATAAATCTATGACATATCAATTAAAAGATGGAAAATAATCTAAGAGGTGTGAGCTTGTTACAAAACAATTACATGTATAAGAATATATGGTCAAATTCAAAGAGGAAATTGTTTATGAGTATGCAAGACACACACATAGAGATTGATGGTTGAATGAACAATTCAAGTGAAGTAAGAAGTCATTGCCATTTGGTATTATTGTTTTAATGGTTGATTTATAGATAATTACTCATTGAAGCCACAAATAGAGGTTCAATCGTAATATTATAACTCAAAGGCAAGTTGCTTTTCTCATGCATATAACATTCATGCACTCTCCAAAAGCACCGAGCAAGATCAAAAAAATTAAGAGAATCATTTCTACATCAATGATGATAGAACACATTCTACAAAATATGTGAAATGGTGTTGATGATTATATGTGTGATAAGCAATGTCTACCATATGGATTATACCCACTTGGGTATAATTTGAATGTTTCATGTTCTACGCGAATAGTGGTCGTTTAAGAGGGTATAATTGAGCCACTACAAATGCCACCTTCTTAGAATGCAGGATGCAACATGCTCCAAAGTACCGAGCCAAGTATCGTGAATGATACTAAGCCTTTTTTTGCACAATGTGTGAACCACTTCTCATGATCTTTTGCAAGATTGGAAATAGAGCCCCTAATATCTGCAAGTGATTCGTGAAAGCACAATAGTATGTCCCACTTTTTGCATTTGTTGTACCTTTATAAACATGAATTTTCAGTTTCATTGATTTTCCAAAGGTAATAGCCACAAAACCATAGACATTCATGAAATTCCATGAACTAACAAAATGTTGTGTTCAAAGTGTAGAATACATGTAAATTTTTATCATTATTTTAAATAATTTTTTTGGTCTTTTTCTTAATTATATTCATACGTTGTTTTTTATTTTATAATAGAGGAACGACTGTCCGGTGAGGTGTTTTTAAATGAAAACTTATTTTTTCACCATGAAATTTTAGATATATGTTCTAGATTCAAATATCGAGGTCCTGTCAAATTTTCATATTTTTTTATTTATATTTTTAATTTAAATTTTTAGTGAAGATATTTTCATATTAAGGGCGTACATATGTTTATGCCAATATATTTTAATATTTATATCGAAATTGATTTTTTTCACAGCTACGAAGAAGACTTCAACAAATAGTAAGTTTAATTTTTTCAATTTTTTTGATATATTTTACTATTTTTCAAATTGTGTTGAAAGTGTACTACTAATTGTCGTAAAATACCATACGTTGGAAAAAATTAATAATAAATAGTAAAACATATTTTTAAAATTGAAAATTATATTTTTAGAAAGGTAACAAAAACTTTATTTTGGTGTAAAATTTTGTAATTTAACTAATTAATTTACCCTAAATACGTGGCACCTATGTGGCACATTTTGGAAAATAATTATCCTCCAAATGGATTTAGTGCCAAAATCTACCATATAGAGCCACATAAGGGGGTTCATGCGAACCCCTAAAATCCTCAAATTTGTTTTTAAACTTTCACTCGCATGTTAAATTTAGTTTTAAAAAATAATGTTTAGTAAGTATAACTTTAAAGCAATGTTTTTTCTATTTTTATTTTTAGGTTCAATGATTTTAATTTTAAAATATACTTTTTCATTTTTTTGTTTTTAATCAAAAGTATATTATATTTCTAATTTATTCTAAAAAATTAAAAATTAAAAATATTCTATTATTTATATATAATAAACTTAATTTCAAAACATAGTTAATTTTATTAAAAAGACATTACAAAATTAAAAAATTGTATATTAGATTTAAATTGTTTTAAAATTAGAAAAAGTAGTTTTAAAGTTAGAAAAGTGTGTACTTAAAAATAACCTAATTTTTATTGAGATTTCTATATAATAAGAGTTACATGCATGTATAGTTTTCTATTGCATTTACTCTTAGATCCAGATCTAGCTCAATTTTTGTGTGCAGTGAAAATTATTGAAATGGAGGAATTGAATGGGAAAAGAGAAGAATAAGAAACGAAAACATAGCAAGGAAGAGAAAGCAATGGAGAGTGCTAGAAGATCGGTTCATAGGAAGAATAAAAGAGAGAGAGAGAGAGAGAAGGCTACAAAAATTGGTACATACATACTTGAAACCCTTGATAGATCGTAATTTTATTTTTCTGTCTAGGGAAATCTTTTTAGGGTAATTTTGTTTCATTTTTGGGTTAAATATTTTAGTGATACCAAGTTAGTTGATTTAATCCTTATCCTAGTTTGAACCCTAATTACCCATTATAATTCTAGAACACTAAATACAAATAAATAGTCCCAAGTTCATGTCAATAGACAATATTTGATCAAAATAAGATTGATATTAGAATTTTCAATTAGGGTTAGG
Source organism: Taxus wallichiana var. yunnanensis (assembly GCA_018340775.1). Classification (NCBI taxonomy): domain Eukaryota; kingdom Viridiplantae; phylum Streptophyta; class Pinopsida; order Cupressales; family Taxaceae; genus Taxus; species Taxus wallichiana. The sequence continues at coordinate 959,031,694 of CM031237.1, forward strand.
GTTTTAGAAGGAACTCTTTATTATTCTAGGTTTAGAGATGCAACAATGATATGAAACTAGGTAAATAAGCCATACAAAGTCTTTTAAAGATGTATATAAATTCATAGAGATCCTAGAACCTAAGTGATGGAAATTTTTTCCTATTTGGATATGTATGTTTCATGAATGCATCCCAAGGCCTAGATGATTCCTTCCTTTACTACTATTATATATATTTAAATTTTGGTACCTAGTATGACTAAGTATTTGGATATCGAATTTGCGTATAAAATTGTGCAATCAAACTTCTGTACCTATAAATAGTCTTCTTCTTGTATTTAAACCCTCACTCTCTTCTTGTGACCTAATAAGGTGTTAGTATGTTTAATTGTGTTGAGATTTATCAACACCCTCATGATCTTAAACATTTCCTAGACATATCACTGCTCCTAAAAGGATTCAGACCATGTAGTTCTCCCTCTCAAGATAAGTATGAAAGAATAATGTGATAAAATTTATAAATAAATAAAAAATCCTAATAAGGACCTCAACATTTTTCAATGATACTTTGAATTCAATATTGATGAATGGAATCAAGATTTAAGGAAGAAAAAAGATAATGTGTTCAAATTTATAGCTTGTTGTAATGTGATCCAAAGAAAGGTGCTTATAAGATTGGGCTCAAAATACTTCTTAGAGAGTTCTTAATACGAGATCTCTAGATGCCCCTAATATGTTAAAGATAATATGTTTATATAGGTGGCATGCACGAATGATTTCCTACTTAACCGAATCTAATCTAAATAAGGTACATGGATAATTTTAAGAATGAACCCCAAATATCTTTTATTATATCCTATTGAATCCTATAAAATAAACATAATTGAATTGGACAATCTTTGGAAATATCCCAAGGAAAATATAAATTGACTAGCTATTTTGTCAACTCTTTAAATATATTAGAACTATATGGTAAATTAATTGTAAAATTAAAATAAATACATAACAAGAATCCAATTCAATAGTACAGTTATTGATAGGTTTTCAAATATGGTCCATCATTTCCTTCATTTCTATAATATTTTTGATTCAATACTTGTATAATAACTTATTTTTTATTTTAATAAATTATTTGACTTCGTAGGGCCACAAATATTATACCAAAAATAGGAACAACAAACTTTCCCAAGCCACTTTTGGAGGATATTGTGGAAGAATAGTGATAGCCAATTACTTGAGCTTCACTTGAGCACTTTTTATGGAATAATACACATATAAAAGTTGTGAATAAAATTTTAGGTTGTTTTACTAACTTGCATAGTTGGAAATATGTGTAGACACCAAATTTGTGTCTTACGACCCCTCAGTGACCCGCATCTCATCTCGAATCTAACCTCATCACCTAAACCTTACACAATTATTTATTAATTACCTTATAATTGATAAATCCACATCACCTTACCCGCCACCTCACTTTGCCACCTCATCATGACCTAGCCCTAACCCTAAACTAACCTAATTAAGACCCATGACTTGGTCTAGACTCACATCCATAACTAATGCCTCCTTACTCGCACCCAAAGCTGACCTTCTAGCCACTTGACCAAGCCCGTAATCGATCTCTCGAGAAAAGGGAAGGTGGGCTATTTTACTAAAAATAGCCTACTTTTTCCTTACCGATGCCGGTTCCTACTCGACCACCGTCGGTTACGTAACCGCCATCGGTTCCCTGTAAATGGGCTCCCCGAACCAAAATCAAAGGTCGAATGATTTTTGAAACAACAGAGATCATTGGGAGCGAAAAACAGAGTCCAGATCTTCACTTAACCAAGCAGAGACGAGTGAAGAAACCAGAAGTGCTTGCAGTAGAGGATATCAACTTGCATCTTCGCCAAAACCAGTAAGTCATATCTTGCATGTCCTCTGTTATAACATTTCTTATGCTCTTTGAATCACAGTCCTCCTAAATCCAGTTCTGAACCCACTACTCAAGATCCCATTGCATCTAGCTGTCATTCTTTTACCCCTCATCATCTCATTTCCTAATATCATCCATAAACCAACCTTACCAACACCAAGAAACACAAACACCCCACCAAAACAATCAACCTACAGGTCCTAGACCCAACCGACGGCGGTTACCAGAAACCGGTATCGGTTACCGAAACTGTCAGATATCGGTTCGGTTACCCCTGACTATAACCAGAAACCAGCCTTCTCCTACTAGTTTCAACCAAGTAATCTAATTGATATTTTGCGGTTCTTTTGTGTTAATTCATATTAGCAGGGAACTGACCACCTTCGAAAGGAAGTTTTATATTTCCTGGGCCCAAGGCAGTTTCCTCATTTATTGTTTAATCAAAATCTTGTGGTCTTGTGTTCTTATTTGCAGGTAGTCCTTCCAAGACAAAAAGGAGTTCTCCGAAGTCAACCTGATCTTTCTCTACGGTACGCGCACACCATCTCGACATTCTACAGGTATTCCTCCTAGCACCTAACTCTTATCTGTTTCTATAGGAACGAGTCATTCCGAGTGAAACATTTTGGCACGCCCGGTGGGACCCATTTTGGGTTTCTTTCTCTTGCTTATTTTCATTTTAGGAAGCATACTTGCTGTTGCTGCTTTTGTTGTATATATTTCATAAAGAATTTGTCTTGCTTTCCTAGTTTCACATTAGTGAAAGTCATCTCTCTTGCTTCATCGAACATAATTTTTGATTTGGGTTTAAAACACATGCATTGCATTCCTGCTTGTTGTTCTTCAATTCTAGTGAACATAGATTAAGTAACAGGTCGTACACGTGGGGGTGATATCCACGGTATTGACAGGAAATTAACCCTAGTTTCACTACACAACACATACCGAATCACTTCACAATTAACACAACAGCTCAAACATCCCCCATTTTCCGCGGTATTCCTCCGCCCGATTGAGGTAACCTTATAAGCCAAAACAAACTTGACATTTCCCCTAGGTCTTGTTGTTTAGGATCTGACATCATCTTACGTCTAAAGGCATAAGCCCACGATAACTAAAATTAACCCTAGGGTTAGTCTCTGGATTTGCGTGTGCATCTTGCTTGTTTTCAAATTCTGTTTTCTCTGTCATACTTTGTCTTCTGTGATCAATAAGTTGACAAATATACTCAACGTTGCTAAAAATCAAATTAGCAGCCTTTTATATCTTCTTATCCTAGACTTTTGACACCGGCATCGGTTAACTGACCGACGTCGTCTGCTCTCTGACCGACACCGGTTATTAAACCGATATCGGTTACTGTCTTCATCAGCCCCTGACAAACCAACAACCTTGCCAAATTCATCATTCTGAGGTTGTTTTTGTTCTTGATAGATTGAAACTTTCCTGTGTGTTCTTGTCCATGGTTGTCATCACTCGGAAGCAAGCCGCCGCCATGGTTTCACATGCCTGCTCTGTGTCTTTGCCTGAATCACCCCCTTCACATTCTATAGGGAACCCTACGGACACCAGTGAGATCCCCCAAATTCCTGTAGGAGACAAGGACTTTGCCAAATTTCTGGATGCCAATCCTAGCGCTGTACAATACTATTTGTCACATGCCCCTGACCGTACGCCCGATGGTCAGCTCCTTGTTGGCATGCCTATTAGTATAGCTACTCATCTAGCCCCCACTCCTACTGATAATACCGCCTTGCTTCCAGCATCTTTAGCCCCTTCTCCCAATCCGACAGCTTCAGAGGTTCATACGACTCAGATTGGCTTTTCCTTGGCTAATTTTGGACCTCACGTATCGTTACCACCAACTGCCCCTACCTCATCTCTCTTTCAGACCACTCCATTCATGACTTGCTCTCTGCCACCTATTCACACGAGCTTTCCTTCTCAAGCTCCGCCTACCTTTTCATTCCCATACACGTATCCAGTAACCTCAACACCTTATATGGGACATCCCTATTCTGTTGCTCCAACATACTCATCCTCCATACCTTATCAACACTTAGCCCCACCATTGTCCAGCGGAAGCCCTTGGTCCAACTTGCCTCCGTTTACCACAACCGCACCATCATCTCATCCAACCACAGATTTCATCAAACAAATGATGGACAAAATGCAAAATCTGGAGGCTTCGGTTTCGGGAAGTCGTAGCGCCTTGACATACGAACAAGTTTGTCGGGAGCCTATTCACCCTACTGTTCCCCTTCATTCATATCCTCCGCAATGGGAGTTGCCGAAATTTACTCGTTTTAATAGTAAAGAGGATCCTCAACAACACTTGCGATCATTTAGACATGCTTGTTATTTGATTGCCCATGATGACGCCTTGTTACTCCGCACCTTCCCCATGTCCTTATCAGGACCCGCCTTGGAGTGGTACAGTGCTTTAACCCAGCACTCGATCTTCTCTTTTAACCAACTAGCCCAATCTTTCTTGGATCATTTCTCCATTAACATTGCCAAGAAAGTATCTATCACCGACCTTTATGCCATCCGACAATTCGAAGACGAATCTATCGCAGATTTCGTGGGACGATGGCGCGGCCTTATCAACCAACTTACATATGCCTTGCCTCAAGCTGAACTTATCAAACTTTTCACGCGGGCATGTGCTAAGCACATTTCTCCTACTCTTCAAATTCAAACTTTCCGCACATTCGACGAGGCCTTTACCATGGCCCGAAAATTAGAAATTTGAGCCTTAGAAGAGGAGAAATTGCGGTTGCGTAACAAAAACCCCAATTTCCGAACTCCTGATTCTATCAATAAACCAAATACCGCCACTCCTCACACATCCACTTCTTCTAAATCAAAAGGAGCTGTCCACGCGGTGATGGTCAAATCCCAACCACCGTCTAATACCCCGCCAAAAACCACTTATAAGTATAAAGCAGAACCCATCAACTACACTCCCTTGGGAGAAACATATGGTGTGATATTGGAAAAATTGCTCAAAGTAGGAGCCATTACCTTACCTCCTGTTAAACCTCATTCCGGGTTTGATTCCACTCGCGCCATACCTTCCTGGTACAAAGAAAATGACTTTTGTAACTTTCACCGCGTAAAAGGACATAGTCATGAAAACTGCAAGATGTTGAAAAACATAGTGCAGGAAATGGTTGATGCAGGGGATATAACCCTCGATAATCCTAACGCCCCTGCTAACCGAAATTTGAAAATCTTTAACAAACCATTCCCGAATCACTCTTCTAATAGTAATATAAACCAAGATATCTTAGCCGAGGAGAGTGTTCATGAGATCCATGCAGTCTTCGATTCCCAGCCAAAAGCTTCTATCGAAATTTTTTTGAATCAAGCCTCTTCATTGACACAGGAGCCCGAACCTCCTTCACCACCATCAACACAAGGCGAAATCATTCCTTTACCCATACAGGAATCAACCGCCCAGGATTCTCGTTTCACCGATGAGTCTTCTTACACCACATCCCTGCAAGACTGCGAACACCTGTTAGCTAACCTATCTATTTCCCAAAGATCCCCTTCTACAACTCTTGCTACACAAGAGGAGAGCTCGCCACTCCTTTTGTCACCTTTAGACGAGAAACTTCTTACACCGACATCACCAACTTCTTTAACCATAACGGACCCTCTCAAACACGCCCTCTTACCTATTAGTTCTTCATCGCCTAAATCTTTTCAGCGACCTGTTGACCTCTTAACATCTATTGATACAGCGCCTCATCTACCCCTTGTATCACACCCGCAGTGGACTGGAATTACAACCCACCTTTCTTCCGTACAACAATTACAAATCACACCTGGAGACTGTCATTCCACAGAAGATAGACAGGCCCTATGGGAACGTTTGAGTACCCCTTTTTCTACTCAAATGCAAATGACTGATCCTGATGTCTCCACCATATACCCGAAGTGTTTACAGAAGCTTAAAATGCCCCTGTTCTCACCTTCACCCCCCTCACCTCTACCAAATGCCCCGTCCACTTCTATCAACTTAACCAGATCTTCCCCTACGCTTGGGACCTCACCAATGCCCAGTCTAACGCACCCGCCTAAGCGACTCGATCTATCCAAAAATAAATCCGTCCCGCCACCTAGGAGACAAACTCAATCCGTGCCCCTATCACAATCAAAACCATCATCGTCATACCTACCTTCCATATTGGGACCCCATCCCTCTACCTTACATCAATATATCATACCTCCTGCGTTTTCTTCAAAACAACCTACGCCTTCCGCACCCATACAGAAATTCCGGGTATAAGCAACACCGCTACTCCGCGTATCCTCGTCCACCTATCAACCCTAAACAAATTCCATCATTAGAAGATTTGTTTTCGGTCACTCCTATTTCCCGTGGATCGCTTTTACGATACCACATCATCTCGTGGCCTCATCATCCAACATAGCTTATGCACCAAAGAAATCACGTTTAGTGAAAACCACGTATCAACACCCTCGGCTAAACCACCACCCGTGCGAACCAACCACGCCCAAACATTACCAAAACCCGCACAACCAATACCCTCATCCTCTTCTCGATTTTGACCCACTCAAAGGATCTTACGCCAAAATCCTTGCTATGTTGATGGAGAATGCGACCATTTCCCTACCTCCACTTAGACCTTATGACCCGTCTAAACCCCGACCCATGGGTTACGATGAGTCTAAAATCTGCGCTTATCACCGCACACTAGGACATGATGTGGAGGGATGCAAAGCTCTAAAACCATCCTTCGTCATCAGGCCACCTCTCCCGGATAGAAAGATTAAGAAAGACAACTTACGAAGGGAGAGACCTTTAGTTTCCATTCCCTCTCCTATACCATCTGTCCCCGCCTCACCAAAATCTATCATTATTACAACCCCACCTCTTGAAGACCATGAGTTATCCCAACCATCTTCCTCATCTCAGGTCTACGAGATTAATATGATTAGTGTCGCTACTCGAGGGCAGAAAAACAATGGGAAAGCAAAAGAAAACACACCTGCGGCATCTCTTTCTCCGTCAAACATCCCGATTGCACCACCACCTAAAGTGGTCATTCGCGGACCCGCCTATCCCGTCTCTAATGGCATTGCCCACCGAAATATGATTAAACAGCTTCACCAATCGCCCATAAAAATGACACTGTATGATCTCATTCAGACTTCTGAATCTCATCGACAAGCTCTCGTTGAGATCCTTCAAGGGATAGAGGTTTTACCTAATGAAACCCTGCCTGTCGCCTCCATTCTAACACCCAATCATGTTGCTTCTCTCACCAAACAACCCACTGCCCCAACCACTTCTGTCTCTGTACAACAAGCTGCTGCAGTCAGTTTCTCCGAAGACGAAATTGTTGACTTTGGTACAGAAGATCCTGACCCTGCTCTTTTCATCTCAGCTTACATCCGGGACATTCGGGTACGTCGTGTTATGATTGATGGGGGTGCTAGCCTAAACATCATCTCTTCAAAAGCCTTCCAACAAATGAATATCCCTTCTAGTTGCATGTGTGCCAACCCCATCATGTTGCGGTCATTCAATGACGCTATTACTTCTACCTTAGGCACCGTGATCCTCAACATTCGGGTAGGACCACGTACTTTACCCGAACTCTTCTATGTCTTGGAGGGAGAGTTCCAATATAATATATTGCTGGGTCGTCCTTGGATCCGAGCCATGGGATGCGTTCCCTCAACATTACATAGATGCATAAAATTTGAGTACGAGGGGAAGTCCTACACCGTAAAAGCTGACCCTCCCCCCTTTAAAACCTGCAATATGTTATACCGCCCTAACGATGTGCTTATACCAATCAAGACACCCATACATTCAACCCAACCATCCTCTTCAAATGTACCTCAACCATCCACCTCAACCGCGCCTACGCCTTCAACTGATAACACCACCATCGCAAAACTACTTCCTTCCCACATGCCTAACATTCCAACCTCGACCCCTTAGTAGATGTTTTTCGCCTTACGCTGGGGAGTACCACCTATATAATGTTAGTTCTTTCCCTACCCCGCAGAGTACATGATACATTACATGCACATCCCACCTACGACCGTCGCGTGGGGGAGGTAATCTCTTACGGACCACCCCATTGCGCACTAACCTAACGTATAGGGGTGTTGACACATCCTCCATTACCCCGAACCTCCTCTTGGTGTGGTTCCTTCCAATCCGATTTTCAATACTTGAAAAATCGTCAAGTTTCGCCCTCACCTTCTTGACTCATTTGCCGCGTGGAAAGGCTTTAGTTTTGGCCTTTACGAACAAGGCCGACATACACTCATTCCCGTGACTACCCGTAAACATAATGATCGTAGTGGTCTTGGTTTTCCCGAAACACCTACACAGAGACACCTCCCGTCACCGTATCCCGGAAGAAGAAGACGCCGCCCCTACCAAACCATCATCACCCACTTTGCCATCATCACCCACACAATCTATAGACCCTGAATCCATCCCTCCTAACTTTTTTTTTTCATAAATGCTATCTTCATAGGTCCTCTCACTTATCAACGTGATAATGAGGACCCATCTTCTCTTCCCCTTCTGTATCCAGACATGATCGAAGAGGATTTGCCTTTGATTAATGTTGTTGAATGCCAGGATGACGACTCCATCCTCACTTACCTTGGCGCGGATGATTCTTATATTCAACGAGCCTTACCATCTGAAACCCAAACCATGCTGAACGAATCTACCATAGAAATCAACATCCACACGGAGGAGGATCCTCAATTGGACAATCCCTTAACACATCAGAACAAGCCACCTTTACTACCTTTCTCCGTGCTCGCAACCAAGCTTTCGCATGGTCTTACGCTGACATGCCAGAATTGATCCTACCATTGCCGTCCCATAACATCACCCTAAACCCCGATTCCAAACCAGTCAAACAGAAATTGAGAAAAATGCATCCACGCATTGCTCTCTTGGTCAAAGAGGAGCTCCAACGACTCCTTTCTGTTTCCTTCATCTTGCCTATTGACTATCCTCAATGGATTTCTAACATCGTACACTGCCACTAAAGCGGCAGGGGACTTCGGATATGCATGCATTTCTCGGTATCTTAACCTCGCTTTCTAAGGATGACTTCCCCTTACCTAGCATTGACCAACTTGTTGATCTAACTGCAGGTCATGAGATGCTCTCTCATGGATGGCTTTTCGAGATACAACCAAATTTTGGTTGCCCTCGCCGATCAACACAAAACCGCCTTCATAACTCCTTGGGAACCTTCGTTATCCCGTCATGCCATTTGGCCTTAAGAATCTTTGCTGGGCTACCTATCGTTGCGGCTATGACCTACATTTTTCATGACATTATGCACACTATCCTTGAAGATTATGTCGACGATCTTCTCGGTAAGTCTAAACATCGTAGTGAACATCTCGATGTTTTAACCATTATTTTTGATCGCTTGTTACAATATTCTGTCCACCTTCAACCAAAGAAATGTGTCTTTGGTGTTCTTTCAGAAAACTTCTTGGCTTTATCGTCTCTTTGCGTGGCATTGAGGTCGATCCATCTAAAGTCAAAGCTATCCTAGAAATGCCCCCACCCAAAATCTCAAACAATTGCGTAGTTTACAAGGTAAGCTCCAATCTATCCGACGTTTCATCCCCCAACTCTCGGATCGGTGTCAACCTTTTCATCACCTTCTTAAAAAGGACATTACCTTTCAATGGAGTGAGGAGTGTCACCAAGCCTTCGAAGCTCTCAAATCCTATCTCTTACAGACCACCGTGCTTATCCCACCCCAGACGACCGCCCTTTCTACCTTTATCTTTCCGCCACTGACCATGCTATAGGTGCTATGCTCGCACATCGGGATTCGGCACGACGAGAACAGGCCGTTTATTATATAAGTCATACCCTCGTGGATTATGAGACTAGGTATACACATGTAGAAAAATTATGCCTTGCCCTATCATTTGTAGCCACCAAACTCGACATTACCTCTGAATCACAAAACTTTGTCATCACCAACATAGACCCCATTCATTATATGTACGCCAAACCGCATCTAAACCAACGTATCGCTCGATGGCTTATGCTCCTCGCTGACTTTGACCTTGAATTCGCATAAGTAAGTCAATCAAAGAACAAACTCTTGCGAACCAACTTGCGAGGCCCCTTTAGGCCGGGGAACAATTTACGAATTTTACCTTCCCCGACGAACTCATCGCCACTCTTTCACTCAGGAAGAGTTGTATCAAATGACCCTCTTCTTCGATGGATCTAAATGCCAACAGTGTGGCGGAGGAGCTGGCGTTGTTCTCATTCCTCTCGACGCTGAGCCTATGCCTCTTTCATTCCGACTCGATTTCCCTTGCACTAATAATACAGCGGAATACGAGGCCCTTGTTCTGGTCTCCAAGTTGCGTTACACTTAGGCATCAAATCTATCAACATTTTTGTGACTCTCAATTGGTAGTTAATCAAGTTATGGGCATCTACCAATGTAAAAATGAGGAGCTTCAAAATATAAACACTACGTGGATTCACTTCTAGCCTTATTTACTCACTATTCTATACAAACCATTCCACGCTCCACTAACAAATTTGCGGACACTATGGCTTGCTTAGCCTCGCAAATTCCCGCCGCACCAACTGATTCTGAATTATTCGTCATGGTCCAACAACTTTTTGTCCCATCCTATTCAACCCCGGTAGTTTGTACGATAAATACTGTGTCTACTAGTTCGCAGGATACCTGGTACCACCAATTTCACGATTATCTTACAACTTCTATTCTCCCACCTGACCTTACTAATACTGGCAAACGCGCGTTTCTTAAACGCGTTTCTCGTTATGTTGTTATGGGAGGACTCCTTTATAAACGCGGCTTTGATGGCATCCTCCTTCGATGTCTCACCGGCGCGGAGGTCACCCATACCATCCAACAGGTCCATGACGGTATTTGTGGTGGACATTTTAGCGGCCTTGCCGTGGCCAAACGAATCCTTCGCCTTGGTTATTATTGGCCTACTCTCAATAACGATCGCTACTTAATATGTCAAGCGTTGTGTTATGTGTCAACAACATGCCAACCTTCAACATACTCCTAGCCACCGCTCCGTGTCGCCGAGATCTTTGGCCCTTCTCACAATGGGGTTTAGACCTTATTGGTGAGATTCACCCGACCTCTTCACAACGTCACCGTTGGATAATCACAGCGACCGAATATTACACAAAATGGGTGGATTCCACTCATTTCAATCAAAAAGAAAAAAATTGTCGAATTCATTAACCATCACATTATCTCATTCGTTTTGGTGTTCCTCATCGCACGATAATGAGATAATGGAAAATATTTTAAAACAAGTTGTTGCAAGACCTTTGCGACAACTTTGGTATCAAACTTAGCTTCTCATCACCCTACTATCCACAAGCCAATGGGCAAGCCGAGTCCTCTAATAAAACACTAACCAAAATCCTCATGAAAGTTGTCAATGAATCCGGAAGAAATTGGCACGATCACATCCCCTTTGCCCTTTGGGCTTATCACACTAGTATTCGTACCTCCACTAATGCCACACCTTTTTCTTTGGTATACGGTACCGAGGCTGTTTTGCCTCTCGAAATACAAATACCCTCCCTTAGAATATCTCTTCAGGATATTCTCACCAACGATGATTTCTGCCAAGAGCGGTTAGCCCAATTGGAGCTTCTTGACGAACGCCGTCTTACAGCTCTTGATCACCTTCAAATCTATCAAAAACGCATTAAACGTGCTTATGATAAGCGACTTCATGAGCGTACCTTTAAGGTTGGTGATCTTGTCCTCAAAGAGAATCAACATGTAACCAAACTAGAAAAGAGAAAACGTGGAAAATTTGCTCCCAATTGGATTGGGCCTTATATAATCACTCACACCTATGGATCTGGTACTTATCGTTTAGCTTCGCTTAATGGTAAACCTGAGCCTGAGCCCCTTAATGCCTTGCATCTTCGACCATTCTATTGTTGAAATTAGTGTTATATCACTTCTTATCCACCTACTGCTCGTCCCTTGAGCTCCCATACCACCACATGCACTTGTTTCCTACATCTCGAAATAAAATCAAGCTCACCTCTCACCTCCCCTTAACGATGCCTTCCCCTTTTTAGTCTAGTCCATGACTTCAACGTATTAAAATAAGCCGTATTCTTATGGGATTTTCTTGAGTCAAACTTCCTACAAACCTAGATGCTTCACGTCACAAGGACATCTAGTTATCTATAGACTGCTCCCTCGAAGGACAGCTATATGCCAAAAACTATTGATGCTATTATATATATAGACTGCTCCCTCGAAGGACAGCTATACACAATCAGCCTTTATCAGAAGCTTCTCGCATTGATCAGCTTCGTGAAGACCTCAAGAATAAAACAATCAATATCCCTTGTAGACTTCCCGCATCGATCAGTCTACATTCAATAAAATAAAAGCCTCATTCAAAAGAACTTTTGAGTCATGGACTTGTCTATTTAGGGTAGGTTCTCTTCCGTCAGAACACTCACTTTGTAATAAGTTCTCCGTACCTCAGCTATACCATCCACCTCACCTCACCATTTGTTTCAACTCAAGGGACGTAATGTACGCTCGATATATTGTGATCACACAACTCTTTTCACCTATTGACTTCTCGTCTATGCACGGTACCTAGGGCTCCAAGCTCGTTCTACGTTGTGTGGTTTGTTTAGCTCTTTTCACCTACGGAGCACTCTTTCTGCTTTGCCTCGCATCTAGGATTGTGTGTTGACCTTAATCAGGACATGGTTCCCTACCACCTGGGTAGGCTAACTTTCGCTTCCCTTATACCTTTTACAACATCACCAATTCATTACCAACACCATCAACCTTACCTTTACCAATCTTAATATTTTTACCAACCAACCAATTGCCTAAACCGTACCAAATTTCCTGAATTCGCCTCTCCCTGATCCTAAGGGAGAACTACATCGGCCTCGAGGCCCTCCTCCTGCTTTGTGCAATGGGCTATGTAGGCAAGACTTCTGAGACATGGGGTCTCCCAAGGTTAGCTCAACCATCCCCTACCATAATCTATCATGTGTGGTATAATAAATATTTCTGTGTATTTCTATTTAATCACATTCCTCTTTATCCTTTTTCAAAACACCGAAAATCAAAACACAAACATTCTTATTTTTATCGTAACTCAAATCAACATACATATTCAGCTTTATTTAGATGTTAAACAAATACATCTTCTCTATCATCGACACGCAGGTCGGCATCCTTATTTATTCTTATACCTTGCTAACATTTACTCAGACCCTCATGCCTCATCCCGAACTAGGTGATGATCGTGATCGCGACCGCTCTCGCCGGCCTCTCTCTGTCCTCAAAGGTACCACGGCTATTGGTACCGCCCACTGATCTGCCAATCTCTCCTGTAACATATGAATACGCCCTCTCGCATGGAGGACTCCAGCCTCTAGTCTCCCGCCCATGACTCCGCAACCGCTAACAATCCTCTTGTCTCATTCACCTGCGTTTGAGCTGCTGAACTAAACACTGCAGACGATCCTCTCTCGCTGTAATCATAGCTATGTCAGACAATCACGTATACCTCGCAGCTCCGCTGCCCACCATAATCTATAGGCCTCTGTCATTCCTGCGTCCATTACCCTGCGATCGGCTGCTACCTCTTCAGGACCTTCTGGAGGTGTTGGCTGGGGAGGTGAGAGTACTGCCTCTGCGTCGATCCTCATATATGGTCTATAAGCCAGGGGTATATCCTACACAAATCCAAATTGTCGCCGCACGCGATCTATAGGAATCCTCTCATATTCACCTGGCCTGTGCCCCGCGATCCACCTCATTCGCTCTACACCCCTTAACTCCTCGCCTATGCTTGTACCATATAGTTACCGTAAGGCCTCCAATGATGTCTGCAGTCCGTCACCACCTCTCCCATACCTACCTGTAATACACAATATACACCGTCACGGCTGGGATCTCGGCCTCTTGTTCTCGTCTGACCCATCGTCCCGAATCCCAACCTCTGCGCTCTGGTTTCTCCCGATCGGATGGGTCGGCCTATTGGTCGACACAAACAATGTGCTCATAGGCCCAACAAAGTGTAATAAGTATGAACTATCCGGTGTCATCCTCGTGATTTCGCCTACAAGCCCATAAACCCTCGTATAGCTCCGCCAAATATGCAGTGCCCATGCAAAAGTCACGTTCCTTTCTATCATCTCCCAAATAACACACATCAATGCTTTTGGAAATCTTCCCCTTCCGCCTCGAACGCATAATACCCTACCGCTATCATTAATATCACTCATAACCTTGTCTCCTCAAAGGGTGTGTGCTGCATACATTACCCCATATGTGAATGACAAACCTTGCCGTGTTAAGTCTCATGCATATGGACCAAACACTTCAGTTATCGCTGCCCGCCCCGCGCTAGGTAACGCCTGATATACTAGTTTTCCTGTAATGGGGAGTCTCAAAATATGAAACACATCTTCCAATGTTACCGCTCATTTCACCACTAAGTAGATAGAAGGTATTTTTCTCAGGGATTCCATCTTTCAATCAATGCCTGCAACATAGCATGGTTCCGCACTGTGAATAATAATGCGGATTCCACTTAACCCCAAACGATTTATCAATGTCCATTCAATTGGTGTTACATCCGCTCGGATTTGTAAGCGCCGGTACACTATCATTCATCCTTATCCCCACCTCTGCCTGCATACGTTACAAAACCAAATACCCGTTCAATAAATCAAATCACCACGAAGTTTTTTTTTTTTTCTCACATTCTAAATCCTTTACAAGAACTGTGATCGGTTATAAATAATCGTTTGACCGATTGGTATCAAGAATCGGTATCCTAACTATACCTAACCGCATCGGTCACTTCCAATTACATACATCTTGCCTAAAACAACCACCTACGACAATAAATTGATCGTTTATTCCTTTCTATATACACAGACATACCCAAAACCCCGAATTACCTACCCCATAACACTCACCTCATCTATACCCCGGCTATCACGTTGTCTTTCTCATATCTACTTACCTATTCTCCTCTAGCTCATTCCCAAAACATGCAGAGTTAAATCACAAACAATACTGATACCTCTTGTCATGCAGCAGCTTTGAGGTGGCCCTTGTCTTCCTCTTGTCCCCGCTCGCTGGATGCTTCTCCTCGCTCGCCATGATCACCACCCTTTTCAACTTTGTCTTTCTACCTTCGAATCTCGGATCACATTCACTTTCCTTGTCTCTTTCTCCTTATCACTCAAATCTCTCATGCAAAACTTCGTCTCGAGTCATAAAAAGCATCACGTTTGCGTATTTAACCTCATGCGCATGGCTCTAAAATTAAAACTTAAGTTGCACACCTAGCTTTTCTATTTTTAGAAAATCTCATACGTAGTAACCGTATCGGCATTTAACCGATATCGGTCTATCAACTACCGATATCGTTTACACACCTATCTTTTCTCAACAGCGTTCTTTTCTTCATTTATCACCTAAATTTTTGTCGCACCCGCCTTCTCTTTTCCCGCATAACAACACCATTTACCACATTTGTTCATGCACCACACATAAGATTACAATCTCATTAACATCATTTATTTTATACAAATACACGAACCATCAACTACGGATACCAAGAAACTATCAATCTATACATCATTTGGATCCAACTCATCAGCTTATATATCACAATGTCACAAAACCACCAATTCATCACATAACATGACATTCATATATACGTACAAAAACAAAAACATCAACATCATCATCCATCTATCAACATGTCAATTAAACTCATCACACATTCTATATATTACCACCATTAACCAAATATTTAAACACATTTTGAACACGCATGTGGATCAAAACATCGTCTATATATATATATATATATACAAGTTTTCAAAAATACAATGTGCCTACATCGGGGCCTCTGTGATCTCATCATACAACAAAGCCGACACGCAGCCGCAATAATCACAAAAAATCTCGACTCGGCTCATGCAGTCGGTCCTCGTATCAAAAATAGCTATATACTCGGCCGCAGACTCGGATCCACTATACAACCCCTACTCGGCTCGCAGCTTCGGTATACAATAAATGAATGAATGAATACATGAATAATACATAGCACGCAAGCCTCTATCAATACACCTCGGTTCGCACAGGTGCCCATCTCTAAAATACAACAACCATGTCCGGGATCTCTCGGCTCTCCCCACCGCCTCGCACCTCTCCCCGCTGGTCCCTCGTGGTGCCTCTCACCTCTCCCGCCCACGGACATGCCACCGTGGGTCGCACCTCCCCGAGATCTCTCGGCCGTGAGAGGTCTCGCCTCATGCGCTACATAAGCTCGATACTCGACTCCTGTACTCATCAAGAATATCCCGATAATATCGCCTCTCGCTCTAACCTCCATATAGCACTCTCGAGCCACTGACGGAGCTGGGGCTGGTCCCCTGGCACCTACAACCAATGCCCCCGAGCTCGTGGCTTTGCTTCTGCTGGTGGTGCCTGTGGCCGCGGTGGTGCGGTACGCTGCCGCTCGTACTGCACTCTTTATGGCCGTGGTGCCGGTGGTGGTGCTTTGCCTGCGCTCAATGCTGAGCTCAAGCTAGCTGCTCTCGTAAGACACCCCATTCGTGCTCAGCCGTAGCTAGCTGCCCCTGTAAGAGCTGCACCTGACCCCTGAGCTGATCTCTCTCTCCTATAATTGCATCCAAGTCTCAAGTATGCAAAGGGCATACTTATCTCGGCTGCTCTCGCCCGTACCCACCACACCCTGTATGCTCCCGTGCACCCAGCATCATCTACACCCTCACCTGCTGACCTCTCCGCTACCCAATCTGGATCCAAAGGCTGTGGTGCAGGCAGTGGGGCCTCTACATCATCCCTCCTGTACTGAGGGAAGGGAGGTGGCTCGTCCTGTCGCAGCCCCATCTGCCTGCGTACCCTCTCCAGGGGTATCCGCTCGTACTCTCCTGGCCTCCGTCCTGCTATCCAGAATGTGTACTGGATTAGGCGCAACTGTAAGCGGGCTCCTCTGCCAGGGTGGTGACCTCTGTAGGGTCTCCATACAATGTCTACTGCTGTAAGGCCCTCTAGCAAATGTCTATAGTATGCCACATCCCGACCTGCAACAACTGCTCGTGGCTGGCCCACGACCCCCAACCACCTCTGAAAGCCATATCGGTATATGACCTGTGGCCCTGGCTGCTGGGGTAACCCTACTGGCCTGATACATACGATGTGCTCGTATGCCCAACAATGCAACAAAATGTATAGCAAATACCGAATCACCTCCTCCCAAGGCGATAGCCCCATAGCTCCGTACACCGCACTGCATATACCGGTGCCCAGTGCGTAATGTGTGCTCCTCCACCATCTCAAGCAAGCACTCCCATCAATACTGTGGGAAGCGGCCTCCCTCGAGTCCGGAGGGCGAAGCAGGTGATCTCAACCATCATCAACACAAACCCAGTGTCGTGTCTCGTGTCGATGCGCACGACATGTCACCGTACTCGATACTGCGCTATGGTAGGTTAGTAGCGCAGCCGCATCCCCAAAACCTGCAGTATGCTATGTCCATGGCCTCTCGAATCTACTCGGAAGACTCGCCTCTCCTCGATAGGTAATCAAGGATGCGATACACATCCTCCATGTGACGGTCATCTCCTGGGCCTGGGAGATGGAACACATTGGTCAGCTGATCCCATCTCTCGATGAGGGCGACCATCGTTGTGATCTCTCTATCGCTTGCCTACTGACTCCACCGAGTCCCACCTCGCGCATGATGACCCCATGAGCCACGATACGTGTGGCCTTATCTCGCACTGTGGCAAATGGGGCATCCTATCCCGCATCGTCAACTGCTGACGTGCCTGCAAAACCAACCCACATCCTTAGACCTACTCTTTATTACAACATCTACTTTATCATCTAAACACCCTTTTTTATCCCCCCGACCATACCCCGACTCTCTACCACCCCCTCTAGCAACCTACCACCCTAAAAACCCAAAACCATCCCACCCAAAACCAACAAAAACAAAACCCAAACAAAACACATGCAACCCAACCCCAACACAAAACCAACTCCCACACAAAAACCCCCAACCCAACACCCACACCGACCCACAACCCAACCCAAAAACCCAAAACCCAACCCTACACCAACCCACACCCACCCACAACCCAACCCAACCCCACACAAACCCACACCCACCCACAACCCAAAACAACCAACCCACCCACACAACCCACAAACCAAAACACACAAGCCACCGACGCCGGCCGATACATGACCGACGCCGGTCACCAACAACACTCCCTTTCCCTAAAATTTTGCGATCGATGCCGGTCGCTTAGTGACCGACATCGGTCACTGTCTTCTATCGAGCCGAACCCCCGCGCGGCCCCCAAAACCCATTTTTTACCTATTTCTACCCATCTACCCACCCAAATACCCTAAAAACTTACCCACCTACCCACCTTAGCCTATCTAGCCTATCTACCCTCTCCCTTTTTCAAATCATTTCCATTTTCTCATTATTTCCTAAAAAAGGTTAATTCCTACCCAAACCCCCAATTTAGCATAATACAACCAAATCACCAAATTAAAGAGTTTCGACCTATCTACCCGAACGACGACACGCCGCCGTGGTGGGATGGGTGGTGGCGGTCCAACTGGGTCCAGCCTCCTCCTGCTCGTGCCATGGCTCCAATCCCGATCTGGCGGGTCCCGCCAATCAACTGCCTCCTCCTTAATCGGACCCACTATCAACTCTCTCCGCCAATACAATGATAGCTCCACCTCACTCAATCAAGCCTCTAATCTCAACTCTCCACGCCGATGCAAGTCGATTTGGTTTGCAAATAACAAAAGTGACAATGACAAGCCGTATTTTTCTTTTTATAGGTTTTTCACCTTTCACCGATATCGGTTTCATTTTGCCCTAAGGAACCGGTATCGGTCCCTTAACCGATATCGGTCATGCAGAATCGACATCGGTTCTCTACCCAACTTTCACCCCATTCTTTGCCCTTATTTACTCCTTGCCTCTTTTTCACCAATATCGCCTCTATCCACCTTTGCTGCACACCATTTGTTCACTTGTCTCTACTGACCTAAGGCCTCAACCTACCTATTCACCCGACCTAAGGCCTCAACCTACCTATTCGGCCCGACCTACTACGGCCTCAACTTACCTATTTGGCCTGACCTAAGGCCTCAACCTACCTTTTCGGCCCGACCTAAGGCCTCAACCTACCTATTCGGCCCGACCTAAGGCCTCAACCTACCTATTCGGCCCGACCTAAGGCCTCAACCTACCTATTCGGCCCGACCTACGGCCTCAACTTACCTATTTGGCCTGACCTAAGGCCTCAACCTACCTATTCGGCCCGACCTAAGGCCTCAACCTACCTATTCGGCCCGACCCAAGGCCTCGCCCTACCCATTTGGCCCGACCCAAGGCCTCGCCCTACCAATTTGGCCTGACCCAAGGCCTCGCCCTACCAATTTGGCCTGACCCAAGGCCTCAACCTACCAATCGGCCCGACCTAAGGCCTCAACCTACCTATTCGGCCCGACCTACGGCCTCAACCTACCTATTCGGCCCGACCTAAGGCCTCAACCTACCTATTCGGCCCGACCTACGGCCTCAACTTACCTATTTGGCCTGACCTAAGGCCTCAACCTACCTATTCGGCCCGACCCAAGGCCTCAACCTACCTATTCGGCCCGACCCAAGGCCTCGCCCTACCCATTTGGCCCGACCCAAGGCCTCGCCCTACCAATTTGGCCTGACCCAAGGCCTCAACCTACCAATCGGCCCGACCTAAGGCCTCAACCTACCTATTCGGCCCGACCTAAGGCCTCAACCTACCTATTCGGCCCGACCCAAGGCCTCGCCCTACCCATTTGGCCCGACCCAAGGCCTCGCCCTACCAATTTGGCCCGACCCAAGGCCTCAACCTACCAATTGGCCCGACCCAAGGCCTCCCTTTACCCTTCTGGCCCGACCCAAGGCCGCAACCCAACAACTTGGCCCGACCCACGGCCGCACCACTTCCATCCCTTACCCAAAATCAACACCATACACTTTTATCCACCCATCCGGTAGTTTTTTGTTCAATCGAGCTCACCTGTTCATGTTTTAGCATGATTAGGGTCCTTGACTTGATCTGTCGACCAACTTTTCCCAGACCTAGACCGTGACGTTTATCTCAACCAAACCAACCTTTTGGTACTTCAACATGCCTAAACGCTCGCACCTTACCACGTTATATACCCCGGGCTACTTCCTATGCCTTGATACCAGGATTATATCACCCTTGTTTGGATAAACTATCGACCTTTGCCTCAGACCGCCGGTTTTGCTCGTCAAATCATGTACCCTAGTTATACTATGGCATTTCAATATGCGTCTACTTCCTTGAACCTACCTCACCATCTTACCATCCCCTCTACCCCATTTACTCCGTTATCAACCCTATCCCCGATTTCTCGCTCACTCAATCTGTGATAGATTTGAGGGGGATTACCTATACCCTTAACAGAGTAACCACTTCATATTATTGTCCACAAGTGCTTTACAAAACAAGCTACACGACAATAAGGGCTAATGTAGACACTAAATGTGTGTCTTACGACCCTCAGTGACCCGCATCTCATCTCGCAATCTAACCTCATCACCTAAACCTTACACAATTATTTATTAATTACCTTATAATTGATAAATCCACATCACCTTACCCGCCACCTCACTTCGCCACCTCATCATGACCTAGCCCTAACCCTAAACTAACCTAATTAAGACCCATGACTTGGTCTAGACTCGACATCCATAACTAATGCCTCCTTACTCGCACCCAAAGCCGACCTTCTAGCCACTTGACCAAGCCCGTGAATCGATCTCTCGGGAGAAAAGTTAGGGAAGGTGGGCTATTTTACTAAAAATAGCCTACTTTTTCCTTACCGATGCCGTTCTACTCGACCGCCGTCGGTTACGTAAATCATCGGTTCCTGCCTCTCAAATGGGCTCCTCGAACCAAAATCAAAGGTCGAATGATTTTTGAAACAACAGAGATCATCGGGAGTGAAAATGAGTCTAGATCTTCACTTAACCAAGCAGAGACGAGTGAAGAAACCGTAAGTGCTTGCAGTAGAGGATATCAACTTGCATCTTTGCGCCAAACCAAGAAGTCATATCTTGCATGTCCTCTGTTATAACATTTCTTATGCTCTTTGAATCACAGTCCTCCTAAATCTAGTTCTGAACCCACTACTCAAGATCCCATTGCATCTAGCTGTCATTCTTTTACCCCTCATCATCTCATTTCCTAATATCATCCATAAACCAACCTTACTAACACCAAGAAACACAAACACCCCACCAAAACAATCAACCTATAGGTCCTAGACCCAACCGATGCACATTACTTTAGTTACTGCAAACCGGTATTTACCACTGACTATAACTATAAACCAAACCACCTTCTCCTACTAGTTTCAACCAAGTAATCTAATTGATATTTTGCGCTCTTTTGTGTTAATTCATATTAGCAGGGAACCGACCACCTTCGAAAGGAAGTTTTATATTTCCGGCCCAAGGCGCTTCCTCATTTATTGTTTAATCAAAATCTTGTGGTCTTGTGTTCTTATTTGCAGGTAGTCCTTCCAAGACAAAAAGGAGTTCTCCGCATCCAACTCCGATCTTTCTCTACCAGACGCCAGCACACCATCTCAACATTCTACGGGTATTCCTCCTAAGACCTAACTCTTATCTCATTTTCTATAGAAATCGAGTCATTCTTTCCGGTGAGCGAAACAATATGCCAAAATTGATATTTCACGCTTATAGACACCTAAATTTGTTAATTTATCACTTGATAATGTCATTAATGGCTTAAAATCCCTAAATCATTACTTTCACATATATTACAAACATAATATATATAATTTAGTCCTATTGCAAGAATTTATTTTACCATTATACTACTTAGTCGCTCACACAAATTATATTAGATCATTCATTAGTAGTCCACTGAACAAAACTATTAGGCATAAAAATATACAAGAATGCACTTCCTATTTGACCAAACCATTGAATGGTTTGGTCCCAAAGTAAGAATTTTATCTGGGCCACCCAATAGTCAATTCATTAATTTTAAAGCCTTTATGGGTTGGTATTTTCACTATGAGTTAGCCTTAATGAAACATACATAACCCTATATAATTTAAAACCACTCATTTACTCATGTAACAATCACCTAACACTCTGAAGAAAGTATCATTCAAAAAACATGCTAAGCTATCTTAAATATTCCTATTAAAGTAAAAATAAAATTTGAGACATGTATGAAGCACTCAAAACCAATGTCTAGAGTTAAGATTCATAAGAAAAAGTTCCTAAAATCGAAGACAAGCACAAATAAAGAAATTCACTATAAAGAATTATTAAAGATAGTTAGATCCATACAATATTATATCTATAAATGGAAAACTAGGTACAAATTTTGGTCATTTCAATTTTGATTATAGGGGGTTTACACAATTGTGAGACCTAATTTATTATAATGAATCATATTCTATATATTCATAGAGGCATAAAAGTTATAGATCTCTAGTATCATGCTTGAAAATACCAGTAGATACAAACACAACTGCAAAACTATATGGGATAAAAGTAATAGTGTCATCCTAGAAGACTATGCGATTACAATTCTTTATATATACGAAGACTATGTTGAATATGCATATATATATCATTAAAAATTAGAGTGTAGATTAGATTGCTCCTAAAGGATATATGCATGTATGTGACAATAAGAATATACTAAATATAAAATTAATCAATGTTCCTAAACAAGCTCTTATATATGTTTTAAATCATTCATGAATGGTGTAATCACATGTATGTTAATTGTTTTTACAAATTGTGTTTATGGACACAAATCATGATGCACAAGAGTATGTTGATTTGATAACAAAATTTATGGAGTTACTTCCCAATAAAAATGTCAAACACTTGGTGAAGATGGGCTTCAAAAATTAAAAATTAAATTCCCAACAAGAACCACTATCAAGAAAGAAAATTGCAAAAAGTGTAGAGAGAATATATGGTGAATTTGTTAATTTGACTACAATTGCTAGAGCTCATTTGTTGGTTACATTCTTGAATCATGTTGATATGAAGGAAACAATAGAATTGTTGGTTTTTTATTTTGGACGGGAAAAGTCACAACATATGGAAGACGAATTTGTTGTGAATGTTTCTAAAGCAATAAGTTCCTTGGGTACAAAAACTAGCTTTGTTGATAAGAGTATTTCTCGTAGAGAAATATCAACTTCATTGTAAGTGAACATACGACAAATAATCATCATGTTACCGCTACTTGCTAAGGTATTGTGTGTTTCTAGAAACATGGCCGTAGTATGCAAAGAGGAGGAAGACATTGGATAATTCTACCATGGAAACAAATTGGGCACTAATGTGTAGAAATCCACATTCGATAAAATTGAGGATAATATTGTGAAGATAATTTCTGATTTTTGGACTGAGAGGACTTGTCCTTCTCCTAATGTGAGCGATTTTTTAAAACATAGGATAACTCACAATAACTGTGATGAACATATAAAACATTGGCTTGAAATAACTCAACATAAGAGGTACATAAAGTTAACAAAAGAACATCCAAATGTTAAGATTGGAAAATGAATGTTTGAGAATTTGGAGCCTTGATATGTGCGAGATGATAAAGTCCTCAAACATGTTGTTTCAAGTATCATGTTGAGTTTGATTATCACTATCGTGTACACAAAAATAATATTACATATATTAAGGTATGATTTCGTTAGTGCGAAATCACAAAGACCCCCAAATGAGTTATGGATATGCTTTTCTAAGGCAGGGTCATTTGGTGTGATTTGCATAACATTGGATCATTCCCCAAGCATGGACTTGCAAATGGGAATGATCCTCCAAAGAAGGTTGGTTCCTCTTCCTAATCCTAGCACTAAACTACTTATAAGGAAGGAAATGCAACTATCTACTCCTAATCTAACAATTCCAAGGGACCAAGGAGAGAGAGAGAGAGAGAGCATGAAAATAAAGAAATCCTACACTACATAGGTGATAAAGACCGAGAAAAGGGAACTGCCGATCAAAAACCCAACTGACATGAAATGGAGAGAGGTGAGAAATGGAGAGGATGGACAGATGCATCACAAACCAAGGATAAAGTTCACACAGAACACCATTTCAAACCCCTTAAACACAACTCCCAAAAATTGTAATGGACATCAGAGATATGCACAATATACCATGTAATGGTGAGAGGTGAGAAGAGACAACAAAATCAACAAAGGATGGACAAAATGCATCACGAAAAATAATTTTATTGCTCCAAGAGTTCACACAGTACACCATTAATGAGCAAGAGGCAAGAAAATTCCATTACAAATCCAAGGGAGGAGACTTAAACTCCACATTCGACCCTAGAGAAGAAAGAGAGGGGGCAGGGAAGAAGAATGAACAACCACTAATTATGTGCCTCTGTTTACATTTTATAGAAAAAACACAAGAAGAGAGGAAAAATGTGGGATCTGCTCCAACCACTTTTCAAAATGTGTTTTAATTCTTCCTCTGTTGATGGGCTCAATGCAAAATCTCATAATTCCATGTATCTACTTCACACTGAAGAAAAGAAATGACCAATACTTCATTAAATATGGTGGTTAGAACTAGTTTTTGTCTTTTCCACGCCAAACACATTTTGTAAATTTATCCCCCAAATATTTACCAAAATCCAAAATTGAAGATTCCATGATGAAGAGAATATTTAGATCTTTCCATTGGTACCAAGAACATCAAAAATAGAGCTCTGGATCAAAAGATATGGCCTTCTGAGTTTTTCCTTAACGTTTTCGGCAAAAAATAGCTCGGGCAATTTTTGAACTTTTCTCCCACAAATCCTCTGATGACGTGGCATCTAATTGGGTCAGGCGGAGCCAGGGCTCTTTTTTTTTCCATTTTTTTTTTTGACAAAAAGTCAAAAAATCTCATTTGCCTCCGAAGGTCCGCCGCCCGCATTAGCTTTTTGATGTGCCAACTCAACACTTAATTTTCACCTTTTTGACAAAAGGGAAATTTTTCACTTTTTCCTCCGATTCCCCACCAGTCCGAGATTCCTTGGCAAACATCTCTCCCAAGCCCCACAGGTCCACCTTGGGAAAAGTTTCCCTTCTAACTCCACCGAGCCATAACTTAAAAATACGAGTTAGAAAGAGATTTTTACCTTTCTAAAGGGAAGAAATTCTCTATCTGATGGAGTATTTTCTAGAAATCCTTGAGTGCCTAAACTTTGTGAAATTTGGACTGAGGCACAAAAAGGAGTAAGTTAACCCAAAATAAGAGGGAGCTTATTTTGGTTAACAACTTTGCGACTCATAGGGGTCATCTACCTGCTAGATGAATGATCAGTGGCCTTAGTTGCATCCATTGGGCATGGAGTCAAGCCTGATAACTAATTCTCTTATCTAACTCTGAAAATATGACCTCTGAATCACTTGGGAACCCACTAAAAATTGGATTTTATCTTCACCAAAAGCCAACTAAAATGAATTGTGCAAGAGAAATACAATAGCACCAAAAACTATATACAAACTAAAATCATACATGCTCCAAATGGAACATGCAAAG
Organism: Taxus wallichiana var. yunnanensis; assembly: GCA_018340775.1. Taxonomy (NCBI): domain Eukaryota; kingdom Viridiplantae; phylum Streptophyta; class Pinopsida; order Cupressales; family Taxaceae; genus Taxus; species Taxus wallichiana. Next base: position 959,057,339 of record CM031237.1, read on the forward strand.
TGTGCACAAGCACTTCTTCTGATGAAAAAAACCTACCTACTCTACTCTAACCAAGAGCAAAGGGAACTCAAACAAAACCTATAACTGGGAGGGAGAAATAACTTCCCTTCCTCAAAAATGGCAGCCATGCAACTGATTTGGCATTGAACATGGCTAGTTGGATGAGTGAAAAACTAACTACAAGCTGATCTTCCACCCAAATGACCAAAGTATCAATTGAAGACAAATCCAATACCTCTTTTAGTTGCTCTACATTTGGATTGAAGAGGTATGGCAGCTGATCCTTGGTACTTTGTAGCTCATCCTCATGCCCTGGAGTGGGCATGACTGGTTTTGGCTTCTCCCTTGGCTCCAATGAAGCCAAGTACCTGATTAGGCATGGTTTGATCCAATGGATGTGCTTGTTACTTTGAATTTCAACTCCAAGAATGGAGTCTTCCTATGGACCTTCTTGAGTGGATGGTGTGGGAGAGATGGGGTCTTCATTGTTTCCTTCCTCCTCCTGAGAAGAACATGGAAGATTAAGATCCTCCAACCTTGGTTCCTGAGGGCCGTTGTGAGATGCAGGTTGTTGTCCTTGGATGTTCTCCTCCATGGCAGAAAACTCATGTTCTTGGAAGGTGGATGATGGAGGAGAAAATGATGTGATCTCCTCGGGATCCTCTCCATCAAGACAATCCTCCAAGTCAGATAGATAATCTACCTCCTCGGGCTCTGCTACGTGTGTTCGACCTCCTCCATGGTGTCCTTCAAATCTGCAATTTTATCACCATGGTTCCCATCATATTCAAACATGAATTTTGAAAGCTCAAACTCTTCTTTGACATTAGAGTTTGAAGGGGATAAAGTGGGAGGAATAACTGAAGGTTCTTTTGTGGCTTGCTCTACACTTATTGCCTCTAAAACCGTATGGTTCTCCTCCATAAACCGCGCCTCTAGAGCTAACTTATTTTCGTCTAGAACAAGCACATGTATGATTTCCTCTTCCCAATCGGAGTCATATGAGTCACGCCATTCTTCAATTATCCTATAGTTGTCAAACATGATGATGTTGGTGGGGAGGGCGCATTGGTAGGGGGCTATTCATTTATGGTACAACTAGGCAGAGGGGACTTGGAAGAAAATGGAAGGATGGACACAAAAGGGATGGAAGGCACGCTAGATTTCTGAGCCTCCATTCCTTCCACCCACTCTGTAATCTAGGGCAACATCTAAGTGATGAGGTGCAGCTTGTGTTGGGTGCTAAACCAGCCTGGTATAGGGCGACCATGGACAAGGGGCCTTGTAGCCAACTTCAGCTGACCATTATGGAGCACTTGACTCTAAGTTGCATCATGTCCATCTCAATCTTTTGCATCTGCCTCTCAAAATCAGCTTTGGCCAAGGAGTTTCCACCATCATCTGCATAAACAATTTGGTTAGAAAAAAGGGGGTTATATGCATTTTCAAGATAATGGGGCTTATAAAATTGATTTGGAGGAGGATTTTGAAACTGTGGGGATGGAGGGAAATAGTTCTATTGCTGCAAATGAGAATTCCATGGTGGGAAAGAAGTCATGATTGCACAACTTCATGGGATTGAAAAGATGGAAGAAATAATGGGTGGAAATGCATGGGAAGAAGGTCTGCAACTCAGAGGATGGGTTATTGACTAGATGGAGTCACCAGATGTGCTTGAAAGTGCCTCCAAAGGATGAAATCTTCACCAAGAGCACATCAAACCTAATGAAGTGAAGTGGTGAGTTGTTTTAGACCTATCCCATCGGGTGTGCTAAAATGTTAGTGTTAAATCACAAAGACCCCAAATGAGTTATGGATTTGCTTTTCTAAGACAGGGTCATTTGGTGTGATTTTCATAACATTGGATCATTCCCCAAGCTGTGGGACTTGCAAATGGGAATGATCCTCTAGAGAAGGTTGGTTCCTCTTCCTAATCCTAGCACTAAACTACTTCTAAGGAAGGAAATGCGACTATCTACTCCTAATCTAACAATTCCAAGGGACCAAGGAGAGAGAGAGAGAGAGAGAGAGAGAGAGAGAGAGAGAGAGCATGAAAATAAAGAAATCCTACACTACAGAGGTGATAACACGAGAAAAGGGAACTGCTGATCACAAACCCAACTACCTGAAATGGAGAGAGGTGAGAAATGGAGAGGATGGACAGATGCATCATAGACCAAGGATAAAGTTCACATAGAACACCATTTCAAACCCCTTAAACACAGCTCCCAAAACTTGTAATGGACATCAGAGATATACACAATATACCCTACAATGGTGAGAGGCGAAGAAGAGACAACAAAATGAGCAAAGGATGGACAAAACGCATCACGAAAACAAATTTTATTACTCTAGGAGTTCACATAGTACACCATTAATGGGAAAGAGGCAATAAAATGCCATTACAAAGCCAAGGGAGGAGACTTAAACTCCACATTCAACCCTAGAGAAGAAAGAGAGAGGGGGCAGTAGGGAAGAAGAATGAACAACCACTAATTATGTGCCTCTGTTTACATTTTATAGAAAAAACACAAGAAGAGAGGAAAAAATGTGGATCTGATCCAACCACTTTTCAAAATGTGTTTTAATTATTCCTCTTTTGATGGGCTCGATGCAAAATCTCATAATTCCATGTATCTACTTCGCAGACCAAAGAAAATGCCCCATACTTCATTAAATCTGGTGGTTGGAACTGGTTTTGTCTTTTCCACGCCAAACATGTTTTGTAAATTTCTCCCCAAATATTTACCAAAATCCAAAATTGAAGATTCCATGATGAAGAGAATCTTCATATCTTTCCATTGGTACCAAGAACATAAAAATAGAGCTCTGGATCAAAAGATATGGCCTTTTGAGTTTTTCCTTAACGTTTTCGACAAAAAACAACTCGGGAAAATTTTGAACTTTTCTCCCACAAATCCTCTGATGACGTGGCATCCAATTGGGTTGGTGGAGGTAGGGGCCCCTTTTTTTCCATTTTACACTTTTTGACAAAAAGTCAAAAAATCTCATTTTCCTCCGAAGGTCCGCCGCCCACATTAGCTTTTTGATGTGCCATACCAAAGACTTAATTTTCACCTTTTTGACAAAAGGGAAAATTTTCACTTTTTCCTCCGATTCCCCACCCGAGATTCCTTGGCAAACATCTCTCCCAAGCCCCGTAGGTCCGCCTTGGGAAAAGTTTCCCTTCTAACTCCGTCGAGCCATAACTCAAAAAATACAAGGAGTTAGAAAGAGCTCTTTACCTTTCTAAAGGGGAAGAAATTCTCTATCTGATGGAGTATTTTCCAAAATTCTTGAGTGCTTGAACTTTGTGAAATTTGGACTGAGGCACAAAAAGGAGTAAGTTAACCCAAAATAAGAGGGAGCTTATTTTGTTAACAATTTCATTTATAGGCTTATAAGAAATTTGATTAAATTTTGTTTTATGAGATGTGATTTAATTTATAATTTATTTCAAAATATATGTTTTTAGGTGTATAGAAAGTTACGAGAAGCATCAAATGGTCCAAAAATGCCCCCTACACATGTGAGTGAATTCATAGCTTCTATTATTTGCACAATATCCGATGATCATGTGGATGGTCATATGACTTGCATTAAAGGTGTTTGTGACAAGTGTGGGGACTTGAAATTATTTCTAGAAACAAATGAAGACTTGGACACAATTCAAATGGTGACTTGCAAGAGGTGATTATTAAATAAAGAAAATATAATTATTTTTAAATTTTGATGTACATATTTTATTTTGATTTTTATGTTTATTGCAAATGAATATAACAAGTTGTCCATTATGTATTGATTTTGTAGGTTCAAATACATAAAATATTCAACACGACTTGGAAATAATGCAACCAGGTTGGACTTGGTAGAAGAGGAAATCCCCATTGCTGCATTCATGTAAAGTTTCCGAAGTTTGATTAGTCCATACATCAAGTATTATCACTATGCAAAGTGACATGCTACACAATTCAAGACCAATAGAGACACATTCCCTACTAGTTCCATATTGTCCATGGTTGATTTTGCTAAGAATTACTCATTTTCTCATCAAAAAGAGATTCAAACACAATATTATCATACTAATCAGGTTACCATCATGGTTCATATATTTTATAGACATACAAAATTGGATTTGGATGGGATTGAAAGTACAGATGTGAAGCGAGTGATTAAGGAGTATCACTTTTTATATTGATGACAAAGAACATGACACCTAATTTTTACAACATTGTTTTGATTTGTTTTTTCAATATCTTCATCAATGAGGAGTACAAATAAATCAACATTTTGTTTGGTCATATAGTTACGCATCACAATTCAAATCCTCTCGCCCTTTCTTTGCACTTAGTTGATATCATCGCCATCACAAAATGCCTCATTTATGGAGTTTTTTAGAGTGGTCATGGGATGGGAGAACACGATGGTGCAAGGGTGCATACATCAAACATGCTCTAAAGAAGAAAAACAATTATTATGAGTGAGATTGATTGATTGATGCCCACACCGTTGTTGAATAGTGTAAGAAACATTTTTAATTCGTGCTTCAACCTCACCGGGCTTTAACCCCACACAAAGTGTTTGGAGGGATAACAAGTACACGCATGCATTTAAAACATATGTATCTTGATGTGAACTTGATTACATGTTACACATAAAATTTTATGTACATGTACAAATTTAATTTTCTTAATTTTAATTTTTTTAATTTTTTTATTTTGTACATGATTAATCGTATTGATCGAAGGACAAAGTATGGATGTGAAAGGATTCCTAATTATAGGTATTTGCACTCTGTGATGACTGTGGGTAGTAATATTTGGACAATCAACAAGATAATATTCTTTTTTTGTTATGAATGTATGAAAACATCATACTAAGAGTGCAATAGTTAAAAATGCGGGTATAGGTGAGTGGAAGCAAGTTCCTTTAGTTGTGGATGACTCATATGGATCAGATCATGATGATAGTTTTGAAGATGTGCCCTTGATTTCACTTGATTATGACCACATATCTGGACTTGTTAAACAAGGTATTTTTTGTTTAAAAGGATTGTATTTGATCATTGAATTAATATATATAATTTATTGTATAGATCATTGAATATTTCTTTGCATTTAATTCTAACACAAAAACTTGTTTGTACAATGATTTTGTTGTAGGTGATGTATTTACAATCATTGTAGAAGAAGACAATATTGAGAAAGTGGAGTACTACTTGTTGTGTTGCATAAAAGAGAGAACAAAGCTAACATGTGAAATAAAAAGTGAGGAGACAACATTTTATACTTGGCTTGGTTGTAGTGCAAGGAACATATTTATGGAAAGTGAAATCCCTCCAAAGTGGGATTCACTTTGTTGATTATGAACTAGACAAGAAGGTGTATCATTACACCCATCACATAGTTTCTACTAGGTTACAATTGCATCAGGTGAAGAATGCATATGGTCCACGCAAATGGAGACTAGATGTAGAAGATCATGAAATTTTTTACAGTCATTGAACAACGAGCTGAGCCACTTGGTATTATATAGAAGGACCTATAATATTATATATTGATGTCTTCTGAATGGAATATTTTATCTATTTTATTTTTCACTTTGGCATATATATTTGACAAATTTCTTGCTATGAATTAAAACTTATATCCTTCGGTCCTATATATGTTATGGATTAAAATTTCTTGCTATGAATTTAAGCTTATACTAGATGGGGTTATGATTATGTATGTATGTGATGATTCTTATTTTCTTGCACATTATATGAATGAAGGAACTTGTGTCTCTCCCACTTCTCTTGAATGAAAAATTAGTTAAGTTTATTACTACACTTCCACTCCTATTACACATGATTGTACATATGTTTCTATTAGTTGAGGTATACAACACAAATCAATTTTCCCTTAATTGGATTTTAAAACATCTCAAGATACCTTTATGCAAATTCAAATGTTCACCCATAAATTTAAAAAAAGGAAAATGGAATAAGTTGGGAACATTATACCAAAAAACTTTGGTCAAAAAACTATTTTTATGAATGAATATATATTGATTGACAATGAATGATGGTGACAAAATTATAAAGCACTTTGATGCCTTCAACACTTTTTCAAGTCATTATCTGTAGACATAAAGATGGATGGTGAATATTTTTGTATAACACTTCTATGTTATTTTTCATACTCTTGGGATTATATAGTGGTGGTAATCACTTATAGTAATCTAAGCTAAAAAATGGATGAGATAGTTGTGGCCTTATTTTTATAATAAGTGAGGTACCACTAGATATTTTATCCTTCAGAGAAAAAGGGGGCTATTTTGAGTACAAATACATGTAATGAAGCATGGTTGGTTGACTATAGAGTGTCCTACCATATTACTTCTCATAGTTATTAATTAGAAAAATATTAGGAGTGTGATAGTGGTAATTTATTTGTATGAGATTATTCTACTCACTAGATTGTGGGTCAAGGAGGTGAAGTTAAGGTTCAAAGATGGAAGGATCAATACTCTCCCCAATTTTTTTACATATCAAGTCTCACAATAAATCCAATTTCAGTTAGTAGGATGTGTTATGCTATTTGAAAAGTATGGCCATAAAATGGTGTGTAGAGTGATGGTACTATTGAGGGGGTTAAGTGAACCTTATTTATATTAGAGGTAAGTACATTTACAAGTTCTTGAAAAAAAAATCTTTCAAGGCCAATGAGCTACATGAGAAAACCATCATTATTTTGGTAGAGAATAATATGTACTTTAGTATGGAGGATGGGTCATATTTTTGAGAAATAATTATGCACTCCATAATAGAAAGGAATGGAAAAATGCATTGATGAGGGTCTCTTAGAATTTGAATTTTGTAAGAATTGGGAGTATGGAAAGTTGAGAAAGGTTAAGTTTCCCACAAGAATTGTGGACACAAAGGAATCATATAAGGTATACATAGTGTACTATACAATTATATAGTTTCCATTAGAGAAATTTCATTAATCAAGTGTAATAGTTTTTTTCCTTGTAAAACATATTCTACACAAATCTTTATGTCTAAATATTATTTTCGGTCAATTTTTTAATATAGGTATTAACATAAGTGTTTGAATTGTACATAATTATTGAGTAAAAAAATCGTTCAAATTTTAGTAGTTAGCCTCAATCAATGTTTTTAGAAGTAATTATTTGATGCTCATAATATGCAAGAGGATAAATAGAAGCCAATTTATTATATTTAAGATTCTTCTTCTATGATTTGCACCTAGTATTTTTGGAGTTGTAAGGGGCATATTATATTTTTTCTAAAAAACATTGACATCAAATTCATAGTGAGTAATTGAGATAAAGTAATATTACTTTTGAAATTTACTAGACTTTTTTGTTTCCTTAGTTCAATCTTACATTTCTTAATAAATGACCCTTTCCAATTTAGGAAGTGCTCTAAGAACAAGCTGATGATATTTGTAATTTTGAACATTGAAAAATTCATATGACCAATCTTGAATAACACAATATCAGTTTTGAAAATCACATCTATGAGTTAGTACTAATATTGTTTGATATTCCTTGTATGTGATGATAGTTTACTTAATTTTAATACTACATTGAGTTTGTATTCCCACATATATCATTTATTTATATGGTCATTTTTTAATCTTTGAGTAAAATAATTATATATTGTTTTATGTTGGATTAAAATGTAAAAGAGAATCTAGCATATTGTTGTATTGATAATATAAAACAACTTTATTATGTTTTTCCTCGTGGAATTTTCTTCTTGATTTCATTACTAGTAAACAAAGGAGAGTTAAATTCAAAATTTGAAGGCTTCCATAAACCAAACTAAAGAAAAGTGAATAATGGGTGAGGGGAAGAAAAAAAATATGGAAAAGTAGGAATGTTAGTCCATGTGTGGGACCTATCAAAATGCCCTACTATATGGATATATTCAGGGATGATCAATCCACCTATGATCCTTTTTGTAAAGATATCATAATAGACTAGGGAAGGAAGGTTTCAGCTAAAAGGGGGGAATGGTACATTGCCCTGATTATTGGTTTGAATGGTGGTGTTTCGAGATGGAGACAATTCCCCAACATATGGATCTAAGCTTCGTGTAAATGATCTTTCTCTTAGCATGATGGGTGTTTGGATCTTAATGATTTAGAAGAAAAATACCAAGGGAGAGGATTGGCTAAAGAATATTGGGGAAGAGAAAATACCAAGGGGAAAAGATCATGGTTTATAATGTTGGCAATATTTTAGGGGTGATTTATGGTCTTCAAGATGATCTTGAAGACGATCTATCTCTTACAAGATGGATGGGGACCGAGGGGTCATGGAAGATGCAAAGAAGGATTTGATTCAAGAGTTGGACCATATACCAAGGGAAATGGACTTGTTCTAGGATGTTCTGAATATCCCTTCATTACTATGTGGGAGAAGAGATTAGATCAAAAAAATGGTGGGGGTATTTTGTTAATGAAAAGACATAAGCTTCATGCAAAATATCTCAGACAAAATTAATATATTCATATTCTCTATACATGTTCTAATTATATTTTTAATTGAAACTTTACATCTAACTCTTATTAAAATATCTTACATCTACATCTACTACATTTTATGCTACACATTTTATTAAAGATCTTACATCTAATACACATTTTATGCTACATTACATATATCAAAATATAAAATTCATGTCTAATGAATATATATATAAATATAAAAATCATAACTAAAGAATACACACACACACACACACACACACACACACACACACACACATGTGTGTCTAAGTCATATATCAAAATATAAAAATCATGTCTAATGAATATATATACATGTCTAAAATCTCGTGTAAACACATAGATATACATGTACATGATGAAAACGAGTACAACATGTATCATTGAAGTCTCCCAGTGTAGTAAGATGGCGAGTACCAAACCCCTCACTAGGCTTTGCTACACCTTGCATTTATAAAAAGAAATATACACATCAGAAACTATATATAACATACTATATATTAAAATTTATAAGAAAAATTCTACAAAAATTTCTTGATTAATTGAATAAATCATATAATAGAGATGTAATTGATTACCTCAGTATCTATCTCCTGGGTAGATGTTGGGAGTATCTACACTATGTGTAGATATTTGTCCCATAGATCCCTATGAAAAAAAATAAATTAAATGTAAGAAGTTGATAAATTTTTTTTTTTGAATAAAGTTCATTAATTTCAAAATTTCAATTTACATTAAATATTAATTCTAAAACATAATAAAAATAGATATATCTCTACATGTATATACCTCTACGTGGAATGTGTCTCCAAATCTATGGGACCACCACTGAAAATTTTTGATGGTGACCCATGACCTCAACACCAACAAATAATGAGCCAAGTGAGCCAAGCTGACTCAGGCCCTGAACATCAAAATCCATGTTGGGCTCATTCAAGAGTTGTGTATATGTCATATGGGGAAATGGTGTGGGCTGCTCACTAGCATGTGCTAGAGTAGAAGCCTAAACACACAAGTAAACGTTCAATATTAATATTAATAAATTGTAAAGTAATGATGAAATAAAATAAATTTTAATTAAATTAAGGTTTAATTTTCACACATCGGAACATAAATGTGTTGAACATCGAGTGTGATGATCCCAGGAATAGGAGGTCCGACTATAATAGTTGTAGTAGTACCTGAATAGAAGATACATTGCCACTCTGCTCTATAAAATCTAAAACCCCAATAGTGGAATGTTGCAGTGTCATGTGCAATCACCTCATATGCACGCAACAAGTCAACATCCATGATGCGTCCCAGCCGACATGTTTGAGTGGGATCTGTAACTACCTCGAAGTCATAAGGGGAAATCAAATGTGCATGATCATATACCTCGGTATGTGCATCACTGCTGATACTAGCTCCTCCACTTAGTACCGTATCTCAAAGTACTAACCCACACAAATCGAAGAGATCAATTATGTATCACGAGTAATACTCCCAAGACCCTCCATAGCACCCTCATGGGCACTCATAATGATAGGTGTTGCGACATCCTGAAATCCTGATAAGAAAGGTTGTGGCCTCACTACAAGTTGTCATGCATCAAAACGGAGGATCTCTTCCTATCGATATGTAGCCCTGTGGCTAATACGACCATGACCCCATGTAATAACCAAGGATATCTAAATAGTTCACCTTTAGGTTTAGGTGAACCTCAACATGTAGCATCAATATGAAATATAATGGTAATTGGTCATTATTTGGAAATTGGCCTTGAGAGGCCACAAATCTAGGATAAATCAAGTGTGCACAAAGGGGACATGAAAATTTTCTTACATAATATGCCCATATTTTATTTTGGCCTACATAACTCCTCCAACACGACCTCTCAAGAGACTTCCTTATTAGGAAGTCGTAATATAACCTCATTATATCCTACATCGCCTAACACACTTGATTTTAATGAATCCATATTTTTTTAGTGACTCAGGCTCGAAAGGGTTGTATGTTTTCAAGTTTTTTTCTATTTTTGAAGATCAACAAATATGTTTTCATAATGGGTTTTATAGTGCCCAATTGTAGTCGGATCCTCAAGAATAGATTACAATTTTTCTATCTCTAAATCGGTCCTCTCAAAAAAATTAGCAGAGGAAGAAGCCATGACTATAAAAATGAAAGTAAAATTCAATTTAGAATACTTTTTGCAAATGTAAACCCTAAATTGATAAAATTTCACATAAATTTAAATTTCTTTTCAAAAAAATAATGAAACATATACTTTTCCTATGCTAAAAATGAAGTAGAGTAAATATGGAATTATACATTAATTCTAGAATAAATTCTAATGAGATAATTGACACAATCAATGCAGCTTACAATGTGATCTTGCTCCTTATACAACATAATGGCAAGAAAATTATACAACATAGTGAATTCATAGAGAAAAAGAAATGTAATTGCAACAAGGATCCTCTTCCTTTTAGCTCGAGAAGGCACCATAATCTTGTACAAACAGCTAATACAATACTATTTTTCATTTCATATTTAAATTGTGTATGTCATAGGCTCATAGTTATGTAATCCATGTGTATTGGGAAACCAACTAGGATTTTTGAACACTCAACAATGTCAAGATTGGTTGCTTAATTGCATTTCTTTCAATGTAAAATGAACACTTTGTTCAACCATAATAGGTAGGAATACTCTGATAGGTTCCTAAAAATAGTAATTGCCATCTTAATGAGTGCATTGAAAGAAGACAAAAATTGTGAAGCCTAGTCATGATATAAGAGATTTAAGTAAAGCGGTATGAAATCTGCGTAGGTAGTTCTGCTTGCCAAAATTTAACAAAAAAAAATATAGAAATTTGTGAAGCCAATACTCGTGATGAACACATAAATTTGTGAACCCTAGTCATGATACAAGAGATTTAAGTAAAGCAGTAAGTAATGCGTAGGTAGTTTTGTTGCCAACATTTAACAAAAAAATAAATTGGGATTGTTGGGAGTGGGGAAACACATTCAAGGAATGGTCATGTACAATCAGTATGAGTGATTTACATCTACATGATCCTCCTAATATCAAACATATGCAAACAATTACCGGTGAATTCAGATCGGTGTTATGAATCATCGGTATCAAGTTATTTAATTACATTTCTTTCAATGCAAAATGAACACTACATACTCTGCTAGGTTCCTAAAAATAGTAATTTCCATCTTAATAAGCACATTGAAAGAAGACCACAACATACTCGATGTGCAATGAACACATAAATTTTTGAAGTCCTGGTCATGATACAAGACATTTAAGTAAAGGGGTAAGTTCTGTGTAGGTAGTTCTGTTGCCAACATTCAATGAAAAAAATGATACGTAGGGTTTCAGTATTTTTTGTAGGATCTTGAATAAAATTTAACAAAAACAAGACCTACCCTAATATTTACAAAAAAAAAAAATTTAACAAAAATATATACCTGGTCAAGTGTTGTGATATGGGCCCTAGCTTGTTGGCTCAAGCTCGGCGCGCAAGGAATGCGGGTGGAGGGAAATTAAAAACCTTTGCCGTAACAAATATATAACCTACGGGTTCAAGTGAAGTGGGTTTTCCTAAAAGGGTTTGCACGAAACCCTTTGTGTGAACCACATTTCATGCCATACATGGAAATTTCATGTGCTACATGACCCCATTCACCTAAAGTGCCACAAAGTGCATGAAATTTCCATGTATGGCATGAAATGTGGTTCGTGTGAAGGGGGTGTTTGAACCCTCTAATTTCCCACCCGCCCAACCTCACACTCATGTTTTTGGGACATGATGTGGGACATAGTATCATGTTATGACCCCATTGAAGTATTCTCATTGAATGAAGAGGACTCTCCCATAGCAATCTAGACTAGCTCTTGTAAGGCGGTCAAAAAATTCTTTACGAGGATGTGTTCTCATTAAGTGAAGGTGTTCCCGATCTTGCACATTTTGGTAATCTTATAAAAATACTAGATACATGTTCTTCACAGGCCTCAAGCTCGAAAATGGCCTCATTCAACACATCACACCTTGTAATCATTGTGTGGGACAAAATGTGGGATAAGTTCTCAATAATGGATGAAAACACATTATGATTCACTAAGAAGCAAGAGTCAAGATAGGTCATCTCAGAGACCAATGGGAGAAGAATTTCCCAAATGGACCTTTCTTTCTCAATCTCCTTCCTAGTATCCCTTATCTTTGACATAGTATTTGAGACATATTAGAACAATGAGAGCACCTCAAGCAAAAATTATTCCCCTTTTCAATAATCATGTTCACCCATTTATCATTGATTTTCCCTGCATGGTGAACACCTGAGCTTTCTTGATTGTCTAGGAATTAAAGCTACAAAAGGGAGATACTTCTTTAGTCGAGGCAAGTATGATTAGAATTTTTCAAGAAAGGATTGTACATATGAAGACAAAGTCTCAACATGCTCCTTTAATTGAGTGATGGTCTTCTTATACTCCTCATTCCATTCAAGGATTTGAGATGAAGATTCCTTAAAAAGGTGAGCATCATCCTCATGAGTGGATTTCCCAAAAGATATATTCATCATTACATAATCATCAGGTGTAATTTTTCCCATGGGATTGTTTACCCTCAGATGTGCCACCTCCACATATTGAGCTTCAAATTCCTCAGTGTAGAAATAGGAAGCTACATGTGCTCTCTTGCCCCTCTTGGTCCTCATGTACTTCGGGATGGAATCAAAGTTAGGTGTTATTTCTTGTTGCAATGTCCTTGATTCTTCTCTCGAGTAATTCCTTTAGCCATGAGAATGACTCAAAGCAGTGTGGAAATGAAACTAGACATCTCGGGTTCTTGGTGGGAGACAAAATCATGATTGAGATGAGTTGGTTCAAGTGCTTCAACATGAATATTTGGATCTACAAGATGATGAGGAAATTGAGAAGGGTCAATCTCACCCATTCAAGTTATTCTAGATTATGTTCATAAATATTATACCTCTTATATACCTTCACAGAAGGAGGTACTTCAACATTATCAACATCCGCATTCTTTCTCTATCCCACAACGTCAATGATTTTTTCTTTGGTGTCACCTCTTTCTTGAGCATTCCATGAAATTAAGGAAAGATAAAATGAATGCACCATTCGAAAATCAATTTCATAATAAGGGGATGAAGGTGTGTGTAAAATTTGGGTTTTTTCATAGTACTTACTATTTTTAGTAAGTCACACCTCACCCTTGGTTACTATTTTTAGCCAATTTTCCAATTTTTCCAATTTTGCAGTTTGTTGAGTTTTAGACTTGGAGATTGCACAGAGGTTTCATAATTGTTGTTTCTTTGTCATAAAAACTTACTATTTTTAGTAAGTCTTAGATTCCAACTTACTAAAAATGGAGCCAAGTATTTTGAGTGTATGATTGAGCTGAAATTGGTTTAATTAGATTAGGAATTTTAATCTGATGTCCTGCTCCAAATTTCAAGTGTTTTTGTACTCTAGATTTTCTAGGATCTAAAAAGGAAAAAAATTATTATGAAATATTGAAGGGAATGTTGTAAAAACTTAGGAATAAATTGAATTTTTTTGGATCATCTTCAAGGTGTTCATGAGTAGAAGCTATAGGAAAAATTTCAGGGAAAATAGATCCAAGATGAAGGAGATATGAGCAAAAAGGTTGTTTTGGTAATGGGGATTTCTGGAAAAAAGGGGAACATATCAAAGATACCAAAAATGGAGAGAAAAAATATGGAAAATGGCTAAGTGTTTTTTTATACCCACCTCATAACACTAACCTAGTTAACTCTCCTTCAAACTTACCCTTGAATATTTTGTCTTAACTCGGGCTAACTAGAAAGTGTGGGTGGGTTAAACATTTCTAAACGGATTTTGAGATGTCCCCATATCACTTATCACATTTAGTAAGGGACACAGGGAAATTTGGATAGTATGAATCAGCAAACACTTGTCATCCATAAGGAGACGCATCTTGAGAAAATATTGATTAGATAAAAACAAAGATGATATTTATTGAAAACGTGTAAATGTGCTTAAAATGATAAAATATAACAATAATCATTGGTGATTCGAAAAAAAATATTAGGATTTTTGATAAAAGGATTAATTCCTTAATAAAATGTAAATTTAATCCAAAGTGGTTGATTTAAAGATTGATTCCAAATTATAAGTGATGCTTAAAGAATTAGAAATATGAATAAATATGGATAACTTACCTTTTCTATACAAAATGGATTGACAGAGCTTGAAGGGGTCTTACAATAGTTGGTGGAGCTTCTAGTGGCTTGATAGGGATGTTGGGGATGTCTAAGTGTTGTTATTGAAGCTTCCTTGGTCTTGAACACAACAAAGCTTCGATGTGGGTGATTCAGGATCCTAGTTGAAGAGGTTTAGTGATCTATTTATAATCACCAATGATTATGTTAGAATCACTAGTGACATGAGAAAACTGGGAAAACCCGCTTGGAAGTGGTTTCAATCACTTCCAAATGGAGTTTTTCAGATTTTTATTTTCTTGTAAAATGGTTGGGATGTTTTTGGGAGGTTAGGAGGTTGAGTGATGAGGGTAAAAATGGGTTAGATAGGTTAAGGGTGGTTAGGGAGGTTTAGGATGGGTAAATAAGTTTTACGAGGGTAAAACATGATTTTATGGGGGGGGAGAAATGGTTTAGTGAGATATGTTTTAGGATTTTTGAATGAGAGTGTGAGGGGTGTAGTTAGGAAACAAGTGTCTACACCAACGAGAAAAGGGAAAATGAGTATCCTAAAGGCATGAAAACAACTATGGGCCCAATTAAAACCTTGGTAACAATACAAGGAATAAGTCGATAAGGGCTATCGGAGAGACCATTATGTCAAACAAGGATGAAGATGAGATAAACATTGAAGATATAATGTAAAACTATCCAATCCATGCTAGCATAGAAGGTGAGCTAGATGAAAACTTGGAAACCACGATGCGAGACGCATGAACATCATCACTTGATAATTCACCCTCTACAATAATTTAAATTGAAGATAATCTTGAGGATGATTCTAAAGCACAAGAAAAAGGTGGAAGCGATAGAGAATATCATAGGCACACAAAAGGAGGACATGGAGGTGATGGCAAGGAAGCACAACTAAGCCTAAATAAAGAAAAGTAATCTATTGAGGAGTCCGATGATCGGATGAATGGAGATACGAGAGGCATTCTAAATTTATCCAAATTTGAATAAAAGATCAATGCAGAAACATACCATAAAGGTAAGAACATCAAATAATTTTTCTCATGGGATTACTCAAAACATCGTGGCTACCAAGTGCTTGAATAAGGAACTGTCATCCTCTTTAAACATTTATACACAGGAGCTGGTAATTAAGCTACCAAGCGAACAACATACATATCATTCCTACCAAGGAAGGAGATCATGTCCTCCTTACCAAAAATTATAATATCTCATAAAATAATTTGGGTGACACTTTACTAGAAATTGTTGGGAAGCAATTCAACAAAATGTGTAAAACAACAATGAATCTTGGATATATAGGGTTCAATCACACAAATTAGAGGTAGATCTCGGAGAAGCAAACAACAAATTGTGTGAAATAAATAGATGATTGCATGAATGCTAAATCCAAAGCATTGGGGAAGAGGATATTCCACAATGAACCCAAGCTTATAGAATACAAAGCACTCATTGAAGGGTAAAATATTGATAAATTAGAACAGCTCATAAGCCTACTCTTTAAACAAATTGAAAAATAAAGTATACGTGTCACCTACAAGAAAAATTTGGAAGCCTATGAAAATATCGCAAGGAAAATGGAAGAAAAATCCATGCAAGATGATAAATTGTTGAAGGGAATTTACAAACAATCCCAAAATAATAAGCACATGCATGAAGGAGGAGACCCGATAAGATCACATCTATGGAAGGCAAAATAGAGGAAAATTCTCTTGATAAAGCTAAAAAAATAAATTGATGGAAGAATGTGAAAATTTTAGTGAAGAGATCACGGAAACGAAAGAAAGGGTGAAGCAAAGGTTGAAAAATTTGAGGAAGCTCACCTATAAGGATGAAACAAAGCTTGAAAATATGCACACAAAGATGCACAAGAATGTTGAAGACCTATGTACATTGGTAAACATAGGAGTTAAGGGCACTAAATTTTTCGATTAGATAACTACTCCTTTGGAAAATTTAGGCCAACTTACTCAAGAAACAATAAATAAATGACATGAATATGAAGACCTGATAAAATATGAGGTGCAAGAATTTTCTAAACCATTAGTTCTATAGGTTATATATGATATGTAGTGTTGAATTGTGGCTTACATAATCTCTTTTCTTGTCATATATCATTCATTTATGCTTTCATATGTGTAGTATGTTAGCCTTGGTGTTGGCCATAGTATAGGAATGGTATATATAGGTGGTAGAAAGGAATAGTTAATCATATTATTGAGTACTTGAGTCTTATTGTATGGTTTAGAGGTTTCCACCTTGAAGTCAATGAGTCGTTCTACTTGCATATTGAGATCACATATCTATATTTTGGTGTTATTTGGTGTTTTATTGCTTATTATATTCATATTTATCTAAGTAATTTCATAACAAGTGGTTTCAAAGCTTGATCTTAGCTGAACAAGGTCAAAACCCTAATTATGAGGGTTAGACCATATCTAAAAAATGGTAACAATTTGTTTTACAATTTTTGTGAGGTGTTTTAAAATTAGTCAAGTAAGATCCTCTCTTAATTTAAATATTTTTACTTGTTTTGCAAATGTTATTTAGCAGCTTTAGTGTTTTTCATAAATTTTCTACCTAGGTTACAATTTTTTTATTTTTTCTAAGTTTCTTATATTTTTCAGAAATCTTACCAAAAATTAGTTGGGAGTTGTTCTCTATGTTTCCTATATCCAACCAATAAATTTACAAAACCCAAAACCATAAATTTTTACCCTAATCCTCATATCATGTGACCCAAACCCTACATCATGACCGATAGATCAACTCGAGGCCAAGGGAAAGGTCAAGAAACTCTAGGAATGACTCTAAATAAGGGAGATATGGATTTAAAATCTTTAGGTTATGGAGTATCTGAGGTAGTCAATCAAATTCAGGAAATGGTTTATAATATGGTGATTAAGGTTGACTGCAATAACACGTTTATTCTACTAGAAGGTATCCTTAAGGGTAAAACAAAGATGGGGTTTGAATCAATGTGGAAGGACATGATGCTCTCTCTTTCAAGCATGATTATTGGCATGAATTCCCATTCTAGTAACATGGTTCCTCCCACAATGCATGCACAAATCCAAATCACACCAAACAAGGAGGATATTGTACACAAATTGGTGTATCTTCTAACTAATGGCGTTTAATTCATCCAAAAGTATATATGTGCTAGTTCAATGGAAAGGATCCACTTATTAACTAAATGGAGAATTTATTTTATCTATGTCGATACCATTGGGAAAAAAGGTGACCATGGCATCCTTGTATCTCAAAATGGACCAATTCATCTAATATCATTGGTTATGTGATTAGAGGTATAAGAATTGTCTTAGTGTCACATGGACAGTTTTCCATGAAGATCTACAATTGTACTATGGTTCTAGTGTTTCAGATAATTACTTTAGACAATTAGAAAAGTTACAACAAACAAGATCAGTTAAGGATTATGTTCATCAATTTAAAAACCTATCCCTACGTGTGGAGAATATTATAGAAGGGTATCTAAATGACCTATTTCTTGGGGGTATTAAGGACCAAGTTGAGAATGAAGTGCACGTGTTTAATCCACTTAAGGTCTTTGATTATATTATCATGGCGTGTAGGGAAGAGGAAAATTTTCTTTCCAGCAGAAGGAATAATTTCACTAACATTAGACATTGTATCACCTTGACACCATCATACCCTCGGCCAATCGACCGGCACCTCAACAAATTGAAGAGAAGTGAGTAAAATGGTTATGTTCTAACTATGGCAACAAATATGGACTAGGTCACAAATGTGCCAAGAAGAAATTGTATTAAATTGAAGGGAACGGTGAGGAGGAAGAAGATGAGTTATGAAGTGGAAATATCAAGGAATCATATCTCATGTCATGCTCTATTTGGTATTATCACTCCACAAACCCTTTAGGTGGTGGGGTACCTTAAGAAGAATAAGGTGATGTATGAAATGAAAAATTACCTGAGAATGGAAGACAAACAAAATACAATGCAAACCTCCCTGTAATCCTTCAGTGTAAACCTCAGTAAAGGTTGTAGAAAATTCATTTGTGAACCTTGTAAATGGATGTGGGTGCTCTTGAATGTTCTCCAAATGTGAGTGCAAATGCTATAAACATAGATACTTTGGCTTGGAAATTTAGCAGAGTTATTGTACTTAAATCCAAGAGGATTTGTAAGAGAGTAAGCCTGCAATTTATAGAGGCAGAAGTAGTTGGAAATTAGTTATACACAGTTGAATGCACATGCTAAAAATAACATTGGAGGAGGTTACAGTAGTGTCGAGAGAATTTAGGGAAATAAATGAATTAATTGCAGAAGTTGCATCTGGGAAGGTGGTTGTATGTGTAATTCAAATTGCCCCCACCTTTCTAGGATTCTAGAAGTGCAGTTAACTAGGATGAGGATATGGAGTCCAAGTGGATTCTAAGTGGAGTCTAGGTGGATGTTGATCAAGTGGCAATTGACTAGGATGTGCACATACTTAATTAATTAATCATTTAATTAATAAATGTTAATTAAATTAGCTAAAGGGGTACTACGGGATACTAGAGATTAATTTAATTAATCCAAATGGTGCAATGTGTATGAAATAATCAATTTAATCACAAATGGGTGAATAACAAGGTGTTTTAGGATAACACTATGAACAAGTAAAAATAGGTATGTAATTTTAGGGTGTCTACATTTTCCCCTCTTTAAAGTGCTATTGCAAAGTAATAGTTCTTAAAGAGACTAGACGTATGCAGATCAATGAGTGGAAAATTTTGAAGCATTGGGATGTCCCAACAAGCGTAATGGTAGAGGAATGCACCCTTAGCGGTGGATGATGTAGAAAGGAAGTGGGCAACAACTTGATAGGAAGGAAAAACAAGGGATTGGAATAAGGATGGGAAAAGGACGGTGCTTGTAGCATGAGCTTCATTTGGAGAAGAATTTTAGATAAACTTATTTTTGTTGTTGCACAATAGAGTTTTCACCATGATTATAAAATAATCAAGATGGTTAACCCATATGTGTGTAAACAAACACACAAAAAAATATATATAAAAAGGAAAAAAACCAAATATACAAAGTAGGTGCCGACACACTTGTGGTTATAAATGAACCAAGATACATAGTCACACTACTTTAAGTTATCCAAAAAGTAAACATAAAAAATAAAACAAAAATTCGAAAAAGTAGACAATCGGTTATGTCCCTAATGCATACCACAATTATGGTTAAGTAGATACAATTACTCCTAAGTGGGGATATGATCGACTAAAAGAGTGGAGTTAAAGTGACTCATCATGAAACTCTTGTTGAATCCATTATGTGAAATGATCAAAGTCAAAATTTCCCAGCAAAGTTATATCGCGAGGGAAAATCAATTTTGTGACTTTCCCCACAGAGTTAACATATCATGTAAAGGGAAGAAAGTGATAGTCGCAAGATCGAACAATCACTAGGGTAATAGATAAAGGTATGACGTTTATCAAGATTGTATCAATATGTTAAATGGTTCACTTTAAGGGTTTTCCAATTGTAGGATTTCTATGACAAGTGAATGTTTGTTCAAATTTTGTAATTTTTTTATTTTTTTTTTTTTTGGATTTTAAAATATATGATTTTTGATTTTTGAAATACACGATTTTTTTGGATTTTGAAATAATTTTTTTTTTTATTTTGAAATATTGGAAGGAATTGAAAAGACAAATGCAAAGAAAATGCAAGAAAACATGAATACATAACAAAAGGAAAATGATCCATGGCTTAAATAAACTAGGAGAAAAACACAACACATGCAAATGACAAAAAGATACAAAACAAGCAATAGAAACAAACCCAATATGAACAAGAAGGATCCACACCAAAGTTATATGTGAACTAAGATGTAAATAAATTTCCTACAATTGGTCCATAAGCACATTCTAGATACACAAAGTACTGGTTATTGTAACTAACAAACATAAGAGACTAAGCTAAGAATATACAAGACAACATTCCATATGTACAAACTTTAAACAAGAAAATACAACAAACAAGCTAGTGAACAAAACACACCAATGTTAAATACTAATAAGTAAGCAAAAATATAACACAATCCACAATAACAATGTCCAAAGAATTTCCTAGTGTTTTCCACAATGAATAGATATACAGATGTCAAGTTGTCCTCCAAGAGAACACCAAACCCAAGTGATGTCCATTAGCAAAGTTACATTTTAAAGAGTGGCATGATTGATTGGAAAAGATTATTGCGTATTTTTTGTATTTTTCTAAACAATTTAATAATATTTTAAGGATTTTGAACAATTTTATATTGTTTTTGAAGTTTTGTGAAATGTTTTTTTAATGTTTTTGGTCTTTTTGGAATTTTGAACCACACGCCAAAGAAGAGGGAAAGGAAATTCCCAAGTCAAAACCAACATGCTACACATGAAGGAAGTGAACAAAAGTATAATGGAAGGCAAACAATAGTGGTAGACAATGGGCATGACAACCTAACAAGGAGAACATGCAACACATGGCGAGGTGAAAAGTTACAAGTGGGAAACAAAGTGAAATGACAAAACAAGTAGATGCACTAATATGCCCCCAGCACAAGGGTTACTCTTCGAGAGACTCGGGAGTAGAAATTCTTCAGATGAATGGAATTCATAGGATCCTTCAACTCTTTTCCATCCTTGGTAGACAATTTGTATGTGCCAGATCCAAATTTAGTAGTTATAACATAAGGACCCAACCAATTAGGCTCAAATTTGCCTGTTTTTCTCGTGGTTTAGTTTTGTTCTTCTGATTTTCCTTTAGGACCAAATCACCAATTTCAAACTATCAAGGTTTGATCTTGCAATTATAATTATGGCACATCTATATTTTGATATACCTGCATATGGTCTAAGGCATGAAGTCATCTCTCATCCAATAATTCCATCTCTGCAAGGCATGTAACGCGATAATCCTCTTCATGAATGAGATGTTGAAGGGAGACACGAAGTGAAGGAAATTCAACTTCGATAGGTAATATGGCTTCAGAGCCATATACTAGGGAAAAAGGAGTAGCTCCTGTAGGAGTACGAAAGGAAGTGCGGTAGGCCTAGAGGGCGAGATACAACTACATATGCCAATTACATCCATGTTTATTGACTTTCTTTTCTAGAATGGATTTGATAGTCTTATTTGACGCTTTGAATTGGCCATTGCATTTTGGATAGTAGGGTGTATCCAATTTTAGGTGGATATTATATTTTTAGCTAGGGTCTTGAGATCCTTATTTTTGAAAGAAACACCATTATCAATGACAATAATGTGGGGATGCCAAAATGATAGATAATATGGTTGAAAATGAATTTAGAAATATTGCACCCAATAACGTTGGTAAGAGGCATAGCCTCAACCCACTTGGTGAAATAATCAGTGGTAGTTATAATAAATGTGTGGCCATCAAAAGATGTGGGATTTATTTTTCCAATTAAATCGAGTCCCCATTTTGAAAAAGGCCAAGGTGAAGTGATGGGATGCAAGGCTTGGGATGGTGCATGAATGAGATTACCATGTTTTTGGCAAGCCTGAAATTTCTTCACAAAGTTGCATGCATCTTCCTCCATTGTGGGCCAATAGTATCCAATGCACAAGATCTTCTTCGCAAGGACCATTCCGCTGGTATGGGCACCACAAATACCTGAATGTACTTCAGCTAGCATCTGATTAGCTTCATCCTAATTGAGACATCTTAAGAGAGTCCCATCATAGCCTCTTCGATACAAGGTGTCAACAAGAAGGGTGTAGCACGAAGCACGTTGTGCTAAGGCTCTTTTATTAGCTAAATTAAAATTAGGAGGATAGGCTTTAGTTTGAATGAAGGTATATATATCATGGTACCAGGGATGATCAGGACCAACAATCTCACAAACCATGGTGGACTCGATAATTCATATACAGGCACCAAATGTGATGTTTAACAAGAGATCTCATTGTGAGTTTTAATTAGTGTTAAATAAAAGAAGGGAGGTGATAGTTTCCATGACATCTATTGTTTTGTTTTTACATGAGGAACTTGTTCAAAATTGATAATCTAGAAATACCCTCTAAGTCTATCAACCATTATTTTATAGGGTAAGAGTTTTTCATCTTTTACTTGATACTCTTTGTTAACTTAATTAATGGTGAGAAGAGAATCACCAACAAACTGCTAATTCTTATAGGCGTCATGAGATAACAAACCCTAATCCTATTATCAATGCTTCATACTCTGCTATGTTATTTGTGTAAGGGAAGATGATACGATAAGATTTATGTATGAGGTCTCTATTTGGTGTACGTAAGACAATTCCTACTCTAGAACCATCAAAGAATAACGTCCATAAGGGTGTTGCTTCTATGTACAAAAGGTCTTCATCTAGAAATTAAAAATTTAATGGCTATGAACCTAGAAGTGGTGTTGCGGCTAGTTGATCTGCCAGTGCTTGACCTTTGATAGATTTTTTATTGACAATTTCAATGTCAAATTCATTGAGTAGTGCAATCCAACTAGACATTCATCCTATTATGAATGGTCTCAAAAGTAGGTACTTAAGAGGATCAACCCTTGAAATTATCTTAGTGGTATGATTTAGGAGATAGTGTCACAACTTGCCAAAAGTATAAGCAACCACTAAACAAGCCTTTTCAACTTGCAAATACTTGGTCTCATGTTCAAGAAGAGTTCTGATAAAGTAATACACAGCTTGTTCCTGACCCTTATCATTGTGTTGCACCAATAATGCCCCAATGGAATGTTCTATTACAGATGTATACAACAACATAGGTTTATCTTGTACAGCAAAGCATGAGTACGGAGATGCCAGGTATTCTTTCAATTTTACAAAGGCATCTTGACAATCTTGTGTCCATTTGAACTGGACATCCTTCTTAAGCAGCTAGTTGAAGTGATGGAACTTATCTGCCAATTGAGAGATGAAGTGAAAAATAGATTATATTTTTCCTTGTAGGCCCCTTAGTTGTCGAAGGTTCTAAGGAGGTGGCATATCTATTATAGCTTTGACCTTGGTAGGGTCCACTTCAATTCCTCTTTGTGAGATAATGAATCCCATAAGTTTTCCTGAAGTGACACCAAAGAAACATTTTTGGATTAAGGAAAACCTTGTACTCCCTTAACCGCTCAAATATACACCTAAGAACTATTGGATGATCCACTCTTGTCTTGGATTTAGCAAGAATATCATCGACATAATCCTCCATTATATCGTGAAGAAGGTCATGGAAAATAATAGTCATTGCACATTGATAAGTTACACCAAAGCATTTTTAAGGCCAAAAGGCATGACCTTGTAACAAAATGTCCCCCATGGGGTTGTAAAGGTTGTTTTATGCTAGTCCTTTTCAACAATTTGAATTTGGTTATACCTAAAAAACCATCCATAAGGGATAACATCTCATGGTCCGCATAGTAGAATCGATAATCATGTCAATGTTAGGCAAAGGGAAGTCATCCTTGGGACATGACTTGTTAATGTCATGGAAGTCTGTACAAAAATGGATTTTGGGGTCTTCTTCACAACTAGAACCATATTAGATATCCACTCTAAGTAGTCAATGCACCATATAAATCCTGCATCTAATAATTTTTGTAGTTTAACCTTAACAAGCAATGCGACATTGGGATGCATTTTACGTACTTTTGCTTTACAAGTTTAACATCTAGGTGCACCACAAGGTGATGAACCATAAGAGAAGGATCAAGGCCTAACATATCTTTGTAAGACCAAATGAATACATCCTGAAACTTGATTAGAAGTGTTGTGAAGGATTTGATTTCAGTTTCTGATAAACTGGCACCTAGTTGTAATAATTTTGGTTGGTCTTCAGTTCCAATGTTAATGATTGTCATCTCTTCTACCAACAGCTTAGAAGTGTCATTATCTTGAAATGATGTTGTAGGCTTGTGTATATTTTCTAATATTTTTGGATCCAAATATCCTCTCTCTAGTGCCTCTGAAAGTTTTTCACTAGGAGATGCGTCCTTTTCCTTCTTTTTCTTTTTCATTTTTTTCTTCTTGTATAACGCCTTAGAAAGGTTTTCACTATGCGAGATATAATTTGTCTTTTTTCTGTGTTTAATTTATTTTTCTTTAGGACTGGAGATTGTAAGTTCTTCACCAAAGTAGGTGGTAGCATCAAGGTTTATATCAAAACCCTTCTTGTGATCTGATAAGGGAAAAGGGTCTTGAGCCCTAAGGAACTCTGGATGGCCTCATCATTTTGAAAGAGGTCCATGGAAATATGAAATTGTTGGTCTTGATCAATGAGGGAAGGATAAAAACATCAAGGGTTTGAATGGATAAGTATTCAAGGAAAAGTGTAGTTTTAGCTAGGTCTTCGAAGAGGTTATGTGTGGAACGGTCTCAACTTCGGAATCCGAGTCCTCATCGCTAGGTAATACATCAAAGACTATAGGCCTCTTCTCATATGTCTCATATCCTAGACCATATGTGTAAAGGTTATACTTGATATTCATAGGTTCAAGAACACCATGTCCTTGTGGGCTAAGGCCTCTTCCTTTCCAGTTCATGTTTTTCATCATTCTATGGCCCTTGGTGTAATCAATGGATTCATAGCATTCTGCCATCTTGTCTTCATATAGCTAAGATTCGTCAGAGATTGGAATATGTTCATCTTCTAGATATCCATATCGTCTCCAAAGAGTGTTTCTAAGATAGTAAGCTAGAGGTTCTCATAGATGAGGAGCGTTAGGATGCCCATAGCTATGAGGTGATAATGTGAGTTTTCCAACAAGAAATGCATTTTCGAGTGTGTACTCGCCTAAGCCTTTATGGGAGAATGTAACTTCATTTTGTTATGGAGCCCGATAGCGATGGGGTTAAAGGGGCTTCGCCCCCTTGCAAGGCCTAGGGAGATGGCCCTCCCAAAAGCCACATTTTATATGTATTTATGCATTGTGAAATCTGGATCATTCATTATTAGGTCACAAATCTAATGGGTGGTTTTCTATGTTTTCCCAAATGATAAAAACCCTAATATCTTTAAAGGGTTGTTATGTATGAGGCTCATTATATAGTGGTAACATTGTGAGAGAGAGTTTTTCTAAACCGAATAGTAAGGATTGGTTGTTTCTAGTGGAAGTAGCCCATTTTTGGGTGAACCACGTTAAATTTGTCTCTATTTTATTTGATTCTTTTCTATTTTACATTTTCCACATTATTCATCGCATGTTTGTTTATCTCGTACATACCGGTATAATCCTAACAACTTCAAGTGACACCTTAGATGTAGATGCTTCAGAGGAAGGTGTAGAGATGTCATTAATATCCTCATGTGATTGTTTATATGTAAATTATTCGGAAGAAGATGCGAAAAACATGAGGGCACAATATTATGTTAGGGTCAATACAGTTGGTAACAATAGGAGTTGCGCTAGATCCAGTTGTGCTATCAGTAGATGGACAATAATTTCCTTTTTGTACCTTTCTTTGAAAAACTTACAGTATTCAAAGGGGTTAGTATCACCACGCAAGGTGAACTCTTTGTCGTTATGTGGAAACTTTATGCATTGATGGAAGGTGGAAGGTATTGTGTGCATCACATGTATCTAAGGTCTACCCAAAAGAAGGTTATATGATGTTTCTATATCAACTACATGACATACAATGTCAAGGAGTTGTGGGCCTACTTGTATGGGAAGAGTGATGGTACCATAGGACTAGTGCTCGGTATTATCATAACCATGAATGGTAATGATATTAGCATCTAAGTCATCTATTGTATGACCAAGGAAGCGAAGCATTTTTATAGAGCAGATGTTAAGAGTCACTCCATTGTCGATAAGAACTCTCTTGACCTTATGGTCTATAACATAGGCTTCATGTACAAGGATTTATTGTTAATCAGATTTAGGTTCAACATATCTTGAGGGCCAAAAGATAGGATATGAGTTTTAAGTGTAAGGTTTGTGATCATAGCCTGAAACTGTTGAACATTGAGAGTATGAGGAACACGTGATTCATTTAGAGCATGAGTGAGAATATCCTGAAAGCTAGGTGACTCTTTTAATAGTTCCATTAGAGAGATATGTGCTAGTGTGGTTGCTAATTGTTTGATGAAGTCATACTGACCAAGAGTGGGAGATTTGGCATTAGAGTTTGACTTTTGATTTGAAGGAGCTGTTGGTTTGGACGTTTGAGGTTTTGCAGAAGATGTAGAAGGTTGGTTTTCTGTGGGAACCCACATCTTCCTTTGGCGTGTGGTCAAAAAATTACTCGAAGGTTTGAATTTAATGGTCGCCATTGTAGATGGTACTTCCTCAATAAATGAGATAATTAAATTGAAAACAATATTATTGGAAAAAGAACCTTTGTCAGCATTTTTATTGTCACCGCCATGTTTGGGAAATGGGTTTGAGAAGACCTTAAGATTTTCATTAGGTGTTTTATTTGGTGATGGTTATTTAACAATGATATCTCCATTATCAATGAGGTCTTGGAAAAAGTGACATAAATGAAAGCATTAATCAATCGGGTGACCGTCAATGTGATGAAAATCACAATAAGTATCAGCCTTATACCAAGTAGGCTTGGGTTCTCCCTCAACCCAAGGTCTGGTGATGGGATAGGTAACCATGTTTGCATTAACGAGTTGTTGGAGGAAACTTGATAGAGGTTCTCCCAAAGGAGTGAAATGACGTCATTTAGAATCAGGAGAGGAGGAAACCTCTTTGCTAGAAACAACAAGAGGTTGTTTACCTTTGTTTGGTCTAGTATGAGTGTTTTGGATGTTGTGGAAATTGTGGTTGTCTGTAATACCATCATTGACCATATTACGATTGTGGTTAACATGTTTAGATTTTTCTTGGTGAGAGCTATTAGGATGGTTACTATGTTTCCCATTATCTTTTGAATGAGGTTTAATCAAACCTTTTGCGATAAGGGATTTTTCAATTTGTGATCCTTTCTCAATAAATTCTTCAAAAGTATTAAGGCAATGCATTTTCATGTGAAAGGATAACTCACTATTGAGGTTAGGTAAAAATATTCTCACAAGCTATTTCTCGGACATGGAGCATGGGAAACGAATAAAAATCCCACACCATCTTTGTAGGAATTGTGCAAAGGTTTCATTTGTTCATTGTTTGGCATTACACAAATCCATCATTGTAATTTCAGAGTCTAGGTTGAATGAGAAATGTTTAAATCCTTGATTTACTCTTGGAAATCCATATAAAACTCCTTGATTTTATCTCTTGGATCATTATTTCCTTGTATTTGTCAAATTTTGGCATCTCGAAATATTTAGGAAAAGGGATGCATAAAATTTCTGTATCGAAGGGGTAAGGACACAATTATTCAAAGATGAATTGTTTGCATTGATGTTGCATACCTGAGATGGTGTCCTTCATCATTTTCCATTCTTGGGAAAATGGGGAGTTGTTCTATAAGAAAGATAAGGAGCCATTTCTCGTAGAGTTATTGTTATATTTGGTGTGTGTAGTATGAATTTTAAATGAAGCATCACTAGTTTTCTTTGATGCCTCATTATTATGGGATTCATTGGTGACTTTGGAATTTAAGATAGCAATTTTCTTAGCCATGTCATTAATTTGATTCATGAGGGCTTGAGTGGGATCGGCCGAATCAGTTGATTTTCTTTTGTTCCCTTCATCAGGTTTTTATTTTTTTGGTTCATCGCCTTTAGTGTTGTTTGAGGTGGACTTGTTTCGATCATCATTGTTCGTGTGACTAGGGTCTGCCTCGTCATCATTGTTTTTCAAAAGGAAAGGTTCACCCTTTTTAGGTGGTGGTTTTCCAAGTAATTTTGTAGACTATCCTCATCAAAATCATAGGGTAATTTTTCTCCCATCTCAAGGAGATGAAGAAAAAAATTTCCTTATTCATATGTAATATATTTTCAACATGGGATTGTTCTTCAAGTGAGATATCATTCTGATCATCCTCGATTTCTGGTCATTGTCACTATCAAAATTTCCAAAAGGATTTCGATGTCGTTCATTCCTTCCAAAAGGACTATAATCTCTATGTCATGTTCCCACCATTTTTAAAAGAGGGAGGGAACAAAAGAGAGATGTGAAAGATAACTCAACCCGTAGAAAAGTGAATGTGATAATGGAAGAGAGGTGTGCGATTAAGTTTAGTAATAACTTGTCCCTTAAAAAATTGAATGCTAAGATGGGAAAGAAGTTTAGAAGATATGAATGACACAACCCTTAACAAAGTGAATGTCAAGATGGAAGCATGAAAAAGTGTTTGATAAACTCGACCCTTGACAAAGTGAATGCCAAGATGGAAGAGTGGTTCAATGTGGTGAAGATTCTCATCCTATAATAAAGTGAATACTATAATGGAGGAGATTTATAGTGACAAAAGTCCAAATGTGTTAAACCTCTAACAATGTGAATGCTAGAGTGGAGAAGTGAGGATAGATTGATTGCAAATGCACTCTACCACCTAAAAAGTGAATGCTAGATGGGAAGAGGGTATGAAAAAGGAGTCAAATCATATGCGATGTGTTCAACCCTTAACAAAAATTAGTTAAGAAGGAAGATGCTAATGAAATTATAAGACTCAAATATTAATAATGTAAGTGTTGGGAAAAGAAGATATGATGAAGTGTCTAAAACACAACAAATATTTTGTCAAGTTAGAGACGTGAAGAAAGAAAACATATATAGTTTAACGATGATGATGTCAAACTAAAGGATGCAAGAAGAGAATGAAGATAAGATGTGATGAAATTGAGTTGTGACAAAGTGGAACACAACACTGTCAAGATGTGAGTTGTAAGATGAAAGTGCTTGAGCGAGGACATGGATATCCGCAACTCAAGACTTGATGTTGAAAAGAAGATGGAAACTTAAACTTTGGGGAATGTAATCCAAATGTTTAAGTGTCGAATGAAATGGGAGATAAAATCAAAATGAGGTGGGTATGAAAGATAGAATAATTTGATGACTGCAAAAAGAGGAAGACTCAAATAAGTGAATGAGAACTCCAAATGAATGAAAGAAGATCAAATGGAGAACACAATGAGGATGAAAAAATGAAATAATGAAAAAGAGACAAAAGTTCCAAAAAGGGGAAATTCAAGAGTAAAATGAAAGTTAGTGAATGACTGACGATGAAGAGAAAAGATGACAAGAAGAGATGAAATGAGAATGAAAGTAGAATCCAAACAAGGAGTGTTTGGAAAATAACGAAAAAGATACGAATGTGAAGGATGGATCCCAAACAAGGAGTGTTTGGAAAAAAGTGAGTGTGGAACACTACTACAAAAATAAAGAAAACAAAAGAATAAATTGAAGATAAGAGTTTTTTGTTTAACTGTTTATTTGTGGCCTCTACCTTACATTGGCTTGGACAATGTTTGGCTTCCTAGGTGGCTCTCTCAACTAGGTGTCAGCAATATATCTAAGTGAGTGCAACCCTATTGCTAGCTAAAAAATTTACTTTACCCCTCAAAACCCTGAGCAAAGATCTTGCTCAAAATGAATCACACTGGGGTCACCACTAAGGATATCTGTGACTCTAACTCACAAGGCTTTACTAGTCAAGTAGGATAAAAGGTTCTCATTTCATCCACCAGTTCCCTCAAGGTGTGGACTAATTTGGGGTTCCTAGAACCACCCCTTTGTTGTAGCTTAATTCTTATTCCA
The DNA here is from genome assembly GCA_018340775.1 of Taxus wallichiana var. yunnanensis. Classification (NCBI taxonomy): domain Eukaryota; kingdom Viridiplantae; phylum Streptophyta; class Pinopsida; order Cupressales; family Taxaceae; genus Taxus; species Taxus wallichiana. The sequence continues at coordinate 959,087,748 of CM031237.1, forward strand.
AGGGGGTTATGTTCTAGTTAAGCGGTTGAGCCATAACTCTTAACCGAACTTACAAATATAGTGTTTTGAATGTGGTGTATTTTCTTATCTTTTGATCTTAATGTGGTTTAGTTGTACACCATTTGGAAACCTACAGTTAGTAGTTTTCAATGTTTTATCCACCTTTTTGAGAGTGGGTCCTATAAGCAAAGATTAGAAAGTTTGTCGGAAGGAGGTAAAAGACAAAACAACAAAAGAAAGTGTGTGTTTCGATTTCCTAGATTGCTTAGAAAGCGCAAGGAAAGAGAATACATGTGAACAATCTTTGATTAAGTGAGACATTAATTCCCCCAAAAAACAAAAAATAAACAACCACATTTTGATTCCCAAGATTGCGTAGAAAGCGCGAGGGAAAATCATGCATGTGGTCATTTCATGATTAGTCTCACAAAAAAATAAGATGACAAGAAAAAAGCATGCAAAATATGTTAGAAAGAGTGAGTTGGAATACAAAAGATGAGGAAACGTGTGCAAAAGAACTAAAAAAGTGAGAAAAATTTGAAATAGAACGTACAATAGCACTAGATTAACAACGTTCACGAATGATCGAAAAGAAATTAGAATGGCAACGTCTGATAAACCTGCAAAACCAAGTGGCATGATTAGCCCAAGGTAATAAAATGATGAAAACGATTAAGAAAAAGGTCCTAAGGTTAATTGAAAAGACCTAATTTAAAGAAACTAATTAAATAAATGAAATGAGATTATAATTAGATTGGAAGGAATTAAATCCTAACTTAATGGTTTAAATAACATTGTAAGTATTTAAACTAAAGTAAGACTATTACACAAGAATAAGGATGAGATAAAATAAAAAAGAACACAAACTAAAATATAAATTAAATATAAAAGAAAGAAATGAAATAAAATCTAACTAAATCTAAACCTAAAATTTTAAACGTATAGAATAAACCTAAAAACCTAATGTGCTTTGGTATTGTGTGTGAATGTCAGACAAGGAGGAAGGCTCGGCTATAGTGGCGAGGAGATTGGGAACATATCAATCATAGAGGAGATGATCCCGGATGGCTCGATGAAAGGGAGATGTGAGATGAGGCGGCGGCCGGGTCGAGTCGGCGTAGTATGCTCGGGATAGGGCTCAAGGATTGAGTGCGGGGTTAGGGATAGGGGATGGTTCAAGGTTGGGATGAGGTAGTTAGGAGGGCTCAAGGTGGGACAGGGGAGTGGGACCGTGTGTGGCGAGTCGGGTTGGGATGGTGAGGTAGGGAAGGAGGGCTGATTCAATGAGGTCGGGAGAGGATGAGTGAGGGATCAAGGAGCGAGGTGGGTAGAATGGGGTAGGGAATGGGGGTAGGGAATGAGAGGGCTCATGGGAAGGGCTTAGGTGGGTAGCTAGGGGATGGTAAGAGCAGGAGAGCCGAGGGCTCAAGGGGGTTAGGTAGTGGGTGAGTTGAGGAATCGGGCTGGGTAGTTAGGGGAGGTAAGGGGAAACATAGGCGAGTGGGTAGTGGGTAGGGAACAGGAGTGAGCAGGGGAGTGGGGGTAGTGTGAGGTGAAGCTCGGTAGAGTTGGCCGAGATGGGGAGGGGGAGAAGTAAGGGGGTGGGGGTAGGGCTTAGGGTTTGTAATTTTTTTAATTAATTAATTTAATATACCTATAAATAATTTATTTCTCCTGTCAAGTTTCAAAATAGAAAAATAGTAAAATAGATTTTTTTTTGAAGATCTTATTATTGTTTACTTGTTTTTTATCGTAGATCTAAATGTTGTTTGTTTTTTTGTGAATTGTTAAAAATCCTTTTTTTGGTAAATTTGTGATATTAAAATCTGATTGTTTTGCTTTGATTTTACAAAAGTTATGCGTAAAAACAAATCAAGAGCAAAAATCAAGAAAACAAAGACCGGTACTTCAAAAAAGAAACAAAAATGCGTAAGAAGATTAAAATGTTAAAACACTTTCATGTGAATTCAAACACCGCATAACTTCTCACAAAAATATAAAAAGTTACCGAATTGATCAAAAATATGAAAGCAAATAATATATTCTCTCAAAAAAATGATCATAAATCAAAAGACCATTACAAATCCGAACCTGCAAATTAGCAAAACCGGAAAATCTGCAAACAAAATTTTACCTACAAAATTTACAAAAGAACACAAAAAACCAATAACACTAAAGATGTTATTTTTTTGTTTTTCTCGTGGTTGTGACTAGTAAAGCATTTCCCGTGCTTCCAAACCTGCACAACAACAAAAGCACTCCAAGATCAAAGTTAGACAAACAAATATGAAAGAGGAGGGGCGTGACTCCCACCGAGCATGCCAAAATGTATGCAATGAAAAATTACTTGAGAATGGAAGACAAACAAAATATAATGCAAACCTCCCTATAATCCTTCAAAGAAAACCTCAAGAAAGGCTATAGGAACTTCATTTATGAACCCGGAAAATGGATGTGGGTGCTCTTGAACATTCTCCAAATGTGAGTGCAAATGCTACAAACATCGAGATACTTTGGCTTGGAAATTTAACAGATTTATTGTACTTAAATCTAAGAGGATTTTTAAGAGAGTAAGCTTGTAATTTATAGAGGCAGAAGTGGTTGGAAATTAGTTGTACATGAGTGAATGCACATGTTATAAATAGCATTGGAGGAGGTTACGAGTAGTGCAGGCATTTAGGGAAATACATGAATTAATTGGAGAAGTTGCATCCGGAAGGTGGTTGTACATGTAATTCAATTACCCCCACCTTTCTAGGATTCTAGAAGTAGAGTTAACTAGGATGAGGATATGGAGTCCAAGTGGAGTCTAGGTGGATGTTGATCAAGTGACAATTGACTAGGATGTGCACACACTTAATTAATTAATCAATTAAATTAATAAATGATAATTAACTTAGCTAAAGGGGTATTAAGGGTACTCGAGATTAATTTAATTAATCCAAAGGGTGTAATGTGTATGAATTAATCAATTTAATCAATTAATCACAAATGGGTGAATAACAAGGTGTATTAGGATAACACTGGGAACAAGTAGAAATAGGTGTGTAATTTTGGGGAGTCTACAGGTAACAATATTGGTTGATTCGGGAGTACACATATTTTCATCAATAATAAGATGATAGAAAGGCTAAATTGTTTCATCTACCTAGCACTTAAACTTCAAGTAATGATTACAGATGGTGGCACAATCCAATGTTTAGGAAAATTCCTTAAAATAAAACTTATGATGGGTGAATAAAACATGGAGTTTACTATGTTTATTATTCCCATGGGAAGAGTTGATATTGTCTTAGGTGTTTAGTGGATTACAACTTTGGGCACCATAGAGATCAATTTCCAAGAGTTGTTCTTGTGCTTTCATTCAAGGAAGATAACTTGAAATTCGAGGACTACAACATAAAATTCCTCAAGTTGTTAGCTCTCACCAAATTCAAAATATTCTTAGAAGGGGTGATGAAGGATTTGTAACATGATTTTTCTCCATAGAAGTTCAATTACCACCATCAAGCACATCCTAATCTTTAGAATGTCATTGATAAACATGCAGTTGTCTTCAAGGATCCTAAAGGATTTCCTCTTGAAAGAGATCATGATCATGCCATTTAATTAATTCTAGGAATCCAACCCCCAACATTAGGCCTTATATATACCCATATGTGTAAAAGAGTGAGATTGAGAAGATGGTTGAGGAAATGTTGGAAATGGGTATTATTCATCATAGTTAGAGTGCTTATTCTACTCTAGTGGTGATGGTTCATTGAAAGGATGGAAGGTGGTACATGTGTCTAGACTATAGAGAAATTAACAATTACATTACTAGCAATCATATGTGGAATCTACGATGTGAACACCAAAAGGGATATAGCGAAGAAGTGAAAGTAGATGAAGAGAAATGAAGGGGAAGGAAGAGGGGTGTAGAAAATATGCATTCGAGGGTGGAGAAGGGAAAGGGAAAGGAAAGAAGAATCGAGGGGACAATGTGAAAATATATCAAATATGAAGAATAGGACATCTTTGGTAATCATAAATAGGATACAAGCAATTTCTTTTCGGTAGACATCAAAGAACATGTAGAGGGAGATACAAGAAAATGCAAGAAGTGGATGAAAAATGTTGTCAAGGTGAATACCTAATTGAATATGCATATGTTGACTCCATTTGGTACTTAGAGAAATTGTAAAACTAAGGGGAATTTAGATACATAGTGTACGAGAGATGTTAGGGACAAGAATACGCGTATTAGTTATGTTAGCGAAGAGGGTACTATTATCCATATTTCACCCCCTAGGAAAAATATTGGATCAACCATGACCCCACTCGGGAAGAACCATATAAAAATGGTTAAATCTTGCAAACATGTTGTAGAAGGACTCAACGATGGAGTGACAAGACCTGCGAAGGACCGGACAAACTTATGCACAAAGAAAGAAAAGAGATAGCTTTGTCAAGTGGATCTATGTATTAAATATATTTAACATGTTACAAGAAAGCTTGAAAATGGAATAAGAGGGTCGGGAAAGAGGAGCAAAGTGTCTCAAAGAAACCAGGAGCAAGAAAGAGAAGAAACGGAAAAGATCCAAAGTCTTCAGCTCAAAACATCTAAGAACGAGTCCAAAAATTGGCTAAGTATGGAGGAGGCAACGGAGAGAGTCACGTGTCGGCACGATGCTTCTCCAAAGTTGAATCCAAAAAGGAGACTCAAACTTGTGCCAGCCCTCCATGTAGAAAATGGTCAACAAAGGTCAAAAGGTGGATAGGGTAGGGGCTCAAAAAGAGGCTAAGTATAGAAGTGTCGTGGAAGCCACCACGCATCAGTTTGGCACATCTCCAAGAGCAGTTTCAAAGGGCGAGGCTCAAATAAGTGCCATTTCTCCATGTAGCCCAGGGTCTAAAAAAGAAAAGAGGGGCCGTTAAAAATTCTAAGAGCTTGCAGAGGCTTCCAAGTGTCGATCCGATGCTTCTTTAGAAGCAAAACCCTAAGTGGTTTCTAAGTGAGCGCAAAGCCTCCACGCGTCCCGTTTCAAAAGGGGATAGGGTCGAGTTGAATAGTCAAACATTGAGACAAACCAAAGGAGAGGTGCCGATTGTCCTAATTGCACTAGTTCAAGAGCAAGGTTGGAAGGATGTTTTTAAACAAGCGCCGAGGCCGTTGTGTGTCCCTGGTCAAGAAATATGACCTCGCCGAGCAAAGGACTTAGCAAAAAACATAGAAATTGAGCAGTCGACGAGGAAGCCACATGTCATCCCCACGCCATTCTAAGAGAAAAATATAGAGGCTTCCCTCAAACAAGCGCTAGCCCTCCACATGTCCCATATAAAAAGGGGGCCCGTTTTTAAACCGGTTTTCCCACCCTTTTGTATGGATCCAATACAAACTTTTAAGGGGCATATCTTTCACTCAGGGCTTGAAATATTACAAATATAACACCGTTGGAAAGATCTTGGCCTCATCTATGCCATGGAGATCTGAAACTTTAATTTTGGGGAGGTTAGGTGGGAGAAAAATGGAGAAATGTCTTTAGGGCCATCAATGTAGGATCTATTTTTTCCCCAACAACTAGATCGGATTTCAATCTAATCCACCATTTCCTCCTTCCTCGAGGCACCAAATAAGAAATCGATACAATCAAGATAGATTTTGGGGAAACTTTTATGGGAATCTTTAATAGTGGTGGTTGAGCTTGGAATTGTTTTTCCCGCTTCTCTCTCTTTCTCCCCTTTGTGTTGAATCTATAAAAGCAGGGTCAAGACTCATTATAAGGGTTAGACATTATTTTTTAACAAGCTCCCCTCTTCCCCTTGACAAGTGAATTTTTGGATTTTCAGACCTCCCATATAGACTATAAATGAAAATTTTCCTTATTACTATTGTAATGCATTGTATCAAGTCGTGAGAGCAATAATACATGTTCTGTGGGTGATCTTCATCCCTTTCTGTGTTAATTGTTGTCTTCTGATCCTTCATTACAACTTTGGTTATTTTGTGCATGTTTTTGTGTTACATTCTTTTGGTTTGTGTCTACCAGCAAAACAATTGTTCATCACTCCTTTGGTGTATCACCTTATAGCTTAAGTTTTATTTGCTTTGCATCCCTTCTTTAACTCTGTCTCCTTGGAAAATTAGAGTAGGATTTAGGATAGATCCTCTACAATTTCATGCATACACCTAAACAGAGGAGTAGGAACTAGCCTTAATCTGAGAGTTTTCCCATTTGCAAAGTCCCACACTTTGGGGAAAATTCAATGTTATGTGAATCACACCAAATGAATCTGCCTTAGAAAAGTAGATCTAATGACTCATTTGGGGGTGTTGTGATTTTACACTAACATTTTTGGCATGCCCGGTGGTAGAAAGAAGTATCCATCTTCATTATAGTAAGATCAATGTGCATTTGCTATGATTCTATCTTTTAAGAAGCTTTTAAGAACTGCACATCTGACGACTCCAAAAGGGACAGAATCCACTAGTTTTAGCAGTCCAAGTTTCCCAAGTTCATGAGAAGGATACAAACAAGGTCAAGAACAAGAGAAGAGGGATAGTTTTTACACCTACACTTGTCTCCAGACAGAAGGAGAAGAGGAAGAAGAGCCCAAAGGTCTCTATCTCCACCAAATAGATCCTTATCGACACCTCCTCCCGAGAGGTCGCTTTTTTTAATCAAGAAGGGTGTTCGGGCCAATCAAGATAGCACAAACAAATCCTTATGTCAATTTCATCGCAACCCACTCGCTCAATGCACAAAATCTAGTCTCGGTGGCAGCATTAAAGAGCATCCCATATTTCACTAGGGAAAACCAGACTTCTCTTGGTGACCACATTCAATATATTGTAAATGTCCAGACAATCCATGAGATCACTGAGATGGAAATTACAATCAAGTTAATAGCCTCTTCACTCAAGGGTAAAGTCTCACAATTGTTCAGAAGCCTAGAAACAAGCTCTATTCAATCTTGGGACCATCTATGCATAGCTCTTCACAACCAATTGGAGAAAAGGAGATAACTTCTCCTTGTTGAGCAACCGAAAACAAACAAGAGAGCTCCAAATGAGTTGTTGACATATTTCAACCTCATATTTCAATGGACCTAGGACAGGATTCCAACAACAGTAAAGCCCACTAATGAAGGTGCCTTCTTATACTTTCTTAGAGCTTTAAATTCCGATATTTCTTTAATGATTCAATCAATGGGGGCAATGACTTTACTCCATAGCCTTTCCATAGAGCTAGAATCATTTAATTTAGGATGACAAACTTTCTCCTAGGCCATCCATACCTCTATACCTCAAATTAGGAAACCCGTGTACCATCCAGACACCCATAATAGCTCATATACCTACTCCCAGAGTCAAAATTTAGCTAAAACCTCCACGTCATCAACCACCTCAAAGGAGGTTCGGAAGTTATGAAATAGCTTCAAAACCTAGGGAATGAGTTAGTAACCATCAAAAGATAATAGGCTCAGATTTCTAGGCCATATCAGCCTCAAGCTCAATATCAGGCTAGACCCCCCATATCAGCAAAATAGACCACAAGCCCAGGTTGTAACTCAGAGTCAACACCAAGGACAACCTCAAGCTACTAGACCTTTTAGGCCATATGATCCAAACATAGCTTCAACATCAAGGGCATTGGTTCTAGCACAAAATAACATGACATAAGACTATGATTGGTGTTTCCCATGTAGTTAGCCACATAATCAATCGATGTGCTTCAATGGTGCACTAAATCAGGCTTTGATGGTGCAAACCGTTGGTGTGTCACAAGAACCTAGCCAAGAAGAAAATCAGTAGTAAGGAGACCAACAAGAGGGACCCCTAACTGAAACTATGCTTGTCAATTGGCAAGTTGAAGACTTCTGTGGAATGAATCAAACTCCTTCTCTAAGTATAGCTACCAATACACTATCGAGAAATATTGAGAAGGACATTCATCAAACTTAGGAGATCCTCAATCCTCCATTTCTCCACAAGGAATTGGCATCCAAAATACAACTCCCAATATGCAAATCCAATCCAAATCCACTCAAGCACCGGTTGTAATAACCCATGTGTAAGAAAAAATGTGTCGGGAAGGGGAAACAAAAGGATAGCTCATTTAATATCATTAAGCAAATGACGAGAACAAGTGTGAGCATTTCACTATGGGAGTCACTAGCCATTCTAGGGTAGAGGGATCTACTACAGATGCCATGCAAAATTGGTTAAGCTCAAATCAACCACCTAACCAAAGAAGAGAAAGTGCTCAACAATACAACTCAACCTGGGGAAAACCATTGAGAGTGACAAGGTAAGAACCTGAGACCTCCTCCATTCTATGTTTCATTAATCATTGGGGATAAATTGGTGCATAATTGCATGATTGATTATGGGGCAAGTAGTTCTGTAATGCCCAAACAAATAGCTGATTAACTGGGTCTCCAGTATGAAGTCATCTATAGAGGGGTAGTATAATTGGATGGGACAGTAGTGAAAACTATTGGAATCATCAAGGATCTGAGCCTCGCTCTGCATGCCTACCCCAATGTGACTATGTTGCAGAACGTATCAGTCATAGACTTGCCACCAAATTTTTCATTGTGTTTGTCCAAGGACTTCACTGCCAAAATTAGAAGCTATTTTTATTGACTTGTCACATATGCTCTTTAGAACAAGGTATGGGGCAAATGCCACAATCATATCCAAGCCCATAGCAAATTATCACATTAAGTCTTATGTGCCTATCCCAATCAATGCAAATTGTTTGGATTTTGATCAAGAAGACCTCCTAAACACTTCTGAAGTAGACACAAAGGTAGGATGTATCTCGGACCTGACTCTCAATGAATGGGTAGTCAAAAGACATGCTTTTGATCCCTATAAGGAGATGGAAGAATCTGAACTAGGATTCTACTGCCTGCATGAAGAGAATCATCCTCTTCCTGATGTCATTAAGCTAGAATATAAGGATGAAAATGAAGTATGGAAATTTTTCTTTGATGGCTCGAGAAGTAGGAAACGATCCGGAGGTGGAGCTATGATTGTGTCACCCCATGGTATGAAGTATTACTCAGCCTTTTGTTTCCGGTTTGCTCCGCTCAAATAACACTACAGAATATGAGGCTTTGGTTCATGGATTACGTTGGGCTAGAAGATGAGGAATAAAGAACCTATAAGTGTTTGGTGATAATGACTTGGTTTCCAATCAAGTCAAAGGAAAAAATTCTTCAAGAATGACCTGCTCAAAAGATACAAGAATAGGGTATGGGATCTCATTGAGGATTTTGAAGCCTACAACATTGTCTATACATAGGAAGGAGAACGAAGTTGTTGAAAGGCTTGCAGCAGTTGGAGTAACATTTGATGTGGTTGACAACATCAAAAGGGACAAAGGACATTTAAATACCCATTTAATTATAAGGCCAAGAGTGCGTATAACAACACATGCCGGGGCAGGTGTTCGAGAATGATCCGCAGATCATCAATTTTTTGTAGGAAGAAGCTGAGTTCTCAGCTAGGAATCAAAACATATTAGAGCAGAAATATGGAGATAAATTAGTGTAGTTTCATATAAATAAGCTTCCCAAAGGCTTAGTGACATTGGAGTCTACCTTCAATCCTAATGTTCAATTTCGAAAAGAGAAGGCTAATATACATATCAAAGGAGAAGATTCAGAGTCAATTTTAGTTGGAGAAGGAAAAACACTTCAAATTGGCAAAGTGGCCACCAAGAAAGAAAGGTATGAACTCATGTAATTTTTCAAGAGTTGTTGATGGTGAATCACAAGACCCCGAATGTCTCGCAACTCGATAGGTTGAGACTCTCAAAGTGTGATTACATAACATGGAGCTTTTCCCAAGTGTGGGACCTTACAAAATCGGAAAAGCTCTCCGATGAAGGTCGGTTCCTATTCCTCTGCTCAGATGCACACATAAAAATGTAGAGGGTTTACTCCAAAACCTAATATAACTTTCCAAGGAGACAGGGGAAAGAAGATGCATAAAAATAAACCTATACTAAAAAGGTGATGCACCGGAATGCAAGAACATCCGTCTTGCCAATAAACACAAAACCATTAAAATGTAATGCAAGATCATGCATGAGATAACCAGATTTGCAGTGAAATATCGGGAGGATGCAAAACGAACACATAGAGGGTTGAGAATCATCCACGTACATGCATTATTTTCTCCAAAGATTTATACAATACACTACAAGATGCCAAGAGGCAAAGTTGCATTACGCTTTTAGATGGGGGTTTGAACTCCACAAATTCACCTCGCCAAAGAGAAGAAGGGAGGGGAAAAAAAGAATGTCCAACCTTTAGAGAGAATCCCCTCCTTACAATTTATAGGAAGAATGAGAGAGGAAAGAGAGAGGAAATCCAAATATACCCCAACCACCTCCAGTTGCATTTAATTTATCTCATTATGGTGGTAGGTGAGAACCCTAAAGAAACTTAAAAGGTGGCAAACTGTATTTTGAATTTTTAAGAACTTGTTCCCACCCAATTAAATATATCTAGTTTTAGTTGGATAGAGGACCTTGTAATCTTTCCAAAAATTCCAACCTTGTGTGAATCCGAGCTCCCTGTGAAAAGTTATGGCCGTCTAAATATCTCGGGTCGTGTGTCCGCTCTGTCGACTCGAATGTTACGCCTCCTGAAGGTACGCCATAGGTGCATCCATATTCATGTCGACATACCCTTACATGCACCAAGGTGCAAATTTTGTCATGTCAAAATTTTGTGTCATGCGCCCTTTACGTGTGCCAAGGCACGACTTCTGCCATGTCGACACTCTCCTACCTGCGCCAAGGGCGCATCCATTTTTGTGTCGACACCTTCTATCATGCGCCTCTTACCTATGCCAAGGGCGCATCCATTTTCGTGTTGACACCTTCTGTCATGTGCCTCTTACCTGTGCCAAGGGCACATCCATTTTCATGTCGACACCTTTTTTCGTGCGCCTCTTACCTGCGCCAAGGGCACATCCATTTTCGTGTCGACACCTTCTGTCGTGCGCCTCTTACCTGCGCCAAGGGCGCATCCATTTTCGTGTCGACACCTTCTGTCATGCACCTCTTACCTGCGCCAAGGGCACATCCATTTTCGTGTCGACACCTTCTGTCATGTGCCTCTTACCTACACCAAGGGCGCAACTTTAGTCATGTCGACACTCTGTGTCATGTGCCTTTTATGTGCGCCAAGGGTGCAACTTTTCATGTCGACATCCATTTTCATGTGCCCTGTCACAATAAACATCATGCTTTGAGCTTCTTTGGTTTCCATATTCTTCTGCTTGTCTATATCTACCCGAGGGGAAGATATTTACAACAATTTGGCGACTCAATGGGATCACCTGCCTGCTAGGTATAAGATCAGTGGCCTTTTAGCAATCCATTGGGCATGGAGTCATAAGCAATAACACCTCAAACCAGCCCGATATCCGATCCCGAGCCGATACTACAAATCCTTCTCCGACAACACCTGAACTCAGAAAACAACCTAAGAGCAACAAAACCCGTGGCTCGAGCACTTGGGGAAATTGAAACCTAACTACAACAAGACAATGTGCATACACACTTAGAGGAATTTAAACCTAGGCTAATATTTACAAGGGTAAACCTTTTCTTTTTAGTAGCAATGTTTAAGATAGATTCCGTTAACCGGAATCGGAGTTCTTCTCCATCCAATGTAGACAATTGGAAGGCATTACTACTTTTGCATTCCGTGACCATATAGGGGCCACTCCAAATGACATCAAACTTGGAATGCTTTCCTGGTTTTACCCGATCTACATCCCATTTCAGGACTAGGTCCCCTTCCTGGAAGGTCCTTGCTCTTGCCTTCTTATCAAACCATCTTTTTACTAAGGCCTAATCCTTCTCAATCATCTGAACTGCATGCTCTCTGATTTCCTCCAATTCCATCAAATCTACATACCTGGCCTCCATTGGTTTGAACTCAGATAACTCCAATCGCTTCATGAGCTCCAATGCCGGCAATTCTAATGATATAAGCAATCGCTCTCTCTTTCCCATAGACCAACTTGTAGGGAGAATTACCAAGTGACCTCTTTGGCGTTATTCTCACACCCACAATGCTGATCTTAGCTTGGTATGTCATGTCCTTTGGTTTTCATCCGATTCCTTCGATGATCCTTAGCAAATTCTTGTTCGTGGACTTTGCTCATCCCATTACCCCATGGGTAATAATTTAAAGAGGTGCTCAAATAGATTCCATTCTTGACAGCCCATTATGTAATCTTGGAACCTATGAATGCTAATGCATTGTCTGATATGATAGTGGTCGCACACCGAACCTGGTCACTATTCCTTCATAAAAGTCTAGTATGTTAGACTCATTTTCTTCTTTGAGCGCTACTGCTTCGGTCCACTTGGTGAAATAGTCCATTGCCATGAGAATCCACTTGTGGCCTTGGCTTGAGTTAGGATTTATGACCCCAATGAAGTCCAATCCCCATTGCATAAATGGTTGGTCAACCAAAATTGGGTGCAATGGAAGTGCTGCTAGTCTTTCTTTTCCTGTGAAGAGTGCACATTTCTTGCACTTTCTTATCCATGTATAGCAGTCATTGAACACTGTCGGCCAATAATATCCTGCCTTCATTATCTTGAGAGCTATTACTCATGGGGTGAAATGTCCTCCGGAATCTCCATCATGAAAATCTTGTAACACCCTCTCAATTTGACCCGTCCCAATGCACCTCAATAAAACTCCATTGATGTCCTTTTAAACAAAACACCATCAATAAGCACATATGGAATGGCTTGTAATCTAAAGTATCTCCTCTTTGCTTTGCTCATTTCTAGAGGGCATAGGCCTGTCTGTAGGAAGTGTATCATATTCTGAGTCCAACAAGGAGGGGCACATCATCATTTTCTTGTTCTTGACCATCCCGCAGCACATTTCGCGCCTCTTTTTCATCACCTGCTTCAACTTTCTGACTCAAAGCTAGTTGTTCACATAGTCCTTTTCCACGTACTAGCTTAGTGACCTTAATTTCGATGTCATATTCCATGACACGAGTGATCCATCCTGCACGTTTCTCATTCAAATCCTTGTTTAGAAGGAAGTCCTTGACTCCCGCATGAGAGACCAATAATTGGATCTTGTTGTTTGAGACTAGGTGCTTGAATTTCTTTAAGCTCCTGATCACTGCAAGGACATGCTTTTCAATGAAAGAGTACCTATTTTCATATTCCTCCAAGCCTTGACTGAAGAAAGCAACTGGTTGTTCTAATCCTTCCTTGTTTTGTTGTACCAAGATTGCAGAAATTGTGTCTCCACCACCAAAGGCATATAGCATGAAGTCCTTGGAGAAGTCTGGATTGATGAGAGTCAGAGCTTGAGATATAGCCTCTTTTATTGCCTCAAAACTTGACTTGCCTTCAGCTATCCACTTAAATTCCATGCTATTCTTCAACATCATCGTTATTGGCTTTACAAGAGCTGCAAAGTTTAGGAACAAACCTGTGGACAAAATTGATCCTTCCCAAGAAGCTTTGAAGAGCCTTCTTGTGACTTGGCAATGGCAACGCTCGAATTGCTTCAACTCTTTCTAGGTCAATCGTTAATCCCTCCTTTGAAACAATATGACCTAGAAGTTTTCCTTCGTGAGCTAGGAATATGCATTTTTTGGGATTCAATGATACCCCAAATCTTCTACACCTTTGAAATACCTGCCTCAAATGAAAGAGGTGATCCACTGCATTTTTGGAGAATACAGTGATGTTATCAAGATATATTAGAACTATTTTATTGATCAACCCCTTGAATGCCATATCCATTGCCCTTTGGAAAGTGGCTCCACATTTGATAGGCCAAATGGCATCTTCTTGTAGGCATAGGTGCCCCATTTTGTGGTGAAAGTTGTCTTGAATTGGTCATCTTCTTTCACCATTATCTGATTATACCCCGAATAGCCATCTAGGAGAGAAAATCTCTCCAAACCGGACACCACTTGCAATATTTGTTCCATCAAGGAAGTGGGTAATGGTCTTTGAGAGATGCCCTGTTGAGGTCTCGGAAGTCCACACACAACCTGATTTCTCCACTCTTCTTCCTGACCAGAACCAAGTTTGCAACCCAGCTTGAGTGCTTGATCGGGAATATAATGCTTGTCTCTATTAGCTTGTTTAGCTCTTTCTTCATTAGGGGCTCAATGTGAGGGTTGACTGGTCTCTGCTTCTACCTGATGGGCTTAGCATCTGGATCCAATTCTATGGTATGTTGTGCCAACTTTGGATCGAATCCTCTTAAATCTTCATAGCTCTAAGCGAAGACATCTGGAAATTCTTGGCAAAGTTGTATGAAATCTGATTTCTCCTACTCAGTGGCCACTTTGCCAATTTCAAGTGTTTTGCCTTCCCCAACCGGAATTGGCTCTGAATCTTCTCTCTTGACCTGTATGTTAGCCTTTTCCTTACGGAACTGGTCGTTAGGGTTGAAGATAGACTCCAATGTTACTAAACCCTTGGGAAGCTTGTTTGTCCACAGCTGCACTACTTGATCCCCGTACTGCTGCTCTAGTCTATCCTGATTCCTAGCTAAGAATTTAGCCTCTTCTTGTAAGAAATTGACGATCTATTGATCATTCTCAAACACCTGCCAGCTTGTGTTATTATCTGGAACTGCTGGCCTCACAATCACATGGATATGTGGTTGTGTTTTTTCCTTCTGATGTTGTCAACCACATCAAACGTTGCTCCAACTGCTGCGAGCCTATCCTCGCGGCTTCATTTTTCTTCCTAGGTATGGAAACAATGTTGAAAGCTTCAAAATCCTCAATGAGGTCCCATACCATGTTCTTGTCGCTCTTCACAGAGTCATTCTTTGTAGCATGTTTTCCCCGACTTGATTGACGATCAGCTCACTATCCCCGAACACCTGTAAGCTCTTTATGCCCTTTTTCCCGCCCAATGAAGTCCATGAATCAAGGCCTCGTATTCATTGTGTGTTGTTTGAACAGAAAATGGAAACGGAAAGTGAATAATATTTTATGCCTTGAGGTGAAACAAGCATAGCTCCTCCTCCTGCACCTTGCCTACTCCTTGATCCATCAAAAATAATTTCCATACCTCATTGTCATCCTTATGGTCTGTTTTTGTGATGCTAGGAATAGACTGGTTTTCTTCATGTATGCAATAGACTCCTAGCTCATATTCTTCTATTTCTTGGTAGGGATCAAAAGCATGTACCTTGCTTTCCCATTCATCAAGAGTCAAATCTGGAATGCTTCCAACTTTGGTGTCAGCTTCATCTGTGCTTGGATAATCTTCTTGATCAAATGTTGAACAATTGGCATTGATTTGGCTTGGAGTATGAGGCTCAATATGAAAGTTTGCAATTGGTTCAGATCTGATTGTGACCTTAGTACCATATCTTGTTTTGAACAACATGTGTGACCAGTTAGTAGATAAGTAACCTCCAATTTTAGCTTAGAAATCCCTTGATAAACATAGGGCAAAGAGTGGTGGCAAATCTATCACTGACACATCTTGCAAAACAGTAACGTTGGGGCATGTATGCAAGGTAAGATTCAAACCTTTAATCACTCCCACCATCTTTACTCATCGTCCCATCCAACTACACTACCCCTTTGATATGACTTCATATTGAGACCCTACCGATCAGCTATTTCCTTGGGCATGATAGAACTACTTGCCCTTAATCAATCATGCAATTGTGTACTAGTTTATCCCCATAATTAATGAAACATAGAATGGAGGGGGTTTCAAAACTTTACCTTGTTGTCCTCCATGATTCCCTTCAGGCTGAGCAAAGATTTGTGAGGACATTCTCTTGCATATGGACCTACTGGCTTGAAGTTGACCAATTCTTCATGGCAGCTTGTAGAAGATCTCTTTGGCCTGGGATGGATAAAGATTCCCACATTGATATATTCACATTTTTCTTCTTCATTTGATCAATGATGCTAAATGGGGATGAAATATCTCTTTGTTGTCCTTTAGGCTGCACATTCCTTTCTTGTGCATGGGCAGCAACAACTTAGCATTTGAGTTGGTTTAGAAGGTGGTTTGGGCTGTCCTTGCGTGTTTGGAACTGTATTTTGCTTACCAACACCTTGTGGAGTGATGGAAGGTTGTAGATCACTTGGAGCTAATGACTTCCCTTCACCAATATTCCTCTTCTTTGATCTTGTGTTAGCTGCTACACTCTGAGAAATTGTTTGATTCATGCCACAAAAATCCTCAGCTTGCCAATTCACAAGTGCGGTATCATTTGGAGTTGTGTTTTGCTGAGATGTCCCTTGTTGCTGATTTGCTTCTTGACTCACTTCACCCTCTACGCCAATAGTTGTCACCATCAAGGCTTGGTTCAAAGCACCATCGAAGCACATAGATTGGTTGTGAGGTTCATTGCATGGGAAACACCAATCATACTCTTGAGCTATGTTGTTTTACACTGGCACTAATGCTTTAGAAGCAGATGCAACATTGGGGTTATAGGGATGAAATGGTCTATTGGCGGGAGGCCTTACTTGGCTTTGATTTTGATTTACAGCCTGAGCTGGTGACCTATTTTGTTGGTATGGGGCCTAGCCTGGTACTATGCTTGAGGCTGATATGGTCTAGCACTTTGAGCTTGCTTTGTCTTTTGATAGTCACCAGCTCATTTCCAAGGTTCTGCAATTGTTTCATAACCTCTTGGAGTTCATTTGAAGCACTAGAGGATGAAGTAGAAGTTTCATTTGAACTTTGATTTCTAGGAGTGGGAATAGGAGCCAAAGTGGGTGCTTGACTAGTGCTTGGATTTTCTAAGTTTGGATACAAGGGCATGGGAGGCCTAGGAGCCAGCTTACCAGCTTGAATAAGATAGTTTTCAGCCCTAATGGCAATGTTATAAGCAGCAGGTAAGGTTATGCCTCCCATAGATTGAATTAACATAGAAATATCATAATTCAAAGCCTTAAGATAGTATAGAAAAGCACCTTCAGCTGTTGGCCTAATGGCCACTGGAATCCTATCCCAAGACCTTTGAAATCTAAAGTTGAAGTCAGTCAGCTGCTCATTGGGAGCTCTCTTGATAGTTGTCAATTGTTCTAGCAGAGACAAATTGTCTCCCTTTTCTCCAAACTACTCATGGAGAACTATGCATAACTGATTCCAATTTTGGATAGTACCAGCTCCAAGGCTCCTAAACCATTGCAATGCCCTCCCTTTGAATGAAGATGCCAACAATTTGACAGCAACATCCATTTCATTTATCTCATGGATTACACAAACGTTAGCAATGTCTTTGACATGATCACCAGGAGTGGTATGATTTTCTCTAGTGAAAAATGGAATGTTCTTCAATGCTACAATTGGAATTGGATTCTGTGCATTGAGGGCAAGTGGGTTGCTGCCAGTGAAGTTGACAAAAGGGTTTTGTTGTGCCATTCTGATTGGCCTGAGAACCCTTGTTGATTGGATGAAAGGTCTACCAGGTGGAGGGGTTGATAAAGTCCTATTAGGTGGAGATGGTGATCTTCGTGGTCTTCTTCCTCTCCTTCCTCCTCCTGGTGATAGTTGCAAGTGGACAAATAGCCCCTCTTCTCAAGTATCAGACCTGGTTTGAATTCTTCTCATATGCCTGGGCAACTTTTGCTGCTATACCACTGAATTCTACCCCTTCAGAGTCGCCAGATGTGTTAGATAATGAGCCTCAAAATGCTAGATCTGCCAAGTTACACACCAAACTTGACAATATTTAAACTCAAAATTTTAAAATACCTGTATATTTGAGATTTTAGGGTTTGAAATTTGATTTGGAATGACAGTCCCGAAAACCCAAAAATGCCAGATTTCTGAAATCCTGAAATCTGAAATTCAAAAAACCATGAAATTTTGAAAGTCAAAATCTCAAAAATCTAAGAATACCCTTTTGAAGATTATCCCCTGATCTATCAACTGGTGAAATTTTGACTTGTTTTGAGCAAGTTAAGCCCTTGAAAATCGATTTCAAAGTTTAGCCTGGAAGGTGAAAATTTTGAAATTGTAAAACCTACAATTTTTAGTCCAAAATTTCTTGAAAACACCTTCAAAACCTATGGAATGACCTCTTAGTCCACCAAGCGTGCAAAACTATTGATGGTGAATCACAAAGACCCCGAATGTCTGCAACTCGATAGGTTGAGACTCTCAGTGTGATTGCATAACATGGAGCTTTTCCCAAGTGTGGGACCTTACAAAATCGGAAAATCTCTCCGGATGAAGGCCGGTTCCTATTCCTCTGTTTAGATGCACACATAAAAATGTAGAGGGTTTACTCCAAAACCTAATCTAACTTGCCAAGGAGACAGGGAAAGAAGATGCATAAAAATAAACCTATACTAAAAAGGTGATGCACCGAGGAATGAAGAACATCTGTCTTGCCAATAAACACAAAACCATTAAAATGTAATGCAAGATCATGCACAGATAACCAGATTTGTAGTGAAAGATCAAGAGGATGCAAAACAAACACAGAGAGGGTTGAGAATCATCCACGACATGCATTATTTGCTCTAAAGATTTATACAATACACTACAAGATGCCAAGAGGCAAAGTTGCATTACATTACGCTTTAGATGGGGGTTTGAACTCCACAAATTCACCTACCAAAGAGAAGGGGAGGGGAAAACAAGAATGTCCAACCTTTAGAAAGAAGCCCTCCTTACAATTTATAGGAAGAATGAGAGAGGAAAGAGAGAGGAAATCCAAATCTACCCCAACCACCTCCAAAGTGCATTTAATTTATCTCATTATGGTGGTAGGTGAGAACCCTAGCAAACTTAAAAGGTGGTGAACTGTATTTTGAATTTTTAAGAACTTGTTCCCACCCAATTAAATATATCTAGTCGTAGTTGGATAGAGGACCTTGTAAGCTTTCCAAAATTCCAACCTTGCGTGAATCCGAGCTCCTCTCTGAAAAGTTAAGGCCGTCAAATATCTAGGTCGTGGTCCGCTTCTGTCGGCTCTCGAATGTTACGCCTCCTGAAGGTGTGCCATAGGCGCATCCATATTCATGTCGACATACCCTTACATGCGCCAAGGTGCAAATTTTTTCATGTCAAAATTATGTGTCGTGCGCCCTTTACGTGCGCCAAGGCGCGACTTCTGCCATGTCGACACTCTCCTACCTGCGCCAAGGGCGCATCCATTTTCGTGTCGACACCTTCTGGGCGCTCTTACCTACGCAAGGGTGCATCCATTTTCATGTCTGACACCTTCTATCGTGCACCTCTTACCTACGCCAAGGGTGCATCCATTTTCATGTCGACACCTTCTATCGTGTGCCTCTTACCTGCGCCAAGGGTGCATCCATTTTCATGTCGACACCTTCTGTATGCGCCTCTTACTTGCGCCAAGGGCGCATCCATTTTCATGTCGACACCTTCTGTCGTGCGCCTCTTACCTGTGCCAAGGGCGCATCCATTTTCGTGTCGACACCTTCTATCGTGCGCCTCTTACCTGCACCAAGGGTGCATCCATTTTCGTGTCGACACCTTCTGTCGTGCACCTCTTACTGCGCGCAAGGGGCATCTATTTTCGTGTCGACACCTTCTCGTCGCCGTGCACCTCTTACCTACGCCAAGGGCGCAACTTTAGTCATGTCAACACTCTGTGTCATGCACGTTTTATGTGTGCCAAGGGCACAAATTTTCATGTCGACATCCATTTTCATGCGCCCTATCACAATAAACATCATGCTTTGAGCTTCTTTGGTTTCCATATTCTTCTGCTTGTCTATATCTACCCGAGGGGAAGATATTTACAACAAGAGTTCCCAAATGTATTTTCTTGGAGCTATGAAGACCTGAGAGGCTTAAATCCGAAGCTAGCACAACACACAATTGAACTAGATCCAGCTATTAAGCCCATTAGGAAAAAGTAGAGACTAGTTAATCCACACATTGAACCTTTGATGAAGAAAGAGCTAAACAAGATGATAGAGGCAAGTATCATATTTCCAATCAAACACTCAAGTTGGGTTGTAAAATTGGTCCCAATGTAAAGAAGAATGGAGAGATTAGGTTATGTGTAGACTTTCGAGACTTGAACAGAGATTCCCTCAAAGATCACTACCCACTCCCTTCAATGGAGAAAATCTTGCAAGTGGTGTCTGGATCAGAGAGATTCTCTCTCCTAGATGGCTACTTAGGGTACAACCAGATCATGGTGAAAGAAGATGATCACTCAAAACAACCTTCACCACTAAATGGGGCACTTATTGGTATAGAAAAATGTCATTTGGATTGTCTAATGCTAGAGCCACTTTCCAAAGGGAAATGGATATGGCATTCAAGGGGTTGATCAATAAAATAGTACTAATCTATCTGGATGACATTACTTGTGTTCTCCAAAATGCGCAGAAACCACCTTTTCACGTAAGACAGTGTTTCAAAGGTGTAGGAGATTTGGGGTATCATTGAACCCTAAAAATGTATATTCTTGGCCCATGAGGGTAGGATTCTAGGCCATATTGTGTCAAAGGAAGGTTTGGCAATTGACCCAGAGAGAGTTGAAGCAATAAGAGCCTTGCCATTGCCAAGCCATAAGAAAGCTCTTCAAAGCTTCTTAGGAAAAATCATTTTTTCCGTAGGTTTGTACCAAACTTTGCTGCCCTTGTCAAGCCAATAACGTTGATGTTGAAGAAGAATTTGGAATTTAGGTGGACAACTGAAGGAAAAGCAAGTTTTGAGGCCATCAAAGAAGCTATATCACAAGCCCCAACTCTCATGAATCCATATTTTTCTAAGGATTTCATACTATATGCCTTTGGTGGCAGTGACACAATTTCTGCAATCCTAGTACAACAAAACAAAGAGGATACAGAGCAGCCAATTGCTTTCTTCAGCCAAGGTCTGGAAGATTATGAAGTGAGATACTCCTTCATCGAAAATAAATTCCTGGCAATGATCAGAGGGTTAAAGAAGTTTAAACATCTGGTTTCAAACAATAAAATCCAACTGTTAGTCTCCCATGTAGGAGTTAAGGACTTCCTTCTCAGCAAGGATCTAAATGAAAAACGTGTAGGATGGATCACTCATGTCATGGAGTATGACATTGAGATCAAGGTCACTAAGTTGGTCCATGGGAAGGGATTGTGTGAAAAACTAGCCTCAAGTCAACAAGATGAGGAAAACAGTGAAAAAGAAGTTGTTTTTGTTCTACAAAATAGTCAAGAGGAAGAAAATGATGATGTACCCACTCCTTGTTGGACTCAAAGCATGGTGCACTTCCTTCAAATAGGCCTGTGTCCTCCAAAATGAGTAAAAAAAAAGGAGACATTTCAGACTACATGTCATCCCATATGTGCTTATTGATGGTGTCTTGTTCAAGAGGGACATCAATGGCGTTCTATTAAGATGCATTGCATACGAGATCAGATTGGGAGAGTGTTACAAGAGTTCCATGATGAGGCAGCTGGAGGCCATTTTTCTCCACGGGTGACAACACTCAAGATCATGAAGGCAGTTATTATTGGCCCATGGTGTTTAGTGACTACTATGCATGGATCAAAAAGTGCAAAAATTGTGCATTCTTCAAAGGAAAAGAAAGGCTAAGCAAAGCACTTCCATTGCACCCGCTTTTAGTTGACCAACCATTCATGCAATGGGGTTTGATTTCATCAGTAATCATCAATCCAAATTAGAGGTAAGGCCACAAATGGATTCTCGATGGCAACAGATTATTTCACCAACTGACCGAGGCGGTGGCACTCAAATATGCTAATGAGTCTAGCATACTAGATTTCTATGAAGGGATAGTGACCAAGTTTGGAGTGCCGACACCATTATATCAAATAATGCATTGGCATTCATAGGTTCCAAAATCACAGGATGGGCCGTTAGGAACAAGATTTACTTGAGCACTTCATCAAATTATTACCCTCAGGGTAATGGCCAAGCTGAGTCTACCAACAAGAACCTGCTAAGGATTTTCAGAAGAACTCTAGATGAAAATCAGAGAACTTGGCATACGAAACTCAAATCAGCCTTATGGGCTGATAGGACAACACCCAAGAGGTCTACAAGCAGCTCTCCATTCAAACTTGTCTATGGGAAAGAGGCAGTGTTTCCTATATCACTTGAGTTGCCAACATTGGAACTCATGAAGTAGCTAGAGATGTCTGAGTTTGAACCAATGGAAGCCAGGTATGCAAAGTTGATGGAGTTGGAAGAAACTAGAGAACATGCACTTTTAACAATGGATAAGGATCATGTCTCAATCAAGAGATGATTTGACAAGAAGGCAAGAACAAGGGTCTTTCAGGAAGGAGACCTAGTTTTGAAATGGGATGCAGATTAGGAAAAAGCAGGAAGGCATTCCAAGTTTTATGCCATTTGGAGTGGCCCTTACATGGTCATAAAATGTAAAAGTAGCAATGCTTTCCAATTGTCTACATTTATGGTGAAGAGTTATAGACTCCAATGAATGGAATCTATCTTAAACACTGCTACTAGAAGGAAAGTTCCCACCTTGTATATATTAGTTTAGTTTCTCATTCCTCTAAGTGCTTGTGCACATTTTCTTGTTGTATTTTAGGTTGCTTTTCTCCTAAGTGCTTTGCATGCTCTACATGTTCTACTTGGAGCATGTATGATTTCAAATTTTGTATATAGTTGTGGTGTTGTTTTGTTTCTCTTACATAACCCATCCATAACAAATGAAGCCCAGGTCAAAACAATTTTCTACTCTCAAAACCATCATTTCGAGATTTCTTATGAAAATTGAGAGTGTAAACAGTTAGTCTCGTGAATCAGAGGAAGGATCAGTATCAAACCATCGTCCTCGACTCCATGCCCAATGGATGTGACAAGGAAATTGGCATTTTCATCTAGTAGGCGATACCCCGTGAGTCGTCAAATTGTTATACATATTTCACCCTCGGGAAAAATATTGGATCAGCCATGACCCCACTCAGAAAGAACCATAGAAAACATGGTTAAATCTTGTAAATAGGAAGTAGAAGGACTCAACAATGGAGTGGCAAGACATGTGAAGGACCGAATACCTTATGCATGAAGAAAGAAAAGATATGGCTCAGTCGAGTGGATCTGTGTCTTAAATATATTTAGTATGTTACAGAAGGCTTAGAAATGGAATTGGAGGGTCAAGGAAAGAGGAGTAGTATCTCAAAGAAACAAAGAGCAAGAAAGAGAAGAAATGGTGAAGATCCAAAGTCTTCGGGCTCAAAACAGTTCAGAACGAGTCCAAAAATTGGCTAAGTATAGAGGAGGCAGTGGAGAGAGTCACGTGTCAGCACGACGCTTCTCCAAAGTTGAATCCAAAAAGGGAGACTCAAACTTGCGCCATCCCTCCACGTAGAAAATGGTCAACATAGGTCAAAAGGTAGACATGGCGGGGCTCAAAAAGAGGCTAAGTATAGAAGCACTACGGAAGTTGCCACACGTCAGTTTGGCGCATCTCCAAGAGCAGTTTCAAAGGGTAGAGGCTCAAATAAGCACCAGTTCGCCACATAGCCCAAGGTCCAAAAAAGAAAGAGGGGCCGGTAAAAAAGTCTAAGAGCCTACAGAGGCTTCCAAGTGTCGATATGACGCTTTTTTTAAACGTAAAACCCTAAGTGGTTTCTAAGTGAGCGCAGAGCCTCCACGCATCCCATTTCAAAAGGGGACAGGGTCGGGTTGAATAGTCAAACACTGAGACAGACCAGCAGAGTGTGCCAAGTGTCCAAATGGCCCTAGTTCAAGAGCAAGGTTGGAAGGAGGTTTTTAAACAAGCACCAGGCCGCCACGTGTCCCTAATAAAGAAATATGACCCCACCAAGCAAAGGACGTACCCAAAACATTGAAATTGAGCAGCCGAAAAAGGAAGCCACGTGTCGTGTCACCTGTGCCATTCTAAGAGAAAATACAGAGAGGCCACCATTGAACAAGCTCCATCCCTCCACGTGTTCCATATAGAAAAGGGGGGTTGTTTTTTAAAACGGTTTTCCCACCCTTTTGTACGGATCCGATACAAACTTTGAAGGGGAATATCTTTCGACTTAGGGCTCGAAATATTGCAAATATGACATCGTTGGAAAGATCTCGGCCTCATCTACACCATGGAGATCTAAAACTTTAAGTTTTTGGAGGTTAGATGGGATAAAATGGAGTAACGCTTTAGGACCATCAATGCATGATCTATTTTCACCCCAACAACTAGATCGGATTTCGATCTGATTGCCATTTCCTCCTTCCTCAAGGTGCCGAATAAGAAATTGATATAGTCAAGACAGATTTGGGGGAAAATTTTATGGGAGGCATTAATAGTGGTGGTTGATCTTGGAATTGTTTTTCCCACTTCTCTCTCTTTCTCCCCTCTGTGTTGAATCTATAAAAGCAGGGTCGAGACTCATTGTAAAGGGTTGGACATTCTTTTTTTCACAATCTCCCCTCTTCCCCTTAGTAAGTGAATTCATGGAGTTTCGGACCTCCCAAATAGACTAGTAAACACAAATTTTCCTTGCTATTATTGTAATGCATCGTATCAAGCTGTGAGAGAAATAATACATGTTTTGTGGGTGATCTTCATCCCTTTCTATGTTAATTGTTGTCTTTTGATCCTTCATTACAACTTTGGTTATTTTGTGCATGTTTTGTGTTGCATTCTTCTGTTTGTGTCTACCAAAAAACAATTGTTCATCACTCCTTTTTGTATCACCTTGTAGCTTAAGTTTTATTTTCCTTGCATCCCTTCTTTAACTCTATCTCCTTGGCAAATTAGATTAGGATTTAGGATAAATCCTCTGTAATTTCATTCATACACCTAAATAGAGGAGTAGGAACTAGCCTTAATCTGGATAGTTTTCCCATTTGCAAATTCACACACTGGGGAAAATTCAATGTTATGCGAGTCACACTAAATGAATCAGCCTTAGAAAAGTAGATCCGATGACTCATTTGGGGGTGTTGTGATTTTGCACTAACAGTACCAAAAGTATTCACGCAGTGGAATTTTACATGTAGAGGGGAAAAATAAATAAATAAAAATGAAATGTTTCAAATTTGGAACCTTACCACAATGAGGTGTTGATGAAATTATGTTGCGTTGAGAATTATAATGTAATTTTTGTAAGTGTATAAGGTTTGGGTGCGAAAGTGTGCACGGAATGTAGTGAGGCAAGGTGTGCCCAAGATCAAGACTCATTATTAGCATAAGGCTATTTTTGAACATGGAGTGCGAGAGAACACAATGATATGAAGACTTATAGACCATGCTAAGTTTATTTTGGGCTAACGGAAGGTCGAGTTTCATGCAAGATTTTGTGCTAATAATAGGATTTGAACTAGATTTAATTGTAGAAAATCTATTATTAGCATCTTGCATGCTTTTGTATTCTCATGTAAGGGTGCATGGCTATTATTAGCATGTAGCCTATTTTTAAAGGTACATGGGAGGTGAAGGGAAAGTTCCCACCCCTATAAATATGTATTGATTTGCATGGTTTAGAGATCATATGTTTTGTAGAGTTATGTTCCTAGTTTGTACATGTGCATGACTCATGGTGACATTATTATGATGTATGAAGCTTTTATGTTTTAAAATATTTAATATAATGAATCTCATTAGATGGATATTGGTGTTGGATGTAACTGAACATGGATATTGCATGGTAAATCTCATTATAGTCATTGTTTAGTTCATATTTCTTATGATTAAGATCTAGATTTGGGTTATGCATTGTGGTTTAATCAATTATCTGATCATGGAACTGAAATATACATTCATTTATGCTAACATCTTGGATGATATTTACTAAGAGGGACCTAGTACCCTTACACACTTCGAGTGAGCACTCGCCAGCCGAGTGATGTTCCAACACGCCTTGGGCTATTGGGCGATAAATTCTAGGATACATCATTGGTTCCATTTCCGAGACCTCTTTCTCATATGTTTTTCATGATGTTGCATGATGAACACATACCAGTTGACCTTGGCAAGTATTGAAGAGTGGTTAGACAATCTAGAAGAAGAGTATGCTCATATATTTAGCATTGGACCAAGTTTAATGCATGCGCGTGGGTTGAGAAAAATATGTATGACACTTTGTATGAGACTTTATTTTCCATATTTCCTATAGAGTTGTATGATTTTATGGTTGCATATGTGTCTAAGAGGAATTAGAGGCTTCACACACTTGTTTGGACATATGAATAATTCTAGGGTTTGTATGATGCAGATTTGATTTGGACGTGCTCTATGGATGTTTGGTTATGTGGTGTTTTGAACAACTATATTCTAGAGTATGTAGTTTCCACTTACTCTTGCCCAAGTTGTTGAGTTCCAATTTTTACATGAGCCTAGAGGATCTTACTTGCGTGGTATTCCTTTGGCAATCAAGATCTTGATCATGGCCTGGATTCTAAAGAAAAACCTATTGCTAGCTAAACCCCACCACGTGCAAGGGCAAGAGAAAGTTTGGTAAAGATGGTATACTTAGCGGTAGAGAGACAGAGAGAAGAAAGGTGGCTTAATTTTAATGAAGTGTGTGAGAGGGATTTGATGAAGTAGCGAGAGATCACAGAAAGAATGGGGTTACGGAGGGAGATGACTCATGAAGGGTTTGGAGCTTAAGTAGAGGACGTGGAGCTAGAGCATATAGAACTCCCCCATCTAGGAAAGTATGGAAGAGAACCCTCCTCGGCTTTGGATGAGAGCACATCGTCGAAAGTTTGTGGACCGCGGGTGTGCATCTGAACCTACCTAGCAACCTAGCCTTTGCACTTGGTTTTACAAATTCTATGACAGTTAACAATAAGCAAGCTAGTGTGAGCAATAGAGTTGCAATAGATAGAGTCAATTTGTAGTCAATTTCAAGAGTTAATCAGGGAGGTTATTCATCTATGGTGCAATAGTCATCTGTTTTATTTTGAGAACTAGCTGGAGGTATCTTTTATGGTGTGTCATCGGCATAGAGTGTGGCGCACAAAACGTTGGTATAACATTTGGAAGTAGCACAAATTCATAGACTATGGGATTCTAGTTTAGCATGACCATTAGAACACAAGGGAGTGCATCCTCTGGTCCATTACCTACTTCAGAAGGAGGATCAGGAGGGTTAGGTAGCTCGGGAGCTAGCGGATCTGGTGGCTTTGGAGGTAGAGGAAACACATGAGGAAATACTGGTACTTGATCTAGTGGGCACAATCCGCACTAGCCCCAACATATTTATATGGAGATGTCTCTCTGTCTTCCAGAGTATAGAGGCATTAAAGAGGCAATCGAGCATGTGCATATGTGTGGATTACTATGGCATGCAAAGTGGATCACTTCTCTATAGCACAAGGTGAGTCAATTTGCAACTAAATTGTAGAGGTGCATGCATAGTTGGTATGGAAAGTTTGACCCTGACCAAAATTGTGTAGATTATACCGCATTGCGGGATGCTTTCTTGAAAGAATTTTATATCCCTGAGTTTGAGTAGAAGAGCATCAACGTGTTGAAAGATATTAAGCAAGGCACTATTGAGAGTGTTTGGGAATATGATGCTCGGTTCAAAACCCTTTTGTCTAAGTTATCTTATGACATCCATACAAGCCATGATGCTTGGTGGTTTGTTGGAGGACCGATCACGCCTTTTAAAAGAGTGCTTTCACATTAGACTTATACAGATCCACGCAAGGTGTTTGAAGTAACTCTACGTGCTAAGATGGTAGAGAGTGTAGACACAAGAGTAATCCCATTTTTGGAATCTTAGATTGTAGCCATGGCTAAACAGTTAGAGAAATTATCAGCTAATTTGGTGAGTAAGACACGTAGTGGGATTTGGTGCACATATTGTAAAGTAAAGGGGCATACTAAGGATATTTTTCCTTGTAAATTAGTGCACTCCTTGTTGCTAGATTGTGAGATCTATCACTTAGACCATAGTTCAAGTCGGTGCCCATTGTTATAGCATGCAATAAGAAAGAACATGTCCTATTACTACAATATTTGCAGGTCTTCCACTCATGATACTAAATATTGTAGGTTGATTGATTAAATTCATGATGCCATTGATATTGGTGTATGATAGATTGGTGTTGCAAATAATTCTAAGGAGAAAAGTGAGCATCATGACCATGATCATAATGAAGGGCATTCTGATGGAGGCCATGGTAGAGGTCAAGATTACCAAGGAGGATTTAGATTTTGAGGTTAGGGTGGTGGAAGAAGTGATTTCCCTCATGGAACTTGTTATACATGTGGATCTCCTTATCATTATAGGTGCGAGTTTCCTCAAAAAAAAATTGTTCTTTTTATGGAAAGAATCACAACTATGAAGAATGCCTAGACTTATATGAACATTTGAGTAAGAAACACAAATAAGATAACAAGGGTGTGGGAATGAATAGAGTGTAGTTCACCTTGGAAGATCAATGGATGTCAAGTTACTTGTTGAATCCTAAATTAGTACCTATGAAGATTACTATGCGTGTTGAGGTTATGTGTGACAGAGAAGTTTTGAAATTGAAACTTGTTATTACTAAAGAGGAGGTTCTACATGTAAAGTATCCAAACCCTATGCATTAGAAGGAGGTTTATCAAGAAACCATGGAGTTGATTCATAATTTACAGGGTGACATATAGTGTTTGAAAGAGCATTGTGGAAATTGGAACAAAAGCTAGTAATTGAGCTCCATCATAAAGATGTTGATTATTTAAAGGAGGTTTGCAAGATGTTGCTCTAGGGGAACATTATTCCTCTATTAGGGAATTGTTTAAAGGGAAACACTTTGCACACTAGGATTGAGCATGAAAGTCAGATTTTACATGCTAACCTTCCCCTTATAGCCTATATTATGACAAGGAGATCACTCTGAATGTTGTTGTGGATGGTTGACTTTTGAGTAATATTCTAATTGATACAGGTGTGGAAGTAAACATACTCACTTTGGATGTGTGGGTTCAGATGGGTAGACCACCATTGCAACCATCTTCAAATGTTTTGTTAATGGAAAATAGTACTAAAGCCACACCTATTGGAATTTTAAAGGATGCATTAATTACTATACAAGGAGCCAAGTTTATTGGGGATTATTAGGTCTTAACGCTTATGAAGTTTTATAGTTTTCCAACTTTACTTGGGTGCCTTTGGTGTTATGGAAACAATGTTGATCTATGTTTGGGTATATAAGTTTTGAGAACAAAGAAGAGTGTGTCATTATCTCCTTGACAAATGGGAAATCTACACCTTATGTAGATCCCTTAAGTGAAGAATACTTAAAAAAGTATGTGTGCACCATTCGAGATCCATAATTTCTTAACCATCAAAGGAGTTATCCAATGGAATGATGCACAATCCATGAGCGATACTACCAATGTTGCATGTGACAACTGGGCACATGACACTTAAGAAATGGTTGGGCATGAAGTATGAAGTGCAACTGTGCATCGAGAAGCCACGTAGTATTAGGCGGTTGGGAAATAGCCGTATTAAGGTACACTGGTGAAGAGAATCCAAAAGTATTCCTTCTTGCTATGGAAGTTCAGTGGGAATGTCAGGTGGAAAGAAGGAATATGTTAGTTTATACTCTGCATGAGACGACAACGCGTTGGTGGATGGTTCACAAGGATAATCTTTTGGAGTGGATATAAGTGAGGATTGTGCTTACTCGATCTTTGCATTTCATGGTAATGATATTATTCAACACCACATTCAGCAGTGTGAGAGACTCTGAAAGAGGGGTAGGAAGATTTACCACCTTTGTTGTGGGTGCCAAATCTTTATTTCACCTTGCGAGGTCACGTGCACATGGTATATCTATGCAGAGTTGAATAGAGAGACTAGAAGTTGGTAATAACTTACTATAGGTATGATTTAGAACTTTGACTATTTTTCCACTAAACCTCTCGGTGAATGAGGCATTATAGGTTATGAAGCACTTAACTATGGGAGATAGTGCAAAGGATGAGGAGCTCCTTTAGGAGTTGTTAGGAGAGTTAGACCTGGAGGCACGTTTTGAAGAGGAAGAAATAGATGTTGAACAACTTGGGCACACCTGCCTAGAAAGAGAAAAGGGTAAGATGGTCTATATAGTTGATGATGAGGAAGTGGAAAACTTAGATGTTGAGCATGTACAAGGAATGCGTGAAGTCTTAAACAAAGGCGGATGAGAAGGTACACACCTACCATGAACCTATGAAGACCAAGAAAGTAAACATTGGAATGGATGTTAAACCAAAGGAGGCCATCATTGGAGATTATTAGTCTGACTCTGAAGTTGCTAAGATAATTGAGCTACTATGCGACTTCTAGGATCTATTCCCTAGAGGCTATCATGAATTGAAAGGAGTACATGAATCTTTGGGTGAAATGAGAATCAAGCTGAAGGAAGGTATACACCCATTTCGGAAGAGACCTTACAGATGAATCCAAACTTGCACGTCAAGGTGAAAGAAGAAATTCACAAAAATTTATTTTTTGGGATCATTGTGCCCATCGAGGAGTTAGAATGGGTGAGCCTTATAGTGATCAACATCAAGAAAGATGGGAGAATCTGGATTTTTGTGGATCATAGGGAATTAAATGTTACATGTGTGAGTGATCCCTTTCCCACACCATTTACCGAGGAAATATTTGAGGACGTTGCGGGGTCGCAAAATATACTCCTTCACCAATGGATTTTTTTGGGTATCATCATGTAAGGATAGCAAAAGAGGACCAAGAGAAGACAAATTTCACCACTGAATGGGGAATTTTTGCATACATAGTTATGCCCTTTAGATTAAAGAATGTGCTCGTAGTATTTGTGTGCATAGTACTACACATGTTTCAAGATTCTATTCACAAGTTCTTGCGGTATATCATTGAGATAATTTGAGGTTGATTTTTGAGAGGTTTGGTAGTTGACCATCTCTTTAAATATTAATATGTGTGTATTTTCCACTCCCTTTATGAGGGCTTACTAGTGGATCTTAAAGTTGATGTGATTTTGGGCTTAGGGAACTCGCTATCAGGGCACACAAGACACTCAGAGATAATTTGAGGTTGATTTTATGAGAGGTTTTATTGGGGTGAAGTTGACCATCTCTTTGAATATTAATATGTGTGCTTTTTCCACTCCCTTTTCAGAATTTTGTTGGGACACGTTCCATCCAAGCCTGAGGGCTTTTTCGATGGATCCTACTAAAGTTGATGTGAAAGTGTGAGGCATTGTCTATGATCTACGTGCTCCATAATTTTCGATAGTATTTACTTTCTACCATGTTCATATTTTATACGTACCATATGGCATTAAATTATCTTGTAAATAAGTCCATTTTAGAGGGCGCATATTCCATTGGATTCTGTTATTTCAAGATTTTAATTTCACAGTGGTGGTCAAGTTGGGTAAGAGAAATTCTGGTCCAGACCATTTATTAAGGATTCAATCAGGAGAGGACACATAGAGCATTGACGATACAATACTATATGCACAACTATTTAGGTTAAACATCGCACCCTCAGACTTAGAGGACATTTTTTTATTTTTACGCACAAGTGTGGCGCCTAAGGGAATGAAGGATTTAGAGAAGAAACAACTTGCATTCATGTTGCACTTACATGTTAATCAGTGGAGACTTATAAAAATTAGGTCGGGATGAATTTTTACACCGATGTGTACTTGAGCATGAGCACGAAGCAATTATGGAGGAGGCTCATGGTGGCATTACAAATGGACACTATGGGAGAGATGCCACCATGTGTAAGATTCTATTAG
The DNA here is from genome assembly GCA_018340775.1 of Taxus wallichiana var. yunnanensis. Taxonomy (NCBI): domain Eukaryota; kingdom Viridiplantae; phylum Streptophyta; class Pinopsida; order Cupressales; family Taxaceae; genus Taxus; species Taxus wallichiana. Next base: position 959,119,430 of record CM031237.1, read on the forward strand.
TTGGTTTATGGCGGGAAACATTATATAAGGACTAAAAGAGTATTGTAAGGCATGTAACCATAGTCGATGCCTTGGGAAGCCCGGCATAGAGATGAAATGCCTTTAAGGCCTATTACTAGCGCATAACCTTTTGAGAAGTGGGCAATTAACTTTGTGGGCCCTATCTCCCCAGCCACACGCATGACAGGATTGCACTACATTATAACTTGCACAAACTATCTTACAAGGTGGGCAGAAGTGGTGCCTACAAAGGATTGCATAATAGCTACTACATCAAGGTTTCTGTGGGAAAATATTATCAGTAGGTATGGATGCCCTTTAAGTTTAACAAGTGATAGGGGTACTCATTTACTTAATGAGACTATCAAGATATTATTGGATGAATTTATGGTGGCACACCATAGGACAACACCTTATCACCCTTAGGAAAATGGAACTACTGAGACCTTCAACAAGATAATGAGCCATACATTGACAAAAATTTGTGATGTTGGAAGGAGAGATTGGGATTATGAAGTCTCTGTTTTAATCTGGACATGCCGGAAAACCTACAAGAGGTTGAATAAAGCAGAGGCATTTGGTGCAGGCATTTCTACCAATGAAATTCATGCTAAAATTTTTATGTATTACACGCACAAGCGGTTTGGTTGATGAACACGCCTTTGGAAGAATGAATTGACACTCTGATGCAACTAGATGAGATTTGTGCCATAGCAAGATGGAGTTAGAAGCAACAAAAATCTAGGTAGAAGGCATGGCATGATAGGCACATCAAGGTTAAGAAACTTGATATTGGGAAAATGGTACTTTTGTATGATTCAAAGTTTTTGCACCACCTTGGAAAGCTTAAGGTGAATTGTCATGCGACCGCATGTTATAACTTATATACTTGATTCAAGCACTTCCCAATTAGAGGCGTTGGATAGGACACAGTTTCCTGGTTACTTCAACGGGAGTAGGCTAAAGCCCTATTATAAATAAGTCTTCTTGGTGTTTGTAATAAGGTAGTATTTCCATTAGATTATATTTCCTTAATGTTATCCTGTAAAATTGGCAAGGGAAATTTTATAGATAACCCTACCAAAATTTTGTTCCGGTCCCTCGTCAGGGACTCCTTGCGTTCGGAACGTTGCAAAATCCCTTCCCGGGAAATCTAGTTTTCCGAACTTAGCCATTTTTGGTCTTTTTGGTCGGGCGCACCTAATGACTATGCAACATCAAGTTTTGGTGCACCCCCTTTAAATCCTTTGGCACACGGTTTGAAGTGTCAACAGTGTTTTGGTGTGCCTCACTATGTTGTGCCTTTCTTGCATGCACCAAGGCACATGCGCCTTCATGTCAGCAATACTTTTGTTGCACCGAGTTTTGGTGCACCAAGGGCGCATATATTCTTGTGTCGACAACACTTTCGGCACCAAAGGTGCACATAACTTCGTGTTGGCAGGTGTTTTGATGCGCCAAAGGGCGCATGCTTTCCATTGTCGATAGCACTTTTGGCGCGCCACTTGAAAAAGTGGTTGGCGCATTTATTACCACCTCGCCTATATATAGGCGCATCTGCGCTATCATTTTCATCAGTCAGAATCACGTGATTTTCTCTTCCCTCTATACCACATTAGCAGCACTGCCTATCATTTTCGAATCACTTCGTGGACCTGGTTTCACACTTCTCCATTATATAATCCAGGTAGGAGGTCCTCATTTCTTTGTGTGTTTTATGTTTGGTTTTTGGCTGCTTGTTGGTATGAATTGGGTTAAATAAGGTTGTGAAACCATGAACTTCCCCCCTTTGTTGTTTCTTCTATTCTCCCACATGCATTTCCCCCTCTTTCTAGATCTGCTGGTAAAGGGGACTCTGTCTTGAAAAGATTGCTCGAAACTCTCTGATTAAGCTTCTTCATCACCCAAAGACATCCTGCAAAAGAAGTTTAAATGCATGTAACCCCTCAGGAGAAAGAATCATGGCTTGAAAATAAGACGCTGTCATTTCCTCTTTTGGCACATCTGCCACCCCTACAACATGATAAACAGTCGTGCCAATGGCGCATATACCATGCCTGTTGCATAAAGAATACATTGCGCCTCAAGGCACACTTCCCTTGCTTGTTACAACCACTTTTCCTACGCCCTCTTGGCACACCAAACTCATGTGTTGCATTATTCAAACTCACGCCATTGGCGCACCCTGCATCCATGTAACACCAACTTTATATGCGCCAAGTACAAAACTGTTAAAAAGGCGCAGGCGCACCCATTGTTACAACAACACCATGTTATGCAGACCTTCCATGCGCCACGCCAAGTTCCCCTTTGGCGCATGAAAAAATGATGTTACACGCATTAAACCTGCGCCCTTTGGCACATCCTGTACCCGTGTAACATGAAAAATATCAGCGCCCTTTATAAAATGCATATGGCGCAGCGCACTTCTTCTTGCAATAACAAAATGTCATCTGCAGTTTCCATGCACCATGTGCCCTTTGGTGTTGATTTATCCCTTGCAGCAGCCTTTTTCTGTGCGCCATATTATTTAACCCTGTAACCTGCAGTATTCATGCGCCCTGCGCCCTGAGGCCTTAAATCACTAATTCTTTCTTCTGTCAACGCTTTAATGGAAGATCAAATAGCTAATATGACTTTCTTGTGTTGGGTTTCACTTCTTCTTCTTAGATCAAAGAATCGAGTTCGAGTTACATATGTTAACATCAAGCAAGAAACCGACCAAGTCTAAGGGCAAAGCCAAACTCACTGAAGAAGAGATGAAGTACAAATATCAAAGGGTCGAATGCCCGAGTCCTAAGCAGATGTGACCTAAATATAAGGGATTCTAGCTCGACACATTGACATGGAGGATTTCGGCCGAACCGTAAAGGTTACAAAAATTCCCTGGATGGACAAACTAATGGGTAGTGCGCTGCATTTTGCTGGAGGGATCCCAGTCAGTGCATTAAATAATGAATTTATGATGGTGGTGGCCCGCTGCTACAATAAAGACACCAGGTGTGTTGTAAATGAGAAGGGTGAGGTCATAATCAACCTCACTGCCCGACACTTTGAAATAATGCTCGGCATTCCTCACCACCGGCACTTTGTGGTCGTAAGCCAGGAAGATTGCATCAAGGCTTGGGATGAAAATGAGGATCGCCAGTATGCAGTTGATGAATGAAGTATACCTGAAGAACAAAAAGGTGGTGACCCGATGGCCACAAGTCATTCATCGCAGTGACTTTTCAGAGGAACTCAGTGATACAATCACGTTCCTGAGCAGAGTATTTGGGCTTCCTGATGCCCATTACTTTCACAAGTGGATGCTAAGGTACTTAAAAAAAATGAACAAAAATGTTCCCGATCAACGCTTTCCATAAGCAAGACAATATCTCGAGACTCCAACAACTTACCACAACGGGGAGGTTCTATATGAACTCCTACGTAGTTTATGTCATCGAAAGAGACTATCCAGCTTTGATGTGGTGCGGGGTTTGGCCCCAGGTTAAAATATACAAATACTATCCAGAGCTGAAGCTGGAAAATAGTATTCCATAATTTACAAAGATCAATGACGCCTTCTTCTATGACATCATCTGCCTTTTGAGGCCAAACATGACTCACTGGTCGTACGACCAGAGAGCATTGTGATAGTGGATGAAAAGTGGGGAGCCTTGTTCATGCAATTCCCTACCTTCACCTACCTAAGGGCAACCAACTTCGGGAAAACCAACCAAATCGCCAAGGTATGCCGGTCCAAAGCTAATCCTATTGAGCTATCAAGACAGCTCATTACCTAGCACAGAAGTGCTTAAAGAGGAAAAGGGTGGAACTCCTTTCCCCTTACAAGTGGCGTGTATACTTGTGTTTCACATCACAAAGCCCGGAGATGCTTGCAGAGTTGGAATTGTTGAATCTAAAGCACAACTTCCCGGGTAACCACCTTTGACCCAAGGAATTGCCTCCTAGGGCTAAACTCAATCCGATCCACATCCCTTACGAGGATATTTACATCGACTTATAGAGGTCGAACTCGAAGGAAGGACCACTCCCACTTAGCCTCGCCGAAATCATCCAAGACGGCCAGCCATCAAGAAAAGGTTATCAAACTGCTGATCAAGAAATTGATCAGGTATATTTGGATACAGGTGGAGATGACTGGCCGTTTGCTGTGCGATTGACAGGACCAAAGCACCCCAAACGATAGAAGAAAGGGTTAAAGAGACTCTGCGAAGAACAGAGCATTGGTGCAGAATGAACGGTCTCATCTACCTCGGAGTTGATTTCACCACATCTCATTAGGCAACGCACCTCCTCGGGAAAAATAGCAGCCAAAGGGCAAAGAGAAAGGCAAAGAGGGTGAATCCAGCTCCACCCAAGAGGAAGCTCCTGAAAGCCCTCCTTCCACTTCACAAGAACGGGTTGTAATCCCGAAAGCTTAGAAGAAGAAGCAGTGGAAGATGTTCCGATAGGCACATCCACTCAGGATGTCACCACTACTATAACTATTGAGGTCCCTTCTGTCCCTTCTCCCTCTCCTCCTTCCCCTCCTCGGGTGACCCAAGCAACCATTCCTTTGGTCGTGTCCTCTCCCCCGTCTTCTATTATTCCCCCTTCTTCATCATCCATCTTCTCTTCTCTCGCGGAGCTATCCCCCACCATTTCTTCCCTCATCTCTGAGCTCCCTTCCATTCCTATGTCTTCCTCCCCTGCAGTATCTCTTCCTCCCGCGAGCACTTCCTCGGCTTCCCTCTCAATGCCACCTCCAAGTGTCTCCACGTATTTCCCTTCTACTACTACAGCTGCCCCCTTCTCTATTTCTCGGTCCTCCCATAAGTCCACTGGATCTTCCAAAGATCTCGAGTCAACAGAAGAGGAAAGTTCCCATCGCACCGATGGACTTCTCTGTAATCCCATCAAAAGGGGCCAAGAAGCAAAATCCCATAACCCGCTTCTCTCATAGTGCATCAGGGGAGAGAGTGATGGAGATTGCATACCCCAATCCTTTGAAGGATAAGAAGGATCTGTCTTCGACAAATTACACAGTGACTCAAGTCACAATGGGGACATCTTCAGAAATCCTGCAAGGAGAGGCCCTATCTACAGTTGATGCCCTTTGCAAGAAGCTCCAAGAAGCAAAGGAAGAGAAAAGGCTGCTAAAGGAGAAAAATAAATATCTTCTCCACGCCTTGCAGAAAATGGGCAAGCACCTCCTAAAACTCGCCACGAAACTCCCGAGCCTCTCGAGTCAAGATAAAATCAATGAATATGCCAAAATCGGTGAGCAGGGGCATGGCGCTTTCCACCGGAGGAGCCGATCCTCAAGGACAAGTGAAGGAGTAATCGCTAAGTTCACCAGTTATATCAAAATATCAATCGACAAATAGAGAACTCCGTGCATAACATGACCTATCTCCGAAGAGTTGGATCATGCCAGATGCAATTTAGACCTTTCAAAAATGTTTGACTATTCATCAAGATCTGGTCAAGTTCGGCGTCTTTGGTCACTCAACAAAATCCTTTCTACTGGATTATCAAAGTTGATCACTGAGTTCATCCTAGAGAAGATCGACAAAGTAAAAGAGGAAGCCCTGGATGCAATGCATCAAATGGAACAGATTGTCTTAAGGATGTCTCCAGGCTTGCTCACTTCTTCTTTCACCTTAAGAAAGGTTGAAGAAACTATTCAGATCTTCAAGGAGATCATTTCACAGGGGCTGGGACCAGAGGTCACGTTCGACGCAGAATCCATCAATAACCTGTTGGCTTGTCGCGACTTCATTGGGTACCTGATAGAGGCAGAGAATGATTATTCAAAACTCCCAGAAAAGCTCACAGATGAGCGGGAGACTTGCGAAGCTATCAGCGATCGACACAAGGATCCTTCCGAGGATCAACTCCAACCCATGATCAGCAAGTTCATGGAGTACCGTGCCTGGCCCCATATCTCGCCGCCCGAGCAAAGAAAAGCAAGATACCCCCTTCCAGCCGCGGGACGATGACGAATAGTTTCTTTCTTCCCAACTTTCTCCTTGTAAAATATTTAAAGTTTGTTGACACAAACGATGACATCATCCATGTTGCACCATGGGATGATGTCATCCACTAAAGTTGTCAAAAGTCAACAAATGGGTTTGTAATCTATTGTAAGATATTTTTGTGATTAAGGGGTTGGTTTACTTTTGTCTTCTTTTCTTCTCTCCTTCTATATATACTTGAATACTTGTTGTATTCAGGGGGTGGATATCTTTTAGATAAAAAATAGAAGTGAGAAGAAGAGGCTTTGTACTTTTGTAATGTAAGAAGATATTAATGCAAATATTAAGACTTTGTGTTGAATATGTGTGTTATGGGCATCTGATCTTTCTTATGTCAGATCTATGCATTTATTCTATTGAATCTATATCTACTTTTTGTCATTTATTCATCAGTATTGCTTTATTTGTTTATGCAAGTAGGTTTGGCTCTGTTTACTACCAATCCCAAAACATAAACCCTCTGACCTTTCTGCTTTGGAATTCATTTCTTTTCTCCCTTTGGACCTGATCTTCTTCATCCTCTCTTTCATTCCTTTCTTTTCGCAGTTGGAAACACCCCTACTGGGATGAGATCCCAAACCCCCGAAGGCAAAATATTGTGAGACTTGCACAGATTCCTGCTGGTAGAATAGCAATAAACCAGTTTCACTTTGCTAACTCAAAGAGGGGCTATGCCCTGCACACTGTTGGCTCGTCTATCCATAAATCTACCCAAGTGACATATTTTCAAACCAACACTTAATGCATTCCCTTTATATGTGTTTCCTTTAATTGTTGATATGCTTTGTCAATTTAGTTCCATTGTTTTGTGTAATAAGCATGCTTATGCACCCAAAGCTGATTACTATCTAAGTGTTTTCATGCACAGAGGACCACACATACCCTTAGTGTGGGGTGGATAAAGAAGGATTGACTGGTGCCTTATTTTGGATTGTGGTGCATGATAAAAAAACTCACAGGTGATCAGAGAAGGGACAGTTTAGAAAATAAAAATTCAAAGACATTGCTCAATTTTAAGACCACGCATGGAGGATGGACGCTCAGTATAACACGAGGTAGGCTGCACCATTAGAGACTACTTGAGAAGGGTCACATTGGATAAGTACTTCGGCATAGGGAAGTGCATGTAGAGGAGATCTGTGATGGAGAAGTAGTAGGCGCTCCTAAAGGTTATGATTGTGGCGTAGAAATTTTAGGCATGGTAGAAAATACACAATGCATGGAGAAGCACGGATGCACTTAATGCCATGTACGGTGGTAGTTGGGAGTAATTAATGTGAAGAATTTTTGAAATTTGCTATAAGTTCAGCATTTACAACATCAATATTACCTTGCATTATTGAGTAATCGAGTGCGAAGTGCGAAGTAGAGCTAAGGAAGAAGAGTAAGCTACGGATTGATGAAATAGGTAGGATCGAAGCACCTTGTTATTGGCACACGAGCATGGAATAGAGGTTCAAGCATTGGTGCGTGTGACCTAAGGTGAAGTTCGTACACTTAGGGTTTGAAGAAGGTAGTTTTATAGCTAGGATTTGATGGATCAAGGGTTTGATTCACATTCTATGTACGCGAGATAAAAAAGTAATAATTTAGAGGTTACATAACGTTCCTGTAAGTGAAAGAGGAAATATAGCACCGCATTGAGCCCCATTTGTCAAAGAAGAGATCACCAAAGCAGTAAAATAATGGTTGGTCAAGATGCTTTATCCTAAAGGTGTGATTTAAGGGCAACCATGGATGATGAAGATTACCAGGTGAAAGATATCTGATTTCAATCATCATTTTGATAAGAATATGAAGGATATTACCACCGAGGGTTGTTTCGCAGGACTAATTGAAGAATGATGGATGGAGTAAGGGTTTTAAACGATACTTGTGAAAAATTGTTGGAAAGTTTAGGGGTCATGCAACTTCTCAAGTTGCCATATTTTGGGAATCCCGAGTAGTTGTACCAGTGGCTCATGTCACGGGTACATGATGAATTTTTCTATTTCACAGGAAGAAGAATGTGGATTACCGCTAAGTTGATTGGTAAGGTGATCTGGTCAGTGTGAATCAAAGCTAGGATATTGTTGGAGATCTATCCGATGATGAAGGTATTGATAAAATAGCCATTGTGATTAAGTACAAGAAGGGGGAAGAGTGTTCAAAGTGAAAATATTGATGATTTAGCTACAAGGGGTTGCAATGCATTTGGCAAAGTTACAAGTTAGGTGCTTCAAAGTGTTGGAAAGAGGTAAACCAAGGTGCTAACTTCACATAGCAAACAACATGGAAAACAAAACCTACTACAACATCTCCAGATACATTACGTAAAGCTTAGTGGCCGAGGTGCGTGTCCGAAAATAAAGGTGATAAAATTACTTGGGTCATCATCCTTATTTTACTTATATTCAATGAAATTGGCATGCTCAATGGTTCAAGGAGAAAATTTTGGAGTTCCTATGTAACATAAGTTGCAAAAAAAGAAATTTACTGAGTATACTTTTTGTGGATCCATATCAAATACTTACAAAGAGTAGAAAGAGAAGTGATTCAAAAGGTTGCACCAAGTGTTTGAAGGGGAATGCCACATCTCGCGTGAGCTACCTACAAAGTGTTGGATGGATAGGTTGAATTCACAGTATACCAACACTTCAGTTTGGAGTGGTTCTCCATGAAGAAGGGTGATAAGAGCCCTGGTATAAGTTTCCTTTCGCTTTCACTGCATGATATTTTAAAGATTATATGAACAGGTTACATAACATGCACAAACTACAATTTTACGCCGACAAGGTAGATGTAGATATTCATATCCTATGTAAGACCTATTTGTGGCCTAACAAGGAGGCTTATGTAGAAACACTTAAAATAGACAATATTGACGTAACTCCAGAGACTTTGGATATGGGGAAGAATGAGTTGGCGCACGTCTATGTTTACCTGAGGCCATGCTTCAAGGATGGAAAAGTGAGTACATGAGAGGAAATATCTTTTCCAAGTCCTCCAAAACATAAGCAGGTGGTGGGAACTAGGAATCTTGTGGAACAAACACCACCGTGAATGGAAGAAGCAAGTGCTAGAAGGGTTGTAGAATGTTTTAAAATAGTCTCAAGAGGAAAAAGGAGATGACACTGGGCTAGATCACAATGGGAGAGTGTTGCGCAGAAGGATAACATGTACTAATACTTTGTGCTAGATCATCGCATCCAGTCTAAAGATCACCACATATCACTCCGGTGAAGGACTCGGAGGGAAGGAGGAAGAAACGTTGAAGATATGTCCTGGTCAAGGATAGTGAAGAGGATAAGTCCTCACACAAGAGCATGCATGAAGATACTGCAACACCAAGTATGGAAGAAAGAGAAGATGAGGATATAGAAGGGGAAAAACTGTGTTTTATGAGGAGGGTGGGAGTATAGGTACGCAGGAGAATGAGGAGGAAAGTAGCACTTTGGTGGAGACACAAAGATTATGATACCTATTAAGCAAACTAGAGAGGAATAATAAGAGCAACAAAATATCGACACCAAGACACGGGAGAATGAGGAGGAGCACGCCAATGTGCACATGTAGGAGGAAGTGGTAAGAATATAAACTCTTGGATACACTGATGACGTGACAAAAAATTTTCAAGACATATTTTAGGGTACAGTGGTAAAGCAAAGAGTAGTGTTATGGTTGGGAGATGATGGACCCAGAGATGGCCAACATGCGCACTCGCAAATAGTTGTCATGGAGTATACATACTCATGTAGACGAACCAAAATTTGATGTTTGTGAGGATTCATGTCTATTGCAGAGGATGAGGAAGCCGCCACACTCCCTCCATGTCACTATAAAGCTGACTATGTTTTTAGATGAACAGGTGAGCAATGCTCTAACTAAGGTGTCTTCTGAAGTTGCACACATAAACATTGATAAAGTGAAAACTATTAGTGTGATTTTGGAGGATAAGAAAGATAAAGACACTAAAATAAAGCACCTTACAGAGGAAAAGGAGAAGGTTGAAGCAAAAAAATAGACGGTTCTGAAGATTTCCGAACAAATTTATGATGGGGTTAAGGAGAAGCAACCTGATTCACAAGATAAGGTACCAAAAGAGTTTTTGTCTGCTCTTCAACATTTTCACACAACATTTTAGTTGCTTTTAGAAGAGATGTCAGTACACTTTCCAAGACCAAAATATGTTGCAGAAGAGGCGGCAAGAGCCAAACCAGTCGTTATAAGGAAAATTTTCAGTTATGAGTCCATTATATAGGCTTTAAAAGATGAATTGATCAAATTGGATTTGACATTGACCATGTTTCAGCAACGCCAAATGTAATCATCAAGAAAATTACTATGGTGGAAGAAAATAAGGTCCTTTAGGTGGCCAAGGATGAAACACTTGGGCTCAGAGACAAAGTTAATCTAGTAGAAACTAAGCGCGATGCGCTTGAGGTTGTCAGGATTCCGCACAAGGAAAGAATTAAGGAAATTGGGAAGCTCATCACGGAAAATATGGATGTGATGGAAGGTATGATCTCAAGCATGGCCAATATTCTCAAGATTTTACATAATGAAGGTGGTAAGATGACTCTTGATGAATTAAAGGCCATAGTTATTGACATTCCAATTAAGACGATTAAAGCACTGAGTGATTGGTATGTATTAGAGGTAGAAGTCCAGAATGAATATCCATAGTTGATCTTGTTAGTACAAGAGCAAGATACCAAGATGGGTGACTTTATTTTTGGGGCAAAGTAGACCTTTCATTCTTTCATTCGTCATTCTTTAAATTTTGGAGGGATAAGTTGTGATTACCCATTGCAGGGGAAGAAATCCATTTAGTGTGGGGTAATGTTGGGTTGAGAATTATAGCCTAAGTTTTGTAAGTGCATAAGGTTTGGGCGTACAAACATAGGGTGCGAAAGTGTGCACGGGAATGTAGTGAGGCAAGGTGTGCCCAAGATCGGACTTAGTTGTTTTTAGCATAAGGCTATTTTTGGACATGGAGTGTGAAGAACACAATGATATGAAGACTTACAGACTATGCTAAGGTTATTTTGGGCTAATAGAAGGTCAAGCACCATGCAGGGTTTTGGACTAATAATAGGATTTGAACTAGGAGTTAACTATATAAAATCTATTATTAGCGCTTACATGCTTTTGTATTCTCATGTAAGGGCACATGGCTATTATTAGCATGTAGCCTATTTTTAAAGGTGCATGGGTAGTGAAGGGAAAGTCCCCACCCCTATAAATATGTATTGATTTTCACAGTTTAGGGATCTGATGTTTTGTAGAGTTATGTTGTTGGTTTGTACGCGCACATGACTCATGGTGACATTATTATGATGTATGAAGCTTCTATGTTTTACAATATTTAATATAATGGATCTCATTGGCTAGATATTGGTGTTGGATGTAACTGAACATGGATCTTGCATGGTAAATCTCATTATATTCATTGTTTAGTTAATCTTTCTTATGGTTAAGATCTAGATCTGGGTTATGCACTGTGGTTTAATCAATTATCTGTCATGGAACTAAAATATACATTCATTGATGCTTACATCTTGGATGAGCTTCACTAAGAGGGACCTGGTATCCTTGCACACTTCGGGTGAGTGATCAATTCAAGCCGAGTGATGTGTCATCGTGCCTTGGGATATTGGTAGTAGATTCTAGGCTACATCAACTTTGTAGCCTATGTATCTAGTTGTAAGGTCAATAAATTATAGGGAGTAGACGCATGCCCATGTATCAATAATCACCACATTCCAATGATTGGTCATATGAGCCCAATCTAGATTAAGGGTGTGGCTTGCATGCCCCACACATTTTCCACATATCATATTGTTCCTACCCAAGTAATATATGTTATTTGTGCTCCACTTAAGCACTTCAAGCTCACAAAGAGGACAAATTAAAATTTTGGGAAACTCAAAAATTTAAGCATTCGGAAAAGTGGAGCACATAACATATATTGTTTAGGCAGGAAAAATATAATTCATGGTGATCCACTTCCCTTTCCAATTTCAAGCTCAAGTAAGTAGATGAGAAAAGAGAACGTAAAAAAATGATAATTAGGCTCTTCAAAGGTTTTCCAAATGAGAGAAATGTGGATAATGTTTTTCATTCAAAAGAAGGATTTGAACTAATAAAACCATAAAAGTGCACTATGCAAAGTATAGGTGGAAAGAGGTTGTTTATTTTCTTAATTTAAGATATGATGTGTTTTGTCTAAATTTAAGAAGTTCATGCCTTGCAAATTATAGTCATGAAATATTTTATTACTAAAAATATACAATTTACTAATAATATTCAAATTCAAATTAGAGCTCAAATATGTTAAAAAATGTTACTTATGGTGTGCATATATCTAAGAACGCAAAGAGTGGTAGATCAAAATTGCTAATGACAATAATTGTTTACATTTTATAACTCTTGTGTTATATGTGTGCTTGTTGTTTACGAATTTCCTCAATATTTTTTAGCTACTTCACATGGTTTTTGATTTAAAAATACCATGTTATACGATTAGGTAGAAAAACCAATAAATAAATATTCCCATATTACACCAAAGACCATTAATAAATTGACAAGTGTTAAAACATTAAGGCAAGAAGGAGGACAAGATATATTTTTTCGATAGTATAGTATAGGGAGGGATGATTTTTCCCCCTTCAATTTGGATCCACATAAGTCCGTGGCTTGAAGAGCTTCGGATAAATATTATAAAGGCTTATCCATCTTGTTGTGAGCAATTGTAGAGTAAAATCAAGGTTTCTTGTAGAAATTCCAAGGAGAGGGTGAGAAATAGGGGATAAACTAAAATAAAGGTTACAATCACATGGCTTTGCATGTGAGTATTATTTATTTATTTCTATTTAGTTTCTTTTAGATCTAGTCAACTATAGTTCTTTTATTGAAAGAAACAGAATGGAAAAAAAGAAAAAGAAAACATTTGTCGTTGCTTGGTCGATGACCAGATTGGCCTTTGACAAACTAATCTCGTATATGATAGTTCTACAATTAATTATAGACAAAAAATTGGAGCCTCTTATATAATTTCCAAGAGGATTCAAAAACAAGGGCCAAACTCTAATAAAGCTTGTGATTGCATGTCTCACCCTATGAGTGTTATTTATTTGTGAATAGTTTCTTCCAAGTCTAAACGATTTTGATTCTTCTATTGAACATAATAGAATGAAAGAAAAAAGATAGAAAAAACATTTGCACCAACATTGATGACCAGAATGTGTGATCCCGCAATGTCCTTTGACGAACCGATCTCGTACATGACAGAACATGTGGATAAAAATAATCCTAGTACACGATCATATTACGTACATGTTTGTTTATATGGTCTATCATGTGGATGGTGGAAATTATAATATGTTGTCAGAGCCCTAGGATTTTTACCTGTAAACACGCCATTCGACGTAAATATCTAAAGTTATTTTGCTAGATACTTATATTGTTTGTATAGAGAGTTTTGTAATTTCCCTTCATGGGAATATTTTGTCATCAACCATGTTTTAAAACTCTATATATATTGTTCTTGCATCGAATGGGATACCTTATTTAATGTCTATGGAAATCCAACTGTCGTGGCATTAGCTACAGGACACCTGCATGGTTTATAAATTAATGCGGCTTGTGAAGGCTTGCACACCACTTGACTAGATAAGATGAACAATTTGCAAAGGAAATAGCGATGACACCCAAGAGGAGGCAGGAAAAGCATCATTAAAGTGTACCAGGGGCAGTGATCACTACTAGATATATCTCATCACCGCTTCAATGTATGTACATGATAGTATCCATGAATCTTCTAAATTAATGCGGATTGTGAAGGCATGTATGTCACTTGACTACATAAGATGAGCTACTATCAAAGGAGATAGCCATGACAACCCAAAGGAGGCAAGAAAGCGCCATCAACGTGTATCGGGGCATCGATCACTTCCAAATATATTTCATCAATGCTTCAATGTACATACATGATAGTATCCGTGGATCCTCATAGACAGTGTCAAATAAGAAAAATTAGCGTCTAAAATAGAAAATGAAAAAATTAAATAAAGTCTCCACCCTAGTTCGCCTTTTCTAAAGGATTGTGCCCCTTCGATTTGGTTTGGTTTGGCTCCACACACACCCGGGATTAAATTTGATTTATATTCAAACATTTTTTTGTGTTTGTAAACACGGAAAATAACCAAATTATTTAGACCTAAGGTCTCGCATGTTTAACCAAGTAAAGGAAAATTAAAACATAACACTTATTTATTTATTTTTGAATTACCTATGATAACTTAGGTTCCTTATGCAAGTTTTTTTTTAGGGTTTGGAGAGTTAGGAACAATTTTAATTTGTTTTTATGGGCTTTCAATATTGATATTCTTTAGATTGATAAGCTTGTTGTTGAAAATATATGATATGAATCGTATAGCTTGAAAAGTATTTGTTTCTCCATGTATTTAACAAAAAATAAAATTTGAGTGGGAAAAATAGACCCATGCCAATTTCAAACCCACCAACCGGGTTAACCGCTCTTCAAAACCCAAAGCAAAACATGGAGACCGACACATCCTAAACGGCCTTTCACACCTGTCATTTTCCTTGCATAATAATACAAGCACTTTATTTGAGATCCAAGGTGTTAACCACGTTGAACCCCAAGTTAACTTTGTAAATTTAGTAGTAATTGGATAGTTGCGATGATAATTATATTAGATAAACAAGCGAACATTATGAGGAATTGTGCTAACGCAGCTCTCGCTAATAGCCATCCTCAAATTAGACTCACACATAGATAAATATGTAAGTTAACTTGTACTCACCATCGAAGATGTTAAGAGTGTAACATTAGAACAATGATTCAACTACTGCTGAATAAATAAATTATGCTAAAGCAGAAGGGCTCGGTAAAAATTGATTAATTCCCAATAGATCAACAATTTTCAATCTCATAAAGAGAATGATGGTGTACAATGCCTCAAATACCATCAATCACCACCTTGCATGTTAGCGGGATGAGGTGTTTATCCAGCTTTGGAAACTCCTTTCGCATTGTAATTAAAGACAAGTTTTTATTCTTGTCATTGATGATTTATTAGATGATTTGCATGGTGTAGTTTATTTTACAAAACAAGATCTTTGTTAAGGGTGTCACCAAATTAGAATAAAAGAAGAGGATATTCATAAGACATACTTTAGAACTCATCAAGGGAATTATGAATTTCTAGTGATGTCTTTTGGTCTTGCTAATACACCATCCACATTTCGAGTTTGATGAATTTGTATTTCGACTATTCCTATGAATTTTGTCTTGGTATTTTTGATGATATCCTAATCTACAACAAATCATGGGAGGAACATTTACATCATCTAAATACAATGTTGGAAATCCTAGATAAACATAAAACTACATGCCAAGACTTTGAAGTGTTCTTTTGGGGTACAAGAAGTAGAATACTTGGGCCATATCATCTCTCATGAATGTGTTAAGGTGGATCCTCACAAGATCAAGGCCATGGTGGAATGGAAGGTTCCTATAACCCTAAAGCATTTACGAGGTTTCTTAGGGATCACATGGTACTATCATATTTGTAAAGAATAACTAGACATGCAACACATTGATATTGTCATTCATATAGCCAAATTCATATTCCAAAATTCCTACTATTCTCCTAATTACAAATATTCATCGCTAAGATTTTCCATGTCATTGGCAATGCTTGGAGTGACTTTTTCTTGCTAAGACATAATTATAAGACCTTTGAATGCTTGGTAATAAAGGAAGCTAGAATCTTGAACCTAGTTTGATTCCTTCATATCGGTGTGATGGTTGCTCTAAAAGATGTGTATATGCTTTAGGAATATTTAGGAGAGCCTTCAATGTTTTAGTGTTGATATTTTGCAATACTAGTGCTTGAGAATGACCATGTGAGATACGAAGTGCATTTGACTTGCTTATATAGGCTTTCAATGGTTATGTATCACATTAAGGCCAACCTAGGGAACATGAAATGATGCACATAAGATGTGTAAATTAGGAAAATATTTATTAGAAGAGAGGGGACAAAACCTTACAAGTCTTCCTAGAACATAGTACACCATAGCCTTGTTCTATACATAGATTTACTTGTGAATGAGTTAGATTCCAAGAAAGATCCATGGAGATAGAATACTAATTTGGATAATTAATATTGCATGAACGAACAACAAAACAATGTGTAGAGATTAACAAGTCATGTGGGAGAGAGAAGGATATGTCAATTGAGCTTGGAATATGAGCATAAATATTAGTACATGAACAACACCAAAATGTGTTGTTCTTCAAAGGAAAAGCTAAAAATTCCGAGTGCCTATAGCTAACGCACAAAAATGACATAAAAACATCAAAAATGAACAACAATTACATTCATACGATGTATTAAGGGTGTCAAGAAATCTCAAATCCATTCCTATAACTAGTAACACCCCTTAAGACTCGATTCTATGAGACAAACCTTAGATCTAGAATTTCAAGTGGAGAAGAGAGCATGTCGAGGAGCAGATAGTTTTTCCAAGCAATAGAAAAATTCCCCTCCGTAAAGAAACAAGCATTTAGGAATACAAGAAATGAAGGGAGTAGGTGAAGGGTTTCATCAATTCTTGTTAATCGGCAAGATGTGGGATGCACCACATCCTTAAGAAGGAAGACTCTTTGTGCTCACACACTCTATGAATATCTCTACCTCCACATGCGTCCATGTAACATGGATTCAATGCCTCCTAAACTTTCTTGCACAAAATAAAAACCACCATTATTAGATATTCAATACCTTAACATATATATTGAAAAATGAAAGCAAAAAAAACTACCATTTTAGGGCCCGAAATGTATTACCACATTGGTCTAGATGGTGAAGAATGGAGATAGCATCGAATACTAATCCGTAACCACAAACATTACATCACCTAGGATTTTTCTTATCCCCTTCAAGGCTTCCTACAACAAAGTGTTGTTATATATTGCCACCGTATTTGTCGTATCATTGCAACTCTTATAACTAGTATTAGTTGTGTAAAGTGACAAACATCCCAAGGGACCCATTTTTGTAACTGAAAACTATCGCAACCCCATTCCATATAACTACTTCAAATCCTCTACAAATTTTTCACCACCATCTCCACAAAACCAAACAACCCCGCCAAAAACAAAACAAAATAGTTTAAATTGTATTCTACTCTTGAATTTTCCAACCAAACCCTATCCCAATTGGAAAACTCCGATCAAATGTTAACTAGGGGTTCATAAACATATCCTTGTGTGTGGAGAATATTACAAAATGGTATCTAAATGAACTATTTCTTAGGGGTGTTAAGGACCACACTGAGCATGAGTTGCACATGTTTAATCCACTTAAGGTTTGTGCTTCTATTATCATGGCACGTATGGCGGAGAATTTTTTTCTAGAAAAAGGCATACTTTCACTAACATTAGAGACTATAACACCTTGACACCATCATACCCTCGTCCAATTAGACTAACACCTCAACAAATTAAAGAAAAATGAGCAAAAGGGTTATGTTTTAACTGTGACAAAAAAATATGGACTAGGTCACAAATTTTCGAGAAGAAATCGTATTACATTGAAGGGACCGGTGAGGATGAAGAAGATGAGGAAACATCAAGCTATGAAGTGGAAAATATCGAGGATACCTCTAAATATCCTCAACCATATGTCTCATGACATGCTCTATATGGTATTAACACTCCATAAACCTTTCGGGCAATGGGGTACCTTAAGAAGCATGAGGTGACAATATTGATTGATTTGGGGAGTACACATATTTTCATCAATAATAATTTGACAACAAGGGTAAATGGTTTCATCTACCCAACACCTAAATTTTAAGTAATGATTACAGATGGTGTCACAACCCAATGTTTAGGAAATTCCATAAAATCAAATTTATGATGGGTGACTAAAAATGGAGTCCATTATGATTTCTATTCCCATTGGTGGAGTTGATGTTGTCTTAGGTGTTCGAGTGTAATGGGTCGTTGTATTCATCCAATCATTTAACTCGACATAATCTTTGTCGGTGTCATTATAAACCGGGCTATGTCCTAGGCAATATGTAATGGAGTCTAGGAGAACCAATTATGCACTTTGAATTTGTTGGGGGTTACTTAGCTTTAGTGGTTATTCTATGGAAGTGCGGTTAAAATATATGGAAATTAAATACAAGTCTCTTGAATTCAATTTTTGCAATGAAATGGATTTCAACAACTAATCTTCTCTTGTAAAGTAAAATACGCACACACTTATTCTTAACAATTTAAACCATAATCTGAATAACTGGAATTTTCAGTAGAAATAAAGACTGACATGAACTAAATTTGCATTAAAAAAGCATCTACTTTAAGCGAAAGTGGTAATGGAGAAAACAGGGATAGTTAATCAAAGCATGCATGCAAAACTCATCAAATGATAATTGCAGTAAAACTAATCAAAGGACTGTATGCATGAAAAACTCAAAGTAACCTCGTATCTCCTCGGTTGAGTGGGCCCTTGCTCTTCCTCGGGATAGAGTGATCAACAACTTCTGATTCTCAAAATTCCATAGCTTTTATTAACTTTGGAATAAATTCATAACATATCGTAAAAAATAGATCCGAGCAGTATGTAGATAATCTTCTTCAATAATCAAAAAGTGGTACCCAAGTTTTGAAGACAAAGTCTTCATATAGATAATGTTGGTTACAAGATCCGCCATATCAGGTGGCATAAAACATTGTCCATCAAATATCAATTAAAAACTCATAGATTCCTACGGGCTGTTAGAGTCAAGCCCAAGCTAATAGGTCAATTCGATGGAAACAGTCTTCATCTCGCATGCTTCGAACTCGGGCTTCTTATCCACCAGTAACTTCCATGATTCCCTGCACACATCATCACATTTGATCTCATAAAGGCAGTTAGTAGGAAGTTCATGGGATAAATGGTTTTCATAAATAATAGCAAGGAAAAATGCATCAACCTACTAAGACATGACTACACAAAACATCCCCATATACTAATAAGTCATATCACAAAGAGTATTTCTAGTCTGAAGAGATGATATAAATGAGCCAAACAATGCACTCATCATTTTCCCCCTGACTTTACCTGTTGCATGTCCCAATGCAACTCATATGCACCCTACTCTCCTACCAAGTTGGTCAACCATGTCATACTCCTCAAATTAATTAGCATATTTCTTTGTGGTATTCTTGCAGCCCTAAGTATTGGAGGTCATTTCCACCCGTGCAAATGAAACTGTCAATGGATTGTGCTGCATTGTTTTTCCAAGTCGTGAGAGGACTTAAGAGGAGTGGTGGCCACACTGAGGCCTGCCCATTCATCGTTGTATATTTTGGCTGGTTTTCTCTAAAGTTTTTTTGATAATGGTGATAAGGGCATCACCCCTTCGCATGCTCCAGCTCAAATTATGGGGAGAGAGGACCTCCCTACGTTTCAAAGGTAGGCTTAAGGTATCCCATCTCCTATCACAAGCTTGCCAAGCAGCCCCAAAATTCTCCTAACTATAATTTTCAAAATCAATAATACACTCAAGCAAAATCTGAGAAGTATGCACCCCAACCCATGCCTGGTAGTATAATGATCTAAAGTTTTTCCGCAGGTGACATCTATGTGATGGGTTGGGTGAATGTAAAATCCGATGGATTGAGCAGTGTTATTGAAATTGTCTATTGATTTTTAGGATTGGCTACCAACCGAGCCGAAGTTGTGTTTGTGTTGCTTGTCCTTGATTTTGGTAGGCTTGAGGTGGAGGCATTAAAGCTTGTTGTGGCTGTCTTTGGAACTGCGTTGTTGATTACTATTTTTTGGTGGTGCCTAGGACTAATTTTGGCTAAAATTTTGTTGAGGACCCACCGCTGATTGTGCCAAGGATTGGCTGTGGGTGGTGGAGCCCAACCCGGCTGAGTGTAGGGATTTTTCTAAGGTGGTGGATATGGATAAGTCATCTAGTTTGAGTTTTCCCACTCAGGGTGTCCCTAAGAAGACTAAGAGGCCTTATTTGGCCATGGCATTCTCCAGGGATTCTGAGTTGTTCTAGATGGGAACCCACCCTGAATGTTTGGTCTCTGGACAAAATTTAATTCAGCACTTGTTTGAGAGATGGCATTCAAACCTCCCTTCAATTGTGGTAGAAGTGTGCAATGTTTAGTGTCATGGTCGAGAATCCATGCAGATTAAGCACATATCTATGACATCCAAAGGACATTCTCTCAAGGGGTGTCTCTTTCGACATTTAGGGCAATACATGTCCAATGGTTCTTTAGCAGGGGTGGCTTTTGCCTTGAGTCCATCTATGGTGGATGTTAATTGCAGCAGAATGTCTGTTTTCATGTTGGCCATTTCTTCTAGAAGTTCAGAGGTACCCAAAGACTTGGATGTTTGTTTCCTTCTTATTCCTCCACGTGTTCTAGAATATCTTCTACATAGCTCAGTAATTTGTTCCATGGTAAGCTTATGCACATCTCCACCTCCCATGAGATGGAGAGAATCCTTGGTTTCCTCATCCAGTCCTTTTAGAAAGACTATTTTAGTGATGTCTACATGTAACTCATACCCACTACGTTTATGGAGAAAGAGGAATCTATCCAGATAATCTTCTAGATTCTCATCTTCCTTTTTCCGTATTTGGAAGAACTCCTCCTTCCTATCCCTTCCTCTACAATAGTCTTGGTATTTATCCAGGAAGGTTGTTTCCATGGCTTCCCAAGAGTTAATGGAGTTAGATGGTAACCCCATAAACCATCTCATAGTAGAATCTTTGAGAGTGGAGGGAAATAATTTGAGTTTTTGATTGTCAGTTTGGTAATCATATGTCTGGCATAGGATTTTAAATTCAAACAGAAACTGATCAGGGTCTTCTTTGGTCATTCCTCGAAAGAGGGGGAGGATGGATGGTGAGATGTTTTTCATGGGTGCATCCTCATCTACATCGAGGACAATGGGGTATGTAAATGTTCATCCTAAAGGTTGTTCTTCAGCATTCCCAAGATCCCCCATTGCAGAATGATGTGAAGAGGATACAGAATGCTCAGAAAAGGTTCTAGGCGTGGAATTGGAATCTATATCACTCTCAGTGTTTCTCTCTTGTGAAGTGTCTAAAGAGATTTGTTGAATATTGCATGCTATAAATCTCCCTTGGTTATCTCGTGACCTATGCATCTAGGTTGGTTGGTTTAAATCGAGGTCCGAGAGAACTACTGGTTTCCTATATGAACTCTATTAACACCCATAACATATGGAATAAAATAATGGAGCTTATGGTTATGTGGTCCCCTGGGCAACGGCGCCAAAAATGATGGGTCGTTGTATTCGTCCAATCATTTAACTAACATAATCTTTGTCAGTGTCATTATAAACTAGGGTTGTGTCCTAGGCAATATGCAATGGAGTCTAGGAGAACCAGTTATGCGTTGAGTTTGTTGGGGGTTGCTTAGCTTTAGTGGCTATTCTACGGAAGTGCAGTTAAAATCTACGAAAATTAAATACAATTCTACGGAATTCAACTGTTTGCAATGAAATGGATTTCAACAACTAATCTTCTACTGTAAAGTAAAATACGCACACACTTATTCTTAACAATTTAAACCATAACCTGAATAACTGGAATTTTTAGTAGAAAGCAAGACTCGTACATGAACTAAATTTTCATAAAAAAGCATGTACTTTAAGCAAAATCAGTAATGGAGAAAACAAGGACAGCTTAATCAAAGCATGCATCCAAAACTCATCAAATAATAATTGCAGTAAAACTAATCGAAGGACTGTATGCATGAAAAACTCAAAGTAACCTCATATCTCCTTAGTCGAGTGGGCCCTTGCTCTTCCTCGAGATAGAGTGATTGACAAATTCTAATTCTCAAAATGCCGTAGCTTTTATTAACTTTGAAATGAGTTCATAACATATCGTAAAAACAGATCCGAATGTATGCGAGATAATCTTCTTTGATAATTAAAAAGTGGTACCCAAGTTCTGAAGACAAAGTCTTCATATAGATAATGTTGGTTACAAGATCCGCCATATCAGATGGCATAAAACACTGTCCATCAAATATCAATTTAAAAAAACTCATAGATTCCTATGGGCTATTAGAGTCAAGCCTAAGCTAATAGGTCAATTCGATGGAAACAATCTTCATCCACATGCTTTGAACTCGGGATTCTTATCCACTAGTAACTTCCATGATTCCCTGCACACATCATCACATTTGATCTCATAAATGTAGTTAGTAGGAAGTTCATGGGATAAACGGTTTTCATAAATAATAGCAAGGAAAAATGCATCAACCTACTAAGACATGACTACACAAAGCATCCCCATATACTAATAAGTCATATCACAAAGAGTATTTCCGGTCCAAGAGATGATATAAATGAGCCAAACAATGCACTCATCACAAGGTTGGCTTACAAATTTAGGCACCATAGAGCTCAATTTCCAAGATTTGCTCACGTGCTTTCATTCTAAAGGAAGATAATTTGAACTTTGAGGACTACAGAAAAAAACTCCACAAGTGGTTAACTCTCACCAAATGCATAAGATTATTAAAAGGCACCAAGGATTCATAACATGATTGTTCTCCATGGAAGTTCAAGTACTAAATATTGTAGCACATCCCGATCAAATTCATTAATAAACATGCATTTGTCTTTAAGGATCCTAGAGGATTGCCTCCTGAAAGAGATCATGATCATGCCATTCAATTAAACCTATGAAGCCAACACCCTAACATTATGTCTTATAGATACCCATATGTGAAAAAGAGTTAGATTAAGAATATGGTTAAGGAAATGTTGGAAACGGGTATTATTCATCATAGTCAGAGTGCTTATTATGCTCCAATGGTGATGGTGTGTTGAAAGGATAGAAGGTGGCGCATGTGTCCGAATACATAGAACTTAACAAGTACACTATTAAAGATAAGTTTCCTATTCTTGTCATTGATGATTTATTAGATTAGTTGCATGGTGCAGTTGTAGACACTAAAATTAGGTCACACTCCCCTTTGGCCCCTCGAAAATAAGCACCCTTAATCACATTCACCTAGCCATGGCCCCCTTCACCCCACTAATATTAATTTAATTAAATTAATTAAATTAATTCATTATCCTCACCATATTTATTATTTAAATATCTTAATTTAGATAATATCCACACATACACCTCACCTAGACACCTCATCAAGCCAACTCACCCTAAGACCTATTCTTAGTAAGTTGTCATATCTAACTAAGACTTACCAAAACCCTCAAAATCAATGCCTACATTCTCTCTAACCACATTCCTGCATGCTTACAAGAGGCTTCTAGTCTAATCCAAAGGTTAACGACACGAGATTTGAGAAAATCAAGAGGATCTCCCTAGTTTAGTAAACCTAGGAAATCCCCTTGACCAACGCCAGTTACCCCTAACCGTCATCGGTTAAGTCGGAACCGCCGCTCGGTTACCCTTTTAACCCCTAAAACAACCTTATTTTCAAGGTTGGCAAACATTGGGAATTTTCCATTTGAGAGATAACAGATCTTTTAGAGCAAGTTTCCACGAGAACATGCATGCAAGGAAGGAGATCAAGCATTTCCTCTTGCACAGGCATCCAAAAACCATCCAAGGATTCACCCCAACACAGATTTGATCCAACCAAGAAAAAGGGAATACACATGCAGCCCATGCAGAATATTTCCAACATTTGGTGATCCTCAATAGTCTTCAACTTCTCACCAGCACCTCCATTCATCACTCACAGGTGTCCAGGACCAGAATCCGAGTAAGTAAAATGTTATACTTCTCTGGTTCATTTCATTTCATCATTATATTATCACCTATTGTTTACCTAGCCACCCATTGACCTCCTTCAACACTCCCCCTCCATATACCCATTAAAACCTCGCTAAATCCCACCCAAGCTACCAAATACCTCATTCTCGACCAGCCAAAGTCCTTTGTGCAATCACAAAGGAGACCCAAAGCTCATTCTGTGGCATTCCCAGTTTTCCACAGTAATCGCACCGGTTACACCCAACCGTCATTGGTCACCCTTAACCGGCATTGGTCTCTGTATTTTCCCATACAGCTCAGAACCGTGACTTATTCACCTAACTCCACGTCACCCTTATTCACCTGTGACCTACCTGAGACCTCTGTCAGACCTACAGAGACCCAGAACTAGTTACTTGACCTTTTGATCCTACTTTAACCTAGCTTGTTAGATTAGATCTTTCTTATTGTGTTTTAAGTGAGATACCTAAATCATTTCAAATTATAATAGGATTTACTTTATTATTCACATTAAATTATTTAAAATAGTGGACTGACAGCCATCTAGGAAGTATCACACTTCTCGGATCTAGCATACGCTAGGCAGTTCACTGCACATATTGTTTAACTCTTTATGGTGGTCTTGCTTTTCATTACAGGTAGTTCCTCCTAGCCAAAAGGAAGTTCTCATGATCATCTATGGATTCATAAGTCATACATGCGCAATAACCCATCAACCAACATTTGAACAGGTATTCCTCCTACGCCCGTTACCCTATCTGTTTCGTCAATATTTCAAATAAATGTCTCAGAATCAGGTGAAACATTTTGGCATGCACGCACAGTGGGACCCATCCGGGGTTCCTTGCATTTTATTCATTCCTAGGAAAAGTTGTGTGTTTGTTTCCTTTTGAAAAGCATACACATTAATTTATTTCCTTGGTAACCTACCTTTTTTATTTTTGCTCTAAAAGAAACCTTTCTTTTGGTGTAATTAAAAATAACCATTTCTTCATGTTTTCTACATTATAGTGAAAGAGCACCCCCTTCCTCTTCATATTTTTTTTCATCCAACTTCACACTTCGATTTGGGCTTAAAAATAAGTGCATTGCATTCTGATTTATCGCATTAGCTCACATTAATTGAGGGCAACCTATACGCTGGAAGTCATGACCAACTGATGGTTGAAAAATGAACCGTAGAAAGCACATCTCTCTCTCTCTCTCGAGTCTTGCCAAATTACACAAATTCAAAACAAATACATATTCTTAAACAACATCTTTCCTGGGAATGCTCACAACAATCACACTGAATCGAGGATTGGCAAGTACTCCCACTCTCTCGCTCTATCAGTCATACTTCAAAGCAAAGCCCGCCCCCACCATAACATACCTAAAACCTCACCTTTTAGATCTCCTTCTTCGTAGGAAGCCATCCTCACCAAAAACTCTATTTCACAGTTCATGTGTCAGTCCTTAAATAGCATAAGCTAAACAAACATAATAGAAAAGGCACTCCTAGGATCACATTTTTCTTAGTGTTTTTTCTTGGCTTGCATTTTTGAGGTGAGAGATCACGTTCTTCATTTTTCTTGTTCATCCTTGCACACTCCTCATCACAACTGGTGTATTCCGGCTTCACCTGAGTGTGCCTGGACCATATTCTCATCATTCTCAGAATTCTGGGTCTGATTCCACATCAGATTTTAATTCACAACCACTATTCTTTCATCACTATTTCAATTTCACAATGACCGGTGTCGGTCCAGTGACCATCGTTGGTTACCCTCTTGACCGTCATCGGTTATACCCAACCGGCGTTGGTTCTAGGTCCTTTTTTAACCTACTCAAAGGGACATTTATTCATCTTCATCCTTGTTATTTATTCGTCTTCTTCCACTTTTCACAGTCCTTGTCACTACTATCATTCCCATTGACGTTGTAAACCTCATCAATTTGGCATACCTTCAGATTTGACCTTATACCTTGTTTTTCACTCACTTTGTCCATTTTCTAAAGTGACCGGAAGTGGTTACTCCCGACCAAGTGATCGGTTTTCCCTAACCAAATTAGTTAGCTTGTTTCACTTTCCAACCAACATTTGGTACCGAATACACTTTTTACCGTCAGTTTCACCTATTCCTGCTACTTTTATGTGTCATTTACAGAGAGTAGCCCTACCTGATCAATACTTGGTTCACATGGTGCTAACCCGAAAACAAGCAAGTGCACTCGTATTTCACGCCAGTTGTCAACCACTCCCACCTAGTCCTTCACCACCTTCCATTTTATCACCAGCCATGGATCCCATCCAACCTATCACTATCGCTACTGGGGATGAGGAGTTCACATGACTCCTTGACCAAAACCCTACCACCTTGCAATTTTACCTTTCCCACTCGTCCACTCGAGATGCCTCGAGTCAATTGATATACGGCATGCCCGTATCTATCCCCCCGAATCTCACTCCCACTTCGCATCGGCCCCATCTGGCTCTGTGCTACCCGCATCTACTTTACCCCTAGTCATTTCATAGCTAGGTCCTATACCCACTATGACTGTCATGTCTGCCACCTCCGTGGCACCCACCACATCCACCATACCCTCGACAACTACCCAAAACGCAACCTCATCCACCCCTAATGTCTCACACATACCCGTAGCTACACTACCACCTCCTCCGTGTCGGTGACCCCTACCCCTTTTTAGAATGTGGTCCTTTCCATTCCACAATCATTAGCCCCCATTGCCACTAGGGTTACCATGACCCTTCCACCTCCATATACATACTATCAGCAGCCTCTTGTTTCATCCATTATTCACTCGGGTACGTACCCCCTGTTTCACTGCCTTCTTCTCAATCAACCTACATGGCAGCACCATACATTGGAGTGCCACCCCCGTTATATGCCCAAAACCAACCCTCTCACGCTACAGGAGGCCCCCAATCATTGCAACCTACCAACGACCTAATCAAATTAATGTTGGACAAGATGCAGACATTGGAGGCATCGGTTCTCCCTCCGCAACACTCTCACCTATGACAAGATTTGCAATGAGCCCATCCATTCTGATCCGCCCATACCCCTTACATTGGGAAATGCCTAAATTCAATCATTTTAATAGCAAAGAAGACCCACAACAACATTTTTGGTTGTTCAAACATGGGTGTTATCTAATCACTCACGATGATGCTTTGCTCTTGAGAACCTTTCCCATGTCTCTAACTGGACTTGCATTAGATTGGTATAGTGGGTTACCTAGACACTCTATATTCTCATTCAATCAGGTAGCCCAAGCCTTCTTGGATCATTTCTCTATCAATATCATCAAGAAGGTTACCATGACCGACCTATACTCCACGCATCAGTATGAGGATGAATCTATCACATATTTTGTCACTCACTGGCGTAGCTTGATCAATCAACTCACCTTCCAACTGCATGCAAATAGAACTCATCGAGCTCTTCACATGGGCTTGTGCTAGACATATCTCACCAACCTTGCAGGTCCAAACCTTCCGAACATTTGATGAAGCATTCACTATGGCACGAAAGTTAGAGATTCGGGCCATCGAAGAGAAGAAAATCCAATTACGCAATAAGAATTCAACATTCAAGTCGAATGATACCTCTTCTTCTTCCAAACCACAAAACAATTATTCAAAAGCTAAGGGCACCACTAACACAGTGGTACTCAAGGCTATCCCAGCTCATCCATCAAATTAGGCTACCCCCTCATCTAATCTCTCACCCATCCAGACTTTTCAATTCAGACGAGAACAACGGAAATACACCCCAATTGGGGAACCTTACTCTTCTGTCTTAGAAAAGCTTATCAAAGCCGGAGCCATCACCCTTCCACCTATAAAACCACACACTGGTTTTGACCCTGCTTGCCCCATGCCCGCATGGTATAAAGAACATGACTTCTGTAACTATCATCGAGTAAAGGGTCATAGTGATGGCAATTGTATCACTTTCAAAAACATTGTCCAAGAAATTCTCGAGAAAGGCGAGTTAACCATGGATAATCCTAACGCATTTTCCAACAAAACCTACACATCTTCAAGAAACCATTTCCCAACCATTCCCCTTCGTCCTGGTCAAACCGGTGAGACCTCAACTCATGATACCCATACCCACGAGGTTCACGCTATCTTTAATGATGTACCTGTCCCCTCCCAATTACCCCATATTCCTCCATAGAGGAAATTCTAGCCCGAAATCCTCCTTCTGCATCAGAATTAACCTCCCCTATTCCTTCACCCATAGAGGAACACCTTTCACCTCCTTCCTCACCTATGGAGGAACCTTCTGCTAACATCGAGACCATTTCACCTTTGGCTTCTCCACTTGGAGAACATTTACCCACAGTACTTCTTCAATCCATGGAGGATACTTATTTACCTCCACCCACAGAGGAGCTTTCATCATCTCCTCCACCTATAGAGGAGCGCCCATCATCTCCTCCACCAATCACAGACCCAGTTGAGATACCTTTGCCTCTTTATGAGTATTCTCCATCAGCCTACCCAAAATCTTACAGACCTACTTTCAGCTCTCTTACCCACGGAAGTGAAGCTATCCAATTCCCCATCTTTAAGACACATTTTACAGGAATTTCCATTAAGTCCTCATCAACTCTACCTACAGATGTCCCGTTCTCATGTTTGGTTGATCACTTAGATTATGTGGATAGGGATTTACTTGTGGGGCGTCTTTCGCTTCCGATCTCAACACAGATGCAGATGTCACTTACTAATACTTCCACTATCTACCCAAAATTATTCCAACCAATCGAACCGAATACAACCACCTCTATCACCATTCCTTCCACGACACCCATCATAACTCAACATACACCCTTACCCATAACCCAAACTACATCTAAACCCAAACCCACACCTACAACATTTTCCTCGACTAAACCTATTACCACCTTAGGGGTCACCCCAACCACCAGCCTTACTCATCCACCTATCAAACTGGATTTAGCTACATCCTCCAAAGTCAACACCACACCTACTCCGGCACCTGAACCAAATAACCAAGCCCATATAACTCATACTCCAGCTCCGCCAGTCAGCACCTTCACCCTTTCCATCCATCTTAGGATCTCAACCTCCCAACACAGTTAAGAAACCTCCACCCATCAATAAATCAAAAACACAACAGCCCATTCCTTCCTCACAAACCTCTAATGTACCCAGCCCGACACGACTTACACCCACACCCACAACATCTTTACCACCCATACCTCCAATACCTTCAAAGCAATTCCTTCACTACCCACTACACTTCAATCTCTATCCCTTACACCTCCTGCATGACCCACATCCTCTACCTTCATAGCACCTCCGTTATCCCCGTGGGTAACTCATCCTCTTCCCCCATCTACCTTTCCTTCTAGACCTCATACACCCATATCACCTTTACCCAAGAAGGTGCAACCCAAAGACAAAACTCTGCTACCCCACAACAAGGTAGTCAAAACAACCACACACCCTCCTGCTAGTTCATCCACCATACCCCTACCCAAACAAACACGACCGACACCCAAAACCATGCCAACACCCAAAACCATAGCTCGATCCGCTCCTCCTCTTCCAAAGACCGTTCCTCAATAATCAACCGCACCTACACCCAAACCCACGTTCACTTCCCATTGTGATCCACTAGCAGGGTCTTATGCCAAAATTTTAACCAACCTCCTTGAGACTTCTGTCATCACATTACCACCACTCAGACCTTATGATCCTCTCAAACCCAAGCCAAAAGGGTTTGATGATACTAAAATTTGCACCTACCATCGTGTGCTAGGGCACGATGTGGAAAACTACAAGGCCTTGAAAACCATCCTTATCCAGTTGTGTCCTCCAGAAGTCAACTTTGATGATGATGACCTTCTCGATGAGAACCCTACTTCACCGACACCCATTCCCACACTGCCCACTCAACAACCATGACCTCCACCCTCACAACTCCTAGAGCCACCCCAAGATTTGAAATTAACATGGTTCACATTAGAGAACTTTCCACGCCATCACCTAAATGTCGTTGCACTCAGCTCACTTCACAAGGATTTTCTCCTCCAGTAGGTTTTTTCCTATCATGTCATTATACCACTCATCCTACACCTTCTCCATTTCATGCCTCCCCTCAAATCAACATGATACACATGCTCAAAAGGATAAGGGCAAAGAAAAGGCAACCAACCCACCAACTAATCCCATACCCAACATACCATCTGCACCCACGCCTAAAATCACTATCTGCGGCCCCACATATCCTATTTCTAATGGCATCACACATCACACCATGCTCAAACAATTACACCAATCTCCCCTCAAAATGTCCTTATATGACCTCATCCAAACCTCGGAATCCCATCGTCAATCTCTCATGGAGGTTCTTCAATCTATTGAGGTTTTACCCAATGACCCTACACCCGTAGCCTCCATTATCACACCCCATCATGTAGCCTCTCTCACTAAATTACCACCTTCATCTTCACCCCACCCTATTCACCAAGTAGCCTCCCTTAGCTTCTCAGAGGAAGAGATCGTGCCACACCAAAACAATGACCGGACCTATCCCTCTTCATCTCTGTCCACATCGATGACATATGGGTACACCGTGTGATGATTGATGGGGCGCTAGCATTAACATCATTTCATCCCATACATTCACTCAAATGTGCATACCTAAAAATTACATGCATAAACATCCTGTCATGTTGCGTTCATTCAATGATGCTATCACCTCTACACTAGGCACCGTCATCCTCCACGTTCGCGTGGGCCCCGCACTATTCTAGAATTATTTTATGTCTTGGAGGGGGAATTCCAATATAACCTGTTGCTTGCAAGGACCTTGGATTCGTGTCATGGGTTGTGTTCCTTCCACTTTGCATCATTGTGTAAAGTTTGAACATGAAGGACACACCTATACCATTCCAACTGACCCATCACCTTTTAAAACATGCAACATGCTTTACCGACCCAATGATGTGCTCATACCTATTAAGCCGTCTACCTCCGCAACCGCTACTTCTTCACCTACACCTCCACTTACCAGTACAACCATTGCTTCAACCACACATACCTCCTCCATTCCTACCGCTGCCCCAACCTCCACGGCTGACCCATCAGCTTCCCAATCCATTAACTCTACCTCTGCATCGACCTCTGACATTTCATCCATTCCAGCTACCTACATACCAACCACCGATCCCTTGGAAGGTATTTTTCAATGCCTCACTGGGGGAATACCGCCTATATAGTGTCAACACATTCCTTACTCCACAAGAGTACGGAAGCCTTCACCAACACCCACATTATGATCACCATAGGAGAATGTCTCTTGTATGGTCCTCCTCACCTTCATACTAGTCTCACCTATGGGGGACTTGATACTACCACTTACACACCCAAACCACTATCACAAACCCACCCATTTTCCGCTGACTTCCAATCACTTACCAATCGTCATTTTTCCCACACCTTCCTAAACCGATGTGCATGGAAGGGTTTTGGTTTTGGATTTTACGAGCAAGGCCGCCATACTTTATTCCATGTACCACACGTAAACATAACGACCGTAGTGGTATCGGATTTCTTGAACCACCTACCAAACAGGCCCGCATTGAACTCATCAAGGACATCAGCCCTTCTCCACCTTCTTCACCCACTCCACCTTCATCACCACCTTCACCGACAGAGTCGATGGATCCTGAATCTATCCCTCCTAACTTTTTTTTCATAAACACCATTTCCTTAGGGC
The DNA here is from genome assembly GCA_018340775.1 of Taxus wallichiana var. yunnanensis. NCBI lineage: Eukaryota > Viridiplantae > Streptophyta > Pinopsida > Cupressales > Taxaceae > Taxus > Taxus wallichiana. The sequence goes on from CM031237.1 coordinate 959,151,033, forward strand.
CTTTGACTTATCAACACGAGGGCAAGGCTCCTTCCTCTCTTCCCTTCCTGTATCCTAAAATGATCGATGATGATACACCTTCAATTAACATCGTTCAATGTCAGGATGATGAATCTATACTCACCTACCTTAGTGCATAAGACTCATATATTCATCGGTCGTTACCTTCTTGAGACGCAAACCATTTTGAATGAATCACTATCGAGATCAACATTCATACTCAGGATGACCCGCACATCCTAAAGATCGGTCAATCTTTAGATGCTTGAAATAGGAAGCCATCACTTCTTTTCTCAAGAGATCATAACCACGCTTTCAATTGGTCTTACACAGACATGCCCAGTATTGACCCCACCATAGTGGTCCACAATATCGTAACCGTTCTCGATGCCAAACCCATCAAACAAAACTGAGGAAAATGCACCCTCGCATTTCCCTTCTCGTCAAAGAAGAACTTTAGCACCTTCTTTCCATTTCCTTCATCTTACCCATTGATTATCCTCATTGGATTTCTAACATTGTCCCTATCACTAAGGCGACAGGGGACTCTGCATTTACATGGACTTCCGTGACCTCAACCTAGCATGTCCGAAAGATGACTTTCCCTTACCCGGTATTGACCAGCTGGTTGACCTTACCACTGGTCATGAGATTCTATCACTAATGGATGGCTTCTTGGCTTACAACCAAATTTTTCTTGCCCCAGAATATCAACACAAAACCTCATTCATCACCCCTTAGGGGACCTTCTGCTATCGAGTCATGCCTTTTGGCCTTAAAAAAGTTGATGCCACATATCAACGGGCTATGACTTACATCTTCCATGACATCATGCATCGCGTATTGGAAGATTACGTGGATGATCACTTGGCCAAATCTAAAATTCACTCTAAGCACCTTACCATCCTCAAAACCATCTTTGACCATCTCATTAAATATTATCACCTTTAACCTAAGAAGTGCATCTTCGCGGTCCTCTCAAGAAAGCTCCTAGGCTTTATCGTTTCCCTACGTGGTATAGAAGTTGACCCTGCTAAAGTCAAGGCCATTCTCAAAATGCCTCCGCCTACCAACCTTAGACAACTCCATAGCTTGCAAGGTAAATTACAGTCTATTCACCGTTTCATTTCACAATTATCTGATCGATGTCAACCATTTCATCATCTTCTCAAGAAGGATGTCTCCTTTAAATGGGATGATGACTGCCACAAAGCTTTTGAGGCCTTAAAACAATACCTTCTCCAACCACCTGTACTCATTCCACCTAAAGATGATCAACCTTTTTACCTATATATCTCAGCTACTGATCATTCCTTGGGAGCCATGCTCTCACTCATCGCGATGAACAACACAGGGAGCAAGCGGTTTATTACATAAGCCATACTCTTTTGGACTATGAAACCCGATACACCCACCCCAAAAACTTTGCTTAGCCTTAGTTTTTGTTGCCACCAAACTCCGTCATTACCTACTCAACCACAAAACCTATGTTGTGACCAACACCGACCCCTTACACTTCATGTACGCCAAACCTTATCAAAATCAGCGTGTCACACGATGGCTTATGCTTTTAGCTGATCTTGACCTCAAATTCATTCATCAAAATTCCATCAAGGGCCAAGCTATCACCGACCAATTGGCCGACACACCTATTTCCTGGGGATCAACCTTCTAATTTTGACTTTCCAAATGAGTCGATTGCTACCCTTTCCCTAGATGAACCCCTTACCAAATGAAACTCTTCTTCGATGGTTCCAAGTGTCAGCGATGGGGGTGGGGCTGGTATTATCCTCATTCCTCTTGATGGTGAACCCATGCCTATGTCTTTCAAACTAGATTTTGAATGCACCAACAATATTTCCGAATACGAAGCGCTCGTACTAGGTCTCTAAGCCGCCTACGCCCTAGATGTCAAATCCATCAACATCTTTGGTGATTCTCAATTGGTCATAAACCAAGTCAATGGTATATACCAATGTCATAATGAGATACTTCAAAAGTATAAACATCATGTAGATGTACTTTTGACCACCTTTGACCGTTACACCCTTCAAACCATCCCACGTTCAACCAACAAATTTGTAGATACCATGGCCTGCTTAGCTTCCCAAATACCCGCTTCACCCACCGATTCTAAAATCTTTGTCACTGTACAACACCTCCAATCACCTTCTTATTTACCTCACAATGTTTACTCCGTCGGAACCGTCACCTCTAACCCGAGTGACCTTTGGTACAAACAATACTCTGACTACCTTTCTCTCTCCATCTTACCTCCTGATCTCACCCATAACAAACAATGCGCCTTCCTTAAAAAGGTCTCTCGTTACGTCATCCTGGGGGACTCCTCTATAAGCATGGCTTTGATGGTATTCTCTTATGATGCCTCACAAGTTCTGAAATTCCTTATACCATTAAGGAAGTTCATGACGGCATATGTGGAGGTCACTTCAGTGGCCTTGTTGTTGCTAAGCATATTCTTCACCTAGGCTATTACTGCCAACCCTTAACCATGATTGTTGTGACTACATCAAACGTTGTGTAAAATTCCAACAACATTCCAATCTTCATCATACACCCAGTCATGCCTTACAAGTCACCCGTGACCTTTGGCCCTTCTCTCAATGGGGTTTGGATCTTGTCAAAGTGGATCATCCATCAATGGATCATCACTTCAATACTATACAAAATGGGTGGAAGCCATACCACTCATCTCCACGAAAGCTGAGAAGATATGTGAGTTTATTAACCACCACATCATTTGTCACTTTGGTGTTCCTCATCGCCTCATCATTGATAATGGAAAATAATTCAAAAACAAAACATTGCAAAAAGCTTTGCGATGCCTTTGGCATTCAGTTTAGTTTCTCATCACCTTATTACCCACAAACCAATGGCCAAGCCAAATCCACTAACAAAACCCTCAACAAAAATTTTATGAAAGTGGTTGATGATACTAGGAAGGATTGGCATACACACATTCCTTTTTCCCTATGGGCATACCGCACTAGTATTCGCACTCCCACTGCGGCCACACCCTTTTCTCTGTCTATAGATGCAGGGGCGATCCTACCTCTCGAAGTCCAAATCCTCTCACTCTACATTTCTCTCCATGACATGCTTAATGATGATGACTTTTGTTAGGACCATTTAACACATCTAGAGTTATTAGACGAACGTCATCTTAACGCTCTGGATCACCTTCAAGTTTACCAAAAATGTATCAAATGTGCCTACAAAAAACGTGTCCATGCACGAACCTTCCAAGTCGGTGACCTTGTCCTGAAAGAAAATCAACATGTAACTAAAGCAAAAAAAAGCAAACGGGAAAATTTTTCCTAATTGGCTTGGACCATACATCGTGACTCATACCTATGGATCAAGTGCTTATCGTTTATCTTCACTCGATGGTAAACTCTGAACCTGAGCCCCTTAACATCTTGCATCTTCAACCATTCTATTGTTGACTTGTAGTCCTACCTCACCTTTTGTCTCTTTCCATGCTTGTCCCTTGAGCACTATTCACTTCATACACCTCACTAATGATTAAACAAGAATCATGTGAGTACCCGTCACTTGTTATCTTCTCTTGAATATGTGTACCATGGCGTTGCACATAGCATGATTCTCATGGATACTTTTCATCTACCTTTAGATGAGATCCCATGGTCGTTTCACCTTTCCTTTTACACGAGAGTCCTATCCTCCACCTTGGTCTTGTCCATGACTTCAAAGCCCTCACATGGGATATAACTCCTTGAGTCAAACTTCCACTCAAAAGATGACTCCCTCAAAAGGACATCTTCCTCTCGACAATTATTGCTTATAAATAGACTGCTCCCTCGAAGGACAACTATGTAAAGCTCTTTAAAAATGAAAGCAACCGCTTCCCGCATTGATCAACTTCACGAAGACCTCAAGGAGTTAAATTTTCTTCATCCCATATAGACTTCCCATCGATCAGTCTATCTCAACTATAAGTCAAAACAACAAACCTTTTAGTCATGGACTTGCCCATTGTGACCTCGGATCTCTTGCCCGAAGCACATGTTACCTCATACCACATAAAAATTAACTACCTTTCACCCTTCTTACCATTCCCACTCCCATTTCCTATTGCCTCAAGGGACTTCTTGGAACTTAGACATTTGGTGATCATGTGACTACTTTTCACCGTAGAATAATCAATCATGCAATGTCTTTCGTCTTATGTTCATCACCTCCTCCACAAAGGTGTGATCTACTCGGTATAATCCTAACCAATCAGGTGGCTTTATTGCCCCCTCTTATCTTTTAACCATCTTTGTTTACGTTTTGATTACCTTATACAGGACTTGGTCCTCGACGCTTACCTTTGGGGTAATCTTCTTCTTTCGCCACAATCAACCCACCTACATCACTTTACCTATAATCCACCCACACCTAAACAAACCTAAACCCACAACATGCCTAAAACTACGAACTTATTTCATGCCTCCTCATATTCTTCCCTAGCTCATGGGAGAACTACATCGGCCCGAGGTCCCTTTTCACACCGGGACTATGTAGGCAGCACTCGAGGGCATGGGGCCCTTATAGGTTGGCTCAACCATTCTCTACCCTAAACAATTCATCTTCCATGTTCCTCACGTTACATCACACCTCACTTAGTTTCCCTTTTTATACCCAAAATTGGAAATTAAACCACATACATTTATTACCCTCCCCATTGCTCTTTTTACCCACTTTTCCCCATTTCCAAATTTAATCTTTGCCCGCCCACAACAAAAAAAACAAACCAAACCTACAAAAATAATTTACTAATTTATCTATCTAATCAAATACACCTAGAATTGATCGCTTACCTCCGCAACTCGCATCATGCCGCGTCTATTGACGTCTGCTACCATGCATGCACGGTGGCCCGCTCGATCCCTCTCTCTCGACTCCACCATCACCAAATCGCTACCCACAACCTCTACCCAATCAAATCCCTCACATTGATCTTGTGGACCCGCTTCTCACCACCCAATCACCCGTCATTCACACCACCAACTCAATGCTTTGTTCCATCCTGGACACTTAATTTTACCCTTTTACCCTACCCCTACCTCATTTTTTTGACTCACCCAACCTTCACCCTTCTTATTTACCCCACCCCACATTTACCCAAACCATTTACCTCACCTTCCTGACCTCATCATTTACTAGCTCCTTTAGGGACTCATTATTTTACCCCTACCTTGGCCTTACCCATGCCATGACCTAGATATTTGGACTTGGACCATCGCTAGTGACCTTTGACCTCATGTGTTCACTATACCTTGTGACAAAGACTTGTTACTGTGTTGTTGACCTCGATGACCTTACCTAGCCTATTGTTGTGACCGTTTATCCTAACCCTACCTTTGGTGTATCGGAACATACCTAAACATTCCTACACCTAACCTACGTCGTGTTTCCTGACCATATCCTATACCTTGGATACTGGAATCACTTCAACCTCATTTGGATAAACCTATTGACCTTAGACAATGTAGAGTTTTCCTACTCTTCAACCTGGTAGTGTGCTTAGTTTATACGTGTGTGTGTGTTTGATTGTTGCTACCTTTGACCCTAACCCATTACCTAGATTGGTAGACCTTTAACCCTTTTTCCCCATGCCCACCTACCTTTTCCTCACATTTACCTTTTATCAAACCACTCACCGCTTCTACCTTTTCCTCGTCAGTTCCTGGTTTGAGGGGATCACCTTCACCCACACATGGGGCAACCACATCTTATTTTTGTTAGTGTCGCTTACCAATACAAGCTACGCAACAAAAAGGGGAAAATTTAGACACTAAAATTAGGTCACACTCCCCTTTGGTCCCTTGACAAATAAGCACCCTTCATCACATTCACCTAGCCATGGCCCCCTTCACCCCACTAATATTAATTTAATTAAATTAATTCATTATCCTCACCATATTTATTATTTAAATATCTTAATTTAGATAATATCCACACATACACCTCACCTAAACACCTCATCAAGTCAACTCACCCTAAGACCTATTCTTAGTAAGTTGCTATAACTAACTAAGACTTACCAAAACCCTAAAAATCAATGCCTACATTCTCTCTAACCACATTCCCGCATGCTTACAAGAGGCTTCCAGTCTAATCACGGGTTAACGACACGAGATTCGAGAAAATCAAGAGGATCTCCCTAGTTTAGTAAACCTAGGAAATCCCACCTTGATCGGCGCCGCTTACCCTAATCATCACCGATTAAGCGGACGCCGTCGGTTACCCTTTTAACTCCCAAAACAACCTTATTTTCAAGGTTGGCAAACATTGGGAATTTTCCTAAGAGATAACAGATCTTTTAGAGCAAGTTTCCACGAGAACACGCATGCAAGGAAGGAGATCAAGCATTTCCTCTTGCACAGGCATCCAACAATCATTCGAACTATCCAAAGATTCACCCCCTGATTTGATCCAACCAAGCAAAAGGGAATACAAATGCAGCCCATGTAGAAGATTTCCAGCGTTTGGTTATCCTCAGCAGTCTTCAACTTCTCACCAGCACCTCCATTCATCACTCACAGGCATCCAGGACCAGAATCCAAGTAAAACATTATACTTCTCTGGTTCATTTCATTTCGTCATTATATTATCATCTATTGTTTACCTAGCCACCCATTGACCTCCTTCAACACTCCCCCTCCATATATCCATTAAAACCTTGCTAAATCTCACCCAAGCTACCAAATACCTCATTCGACTAGCTAAAGTCCTTTGTGCAATCACAAAAGAGACCCAAAGCTCATTTTGTGGCATTCCCATTTTTCCACAATAATCGGCACCGGTTACACCCAACCACTGTCGGTCACCCTTAACTGGCATCGGTCTCTGTATTTTCCCATACAACTCGTAAATCGTTACTTATTCACCTAACTCCACGTCACCCTTATTCACCCGAGACCTCTGTCAGACCTGCAGAGACCCGTAACCAGATTATTGACCTTTTGATCCTACTTTAACCTAGCCTGTTAGATTAGATATTTCTTATTGTGTTTTAAGTGAGATACCTAAATTATTTCAAATTACAATAGGATTTACTTTATTATTCACATTAAATTGTTTAAAATAATGGACTGACAACCGTCTAGGAAGTATCACACTTCTCGGATCTAGCATACGCTAGGCAGTTCATTGCACATATTGTTTAACTCTTTCTGGTGGTCTTGCTTTTTATTACAGGTAGTTCCTCCTAGCCAAAAGGAAGTTCTCACGATCAGCTATAGATTCGAAGTCATACGTGCACAACAACCCATCAACCAAATTAAAACAGTATTCCTCCTACGCCTTTACCCTATTTGTTTCGAATATTTCAAAGAAATGTCTAAGAATCGAGTGAAACAACGGTTTATTTTACAAAACTTGATCTTCATTCTATGTATCACCAAATTAGAGTAAAAGAAGAGGATATTCATAAGGCATACTTTAGAACTCATCAAGGGCATTATGAATTTCTAGTGATTCCTTTTGGTCTTACTAATGCATCATCCACATTTCAAAGTTTGATGAATTATGTATTTCAACCATTCTTTACTTTAAATTTTTTTCTTGGTAATTTTTTGATGATATCCCAATCTACAAAAAATTATGGGAGGAACATTTACATCATGTAAATACAGATCTTGGAAGCCCTAGAGAAATATCAACTATATGTCAAGACTTCTAAGTGTTCTTTTGGGGTACAAGAAGTGGAATACTCGGGCCATATCTTCTCTCATGAAGGTGTTAAGGTGGATCCTTGCAAGATCAAGGCCATGGTGGAATGAGAAGTGCCCAGAACTCTCAATCATTTACAAGGTTTCTTATTGCTCACAGGTACTATCACAAATTTGTAAAGAATAACTAGACACACAACATAATGACATTATTAGCCAAATAACCAAATGCATATTCCAAAATTCCTAGTATTCTCTTAATTACAAATATTCTCCGCTAAAATTTGCCATGCCTTTGCAATGCTTGGAGTGACTTTCTCCTACTAAGACATAACTATAAGACCTTTGAATGCTTGGTAATGGAGGAAGCTAGATTCTTGAACCTAGTTTGAGTCCTTCATATCTGTGTGGTGGTTTCTCTAAAGGATGCGGATATGCTTTAGGAATATTTATGAGATCCTTTAGTATTTTAGTGTTGATATTTTGCAATATGAGTGCTTGAAAATTACGGGTGAGCTATGAAGTGCATTTGACTTGTTTATATAGGCTTTCAATGGTTATGTATGACATTAAGGTTGACCTAGGGAAGATGAAATGATGCACATAAGATATTCAAATTAGGAAAAGTGGGAACAAAACCATATAAGTCGCCTAGAACATAGTACTTCGTAGCCTTGTTCATACATAGATTTACTGACAAAAGAGTTAGATTCCAGGAAAGATCCATGGAGATAGAATACAACTTTGGATAATTAATATTGCATGAATGAACAATAAAACAATGTGTAGAGATTAACAAGTCACGTGGGAGATAGAAGAATATGTCAATTGAGCTTGGAATATGAGCAAAGTCTTAGCACAAGAACAACGCCAAAATGTGTTGTTCTTTAAGGATAAGCTAACAAATTTGAGTGCCTAGAGCTATTGCACAAAAATGACATAAGGACATCGAACAATGAACAACAATTACATTTATATGATGCACTAAAGGTGTCAAGGAATCTCAAAGCCCTTCCTCTAAATAGTAACACCCCTTAAGACTCGCTTCCATGATACAAACCTTAGATCTAGAATTTCAAGTGGAGAAGAGAGCACGTCGAGGAGTGCCTCCTTTCTTTTTATCTACCAAAAATGGGAAATAAAAATATATTGATTTTCTTAATGACAAATATTAGAGAAGTATAAGATTCACCGATTTATTATTTTTTCCAAAGGTAGGTAATATTACATTTAACATGAAGACAACAATCCAATGACTTTCTTTTATTTTTTAATCTTCTAAACATATTTTTCTCATACTTATATTTATCAAGGAAAACTATTTAACCACACTTATCTAGATTTTTATTGAGGTTGTATGACTATTTTACCTATTATTCTCATATACATTTTTAATAATTATAAAATCAAAAATTTAAAACTTCACATGTGTAAAAGAGTTATACTTTAATGAGATAGAAATTAAATATAAGGAATATGATGTGAGAATGGAATGAAAAAAACCTACTTTTAATTTTATGAGCTTTAATAATTCACACTTAACTTTTCACTTATTTACAAAGGCTAATAATTTTATTTATTAAATATTGTCATACAATATTTATAATAATTTTTAATATAAAATAATGTAGCTTGAAATACAAAAGATGATTATAATTGAATTCCTTTTTAACAATCAATCTATTTCAAAAATTACTATTTTCTCTTTTTTATCAATTTCAATTATATACTAAAAAAACATTTTAATATTAAACTAAATAATAATTAATTAATGTCATATTAATAATGAATAAACATGAATTAATATAATTACGCTTGAGGTGTGGCTATAGTGCGATAGACCTCCAACGATGACGGTCTGCCATGCTTGAGCGCGCTCGACACACTGTCATGGTCAAGCATGTTGACGATGGTGAGCAGGTTGAGCAGGTTTCAGTGTCCGGTTGAGCAGTTTCCTCCACGGTCCACACAGAGGTTGCATCCTCTGCCGCCCCACATCTCCCACTGCCAGCGTGCTCCTGTTTGAGGCTCCTCCTGCTTCTCCTGCCTGTCAACGGAAGCACGTCTGTCAGGTTGTTTGCTGGGCATCTCTGACGCTTTATCCCTGCAATTGTGTGTGCCTCTGCCAGCCATCGCCTTACCCATGTCTGGTTTTTTTAACAAATTTAGGTTGTGTTTTCTTCTTCGGTTTATCTTTGCCCAGCTCGGATACTGCCAGGTCCCAATTTTCCTGTTCCTGCTTTGCTTTCGCCAGTGCAGCATGATTTCTAAGAGCTTCGACATTGCAGTACAGTGTGCCTCCATTCCTTGTTTTCTTTCTTAGACCTGCATCAGTTTGTTTGCCTTCACATTTGTCAAAAGGTCAGCCCATGGACATATACTGGCCAAAACAAGGGACGGTTTGTTTCTTCGTTCGTGTGGCTTTTGAATATTTCTCCGCATCATCCTCTATACTATTAGTATTACTTACTAAATAAATAAATGATTCGGCTTATGCGGCCAACATCATGAATAATGTCTCAAACTATAATAAAAAAACCTTGTTATTACTCTTTAACCAGGGACTTCCTCTGCAATTTGCAGCACTTCATAATCATAACATGTTTAATTATGCCCAACACTTAATATTACGAGTCAAATATGTAAATTTATTTGCTCTGCTATTCATCGTTCCAATTGCTTCTTGGATTTCTTAGTTGTGTTGATAAAGAGAATGAGTAAAATGATCACAGTCAAATTCATTTGAATGACTGGAATGAAACAATAGAAAATGTGACATCGTATTAATATTTTGTTGTTAATGTTGAAATCGTGTATCAATACTATTCTGATTTGGACTTAAAAGTGCTCCTCGCCCGTGAGTAACATTGAATGGCTAATCTAAAATTAACCATGATAGACGTATATTCGACCAGCTAAAGATATTTAGGCTTCACATCTAAAGCTCAAATACAAATGCTCAAAGCTAAACCACGAACTCACAACTTGGATGCAATTTTTATTAAAAAACGTGTGCAGATTTGTAATAGGCAGGCTAATTGAATTCGTGGACATGACAACGGGCTTGATCGAGAGTCTGATTTCGCAGAGCCTGGGATTGGATGGGAATTTGATAAAGGAACTGAATCGGGACAAGATCGAGCCTTTGAAAGTGTTGTGTTATCAGAGGGAGATTACAGAACAGGAAATAAGGCGTGGCACAACCAGGATAGCAGCTGCATCTTGCTTGTCAGGCAGGACAACAGGTGTGTCTACAAGGTCCTCAAGGACGCCATGAACATTATGCCTACCAAGCGCGCCCTCATCATTAATGTTAGAGAGATACTCCATGTATAATTAATGGAGCTGGGAGTGAAATATACTTAACACCAACTACAGGCGCATCTTTAAAACGTCTTTCTTGCCCTTTCTCTTTTTTGTCAACCAGGTGTGGAGTAACAACGAATTCATGATCGCCACTCATTGTGTATTACATAACCATAAGAGAAGCCGGTGTTTGTTTACATTTACGACGGTGCCATTGTCAATAAAGAGGGAGGAAACATTTCAACGAAATATTGAAGCCTCTATCTGCCCACAAACCACACACAGGCTCAGGTAGGCAGATATGCCAATATATCTAAATTACAGTAACTTGGAAGAACAACAACATAAGCTATGACACCCGCAGCTGATGGTCATATGATTAAGCAACGCAGTGGCCTCCATTTAACTTGTGACCTTGTCTATCTCTAGCTGTAAATTTTCCAGATTTTTGCAGGCATAAAGCTTTCCCGAGGGACGCCCCTCCTGTCAATGCCCTTTTCGGCATAGACTTGAGCATAACTACCCTTCGGTTACATTTCAACGACGACAGTGTGCAGCTTGCCCAGTTTTCAGTGTCGGGTTGAGCAGTTTCCCCCGCCACCCACACAAAGGTTGACAGTTGTAAGCACGACGAGGATGGTGTCCTCCTTCCCACACCTGCTTCACTACCAAGCTCCTGCAGGCTTGTTCTGCTCTGTAGGATTTTTCTTGCCGCACTTGTCAGCTTTGGACTCTATCTCATTGTCCAAGTGCCACCAAGTTCCTCTCAGGTCCATTCATTCCTTTTGCATCAAGTTTCATTTCTTACCATTTCTAAGGCCAAACTGATATGTTTGGTTCAACGTTCGAAACTGAGCATCTATGACGAGTTGCTACCTTCATATAGGGGACTAATATGTGAAGGCCATCGAGAAATTCCGACCAAAGCTCTACGGATTGAGGGCTTTTGTAGATGGCACTCAACAGGGATGATGAACGTGAATACTAAGATGGGAGGGTCATTCTGAACTGTGAGACACCGAAGGGACTCTCCCACGAAGGCAACAGAGGCCTCGAGATCACAATCAGGTTGTTCAAGTTTATTAGGAAACAATTTCCTCAAATTTTCATGTGACTTTCTATCAACTAAAGTTTTCGTCAAATTTCCTATGCTGCTTTCTATCAGGCTAGATTATTTAGTTTTAAAGCATCGGATTTGTTTAATTGTCTAAAACTGGTTGTTTTAAGTTGATTGATACCTAAGCAAGATTCGGTTCTTTAGGGAGAAGGCATAACAAAACTTCTAAAAGGTTGTACAGCTGAAGGCCTCCTCACCCTCGATGGAATGCAACATGCTCGGGTTGTAAACATGGCCGCTACTTTTCTTACATAGAGGTCTCAGTAAACTAACCATTTGACAATGTACATACAAGGATTGGCATCTTTGACACGGGTTTTCCCCGGAGTCTACCTTATTATATGTTATTTATGAACATACCGTTTTTATACTTTCAGGTCGCACCATGATCTAGAGGACGCCATTTTGATGAGCTCTGGGTTTTCATCACTTTGCTGCGACACTAAATCACTTCAAAGAGTTTTGACAGAGGAGAGAGCCTCCTAGAGTGAGTTGCACAACTTTTGTAGCCACTTTGAATTGATGTTGTATTTCCTTTGGCCTTATGAAATCATGGTGTATTACCAATAAATTGCAAGTCTTTCACTCTTTTTTAGAAATTATATCATCTTGTTTCCTCTAGAAATTGGGACGCACCAAAAACTAGACAAGTTCTACAAGAGCCTACGTAATTTCACAATTTCTTTAGGCGAATTGGAAACTTGTAATGTGGGTTTAATGTAATGTGATTTCTAAGGACCTAAGTTGATTTTTCATGTAAAACACAAATTGATTCCATCCCCATAGGTTTTGAGAAACATGTTGATTTAATATCATATAATATTTTTCATGATATTTTCCTTGGACAACATCAGACGCAAACATTTGCAAATTTTTCCTTTACACCATTTAGCTAGATACCCTTTTTTATTATCGTTTGTACATGGCTCATGTTCTCCAACCTTTCAAGCAAAACTATAATTGCTTAAACTAGAAGATTAGTTTCTTGTATTTAGAATTCTAGGGTAAATTGGCCATCACACAAATTCTTCATGGATATTCATGAATGCGCCACACTTATTATCATTTGTAGACTTCACATTAGGTGCCTCTACTACCATACTAATTCATGATCCCTTTTTCACATTATGGATTTATCCACCTACATAGTGTTGCACCACACTCATTAACCTATGACCACAATCATGAATTCTTGTTATTGAAGTGGTCTTCACATTTTTGAAAATATATTTCATCATAGGTTTCTCTCGTTGTCACCTCTTTTGCATGGAATTGCCAAAATGTGTTGGGTGTGTTGCAAATTGGAAAAGTGCGGTTAGTAACAATTGTCTTACCTTCTCTACAAGCTTAAGCCTGACCTAAGTTGTTACTTGCTTTTCTTGTCAAGTGGATGTGTGGGAGCATACACAATAACTACATCTACAAGACGAATATGCTTATTTGAGTTGTGTTACGCAACAACATTACCCCGCCATCATCAAACATATATTCTATTATTATGTCACATCTACTCACTTATTTACTTTTCAATTTTCCCTTTCATTATTTCATATTATCTCGGTCATGAAATGGCCGCGAGGAGGAACCCACCACTACATAAAAGGTTTGTACCATTCCCCATTTACTTTTTTATTTTCGGATACATGTAATTTTTGCATCCATATGATTTTGAACAATACAATCTAGATTAAAATGCCTCACGTAATACATACAAAACCCAACTTAATACTTGTTACACCATTAGCTACCTAGGGAGCTTGTCACCATTACGGAAAAGAACCTTTACATGACATCTCTCTACTTACTTTCTCATAATCCTCCATTCACTTGAACTCAGAGGTTGGAAGACAAATTATGGTGCCCTTTATGAGCAGGGGATTCCATGTCACCACAAATGCATCCGCTATTAGAATCTTGTTCAAAGGAATTGCCTCTAAACACTAGATGTGGATTGTGATAGTGACAAAAACGGACCTAGGGGAGATCTTGTTCACTCTAAATATTCCCACCATAATACACTTGATGGTAAACACTATTATCAAGGAATTGTGAGGCAGATGGCTATTTATATGTATTTCACATGGGGTTGGGGAACCTCTGTTGTCTTCAGTTTCTTTCACAACTATGATAAGAGTCGATTGACAGATAAACCGACGAGTGGCATATGAATTAATATGTCGATACCTCTAAACCTCGCACCTCCGAGTGGGGTTTACAACATTTAAATACCTTATGCTGTAACATATAATTACAATTTCAAGCTTTGTCTTTCTTTATATTCATAAACAAATTCCATATATATATTCCTATATGTTTCTTTATATTGATTTCCCCACATGAGAGAAGTGAATATATAAATACATGGGATTTTCATTAACCAACAAACTATTTAGCACATGAATTGTTAACGCCTATATTTTGAAACTGCATGATTGCTTGCACAGGAAACATGAAATAATTTCACAAATGCGATAAATGCTTTCATCTGGAGCATATCTGTGTAAAACATTATCGCTGAAAATTAACAACCACACACACTTGTGATAAGAATTACAGTAAGAGAAATGTTTAGAAGAAGGCATGATAATTGGTACTAGGCACCGAGCTATAGACCAGTACTAAGGTCAGATTCCCAAACACAAATTCTGCCACTATGCCTTGACCAAAACAACAATCCTCCCTATATAGCACATTCACATGTCAAAGTTTTGGTCTGAAAAAAAAGTCAAGCTAAAATTAAAAAAACTCACAAAAACCGCCCCTGACCTCTCTTGCCCTAGGCAAAGGCATTCTACACCAAATATCGAAACACCACTACATGAAAACACATACCCAATTAAATGCAGAGAGCAAAGGACCTCCGTACCAAAACAACCAAATCTCATGCTCTTATCATTATGGTATGTTAAATTTGTATATTCTAGAATCAAAAATTCGCATGTTGTACCCTTGTTCATGAACTTCATTTACCATGCTATAATTCTCAGTTAAAGAATACAAACTTCACAATCTTTTCCGTAATCTTGTTGGGTTTCATTACAACTTTAGGATAACATAATACATTCCCTAGAAAGATTAACAATTTTTTAGCTCACCCTCACCAACCATCTCATTTACAATGTCATACCTATCTTGTATTTAATCTATATTTCTTATATTTTGAATTCATATTTTACAACAAAAGGCACTTGCAACACCTGATGAAAAAATGCCTCTCATAATTTATCTACCTGAAACTATTTTGGTTTGCTTTCAAATTACTCGTATATGTTACATATTAGCAGTGAACCTCTCTATAGTTTCCCACAAAACCCATCTTAGCAATATTTTAAAACAAGACATGATACATGTTTTAAGTGCCACATTATTTACTTTATGTTATATACTGCCAAATCCATACCAAACCTATTTTGCAATATCCCTCTACACTTATTCACAAGAATATTTAATCCATCAACTATAGCCCATGCCATAGGACTACTCCCAACCAAACCACTGCCGGCGTAGACTTTCTCCTTTAGGAGAAACCACTAGTATAATTAGATCATTTTCATCAAATACAATCAACAAACATAAAAATAGACTACCATCAAGGGTATTTAATTCTTTAATAAACACAAATGCATTAATAATATAATAGGGAAGTACATACGTACATAAACACTACACAAAACAAAATCTTTTATCTTATTTATATTTGGGAAAACATACTTCCAAACCACCATGTTTATAGGGCAATGCAAATGACCGCACCATCGCTTACTGTTTGTCCCACGAGTAGATAGTTTTTCCCAGCAGTAGAAAGAAAGAAGCATTCAGGAATGCAAGAAATGCAGGGAGGAAGTGAAGGATTTCATCAAAGCCTGCCAAGCAGCCTGCGTGGGATGCACCACATCCCAAAAGAATGCAGACTCCCTGTCCTCACACACACTGTACATAGCTCTACCCACACCATCTCTACCTCCACACACACCCATGCAACATGGCTTCAATGCCTCCCTAAACTTCCTGCACAAAACAAATACCACCATTCTCACCTATTCAATACCTTGACAAAATGACAAAAACCACCAATATTTTAGGGCCTGAAATGTGTTACCGTATTGGTGTGGATGTTGAAGAATGGAGAGAGCATCAGAATACTGATCTAGAACCACAAACCTTGCATCGCCCAGGCTCTTTCTTATCCCCTTCAAGGCTGCCTGCAACAGAGTGTTGTGATATATTGCCACTGCATTTGCCGTATCATTGCAGCTCTTGTAACCAGTCTTAGCTGTGTAAAGTGGCAAGCATCCCAAGGGGCCCATTTTCGTAATAGCAAACTGTCGCAACCCCATTCCATATAACCTCTTCAAATCCTCTGCAAATTGTTTCACCACCATCTCCACAAAACCAGACAACCCCTGCCAAATACAAAACCAAAACAGTTTAAATTGTATTCTATTCTTGAATTTCCCCACAACCAAACCCTATCCCAATTGGAAAACCTGAAGAAACGTTACAAATAACAGATGGGTAGATAGTAAATTACTTGGTCTGTTCGTTTTCGCAGAACGTAGAAACCATAATCGTTGCCAGAAACGGAAACGAGCACAAGAGAAGAAGCTAAACTGCTCCTGGAATACACTCCATTTCTGACCATCGCTTGCAGCTGATCAATTTGAGCAGTGGCATTGGGCAGTCCAGACACTGTATCAAAAATACCAGTTCCTCCAGAAGCAAAATTCATGCCAAAGGGCACCAGATTTGGGAATCTCTCCTTCTGATTGTATGGCACAGGTGTGGTCATGTTGAAAAATGAGGCTGCAACCATGAAAAAATATGTTAGGTATCTTGAAATCATCACTCACAGAAAGGAAAAGTAGCATAAAAATATACCTATGAAGTCTGTGAGGACTTTTCCGTCCGAATGGCGGCCGGAGGGTTTTCCCGGAAAAGTGATGCCATACGGAGGGTGCCACACGCTGGTTGTTCTGTCATGGTTTCCCGTGTCTACATAAGAATCTCCGAACACGAACATTCTCCTCAGGGGTTTTCCACTCTCCACATTACCTGCAACTGAAACAATCGAACCACAAGTATTATTTGTGCAGAAAGTTTTTGTACAGAAATGGCCAAGCCAAAAAAATGAAAAAGGATTTTTTCTTAATTACTGTGGAGAAAGATGAATCCGATGAAGAACAGCACCATCAATGCATTCGCCATTGTCGTGGGTAGTGGGTTCCTCTGTTCTTTTCCAGGAGAAAAAATTATTTTAGTTTTGGGGCACAGGTAAGCAGATGCAACAACAATTTTATTCTCAGTCGTAGAAGACATTAAATGCCAAATTTATGAAGTTTCACGTGTTTTTGTTAGTATGGCAGGCTTCCAAATTCTACGGCTTAAAATGCATCATTTCATCACGGGATCGTATTTCTGTCGTTTTCCATCGATTTTACCGTTCTTTCGTCTCTGCAAGTTATCTCAGATGCAACACGCAACATTTATTTTCTTATTCCCGGGACTACCTAACCGTTTGTTTCCAGGTTAGATAATGATTTATGTAAAAGATCTTCGTATCCGGAAGTCGGTGCTTAATTCATTTACTTGTACCACGAGTTGATGTAGAACGTTCTAGGTGGTCTCCCATATAAATCTGGTTCTTTACATAAAATGCACCACTTTTACACTACATATAAAAAGATCTTTTTGTAAAAGTGATGCATTTTGGGTGGAGAATAGCCTCTGCCATAAATTTGGGCTTGAGTTGTGACCTGCTCTTACCTAGAAATGTTGATTTATTAGAGCAAATTACAAGGACACTAGATTTAATGGACGAAGGTTGTGTGGTCTAGAGGTATAGTTTTTTTTTCCTTGGTAGGTGATTGAAACTATTCTTCCTAGTTTAGTTGTATAAATGGAAGAACAATCTAGTTGTAAAAGTCTATTGGGAGGTGGAATATTTGCAAAGACTCATCAACCATTGGGGTAACGTGGCCTACACGGTCAACTCTGAGCCACAAGATCCCCTGCAACAATGCTTCCCCTCTTAGGCTCATGGTCGTAGTCTTCCCCTTTGTTGCTCGCAGCTTTGACCCCGATCTTATAGACACAAAATCACACACTTTGGGTAACTATCTAGTCCTAGTTGCATACTACTATTCATATGATTCATATGTTAGAAAAGTATTGATTAACCCATGTCTTTGGCCACTTTGCTTTCCTTTCTATTACTACTTTCGGTCTTGCACCTTTATTGGCCCAGTCTGTCTTTTCATACTTCCTTTTGCCTTTTATGGACTAGAGCGCTTAGTTAGGACGTCGGCGCCGGGGCCTCGTCCCCTCTGGCGCCCGTCTGTCCTCTTTACACTTTACTCTTATCTTTTTGGGTCCTTTCTATTGTTTGAACATTTTATCTTTTGGTAGTCGGCCTTTTCGAGGTTAATTGCGAAATTCGAAGCAAGGAATCATATAAATATAAAGTTATGTGACCATAATAAAGGACCAAACACTAAGCATTACTACCACCACCTAAGAGTGCATCCATCCAAGGCATCTATAGCTCCATTTGCATCCATCTAGCTCCATCACAAGGGACAAACGCTAGTTCATCTGCATCACACTTTATAGGAGGGGAGTTTATTCTATTCTATACACACATTATTTACATTCTACTCGCTACTCACAAAGTGCAATACGCACATAATACGCACTCAAGGCATAATTCCACACACACACACACACACACCTAGAACTACATTAGGTATGAGATGTAGTGCAACGCTCAGTGATAATTCCATCCATTTGGCAGTTGAGGACAATCTGACCCTTCATATGCATCTTTCTTATGTAGGGTTTTATGTTTTGTTTGGGGTTTTATAGGTGATTCTTCATTGTAGGTTTACGGCAACATCGGTGAACTATGTTCGACATTCACACGATAGGAAGCGAACACAAGAAAACATCTTGCCACACATTAGAGGAGGTTTTGAGCATTTACGAAGACCAGGGAACCTAGAATTTTGACTGGGTGCCCACGGTGCCCCTATCCTTCTCGAGCACCTCAATCTAGTCGGATAGCTCGGATCTACACTTTCTCAAGCTCTTGTGAGAAGGTTTTCTCCTCTTGTTCATCCGATCTCCACTACGACACAGTCTTGAAATCGGTTAAGGCTCTCCTAACCCTCTTTACACATTAGGGTTTCATACTTTTCATAGCTTAGTTGCTTGGGTGTATTTAAGTTATTTTACTACTCATTTGTTTATCATAAACTTGCATTAGATTAGGCTAGGATATTTACATTTTAGTTTAATCAACTCTCAACCACCTTCCGGTTTTCGTGGGACTAGTGGAAGGAATTTTGTTGGTGTTGGTGGTGTTGGTGGTGCTTAGTGGTAGTTGTTCGGACGTTCCTCCTCTTAGTGGCGGCAACAATTTCAACAGATTGATATTTGGGGTTCCCCATTCCCCCTCCCCACCCCCTAATGAATCCCCTTACCTCAATCGACCATTTCCCCAGGAAAGAATGATATTGAAGATGTCTAAAAAGGCATCCCAAATGAGAAGCTAGCCCACTCCACCACCACCTCCACTTTGGCTACCAAATTTGTAATCACTCTTTCGGGGATCTTTGTTTATCGTCCCTTTTTATTGATCAAATATTTATTAATGTGTTGAAAATTTTAACGGCTTGGCCCACATGTCAATTGATTTCTCACGTGTCTTTTTCTCAGTGTGGCATTTTGGGGTGCGCTTCCATGCCACCCATTTTTTGTATGATTAGCCTTGTTATCTTTAATATTAATAGCGAATTGCTTTTCAATGAAAAAATACTTGCATATATTTCAAATAACTGCACGCATTCAACTTACGAAATATTAAATATGTCTATCATTTTAAATATAGATTTATATGTAAATTATACTAATATATTAATAATATTTAAATAAATATAGAATAGTCTTTTTTAGTAATGTATAAGTAACATTGTGTAGCCACTCAAATTTGGCAATTTATCATTCTGACACTATTGGTTATGATTGTTCTTCTTGGCTAAGCCAAACACTCACATATGATCTCCACTTAATACATCTTACTATCTCTCTCCCAACTTGCTTATTCCTACACATTGATGTGTTGACACTTTCTTAATATAAATGCATATAATAAGGCCTTAACCCCTGCCCATCATGATGCAACTTCTAGATTTCATCCACCATCTCTTTGTCCAAAACTATACAATAAGGTTAGTGTATCACCTCAAAGTAATGTGATAAAACATAAAAGTAGGTATCGGGCGTAGGAGGAATACTGTATTATGTAGACGATAGAAGGCATTGCATGCGTTGTAGACTTTTGATTCAAACTGATTGTGTAGTGCCCACTTCCCTTCGACACTTTTGATATTGATCATGATACTGCTGACTATATTATGGACATTATTATAGTTTTGAGATAGTATGGTGTTGACGTCATATCATGGATTATTGTTGACTACGATTCATATATGATGCATGATGATTGTTAGAGACCTTTTATATAGATGTTGACATGTTGTTGAACATGGTTATATATATATATATATATATATATATATATATATATATATATATATATATATAACCATGGATGTTGTTAGGACATGTGATATTTGGATATATTGAGTAGACCGAGAAAATTGAATTTAAAATTGATGATTATACGATTCTTGATGAAATTGTAATTGATATTGTTGATTGTCTAGATGTTGTTGTGATTCATATATATATATATATATATATATATATATATATATATATATATATATATGATTTTGAAATTTTGATTATATATATTCATTTGGATGTTACGATATGGCCATGAGGCCGAAGGGGTATTTACATTGTGCACGTTAAAAATATCACAACAAACATTGAGGGATTGGAGACCAACCACATTGAAATTCTAGATGAATTCAACAAGGTCACCATGAAAACTAGTTTTGTTTGTGTGTGTGTTTGTTAGTGTTAGGGATTCCCATGGGGAGATCACCTTTAAATGTGACCAAGGGGTTATGTGTATTTTATTAATGTGGTTCCTTTTATTAATGTTTGCATGTGTTTATTTTGTGGTGCTTTTACCCTTTTTAATTAGTTATTAAATGTTGTGTTAATGTTGTGAGTAATCATATTGTTAAAATAAATAAATTAATCAAATTTGGGATATAAGAAAGTAATTATAGAAGTTGTTGGCTCTTGTATTAAATGTGGTAAGTGATGTGTAAGTAATGTGTAAGAATGTGTAAGTGATGTGTAAGTATGTGTAAGAGTTGTGTAAGTCAGATTTTGGAGTATGAAACACTCCACCTCCTTGGAAATTTGAATTTGTCCTTGGAGGCTGATTTTGGAGGCTTGTGGGACAAGTTAGACTTGTCTCATACCTCTTAAATTTACATACCAACCTTACCTATGGTTGGAGGGTTGAATTTAGACCTTCTTTATGCATTTTGAAATGACTAATTGTAAGTTTTAATTGCACTCTTCTTACATTTTATTAAATTCAGTCCTTATGGGGTGTGGGCTTTTTGGAGTGTGTAAGTTTATTGTCATATTATTCACCCACCTCTTTATTGTGCATTGGAGAATGAATTTGACTTTTGTGCTTGGAGTTGAGGATGGGTGATGTGGCATCCCACTTGGATCCACCTCATCCTCTTCCCTTCCCTCTTCTATAAATTGGAATTCTTTAGCTAGGTTTTGAGTTACTTCACTTTTATCACTTCATTTTTGGGAGACTTCTTTTGGTTTTTGGAGAGCTCTTACTTTTGGAGGAGATTGGAGACCCTTGCATGCTTGTTGGTTGTTGATTTTAGACTGTATTTTGGCATTGGAAAGCTTGTTTTTTTGGAACTTAGATAACTCCATCATGGAGAGGTAAGAGATTGGCTCTTGAAATACTCTTTTTATTGTTGTGTGAATGTTTTAGCATGTTTGTGAGATTTTGGGTAGACTGCTAGGAATGGTGTAAGAGAAGACTATGCGGTACTCTTGAGGGAGGCATAAGTGTTTTGGGGAGGTATAAGTGTGGATGGAGTTGGGATTGGGTTTCACCTTGTAAAAGAAATAGCTTGCATTTTTTTCGTTATGGGGTGTCATAAAAGGTTGGGGAGGCATAAGGAAATGTGAGGAATAAGGGGAACTTGGGGAGGCATAAGGGCATGACGGGGTTTGAAATGATATATATATATATATATATATATATATATATATATATATATATATATATATATATATATATATATATATGGTGGGTTATTCTCGTGGTGATACCCATTTCCCCTTTTATGGAGGCATAAGTAGCATCCCCATAGTTTTTGCTCCTTTGGCATGCTTGGTGAAGTAGCCTTAGTATTTTGGCATACTTGCTTGTCATGTGTTATTGTAGTTGTAAAAACTACATTCTGTTTTGGACTGTGTTTTATTGTGAAAATGATGTGTGTATGTTTTGTAGAAGCTTGTTGTTGCCACGAGTTGGATCACATCTCTTATTGCATTGTGGTTGGGGCTCGAGGGCCAATGAAGAAGGATGGATTCTCCTTTCATTGGATGTCTTGGTTGGGTGGAGAGAATTGTCTTTCCACTGCCTTTGTTGTGATCAAAATTGGAAAAAAGAGAAGAATGCATGTTGTTGTTTTGGAGCTGAGAAAAGACAGTTTGACAGTCCCTTGTGAAATAAAATCTCATTATAACCTTTCCCACTTTGAAGTGGATGAATTTGTAAATGTTTTGAAATGGAAAGATGTTGTATGGATTATGAAATTTGTAAAGTGAAATGAAAAAGAGATATACTTTGTTCTAATCATCTGAAAGAAAGAAATTGGAAATTTGTTATTTGCATTCAAGGAATTGAAAGATGTAAAGTTGTATTGTTTTTTTTTTAAATCAATAAAGGATTGCAATACTTTTCTTCAATTTGCATTGTTGCATTGAAATTGATCATCAATTTGTGATTTGAAACCTCTGTTTGGAAAATTGAAAGAGGAATACGTATGAAGGAAATATATGGAACTCTGTTCTTTTGAAATATGTTAAAATTGGAAATCAGACCTTGCATTTTATCTGTTAAATGGTTTGTTTGTATCAACTAAATGTCTTAGGCTGGAATGGAAATGAATCTCCATATTTGGAAGATGAAAAATGATAAATAGCCCTTTTAAATCTGATCTCTGTTTTAAATTTTAAAACTGGCAAATACTTCTCTAAAATGCACAGTTTGAACCTACAAACAATAATCAACATTGAAACATTAAAATCTAGCATGCTATGTTATCAATGTACTCAATTGGGCTAAAACACTTAGGGAAAAATCCTTCAAACATTGCAAAATCGGGCCCAAACCTTTCACAGTTATTTTCTTTCTGAAGTTGTAAAAAAAATCGAATTGGAAATCAACCAAGAAAATTACCTTCCAAATGAATCCTAAATTATTCTTAGAATAATTCTCCATTTTGTTTGGCATGTTGAGTGAAGGAGAAGATCAAATTGAACAAATCTAACAAGTTAAAATTTACCATATTCGCACTATATAAGCATCGCAAGCCATTTTTTTAAATTTACCGCTTAAACTTTATCAAAACCAAAAATTAATGAGCTCATGCGAAGATGACGTTGAGATATTTCTAGAAAGTCTTTGTTTTCCAAAAATTGAGCTCTCTATCAAAAGTTATGGCTTTAAAGTTTTTTTCAGTTGGCGTTAAAATTTTGGGAAAATTTTCCTTAGCGGGCCCGTGGCCCAAATTTTTCCCTTGGGGCTTAGGAAAATTTTTGGGAAAATTTTCAAAATTTTCTCCGTCGCCTCACCGGCCTGTAGCCAATCAAAGGCTGCCACGTGGCACCATGAGGTGCTAGCGGTGGGACGGATCCCCTTTTTAACTTAGCGCTTTCGAAAAAAATTGGGAAAATTTTCCAAGTTTTCCCCACCGCCCGCAACCAATCAGGTGATGCCATGTGGCATCACGAGGCATCGACGGAGGAATGGGTTCCTTTTTTTCCTTTGCATCTTGAAATTTTTTTGGAAATTTTTCCAAGTTTTCTCCGCAGCTCCACTCCGGCCGCGCTGACAATCGAGGATGCCACGTGGCATCGCGAGGTGCTGACGAGGCGCGGGTCTCTGTACCCTCTTAGTCCTTCGGGGTGTTAAGTCATTTTCTCCTTGCCACCCCGCCTTCCCCGCATTGGCCTAGGATATGCCACGTGTCCTTTACGGAATTGCAGGAGTGCGGGTGCAAAGATGACTTGTCACCCCGCGCGGGAAAATTTGTAAATGTCTCCCGCAGCCCCGCCTTTCCCCTGGCCGCCTTAGGGGAGCGCCACATGTCCCTTGTGGACTTGTGGACCAGGAGTGCAGGAAAAAATGTGATTTTTTCCCCACGTGGTAAATTTTTTTCCAAAGGTCTCGCCGCAACCCACCGACCCGCCCTTTGGGCAAATTTTCACCCCTAGGCTGCGGCCGCTCTTGGGGAAACTTTTCACTCCTAGGCCCATCGGCCCATAACTTGTGATTTATGAGGAGTTAGGAGGACTTCTTTATATCACTGGAAATGTGAGGAAATTTCCTATCCAATGGGAGTGATTTAGGAAAAATTTTAATGCGTTAAGTATGAGAAAAATCAAGTTAAAACTTTAAGCCTGTTAAAGAATGGGTATGGTGAGGATTTTCCCTCTGAACCTAATTGAAACTTCTAACCCTAAATTTTGGACCTTATGACTTCTAATAATTATTAATAAAAGGAAAGTATACTCTAGTAGATTTGAATTGTTCTGAACCTATTAGTGATAATTGTTGTCTTGTAACATGGTTGTAGATTCTTTTAATCAAAAAAATTATTCCATAATTTTCCTAACTAATCCTAGGTTGTTCTTGGGTCTCAAGTGGGTTGTTTTAATGGGTGTTACACTTGGTATCGAGCCGTGGGTTCAAAGCTTGGACCTTTGGGCACACTAGAAAACTTGAGACATGACCTATACACCTAACACGAGTTTTGAATCTAAGAAAATAAACTTGTTTGAAAATTGAAAAAGAAATGCATATGAAGAAATATTACAAGACTTACTGTTCATTTGAACTACCAAAATTAAAATAATAATCAAATAATAAGTTGTTTGAATTGATGTACTCGCTCAGTGGCATTTTTTCTGAACTCGGGTAACTAAGAATGTCAAATTAAATTAATTTTTGTGAACTTCTAGTTTAGTGGAAACTTGGTTCCCCTTTGAAAATGTGTTGTTTTACAAGTCCTCAAACTTGATTTAAGCGTATGATGCATTAAGCCCTTTGTTGAGACCCTTCCTTATCGGATTTTTGGAATGATAAATTGTATGGTTTGAATCTTGTGGTTGGACAATAGTGATTGTGATCTCAGGGTTAGGAAGAGTTAATTAGAAGTCTGCTTGGAGCTTCCTTCCTTGATAGTTAGGAAAGTTGGTGCGGTTGTCGGTTTTCATTTTGTATCCGTACGGGAGAGTGGACATTAATTCTGAGTGTCGTTTTGGACCCAATCCTGTGTATGTGTCCTTGGAACTGACCTTGAGGTAGAGTACCCCTATTGGTGGCCATGAAGGGCTGCAGAGTGAATGTGGTGTTAACTTTTATGTTTTACATTCATAATCTTGTGTTATTTTATCAAGGACTAGCATCTTATTTTATGATTGGATTGAGAAGCTCTGAGGCTCTTTTAGTTATTTATATTTTTGTGAGAATTTTCAGACTTTGCAATGCGGCTACTTAGCCACTTTCCTTGATTGTAGACATTTCTTGGATTTTATTTTGATTGGTGACTCGGAGCTCATTATGTTGTTGGCTATTTAGCTAAATGTTATGTGGTTCCTTCTTGCATGATGATGAGTTGGTTCTATGCTTCTTGTATTGTGACATTTTGTCGTATGGGGGTACACCCTTGGTGTCTTGAATGTCTTCTTAGGTTCTTAAAGTTATGCCTTGGTTTTGGATGCACGGAACCTTGAGGGTGTCTAGGATCTTAGAGTGAATTTTTTGTTGCTCGACCTTGCTAGATAGAGAGCTCGTTGTGTTGAGCATTCTAGTTGGCAGTTTGTTAGCGGTGGTGGTGATTCTCTTACAATTTGGTAAGATCTTGAACCTCGTTGAAGTAGAGGTGTTTAATTTTGGGTTGATGAATTATGTTAGGATCGGATTGCTTTTGGCTATTGTGGATGTTAGTAGAAAAGCATGTGTCTGGTAGTGGCTTCTTTTTGATGGCATGCTAAGTTTTATCAAGATTTCCTTATTTCATTATATAAAGTAGTGACTTGTGGATTGTATGCATCTTGGTAATTATGGTTAGAATTAATCTCATTCGTATTGTGTGTGTAAATTAAGTGTGTTTGGTTTCCCTCTTGACCTATAAATAAGTCTACCCTTTCCTTAAATTTTTTTAGTTACTATGAATAACACTCTATGACCTATTAATTTTAAATTACATGGAGATACTTATGGATGCCTTGAGTCTTTTGGACCATGCCACTAGTGATGTTAGTGTAATTAGATCTTGATGAATTAATCTCAATGGTATCTTATAATGGGATTCTTCTTGTGAAACTGTAACTCTTGGTCGTAAAGCCATATTGAATATATAGCTGATTGGCTGCTTACAACTGATGCTTTCTAATGAGTATGTGGTGTTCTTATAGTTAAAATATTTCCTTGTCATTCTGATTACTTGGTTGGTGGTATCCTGTGATAATATGGGTGTAGATTTGAAAACTTTCCTTATCTTATCATGTGAGTAAAAAAATGTTTTCGCCAAAACAACAAACATTGTTAAAACCCTAGTAGATCAGTAAAAGTAATTATGCTTCCTTAATGGGTATTCCTTGTAACTTCCTTTGAGAACTTGTAGAAACCCACTAGGAATGTTTTATGATACTTGTAATTAGTGGAGAAATCTCAAAATATTGTTGTGATCCATGTTGGTTGATTGTTTTCCTAATCCTTACAAATTAATAATGTGTTTTCTATGTTGAATGTCCCTTGTTTCCTTAGAGATAAAAATGTGGTGTGTTGATTTACCTCTCTCTTCCATAAAAGTAATAGTGTGATATGTTTACCCTTCCTTCTCATTGAAATTTTGTTGACAAATTGACTCACCCAAACATCATAAAACTATAATTGAGGAGATTTGGCCTTGAAGCTTAATAAATAAACTGGAACATAGAAAGAGAAAATGGTCCTTGCTTTAACCTTGGTAGATTAATAGAAGAAATAAAAACCATGTAGAAGAACAGAAGGGGAAAAAAACTTTGTCCATCTACCACCCCTAGGAGTAAAATAAATATTTTTTCTCTTTTACGCCTTTACAGAAGGGCGAGATATCATGCCCCTTAGTGGTCCTTATAACACAAACTTGTGATGTCATAATAGGAGGAAGTTTAATTAAGAAAACTCGTAAAGGAATGTGCTTAGAAAATGAAACTACAAATTTTGACTTAATGAGTTGATTTATAAATAAGTAAGATTTATGTGTATTGAGTGCAATGTATAGTTGAACCTGTAGTTCTATCACCTACCCAAAATTGTGAAGCACCTGGTGGATAGTAGTGTGTTCTAGTTTCTTAGTACCTTCTTGTTCATAGATGTATGTGCCTTTCTTTGTGGGATTTTTGGGTCATCATACCCTTATCATCCCATAGCTCGACGAGTGTGAGTTGTGGCCATTTTTGGTTTGAGACTTATCTCTTGTTTAAGCAACCTCCTTGCGTGTTGTCTTGTCCTTGGAGACCTAAGTTATTGTAATTTTAAGGCAACATATGTTAAGGATATAAAATAACTTTGGGAAGTCTTCTTTTCTTCTTGTTCTTCTCCCTAGAGACCTTGAGTTCTCTCTGGTGTTACGATTTATGTTTGTGCTCTCTTTGTGGTTATTCCAAGCTTGATCAGGAAATAAGATAAATGAATCCCATTGTGTTATTGTGAATGGTACTTCTTGTATTGATATGTTAGTTGCTAGGGGAGATATATATATTTTTATTTTGCTAAATGGTTGACGTCTCTAGATTTGGTTGGTGTGGTGTGTTTGATTCTTAAAAAAAAAGTGTAAAAATCATACTATAGGAAACCTTATGGTCATGAAATTTCTTAATATTACCATGAAAAGTTAATTGTACCCTCTCGAGTTATAGAAGTGTTTTCCATAAATAGTTCCTCGATTGTAAATGGTTGCTGATTTAGGTGTCCTTCCTTGTTGATTAACCTCACCTTGTGTGACCTCAAATTGTGGGGACTTGAGTAAACTTGTCTCTCGTACAAAATTTTGGCCTTGGTTGGTTCTGCTAGCCTTGCCTAAACAACAAACTATGAAAGCATAATTTAACCCTAGTGGAAACCTTAAATTTTGTTACTGTAGTATGTTGTATTCCTTGGGAAACTATGTGGTTTTTCTCAAACTCATGGAATTCTCCTTATTATTCCTCTACTTGGTGGTTACTCTTAATAATCTTTTGAACTCTTCATGTTAGATTGCTATGTGTTGTATCTTAGTTGATAGCGTAAAGTTACACTCTAGATTTAAATGTTCGTAGCCTAGCTTACATAAAGTTTAGAACTCATCCCTTACAATCTCCCTTCTTCTTCTAGAATTGCTTTGGACCAAACTTAGGTTCTGTAGACCCACACTTGTTTGAAGCAAGCAATCCCATAATGGAGTGATCCTTTTTCTATTGCATTTGTTCCTATCTCTCTTTCCAGTGACTTCCAGGAGGAAGTCGAGTCTAAGGGGAGGGGGATGTAGTACCCACTTTCCTTCGACACTTTTGATATTGATCATGATACTACTAACTATATTATGGACATTATTATAGTTTTGAGCTAGTATGGTGTTAGAGGTCAGATCATGGATTATTGTTGACTCTAATTCATATATGATGCATGATGATTGTTAGAGACATTTTATATAGATGTTGACATGCTGTTGGAAATGGTTATATATATATATATATATACATTGTTAGGACATGTGATATTTGGATATATTGAGTAGACCGAGAAAATTGAATTTAAAATTGATGATTATATAGTTGCTGATGAAATTGTAAGTGATATTGTTGATTGTCTGGATGTTGTTGTGATTCATATATATATTGATGATTTTGAAATTATATTATATTCATTTGGATGTTTTGATATGGCCATGAGTCCGAAGGATTATTTGTATTGTGCGGAGTTAAAAATATCACAACAAATATCGGGGGATTGGAGACCAACCACATTGGAATTCTAGATTAATTCAACAAGGTCACCATGGCAACTAGTTTTGTTTGTGTGTGTGTTTTTAGTGTTAGGGATTCCTATGGGGGAGATCACCTTTAAATGTGACCAAGGGGTTATGTGTATTTTATTAATGTGGTTTCTTTTATTAATGTTTGCATGTGTTTATTTTGTGGTGCTTTTACCCTTTTTCATTAGTTATTAAATGTTGTGTTAATATTGTGAGTAATCATATTGTTAAAATAAATTAATTAATCAAACTTGGGATATACGAAAGTAATTATAGAAGTTGTTGGCTCTTGTATTAAATGTGGTAAGTGATGTGTAAGTAATGTGTAAGTATGTGTAAGTGATGTGTAAGTATGTGTAAGAGTTGTGTAAGTCAGATTTTGGAGTATGAAACACTCAACCTCCTTGGAAATCCAAATTTTCCTTGGAGGCTGATTTTGGAGGCTTGTGGGACAAGTTAGACTTGTCCCATACCTCTTAAATTTGCATACCAACCTTACCTATGGTTGGAGGGTTGAATCTAGAACTTCTTTATGCATTTTGAAATGACTAATTGTAAGTTTTAATT
Source organism: Taxus wallichiana var. yunnanensis (assembly GCA_018340775.1). Taxonomy (NCBI): domain Eukaryota; kingdom Viridiplantae; phylum Streptophyta; class Pinopsida; order Cupressales; family Taxaceae; genus Taxus; species Taxus wallichiana. The sequence continues at coordinate 959,180,969 of CM031237.1, forward strand.
ACACTCTTCTTACATTTTATTAAATTCATTCCTTGTGGGGTATGGGCTTTTTGAAGTGTGTAAGTTTATTGTCATATTATTCACCCACCTCTTTATTGTGCCTTTGGAGAATGAATTTGACTTTTGTGCTTGGAGTTGAGGATGGGTGATGTGGCATCCCACTTGGATCCACCTCATCCTCTTCCCTTCCCTCTTCTATAAATTGATATTCTTTAGCTGGATTTTGGGTTGCTTCACTTTTATCACTTCATTTTTGGGAGACTTCTTTTGGTTTTGGAGAGCTCTTGCTTTTGGAAGGAGATTGGAGACCCTTGCATGCTTGTTGGTTGTTGATTTTGGACTGTATTTTGGCATTGGAAAGCTTGTTGTTTTGGAACTTAGACAACTCCATCATGGAGAGGTAAGAGCTTGGCTCTTGAAATAATCCTTTTCTTTATGAATGTACATGTTATTGTGTGAATGTTTTAGCATGTTTGTGGGTTGTTTGGGTAGACTGCCTAGGAATGGTGTAGGAGAAGACTATGGGGTACTCTTGAGGGAGGCATAAGTGTTTTGGGGAGGTATAAGTGTGGAGGGAGTTGGGATTGGGTTCCACCTTGTAAAAAGAAATAGCTTGCATTTCTTTACTCATTATGGGGTGCCATAAGAGGTTGGGGAGGCATAAGGAAATGTGAGGAATAAGGGGTACTTGGGGGAGGCATAAGGGCATGACAGGGTTTGAAATGATATATATATATATATATATATATATATATATATATATATATATATATATATATATTGGTGGGTTGTTCTCAGGTGGTGATACCCATTTCCCCTTTTGGAGGCATAAGTAGCATCCCCCATAGTTTCTTGCTCCTTTGGCTTGCTTGATGAAGCCTTAGTATTGCTTGTCATGTTTTACTATAGTTGTAAAAACTACATTCTATTTGGAATGTGTTTTATTGTGAAAATGCTATGTGTATGTTTTGTGGAAGCCTATTGTTGCCATGAGTTGGATCACATCTCTTATTGCATTGTGGTTGGGGCTCGGGGCTAATGAAGAAGGATGTCTTCTCCTTTCATTTGATGTCTTGGTTGGGTGGAGAGCGTTGCATTTCCCTGCCTTTGTTGTGATCAAAATTGGAAAAAAGAAGAATGCATGTTGTTGTTCTTCTGAGCCGAGAAAAGACAGTTTGTGATCCCTTGTGAAATAAAATCTCATTGTAACCTTCCCCACTTTGAAGTGGATGAATTTGTAAATGTTTTGAAATGGAAAGATGTTGTATGGATTATGAAATTTGTAAAGTGAAATGAAAAAGAGATATACTCTGTTCTAATCATCTGAAAGAAAGAAATTGGAAATCATTATTTGCATTCAAGGAATTGAAAGATGTAAAGTTGTATTGTTTTTAAATCAATAAAGGATTGAAATACTTTTCTTCAATTTGCATTGTTGCATTGAAATTGATCATCAATTTGTGATTTGAAACCTCTGTTTGGAAAATTGAAAGAGGATTACGTATGAAGGAAATATATGGAACTCTGTTCTTTTGAAATATGTTAAAATTGGAAATCAAACCTTGCATTTTATCATTAAATGGTTTGTTTGTATCAATTAAATGTCTTAGGTTTTGCAATGGAAATGAATCTTCATATTTGGAAGATGAAAAATGATAAATAGCCCTTTTAAATCGATCTATGTTTTAAATTTAAAAAAAAGCGGCAAATACTTCTCTAAAATGTACAGTTCGAACCTACAAACAATAATTAACATTGAAACATTAAAATCTAGCATGCTATGTTATCAATGTACTCAATTGGGCTAAAACACTTAAGGAAAAATCCTTCAAACATTGCAAAATCAGGCCCAAACCTTTCACGATTATTTCTTTATCAAGTTGTAAAAAAATCAATTTGAAATCAACCAAGCAAAAATTACCTTCCAAATGCATCCTAAATTCTTCTTAGAATAATTCTCCATGTCGGTTTGACATGTTGAGTGAAGAAGAAGATCAAATTGAACAGATCTAACAATTTCAAATTTACCAACTCACACTATATAAGCTTTGTAAAGGTCGCTTTTTTTAAAATTTACCCCTTAAAATTTATCAAAACCAAAAATTAATGAGCTATGTGCAAAGAGGACGTTGAGATCTTTCCAAAAAGTCCTTGTTTGCCCAAAATTGAGCTCTCTATCAAAAGTTATGGCCTTCTAAAGTTTTTTTCACTTGGCGTTAAAATTTTGGGAAAATTTTCCTTGACGGGCTGCGGCCCAAATTTTCCCTTGGGGCTTAGGAAAATTTTTGGGAAAATTTTCAAAATTTTCTCTACCACCCCGTTGACCTACAGACCAATCAGAGGCTACCACGTGGCACCATGAGGTGCCAGTGGTGGGACGCAGATCCCCTTTTTAACTTAGCGCTTTCGAGAAAATTTTGGGAAAATTTTCCAAGTTTTCCCCCGGCTGTAACCAATCAAGTGATGCCATGTGGCGTCACGAGGCATCAGCAGAGGAATGGGTTCCTTATTTTCCTTTTCCTCTCGAGAAAATTTTTGGAAAATTTTCCAAGTTTTCTCTGCAGCTCCGCTGGCCCGCAGCCAATCAAGGGCCGTCGGTGGCATCGCGAGTTACCGGCGGAGGCGCGGGTCTCTGTTGGCTCTTATCCCTTCGATGTGTTAAGTCATTTTTCTCCTCGCCACCCTGCCTTCCACGCATTTTCCTAGGAGACACCACGTGTTCTTTACGGACTTGCGGAGCGTGGGCGTAAAGATTACTTGTCACCCCACACGGAAAATTTGTAAATGTCTCCATTGCCCCGCCTTTCCCCGCGCTGCCTTAGGGAGCGCCACGTGTCCCTTGTGGACTTTTGGACCTGTGAGAGCGCGGGCACAAATGTGATTTTTTCCCCGCATGGTAAATTTTTTTCTAAAGGTCTCCCCGTGGCCCGCCGACCCGCCCTTGGGCAAATTTCACCCCTGGGCCCGCAGGCCCACTCTTGAGAGAAAATTTTCACCCCAAGGCCGTCGGCCCATAACTTGTGATTTATGAGGAGTTAGGAGGACTTATTTATATCACTGGAAAGGTGAGGAAATTTACTATCCAATGGGAGTGATTTAGAATTTTTTTGAATGTGTTAAGTATGAGAAAAATCAAGTTGAAACTTTAAGACTGTTAGAGAATAGGTATGGTGAGGATTTTCCCTCTGAACCTAATTGAAGCTTCTAACCCTAAATTTTGGACCTTATGACTTATAATAATTATTAATAAAAGGAAAGTATACTCTAGTAGATTTGAATTGTTTCGAACTTGTTAGTGACAACCGTGTCTTGTAACATGGTTGTAGATTCTTTTAATAAAAAAATTATTCCATTATTTTCCTAACAAATCCTAGCTTGTTTTGGGTCTCAAGTGGGTTGTTTTAACGGCGCTACAGATTTTGTGAGCTTCCCTTTGGCTAGGAGGAACGACCTATATAAGAAACACAACAAGACCACCAAATAGTATTAAATAACAAGAGTCAAAGGACTTCCTAACAAGGCTAGATCCAGGAAGTGTGATGCTTCCTTGAATGACTGTTAATCCTCTGTGTAATACAACTTAATGTAAGAAATAACAATTTCTATTGTAGTTGATAAGATTTAGGTATCTTTTATTAACATACAAAAAGTGAATTTAACTCAACAGTAATGGTTAAAATTAAATCCGAATGATTAATGGGCTGGTTTGGGTCTACAGGGTGTAACGGAGGGCGTAGGTGAGGTCAGGTGAAATTAGGCAAGATTTTGTGTTATTTCGGGGAATTTGTTAACTCGTTGTTATAGACAAAATTTCCAATCTCGAGATTGGTATCGTTTGGTTGACCGATAGTAGTATAGGTGATAGAACAATGCCGGTTAGCTAACCGTGTCGGTAGGGGCAATTTGGTTAAAATATTAAAAATGGGAGTTTGGGCCTCTCTATGATTACATAGAGAGTTGAGGAGGTTTTGGGGAAGGATGGAAAGGTGTTGATTAAGACTCAACAAGGTACAAAGGGTAATAGGATAGGTGAAATGGCTCTGGTTAGTAGAAAAGGTGATAAACGGGTAGAAGGTGGTAATGAGACAGAGAGAAATTAAATGAAAGCAATAAATGAAATGATTAAGATCAAACACACAATATTAACAAGTAAGAATGATTTACTTATCTGATAAAATTTACAGATCCAAATGTGGTAGGAATGGTTGATCATTTGGAGATGAAGTGTGATTGTGTCTAGTGCTAAGGTATCAGTGTATGTGTGCTCTGTCATGTCAACCTGAAACTATGGATGAGATGATTGGATGCTTAGTGGAGGTGTGAAGTGCTCGGTTTCGTCGTCGGGAAGCATGCGTGCTAAAGAGTTCAACAAATAAGTGTGAATGAATGAATAGGAGAACCCATGCAAAGAGTTAGAGACCCATATTCAAAGGTAACCAATGGCAATTAGGAACTAGAGCTAGCGAGGAAAACCAATGTCGGTTACGGACAATTAGTCCAAGTTACCAAAAATAGCCCGATCTTCACTATTTTTGGCGTGATCTTAATTGCTAATCCGAGTCTCAAGTGAGGGTTGGCACTTCGATAAGTGGGAGTGTTGCTTTGGAGAAGGAATATGACTTTAATTTTAGGGTTAGACTAAGTCCTAGTTGGTTGGGATAAGTAGGGTGTTTCGCATGTAGAATTTCATTCCGAGAATAGAGTTGCTTATCCTTTCATTCTCTTGAGAAACATATAAGGGTTAAGGCTAGGAGGAATACATTTGAATGTTGGGAAGGTGTGCGCGTACCGTAGAGAGATCAAATCGATTGTGAAGAACTCCTTTTTGTCAGGAAGGACTACCCGTAAGTAAGAATACAAGACCACTAGATATTAATTAGATAATAAGTGAGGGAACTGCCTTGGGCCCAGGAAATATTAGACTTCCTTTCGAAGGTGGTCAGTTCCCTTTTAATATAAATTAATGCAAATGATAATAAAGAAGCTATTGCAAAATCACGATTTAGGTACCTCGTTACTAAAAGCAATAGAGACTAAACTACCAATAATAAAATGTCATGTTGTTTGTTTAGTCACTGGTTATTGATACGTTCATATCAAGTTACAGGGATAGAAACAAGGCTGGATATGAGATTGTTTGGGGGTAAATAAGGGAAAGGTTGGTTTTGGTATGAGTCACAGTGACCGATGCCGGTCACTGGATAACCGACTGTGGTTGTAACACCGATACCGGTAGAAGATAACCGATATCGGTAGGGGCAGTGATTTAGGGGTTTTGAATGGAAGTCAGTTGTAAGGTGGTTATGATGGTAGATCTAGGAGTGAGTTTATAATTATTATGAATTCAAAGTTCAAGAAAATGGTGTTTAGAAACATACCAGATACTACTTACTAGTTCCTGATGAAGATACAGGTCCAAGGAATGTGGTGGCGACAGTAAGGCTTAGTTGGGATGATCCGGTATTGGAAAGCGAGCTGATGAAGCTATCCTCAGTCTTTCCTAATGCTTGGACGAGTGTGACAGTGATCTAGTTGCTCAGTTACAGTCTTACTCGATCCTCTTCTCTCTCTCTCTCCTGCCAAATGAATTCTGGGATCCTTTTTCTTGGTTGGGGGAGGTCATTTACAGGGAACCGATGGCGGTTGCCTAACCGACGGCAGTCGTGTAGGGACCGATGTCGGTTACGTCAAAGTTGGCTATTTTTAGTAAAATAGCCAACTTTCCCTCTTTTTCTCTCGAGGGTTAGTTGTGGGCTTGGTCAAGTCCTTATTAGGCTCGTTTTGGTGTGGGTGAGGGGTGATGAGTCATGGGTGTGGGTCTGGACCAAGTCATAGGTCTTAATTAGGTTGGTTTAGGGTTAGGGCTAGGTCACGGTGAGGTGGCGAGATGAGGTGGCGGGGTTGGAGATGTGGATTTATTAATTATAAGGTAATTAATAAATCATTAGGTGTGTAAGGTTTAGGTGGTGAGGTAGGGTTAGGTTGCGGGACGAGATACGGGGTACAGGGCATCGTAAGACCCAAATTTGGTGTCTACATTTGCCCCTTGTTGTCATGTAGCTTGTCGTGTAAAGCTGCACTGACAATAATAAGAAGTGGTTGCCCCAGTTAAGGGTATAGGTAATCCCCCTCAAATCTATCACAGATTGAGGCGACGTGAAATCAAGGATAGGGTTGATAAAGGGTGAATGATGATGAGATGATGGTAAGATGGTGGGGTAAGTTCAAGGAAGTAGACGCACGTTGAAATGCAGTAGTGTGACCAGGGTACACGAGTTGAAGAGAAAAAAAGTAATTCATAGGCAAAGGTCGATAGTTTATCCAAACAAGGTTGATATAATCCTGGTATCTAAGGCATAGGAAGTAGCTCCAGGGGATATAATGGGTAAGGTAATTGGAATGGTTAGGCATGTTCGGCGATGCAAATGGTTGGTTTGGTTGAGATAAATGTCACGGTCTCGGTCTAAGAAAAGTTGGTTGGCTGATCAATTCAAGTATCCTAGTCATGCTAAAACACGAACAGGTGAGCTCGATTGAACAAACAGCTACATTATGGGTGGATAGAATCGTAATTTGTGGGCTTCGGTCGAGGTACTTAATTGGTGTGGCCGTGGGTCAGGCCGATTGGTTGGTTATGGCCTTGGGTTGGGCCAATTGGTTTGTTACGGCCTTGGGTCAAGCCGAGTGGTTGGTTGCGGCCTTGGGTCGGGCCAATTGGTTAGGTGCGGCCTTGGGTCGGGCTGATTGATAGGTGCGGCCTTGGGTCGGGCCGATTGAGTTGTTGCGGCCTTGGGTCGGGCCGATTGGTTGGTTGCGTGCGGCCGTGGGTCGGGCCAATGAATTCAAAATAAGCTATTTGCAAAGGCCGGGGGTAGGCGATGTGGTGAAAAATAGAGTTTGGTGGAGAAGAACAGGAGTTAGGGTAAATGAGGCAGGTAACCGATATCGGTTAGTTATGACCGGTATCGGTTAGAAGACCGATATCGGTTAGAGGTCAAAACCTATAAAAAAAAAAATACGGCGTGTCATTTTCACATTGTCAATTTGAGTGCCAACCTTTTTCTTGTTTGAGTTTTGAATTGATTGGGTTGAGTTTGTGGGCTGAGTTGGCACTAGTTGAGTGGGGGAGTGAATTATTGGTAGGCCCCAGAGATCAGGAGGCAGAGTTTTATTGGTTGAGGACCCGACTGAGGAGATTTGGAGCTATGACACAGCCTGGAGGAGCAGGAGATGCTGAAGGAGCTGGACCACCACCACCTATCCCACCACGACGACGTGTAGTCGTACCGGTAGGCTCTAAATCCCTCTTTGTATGAAGTTGATGAATTTAGCTAGGATGTGGGTTTTGGGGTAGGAATCTAAAATTTGAGAAAATAATGAATAAATGAAGGTAAATCGTAAAATGGAGTGGGTAGATATGTTAGGTAAGTCAAAATGGCAGGGTGGGTAAGTTTTTAGGCAATTGGGGTGGGTAGATGGGTAGAAATAGGAAGAAAGGGGATTTGGGGGCCGTTTTTGATCCGGCCCCGAAATCCCACAGTGACCGATGTCGGTCACTAAGCGACCGACATCGGTCACCATGCAAGTTGTATAGATGTGTGGGTTCATAGACCGGCATCGGTCATGTGTCGACCGACGGCGGTCGTGGGTGACCGGTACCGGTCACCATGGGCAGGAGGTAAGGTTGTGAAAGTAGTTGTGTTGATTTGTTGTAGGCGGGTAGGATCAAGTGTTGGGGTGAAGGGGGAGAAGGTAGAGTGGCTAGGAAAGGTTATTGGGGTGGGGGGAATCGGGTGGTGTATGAGTGGGGTAGGTGGTAGGTTATGGGATAGGTAAAGGGGATATTGTAGGTGTTTGTTGGGTGGGGTTAGTGATATTGGGGTTATTGGGTAGTTGTTTTGTAAAGGGTAGGCCTGATGGACTGGTTGTTTTGCGAGCACGTCGGCCAGCAATCTGACGATGGGGATCGATGATCACGCCTCTTCGGGCGGATGCGGCCACATGTGACTACAGCGCAGTGGGCAGTCATGCAGGAGGTTAGACTTGGCGGAGTCCAGAGGTATAGGGCTGTGGATAGAGACCATAGCCTGATGGTTGCCCTCATCGAGAGATGGGATCCGGCAACCAATGTCTTCCATCTCCCAACTAGAGAGATGATAGTCACACTAGAGGATGTGTATCGCATCCTGAGACTGCCGATCATAGGTGAGGCGGTGTTCCAGGTGGATGCTGAGACAACGATGGATAGCATCCTGTAGGTATTCGGGATGCAGCCCCATTGATTACGTACCATAGTGCGAGCATCTGCTACGGCGATATGTATTGCGCACATCGACAGGAGACATGGCTTACCGTGCTGATGATGATTGGTATCACCTGCTTCGCCCTCCCGGACTCAAAGGGAGGCCGCTTCCCATGGGCTCTGATGGGAGTATTACATGAGATGGTGGAGGAGCACACCTGCTATGCATGGGCACCGGTGTATTTGGTGCAGCTATACAAAGAGCTCTGGGGCTATCGCCATATGAGGTGATTTGGGATATGCTTGACATTCTTGCTACACTGTTGGGCCTACGAGCATATCATGTGTTTACGACCGTAGGGTTTCCCAGAAATGGCAGGGCCACAGGGAAGTGTATAGGTATGGGTTTCAGAGGTGGTTGGGGGTCGTGGGCCAGCCATGAGTGGTTATCGTAGGGCGAGATGTCATGTATTACAGGCATATGTTAGAGGGCCTAACTGCACTAGATATTATATGGAGGCCACCAGCCTCGTGGAGGAGCCCGAGCACAACTGCGATGGATCCAGTACATCTTCTGGATAGCTAGACAGAGACCCGGGGAGCATGAGCGGATTCCCCTAGAGAGGGTATGACGACAATTGGGTAGGATGAGCCACCTCCCTTCCCACAGTATCGGAGGGAGGATGTAGAGGCACCACTGCCTGTACCGCAGCGGCTATTGGACCCGATCTAGGTCGCGAGAGACCGACCCGATGATCTGATGGGCGATCTTTGGTATTACAGGTGCATTTTTGGTTTGGTGGGTAGGGCAGAGGGCAGCCATGAGAGCACAACCCGCACAACCAAATTTGGCGGTTGTTATAGCGAGAGAGGGATCGTCTCTTAAACCAGTGCGATTATTAAAGGCGACTTATTGCTTGCACGAGGCACAAATTAGGGGTATTACGAGGCGGTTGGCCCAAGCACGAGTATAGGTGCAGTGCAGTACAACCTCGGCATAGAGTACGAGTCACGAGCACGAGGCACGGCCTTAGAGTGCAGCACGGAGTACGGCCTCGAGCACGGGCGTCTGGTAGGTCGGGGTGTACAGGGTAGGGCAGGGCCTACTTATATTAAGAGTCGGGGGAGCAGCCCCACCAGCCATGGTGGCATGGGCCCGATATATGGAGGTGAGAGCGGAGGCCCGATATTATCAGGACGTACTATATGGTACCGGGCCGACTATCAGCCATATGCGCTCACGAGCCGAGACATCCCGGAGTCATAGGTCACAGGGGGCCACAGCCACAACCGGTGGGTCAGTGATGGGTAGGAGGCGAGATCCGGCACGAGGGCCACCGAGAGACGAGAGGCAGGAGGGGGAGAGAGAGCGAGTCACCCTGGAGCAGAGCCGGGTTTTTTTTGATAGAGGATTTGTTGATAGAGACACCGGTCTGCGAACCGAGTGTGTATATAGAGGCCTGCGTGCCCTCATAGGATTGATGTAGTCATTTTTGTTGTATATACCCACTGCGAGCCGAGTATATGTTGTAGAGTTGATACCTGACTGCGAGCGAGCCGAGTATATTTTGGACATGAGAGGCCGACTGCGGCGAGTTGAGATTTTGACAGAGAGACAAATGCATTGCGTGCCGACTTTGTGTTTTGATTACACGAGGGCCCCATGCAAGGCAAGTTGTATATTGTAACATTGTTTTGATGATATATATAGATGATGAGGTTGATCCATATGGTGTGTATAATGTTTGAGTTGATGACATATATTATAATGTTTTATGTGTTTTGTCGATGGTATTGGAATGTTTGTGATGTATATATAAATGATCTTGATGATGTTTTGATGATATGCATATGTTTTGAAATATTGATGTTTATTATGATGATGATTGTTGATAACTATGTCGTTATGCAGGAAAAAGAGGCGGCGCCACCAAAATTTACAAAAACAAAGAAAGGACCTATAAGCCAAATGAGATATGTGACCGATATCGGTTATGCTAAAATGAGCTTTTCTAAATATAGAAAAGCTTGGGAGGCAACTAAAGTTCTTATTTTTAGAGACATGCAACATGTTAAATATGAAGATGCAGGTTGTTTGTCGTCCATACGGGGTAATTGAATGGGATAATTGAGTAAAAGGAGGAAGAGACAGTAAAGCGATCGTGGGATTATATTAAGAAGGCGTAAAGGCAAGTTATAGTGAAGAGGGTGGTGAACATGGTGAACAAAGAGAAGCATCCAGTGGGCGAGAGGAGAAGGAAGACAGTTCCACCTCATACGGCCGCATCCCAGAGAGTATAATTTGTTTTGGTTGGAATGAGATTTTGCATGGTTATAAATAGAATGTGGTAAGGTAAATGGGTAGAAAGGTGATAGGCAAGAGCTTGGGATGGGGTGAGTGTTGTAGGGTAGGTAATCAGGTGTTGGAGATATGTGCGTAGGTACGGGAGGGGAAAACGAGCACAGAAGTTATCATAGGTGGTGTTTTTGAGTGGGGTGGTTGGAATTGACAGTGACCGATATCGTTTAGGAATAACTAGTATCGGTTAGGTAACCGGTATCGGTTGTCTATAACCGATATCGGTTACTGTGTAAAGTTGCGGATTGTGATAAAAAACGCGTGGGAAGTTATTTGTTGATTTGTTGTTTGTTGGTTGAATGTGTGCGAGCACGAGGCGGGGAGTTGAGATGAATGATAGAGTGCCAACTTTGTTGTCACGGGTCAGCGTGGATGTAACACTAGCCGAGTGGGCATTAATAAAGCGTGTGGGGTTAATCGAAATCCACTATTATTCACGGGTCGCAGGAAATCATGCTATGTATATTGCAGCGCTAATTGAGAGATGAAATCCCGAAAAGAATACCTTTTATCGCAGCGGGGAGATGACAATGACGTTAGAAGATTGTTTCGAATTTTGAGACTCCCAATTAAGGAAGACTAGTGTATCGAGGCGGGGCCTAACGGCGCGCGGCAGCAATAACGGCAAGATTTAGTCCAGCCGCACAAGATTTGACACAGCGAGGTTTGACATTCACTTATGGTATAATGTTTGCAGCACACCCTGAGGCAATAAGGTTGACAGTGGTATTAATGATAGCGGTGGGGTATTATGCATTACTTAGAGCGGACGAGGGAAGATTTTCGAAATCATTGATGTGTATTATTCGTGAGATGATAGAAGGTAGCGTTACTTTCGCATGGGCACTTGCATCTCATGAGCTATACGGGGGTTTATGGGCATGCAGGTGAATTCACAGGACTACACTGGATTATGCATATTTATTACATTGTTGGGCCTATGAGCACATTGTGTGTGTGACCAATAGGCCGACCAGATCCAGGGAGGAGAGACAGGAGTGTAGAGGCTGGGATTCAGACGATGGGTCCAGACAGAGCAAGAGGCAAGAGCCAAAATTGTGATAAATGACACCGAATATTATAGGCAGATGTGGGAGATGGTGACGATTGCGGATATCCGTTGGAGGCCTTATGGGAACTACATGGTGACGGCGAACATAGCTGAGGATTTGAGGGGTGTAGAGCGATTGAGGTGGATCGTGGGACACAGGCCAGGTGAGTACGAGAGGATTCCTCTAGATCACGTACGACAACAATTTGGATTTGTTCAAGATATACCCATGGCTCATAGACCATACAGGAGGATCGACGCCGAGGCACCCTTCTCATCTCCGCGACCAAAACTTCGAGAAGGACCCGGAAGAGACATCACCGATTGTAGGGTAATGGATGCGGTAGTGATGAGTCTTATAGATTATGGTGGGTAGCGAGCTGTGAGGTACATGTGAGAGGGTCGATCATCCCGACATGGCTACGATTACAATAAAGAGAGACCTCTGCGGGGTTTTAGTTCACTAGCTTCAAACACAGGTGAATGAGACAACGAGATTGTTAGAGGTTTCATAGTCATGAGCGGAGAGACTAGAGGCAAGATTCCTCCACGCGAGGGCGTATTCATATGTTACGGGAGAGATTGATGGATCGAGTGGGAGGAACCAATAACCGTGGCCCCTTTGAGGATGGAGAGGCCAAGTGAGCGGCGTCAACGATCACCATCACTACCTGGTTTGGGATGAGGTGCGGGGGCCTACGTGAATTTCATAGGGGTAGAAGAATAAATAAAGATCTTGACTGCAACGCGTTAATGATAGAGAAAATGTATTTGTTTAACATCTAAATAAAGCCGAATATGTATGTTGATTTTGAGTTTTGAATGTTTGGATTGATAAAGGACAAAGGTGAGTGTTATCAATATAAATATGCGAAAACATTTATATTTTTAAGAAAAACACAACACATGATAGGTTATGGTAGGGGATGGTCGAGCTAACCTTGGGAGACCCCATGTCTCCTAAGTGCTGCCTACATAGCCCATTGCACAAAGCAAGGAGGGGCCTTAGACTGATGTAGTTCTCCCTTAGGACCAAGGAGAGGTGAATTCAGGTAATTTGGTTGTGGTTAGGCAATTTGTTGGTTGGTAAAAATTTTGATATTGGTAGGGTAAGGTTGTTGAAGTTGGTAAGGTATAGGTGAAGCGAGGGTTAGCTTACCCAAGCATTAGGGAACCGTGTCCTGATTAATGTCAACACATAATCCTAGATTCGGGTAAAAGAGGTAAAGATGTCCCATAGATGGAAAGAGCTAAACAAACCACGTATTATCATAGGATGAGCTTGAATCTCTAGGTACCTTGCGTATGCGAGAAGTCAATAGGTGGAAAGAGTTGTATAATCACAATATATCGGTTATACGTCACGTCCCTTGAATTTTTGTTTTGAAAAATGGCGAGGTGAGGTGGATGGTATAGCTGGGGCGTAGAGGACTTGTTATAAGGTTATTATTCTGACGAAATAGATCCAAACCTAAATAGATGAGTCCATGACTCAAAAGTTATTTTGAATACTTTGCTTTGATTTTTACGGATATAGACTAATCGATACGAGAATTCTATATGGGATATGCATTTTGTTGTTTCTTGAGTCTTCACGAAGCGATCAATGCGAGAAGCTTCGATAGAGGCGACTTTGTATAGTGTCCTTGAGGAGCGATCTACTTATAGTAGCATGATGCGGCTTTGCACATAGATGTCCTTCAGGAACAGTCTAGTTTATAATAGCAGATGCGGCTTTGCACATAGCTATCCTTTGAGGGAATAGTCTAGTTTAGAGCTTAGAGGTCTAGATGTCCATTTGGCATGAAGCATCTAGTTTTGCAGGAAGTTTGACTCAAGAATATCCCAGAATCGTATAATTGAGAACTTGTTATTTTGATACTTTTAAGTCATAGACCAGACTAAAAAAGGGAAGGCATCTTTAAGAGGAGGTGATGATCAAACCATGTGAGCTTGATTCTATTTTGAGATGCACGAAATAAGTTGTATGAGGTGGTAAATGGGCTTAAGGGACGAGCGTAAGGTAGATAAGAAGTGATGTAACACTAAATTCAATAGTAGAATGGTCGGAGATGCAAGGCATTAAGGGTTTAGGCTCGGGTTTACCATTAAGCGAAGCTAAATGATAAGTACCTGATTTGTAGGTGTGAGTGATAATGTAAGGCCCAATCCAATTAGGAGAAAATTTTCCACGTTTGCTCTTTTCTAGTTTGGTTACATGTTTGCTCTTTGTCTCTTTGAGGACAAGATCACCAATCTTAAAGGTACGCTCATGAATTCACTTATCATAAGCACGCTTAATGCACTTTTGATAAATTTGAAGGTGGTTAAGAGTGCGTAAGATGACGCTCATCAAGAAGCTCTAATTGGGCTAAATTGGTCTTGGCGGAAGTCATCATTGGTGAGAATGTCCCAAGAGATATTACGAGAGAAGGGATTTGTATTTCGAGAGGCAAGACAACCTCAGTACCATACACCAGAGAGAATGGTGTGGCATTAGTGGAAGTATGAATGCTGATACGATAAGCCCAAAGGGCAAAGGGGATGTGATCATGCCAGTTTTTCCTAGAATTGTTAACGACTTTCATAAGAATTTTGATTAAGGTTTTGTTAGAAGATTCGGCTTGTCCATTTGCTTGTGGATAGTAGGGTGACGAGAAGCTAAGTTTGATACCAAAGTTGTCACAAAGGTCTTGTAACAACTTATTTTTGAAAGATTTTCCATTATCTGTTATCAGGCAATGAGGAACACCAAAACGATAGATAATGTGATGATTGATGAACTCAACGATTTTTTCTTTTTTGGTTGAAATGAGTGGAACGGCTTCCACCCATTTAGTGTAATATTCGGTTGCCATGATGATCCAATGGTGATGCTGCGAAGAAGGCGGGTGAATCTCACCAATAAGGTCTAAACCCCATTGTGAGAAAGGCCAAAGATCTCGTGCGACCTGTAACGGGTGGCTAGGAGTATGTTGAAGGTTGGCATGTTGTTGACACATAACACAACACTTAACATATTCGCAGCAGTCTTTATTGAGAGTAGGCCAATAATATCCTAGGTGAAGGATCCGCTTGGCCATGGCGAGGCCACTAAAGTGCCCGCCACAAAGTCCATCATGGATTTGTTGGGTGGTATGAGCGACTTCAGCGCCGGTTAGATAGCGAAGGAGGATACCATCGAAGCCACGTTTATAGAGGAGTCCCCCCATGACGACATAACGAGAAACACTTTTAATAAAAGCAAGTTTGCCATTACTACTAAGGTCAGGTGGTAGAATAGAGGTTGTAAGGTAGTCGTGGAATTGGTGATACCAGGTATCCTGCGAATCAGCAGATACATTATGTACCATAAAAACATCCGAAACTAAGTAAGATGGGGCAAAGAGTTGTTGACCAAGACAAATATGTCCGAGTTAGTTGGTGAGGCCGAGAATTTAAAGAGGCCAAGCAAGCCATAGTATCTGCAAATTTATTAGTTGAGTGGGGAATGGTTTGGATAGAATGATGAGAAAAGAAGGTCAAAAGTGAATCCATGTAATGTTTGTACTTTTGAAGTTCCTCATTTTTACATTGGTAGATGCCAGTAACTTGATTTACTACCAATTGAGAGTCACCGAAAATATTAATAGACTTCACACCTAAGTGTAACGCAACGTGGAGACCCAAAACAAGGGCCTCGTATTCCGCTGTATTGTTAGTGCAGGGGAAATTGAGCTTGAATGAAAGAGGCATAGGTTCACCTTCAAGAGGAATGAGAACAACGCTTGCCCTCCACCGCGCTGGCATTTAGATCCATCGAAGAAGAGGGTCATTGGATACGACACATCACTGAGTGAAAGAGTTGCGATGAGTTCATCAGGGAAAGTAAAATTGGTAAATTGTTCCCCAGGTAAAGGGGCTTCCGCGAGTTGGTCTGCGATAGTTTGTCCTTTGACTGATTTCTGGTGTACAAACTCAAGGTCAAGGTCGGCGAGGAGCATAAGCCATCGGGCGATGTGTTGGTTTAGATGAGGTTTGGCATACATATAATGTATGGGGTCAGCGTTGGTGATGAAAAAAGTTTTGTGATTCAGGAGGTAATGTCGGAGTTTGGTGGCCACAAATGATAGGGCTAGGCACAACTTTTCTACGTGTGTATACCTAGTCTCGTAATCCACAAGAGTACGGATTATGTAATAAACTACTTGTTCTCGATGCTCAGAGTCACGATGTGCAAGCATGGCTCCTACAACATGGTCGGTGGTAGAAAGGTAAAGGTAGAAAGGGTGATCGTCCTGAGGTGGGACAAGCACGGGTGGCTGCAAGAGATAAGCTTTAAGAGCCTCAAAGGCTTGGTGGCACTCCTCGCTCCATTAAAAGAAAATGTCCTTTTTAAGGAGATGATGGAAAGGTTGACATCGATCCGAGAGTTGTGAAATGAAATGCCGGATAGATTGGAGTTTTCCCTGTAAACTACGCAATTGTTTGAGGTTAGTGGGTGGGGGCATTTCTAGGATAGCTTTGACTTTAGCTGGGTCGACCTCAATGCCATGCAAAGAGACGATAAAGCCAAGGAGTTTTCTGAAAGGATGCCAAAGACACATTTCTTTGGTTGAAGATGAACACAGTAGTGTAACAGGTGATAGAAAATAATGGTTAAAACATCGAGATGTTCACTACGATGTTTGGATTTTCCAAGAAGATCATCGACATAATCCTTGAGGATAGTGTGTATAATGTCATGAAAAATATAAGTCATAGCGCTGATAGGTCGTACCAACATTCTTAAGGCCGAATGGCATGACACAATAGCAGAAGGTCCCCCAGGGGGTAATGAAGGTGGTTTTATGTTGATCGGCCGGGGCTACCAAAATTTGATTGTATCCCGAGAAGCCATCCATGAGAGAAAGCATCTCATGGCTGCAGTGAGATCAAAAAGTTGATCAATGCTAGGTAGGGGGAAGTCATCCTTTGGGCAAGCGAGGTTAAGGTCCCGAAAATCCGTACATATCCGAAGTCCCCCATCACTTTAGTGACAGGTACGACATTAGAAATCCATTACGGATAGTCAATAGGTAAGATGAAAGAAACAGAAAGGAGGCGTTGAAGCTCTTCTTTCACCAAGAGGGCAATGCGTGGATGCATTTTTCTCAGTTTCTGTTTAACTGGTTTAGAGTCTAGTTTCAGAGTGATGTTATGGACAGCAATGTCAGGATCGATTCCTGGCATGTCGGCGTAGGACCAAGCAAAAGCTTGATTGTGGCACGGAGGAAGGTAGTGAAGGCGGCTTGTTCTAATGCGTCAAGAGATTGTCCGATCTTTACAATGTGAGGATCATCCTCCGTGTGGATGTTGATTTCTATAGTCGATTCATTCAACATAGTTTGGGTGTCAGATGGTAAGGCACGTTGAATATAAGAGTCGTCCGCACCAAGGTAGGTGAGGATGGAGTCATCATCCTGGCACTCCACAACATTAATTGAAGGTGAATCTTCTTCGATCATATCTGGATACAAAAGGGGGAGAGAAGATGGGTCTTCACTATCGTGTTGATAAGTGAGAGGACCCAGGAAGATAGCATTCACGAAAAAAAAAGTTAGGAGGGATAGATTCCGGGTCTATCGACTCTGTGGGTGAAGATGGAAAAATGGGCGATGATGGTTCGGAAGGGGTGACTTCATTGTTTTCCTGGATACAATTGACATGAGGTTTCTTCGGTGTAGGTGGTTTAAAAAATCCAAGACCACGACGATCTTTGTGTTTGCGGGTAGTTACGGGAATGATTGTATGTCGGCCTTGTTCATAAAGACCGAAACCAAAACCCTTCCAAGCATAGCGCGTTAGGAAGGTGAGGGCGAAATGACGGTTGGTTAGATATTGAAAATCAAATTAGAAGGGAACCACACCAAGGGAGGTTCAGGGGTGATAGAGGATGTGTCGACACCCCCATACATTAGGTTGGTGTGGCAATTAGGTGGTCCGTAGGAGATCACCTCCCCCACACGACGGTCGTAGGTAGGATGCGCATGTAACTGTCCATACTCCTGTGGGGTATGAAAGGTGCTAACATTGTATAGGCGGTATTCCCTAGCGTAAGGCATTGAAAAACATCTACCAAGGGATCTAAAGTTGGGATGTTGTGTCGGGGAAGGAAGTGGTACTCGCGGCGGTGGGTTCATTGGTCGAAGGTGTGAGTGTGGTTAAGGTGGATGGTTGAGGCGTGGTTGAAGTAGATGGTTGGGCTAGATCAATGGGTGCCTTGACTGGTACAAGCACATCATTAGGGTGATATAACATATTGCAGGTTTTGAAAGGGGAAGCGTCAGCTTTGACGGTGTATGACTTCCCCTCATACTCGAATTTGATGCACCTATGTAAGGTGGAGGGAACGCATCCCATAGCCCGTGAGATCCAGGGTGGCCTAACAATATGTTGTATTGGAATTCTCCCTCAAGGACATAGAAGAGTTCGGGTAAGGTATGTGGCCCTACACGAATGTTAAGGATCACGGTGCCTAAGGTAGAAGTAATAGCATCGTTGAATGAACGCAACATGGTGGGGTTGGCACACATGCAGCTAGGAGGGATATTCATCCGTTGGAAGGCTTTGGAAGAGATGGTGGTTTAGGCTAGCGCCCTCGTCGATCATAACACGACGTGCACTCCGATGTCCCGAGATGTGGCAGAGATGAAAAGAGCGGGATCGGGATCTTCGCACCAAAGACAACAATTTCTTCTTGGAAAAAGCGATGCGGTGGCTTAACGATAGGGAAAAAAGTGGTTGTGAAGGTAGATTGTTTGGTGAGAGAAGCGACGTGGTTGGGTGTTAAAATGGAAGTGACGGGAAAGGTTTCATTAGGTAGGACCTCTATCCCTTGAAGGATCTCAATTAAAGCTTGTCGATGCGATTCAGATGTTTGAATGAGATCATAGAGTGTCATTTTGATAGGAGATTGGTGAAGTTGTTTGATCATGGTGCGATGGGAAAATCCATCAGAGACAGGATAGGCAGGTCCACGAATGACCACTTTAGGTGGTGGTGCAATCGGGATGGCAGAAGGAGAAAGAGAGGCCGCAGGTGTGCTTTCTTTAGCTTTTCCATTGTTTTTCTGACCTCGAGTAGCAATGTTAATCATGTTGATCTCGTGAATACGAGAGGAGGAAGATGGCGGGGATAAGTCATTGTTCTCGAGAGGCGGGGTTGCAATGATGATAGATTTTGGCGAGGCGGGGACAGGTGGTATAGGAGAAGGGATCGAAGCTAAGGGCTTCTCTCTCTGTAAATTGTCTTTCTTAGGTTGTCTATCTAAGATAGGTGACTGGTGAAGGATGGCTTTCAAAGCTTTGCATCCTTCTACATCATGTCCTAGTGTGCGATGGTAAGCACAGATTTTAGATTCATCATAACCTATAGGTCGAGGTTTAGATGGATCATAGAATCTGAGCGGGTTAGGGAAATGGTCACATCCCCTACCAACATATCAAGGATCTTGGAGTAAGATCCTTTGAGCGGGTCAAATTTAGATGAAGATGAGGCTGTTGATTGAGTGGGTGATATTTTTGATTGTTTTGGTAATGGTTGGGTATGAGTGGTTCATACAGGTGGTGATTTAGGCAAGGGATTTTGATGAGTGGTTTTAACTAGGCGTGGTTTCTTCTGCGCAGAAGTTATGTTTAGCTAGTTAGATGATGAGGCCCCAGCTGACGTGGTGGCAGGAAACAACCACGGGGAGAGAGGAGTGACAACAAACAAGTCCTTCGATGATCGAGGTAGGAAAGATACTTGGGGTGATGGTGTTGAGACGTCTGTGAGTGTTTGTAGGGGTGTAAAAGGTATAGGTCGTGTTAAAGAAGAAGTGGGAGGCAACGTGTATTGAGGTAAGGTGGAGGGGTGAGGTCCTAATATAGAAGGTAGGTGTGATGGTGAAGGCTGAAGCCGTGCCTGTTGTATTGGTGTGATTGGGGGTGAGGGTTTTAGTTGTGGCAGAGGCATAGATTGGACTCGAGGAGATTGGGTCTATCTCCTAGGTGGATTGATGGCATTATTTTTGGATAAATCTAAACATTTAGGTGGGTGTGTCAGGCTGGGAATTGGTGAAGTCCCAAGCGTAAGGGAAGGCTTGGTTAGGTTGATAGAGGTGGCTGAGGGATTTGATAGAGATGAGGGGGGTGAAGGTGAGGACATAGGCATTTTGAGCTTTTGTAAACACCTCGGGTATATGGTAGAGGTGTCTGGATTAGTCATCTACATTTGAGTAGAGCAGGGTGTACTCAAGCGCTCCCATAAGACTTGTCTATCTTCTGGGGGATAACAATCTTCACGTGTGAACATGAACTTTGGTATGGAAGAGAGGTGGGTTGTGATTCCGGTCCACTGTGGGTGTGATACAAGGGGTAAATGAGGCGCCGTATCAATGGGTACTAAGAGGTCAACCGGTCGCTGGAAAGATTTAGGTGATGAAGAACTAATAGGTAGAAGGGGATGTTCGAGGGGATCTATTATGATTGAGGAGTTTGGTGATGTAGGCTCAAGGGGTTTCTCCTCTAAGGGTGACAGAAAAAGTGGCAAGCCTTCTTATTTTGCAGCAAGAGTGGTGGAAGGAGATGTTTGGGAAATAGTGTTGGTCCGAAAATGCATCGCAGGCGAGATCTATGGATAAACGAGCCATCGGTGTGCGGGGCATAGCCCCTCTTTGAGTCAAAGAAGTGAAACTGGTTTATTGCTATTCTACCAAAGCAAGAATGCATGCAAGTCTCACAATATTCCGCCTTCGGGGTTTGGGATCTCATCCCGTAGGGTGTTTCTGATTGCGAAAAGAAAGGAATGAAAAAGAAGACGAAGAAAGAGCGGTCCGAAGGAAGAAAAGAAATGAATTCCAAAGCAAAAGGTCGAAGGTTTATGTTTTGGGATTGGTAGTAAATGAGCCAAACTTACTTGCATAAATGAGCAAAGCAATACTTGATGAATAAATGACAATAAAACGAAGCGCATTTAACGAATAAACACATAGATCGACATAAGAAAGATCGTCGATGCAAATAACACATGTATTCAAAGACAAAGTCTAAATATTGTATTAATAATTCTTTCTCATTACAAAAGCTCAAAGTATTTTCTCCTCAAATTATTTTTCATCGAAAGATATCCACCCTCCTTTCTGCAATACAACAAGTATTGAGGTATTTATAGAAGAAGGAGAGAAAAGAAGGCAAAAAGGAGCCAACCACCTATTTACAAAGATATTTACAAAATATACAAAATATCTCAAAGTCATGTTGACTTTTGACAACTTGATGGATGACATCATCCCATGGTGCAACATGGATGATGTCATCATTTGTGTCAACATACTCCAGATATTCACAGAAAGAAAGTCAAAGAAGAGAGAGAAGGAGAAGAAGAAGCCACTATTCATCATCGTCATCCTGCGGCCGAAAGGGAGTAGCCTGCTTCTGCTGCTGCTCAGGTGATGAGATGTGGAATTGAGCACGGTATTCCATGAACTTGCTGATCATGGGCCCTAGTTGATCCTGGGAAGGATCCTTGTGTCGCTCACTGATCACCTCGCAAGTCTCCCACTCGTCTATGAGCTTCTCTGGGAGTTTGGAATATTCTTTCTCCGCTTCTATGAGGAACCCGATGAAATCCCGACAGGCCAGCAGGTTATTGATAGATTCTGCGTCAAAAGTGACCTCTGGCCCCAGCCCTCGTGAAACGATCTCCTTGAAGATCTGGATGGTTTCATCAACTTTCCTTAAGGTGAAGGAAGGAGTAAGTAACCCTGGAGACATGTTAAGAACGATTTGTTCCATTTGGTGCATCGCGTCCAGGGCTTCCTCCTTCACCTTATCAATCTTTTCAAGGACAAACTAGTTGATCCATCCGGTAGTCCAGAGTGGAAATGACTTTATTGAGGGCTCTGGGATTACCGAAGACACCGAACTTGACCAGATCTTCGACTGAACAGTCGAACATTTGTTGAAAGGTCTCATCTGCCAGCCTAGCATGGTCCAGCTCTTCTGATATGGGTCCCGCTAACGCTTGGAGCTCTTTGTTCGCCTTGTTGATGTTCAGATACAAATTAGAGAACTTGGCGATTACTTTTTCACTGTCCTTGAGGATCTGGCTCCTCCAAGCGGAAACGGTCATGCCCTGCTCGCCGATCTTTGCATATTCATTAATTTTATCACGCTCGAGGCTCAAGAGTCTCGGTGGCAGTTGTGGGAGGTGCACTGCCCATTTTCTGTAAGGCTTGGAGCAGATGTTTATTTTGCTCTTTCAATAGCCTTTTTTCTTCTTTTGTTTCTTGAAGCTTCTTGCAGAGGGCGTCGACTGCAGATAAGGCTTCTCCTTGAAGGCTCTCAGAAGATGTACTCATTGCGACTTGAGTCATTGTATAATCTGTCGGAGACAGATCCTTTTTATCCTTGAGGGGATTAGGGTATGCGATCTCCATCACCCTCTCTCCCGAAGCACTCTGAGAGAAGCGTGTGACAGGCTTCTGCTTCTTTGCCCCTTTGGACGGGATTACGGAAAAGTCCATCGGAGCGATGGGAACTTTCCTTTCTGTGACTTAAGTCTTTGGGAGATCCAGCCGGACTTATGGGAGAAGGGTGGAAACAGAGAAGGGGCAATGTAGTAGTAGAAGGGAAAAAAGTGGAGACACTTGGAGGCGGCATCGAGAGGGAGGCCGAAGAAGTGCTCACGGGAGGAAGAGATCTGCAGAGAGGAAGACATAGGAAGGGAAGGGAGCTCAGAGATGAGGGAAGAAATGGAGGGGGACAGATCTGCAAGAGAAGAGAAGATGGACGAAGAAGCGAGAGGAACAGTAGAAGAAGGGGGAGAGGACACGACCAAAGGGATGGTCGCTTGAGTCACTCGAGGAAGGGGAGGAGGAGAAGAAGAAGGGACAGAAGGGACCTCAAGTGTCAGCAGTGCCGACATCCTAAGTGGATGGGCCTAGTGGAACATCTTCTTCCGCTTCTTTCTCTAGGGAAGCCAGAGTTACAACTTGTTCTGGTGCAGCGGAAGGAGGACTTTCAGGAGCTTCCTCTTGAGTGGTGCTGGATTCACCCTCTTTTCCTTTTCCTTTGCCTTTAGGCTGTTGTTTTGATCTAGGAGGTGCGTTACCCAATGGGGAGGTTGTGAAATCAACCCCGAGGTAGATGAGTCCGTTCATTCGGCACCAATGCTCTGTTCTGCGCAGAGTTTCTTTGACCCTTTCCTCAATTGTCTGAGGCGCTTTGGTTCTATCAACTGCCGCAAATGGCCAATCGTCCCCACCTGTGTTAAGATATACTTGATCCACTTCCTCCTCAGTAGTTTGGAAGCCTTTGGGGACGATGGCTACCCCATATTGGATGATTTCTGCCAATGCCAACCAAGAATGGTCCTTCCTTCTGAGCTCCACCTCATGATATAGGTCAATGTAAATATCCTCGATCTGAGGGATATGGATTGGATTGAGCTTGGCCCTCGGCAGACAATTCCTCGGGTCGAAGGTAGGCCTTGCTGGGGAGTCGTGTTTCAAATTGAGCAGCTCCAGCTCTGCAAACATGTCTTTTGCCTTGTGATGAGAAAGACATGTATATCTACCCACTGTGAGGGGGAAAGGAGTTCCACCCTTCTTTCTTTTGAGGCACTTCTCATGGTAGGTGATTAGCTGTCTTGACAGCTCTAGTAGAATCAACTTCGGTCCAGCATACCTTGGCAGTCTAGTCGGCTCTCCCAAGAAGTTAGCTGCCCTTAGATAAGTGAACGTGGGGAATTGGGTGAACAGGGCCCCCCATTTCTCAGTGGCAGTCACTATGCTCTTGGTGGTGCGACCGTAGGTCATATTTGGCCTCAACAGGCAGATGATGAAGTAGAAAAATGCATCATTGATTTTTGTAAATTGAGGGATGCTATTTTCCAGCTTCAATTCTGGATAGTACTCATAGATTTTGACCTGGGGCCAAACCCCACTCCGCATTAGGGCTGGATAGTCCCTTTCTGAAGCTGCAGCGTAAACAACATAGGAATTCATGTAGAATCTTCCCGTTGTGGGGAATTGTTGCAGCTATTCTGATATCGTGCTGCTTATAATTTCTGCCCATTGAAGCGTTGATCAGGCACATTTTTGTTCATCGTCTCAAAGTACCGCAGCATCCATTTATGGAAAAAGTGGGCGTCAGGAAGCCCAAAGACTCTGCTCAGGAACGTGATAGTGTCGCTGAGCTCCTCTGAAAAATCACTGCGGTGAATGATTTGTGGCCAACGGGTCACCACCTTTTTGTTCTTGAGATAGACCTCATTCATCAGCTACATGCACTGATCTTCATTGTCGTCCCATGCCTTAATGCAGTCTTCTCGGCTGACGGCCACAAAGTGCCGGTGATGAGGAATGCCGAGTATTATCTCAAAGTGGCGGGCGGTGAGGTTGATTACGACCTCGCCCTTCTCATTCACGACACACCTTGTGTCTTTGTTGTAGCACCGGCAACCACCATCATGAATTCATTGTTAACGGCGCTGACTGGGATTCCTCCAGCGAAGTGCAGGGCACTGCCTATCAGCTTGTCCATCCATGGACTTCTTGTAACTTTCTGAGTCCTGACCCAGAAATCCTCCAAATCAATATGACCCAACTCTGAGTCTCTGATGTCCAGGTCACACTCGGCCTGGGAATCGGGCATTCTGACCCTCTGATATTTATATTTCATTTCTTCTTCTGTGAGCTTGGCCTTGCCTTTGGATTTGGTAGGCCTCTTGCTTGATGTTGACATATGTTCTTCTGAGCTGAGCTGCTGATCTGCAAGAATAAGACGTGAAACCCAATCGGAGAAAGTCGTGTCAGCTGCTTGATTTTCCATTGAAATGCTTGACAGAAGAAAGAGTTAGCAATTTCGAGGCCTCGGGCGCATGGCACACAGATATTGCAATTTGTAGAGCTAAATAGGTAAGGTGCGCACGAGAAAGAACTGTTGCAAGGGTTAAATCAGCGCCAAAGGCGCATGGCGCGTAGACACTGCAGGATGCATTCTGTGTTGTTGTAAGGACAAGTGCGCCTGCGCCATATGGATGTATTTTGTAAAAGGCGCATGAAAACTTTGTGTTGCACGGGAACAGGATGCGCCCGTGGCGCATGGATCTTTCATGTTGCACGGAACATCGGTGCGCCAAAGGGCGCATATAGGGTTTATGTAACATGTGCATTTTGCGCGCTTAAGGGAATTGGCGCGCATGAAGGGTCCGCATGACACAATTTGGCGCATAGAAAGAGACTGTTGCATGGATGCTGGGTGCGCCAAAGGAGAAGGAAAATGTAGTTTCCTTTTTAAGGCTTGATTCTTCAGAGGGTTTCCATATGGCTAAGCTTCTTCTGCAAGCTTCATTGTGGGATATGAAGAGGTGCTATACCAAAAGGGGTTCCAAGCTATTATTTTTTAGGACAGAGCTTCCTCTACCAGCAGATCTGGAAAGAGGAGGAGGAAATGTGGAAAGACAGCGAGGGGAAGGAAGCAAATTCATGAATTTTATCTTTCTTTTCAATCCAAAACACACCCACAAACAGCCAAAAACCACAAAAACAAAACGCACGAAGGGCAGAAGGCCACTTACCCGGATATAAACGATGAAAAAGCGTGAGAACGGGTCCTGATATGTCGAAAGTGACAAGGCGGTACAGCGAGCGAGGTCGAAAATAATGAAAATAGTCACGTGTTTTGCAAGAGTGACAATGACAGCGCAGACGCGCCTATATATAGGCGAGGCAGCAATAAATGCGCCACCAACTTTTTAAAGGGGCACACCAAATGAGCTGTCGACATGAGAAAACATGCGCCCTTTGGCGCACCGAAAGACTCGTCAACACAAAGATATGTGCGCCTATGGCGCACCGGAAGTGGTGTTAACAGAGTAATATATGCGCCTTTGGCGCAACAAAAGTTCCGTCGACAGGAAGGCGCATGCGCCTTGGCGTACGTAGGGAAGCCTCAACATAAAGATGCGCACTAAAATGCCTGTTGACCCCAGAAAGCATGTGCTAAAGGCTTTAAAGGGGGTGCATCAAAAGTTGATGTTGCATAGTCATTCTATGCACCCGGCCAAAAAGACCAAAAATGACTAAGTTCGGAAAACCAGATTTCTTGGGAAGGTATTTTGCAACGTTCCGAATGTAAGGGATCCCCGATGAGGGATTGGAACAAAATTTCGGTATGGTTATCTGTAAAATTTCCCTTGCCAATTTTACGGGATAACAAATAGATAAGTTAGATAACATCCACTCCCAATCTTGTAGGGATGTGGTGTAAGAAGGTTCATTTGTGAGAAGGGAACTCTAGGCGGTTAATTCCTTTATGGGTAAAGGAATAGTGGGACTTTCCTTTTGTCCTGATGAAGGAGAAGGGGGAAAATCCTGTGTTGGTGAAGAAGCTTGATTCAGAATTTCCTCAATGGAAGCCCTGGGTTGGGAGTTGAAAATCGCATGGATCTCATGCACACTCTTCTCCTCAGCTGAGGTGTCTTGATTTGTGTTACTGTTAGATGCATGGTTTGGAAATGGTTTGTTGAAGATTTTTAAATTTCGATTAGTGGGGGCATTAGGATTATCGAGAGTTATATCCCCTGCATCAACCATTTCCTGCACTATGTTTTTCAACATCTTGCAGTTTTCGTGATTGTGTCCCTTCACGCGATGGAAGTTACAGAAGTCATTTTCTTTATACCAAGAAGGTATAGCGTGGGTGGAATCAAACCCGGAGTGAGGTTTAACAGGAGGCAAGGTGATAGCTCCTACTTTAAGCGATTTGTCTAAGATCACACCATAAGTTTCTCCCAAGGGAGTGTAGTTGATGGGCTCAGCTTTATACTTATAGGTGGCTTTCGGTTGGGTATTAGACAGTGCTTGAGATTTGACCATCACTGCGTGTACGGCACCCTTTGATTTTGAAGCAGCCGATGTGTGAGAGTTGGTGGTGTTGGGTTTGGTGGTAGAGTCTTGGGTCCAGAAATTTGAGCTTTTGTTGCGTAACCTCAATTTCTCTTCCTCTAAGGCTCGAATCTCTAGTTTTGAGCCATAGTAAAGGCCTCATCAAAGGTGCGGAAAGTTTGAATTTGGAGGGTGGGAGAAATGTGTTTAGCACAGGCCCGCGTAAAGAGTTTGATGAGCTCGGCCTAAGGTAAGGCGTAAGTAAGTTGGTTGATGAGGCCCCGCCATCGTCCAACGAAATCTGCGATAGACTCGTCTTCAAATTGTCGGATGGCATAGAGGTCGGTAATGGATACTTTCTTGGCAATATTGATGGAGAAGTGATCCAAGAAAGATTGGGCTAGCTGGTTAAAGGAGAAGATTGAGTCTTTGGGCTAAAGCAATTTTGCCACTCCAAGTAGGTCTGATAAGGACATGGGAAAGGTATCGGAGTAGTAAGGCATCATCATGAGCAATCAAATAGCGAGGCATGTCCGAGCGATCACAAGTGTTGTTGAGGTCATCCTTACTATTAAAGTGAGTAAATTTCAGTAATTCCCATTGAGGAGGATATGTATGAAGGGGGACAGAAGGATGAATAGGCTCCCGATAAACTTGCTCGTATGTCAGGGTGTTACGACTTCCCAAACGAAGCCTCAAGATTTTGCATCTTGTCCATCATCTGTGTGATTAAATCATTGGTTGAGTTAGATGATGGTGCTGTCATTGTAAATAGAGGAGGATTGGTCCAAGAGCTGCTACTAGACAATGGTGGGATTGAATGTTGATAAGATAATGGTGATGAATGTGTTGGGGTAGCCGAATAAGGGTGTCCTATATAAGAGGTTGAGGCCACCGGATGAATTTGTGGAAATGAAAAGGTGGGCGGAGCTTGTGAGGGAAAGCTCGTGTGTATAGGTGGCAGAGAGCAAGTTATAAAAGAGACAGTCTGTGAGAGAGATGAGGTAGGGTCAGTGGACAGAAGTGATATGTGGGGCCCCAGATTAATGAAAGGAAAGCCAATTGGTGCAGTATGAACCACCGAAGCCACTGAGCTGGGAGACGGGGCTAAGGATGAAGACGGTGAGGTGGAGTTATTAGGTGGGGAAGGGGCTAAGTGAGCGGTGATACTAATAGGCATACCAACGAGGAGCTGACCGTCGGGTGTACGGTCAGGGGTATGAGACAAATAATATTGTACGGCGCTAGGATTAGCATCCAAAAATTTGGCAAATTCCTTATCTCCTACAGGGATCTTGGGAAAATTACTGGTATCCGTAGGATTCCCCATAGGATGTGAAGGGGGTGACTCAGGCAAAGGCACGGAACAGGCATGGGAAACCATGGTTGCAGCTTGTTTCCGGGTGATAACAACCATGGACAAGAGGAAACAACAGGGATTTAATTAATCTGGAACAGAAATAGCAAAAAAATGTTGGAATTGATAGGTTGTTGGTTTGTCAAGAATTGTTAAACACAGTAACCGATATCGGTCGATATAACTGATGTCGGTCGAGAATGTAGCCGGCGTCGGTCAGTTAACCGATGTCGATAGTATAGGATCAGTGTCGGTCACTGTGAAAGCAAAGTGAGGATGTAAGAAGCTGCTGGTTTGGGGATAACAATGCTTAATATATCTACCAAACTGTCTTAAAATGATCACTGAAACAGTGCATGTGAGAAAGCAGAACTAAAAAACAAGAAAGATGCACAAACAAATCAAGAGACTAACCCTAGGATTAGTTTTAATCACTTTGGGCTTATGCCTTAGACGCTAGATGATGTCAATCCTAAACAAAAGACCTAAGGGAGATGTCAAGTTTGTTTTGGCTCATAAGGCTACCTCAATCGGGCGGAGGAATACCGCGGGAAGGGGGGATGTTTGAGCTGTTGTGTTGATTATGATGTGATTTGGTATGTGTTGTGCAGTGAGAGTAAGATTAATTTCTCGTCAATACCGTGGATATCACCCCCACGTGTACGACCTGTTACTTAATCTACGTTCACTAGAATTAAAAATAGCAAGCAAGAATGTGATGCACGTGTTTTAAACCCAAATCGAAAATGATATTCGATGAAGCAAAGAAGATGACTTTCACTAATGCAAAGATTGCTAAAGAAAGACAAATTCTTTTACCAAAATGACAAAATATTTTGTGAATATTTAGAAGAAAGAAACAACAAGTATGCTCCCTATATGAAAGCAAGCAAGAAAGAAAGAAACCCGAAATGGGTCCCACCGGGCGTGCCAAAATGTTTCACACAGAATTTTGTTCGGAATAGAGTTGCTTCTATCCTTTCATTCTCTTGAGAAACAGATAAGGGTTAGGGCTAGGAGGAATACCTATTGAATGTTGGGAAGGTGTGCGCGTACCGTAGAGAGATCAGATCGATTGTGAAGAACTCCTTTTTGTCTAGGAAGGACTACCTGTAAGTAAGAATACAAGACCACCAGATCTTAGTTAGACAATAAGTGAGGGAACTGCCTTGGCCCAGGGAAATATTAGACTTCCTTTCGAAGGTGGTCAGTTCCCTTTTAATACAAATTAATGCAAATGATAATAAAGAAGCTATTGCGAAATCACGATTTAGGTACCTCGTTACTAAAAGCAATAGAGACTAAACTACCAATAATAAAATGTCATGTTGTTTATTTAGTCACTAGTTATTGATATGTTCAGATCAAGTTACAGGGATAGACAAGGCTGGATATGGGATTGTTTGGGGGTAAATAAGGGAAAGGTTGGTTTTGGTATGAGTCACAGTGACCGATGCCGGTCATTGGATAACCGATCTACTGTTGTAACACCGATACCAGTAGAAGATAACCGATATCGGTAGGGCGCGTGATTTAGGGGTTTCAATGGAAGTCGGTTGTAAGGTGGTTATGATGGTAGATCTAGGAGTGAGTTTATAATTATTATGAATTCAAAGTTCAAGAAAATGGTGTTTAGAAACATACCGATACTACTTACTAGTTCTGATGAAGATACATGTCCAAGGAATGTGGTGGCGATAGTAAGGCTTAGTTGGGATGATCCAAGTATTGGAAAGCAAGGTGATGAAGCTATCCTCAGTCTTTCCCAATGCTTGGACGAGTGTGACAAAATCTAGTTGCTCACATTACGATCTTACCTCGCTTGATCCTCTTCTCTCTCTCTCTCTCCCGCCAAATGAATTATGGGATCCTTGTTCTTGGTTGGGGAGGTCATTTACAAGAGAACCGATGGCGGTTGCCTAACCGACGGCGGCCGCGTAGGGACCGATGTCGGTTAGGTCAAAGTTGGCTATTTTTAGTAAAATAGCCAACTTTCCCTCTTTTTCTCCCGAGGGGTTAGTTGTGGGCTTGGTCAAGTCATTATTAGGCTCGTTTTGGTGCGGGTGAGGGGTGATGAGTCACGGGTGTGGGTCTGGACCAAGTCATAGGTCTTAATTAGGTTGGTTTAGGGTTAGGGCTTGGGTCACGGTGAGGTGGCGAGATGAGGTGGTGGGGTTGGAGATGTGGATTTATTAATTATAAGGTAATTAATAAATCATTAGGTGTGTAAGGTTTAGGTGGTGAGGTAGGGTTAGGTTGCGGGACGAGATACGGGTGCAGGCGTCGTAAGACCCAAATTTGGTGTCTACATAGGGACCTAGTCTTAGTTAATCAATAGGCTAGGAATAAGTCCATGGTGAGGTGTCTAGGTGAGGTGTAAATTAACATAATTAAAATAATTAAATTAATTAATAATGTGAGGATGAATATTAATTCAATTATAAGTGATTAAATTAATATCTAGGTGTGAAAGGGGAGTATGGCTAGGTATATATGTATTGTGTTGATTAATTGAAAGGGGCCAAGGGAGTGTGACCTAAATTTGGTGTCTACATTTGCCCCTTTTGTCACATAGCTTGTATTGATAAGTGACACTGACAAAAAAAAAGAAGTCATTGTCCCAAGTATGAGTGAAGGTTAGGTTGCCCCAAGTATGGGTGGAGGTGATCCCCCTCAAACCAGAACTGATGAAAGGTTAGGTTGAGGCGGTGAGTGGTTTGACAAAATGATAAGTGATGAAAAATGAGGGTGGTTGGTGTGCAGGTAGTGATGATATTGGTGTGGGTAATAGGTGGGGGCATTCAAACACATGCACACGTATAGAATGTGATAAGGTACCAAGTTGAAGAGCTCACAAATTCTACTTCGTCAAAGGTCGATAGGCTTATCCAAACAAGGTTGATGTGATCTAGGTATCTAAGGTATAGGATACGGTCCTAAAACACAACTAGGCTAGGTGCAGGAATGGGTATTAGGTGTGTTCCAGAGCACCAAAAAGGGTTGGTTGAGATAAATGACACGACATTAGGCAAGGAAAGGTCATTAGGCTAAACAACACGATTAATATCGTCCGCAAGGTAAAGCGAGTAAGCAAACTTGAGTGTCAAAATATGTGGGGTTGGTTTAGGTGTTTATGTAAGGTCATAGGTAAGGCCAAGGTAGAGGTAACAACATGATCCAACCGATAGTGTTGTTGGGTGTTATGTAAGAAGGCAATTACGTGGGGTTCTTGTTTTTATGGAAATTATGTGTTGTAGGTATGGTTTGGTTTAATTTCCACGAAATTGATATTATGGAAATATAGATGATTTAGGTATGATGTGATTGATGTTGTAGCATGGTAGGTATGTTGAAATGACTTATGTTTTGTGATATGTTAATATCCAAGTTATTGTGTAGATGGAAACTAACTAGGTAATGATGTGTGTGTAAAGGGGGAAATGGTTAGGGGAAAGAGTGGCCAAGCTAACCTCCAAGGGCCCCATGCCCTTGGAGTGTTACCTACATAGCCCTAGCAAAAAGATGTCTCAGAGCCGATGTAGTCCTCCCATATGATAGGGAAGAATAAGATGAGGTAGGTGAGTTTAGGTACATGTAAATGGAAAAGGTAATTTAGGAAAGGTTGTTTCTAGGTTGATTAGGCATGGTTGATTCTAGGTTGTTTATACCTAGTTGAGTCTAGGTGGATTAGGCATGGTTGTGTCAGATGAGTTGATTGAAGTAGATGACGAATGTAAATGGAGGTGAAAGAAGAAGAAATCCCAGAAACTAAATGTCGAAGGTCTTATCTTGTGTAGAAGAATCAATAAGTAAGAAAAGAGGAAAACGGTAAAATAAATGAAATACTCCATAAGTGGCAAGAACCATTATGAGCATACCAAACTCAAGTCCTAAAGGAATTATGAAAACTTTCTAAGGGTGAAATAAGTCACATGATCATGAAGTGTCGCATGTGCACCACGTCCCTTGAGTAGGTAGAAAATAATAAAACAAAGGAGGGTGATATGGAAAAGCTTGCTTAGTGTAACCTTGAGACAACATACCTCTTCTGCAAGATACCCAAAACCAGAATAGGCAAGTCCATGACGAAAAAGTTGTATTTTTCTTGATTTTTTTATTTGGATCTATAATGGCTCAACTGGCTAGTATAAATGAAAAGGTAAAATCCAATGATGCAAAGGACATATTACTAAATATAATGCTTAAAAGTATGTTCAATATGGTGTTTACTCTAAGTAAACTAAATCCAAGTTTGGAAAATATAATAACAACATTACTTTATACAACAAGCAAGGTTATAGAAGAAGAATAAGAATCCTTAGCCAATCAATCAATCACTTCTTACAAAAATCAAAACACATCAAAAATCGTATACATGTTTTATTGTAAGAACCCAGGACATGTTATTTTTAACTATAAACAAAGAGCACAAAAATTTCCTAATGGAAAGCTGCATGACAAGGCCATGGTAACTAAAGAAGATGGTATGGAAGATCAAATGTCACATGCCAATGCCAAAGACATTTAAAGTGAAAAATATTATCTTTACTAAATATTTTTATGATGTGTGCATTTTCCATGTGACCTCTAAGGGAGGGAACATTGGTAAATTAGAGTTCCCTTGGTGTTTAGTATTTCACCATGTGGTAAATAAGTTAGTTATAACAAAATATAGTTTGTTATATTATGTATGTGAATAGTGAGTTATATAGAGTAACTCACATATTTAGGTGTGGAGAGATTATTTTGGATCTAGTAGTTGGAGCAATATCCTAGTTTATAGGAGAAGGTCTCACTATATGTATCCTTCAAATTTAGTAAATAATTAGTGCGTTGATTGACCTAAATCTTCCCAAGTTAAATCTTAACTAGATTTTACAATTAATTGATACATCCATCCTTGGAGCTCCTCCTCATGAATGCCAAAAACTCTGCTTAGCAATGTGATAATGTCATTGATTTCAAGAATGAAATCACTTAAGGGTATGGTCTTTGGTAATCTACTTACCACAGGATTAGGTTTCAAGAGAGATTTTTTATTAATGTTCTTGATGCAGTCTATTGAATTATCAGCCCAAGCCTATCGATCCTTCTTGATATCGGTGTCAACATGCTCAATGAAGTCGAAACTTAAGGAGATTCTCAAAATACTCAAGTATCCAAGCGGATCACTACCTCTCCATCTTGATTCTTAACATCCCTAGATTTGGAATCATAGTGACTAGCTACCGAGAATGAATTCCTAACATTGATCAAATATGGGGAAAGCCACGGTGAGAGGTAGTCCACTATTACAAATGCATTACATGCATTTTGTCTGTGTGGGATTCTTAATCATGTTTCAAAATTCTTCCTTATCTACATGCCCCAATTCAGTATCTCTAATATCAACATTGGAGTCAATTTTGGAAGGGGAAATGAACCCTTGATATTTATATTTCATTTCTTTTGAAGAATCTTCTTTACCCTTCCATTTACCCGATTGAGACATGGAGAATGAGTTAAATATTTTCCTTTTAAAACCCCCTTTGGATGCTCAAAAATAACAACCGGAAATGTCACCTTGATTTACACTCTAGAAAAGCTAAAAAACCATGTTGGGTTTTTCACCTTATTGAACACCTTAGAATTCCCGACACAATGGCAGAACTTGGTTGTTGTTTTACACCTTGGAATCCCTGAGACATTGTCGAAAACTTTGGACTTGTTGAGCACCTTAGGAACTCCGATACAAAGGGTAGAACTTTCCTTTTCTTTGTAACTCAGAATTCCCAACACACTAGAGGAAAAGGGGACACGTTACGCACCTTAGAAAGTATGATACAAAGGGTGTAACTTTCCTTTGCTTTGCAACTTGGAATTCCCGACACACTAGTAGAAAAGGGGACTGTTTTTCACCTTGGAAATTCCAAAACATGATTTATATATCGAGACTTGTTGAGTAGACCAAGTGTTTCTTCTCCTTGATTTGTAATTCTTATTATGATAGAAAATTCAAAAATCTCAACAAGTTTATGTCGGGGTTTTTACTTGTATATCATTGTAAAAATTCCCAAAATCATTCAATTATGGAGTTATTGAAAAGTCAAACTTCCTTCTCAAAACAAGGAAAATACAATTAAAAAGAGAAGAAGAAAATGATAAAAACCAAGCACAACTCCGATAGAAAAGGTAAACCACACAAGATTAAAAATATCCAAAGAATACCCCAAAAAATAACATGAAACCAATAAGAATAGTGGAACTTAGAGAGAAATGAGGCACTCAAGAAAATAAAAAAATCCAACCAAAATGCCAAGAAAAATGAATTTAGTTTTTGGGATTGGGAAGAAGGAGCACGGGTTCAAATTTGAATTCGTATGAGGGAAATGACTTGGAAAATCCATATATTTATAACCCTCATAGCATTTATTACATGTAGGAAGACACGTGTGAAAACCTGACTCCACCCTAGATATAAATGTGTTAACTTAGGAATGAGAGTTTGACCACAGGGAACATGTCATGCCTTCATGAAATTAGGTTCAAAACTCCGATACGAGAACCCCAAATGCTTATCAAGTTTTGGAATAAGAAATCATCAAGCATTCGACATGCAAAATCCTCAAGATGTTTCAATGTAAATAAAACCTAAAAATCGATACACTACAGCGTGCTTGGGGTTCGAGTTCAAAAGAAATCAAACATGAAGCATATGTTTTTCAACTTCAATGTTCTAATGCTTTCAAAACCCAAAACCCAAAATATTGTAGTGTGTTGGGTTTCGGGTCGAAACATGTGACATGCAAAAATGCATGTTGATCCCAAATCTGAAAATCAATTAGAAAATCTACTTCAAAGCTAAAATTTTGGATTTTGAAAGCCTTGAAGATGGAAATTTTTGATTGGTTATCTCAATTTTATCGTAGAACTCAAAAATTGGGATAATAATTGGATCCGATCGGGACTTATTTTTGGTTAGGATAACTTGAAGGAAGAGAATCCCATATTTCTTAAGTATGTATGCATTGGGCCACAAATTCAAAGAGAAGAGGAATAAAGAGACATATGAACAAACAAAGAAAACACACAAGAAATAATAAATACCAAAAGAAAACAAACCAAACACACACCAAACAGAAAGAGAAACACAACCGAAAGGGGAAAATTATGAAACAAGAAAGAGAAACTTTCTCTCTTTGAACAACTTAAGATATTTCCCATTGTGAGGCGGTGGGAGGTGTGTCCCATCTAAGTATGACAGACGAAGCTATTTTCTCTACATAAGAGGTGAATCTTGAAGGGGCCTCTCCATAAAGAGTCAAATTTTCCATGCATTCCCTTCGGCTCTCTTCTTTTGTCCCATAAAAGTGTTAGCGCATTAGTTAATAATACATTGTTAGTTGTTAGTTAGTGAACAATTACTTAACTGTTCTTCTCCTCTCCTTCCTCACGCAGCCTATATATTGGCTTGCACTTCTGTATTGTTATATAGCAATAAATAAAACATTGTTCTTCTGAATGACAATCTCTGTTCCTACCTTCTTGATATACAAATTTGTATTTGAGAGGCTTGGTGAGAATATTTGCAACCTAAAAATCAGTAGGGTAGTACTGGAGCTGAATTTGGTGGTTCAAGACCTGTTCACGAATGTAGTGACATTCCACCTCAATATGCTTTGTACGTTCATGAAAAATAGGATTCTTCACAAGCTTCAACACACCTTGATTGTTGCAGTGAATGATGGGAGGTTTCTCTTCAGGAATCCCTATATCTGCAAGAATGCAACATAACCAAATTGCTTCGCACACAACTCCTCGTGTGGCGTGGTATTTAGCCTCAGTGGATGAGAGAGAAACAACAGTTTGCTTCTTGCTAATCCATGAGATAGGTCTAGATCCGAGATGAAAAACATATCCTGAAGTGGATTTCCTGTCATCAACGGATCCTGCATAGTCCGAGTCTGTATATCCCTGTAAGAAGAACTGAGTGTTCTTCTGATACTCCAGACCAAAGTCAACTGTACCTCAGACATATCTCAACACATGCTTTGCTACTATCCAATGACATTTCTTTAGCTCCTGCATAAATCTGGTGAGATAGCTCACTGCAAAGTAAAGATCTGAGTCTGGTATAAGTCAAGTAAATGAGACTCCCCATAAGCTGCCTGTAGTGAGTGCCATCTACCTGCGGTGAATCCTGGAATCTAGATAATTGCAAACCTTTTTCCATAGGTGTGGACATTGGTTTACAATTTGACATTCCATACTTTTCCAGGAGTGTCTTGGCATATTTCATCTGGGAGATGAAGATATGATTCTTCTTCTGCCATATCTCTAAGCCAAGATAGTAGTGAAGTAGCCCCAAATCGGTCATGTTGAAGG
This sequence comes from Taxus wallichiana var. yunnanensis, assembly GCA_018340775.1. Classification (NCBI taxonomy): domain Eukaryota; kingdom Viridiplantae; phylum Streptophyta; class Pinopsida; order Cupressales; family Taxaceae; genus Taxus; species Taxus wallichiana. The sequence continues at coordinate 959,217,232 of CM031237.1, forward strand.
ATTTCTTTAGATCATTCTTTACATCATCCACAAGATTGTCAGAACTTCCTGTGATCACAAGATCATCTACGTACAAAACTAGAATGACAATCTCTGTTCCTACCTTCTTGATATACAAATTTGTATCTGAGGGGCTACGAAAAGAATCCATCTTTGTAATAGGTGATCATCAATTTTTATATACCATGCCCTAGGTGCTTGTTTGAGTCCATAAAGAGATTTTATCAGATGACATACCTTGTGTGGTTGATGCTCATCTACAAACCCTTAAGGTTGGGCCATGTGCACTTCTTCTTTTAGATCACCATTCAGAAAAGCACTCTTGACATCCATCTGCTGAAGTTTCCATCCATTTTGTGCTTTGCCAAAGTGCACGACAACTCGATGGTTTAGATCTTCGCAGGTGGGTGCAAAGGTCTCGTCATAGTCTTTGATCTTTGCAATTATCTAGATTCCAGGATTTCACCGCAGGTAGATGACACTCACACTACGCATGCTTGTGGGGAGTCTCATTTACTTGACTTATACTAGACCGATCTTTACTTTGCAGGTGAGCTATCTCGCTAGATTTATGTAGGAGCCGAAGAAATGTCATTGGATAGCAAAGAAAAGCATGTGTTGAGATATGTCCAAGGTACAATTGAATTTGTCCTGGAGTATCATAAGAACACTCAGTTCTTCTTATAGGATATCTGACTCGGACTATACAAGATCCGTTGATGATAGGAAATCCACTTTAGGATATGTTTTTCATCTCAGATCTGGACCTATCTTGTGGATTAGCAAGAAGCAAACTGTTGTTTCTCTCTCATCCACTGAGGCTGAATACCGCATGCCGCACGAGGAGTCATGTGTGTGAAGCAATTTGATACGTCGCATTCTTGCAGATATAGGGATTCCTGAAGAGAAACCTCCCATCATTCACTGCGACAATCAAGGTGTGTTGAAGCTTGTGAAGAATCCTATTTTTCATGAACATACAAAGCATATTGAGGTGGAATGTCACTACATTCGTGAACAGGTCTTGAACCACCAAATTCAGCTCCAAAGATCTTGCCCTACCGATTTTCGGGTTGCAGATATTCTCACCAAGCCTCTCGATAAGGTGAAGTTTGATTTGTTTAGGGGGTACATTTGTAAGAGCAATGTATTAAGGGGGGGAATGTTAGCGCATTAGTTAATAATACATTATTAGTTCTTAGTTAGTGAATAGTTACTTGACTGTTCTTTTCCTCTCCTTCCTCTTACGGCCTATATATTGGCTTGCACTTCTGTATTGTTACATAGCAATAAATAAAACATTGTTCTTCGGCCATCAAAAAGGACTAAACCTCGAACTTGAAAATCCCACTACTTGGCCTTCTTGTAAAAAAAAAAATTGACCTTGTTTTGGTGTTGTGTGATCTTATCAACTGCTTTAGATCTCATCTCCTCCAACTCTATTAGGTACATGACTCTCTTCTCCATAGATTTTTGACATGTTTCATATTCAATAATCTTAGCCAATTTTAGGGCTGACGACTCTAGGGAGATGGGAATCTCAGCATCAACACCATAAAGAACTTGAAAAAGATACATAATGATAGCCCTCTTAGGAGTGATACGGTCTTCCCAAAGTGCATCATACATGCTTTATGCCATGTTCATTGACTATCATCAACCAAGTTCCTAATTATAGTCACCAAGTTTTTGTTACTTGATTTTTCTTGAAAATTCCCTTGAGGGTAGTAATCGAGGCGTGACCCAGGTGGTCCCGTAGCCATAACAAATTTTAGTGAATTCACAAGTTGAGAAATTTGAATCATTTTCACCTCTGATCTTATGAGGAATTTCAAACCTTATTATTATATTCTCCTTGATGAAGTTGCAAACAACTTCAAAGGTATTGTTAAGACATAGCTATGCCTAGCACTAGATAGAGGGTCCAAGTGCATCGATAAATTTAATTCCCCATTGTTGAAGGGTTTATCAATCACCACATGTATACATCCTTCATAGTTTCGTAGGACATACTTTAAAGCTTAATCATATACCAAATACCAATTTCCAAGTGTTGAAGGTCCATATTTGGAGTCTTTCATTGCAAACACTTTTACACACATTAGGAGGAAGAAGTAGGTGGGTTTGATGACTCTTCATAAAGTATTGACACATCTAGGCATTGTGAGGGAAAATCAACCTAAAAGAATAACCTCTTTTAGGTCTACAAAGAAAGGGGAGAAAAAGTTAGGGTTTTGAAGGCTTGATATGACACATCATCATAGTTGCATAATTATGAGTGCAAAAGAAAAAATAATATACATTGACAAACCTTGTTTTAAGGATCCATCCAACATAATATAAATTCATTTGAATAATACAAAGATGTCAAAATAATTTTAACCAAGTCGATGTCTTTTCCCTCTACTCGATTAACACTTCCATATTTCCATATGAGTTCAACAATACCTTGCATATCCTTCTTACACATTGTTAGAGAACCGACACTCCTCCATTCTCGAAATTTGGGTGAAAATGTTCCTTATCCTTTCTTGTAATTTCTATATTTGACTTTCTATAGTCTAAATGACCGACATATTAAACACTACATGAATTTAGTTTCACTTGATTTAATTTTATTTCTATATTTATGATTCTAAATTCATAATGTATACATTTTTATATCATAATTAAGAAAACCCTAGTTTTTAGTCTACGATGCGTTACCATTCAAATATAATCAATTTGTTTGTATATGAACCTACCTCCCAACCAATATTTGCAAATGGTTTTGATGTGGTGCATAAAGTTTATTCGTCTCTGCATCACATCATAATCACCAAGTAGAGATGTTTTTGTGTTCAATGATGCTTTGAAAAATAAGTTGATTATGATATATTTTAAACATTAATATTATCTAATAATTATAATTTTATAGTAAAATTAAAATATAATAATATATTTAACTTTAATGAGCAAAAATGTAATATTAAAGTTTTGATATTTTTACATTCCATAAGATGGAAAACAAGATTTTGGATTTGAAACTATGTGAGAGTTTTTAATTTATTATTTTTTAAAATGAAAAATAAATTCATATTATAGTAGAGCTATAAGCAACCTATAGTTTAGAGCAAAATTCGACCTATGTAGTCAAATTACATTCATATTCTATAGTCAAGTTATAATTGGGTCATAAAGTCAACACATAATCAACCTATGGTCATCTTAAAAGTTGAGTTAAAGGCATGCTAAACTCACAAATAAAGTCAACTTATATCATAGACCTATTGTCACTACAATGTCGTCTTATAGTCATCTCAATATCACTTTATGGTCACTAACTATAGGGTGATGTTGGGGTGACTATAGGTCAACGTTGATGTTTGACTATAGCTTGATGTTAACCTTCCTTTGGGCCATTTTCTTAGAAAATGGCATTTAACAACACATTTAGTGTCAAACTATATTCACATGGCTAACCATTTTGACTTTAGAATTGATTGTTTTTTCCAAAACTCTCACATTTTAAAACGTGGGCTAACACTAAAATAGCTTATACTTTTCTTTCAATGCGACATTAATTGGTCTATAATGTTGTTGTGTAATTGTTCTTAGGTCCTCCTTTGGTAGAAGCATGGAATGATATACACAATTAGAATAATTCCCGTGGAAAAGTTCGCAAGTGTGTTCAAGAAAATGTAAACACTAAAATTCAACTAGGCACCTCATAGGTTAGGTGAATTTTTGTTCTCAAAATGTCTTTAAGGACTTTGTGTATGTATTGATCTCAAGTTTGAATTAGGGACTTATTGGTGCGCAAATGCCAACTCAACAAGATCCTAAAAGATTAATAAGGTTGGCTCAAAGAGTACTCAACCCATGAAATGAGTAGAAACCAAGACACTTCCAAGAATCTTAGACCCTATTGGTCATCAATATTATTCTAGGTTACCGATATTGTGCTCGACATGAAAACAAGTGCGGAAATAGACAAAACAAACCAGAGAGTTAATAATGATTTTAAATTTTATTATGTTTTTGTAATTATAAAAATGGAGGTTTTGAAAGTGTCTCGAACCTACTATGTACCAGACTAAAAAGACAGAAACATAAAAAAACTAGATAAGAAAAAAGATAGAAACATAAAAAATTGGGATAAGAACAAAGAGAAACAAGGGAAAAATTGAGTCCAAACACAAAACAAAGTTGTCAAAACAACAAACAAGAGAACAACCACCAAATAACAATAGGACAAAAACTCTTATGTATTAAGATCAATTCTCAACGAACATTTTCCTTTACACTATTGTATGGAGTTAGTAATGATGTTGTATTCTATTATGTATTAACATCACCGAAAAATGAGTTAGCTGAAAACCTATTAAGATTACCATGAGAGAACAGTACTATAAAAGTACACTTTTTCTGGGCCGAAACTCTCCATATAAAATGCTTTTAACATAATTAATCATGTAACAAAATTAAATTTCTCCAAAATCGCAAAAATACCCTTTACCATACAACATAAATATAAATAAATAAATTTGTTTGTAATAGTGTCATAGATTTTTGTTTCGTGTAGTATATATGTTTTTGGGATCACCCGTCTCTAACCTAACGGGATAAGGGGTGTTGAAAAAATGACATTCCAAATGCTTAAAGATCCTGACGACACGTGGAAAGGAAAAGCAACCCTGCTGGCATGGTCCCCTTCGAAGAAAGATGCTCAATCAAATACGTGGGCAAACTTATGTGTGGGCGGTTTGCCCTTATCCCTTTTAAGTTTTGGGTTTGCTAGTTATGTTATGGTTATGGCAAACAGTTATTGTACGTTACAAACGATAAGAAAAAATATTCCATATTCCACATGTTGAAATTAAAGACAATTGCCAAAACCAAAAATATAGGAATCTCCCCATTCAAGGATCATCTTTGCAACTATCCGATGGTGTCTAAATGATTTTAATCACCTAAATTGCGTAAAGAAATTCGAACAATCAACGATTATATTTATTTGTATGGGTAGTTGATTAGTGATGATAATAATATATTTGTGTGTTTATCATTGGATTAATTTAGGCTATTATTTGAGAGTGTTTTATGTGTTGTTTAACTTTTTCACACTTTTTATTTTGTACGGTTTTTTTAGACTCATTTTTTTATAAATTAATTTAATGTTTTTTTGTTTTTTGTTTTCTTACGCCTTTGAAAATGTTACTAATCAACTCAAAATCATTTTAAAATCTATAAAATGATTATATTTTTCCTTATACAATTCTTGATATTTCTAAAAATTCAAAAACATTGTTTACCATTATTTAAATCATTATGTTTATTTTCGTAGAATTGTGACCAATTCAAACCAATTTCATAATTACATTTATGTCACATTTTGATGAAATTGGTCATTTGGTATTTTGTGCCCTTTTGATCCTAAACTTGGTTTCCTTAGTTTGTGCCAGTTTGTCATCATTTCTTGTTTGTTATGTATCGTATTATACACCAAGATGGTCATAATTTAAATTCAAGTAGTCTATAATTTACACAAGTACATAAGTGTTTTTAAATCACTAATTTAGAAAATTAGTTGCAATAGTGACATTGAAGTTGTAAGAACACAATCTATTTTATTTTTGAAGCATGCCCATGAAAAATTTCAATTGATGCATTTAGAGAATCGTTCTAGCCTATTCTAGATGTTGAACACATTGAAAAGATCGGGTTTGTGATACTTGCATTATCTCATATTGATTACTACCTTGAATCGAGTGTTGCTTGTGGTTTTTTCAAATCATTAGGGGTTTAATAATAATAGAGGGAATTCACACCTTCCCATTAACATCCATATTTTTATGGTTTGAGATAAGGTTGCACTAGGGTTTTGGCAAAGAAGATCAAATTCTTAATGATTCGTGATAAAATTAAACAAATTAAAGTGAGACTTTTCATACTATACATGATGTGTCCACTTGCAAAAATTAAGTTCACCCTATACAACCATGATTATTTTTGTAGAGATCGTGTTAGTTTTGGATCTTCATGAAATTAGTCATCATAATTTTTTGGTTCTATTTCTCTTGAATTCATTTTTCTCACCTTTTGGACCTATTCCCATAGACTATAATTAATAACTATCTCCCAATTCATTGATTTGAGTGTATTAATGTCCCTAACCTTAATTCGCTGATATATTTTACCATCTTACAAATTTTATGAAAATAAAATTTTATAATGACAATCCGGAAGTGATGATGAGGTTGCAATTTCCATGAATGTGTTCACTATTAATTGTGGTGTGATATTTGACATGTATTTAATCATTGGTAAAAAAAAAAAAACTTTTTCCTTAAAAGAATTAGTTGAAAAATCATAATATCCCAACCATTTGAAAGGCTTACACATAGACATCTATAATCTAAATAACGTCTTTCATGCCATTATTGTGAATATATTTAATTAGTCTGAATTGAAGTATTTTAATTACCTTAAAGAAGACTATATACAGAGAAATAATATTAGAAAAAGTGTTTTATTAATTTTTGTATGTTTTCAAATGTAAGTACAAAACTTTTTAAAAAGCTTGCCTGAATGTGGCTACCTACAACAAATTATTTTCCCCTTTTTTTCTCCGCCTGTAATGAGCGGCAGATACATAATATACACAAAGGAATGAGCGGCAGCATTTTACAATTTATACATCATCGTAGTTTCCAATGATCTTCTCTTATATTATACAGAGTTCTGGACCTCCCCTGTAGCAGTGCGGTACTAATTATTGTGTAAGATATATTTATTCCATTATTTTCTAGACGTGCATAAGCGCTGCAGCCTCATTTCTGAGAGCCTTACTGGCATTGAATTTGAGCTCGGTCTGGCGATGTTCGTCCTCGCCATGTCTCAGGGTTCGACCCTCCGACATATTCCTCACAAACCATACAAACTGCCGCCAATTGTCGCTCTGGAACATCTGCGGATTCATCCTCAGAAAAGTGAAAGCAGACATGAGCTTTGCATTGTGCTCGGAATTACCCAGGTTGGAATTGTGAATGATTTGGGTGTATGCCCCATCGTCGTACCTCTGCAGTGCATTTTCTCCGGCCAGCCGAACATTTGTCTGTCTGCAGACGGACGTAACCTGCCTGAGCAGCCCCTCGGGGCTGCACCGCGCATGTTGGGGCTGCTCGTAATCCTTCATCTCAAAACAGGTGAAATTCAGAACAACGCCGTGTTTTTAAACAAACGAGCTATGGGAAGATAGCCGTCGGTTTGTCTGGTATTATAATACCCGGCGGTGAGCTCTGCAGCGTGAGATTTTGAGCCGTAGTGCCAATGGATGCCTGCAACTTTACCGGAAAGTATGGCTCCGGTGCCCCTGAAGACGCCCGCTGCGGCGGCCAGAAGGCGGTCGCCGTGCGCAAGCAGTGTTTGTGAGTACCACTGTAAAAAGAAGCGGCCGTAATCGGTGTCCCATGTTCCTTCTCTGCGAAAGAATCCGGCGTCTTCAGGAAACTGGTTATAGTGGCCTGAATCGTGAGGCCCGCTTTTGCCCCATTTTTCCTCTCCCAACGCCTCTGCACATGCCTTCAATGATGCCTTCATGTACTGCATTGCAACAACACATGCCCCTTTAAATGTTAGCTTGGTATTACCTACAATGAAGAATTTACAGATCTAACATACTTAGTTTGATTTATAAATTTTGACAATTTCCTTTTTTATTATTTAATTTCTATTTTAATTGTAACCAATCAAAATATTGAAAGTGTCTAAAAATAGAAATATAATCCTTTTAAATAAAATGTCAAATAGTAAGTTACTTACTATTTGAGAACTATAAGAAAATCACATGTTTTTTTGCTTTTTATTTTGTCTTTTCTATTTTTATAATTATTTTTTTCTTATCATAAGTAATTTAACATTTCCTTTTAATTTAAAACAATTCACAAATTTTACATACTCAATAGAAGTTGGCCCACATGCCACCAACCAATCATTTTAAATATTATTTCCTTCAAATCAAACTTAAATAAGATACTAAAATTGTCACATTACTTTCTTTTAAGAAATGAAATTATTTTATTTTAATGAATGAAAAACAAATAACAAATTTATTAATTTGATGATTTGAAAAGTATTGAAGGATTTAGGGTTCAAGCAATTTTGAGAATGTTTACTCTTTAGTTGTGTTTGTTGTAAATATTTATTATTTTACAAAAATGATAGTTTTTATTTTATTATATATATATATATATATATATGGAAAGGATTTTTGATTTTTATAATATTATGATAAAATTCAATTATAATAATTTTCTATCCATAAATTTTTGAAAATAGATTTTGTTAAAAATTAAATTGTAACTTTCTTAACAAAAATTATATGACATATAACACAATTTTATATCTATTTATATTAAATGTGTAATTTTCTTAACAAAAATTATATAAGGTAAACAAAACTCTATATTTGTTTAAAATGGAAATCATTTATTTATGAAATCTAACCATTCACTTTACTAATTATTTGATAGTTTTTATTTTATTATATATAGAAAGGATTTTTGATTTTTTATAATATGATAATAAAATTTAATTGTAATATTTTTCTATACATAAATTTTTGAAAATAGATTTTGTTAAAAATTAAATTGTAATTTTCTTAACAAAAATTTATATGACATATAACACAATTTTATATCTATTTATATTAAATGTGTAATTTTCTTAACAAAAATTATATGAGGTAAACAAAATTCCATATTTATTTAAAATGGAAATCATTTATCTTGTTTATGAAATCTAACCATTTACTTTACTAATTGTTGATGAAGAATGAAATTTCTCCTTCTCACAAAGTGTTTTTACTATAGCATTCATAGATGTATGTGGGATTACTCACATGGTTATATCATGTCTTCTATCTAAAATATTGGTCCTATCGTTAAGTGATAATTTAGTCTTGTAAACCAGATATATATTTCAAAAAGTTAAAAACAAATCCATTTCACATATTGTATTTACTAATTTTTTCTTTATTTCTAAAGACATGAACTTCTACACAATTTACTATATCATAGCCTTGTTAAATTAAGAAAAGTAGAATAATGATATTTTGAGATTTATATATTAACGTGGATCAATTTTATTAATTAAATAGGAATTAAAAAATTATATCTCATACTATTTTGAAGTTTATTTATTGAGGAGTCAAATTCACCAATTAATATGGAATTAGATAGGGCTTCTATTAATAAGATCCACTCTTAAACAAATAATTTGTCAATGTTTTAAATAAAGTTTATGTAATTATTAATGTAAACAATCTTTTATTTTTTAACTAATATTTTAATTTTAAATTAGGAAGGTAGAGAGACCATCTTCCTAAACTTATATTATAGATCCAATCGGATTTAAAATGAAAATGATTATTTTCTATTGACTATGTCAATAATCAAGGAAACAACAATCCCAATCTCGACAAGTGGCGATAAAAGAACCAAAGTTGTATTTTTCTCTGTCAGATTAATGGGTCTTATTCCGATCCCAAAACAAGAAAAGTTGTAGGAAGAACAATATCCCTGAGATCAAGGAGGTTCTGAGCTAACAATAAAGAATTGTTTTGTTTTTTCCCAACTCTTTTTTATCCGTGTTAAATAATCATGTAAACATGCTCAGTTGAATATAGTTTTTAATATAATTCAGTGAATGGTAAAAACATGTACCTTGTCATAGCACTGAAACTCTCCTATCCCAGGAAGCGCCAAGTCCCATTGCTTTCAGGGTACGAAGGATATCTCAGCTCACCACAAGGTCCCATTCCCACTTGAATTTCCTGCAAAACCAGCCATTCAAATCCTCAAGATATGAAAATTTACATGATCCAATGCACTTTTCAATCTTTAATTCAAATCATTAAAGTAGACATACCACAATAACATTCCCAAGTGCATCTTTGAATGTATCCCTGAAACTCGCCATGTAATCTGTATACACCTGAACTGGTGACCTTCCCTTAAGCAGAGGCATAGTATCACACCCCAATGATATATATTCGCGATTTCTTCTTCCCTTCCTATCAGTATACACCATATCCTGGTTCCCATCCACTTCTTGCAGAACCCAACCAGGCAAAGGAATACTAATAACACAATCACAAAATTGTCAGAAAAATCCAGTTAAATTCACAATACAAAATTTGTGCAAACATTATACCTAATTCGAAGGACAGGTAGAATACAATAAGCTGAGTTAAGCAAAACTTACTTGCAGGTGTCGCCAACGTTGCCTCCACATTGATGAAAGGACATAACGGCCTGAAGCTTCAAGCCATGTTTGGTGACCATGTCCACGAGGTCTTTATACCCACCCCAATTGTAGTGCCTCGGCCCTTCCTTCTCCACCAAACCCCACCACACATCAACCATGACACCCCTCACTCCTGCACTTTTCAAGGCCATGAGACTCGCATTCATGGCCTTCTTTCTGTTCAAACTGCCATTAAAATTCAGAGTATCCAAAGGCAACATTACAAACACAGGCACTCCTTTAACACTACTGTCGTGAGACCTTTCTCTGGGGCTCTCGTGGACAGACTTTTCATCGGATTCAATTTTGTATGCTCTACACAGGGTCTTCAAACTTGCAGAGCGCTTCACCCTGCAAACATTTCTGCAGGCAGAGAATGAGAGCCCAAAACTTGCGAGACGAACGCCATGACCGTCTGAATCAGATGACAGCTGGCTCTTACAAAAAAACTTGTTACTCAGAAGAGAGCCAACATTAGAAGAAGTTGAAGAAGAACACATTAACGTCATGATCATAATGAGTTGCAAAGGGAGAAGTGAGTTATGGAATGAATTGAGTTGGGGTTGATATAGAGTCGACTGAGTTTTCATGCCAGCTCGTCGCACAGGAAACGCCAAACACGGAGGAACCCACCACATTCGATAATAGCTGTCAAAAGTGCACCGCTAAAGTGACAATCAGACGAGGAAGAAGAGATGAAAATGCTGTAATCTCGCGGGACCGCTCTGGATTTCACGAATCCACTTGTATTGGTTGTTTCGCCGATCCTTGGCACTTACTTATCGCCAACGTTGTGCCCACACATCGCCCTAAAAATAGGGAGGTTTTGAGCCTATTTTTATAAAAAGAAAAACAAAAATAATATTTCTGATTACTATGTACATGAATTTGACACGTCTACAAATGGTTTTCCACATAAGCTTTTTTGTACTGTATTTGTAGACCCATCTTATCCTTTTACTGGTGTTGTAACCAAAGTTACATAAATTATGGACAATTTGTAATCTTTTTAAACGGAAAAAGGTAAAAGTCCAAGTCAGAAAAGCGCGTGCGTTTGTATGTTAATTGGGAAAGGGTAGTTCAATCACAATGAAAGAGGAGAAGTCTTTTTACTGATATTCGATAAAAGCGGTTAAAAGTGAAAAAGAAAGATTATGAGTGGAAGAGTTGTGCTGACTTAATTCCACAAGCCACAAAATTGCGTGCTTATCTTTCCCATACTTTTGACCACCTTTCTAGTGTTGCTAGTGGAAGGAGAAGTTGGGGGATGAAAACATTACACTTCTATTTTATTGATTTTTTTCCGTTGACTTAAACTGTAATAGGCGCTACAAAACATCATTTATATTTAACAATTTCACGACTTTTTGCGAGTACTATGGAGCCTTTAAATGGCAACCCACCCATCATGACCATATCAAATGACACCTCTCGATCCCAGTGTTGGTTGCCCTCATAGTGAGGTCATAGCTTCAAACGGGTCCCTTGTTTCTTTCTCATCCCAAGTCGTAACACAACATAATTCCATGTATGGTGTGCAACCAACCTTTGCAACTTCGTTCGCTCAATGTCTATTACTATTATGGCTATGCGACAACATTTTTGGTAGGACATCGAAATCTCTATTCCCTTCAACCATGATTGTAGATAGTGATTTGAACGTCGTGTTGGACCTCATGCAAAAGGTAGATGACACATATCTTCGTCTCAAAGCCTTGTACAAGTTCCTCCATGAATTAGGACACGACCAAATACTACGCTTGTGGCAATGACCAATAAATTAACGATGCATTTAACACTTACTTTGTAGAGTCCTGTAATGTCACAACACACCTCACCTCTACTTCAACTTTGCAATGTTCATATTTGCACCAACCCCTTTTTGTTGACCCAAAGATACCCGCCCATACCTCCACCACAAACACGCATAGCCTTTACTTTCACCACCCATGCAAAGTACGATTTTTAAGAACAACTTACTCGATAAGACTATGTTTACATAAATATGTTGTATCGCTTGCTTCAATGTATACGTAAAATATAGTTTTAAAAAAAAAGACTTCCTCGATGTATAAATTGTATTTTCCTTGCCTATCATATTTACTTTAATTTCATTACACATATAAAGTACTTTTTTGAAGAACTTCCTTAATGTATCTATGTTTACATATGCATGTAGTATAAATTGCCCCATTGTATGGGAAAATTACATTTTTTTACAAACACTTTTGTCAATGTATATATTTAATTTTCCTTTCCTACGGTATTTAGCTTGCTTGTTTGGGTAATGTGAACCCCCTCTTGCCCTTAAATTTTCAATTTGCATATTCCACTATAACTATACACATACAAAACAAGGATCAAGGAATAACACCTTAAACTACCATGCCCACATCATACCATATTACACTACGAAACTGCATTAAGCGAACACCATTGCTAATTCATTTACTTCGTTTTCCATTATATAGGAACCGACAACACCTCCTCCTCCACTTCCCCTAATATTGTGCCTCCCAAATGGCCACAAACATCACAACTTCCTACAATGATATTATGCCACCACCTAAACATGACACACGCTATGTAGAACGTATGCAAATCATGCCAATAAAATCTTTAAATCCTTACCAAAGCCTTTGGTCTATCGAAGGTAGAGTCATCAAAAAGTGCTATCTACATAAATACAACATCACAAAATGCATGGGGCAGGTTTTCATCTTTGACATCGCCAATAAGACAAGTCCAAACATAGTGGTAACTTCTTTTGACCAAGTTGTGGAAGTGTATTACATTCAAATACAAATAGGAAAGTCATACACAATCACAGGAGTCACATTGCAGTATGAAAAAAAAAAAGAATATAACGATTCCACGACTTCTTGGGACATCATCCTAGAATTGGACTCCTCTGTAAAGCTTAGTAAAAACTAGGATGCTAGCATTCCTCAATAGCTTTTCCATTTCAAAACAATTACGAAATCAACTCCTTGCCTTCCAAATCCACAATAGACCTCCTTGTTATTGTAATATCCATTACTTCCACCTCCACTATTAGGAAAAGAGATGGAACGTACAACCAAAAATGAAAACTTCTCCTCATCGATAACTATGCACTCTATATTGAGGAAACCCTATGGGGTGCTTTATGTGATGACAAGGAAAAGCTCTAAGTGAATTGTGTGCATTACGAGGCGTCACCAAGGCCAATTCTTAATAAGGAAAGTGAAAATACAACTTTCAAAGGCACAACAAAAGAGCACAGAGCTCGAATACACAATTCTTCATTGATCCCGATATAGCTAAGGCTCACACATTGTGTGCATGGTTTTCATCCACATGGATAACACATGCATATCCCTTAGTGAGTATTGACAACATTGAAGAAACAAATATCACAAGCATAAAATCCTCCTCGCAATCGGGTAAAGAAACAACATTCTCCACTATGGAAAAAATCATCCACCTGAATATGTCATTCGTTTTCTATCCATCTTGCACATCGGTTGTTAACAATAACCACAGCGAGAAAAATCTTGACCGAAATACAAAATCATCTTAGCATTGCCAAAAATACAACCTTGATGTCTCCATTGCGAATAAAAATATGTGTTACACTTCATCATTGAGGATGACATAACAATAACACGGGTAAATGCATTTGACAATGTTCTACATCGATCATGGGCATAACACCACAAGAGATACAACTTCTTGAATCAACACTCAACAAGTCTTGGTCCATTGTTAGACCAATTATCTTCCACACATATATGATCGAATCTCTACAAAGTTAGAGGTCTACAACAAACAAGAGAAAACCCAATGCACTATTGTCACTGCAGATTAAGGACATGACCTTAAATGCAAATGAATCCCCGTTAGATGCATTTGCTACATCTACATAACCATGTAATCTAGAAAATAAGCCTACACCAATTCAAAATAAACTTCACACTACCACGAAGCTCCATTTCCCCAATGGAGGCATATTATTCTTTGCACACACCGTTATGTATTTCTCATTGTATTTTTACGCCACCTACTCCACATATAAGTGTTTGCATTAGAAAGTTTGCTTTCATTTTTCTACACACAATGCTTTTGTTCCAATTGTTTTATGCCCACAAATGAATGTCACATTATTAATGGAATGCAAGCTCTAACAAGTTTATTACATAGTACTATGCAATATTTCTCTAAGTTAGTGCACTCCACGTAATACACACAAATGTACATGTATTATTTGAATTCATGTGATTTCTCCTATACCTAATTATTGTTTCCTCTTGTCCTCATCCCAAATAGGAATTGTACGCTTTGAAAAAAATTGAAAGGCTCATTTGAAGTATGACATTAACAAAAACACATTAAATGAACGTTTACGCCACATAGCTAGCATCATACATCCGATATTAAACACACAAGACCAACATTCATGGCCAAAAAGTCGGACCTCTCAAAGAACATAAGTTTGAAAACTTTCTTCACTTCAAGATACACAGGGAAATTACGTCCAAAGAATACATCACATCCCCCACAAATTTTTAATATGTAATGAGTTATATGTCAAAATACAAACAAGGGTTTACAAAGGTAACAATGTTTTCCATAGATGCATTGCAAAAAAATATGAATGTCGCGTCTCAAGTTGGAATAACATGGACTCAAGTCCTCAACCCAAAGTGTTATCCTCACTTACTCAAGTTGATGAAATTCTTATAGCAGGGTCAACCCAATATTGCAGATAACCCATGCTAGAGGTGGTCAATACAAATACAAGGGCTACACCATAGGATTCCTATGGGACATGTCTTTCATAGCTAGGCACCTACCTCGGTGAGTCGAGGACTTGGACATCTTGATTATCCAAATAATTAGAGAAACATAAAGGGATTACAAATGATTTGTGAATAGATCTCATGTTTTAGCCATGTTGTAATTCAAAATAGCTCATGACCCTTACTAAAAAGACTTTATCCTGATAATAACACATTGCATGCCCTACCACTTGAAATTACTAGCATCTCTACTTCCCTACCCCATTTCACTTCAAATATCCCAAAAACTATTTATGTATAATCCGAAGTGGACCTACCACCATCTACCCCATCAAATACACATGAATGATAACCATCATTGTTTGTGTCCTCCTCCGTCCAAACACTACAGAGGTTGACCAAATTAAAATTTTCCTTAAGGACCAAAACCAAAATCCGCCACAATCTATTGATTGACCACATATTGGTTCATCCCAGTCAACGAATAAAACAATGATGGTTTTCTCTCTTTGGATTTCCCATCATTGTTTCCCACGAGGATTATATTGTTCCACCAAACACACATCAAACGATTTCACATGGATGAGTTTGATTTGCACTTATTGCATTACCATGATAACATACTTGGCATCCACCCACTCTTTTGCTACTTCATTCTCAACATTATGTTGCGCCACAGGATCCAAGTAACATCTACGGTTTTCACCCATAAAAAACATTGGGGACAACTTTCCAACCACGCCTCTATGTTGTTTCAACAGCTAGTACACTTTCCTGACACCCATATTGGAAAACAACTAATGCGGTTTGGGTCAAATTTGAGGGGTACAAAATCATTTTGGTGCAAGAACAAACATGAGCTCACGGATATGATAACCCAACTTGGAAGCCCTACACTTTTCATCACTTTAATTGCAATGAGACACTAAATGGCAAAAATTATATATAATAATGCTAGGATCCTCTACAACACCCTAAAAATGGCCATCACTAGAGAAGTAGGAACTTGAACATGCTGCCCCATATCATATATGGATAATTGAATGGAAATGGGGGGCCAAAAGGGGGTCAAAAAGGGACACATTTTTCCTGAAATCAATGAAACCTGAACTTCATCAAATAATTTGGCATGTATATGCTCAAAATTTGACAAAGTGATAAGAATAAGTACCGTAGAGCTTGGAATCTAGTTTCTAAACTACTATTTTTTAAAAAATGGTTGAGATTAAGAGGTTCAAATGTGGTGCACACACAAAGTATGTCTATTTTTGTGTCAAAAAGATAAGAACCTATTGTGTGTGTGCCCCCCATTTTTGAGTTCTATAAATTATTTTTCAAATCCCTTTGGTAGAAAGTTAGCTAAGACCATGTACGAGGTCCCACTAATTTTTCATAATTTTTGGATGAATATATAATTTTTTATTAATTTTCAAAGTGCACACATCCTGAAAAAGAAATATTTGTGTGTACACCCCCATAACTTTGAGAAAAAAAGTTGAATTTTAGTTTTTTTAATGCAAGTAGAATGGAGTTAGACAAGGAGTGTTTTTGGAAATTTGGATGAAAAAACCATAAATTGTGTACAAAAACGTATGCATAGGTTTTGGCAAGAAAAGAAGGCACTA
This sequence comes from Taxus wallichiana var. yunnanensis, assembly GCA_018340775.1. Lineage (NCBI taxonomy): Eukaryota > Viridiplantae > Streptophyta > Pinopsida > Cupressales > Taxaceae > Taxus > Taxus wallichiana. Next base: position 959,233,925 of record CM031237.1, read on the forward strand.
GTAAAAGAAATTATGGATGAAAGCCTTAAACTAATCGATTTTAGAAAGAAGTATATCATCACCAAGGTAAAACCGAGCTTGACATCGTAGTATAATTTTTTTTTAATATTATATTATAATGCATGAGATATCGGGGTGTACATGTGAGATTTTAATGTTTTTTTGTCAAACATGGATTTATTCATGGATTACACAGTCCAAACCTTAGGTTTGGATATCCAAGGAAAATCCAAGCTTATGGATTAATAATTTCAAACCAAAGAAGATGAAACGCGAGCACGTTATAACGTGCTCATGTTCCTGTTTCCAATGTGGAATATGTCCATTTGGGAGGGATAACGCGATAAAACACATTACAATTTGGAATGTGAGAAAGTTATAATGTAAGTTTTTTCACTTGGTGAACCCGAGCCATAACACGACCTTGATTTTCCCCTGTCATGTTATAACATGACCGAGCCATAACGCGAGCGCGTTATGGCCAAAAATGGCCAAAAAGTGGATTTGTGTCCAATTTTTAGCCCCCATCTTTGTGCACTTACCCATGTATGTATACATGAAAAATAGATTTACAATATTTTGTGAGGAGGTGCTTCAAAAGAAAATTACAAGTGAGCTCACTATAAATTAACTTTCCTTAGTATATTGTCCCTTCCTATTTTACCAACACGACTCCTCTCATTCAAAATACATGTACAAATGGAAGTGCAGAGGCTTGGCTCGTATCCATGGGTTTATATGGCTTCCAAATGCACCAAACATGGATGTGCTAAACTAGGATTTCCCTTCAACTAGATGCAATAATTTCTTTTTTGACCAATTAGTAACCACGTGGAATCTAAGGAGCTCTAAAAGTGTAAATTATGGGATTCGTCATTCCCCATGACGACCCATGCTTGTTAGACATACATGGGATACTTGCATTCAACACTACAACTAACTATAAAAACTTGTTTAACCATGTGAAATATCACACAAAATGTAGTGAGTCCACATGTTTGCATAAGAAGCATGAAACTCTTTAATGTAGATATAAAGCCCTTGGAAACTCCAAGAGTATTCAAATTTGGTCATATATAAAATCGTAAAAAATGTATAAAACCACATGAAATGAAACATAGTCAATATACAAAACTCGGACATGCCGACACCAACTGCGATGAGACAATGTTGATCGCTATCCTATTATGTCCCAAAATGCAGTCCTATAACATATTGCAAAGTATGCATAAAAGTAAAAAAATCAAAGAGTTACCATCACACGTTGACCTAGATATCTAATACAATTGTCATTGAAAACTTTGTAAATGTCACCTACAACAAGTTCCTATAAAAATTATTGCTAATAGAGACACCGTGCACAACAGACATGCCACACACTACAAAAATTCCCTCACCAATTAGAGTTATACATTCATTACCCGATAAACATGTATTCAAATGTGTGTGTTATCACCAAAAACAACACCCTTTGATTTGATCATGAATTAGTGAATGAACAACCAATGTTTTTGGGTAACATGGGATTGTCTCTAAGTGTGGGACCTTCTGCTGAGACAAACCTCCAGAGAATTCGGATTCCTCTACCTAATCCTAATACTAAACTACTCCTAGAAGGGAAATTCTACTATCTACTTCTATCCTAAGCTTCCAAGGGACCGAGAGAGAGATTGCATGAAAATGGAAATCCTAAACTACAAAGGTGATTGCACCAAGAAAAGGGATGGGAAAACATTCAAGTGAGTAAAAATGAGATGAAGAATGGGAAAGAGAGAGGTCAGACATAAGTGACACAATCCTAGCTAAATTTATCAACATCATTTCCATGGAGCACAATAGATTTGAATCCTACAAGAAGAACAAGGTATACACAATGCATCTACAATTGTAATGAAAGGAAAGAAACACAATATCACACAAGCTAGGGAAGAAAGAGCCACAAAACATGGATTTATTGCTTAATTAGATGCATAATTCACCACAAATGTGAAATAAAGGAAAAAAATCCTAACATAATTCCCATACTGGAGGCTTACGAACTCGAGAAAAGGCTACAAAGAAAATTTTAAATATTTCCTTCTCTTTTTCAAAACATCTCCCCCAAAAAAAAAATGTGCCTAAGCACTTACATTTATCAATTTCAGAGAGAGGAGAGAGAGAGAGAGAGAGAGAGGACTTGCAAAGCACATTTTTAATGGTCCCAACCATCCCAAAGGATCAAAATTATTTCTCTGCATAGGATGATTGAAATTTGACTAGATTTTAAGTATGCTAACGGAATCTTGGAGCTCAAGAAAATATGCTACCTTTATGATTAAATGATCCCGCCTACGCTATACATAGAACAAACCATTTTTATCTTTTTCACCTATTTAGACCCACAAAATATGATTCTCATGATACCAAATCAAATTGCTTGAGGAGAGATTTTAAATGAACCGATTTTGTACAATTTGAAGTAGAGGATTGAAAGATATCATCATTCGAATTTTTACATATTGGGATGCAAATGAATATGACATGTGACGACATTTGATTTACTTAGGGATTGCCTTCTACTCACGTGTGAATCATTTCATTATTTTCCATATGTCCATATCTCATTGGGTCACGGGATTGGCTCTTACTTCCTTTTACTTTTCTTTCCTTTTCCTTGGTGAACGGGTTTGTCTTTATGAAGTATGGGCTAGTAAGATTCTGCCACATTTCTTCACACTGATAGAATTTCCTTTTCTCTCCTTCGAGCCCTTATGAAATGTGAACTAGTGAGATCTTGTCATGTTCCTTCGAGGAGTGAGACCATACATAGCCTTCGAATGACAATTGTGAAACGTAGAACAACGAGGGGGCTCCACGCCCTTTGTATTTCGGACCTTATTAGAGATCTTAGAAATGCGAGCCAATAAGAAACAACCACATTTCCTTCACATTTCACCCTTTGACTGAAAATTGTGAAGTGATATCTAATGAGAAGGCTCCATGCTCTTCGCATGTCAGTCCTTTTGATTTTACCTTCTAACACCTGTGAAGCATTGGCCAATGAAGTCATTTCACGCTCCAAGGGTTATCAGTCTCCTTTGACAACCGTGAAGTGTGAACCAATGAAATGGATCCATATGGCTTTGTTTTCAGACTTGTCAAATGTGAAATGTGAAACAATGAAGTGGTTCCACATGTCTACAGAGACTTCGCATTGCAACTTACTACCTTGAGGGACTTAGAAACTTTTTGGCTTTGAATGATGTTGCCACACTGTTGTCGCCCTCACCCGAAATGTGTCCATTGAAATTCCTTGACCATGTCCTAGACCCGAAACTCTATGGAATGCAATTTTCTTTGGGAACTTTTAGTCCACCGAAGCCAAAAGCCTTGAGGAGAGCTAAAATCCCACCACGTGTTCATATTTCATTGGATGTGGCTTTTCTTTTTGTGTGGGTTTCTTTTGTGTCATGGCTTAACTTACTTCCCGTGGGTTTAGTCAAACCCACATAATTATTAGACCAATATCCTTTGTTTTATAGGTTAGGAGAACATGAGGTACACTAAGTCCCATGGAAACCCACAACAAACTAAAATATCTTTTTGCAGCTTTTTTGAACTCCAATGATGAAGAATTTGTAAAAGAGAATTTGATGGTTGTTTGATGTCCTAAGCTCTTTAAAATGGATAAAGCCATTTTTAAATCATTAAAGCAAAAAATAACCTAGGGGTATTTTTGGATAATAATTGGTGACCTCTCGGGTATTCTTCCTACTAGATTAGATCATTAGCCTTTATGCATTCCATTGGGCATGGATTTAAGCTTGAAAAGTTTAAAAATGATCTTAATATTAAAATTTCTTACCCTAAGGTCATTTTGAAGCAAAAATGAAATCGGCATGATTTGCGAGCTTCAAATGATCCACATAACTACTCTAACTATCCGATTTTGCCATGGATATTGCTCTACCTCCCGAATGCCAAAATGGACTGAAATTATCTCATGGGCTTTGAATGGAGCTTGGAAATTACCCAACTAATCTGATTTGGCCTTGAAATGAATTGTGTAAAGTGACAAAACTGAAAACATATATATATATACAAATATATATATATATTATAGAAAACATAAGAACATGTTACAAGTGGAACATGTAGAGTGTGCACAAGAACTTAAGAAAAAATAACTATTGTACCAACAAGAAAATGTGTTAAAAGCACTTGGAGGAATTGAAACTACTCTACTATGTACAAGGGAGGAAACTTTACTTCAGTAGCAATGCTTTAAATAGATCCCATTAACTAGAATATGCAACTCTTCTCCATCCAATCTTGACAATTGGAAAACATTACTTGACTTGCAGCCTGAAATGATATAAGGACCACTCCATATTACATAAAATTTTGATTTTGAAAAGAATCCCTAATAAGTATTTCCCATCAATTCTTGTGGGAAATAATAAGGATTCCTCCCTCTTCCCCATACACTCAAAAATTCATTCCCTAAATAGGGTGGATGGAGAAAAACAAGGAAGGAAATAACAAAAACAAATCACAAACAAGTCATTTCTACACCAAAGATAAACAACAAAGAAAAAAACTTATTTTCTAAAGAAATAATTAAACTCAAGGGTCTGAGGACTACCTCACAAAATTAAAAGAGTCAAAGCACAAGTTTCGCAATCCACACTTTAAGATTTCCCCAGCTAAAACTCCTTCTCTCCTACAAACTAGCTCCAAGTAAAAATGACCAAAAGAACCCCTCAACCCTCCAAAATGGGGAACAATATAGGATAAAGTCTCCAAATCACAAACCCAATGGGATGGTGACATGTGTCACCCATCCACCCATAATTCCATGTCATCCAAGTACCCCCAAATTACACCAATAAATCAATAAATGAAAATAATAATTCAAATTCAATCAAATCAAATCTCCACATGGAGAATCAAGCACTCCAAATCTCCTTCCAACACCAAATCCAAGAATCATAAATAAAAGTGGTTGAAAAATGGGTCAAAGGGGGAAAATAGGCTTTATGAGCCTTGAAAAGAGCTCACCCACCCATAGGTATGGTACTTGGGGGCTCTTTTCAAGGAAAATATAGCCTTTTACTTGTCTTTCACTCATCCAAAAGGCCACTTCTTCCCAAAATTTGTTTTTTGGGAAAAGGTGGCCTTTAAGAGGGGTGGTTGGTCCACCTAATCCATGATTAGGTGACCCTAAACCCATTTAATCAAGAGCAAAACCAATTAAGACATCCCAAATAAGTGGGAAGCAATAAGTCCACAAAAATCAACCAAAACAAGTAATTAAAGAGGGCTCAAACAAAATTAATTTAAGTGGAGAAAATGAGATAAAGGTAACCAAATAATTTCAATAACACATGCCAAGGGGTGAATTTCACATTTCCAACAATAGTCTACAAAATAAAAAATAAGGTCCGAAACAAATAAAGGGGTAGATTCAGCCTATACGGCTTATTGTGCCACTTAGAGGTACATCCCCTGAATCCCACATTCTCCCATGGCATATGTAGTCACAAAATCATGCAATTTAGACATTTATTTATCTCAGTATCATACTACTATTTAGAAGGTTCTTGAGTGAAGAAAGTACTAATTAACCCCGTCTTTTGGCCATCTTGTTTTATTTTATTTCGTCATTACCGACCCTTTTCATCCACTTGCCTAGTTTGTTTTGATCATTTCCCATCATTTTAGATTTGACTCGGGTGCCCAAGTCCCACCTGGGGTGCCTAGGTCCCTTTGCACTTTCCCACCACTTTTTGGGCTCTTTCTAGCCATTTTACATCCTTATCTTTTTTGTGGTTGGCCTTTTCGAGGTTAATTACGAAATTAGACCAAGAGAACCCTATAAATATAAAGTTATGAGACCATAATAAGGGACCTAACATCACTTACTACTATCACTCCATCTAGAGTTGCATCCATCTATTGCATTGGAGATCACTTGCATCCACATAGCTCCATCATCAAGGCACAAGGCTAGGACATCTGCATCACACTTCATAGGGGAGAGATTCTATTCTATTCCATGCACACATTCTATTACATTTTATACACATAGTTATTTCTTGCTTTACTTCACAAAGTGTGACTGACACAAGAACAACCTAGGGCATGTTCACACACACTTGCACATAGAACTACATTGGGTATGATATGTAGTGCAATGTTTAGTTAGTAAGTCCACCATTGTGGAAGCTGAGGTCACCACATCCTTTCATATGAATTTTTATTTTTAGGGTTTGATGTTTGTTTTGGGGTCTTGTAGGTATTTCTTTTATCTCGAGTTACTTGGCGACATCCGGTATGACACAACGAAGTTGATGTGATAGACAATGAGTATTTCGTATCACCTTTATACCCCGTGAAGAGTAGATTCAGAGCTTTTACATAGACCGGGCACCCAGTTGCAGACCAAAGCACCCGTAGGCACCTCATTCCTCTTTTAGGTGCTCCAAATAGCTATATCCTCCAACTCCATCCTTTTCAAGACTTCTACATAGTCATTCCCGCTTCGATTTTTCTAGTCTCCTCTACGACATAGTCCCGCAAGAATATGTTATCAACCGAGTTATGTCCTCTTCCTTCTTACACATTAGGGTTATTATTTCTATTTGCATAGTTACTTAGATTATTTACATACTTCCTTTACCACATTTATTTATTTTATTACAGTTGTTCATAGCTTAGATTAATTATCCCTACACCACATAGTTAGTCTATTTTAGTTAATAATTTTGGTGAACCCGACCGTTTCAACACTTCCTTTTGACCATGTCATCTCCTTATTAAGTTATGGCTCAATCTTATTATCCTACCTTTACACCAACCAAGGTCTCTGACATCATTACTATTTCCGCTGATTTCATGTGCGTGCGTACCCAACATCGCCTCACTTTGTCACACCTAAGGATGATTCATCTATTAATAAAGTTACTACTCATTGTACTCGTCCTAATCCACCTATGGCTCCACCCACATCTATTCCTCCACCTATTACTCTAGAATCCTCCCCACAACTTATAAACATGTCTTCTAAGATCTCTCTTTATGATTTTCTCTCAATGCACTTTTGATTTTCGTAGCACACTAGAAGTTTCCCTTCATTCCATTCACATTGAAAGTGATAATTCCATGGTGGCCTTTGCACATCTTATACAGTCTCTTCGTAACTTACCCCATGCTATATATTTCACTAATGAGGATGTGTCACCTTTTGCTAAAATCAATCCATGTGATCCTTTACTTATTATTGTTGTTATTAGCACCACTTGTATTAAAATAGTCCTCATTGATAATGGATCAACCATCAATTTATGTGTTCATTCCCTTTTAAAGAAATTGGGTATTAACGATGATCTAATCTCTAAGAATTCAACCCTCATCCATGGTTATGACTCTACCACCCGCTCATGCCTAGGTACTATTTCGTTACATATTCGTGTTGGCCCTAAGACTATTCTCACTGAATTCTATGTTATTGACGCTTCCTTTCAATTTAACCTCTTATTAGGAAGACCTTGGATTCACGCAATGCACATTGTTCCATCTACTTTTCACCAATGTGTTAAGTTCTTGCATGATGGTTATGAACATACCATCACTATTGATCTTGAGCCATTCAAATATTTTCACATAGATCCCATTACCTCTATTCCCATACCACCTTCGCAGTGCATTCCATATAACAACCTTGACACATATGACATTGGTCAATCTAACACTTCACAGTTTCCTCCTACCATTTGCAGTGCTCTGAATATATCCACTCACACAACAACTATTATTTCACCTACAATATTAGTTCCTACTAGTGTTCCTTCTCAACCAGTTATAACACCTTCTACCACTCCACCTACGATGCCACCTACCAACATCCTGGATAATGTTATACCACATGATGATGTTCACATTGATGATTTTGATGATGAAGTTGACACTATTGAACTTATAAATGAAACATTAACACAAATTGACTTTACCCCTCAGGGTGTAGATGATTCTTATTTTAAAGAAACCTTCGTGGTGATGGCCCAAGTGAATATAGGTTTAAGACCCCTCCATCTACTAATGTTATGGTATTGTATCGGGATTTTTCCACGATTACGATGCCATTTTATCTTCTTCTCCATGGGTTACTACTCCACTGCCTCCTTTTACATGCACATTATTCATCAATAGGACCTTTTAGAAGCACATTCCCATCAACTCTATGTGCTTCAAAACTATTTGTACATGCGACAATTTGGCTAGGTTCAGCATAAAAATCAATGAAATTTTACCACCTCTTTACTCACCACATCTCTATCATGGTTATTTTCACACAACAACATCTTATGGCTTGCGTGTTTTTCATTTGATAGTTTTTGTTGCATGCACCCCTCGTGACTCTCCCTCACACTTGGATAGTCTTGGCTCGATTATATTGGTGGTATAATAAATGCTCATCATTCTCTACTCACATTTCTTATGCCTTTCAAAAACATTTTTATCTATAACGTTTCTTCACATGCTTACAATCCAAACATCTCTCATTGGCATGCTCACGGTTGTTGGTGCAGGGCTTCTTAACTAAGATATCCCTCACCTTATGCATCATGGTCTTGACACATTCACTCCACACTTAACTATTTTAGCTTCTTAACTCTTTATCATTGTTCATGTTCACACAACTTTAGTCTTAACTGGTATACAAAATGTCTTAGCTCAGCTTGTTCCTCATATAAGCCCTCAACCCTTCTCAATGCATGTTCAAGAATTCATCCAATAATGACATGGTCAATGAATTATCCATAACATTCTATATAATGGTTCAAGAATAAAATTCTAGGTCCTTGCTAGTTTATGAGATTAGATCAAGTTCATGCACTTAAATCTTGACTTACCCTTAAGAAGTATTCACCATGCTAGCTTATGAGCAATCCTTTAGTGCTCTCCTCTTTTATAAATCCCAACCAATACTCTACTCACAGTCACATGAACTATCTCTTGGAAGAATTAGGTTATTTACCTCTATCGGATATAATCCCGAAGGATTTGATACCATACTAGGAATGAAGGATGCTATTGCTTCTAACAATAATATAAATAGTGGAGCACATTCTAGAGTATTTGAAAGCTCCAACTAGAATATATCATCCCCGAAATGTACACCTACAATCCAATCATTAAGAAAAATCCATGCAAGTTCTTGTCTTTACTCTTTGTAGATCAGTATGGTGTCTTCAAGACTATAAGATGTTCTCCACTGGATATGTGAGGTCCAACATGATCATAACCAACCTATTACATGTTCAATGCCTTGGGAGTTCTTCACTATGATCCATAAACTCTTCTTCTTTACAACATTCACTTAAACATGTCTCTTTCAACTATATATACTCTTTTATGCCTCCCTCTTGCTCTGGATCTACAAGTAAGGATATATGATCATAGGATCATTAGGGAATTCATACATCCTTGGTAATGTTATAGGGATCCCCTGGAATAGTCAAACTCCCATATAAATGATCAAGCACTTGTGTCCCTTCACCTGTCCTAATACTCTACCCAGATTTCTCAAGGTTCTAATTTTCCAATTCAAGGCCCAAGAATGTAATTTTTAGGTTTCCATGGCAGGATTAACTATTCAATAGACCTCTCTCATCATGATTGAGGTGTCCATGACCCTTCATATACTGTCCTATAGCTAATTTTTTCCAATTCACCTCCTTTGAGTGACTTAATACAGTCATATACCCTACACAGTCAGTTCTTGACTTCCAAATAGTAATAATTCTTGCATAAATTCATTCAACACCTCACTCCAACTCCTTCACAGGGATCTGAGATCTCCTCCAAGTCATTCATGTTCTTGAATCATCTAAATTTGTTCAAATTGCTCTCTAACTATCTCTACCTCTATTGATTGTAACATGCAAATTGGCTCAAAAATATTGTTATATGGATCTTCGACTGCACTCACCCAATCATCTCAAAATTTGGAGCTCTTCTAATTCATGGTATGATAGAAATAATTTGAGAAAATTGACTCAATTCATTAGTACATTTAAAAGATATGCTAAGCCCTAGCTCAAGCCCAAGAGCCTATGATTTGCAATAAAAACCAAATTTCAAACTTTCAAATCCAAAAAAATTATGATCATGATCCTTGATACATGTAGAATCTTCCTATATTAATAGTCAAGTGATTCAATGTAGATAGATAGCAATAAGGGTTTTGAGACCACTATCCTGCTAGGGTTCTCAACACAGTCCATTAAGAAACATGCAAATTTCATTAAAACAAAGGCAAATTCCTCTTTTCAAACATCATACCTTCATTATTCATCATCCTTCAACCTGTTACAATCTTCCTCTATCAAATTCTTCCCTTCATTATGTTTTGCATACCTATTCTAGCTCCTTAAGAAGCTCAACTAGCTTCTAAATTGACCAAGTCACCCCTAGGAAGGCTCAACCATGCCTCTAATCATAGCAATTACATCTAAAATACATCACAACTCGTTACATATCTATTCTTATGGTCTTCATGACCTTATCTAGCTCATGCCAACTCATACACACCTATTCAACCTCCCATACCTAGTCAAACTTGACATATTACCCCTTGTTACAATGTTTTCACCTTCACAATTACAATGTACATTCAAACTTGAAATTGAACAATGATATAATGGAGATAGAAAACTTTGACAACTCCTTGTTTTTTCTCAGTGCCTAAGAAAGGCTTATTTAGACTTCATTATACTCCAAAGCTCCATGGTGATGCTCCTGCATCAATTTTCCACCAATCGCCTTTAGTGATGAATAATATGCAATGAATTTCTACACACTCTGCCACAATTGGTCCCTTTACGACCCTCCTCACTATATAGCTTATTAGGTTTCCAATGCTGCCCTGACAGGTTTTGACCATGATAATGATGATCTCCTTTACAATGGCACATAGTCCTCTTCTATATCATACACTTGGGGGCATGGAACTCCACATTCCCCCCCCGTTTGAGCATAGTCACACTCATCATCTTTTACATTCTTATACATTCATATCCTCACATTAGGCATATTCATCATACATTCTAGTGTCACTACCCGATGACACACTCTTGTGCTTCGGTTCACACTTGATTGTTGAGGGCTTACTACACATGAACCCCACACACTACACAATAGTTACTACACACTACGTCTATTCACACATCACGCATATTCCATCATACATCATACTAGTTATTATACATATCACACACTTCTTACTGTTAGGTTGCATACACATATTGCCTTTCATTCTACACATAGCGTCTCTACATTGCATCTAGTGACATATGATTTACATCATACACTACGTATCTCCACATTACTCATATTATACACATTATGCTAGTCTTCATCCTACATCCGTCTAGCATTACATTCATCCCTACATACTACATTACTCATCTATCTACATGTATTACATTACACGTTATACATTGCATTTTATACATTCTACATATCTACCATTGCATTTTACACCCTACGTTTTTTTACATATTCTAAAGGCGTCCATCCATCATACATGATGTTAGAATTCACAAAATTCATCCATGACATAATTTACATTTTAATATAAGAATCATGCTAATCTCATAATCCACGAGATCCATAAACATTATATTGAAATCCAATAATAATGATAATAACCATGAACTGGCCTCATGGGCTAAATACAAACACCTATCACAACAAGTTAACAAATAATGATAATGTGACCATGAAATAATGTATATCTAAATTCAATAAACCTTATAGTAATAAGTCTAAAATATCACTCATTAATAAAAAAATGAGTCAACGTGATCAAAATAGGGAGTGAAACTATTGGGCACTATAGGGACACAAATAAGTTGAAAGAGAAACTCTACCTATACTCTTCAAAATCAAGGCTTTCTCGTAAGGACGACGATGCTCCTACATAATTAAGGTTAAGGATAATAGAAACATGGAGCCCTATATATATGTCATGATCGATGAATGGAGGTACATTAGGTTTTGATACTTGATTGAAACATTCATTTGAGGAAGGTCATCCCTAATCGAAGGGTCATATGGAAGAAAATGGTGAGTGATGGAAGATCCAAAAAGATCAAATTTGTAATGGAAATAGGTGTCCGATAAGGTGAGGAATATGGTTATTGTCTTATGGGGATTTTCCATAAGAACAACTAATTTTTAAATGATTTTTGTGGGAGAAGGTGAAGAACATAACACCTCTCATCTAAGTTCAGATAATATTTCATCCTGGAGGTCTTGGTATCCAAGTAGAGTGGGGATGCGAGGAAAGTTTTCAAATCTTTTGAGGAATACCTAAATTTCCAATTTCCTCTACATTTGAGAGGAAACAATCATTGCATGGTGCTTGGTATGGTTGGGAGAAAAGCACAAACGGATCCTATGACGAGTGGTTGTCTTAAGGAAATCTTGGGTTAGAACCGTAGGGTTGGGGATGTTGTGTGATGTGGTTTGAACCAAATTATTGTTCATTGTCCCATGGATTAGTAAGAATCCTTGTTTGAAATTTGAAGTTACTTACACCAAAAATGACATGTTTGTATATTGTACTTTTTGCAAGTTTGAGTGTGAGTGTTTTTAAGATTGTTTGGGTTCATAACTATCATGTATGTGTGCTCAAAATAAGTTTCTAGGTCATTGTTCATGTTTTCTTGGATAAGAGTTTGTGAAGATTATTTGAGGCATGATTTCATGTGATATCAAGGATTTAAGTGCTCTCTAGAAACGGAGTTTTGGAAATCAAAATCAGTTTGTTTCACAAGTGTTTTTAACAACCAAGCTACCAATTTACTTCACTTGATTTGGGAATTCGGACAAATAATGTTATTGGTGTTGTTATGAGTTTATGGGTTGTAAAAAACACATGAGAATAAAAAAATCAAAATAACAAATTGAAAGTGTTCTTACTGAAATTAAACCATCTACAAAACAAAGAAATGCAAGTGATAGTATTTTTGAAGAGATTAGTATTCTCATATCTAAAATTCTATGTTTTTTTGTTGAGATTCTCTATGTAAAATCTGATTTGAAAAATGAAAATTGAGTAACCTAATATTTAAAATCTAAATTGGGCCTAATCTACTTTGAAATTGAATTTATCCTAATCTATGAATGTACATGCAATCCTACAATCTAAATAAGCTAAAGCTGTGCTTTTGGTTTTGAATTTTCTTGTGCTTTCTAAAACTAAATTTATCTAGATCTAGCAAAAAATACTTCCATATTATAACACCTAGAGCTTAATTCCATAGAAGGGAAAAATCCTAGAGCAAGATGATTGAAGATTTTAATCTAATTAACCATGAAAATTACACAAAGAAAATGTTAACAATAAAATTGTTTTTTTTTCCTTTTTCTTGATTTTCTAATGACTACTGAAGTAAGGAATTTAAATTTTAATTTAACTATAAAAAACAAAAAATTGTCTAGATCCAACCTTTTCTCCTACAAATGAGATGAGGTTGATTTGAACTCTATGTTTGTACCCTCATCTAACTACGACAAATGAGCTCATTGAAACCGATTTGTGGTTAATGTGTTTAGTAGGAAAGAAGGGAACTTGGTGCACTTGGGAGGAAGAATGAGTGATTGGTATGAGGATGGCTCAAGGGGAGGAAGAAGTCTAGTCCGGTGGTACTCATGTTCTCTCTTTGGTAGCAAAAAGTAACTCATAGTCCTCGGGTGATTTGTACTAGAAGCAATCTTCTTTGGGGATTGATTTCTTTCTCTTTGGGTGAAAAATGCCACATTAAAGATGCTCTTTGGAAAAACTTGAAAATTACGGGGTAGAAAATGATCGCACTACTTTCCTAACAATCAACCTCTAAGTGTTTTCTAATCTTAACTAAAGATCAAAACTCAATCTAAGGCTTAGATTCAATCGCTTGGAGTGAACTCGGTACTAAAGGGTAGGTGAAGTGAAATGGGCATTAAAAACAAGAAAAAATGCATGTATAGATAAAAGAAAGGATAAAAATTCACACATGGGAACCGAGAGTTTGGTTTAAGTGTCACTTACTGACGGCTAATCAATTCCTATAAGAAGTGGTTACTGAAACTACCACGATAGTTTACATAACCGTCAGTCATTTTAACAAATCCATCATAGAAGTTATAGAATCACAATGGAGGAGGACAAATACGTCGCGAAAGTTATGCAACAATTGTGGTGGGGGTAAAACCATCGCAATAGTTGCATCCCATAATGGAAAAAGGGGGTGTAATGAAGGAAAGAAAGGAAAGAGAAAGATCTAGAAGGTCCCGGAAGAGTTGGAAATAGGCTTAAAAGGGGATGAAGGGTTGAGAGAGATTTAGGGAATGGTTTGAGTCCTTGAAAACATATCATCATGTTTATGGAGATCTTCATCATGATCATTGGGTATTTTTCATCATGTGAAATAAGGTGTGTACATGTACTGGGGATGTAATTGAGTGAGTTATTCACTTTATTCTAGAAATTAAATTTGTGTCCATTTGACCGTCATATGACAATTCATCTATAAATTTGACTTCCATTATACCGTCACTTAATTTTTTCCCTTTTATCTTGGAGAGTTCAATAAAAATAGTAATATCTTGGCATTATAGTAATGTTTGGACCCTTTTTTCTTGAATATATATTTTTGAGACAATATAATGACACTACTAAATTGATTTCATTTTCCACAAATCAAAGCAAAATGAATAGAGAATTTAATGAAGTTATTGATTAATGTGGTATGTGAAAAATCTTAAGATAAGAACCTTGAAATTAATATGTATTTATGTATTTCATATATTATATTTAATTTTTTTGGTATATACTACTATATATATATATATATATATATATATATATATATATATATATATATATATATATATATATATATATATATATATATATATATATATATATATATATATATATATGTATATATATATATGTATATATATATATGTATATATATATATATATATATATATATATATATATATATATATATATATATATATATATACATATATATATATATATATATATATATATATATAGGTACTTTGATATCTCTCGACATATTTTAGATAAATGTATTTAAGATATCTATGCCAATTTTCAATTACACCGAGAGGCACTCCTATAATGGAAGCTAGGTAGTGTAATTGTATGAGTTGTTCACTTTTATTCTCGACGTTAAATTTGAAGTCTATTTGATTGTTACTTAATGTTTTTTTATTTTTCTTCGAGAATTCAAACAAAAATACTAATATCTTGGTCATATAGAAATGTTTGGGCCAATTTTTTCAAAACTAACACAATGGTATAGTTAAAATTGATTCTATTTGCCCAAAATAAATGGGAATTTGGTAGAGAATATAATTAAGTCACTAATCTATATGAGTATGTGAAAAATCTAACATTTTGACATCCATTTGATCATCATTTAAAAGTATTTTTCTGTTTGTATGAAGAAGTTAGCAAAAAAATATTAATATCTTGGGCAGATATGGTAGAGTTTGAGGCCTTTTTTTTCTTGAATGGCTTATTTTGAGACCAACACAATGGTATAACTACATTGATGCCATTAGTGATAACTTTTTAGTGAATATTTGAAATTGAGGCCTCTTTTTTTGAAAGCATGACAATCTATAAAGGGGACTATATTGCCACATTTTAACAAAAAATAGTTTATTGTTCATTAAATCAACCTAGCATTATTTTATTAAAACTTTAAAGTGAATTGTTTTGCCTCATTAAATGATGCATGATTAGAGCCT
The DNA here is from genome assembly GCA_018340775.1 of Taxus wallichiana var. yunnanensis. Classification (NCBI taxonomy): domain Eukaryota; kingdom Viridiplantae; phylum Streptophyta; class Pinopsida; order Cupressales; family Taxaceae; genus Taxus; species Taxus wallichiana. Next base: position 959,249,744 of record CM031237.1, read on the forward strand.
AATTAGAATAATTTTATAATGTAATTGGGTAAAAGCACAATAAAATGTCCCACTTTTTGGTATGTTTTATTATTATACACATGAATTTTCGTTTCATTGATTTTCTAAAGGTAATAGCCATAAAACCATACACATTCATGAAATTCCACAAACTAACGAAATGTTGTATTTAGAGTGTAGAATACATGTAAATTTTTTATAAAAAAAAATTACAAAAAAAACGGTCTTTTTCTTAATTTTATTCATACGTTGTTTCTTATGTTATAAAAGAGGAATGACTGTCCCTGGGTGGTTCTTTTAAATGAAAATTTATTTTTTCACCATGAAATTTTAGATATATGTTTAAGATTTGAATTTTGAGGTGCTGTCAAATTTTCATATTTTTTGGACTTATATTTTTTTTTTAATTAATTATTTAGTAAAAATATTTTCAAATAAATGGTGTACAAATGTTTATGCTAATAACTTTTAAGATTTTTATCAAAATTGATTTTTTTTTCACAGGTAAGAAGAAGACTTCAATAAATAGTAATTTTAATTTTTCAAAAAAATTTGATATTTTTGCTATTTTTCAAATTGGGTTGATTGTGTACGATTGATTGTCCTAAAATACCATATGTTAGCAAAATATAAAAAATAAATAGTAAAACATATTTTTAAAAAATAAAAATTATATTTTTAGAAAGCTAATAAAATTCTGTATTTTGTGTTAAATTTTTGTAATTTTATTCATTCTCCTAAGTGGCACTTTTGGCATAAAATTATCCTCCAAATGGATTTGGCGCCAAAATGTGCCAAAGGTGCCACATAAAAAGCCACATAGGGGGTTCGCGCGAAGGGGGTTCGCGTGAAGGGGGTTCGCGTGAACCCCCCTTCGCCCGAACCCCCCAAACCTTAAATCTCCTTTATATAAATATCTATATATAACTCTTTCAAAAATTATTTGAATTCGAGGGTTCACTGGAGCGTGAAGAATCATGTAACCCCCATTCATGAACCATTTTCTTCATCCTACGTGGCAGTTCAGCGAAGGGGTTCACGCGAAAGGGTGTTGCGCAACAACCTCGATTTCCGATCCCGCCCAACTTCTACTCGCGTTTTGGGGATATAAGAGAAGGACACAACATTGTGCTTTGACCCAATTACAAATATTAATCATATTCACCATTAATATTACATTCCCACTTATTTTTAGGGCCATATTATTGTTCCTAGGAAATTCTCGCTTGTTTTTGGGGTTGAAATTAACATTTGGTTGTATTTTCCACTTTAAATTTGTATATAATTAGGTTTTCAAGCATTTTATTGTGGCCACTCAATGTAGGCTATGTTTTAAACAAACCTTATACTCTTATGGAAGCAACAAGACCACCAAATAATGACCATGAATCTTTCTCTCCTTTATTATCATGGCCTCTAAAACATAGGGCATGCATACATAGTATTTCAAATCGATGATTGTATGAAGAATACATGTAACGTAGTATTCATTACAAACATTATTTTTTAAAGTTTTTATATATAAGAAATTGAAATATTGTATGCAATATTTGATAGGTATTTGCTTTATATAATGCTTGCAATGGATCTTCTATTTCCTAAATTCTAACCGAGACAATTACAATCTTAAGCTCTCTACTTTTGCTCTACACAAATAGTAAGTAGGAGCATCTAAAGTTCTTGTAATGAATGTGGGTCCATGAATTCTACATAGTGACAAACGCAACTTAGACTTTCTATTGACCCTCATGGGTCCAAGGTATCATGAATTAGTGAGGCCCCTAAAGATGGTAGGGAATTTTTGCGATTTGAATGTGTGAAACAATAGGGCATTCATTTCCCACTTGATTTCCATTATAATAAGATGGTTTTGACTTTATTCCATGGGCTTATTGGCACATATCGGAAAAAAGTTTACTTTGCTTGGAATTTTTTGAGCCACATTATTAAATATTGATCAACAATTGATACAAGTCCTTGTTCGAGCTTGAGCAATTAAAATAAATGACATTTACTTTTACCCTTAGAATATAATTAATGATACATACATACATACATACATACATAATAATAATAATAATTGTATGAATTGGAATGAATGAATGAGTTGAGTTTATAAATGGTAAAGTCATGATAAAAACTTGGTTAGATTGTTAAAATATTGTATTCGTTATGCTAAAACATACAACTTTTCATTCATGAACTTGTCAAATGATGTTAAATAGGAAGAGTTTTCTTTCTCTACTTAACATTCACTTTCTATTGAAAATGCAATCATCTTTTATCGGCCCACGTGTCGTGTCTTATTGCCTTCCCTCATAACATGTAATATTAACGATAACGCTTTTTGGAACTTTTATCCCCAAATGTGGGTGTGTTAGAATTTCCTCATGGAATAAAACTTAAGTCGTTGATCAACGTTCATTGAATGATACATAATTTGTAAAACAATTCAATATTTATCAAAGTAAGAATTTACCCAATATTTTTTTCCTTGAATTCAATCGATAATTTGATAATTAAATTATCTTATTTTTTCGAAATACATCTATAATCGCTAGAAAAAACCAATATTGTTGGCAAATATGCACAAATTCGCTTGTGGAAATTAAATTTTCCCCAAAATAGACATACATTCACCAAAAAAATCAATACATTGGGCCAAGATTCTTAAAATTCATTTGTCATCACTCAATGAAAAAATGGAAAACAATGTAATGGAGTTATTAATCAATGTGGTAAGTGAAAATATAACATAAGAATCTTCAAATCGATATCTCTTTGTATATTTCAAATAGATATATTTAAGATATATGTACTAGTAATAATATATTTCAAAGCAAACACATTTATACAAGAGAATTTAGAAATTATTGTTAAGTAGTGTGACTTTACCAATATGTAATCTAATCGTATTATTAGTTCTATTTCACACTTGAGATATTATACCTTTCACCATGTTTAATTAATAAAATATTCTCAACCAATCAAAAACATAAATTTTTTCACAATATTCATATTTCAAATATTTGAAAGTTAATTAAATAATTTTCTAATTACAAATTTTTAATTAAAAAATTATTCACTTTGTCTATTGGCCACTCTCCACTCCACTTATTAGACAATTTTTAAACCTTTATCATTTTTTTTAATATTTTAACCATTGTCACAATACTAATCATAACTACTTTAACATTATCATTTAATGAGAGTACAAATAAAATGTTCTATTCATTTTTACATCATGCTACTTATCCAAGAATGCCTAATGTTTTTTTTTATTGATGACAAATAGTTTTGAAGGGACTATACCCTGTTTACAAAGAAGGCCAAAAATCCAGATATAGCAATCAAAGTATTAGCAAAAAAGGATCAACGATCCGAATAGGCGTTTGAAATCAATCAGAATAAAAAAAAGTTACATAAGGAGAAAATGTAACACGCGGCGCAACGTGCAACTGAAAAACAACAAAAAAATAGCAAAAATGACAGAAAAGATCGGTGCTCTGCAGATGAAAAACAACCTTACTTCTTAGCTGCTCTGGTGATTTTAGATTTTATGGTTTGTAGAGAAGTGAAGAGGGCCACCGTAGTCATATGGGTGGGGTCCTTAGTATCAAGCTTAGCCAAGGTTTGGCTGCTCTCCTTGGCCATTCCCCACAAAGTCTCTGGAATCCCACTCAGCACAGTGATGCTGCGAACATGTTGTTCCAGAAAATCACTGATAGCATTAAAAATTGCCATACTATGCTCATGGTGATCCTTGGCTCTTCCCACTCGATTGTCCAAGGAATTCAACTTTTTATAGATGTCCTCCACTTGCTGGTTATCTATCTCAGTACCCTCATCAATCTTCCTTTTCCCTTTTTGCTTGGTAAGTTGCGTCACTTCCTCCTTCAGCTTCATCATCTCCTTTTCAAGGTCATTCAGTCTTTGTATAGTGTTATTTGCTTCATTTTGTGAGGCCTCTTCATGGCCAACACTACTTATGTGTAGCAGGTTTTGTGCAACTTCCATATCCTTGCTACTGCGAAGGATTCTGCTTGAAATTGGGGTTTCCAGCTTGAGCTTCTTCTATTTTCTGGTATTAGGCTTGGGGGTGGTGGTAGTGATGAGAGTGGGGGTCATGGTGGAAGGGATGTGGGTGGGGGTGGTGGCAGTGATGAGAGTGGGGGTCGTGGTGGAAGGGATGTGAGTGGGGGTGGTGTCGGTGGAGGGAGGGAGAGGAGTCGTGCTGGGGGAGGAAGGGAGGCTAGGGTATTTGGAAATGCAAAGCTTGTGCAACAAGAGAATAAGCCCTTGATGCAAAGGGGTAGCCCATGTATGCTTCTAGAACTCCCAGATGGAGCGTTCAAGAGAGTTCAGGAGATAGTGAGGGAAACAGACCGTGATTTGTCTATGGAAGTGGTTTAGAAAAACCAAATGCTTAGTGGGGACAGTGACATACCTCCCTTCCAAAGATATGTAATAGACCATCATGTGGGTTATCTCATCAAAGGGTGGTGGAATTGAACTAACCCATAGCCCCACTGTAACAAACATCAACACCTCATCCTCAGCAACAAATTTCTTCTCTTCCACCTTTTTTTCGACTCTCTTGCTTGAAGAAACGGAGGCCTTCCATCTCCAAACCAGTAGCTTCAGCAATAAGCTCTTCATTCACTGTAATTTTATGTCCACCATACTCAACTCTGCGGTCCTTCCAATCCATGGCGAATTGAATTGAAATGCTCTGGTCATGACCTTGAATGCGATCGATGAAATTTGTAATCCCACCCTGCTTAAGGAGATTCCAGAGCTCTGCATTTGCCTTCCAATCCGGATCACTGCAAGGTTCAATCTGACACGGGGCTCCTCCCATTTTTACCTCTCTGTAGTGTTTTCCCTTCTTGCCTTCTAAACCCTTGTTTGAATTTCTGTATGGAATGCCATTGCACTTCTGTCTGTCCCGATTATTTAGAATCCCGCACACGTTTTGGGAGTGATGAGAGTAGTTCCCGCATGTGTGATCTTTGAGCTTCACTAAAGCCCACTCCAAGTCATCATTATCCTTACTCCACACTTGAGTGCCCATAAATTTCTGCTTGAATGCTGATTTGTACCTTCTCAGGGATGTAAATAGCATCATTCCAAATAGTTAAATTATTATTTATGCCATAATTGGCCAATTCATCAGCAACCTTGTTACCTTCCCTGTAAGTGTGCCTAATACGGATATTTTTGAAGGTTTGGTAGATGCTTATGGATTCCATGATGAAATCCTTGATATTCCAGCTAGGGGCGAGGATTGATTAAGATGATTAATAATATTAAGTGAGTCTCCTTCCAGGATAATATTCTGTATGTTCTGAGTCTGGGCTATTCTAAGCCCCCATAGAGCAGCCAAGGCTTCAGCATAATGGTTAGTTTGGACCCCCATTTTACCAGCATAGGCAGCAATCAGATTGCCTCTATGGTCACGAATCACTCCTCCCCCTGTAGCAATCCCGGGATTACCCTTAGAAGCCCCATCAAAGTTCAATTTGTGCCAGTTAAGATCAGGAGGATGCCAATGTATCAGAGACCTGTCAATATTAGGGCGTGTGCTATTCTGAATATTGTCAACTCCAATTTTCTAGTTGGACAAGATATGCTCTTCATTTTCAGGATAGTTCTTGTTCTTGGGGGGTTTGAATCTGCAATGTTCTCTTTGACAACATTAGTGATCTTCATAAAGCTGATCTTGTGATGTTGCTTAATGTTTCTGAAAATGATGTCATTTATGTCCTTCCATATTCTCCAAATGATATGGGGCATAACCAATTTCCAGAGTCTTCTCACAATACAATGCTTAAAAGGGGGATTCCATTGGGTCCAAAACTGGATAAAGTCCTTTGGCACAGCCCAGAGAACTTTGAAATTAGAAAAGGCAATATTCCAGATTTTAGTGGCATATTCACAGTGCACTAGAAGGTGTCTGATATCCTCAGAATCTTTTTTACAGAGATGGCATCTATTTGGAATAATGAAACCTTTTCTAATCAGGTTATCAGTGGTAAGAATTCTGCCCCTAAGTACCAGCCAAAAGAAAAAGTTGATTTTTGGTGTGAGCTCAGCCATCCAAATCCTACTCCAGTTGAACTCGCACTGCATAGTTTCAAAGAAAGAATTATATCCAACTTTAACAGAATAATCCCCATCAATAGAGTTATTCCAGACCAATTCATCCTTGACATCCATTTGACTTAAGGGGATAAGATTCAAATGCTCTTGTAATGAAGACATCATGTGGTTCAGATCATCCCTATCCACAGAGAGTTTTTTCCATTTCTTATTGTTGCCATCCCTGTCAATGTAATCCATGATTCTAGTACCATACTTACACTCAAGGCTGTCTTTGAGTGCTCCAAATCTGTCAATGAGGCTGCAGCTAGTCCATTTATCTTCCCAAAAATTTATATCTCTGCCATTCCCCACTTTCCATTTGCTTCCATGCCTGATGAAATTCCTGGTCTGAACTAAATTATTCCAAAATATGGAGCCATAGGGAAGGTTCTCTTCTTGAAGAAAAGATATAGTTTCTTGTTGATTAAGGTATTTGGCTTTAATTAGTTCAATCCAGGGTTGGTTCTCCGAGAGCATTCTCCATCCCATTTTTGCAATTAGAGCCTCATTCATTTTTTTGATATCTTTTATACCCAGGCCTCCTATTTTTTTGGGAGTACAAACTTGGTCCCAAGCAACCAAGTGATATTTGAATTTATCCTCCATTCCCTGCCAAAGAAAGTGCCTCTGAATCCTCTCAATTTTTTCTCTGAAAGAAGAAGGGATATTGTAGAGTGACATGATATAAATAGGGAGATTCTGAAGAGTACTTTTTATGAGCAGGCATTTGCCAGCACTTGAAAGAATGGCTCCTTTCCAGCCAGCCATTTTCTTTTGGAATCTTTCCAAAAGGGCATTCCAGACATTGATTGATACTTTTTTCGTACCAAGGGGGAGCCCCAAATAAGTAGTGGGGAGTGAACTGATTTTGCAGCCTAAAATTTTAGCAATTTTGATCTGCCTATCCTCAGGGGTGTTAAAAAAGAAAATTGAGCTTTTATCAAAATTAATGTCTTGCCCGAAGCAATTTCATAAAGTTTCAGGATAGACTTTATAGCCTTAGCTTCAAGAATGGAAGCCATTAACAAAAGGATTGTATCATCTACAAATTGCTGATGAGAAGCTGTTTGATTAGTGGAAGTGGGCTTAGATCCTTTCAACAATCCATCGATGACTACTTTATCAATTGTTCTGCTAAGACTATCTACCATAAGAATGAAAAGCAAGGGGGATATGGGATCCCCTTGCCTTAGCCCCCTTCTACTATTGAAAAAGCCCACGGTTCTCCATTTACCACCACTAAAAATATGGTTGTAGTAATGCATGCCTTAACAATTTTTCTGAATTTAGTTTGAAAACCAAATTTTGCCAGAACCTTATCCAGAAAGGTCCAGGAGACTTTATCAAATGCTTTATTCATATCAAGTTTAAGGACCATGTTAGCTTTTTTGTTATTATCCATAGAGTGGATAGTCTCATGGACCATAATAACTCCATCCTGGATAATCCTACCTTTGATGAATCCACTCTGCTGCTTTGATATTAAATCATTCATGATAGATTGGAGTCTAGTAGCAATGATCTTGGTAAAAATTCTGTAAATCACATTCACTAGACTGATAGGTCTGAAGTCTTTGAAATCTTTAGCATCCATTTTTTTGGAGCAAGAACAATATGAGTGTTGTTTAGCTCTTTCAATAGATCCCGGTTCTATAAAATTCATTCACCACCCTGAGAAGGTCATCCGAGCATATTTCCCAAAACTTTTGAAAAAAGTTGACCGAAAACCCATCCGGGCCCGGTGCCTTATCTCCTTCAAGAGTGAACACTACTTTTTGAAGTTCTTCTATTGTGACAGCTTTAGTGATGTCCTGAAATCTATTGGTTTCAATTTTATCTTGGGGGATAGCCTCCAACATGAAAGAGACAACTTCTTCATTCATGGTATTATTCTCATTAAGCAACTTTTCATAGAATTGGAGAGCTTCCTCTTTAATGCTCCTTGGGTCTTTTACAACAGTGCCATTGCCTTTAGCAACTTCCATTATTCTATTGCATGCTCTATGCTTTAGGGTGGTCATATGAAAGAATTTTGTGTTCCTATCTCCTTCTTTCAGCCAAATGGCCCTTGATTTTAGTCTCCAAAAGGATTCTTCTCTGCTACAAACCGTATGTAGCTCTGAAAGAATATTCTTTTCCACTTCTTGATCTTCACGAGATCTCCCCTGTAAGTTCATCTTGATTTCAAGATCTTGAAGCTTTTGTTTTAATTCCTTTTTTTGGACAAACACATTTCCGAAAACCTCTTTGTTCCAGATTTTAACCTGTTTTTTGACATTCTTAAGCTTCTGCATAAGTCTATACTGAGCAGTGCCCTCACCATCCCAAATCCACCATTCCTTTATCCTATCTTGAATATCATCATGTTCCATCCACATCTTTTCAAATTTGAAGGAACTCCTGATGGGCTTAGTCCAATTGAAGAGTTTTAGAGCAATCAGATTGTGGTCCGACCCAATTCAGGAAGAGAGGTGAGATGAAAGTCCTGGTTAATAATCCAGCTAGCAGAGAAAAGAGCTCTATCTAGTCTCACTTGAATTAGGTCTTTCCCCAACCTTCTGTTAGTCCAGGTGAACTGGTTTCCATGAAGATCCACATCCATAAGATTAAGGTCAGCAACAAACTCAGCAAATTCATCCATACATGTGGAGAAGTTTTGGTTTCCACCTTGTTTTTCACCAGGGTTTAGGGGAGAATTGAAGTCTCCCATAATAAGCCGTATTAGGGTAATATGCAAACTTCTGAAAATCTTGAGATCAGTCCAAAGTTTTCACCTCCCAACAACCGTATTAGGGGCATAGATATTAGATAGTACCCAGTCACAATTATTCTCAATAGCATGAAAATTAATAGCAAGGTGGTTATTGGTTTCAGCAAGAATCATACCAGTATATTGTATTTTATCCCAAAATGTAGCCAGACCTCCTGAAGCACCCTGAGAGTCCACCGCAGCCATGTCGGAGGTATCCCAGAAATTTTGTCTACTAATTTCCAGAACTTTAGAGTTCATCTTAGTTTCCTGCAAAAGCAAAATACTAGGCCTACTGGACTCTCGTAACTCCTTGATTGTTCTTTGTTTGGAGTTTCCATTTAGTCCTCTGATGTTCCAAGAGATGATCTTCATTTGTAAAATTTAGGTGTTGGGATTTCCTGATGGTTCAATTGACGTTGAGTGCCATCTGCAATATCTTCCTCCGTTCTCTTGGATCTGAGAGCCTTTTTTGAGGGTCTTCCTCTTTTAGAACTACTTCCAAAGTCTACTATTCTTCTAGTAGATGATCTAGTGGTTCTAGATGTTGAAGTTTCCCAGTTGTCCATCTTATTCTTCTTTTTTTCATTATAGAGCGAATTTGGGATCCTTTCAAATCCTTTCATTCTCTTCTTTTTCCTAGAGATGACCTCTGTGAATCCTGAATTTAGCTCCAGATCTATCTCATAAGGGATATTTTCTCGAATGGTGTTACTTCCCCCTCCTCTTTCTCTCCCTACTTAATGTCAGGTTGTGGATTTGCTGTATTGATGCTGGATATGGGGTTCTCCCTTTTAGAACTTTTCTGCATTGAATCTTCAGGATCCATATTTTCCTTTTCCTCATCCAAAATTTCCTTAATACTGAACAGAGGGTTCAGTTGAACTGTCTCAGTTCCTTTGGTTTCAGTCTGAGCTTCCGTTAACTGAGCGGGCTCTTTAGAAATAATATTTACTTTCACTATACCCTTTTTCTCATCAACCTCCAAAACCACCTTAACTGGGTTTTGCATATCAATGTCTTCTTTGGAGGTTATGGGTGCTCCAAGTGATGTTGCCCACTGGATTTTTCGGGTGCCATAGTTTCCTACAGACCCGAGGTTTTTTGATTGGAGTTCTGAACCCCTTTTTACCTTTCTTCTTATAGTTCCACTCAACGCATGGTTGAGTGATTTTTCTTTATTTCGGCTCTGATCAGGTTCCGCTTCAATCTCAACTTCTTGTATTTGAGCTGAGGCTCCTTCAAGATTTTCATTTATGTTTTTTGAGTCCTCTTGGGAGACCTCCTTATTGGGGCATTTTCTAGAAAAATGTCCTATGCGATGACATTTCTTGCATCGTAGATGAAAAGTTTCATAATCAATCTTTTGTCACCAAATGCCATACTTAGAGTGCAAATTTATATGATCCGGTAATTCCTGCTCCATTTTAGAAGAGATACAGAATCTAGCAAAGGCCAGTCTGGATCTATTTCTTGTAGGCCCATCCAAACCAATCGAGCACCGAGGGATCTAGCAATATTTAGCAGGATCTCATCGTCCCAAAATTGAAGAGGAAGTCCTGGGAGTCTGCACCAGATAGGGATGGTGTTGATATTCTCAATGTTCGGATCAAACCCAGGATACCATCTTTTTAGGAAGAGGCCCATATTTCCCAGGCACCATGGACCTCCCAGAAGCACCGATTCCAAATCAGTCTGTTGATTAAATTTTGCCAGGAAAAAACCCCTTGACATAATGGTAATGCACAGATCTCCTTTTGGTTTCCACTTTCTAATAGCCCATTTTCTAATAATATCAATGTTAGGTCTGGAGCCTAGAAACTTACCAACAAGGGAAAGATTCGCTTTGTCCAAAGCCCTATGCAAGCACCCATCTGGCACTTTGAGACATGTGATCCCTTCCTTGTCCTTCTCCCACGTGAACTGCACTTTTCTTGGAGAATGCGGACCCACATTTGTAGTGGGGTTTTGAAGAATCTTATTCCAGGCTAGAGGTGTGGATCCTGTGGAAGTTTTTACAGCTTGCGGCTTCTCAACCATCTATTTAAAGTCAGAAAGCATACCTTTCACAGCCATGTCGTGATTCCTAATGTTATTATCATTATATTTATTGATTTTGTACATACAATTATTGTTAAAGAGAGCGTTTCAAATAGGTGGCCTTACTCTCCACCTAAATTATTGTTTCGTAAACTTCATAGAACGAGAAACCATTAGATATTTTATGGGTGAAAAATCTGAAATAATATTTATTTACGGCTTTAATAAAAGAGAGAGAAAACAATGCAGATATTCTTGAAATATTCTTAGATATTAATATTGTCTCAAAGAGGAATTATTAGATATTATCAGACGTCAAGGAAAATGATATTATTAATAGTTTTGACTTCTTTGTGGGAAGCGATTTATAAATGAGATATTATTATGGGTTAATTCATAGAAATCGAGATACTACGAATACTATATTTAGATATTATTGTGTGCTTCTAATCCAAATCAACGGTCATCATTGACGTGTCATTTGAAACCGTTAACTTCGTTTAAATCGCACGAGACCTAAAAGGACGAGACACTTGACAACCTCGAGAATGGTGAGTACAAGGATGGAGATTGTTTATACATTGTCTATTTTAAAAATTTGGCTTCATAGCCACTTTTTTTGGGTGTATGAAAAGTGGTGGAACATCATAGTGAAACTAAGGCACCATCGGAATGAGGAAAGTGGTGGAACACGTAGTGAAACTAAGGTCGTGTCTTGTTATACCTCCATATGCAATTATTTAATGCAATATTAGACATTGAGCATTGTGGAACGTCGAGTCGATGCCATCATTAAGAGGAGTTGTAGATGTGAAGGGAGTGGAATATGTTGGGGGTTGTTCGCATCCTATGTAGGATATATTTATTTATCAATTTTGATGACCTTAAAACACAATTGTACATACAGAGGATTACAACCACTTACCAATTGTTCCATTAACAAGTAAAATTTTAACCCCTAAGTTGGCATTAAACATCAACATTGAAAGCTTGTGAAGCCAAATTATAGGGTGTAATCGATCATTATAAGGAAAAACTAATTTTTTTGTCTTTTCTATGAAGCAATACAATGAGCAATGAAAGTGTAATTATATTTCCCCTTCTTTTGAACCTTGCTTGCAAAATATTATTTTATAATGGAAAGCCTCATGCAAGGATGGAAACAAGGAAAAACATATTTTGGACCAAGGAAGCACATTTAAGAAATGAGAATGTATTGCACATGATAAAGAGAATCCGGTGAAGTATATAGTAATTGACCTTTAAGTTTCTAGCTGATTTTAGGAGGTAATACAGGTGATCCTCTTCTTTCTTCTAGTAAGTCACATATGGACCATGTGTCGGTGTTACAATTCACTTGAAGTAAAAAGGGCCTCGATAGCTTTGAATGACACACTTATGAGGGGAACAACATGAAGCAATGATTCCATCTCACAAGACATCCTGGGGCAAAAACAAAACCATATCTAACATTTGCGTTCCCCTTTCACTTTGAGTACCCAATCTTTTACTTGCGGAGGAAGAGTAATAAAGATTTGAATATTCTTTTAAGGATTTGTACAACCATTGTAGAGATATTGTTTTTGCTATGAATCAGTATGGAGCATAAACCCATTATAAATACAACATCGTGTCCCTAGGTTTTACATGCTTCTAATACATATTGTTTTATTATCTTTCCATAGAATTGAAAAATTTAAATTGTTTGTATGTCAACGACCCTTTCTTCATTGGTCATTGATCCCATGGAAGGTGTCAATAGAGGCAAATATTTATAGAAGTAAAATGTATCACAATAATTTCTTCATCTTTGCATTCATCTCTATATCCGAATAAGGTAACAAAGTAATTATTATTAAATAAATGTCTGATATTTCTGAGCACGAGTGAATAATAAAGAAATTCTTTTGTCCACTTATGAAATATTTCATGAGGGATCACATGTCTTCCACCCTGGAACCCAAACCCTTATTATGTGCAATCACAAACTTTCAAGAATCTCTAAATCATGGCTGATAATTTTTATGTGGATCACGAAATGACAGAAAAATCAATGCTTGGCTCTCCCAATAGAATCTTCACCCCACCTCTCCTTCGCTTCCACACCCTAGCTCTTAACAATGGTGTTCCCTAATTAGACAATTCATCTGAATAATCCCCAAGTCTTACTTTTCCTTTTACGTTAACTCCATATGATTGTGCATTACAATGAAACCATGATCAACACTCTGTAACATCTCGATTAACATACATCACTCGATTCATGTCTATGCTAGCATCATATGCCATCTAGCGGGCATTGGTATTTGATTTCTCTCTTCTTGCATGGTGGAAATCATTCCTTGATAAAAACATTGTATTTCTTTTACATTTTAACAAGGTCAACTTCCTTTTCTTGTGATCAATTTTCTATGTCATCTTGGCCTATTGGTAATAAGGAACAATGAGGTATTTTTGGCCACATTGAAGATGGCGATATGGTTGTGTTGGCAAGAAAATTTTCAGGTGGACAAATTGGTGGATATCTTGCCAACACTCTGGGAATCTAAGCCCATCTACTTGAATGGTGCAGCTCCGTGTTTATATGTACGTGTGAACTTTGATTCCATAGTGGCCTTGTGGCCAAGGATCCAACATGGGCACTCCACTGATCCTACAAAAAAGCTTGCAATTTCTTACAAGAGAGGACCTTGCTAGGAGATCGGGAAAGGGAGTGAGAAAAAGAGGGGGGATCAATGTTATAAGTAGAACATATTATTCCTATACCCATCAACCAAAAAATTCCAACACACATAGATTAGAAGTAAAACGATTATGCAAATGGAAACAAGACTAGTTAAGATTTAGAGCAAAAATTTCAATGAATCTCCCACCAAAAAAAAGGCAACAAACTCCTCCTTTCTTTAGTGATGCTTGTGATTAAGAAAAAAGGTGAGTTTATATTCTTAATTTGAATGTTATTGTAGTAGCAAATGAATGAAAATTAAATACAAAAATTTAACTAAAGCAAGCTAAACAATAAAATGTGAAAGCCTAGTTGCGAGGAGGAGAAGAAGGTACTTGGCTGATTTGCAATAAAATGTGGACTATGCCAAGTGATGACCAGGTGAAATGAAAGGAAAATGCGTCGTACAAAGACCCAAAAAAATGTAGATTCGAGAGAGCAGCTGGGACATGGGCACCCAAGAAGGGGAAAGAGCACCCACGGCACTACAAACTAGAAAAAACACCTATGTCATGGGAAATTCTCGTAAACTCAACTTTTAAAGGTCATAATTTGTTTGTTGTTGTTCTATTTTGGTTGTTATGAGGTCACACAATGATCACCGAGTTCACTAGAAACATGCAATGAAATATGAACATGCAAAACCCTCAAATAAACATCAATTCCCAAGAAATAAAGATGCGAACGAGGGGTCAAACTGTCCTCAACTGTCACAATGGAAAACTTACGATGAGCACTCTACTACATCTCGGACCTAAAGTATTTCTATGTGTATGTGCGAATCGTGCCCTAGGTGGCTCTTTGTGTGTTTCACACTTGATAACAAGCAAAATAGTTAGATGTAAAGAAATGTAATAGATGTGTCCATGGAAAAGAATAGACTCCCCTCCTATGAATTGTATGCAAAATAATGGAGTCCCTTACCCTTGAATGTGTGTTATAATGGATGCTCGAATGATCTTGAATATCCTTTGATGCAACCTTAGGTGGTGATAGCTAATGCTTAGTGTTTGGTCCCTTATTATGATCACATGGCATTACATTTATATGATTCCCTTGCTTGAATTTCGTAACTAACCCCAAAAAGGCCAACTACCAAAAAGATAAGATGCTCAAGTGGAGAGAAAGGTCCTTGATTAACTAAAATATAAATTTTATGAGTTAATATAAGTAGTTCAACAATGAAATAATTGATATGAATTGAATTATAAATGTTAACTAATTTTATTTGATATTTAAATAAAATTAAGTGATTGAGGGAAAGGTACTAATCTGAAAATGACTTACTTTGCTATGATCTAGGACTGAGCGAAATGATGAATAAGCGAATGTAGTATGGCAACACAACTTAGAAAATTGTAGTAGATGAAGATTCAACTAGACTGGGGCACTGGGAGGATTAGGGCGCCTATAGGTGCCCCGGGTTTTCTGCATATGGGCACCCTAATCTGTAGTATGGGTGCCTTGGTCTATAGAACAACTCGGAACCCAAATCTAGAAGTGTCACTAAATCTTCACAATTATTTAGCTTTTATCGCATGGATGTCGCACTAGCTTCGCTGATGACATCGTAAACCTGCAATGAAGATTCACATGTAAAAACCCATACAAAGCATCAAACCCTAAAAAGAAAGATGCATATGAAGGGGCCAGACTATCCTTAGCAGCCACAATGATGGAATTACAACTAAGAACTACACTATATTCTAGACCTAATGTAGTTTTGTGTTCTTTGTCTCATGCAATGATGTGTCTAGGGTGCCCTAGCGTCAATGGCGTAAATATAGGGGCAATAGCTAGATAAAATGAAAAATGGTGGATGGAATAAAATAGACTTCCCTTTCCTATGTAGTGTGTGTGATGCAATGATTCCCAAATGTAGTTGTTTGCCTAGTAGATAGCTAGCCCTTAGTAGTAGATAGTTTTCCCATAAGATAGTAAGTATGTTGTGTTTATATAGGGATCTCTTGCTCAAATTTTGACACTAATGACCCGACATGCCGACTAGTACCTAGGGAATGGGAGGAAAACCACAAAAACTGACCTTGAAACTCTAAATGAGACGTAAGTACAATCGGGACTAGGGCACCCATGGGTGCCCTAATCTCACGCTAGGCACCCTAGTCAAAGACTAGAGATGAAAATTAACTAATTAACGAAAAAATGAGATTCCTTGAGAGACAACCATAACTATGTAAACAACTGATGACTGTGTAAGAAAATTAATGATAATGACTGACTAAATTGATGATAGGACTAGGGAATAGCCATTAGCTTAATAATTTTCTTACATGAGATCCATATATAAAACAACATATTTGTCGTTATAATTAGAATAGTAAGTGTGTGATTTTGTCATTACATTTGCCTCCACTTTATGTCGGTGAGAAGAAAACTCAAAGTGACATAAAGTAGATAGAGATCCGTACTTGAGAAAATTCCAGAGAAGCCCATGCTTTGTAGTAGAATGTGCGAGATGTGGTAGTAAGAGCGTTCCAAACCATGGATCAATGTGTTGATCCATGTAACGTAGCGAGAAATGTAATGATCGGTGCAAAGTGCAAAGAAGATCATCTCGAGAGCTTTCCAACGACTGTGAGAACGTGACAAACGGACATCGGGAGCTCTAGATATGTTCGGTCAAAGTTCAGTCAACAGGAAAGTCAACTATGGTCAACTGGTCAACATTGGACCAATTGCACTGCGACACGTGGCAAAAGGCAAAAGGGAGTTGTTTATGGGTTTTCGATCACCGGTCTTCGACGAGCGTAAAAAAATGGTGCACGGGAACAAGAGGCTCAACTTTTATTACGGAGGGGAGCCCGGCCGTGTGGACTAATTGGTCTTCACCGACGTGGTGGGTCCACAAGCCACCACGTGGCTTGCCACCACGAGTTCGATCTTCTAATTGCAACTCGACAAGTGGGGCCATGTCGTTCGAATTACACATCATCGAATGGATCAAATTCTATTCATTGAGTGGGACCACGTATAAACAAGCGGAGTCAATAGACCGCATTTACCAATTCAAGCATGCATGTGAAGCGGTCAACACCCCCAGCCTTACCAATTTATGCGACCCATTTATTAGCCAAAGCAGCCACGTACCACCCATGCAATCAAATGTGGAGCGGTGGAGGGGCCTAAGCCCATGCGTGGAGGAGTCCACGTAAGGTAAGGGATAATCAAAGGTTTAAAAACCTTTGAAGATTTCTAATGCCGCCCCATGTGGGATAAACCCACATAAATTGTTGACCGCTCCATATGGGATTAAATCCCCCTAAATATGCACGGGTAAGGCTAACGTTAAAAATAGCCTTAGGATTATATGTAATCCCATCAACTATGCTACGGGATTAGGCTAATATTAGCCTATGGATAATATGTATTGCAATATTTGAGGACCCTAAAAATGTATAAATAGGGTAACTATTTCATTGTAATGGGACACACATTACACACAAAAACTCGGAGAGAAGCTCATTCCTAGAGCACTAGAGGCGAAGTCCGAGCCAAGAGGAGAATGAGAAATTGTTGTGTGAAGACCTAAATTATTTAGGCATTGTATATTTTTATATTATTGACCTATTATTTGTTAGGCAATAATAAATGAAATATTTGTGGCTAGGAGTTATTCAAACTACCTAGTCGGCCCATAGCGCCACACCAATTACTTGAAAATCCCGGATTGTCGACCAGAGTGCTAGCTTCACATTGATTGCATCGGGAAGGCCGATCACAGCCGAAGGAGATTGTGCATCAAGAAGGTGGAAGTCGGGTGCTATTTTTCACCCTTGTCATCCGAAGGTTTGGTGTACTGATAGGCAAGTAAAATTCCATTAGGTTTTCTTGTGAAAGTACTATTGTAACTTACAAGTTTTGACTAGTGGAACGGTTCGACCACGAACCCGGAGACGTAGGCAATTATCGAACTCCGTAATCAATCTGTGTGCAATTTTCTTATTGTCTTGCATTATTTTAAATTGATTACTTAAAAGGAGAAATTCATCGGCAAATAATTAAAGCCTACAATGTCCTAGATCGTAGTAATAATCTGATTATTTTCGGATCATGTAATGTCTTGATGAAATGTACTAAATGAGAGTGATGATTGTGATGTAGATTATTGATGATTTTGAACCTTGTATGATTATGATGAGATGTGTAAGGGAGTGATCATCTCCAAACCTGATTTGTGTGTATATGAATAATCAATCGCAGGTTTGGGTGTCCTTCCACCAGAGGAAGAGTGTAGGGAGAAAAGTTTGCTATTCTCCAATCTATAACTACATCCTAAAAATCTAGCCACTTTAGACGAACTCATATCAAACATTTGTGGTTTTTGGATCCAAATAATTTTAATTAAATAGAGACCCATATAGGAGTGGTATAGGAAATGCACTCTTGCCCAACTCCACATGTGTCATCAGCAATGTGATGGCTTCCAAGTTATGTCATCCGGAAGCAAGCACAAAATATAGAATAATTTCCCAAGTTAGGTCATCTGGGAAAGTAACACATGTAACTCCTAAGCTAGGTCATATGGGAGACCAATTATATTGTATTTTAATGATTCATTGATATGATTTTGATTGTTAGATATTTGAACGTGTTGATTGATTAATTGGTTACTCGTAGAGAGATTTTACGCTAGTTGCCCCTGCTTAGGTCATTGGGGAATCAATAGAAATTTATGAATGATTGCTTATAAATATTTTAATGCTTGTTTCCCTAGGTTATGTCATTAGGGGGAAGTGATGAATTTCCGTATAGAAAAATTGTTTGTTTGTTGTGGCCAAGTTAGGTCGTGAGGGGGAATCGATGGTGAAATGTTGCATAGTGTATTAGTAAATGTTTGAAATTTTTGAATCGGTAGTGTTTTTTTGAACACATGGTGATATAAGGGAATTTTAAGATGAACCCAAATTGTATGCCCCCATTTCGGAAAAATGAGAAGTAATGATAAGAACGAACAAAGAGATGAAAATAAGCCCAAAATAGATAGAAAGTGATAGAAAATGCCAAAATGTGTATAAATTAGATAAAAGGCAATTTCACATGGGGATAAAATGCGTGTAACGTGTATAGTAATATGGTAGGTGGAATTCTGAAAAGAATGCCACAAACATGGTGTAAATTGGAGTAAAAATGCTCAAGATATGACGAAAATCATGTAGTATGTATTAGTTGTGAGAATAGGTGTGAAATAATGACCATAGTAAAGTGGGTGATAAAAAGTAACTATAAATAGTAAGGTGAAAAAGTGATTAGTCACTTCATTTGTATTTTGTATGATTGTAATAGTGAGCTCTGAGTAAGGATGTCACAAGTGAGAGCAACATGTCCTAGCCGATTCGAGATGGTGGCAACCGTCGTAGCATCATGTATGATAATGGAGTTGGTAAGTGTGTTGTTTTTCAAAAATGTATGGTGTAGTAGTCATTTCTGTTGAATTTTTACACATTCAAAGTTTTTAATTTTATTAGCATTTGAGACTTGGACAAGAGTGGTGAGGGCATTAGTGACCCCTAGGACAGAGCACCCGATCCGGGCACTAGTGTCCCGCACTGGGTGCCCCAATCCTACATCTGGGTGCCCTAGTCTAGAAAGTGTGTATGTGGCCTAGAATGGTGAAAATCAGATTTCTAGTGTATAGTAATGTGATAAGCGAGTGTGTTTGTTGTTGTTATTTGTTGTGCAGAGGGAAATTCACCCGAGGGAGTTCTATGGGGTCGTCATATGAGGATTGGGATGTGATGGACCATGCCGGCCTATGGAACATAAAGCATTGATGGGGATGTGCCCCGTAATATTTCAATGTTGAATGCACTATGTGAGAGGTGGTGTGCGATACTTGTACTTTTTGGTTTCCTATGGGTGAGATAACAATCACCTTGAGGATGTGTATCGCATATCATGAGTGCCGCTTTTGGTGAAAGGGTACATGTTATGTCATTGGAGGATTTGGAGAGACAAATGCAGGTTGCTAGATGATATTTTTGGGGAATTGAGTACCTTCCGAGGCCCATATTAATTTGGATGCTATTTTGAGGTCTAGAGTTCCACGGTTACGGAAGTTCATTGTTATGGTCATTACTTCATCTATCATAGTGGAGGGAGGGGGTGTGGGCATCTTGTATAAGATGCATAATATATGTCGTCGATAGAGGAGGAGAGTACCAGATATGCGTGGGCATGGTGTGTGTTGGCCCACCTATATAGAGACCTATATTGATTTACTCATGATGAGCACAGAGGTGGGATATGAGCTACTACGCTATTGCATGTATGGGCGTATGAGCACATAATAATGTTGAGGCTAGTGGAGGTCCACAAGTAGAGTGGGATAGGCTAGAGATATTTACGAGGAGGTGGATTAATGTGTGCTAGTGGAAGATGGACACTAATACTTATAGGGCCTTGATAGATAGGATGGGGCCCGAGGAAGTTATATGGAGGCCATACCATGATTATGGAGGATGGTTAGAGGATGTTGTAGAGTTGTGGTGTATACGTAGGACTATGTGGTTAGAGGACCAATTTCCAAGAGTGGCCGAGCTATTCCAGGTGGAGAGAACATCACGATAGTTTGATATGGCTCAAGATGTGCCCCTAGAGCTGTATATATGGTTGAGAGATATTAGAGCACCTAAGAGGGCCGAAGCTAGACTAGGGCCAACAAGAGAGCAACTACTACCTCATGGACCATATGAGGTAGACACGATGATAGAGCCGATAGACTCTAATGACGCAGGTGTACAAACAAGTACCGTGCATGGTGGATGGAACATCAATGGGTATTATTGTATCCATTATTCATAGACACAATTTTATTACCACAAGGAGGAGGAGGAGGAGGGGGAAACACATGCCCCTGACAATGTGGCAAAGTTCATAGAAAAGAGTTAGTATCTATGTGTAGTTATGTTGTATGTGTTTTTGTTTGCTTATGTAATAGCGATGTTTATGTAATGTGTTTTTCTATTTATTTTTAGGGGATGCATATTTAGTCTCGATAGTGGACACATCCATCTACACATTGACGTAGAATGTGCCTACCGATGTAGTTGTGGGTGGAGGGATACTAGAGTGAGTTAATAACGTTGCGAGCGAGCAATGCCCATTTATTTTATATTGTGGCCATAGCATATAAGTGACGTGCATTGTGTTGCTAGGTGAGAGGGACAAGGAGACTCGATTGGCTAGAGAGGTGGTGGGTGGTGGTCCATCGACATAGGATGTGTTTATGCGTTACGTCGAGTTGTAATGCCGGTTTGTAGAGATGTCTATTGAGGTCACACTATTGCGGAGGTAGGTTGAGAGGTACCAAGTCATGACCAAAGTGACATAGAGTTAGTGGTGAGGAATCGAGTTCTAGGGATCTCACAAAGACTTCGAGAGTAATAATGATGATGAGATTTGATTAGTATTATTGTATAGGGAGTTGCCCCCAACGATGAGATGTGTTTTCTAATGATGACTCGTAGTTGATATATATATTGATGACTTTTATTGATGTGTGATGAGTTTATTTTAATGCATATTGATGTTGTAATTGTTTTGATGATGTGTTATTCGATGATTATTGTCATAATGTGTTGGATATTGTTCATGTTAGTTGATGTAGATTTGCACTATGATGTTGGTATTGATAAACAAAATGTGTAATGTGAATGATGATAGATAACATGTGTAAGTTAATTGATGAGTTAAGTGAAATGCATATTTGTTGAATAGAATGTGGAGGGCACAATTAGCATAATGATGATAGTAAAATGCCCGTGTAAAAATAGATAATGTATGGTTTCCAGACTAATGTGTCATGATAAATTTGATAATGTAATGTAATCATAATATGTTAGTGTGATTAATATGATGGGGGAGATTAGCAATTCCCCAACGTATGGATGATTAGGTTCATTTAGTTAAGACCCTCAAAGCAATCAAGAATGCACTGTAAAGAAAGAGTGTGTCATCGAGGAAATGATTGAATGCACTGGATGAATCATGAAGAGCGTGATGAAAGGTCTATAGAAAAACCCTCAACATCATGTAAGAAATCATAAGTGTGTCATCGGGGGGTAAAGTGATAGTAATCACCTACCATAGACCAAGGAGGCGTGAAGCGGTGAAAGCATGTGGTATGGAAGCAGTGTGAGCATATGAACCAAACTGAATATTATATGGGGAAATAATGGGATGTATGAATGCAGAGGGCCGTGAAGGAAAATGTGAAGTAGTGGATTGATGCAATGGATGAGATGGATATGATGGATGTGATGATATAGTGATGTATGGATGTGGTGGAGAGTATGCATGAGTAACAAATTGTGGCGGTGGTCGTACCATGACCCGAGCACCGATGGATGAGATGACTTAGCTATAGTAGAAACTCTCTAATTAGGTAGAGGAGAGATGGATCGCTCACGTGAGTGAGAGCCAAAGGAGATGATGCCCTTATCCTCTAATTTTTGTAATCTATCGTGAAGGGAAAAACAATCATTGTCCCTATGGTCGTTGATGCGATGATAATTACAATAAGGTTGGTCATGCCGATGTTGTAGTCTATGTTGTGGATGATGTTGGCTAGATGGTAAGAAAATTAGATGCTTTTCAAGTAAAGTACACATCACATCATGAGGCCTAACATGATGAGAAAATTTTAATGGCTCACACGACATAGATGGAGTGGAAGGATAAGTATCCTATCATGGAGGAGTAGAAGAGATATGCATCTAGTGATGGAGTGGGTTGAGCTTGTTTGCTAGGAAAAGATGGAGATCATGTAGGATGCTCAACTGATGTCAATGGAGGAGAACTAGATACAACAAGTAGTAGACATATGTGGAGGATCAATGACATGCTTCAAAGATGATATTTCTCTAGGTCTATAACTTTGTAACATATAAGAATGAATAACTCACATGCATCATATTGCAATCTTTGCTTAAGCGTAGGAGTCAGACCACGACAGAAAATGAATTACTTCTCAAGGTCTATAGGTTGAATACTATTTGATGCATACATGCATTGAAATGTAAGATATAATCCTTAATAGATTCTAATGAGCCCTGATGTAAAGTAGGTAGGTGGTCATAAGTAACTCTAGGGCCATTATTGATGATAAAATGATGGAGGAAAACGTCCTCCATGTCATAGAAAGTACTAATGGACCCAAATGGAAGATGAGTGTACCATTGTAAAGCCTCATCAATAAGACTATATTGAAAGGCCTTAAGAAATAATCTATCATTAGAATAGGAGGTCATAGCCATGCGATAATGTAGGAGATGAGCATGAGGGTCACCAGTACCATCAAAACATGTGAATGTAGGCATGATAAAGTCCTTAGAAATGTAGAATTATGAATCTTCTTAGGAATAGGGTTACCATGTAATGAGTTGTTGTCAATAGAAGCATAATAAGCCCTACTTTATAAAGTGAGAGACTAAACCTGAGATTGTAATTGACCTATGACATGCATGAGAGATATGATATCCTATGAAGGAATAGTAGAAGATGACAATAATGTATTGAGTGGTTGTAACTTTCCATTGTGAGTGATCATAGGAATATCAAGAGAAGATAAAGGAGATTTCAATGCTAAAGGCACACTAGGAGTAGGTACCAAGAATCTATAGTAGATTATATAGATGGAATACCCATAACAGAGGTAGGAGTAACATCAGAAACATCCATAGGAGGTGAAGTGACCGATGGAGACACACCTAGATAGGAGAAGATGCACTAATAGGTGTAGATGATGTGATAAAAGGAGATGAAATGGTAGGAGAAGAAGAACCCACAGATGGAGACGACTCATGCACTATGCTAGATGCAACCTCAGGAGAAAGTGGTGATGGAGATTCACACTCAAAGAATGAAAAGTAGGAGAATCATGGCTATCAATTGTGTCATCAACATCTCCTAAAGACTTAGATATGAGAATGTCATTAAGCATACTATTGATAGGATCATCAACATAATATGAAGGTGTATGAGAACTAGTATGTGATGAATGATGAGAAGAAATATTAGAAGTAGAAGAATCATGAGATGGAACTATAGCAGTGGTTTGACTAGGAGAAGAATTAGTATGCACATGTGAGTGATTGTCAATACCAAGTAAGTAATCAATAAGAGAATCATCTAAAATTTCCTTAGAAATATCAGAAGGAGGATCACAAGTAGCCGTATAGCATGGTGTACAATGAGTGAAGGCTATCGATCCTTAACAATACTAATGCCAATGGGAGAATATTCAAAATGAGTAGGCACATATTGTTGACCATCTAAAAGTTGTTGAATATCGTGTGGTAGAGTGGTATTACTATAGAGAGCCGTGAGCTAAACGATGATAGCCTCATCATAGATAGGGTTAAAACTAAAATGAGACATGATGGGTGGAGAAGAAGATGAAATATCCTTAGCCATTAGGGTTTGAAATGGATCCTAGGGAAAAATATTCTAAAGTATGGGTTCACCAAAATGATTAACTAAAATATGATTTTTATGAGTTAATCTAAATAGTAAAGCAAAGCAATAAATCATATGAAATGAATTATAAATGCTAATTAATTTTATTTGATATTTAAATAAAATGAAATAATTGAAATAGAAGGGGAAAGGTAATGAAATGAAAATGACTTACCTCGCTATGATATGGGATTGAGTGGAATGACGAATAAGAAGAATATATTATGACAACACACCTCAAGAAATTGTAGTAGATGAAGATTCAACCAAACTAGGGTGCCTGGGGAGGATTAGGGTGCCTATGGGCACCCTGGTTCAGAGTATGGGCACCCCTTCAGCGAACAAATTAGAACTTGAATCTAGGAGTTTTTATATCTTCACAATTATTCTCCTTTTATCACGTGGATGTCACACTAGCTTCACCGATAACATCACAAACCCGCAATGAATATTCACCGCAACACCCCGTACAAAAGCATCAAATCCCTAAAAAGAAAGATGTATATGAAGGAGTTGGATTGTCCTTCACACCCACAATGGTGGACTTACAACTAAGCATTACACTACATTCCAAACCCAATGTAGTTCTATGTTCTTTGTGTGTGCAATGATGTGCCTAGGGTGCCTTAACATCAATGATGTAGAGATAGGGGCAATAGCTAGATAAAATGCAAAATGGTGGATGGAATAGAATAGAATTCCTTTCCTATGCAATATGTGTGATGCAATGATGCCCAAATATAGTCCCTTACCTTAGTAGATAGCTAGCCCTTAGTAGTAGATAGTTTGCCCATAAGATAGTATGTTGTGTTTATATAGGGATATCTTGCTCAAATTTTGACACTAATGACCCAACATGCCGACTAGTACCTAGGGGAATGGGAGGGAAAACCATAAAGACCGACCTCGAAACTCTAAATGAGACCCAAGTGCAACCAAGAACAGGGGAACCTAAAAATATGGGATGGGCACCCATGGGTGCCCTAATCCCATGCTATGTGCCTAGTCAAAGACTAGAGATGACAACTAAGTAATTAATGACAATTGAGACTCCTTGAGAGACGACCGAATTGTGTAAAAACGATGACTGTGTGAAATAAACTTAACGACAATGACCGACTAAACTAATGATAGGACTAGGGGATGAGCCATTAGTGAATACTTTTCTTATGTGAGATCCATATATAAAACAACATACTTGGTGGTATAATTATAATAGTAAGTGCGTGATTTTGTGACTACAAACCCAAAAGATGTGAACAAAGTACAAAAGGATCAAGGGAACCCGGAGGGGATGGGGGCATTTAGCGCCGGTGTCGAGGATGATAAATTCAAGTATAAAAAAGGAAGACTCAAAGTAAGGTGAACACCGAAAGTAACAACAAAAAAGTAAAGAAAGGTAGCCAAAGACATGGGTTAATTAGTACTTTTCTTACTTAGGAATCATATGAACAATAATATGCAATCAAGACTAGATAATTACCAAAAGTGTGTGATTTAGTGTCTACATTTTCCCCACTATAGAAACACAATCACACACTTTGGGTAAATATCTAGTTTCGATTACATACTACTATTCATATGGTTTCTAAGTAAGAAACATACTAATTAACCTATGTCTTTGACCACCTTTCTTTGATTTTTATGCTACTTTCAGTCCTACACCCTCACTTGCACACTGATCTTCTTTTTACTCGTCGACATTTTTCATCCTATACACTAAGACCCACCCAGAAGCTGCGTCAGTGCCTTCGTCCCCTATGGGTGATCATGTCCCCTTTATAGTTTAATCTCACTTTTTGGGTCTTTTCTAGCCATTTGAGCATCTTATCTTTTTGGTATTTTTCCTTTTCGAGGATAATTACTAAATTCAAGCGAAGGAATCATATAACTACAAATTTAAGCTATCATAATAAGGGACCAAGCACTAAGCAAAGATCTATCACCACCTAAGGTTGCATCCATCAAGGAATCTAAGAGCTCCATTGCATCCATCTAGCTCCATCACAAGGGACACAAGGGATGGTTTTCTACATCACACTTTATAGGAGGGAAGTTTATTATATTCCATGCACATATTTACTACATTCTACATCTAGCTACTTTCTCACTATTCCAAGTGTAACATGCATAAGAGCAACCTAGGGAAAAATTCTACACACACACACACACACACATGCATAACTACATTGGGTCTAAGATGTAGTAGAACACTCAGTTGTAAGTCCATCATTGTGGCAGTTGAGGATAGCACGACCCCTCATTATGCATCTTTCTTTTTGAGATTTGATGTCTATTTGAGGGTTTTGCAGGTTCATATTTCATTAAAAGTTTACAGTGACCTCGATGATCTTGGTGTGACCTCAGAGAGAACAAAATATAATATTTGTGAAAATCTTCTGACCTAGAAAAATTCAAATCCTGAGAACCTTCCAGGACACTAGATCCTGAGAATCAGAATGTAGCGGTGACATGCACTCATGTCCCTTCCATGATGCCCATGTTCGGCCTCATCCGACAATCACACAATTTTCTGAGCATGATTGTGATATTATGTACTTCCATTTTACCAATTTTCCACTTGGCATGCCTTCAAAAACATAGTGAATCAACTAAGTAATTTTGTTTCCTTCATTTTGTAACTAGGGTTTCATACTTTCTTTCTTAGTTTTCTTGGATCTACATTGTACTTAATTTTTCATTTATTTACTACTACAATAACATCATATTAGGCTCTTAATTTACATTTTAGCTTAATCATTTTGATGAACCCTTCATTCAAGCACTCTTAGATCCTCTCTTCTTCTCGACCTCATTATCTTAGGGTCCTTTCACCATGGAGGTCTCTCTTCGTGCCTTTTACACAATAATCCCGATTGTTAAAATTAACTCGATTTTTTTAGCTAACACTTATATTCATCCTCACACCTCTCCCGAATATCTATATCATAGGTTTACTACTACTTTATCTATCAATGAAGAGCATATCATGTTTACATATGATGAAATCTCTTCTTAGTCTATCTTAAGTAATGATTCCCCCTTTATATTCAAGTTTGTATCAATAACATAGGGGTTAAGCAAACTTTAGTCGACAATGGATCCAAGCTTAACATCTATAATCTCACATTCCTCATGCAACTTGGCCTATCTAAAGCCTCCTTAACTCCATCATCCATTTCATTCGTGGCTTCGATAATGTGCCTAAACAAGTCTTAGGTACAATCACGCTTCCCATTACTCTCGGGTCATGCACTTTGTCCATCCCATTCCATGTCATGCCTAAAAATATTAACTATAATCTTCTCCTCGAATGGCCTTAGATCCATGCCATGAATGTGGTCCCTTCAACCCTTCATGCGCATATTAAATTTTTATATCAAGGTGTGGTTTATGAAGCATTAACAGATCCCTCTCCATTTTCTTATTACAATGCTATTGATCATTCACCAAAATCCCATACTTTGGCCACCTCTCCTCCTAACTTTGAATAGTATGGACCGGGTATTGGTACCTATGCTGCTATAGTTTCAATGGAAATGGATTAGGAAAACATGCAAAAGGAGTCAAATAACTTCTTTCCATTCCAACACAATCCACCAAGGCTTAGCCTTGGATATCACCTTAAACTCGTTTCTTTTGTTCCTTCCACATCTCCTCTTGAGGTTTACACCATTTCACATACTCATCATCACATCAAGTAATTTCCATTTTTTTAATTTCCGAAACTTGCTTTTGTATGCCAACTACTCCTAACATGTTGCCACATCCGCCACCATGGCATGTTTTTTATTTCGTGCCCCAATAGACTCTCATCTCTTATGCACTTGCGGGGGCATCACGTTTATTCTTCTCCTCCCATCTAGCATCACCAATTGGCTATCAATTCCTACTATTATGCTCTATGCTTCATATTTCATATCTTTGAGTGATCTTACACACCTTGATACAATATTATATCGTCATTACCCTATGACGCACTCTCGTGCTTTGGTTCACACTTAACTATTGATGGTATATTATACACATGAACCTCACACACTACACCGTTTACCATACACATCATATACTTTTCTACATATACAATATTCCACATACTCTACATCATCTACACTTTGTGCTTTATAGACTTATATATAGTACACATTCTCTACACTACATTCTTATACATTTTACATCATTCACACTTATATAGTTTATGCATCTTGTATTGTATACTACATGTTACTCATTGCACGTCTCACACGTCACACACCTATGACATGTTCTCCATCACACTTACTACACATATTACATATTTTACTCATCTACTTATATGCGCTGCGCTCACCACCCGATGATGCACTCTAGTCCTAGGGTTCATACTTGACTATTGAGGGTCTAAATCAAAATTGAACCTCACCTCATCACATTTACATCATTTTACAATTTGGTATTCACAATCAATCAGTCAACATTTTTATCACATTATGTGACATTTATAGCCATCACCTTATTCAAACATATCATGATATACACTTTTAAGCTAAATCATCACCGGTTATATTTTTCATATTCATTCATTTCGTGATATACACTTTGTGCTACATCATCATGTTTTCTATCATTCCATCCATACATTTCATGATATATGCTTTGTGCTACATCATCACATTTTCTACCATCATCATATTCATCTATTTTGTGATATACACTTTAGGTTAAATCATCACACATTCTATCACCTCATTCTACAACACTCATACTTATGTCGCATTCAATATCATATATACATCATCATTTTACAATCAACACACCACACTCTATTCATCAACTCTTTCTACATACAACACATCATTCAAACCATTTCCCAATGATGCACTCTCATTTACAGTTCATTTTTTAACTACGAGGGGGCATAAATAAATGAACCTCATTGCATCATCCACTCGGGGCATGCTACTCATATCATACACTCTCGCATTTCATTCCATCTCATCCACAACATACTGCATATCTTGGTTACATTTACTTTTGCTTACATTTACTTGTTACATGTTCACTTTATTACACATGCTAGATAGATATATTGTATGTCATTATCTTTATCATACAAACATGCATGTTCACTTTCCTTTCTAGTTGTGATCGTAGATTTTATAGATCCATTACATGCAAATGCATGGATGTTGGCGTAATATGTTAGGAAATAAGGGATAAAATATGCATAATAATCCCTTACGAATCGCAATAGTAGAAATTAATATGCAGGAAAATATTATAGATCTCAAATAAAAGTGTAGAATAATAACACAACACACGTAGAGACAAGATTTAACGTGGTTCACCCAATTTGGGCTACGTCCACCAAGAATGACTTGCTCAGATTTTATTACAAGCCTCTACTCTCTCAATACAATACCTAGATCCGTTTGGAGCTATGCTCAAAAAAAGACTCTGCAATTCACACACCAATTCAAAACACATCTACAATACATTTACTTGTGCATCTATCATATGCATAAGACCATATAAATAGAAATCGCAAGCGCTTTTACAAAACCGTGGTATCAAAACAATGGGGAAAAATGAAACTGTTCCCATAAACCTATGGGTAATCAAGAGGCGGTTTACAAAACAATGGGTACTAAAAAATATGGGCCCAAAAACAGCCCATAACGGTTACCCATTACCCATGGGTTAATAAACCACCCATGAAAATTTTCTTGGGGCTTCGCCCCGAACCCTTTCCATCGAGGGCTTCACCCCCAAACCCCTAACCCGCTCACCGGTGAGTAGACTGCCGTAAAATACCCGAGTGTAACACATAGAAGGTGTACCACACTCTAACATGAAAATAGGCTCCACAAACATAACACAATACCTATTTCCAGTCTCATAAGTGGCTCCTAGGGGCATCTAATTTCATACATGACATGCATTATTGTTTAATTTTGTACTTAGAACTTTAATTTATTAGATTATACATGTTTTGACATACTGCTTTTATATTTCTAACGTCTTTGACAGTGCTTCATGTGCAACATTTGTTTTTCAGGACTATTTGCTTCCATGGTTGTCTATTACATTACTTGTTCTTGTTTGATATTGCTTGTCATTTTTGTGAGCTTTTCCTATGTCTTGCTTATTCTCTCGATTACTTGTAGCCACTACGAAATTTCTTGACTTGCGACATTGTGAGTAATGTCCCATGTTTGCACCCACTTTTCATGGTCTACATTGTCTTCTCCTTGCGTCTTAGCTTATACATTGTATGTGTAGCTTACATTTTGTCTTTTACATGAGTGTTTGTATTTGATTGTACTAACACTTATTTTCCTAGCCACTTGTTTACGTGTGCCTTGGTTTCTACCAAGCACATTCCCTTCCCCCTATAGGGCATAGTTTCAACACAACAGCTTGGTTTACTTTTGGGCCACGTACTCTTCGACATCACATACACCCCAAACGAGGGGGCATCATTTGGGTGAATCAATCACCCCATACAACATTATACACAACATGGTACTGATACAACACAATTTTCAGTTTTGGAAAACTCTCACAATTATACTTGGGTCTTTAGCAGAACAACCTTTCCTGGATGTCTCAAAACCAAGGGGCAATACAATGGTCTTTACTAGATTCCTAAGACTAGGGGATGATTACATAGTGATTGGTAGTTCAACACAGTCTACATAACTCCATACACAATGAATTTTATAGGGTAGATAGTCCTTAACACATGCACACCATATGCAATGGTGTTTTACATAATAGGAAGTAGCTAAAGGTTGATGGACATGACAACACTGCACAATTCTCCCTACAATTCTTCCATTACATTGGCACGAGATCTCCCAAAAAATTGCATGTCGACATCATCTACAAGATCCTTTCTACACCCTTTTCTCATCATGGATTAGGTGCACATGTTCCTTTTTCACATTTTTACATACTTTACTTACACACTTTTTACATATTTTTATCATATACATGCGTATTTGACTACTTGTTGGCTTCTCTTTTGCAAGTCTATCCATATGGGAAGCAATAGTCAACATCAATAACAACAACATCACACACATCAACATCAACAATAGGTACATCATGACATCTACACATGTGTTTCCACCCTAGGTTCATTTTCATCATCACTTTTTACACTTCCTCATCCTTAACATCCATGCTTCACATTTTTATCACTCCACGCTTTTGTCTAGTCCCTCAAAGACGCTTCTCTACATTAATTTACATGGATATCAGGTATGCATATATATACTCTATGTTACTTGGAGATTTCAGCTCACCAAAATAAAGTGGGGAAAATGTAGACACACAATCACGTACTTTGGGTAATTATCTAGTCTCAATCGCATACTACTATTCATATGGTTCCTAAGTAATAAAAGTACTAATTAACCCATGTCTTTGGCCACCTTTCTTTGCTTTCTCTTTTTACTTTCAGGTCTTGCACCCTCACTTGCACGCTTTGTCTTTGTACTCTTCTATTTGTCATCCTGGACAATAGTGCCTAGTTAGAACGCCAACGCCAGTGTGTTGTCATCCCCTTTGGTTGCTCTTGTCCCCTTTATACTTTACTCTCACTTTTTGGGTCCTTTCTAGCCATTTGAGCATCTTATCTTTTTGGTATTGTGCCCTTTTGGGGCTAATTACGTAATTCAAGTGAAGGAATCATATAACTATAAATTTAAGCTATCATAATAAGGGTCCAAGCACTAAGCACTATCTATCACCACCTAAGGTTGCATCCATCTAGATCCATCACAAGGGACACAAAGGCTAGTTTTCTACATCACACTTCATTTTATTCTATTCCATGCACACATTTACTACATTCTACATCTAGCTACTTGCTCACTATTCCAAGTGTGACACGCACAAGAGCAACCTAGGGAAAAATTCTGCACACACACACACAAAACTACATTGGGTATGAGATGTAGTGTAGTGCTCAGTTGTAAGTCCATCATTGTGGCAGTGAGGACAATTTGACCCCTCATTCTACATCTTTATTTTTTGGGATTTGATTTCTATTTGAGGGTTTTGCAGGTTCATATTTCATTGCAGGTTTACAGTGACCTTGATGATCTTGGTATGACCTAGGAGTGACCAAAATTAAATATTTGTGAGACTCTTCCAACCTAGAAAAATTCAAATCCTGACAACCTGTCAAGACACTAGATCCCAAAATCGGATCAGTAATGCGACGTGAGCACTCCTATCCTTTCTATGGGCACCCATATCCGGCCTAATCGAAAAATTACATAATTTTCTTAGCATGATTGTGACAAACAGCCTTACATTTTACAATTTTTCCAGCTTAGCATACCCTCGGTAACATAGTGAATTAGATAAGTAATTTTATTTCCTTCATTTTGTAACTAGGGTTTCACAATTTCTTTCTTAGTTTGTTTGGATCCACATTGTACTTAATTTTCATTTATTTACTACTACAATAACATCATATTAGGCCCTTAATTTACATTTTAGGTTAATCACCCACTTTACGTTGGTGAACATAAAGCTCAAGAATATAAAGTAGATAGAGATGCGCACTGATAACCATGTAAATTGATGTAGAAATAGAATGTCGAGGGACAAGACAAAGAGTGGAGTGATAAAAGTGTAAAGTGTGGATACTAAGGATGAGGAAGTGTAAAAAGTGATGAGATAATGAACATAGAGTAGAATCGTATCTCATAGATGTCATGAATGTTCCTATTTTCGATGTCGATAATGATGTGTGTGATTGTTGAATGATGTTGACTACCACTTCCCATACGATAGACCTGCAAAAGAGAAGAATGAACAAGTAGTCAAATACACATGTATATGTGTAAAAATCATGTAAAGAAGTATGTAAAAATGTTAAAAATGTGAAAAAGGAACATGTGCACCTAATCTATGATGAGGAAAGAGTGTAGAAAGGATCCTAAAGATGTTGTAGACAAATGAGTTTTTTGAGTGATCTCACACCAATGATATGGAAGAAGTGTAGGGAGAAAAGTATGGTGTTATTCTCCAACCTTTGACCATTTCCTGTAATGTAGAACACCACTAAAGATGGTGTGTAAAAATGCAAGTGCTAAGGATTATATGCCCTGTAAAATTCATTATGTGGAATTATGTAGACTTTGCTTAACAAGCAATCACTGTGTTTTTCCCCTAGTTACGAGACATCCAAGAAGGGTCGCCTATATATTGAGGACCAAAGTATGAATATGAGCCCTAGAACTAAAAACTATGTTGTAATCGGGTACTTTGTGTTACGATGTGTAATGACCGTATAATGTCTTTGTATGGGGTGAATTATTCACCCAAATGATTTCCCCCTCATTTGGGGTGCATGCGACATCGTTGAAGGAGTATGTGGCCCAAAGGAGGACCGATTGCTATGCTGAAATTGTGCCCTATAGGGGAAGGGAATTCTCTTGGTAGAAACCAAGGCACATGCAAACAAGTGGATAGGAGACAAGTGTTAGTACAATGAATAAAAACACACATGTAGAAGAAAAAATGTATGCTAGGTAGACAATATGTAAGCTAAGACGCAAGAAGATAATGTAAACACACAAGAAGATAATGTAGACCATGAAAAGAGGGTTGCAAACATGGGACACCAATCATGATGTCACAAGACAATAAAGGTCGACGAATCCTAAAGCACATAGTGTGTACACAAGATAAAGGGAAAAGCCCACAAATAGTGGCATATAAAGAGTAAGCAATGAAAAGCAATGTAACAGATAACCATGGAAGAAAATAGAAATGTGTAACAAATGTTACACATGAAGCACCCATTAGTATGTTAGAAAGATAAAAATTATTTCAAAACATGTATAATCTGATAATATAATGTGTTATGAAATAAAATGAAACAATAACACCTATAGTGTATGAAAGTGGATGCCCTCAGGAGCCATTATGGGACTGGTAATAGGTATTGTGCCAAGCATCCATGTTGCATGTAATAGATTTGTATAATATGTGATCACAACTAGAAAGGCAAGTGAATGCACATGTGTGTATGATAAAGATAATGACATACAAGATATCTATCTAGCATGTGTAATAAGATGTGCATGTAACAAGTAAATATAAGAAAGAGTAAATGCAACCAAGATATACAAAGATGACGTGGATTAGATGGAATGGAATGTAGTGTGAATGAAAGGTTTGCATGCCCCCCGAGTGGATGTGTATGTATGCAAGGAGGTTAATTTATTTTTGTTCCTCAGAATGATCAAGAATGAACCATAAATGAGCGTGCGTGAGATGAAATGGTATAAAATGTGTGTACTAAAAAGATGTTATCATCAAAGCGAAAAATGTAGGTTATAAATGCATGAGCGAGTGATTTGATTAAACATAGAAGTGTGATGTAGCCTTTTATTTTATCAAACAACCCAAGGTGTACTTTGGAACATCACTTAGCCAGTAACCTGCGATCACCCAAAGTGTGCAAGGGTACTAGGTTCCTCTTTTATGGTAGCTTTTTCAAGGAGTTAACATGATAAACATATATAATCCAAATCCATAATAAACATTCAAAAGTAAAGCATGAAAATATCTAGATCACAACCATATGCAAGAAGTAACTTAAATAAGAACCAAGATCAGATCTACCATACAAGATCAAGTAATAGATATGTCAATAATCATTATCCAACCACACAGATCCATTGTATTAATCATTGTAAAACACAAAAGCCAAGTACATACATAAGAATGTCACCATAAGTCATGTGCACTCATAAACCAACAACATAACACTAACAAAATTTGGATCCCTAAATGTAAATCAATATATATAATATATCATATATATATATATATATATATATATATATATATATATATATATATATATATATATATATATATATATATATATATATATATATATATATATATATATATATATATATATGAGTGGGGTCTTGCCCTTCACCACCTATGCATCCTCAAAATAGGCTACATGCTAAGAATATCCATGTGCCACTACAAGGTAAATACAAAAGCATGTAAGCTCGCTAATAATAGATTATTTAATAATAACTACAAATCTAATCCTATTATTAGCCCAAAACTATGCATGTCGCTTGATCTCCCACTTGTCCAAAATAGAATTTTCTTCGCTTCCAAGTCTTCATACCTTTGCATGCTCAACACTCAATCCATATTTAGCCCATCTATGCAGAATGACTAAGTACCGAAGTCATAC
Organism: Taxus wallichiana var. yunnanensis; assembly: GCA_018340775.1. Lineage (NCBI taxonomy): Eukaryota > Viridiplantae > Streptophyta > Pinopsida > Cupressales > Taxaceae > Taxus > Taxus wallichiana. The sequence goes on from CM031237.1 coordinate 959,285,105, forward strand.
TTTCCCATATGCTCCCTTTTCCACTACATCTCCATGCGTACCTACACGCCCCATGTCCACACGCCCTAACCTTATGTGCCTTCAATACTTCGGATTTAATTCATCAGCCCAACATTACCCCACACTTGTTTCATTGCCACCCCTGAAAATGGATAACCATGACTTATCTCTCCATGAATAAAGAATAAGGAACAAAAGAATATTGTACACAAAGAATGAAATATTTCATGGGCGATCTACCCTTCCAAAGGCATAATCAACTCCGGATACCCACTTTTAATTTTTGCCTCTAAATTGTTCTAATAACTAAGCACCTTATTTGTTTTGTTAGGGAAGTATGCGATTACCCCGTCCATCTCATCCTTATTATCCTTTTCTCGATGGTCAGTAGTCACTCACCTTACTCTGCATGATGTGTGAATCCCAATCACGACCCATGTACACACCTTCTGGGTACTACATCTCTAAAAATCAAATTTTAGGGGTGTTAGTATGATGGAAAAGTGACAAGTGAGCATGGGAATCAGTAGTACCCTTTCCTCGTACCCGACCTCCCGAGGTCATGTCGAGACAACCGTGAATGTTGAATGTGAATGGATATGTATAAGCTAATTAGGTAATCTTAAGTCCTCAACACACAATAATGGAATATGTGAATCTAAGGCAAAGAAGGCCCTCCTAACCTGGATTGGTGTAATGGCTCATTTAGATATAATGGCTGCTCGAAGGCTCCAATCGATGTTGAGCTCTGCCGATCCTATTTCTTGGTTGTTGGATACGTGGGAAGTGACCTGTGGGAGCTTCGTATATATCTCCAGACAAGGTCATAAAATGGTGATAGGTGGTTTAGTGGATTCGTAGTGAACTATGGATGGTTTTCTGGTCTAGCCCATAAAATATTAGATTGATTAGCTTCTATGTTTAATATGGAGAACTGTACTATAATATCTGGCAGGAGTGGTGAGGATCTAAATACCAGCATTCGTAAGCCGGTGTCGATACTTGACTGGTTTGTTGGCCCGTTGGGTTGTGGGACTTGGGGATCACAACCATGAGTTCGTGGTTGTTGTGGACCTGTTATGGTCATGTGAAGAATCAATCCCTTCTCCCAATTATCCAGTAATCATATGCCTTTTTAGCTTCTATATTTAGAACTAGAAGTTGTATGATTTTCTCAGAATACCTAACAGGTGTTCTGGCAACTTGGATATGTAAGCTAGTGTCTATGTCAACAAGGAGGTCTCCTATGTTAGGCTGTGGAACTAAAGGATCGCAACCAAATGTTTGTTCTCATTCGAATCCTTGTACGGTCATTCAGATGTTTTATCAAGGCAATCTATAATTAGGATGATTCGACCAAAAGTTGTAAGCTTTGTCATCTTCAATGTTTAACCCTCTCAGTTGTTCACTAATTTCTTGTAAGTTTGTTGTTGCTCAAAAGACCTGTATCCTAAGGTCCTGATCTATATCAGCTAAGGTCATGGGTAGATTTGGTGAGGTATTATAGGTTCAAATATATACTCTCTAGGCTCTCTAGGTCCTGTGATTGTCATACAAGAATGATTCAACCTCTAACTAACATTAATAAACTGATTATGAAAGAGGTATTACATTACATAAGCATTCTTCTATTTTTGTATTTTCCAATGACATGTTTCAATGAAATTGAAGATTAGCTACTCTAGTATATATATAAAATGAACAACTAATCTAATAACAGAATAAAAACAAGCAACGTAGCCTGTTATGGCTATTTATCTGTGCAACTGTGATTTTATCCTAAATATCTAAGAAACTAAACATATTAACTTGAAAGGATCTCGATCCTATCTCAGAAGTGAGGAATGAATCACATTTTTTCAGAAACTATCAATCCCCACAGCTTCTCTGGTTATATCGAGAGTGAAATTTTAACTAAAACGAAATAATTCACTACTTTATTTGATATGTTGTAACTAGAACTTTGATAGCTCAAACCTAACATTTACGTAATGCTGGTAAATCCAGGTCATGTGTGATTTCATCCCCTCAAAGTGATCTCCTCATTCCTTTGTGTCCTCGTGAATCCAAAAAGTGTGTATATGATAGTATTAATAGAAGATAACATTCGAATAATGGCAGCTTTGGATATAGACCGAATACAATGCGAGTAGGAGAGGGATAACAAGTGAACAAAGCTTGACTATGTAATTCCTAGCAGAATTTATCGTGGGAATACAACACAAGTGTACCGAGAGTTTCAAAAGCTATTCTTGTGACAAAAAAAACCTACAACTTTAATGGATTCTAGTCTAGAAATGAAGCTATTCTATGTTTAACTGACTGTATGCAGATAGCAATGAAACAAGACTTGAAACAAGAAGATGATATGACCTCCAAAATTCCAATAATGGAAGCAAAACCTAAAACTAACAAAATTCTAAGCAAGGAATTGAAAACCGAACAAGAGAATTGAGAGGATGAGGGGCCATTTGCTTGAAAACAAGCTGGCTATTTATAACCAATGCATTTACCAGAGGGTAACTCCCATTTGATCTCTTTTACTATAAACAAAGGAAAAACACTATTCCCAGGGAGTAGAAAACATTAATGCAAGCCAAAGTGGTTGAAGAAAGCATGTAAAATCCAAGATTTACGTTTGATGCGATCGTTGGAAGAATCTAGAAAATGCGAACAAAACTACCGCCTTGTGCGGGGCGCGGTTACGGACCTCCGCCATGTCCTAAACAAGAGTCACAGACCGCCTCCCAAGTAGGGCGGTGGTTCCATAACTGAAGACAAAAATGCAAGAAGAAAGGGGTAAAAAGGGGAAAAAAAAGCATGCAGAGGCTGAGTGGGGCATGTGGGATACAAGCGTATACCCGGTGATGCTTTCTAGATTCTAAACACCTTACAAGGAGACCTATATCATCATTTTGGCACGTGTAACATCGTTCCGGTGGTGTAGTACCCTACAATTTTGGGTACGTACATATACCCCCTCAGAGAAGCGTTTTAGCCATGAAGAGGTGTAAAATGGTGGATCTGAGTATGGTGGTCCCAAATGGGGAGTTAGGAGCTATACCTGACACGTCCGTGTGCTGGAAAGTCACCATCCAAGATCCCACTACCTGTAAAAAAATGAAAAAGGGGACTCAAGTGTAGATAGATAAAATAAATTGAGAAATAAGGCTAAATTGATATGAAAAGAGGACTTACCATCTATGTGGGGTTTAGAACTTACCTCCGTCGCGTCTAACCTTATGAAAGACATTCAAAATCAAGTTAAGAGGGCTATATATATAAAATGAAGTCATTTTACTATTCATTTGCACGGATTGATTTGATAGATTTTGAGCTCTGGGACCCACGGTGATGGTTTTCGATGAGAGTATAGTCAAAATGTTCATGGTGAGATAGCGATCATGCCTCCGAGAGCGGAACATCGACCCATGAAGTCTTAGGTTAGTTCTTCTCGATTTATCGTTTTTAAACCTAAAATGTAGAAATAATGAAATCTTTCCCTTGGGGGATCATTTTTGAAAATGTTAGTTTTAAATGTGTCTTTAGGGGGGGGCGCCATAGGGTAGGTTTCTTTTTTGTTAAAAAGGTGTATTTGTTCGTTTTGGGATTTTTTTAGGGCTTACGAGCCGTTTAGTTTCACGAGACAGACCGCCGCCTCTATCCAGGGCATCGCATTTACGGGACCGCCACCTTAGAAGGTGGCGGTTACGGAACCGCCGCTCTGCACAAGGTGGTGGTTCGCGACAGAGGACCAAAACAACACAAAACTTAGCTTATTTTTGCATGTTCAATATTTTTACGTGTTTTTAAAAGTCTTTCCAACTAGATTTTAGTACTAACTTACCCTTTTTGTGTTTTTGGGTGTATGCAGAAGGAGGAGTACATCAGATGGAGCTAGGAGAGGGAGTGTGATTGGCTCTCAGCAGTGTTGGAGGCACTCTCCCAGTAGAGCGGGATACTCTCCAGAGGGCTGGTATATGGAGGATTGCATAGGTTCCTCATGTTGCACCTGCCAGTCACATATTGTGTGACTTGTTTTCTTATTGGGATGCGGATCAAAACTCCTTCGATTGCCAGGAGTTAGGGGTGAGTGGTCCATCACCCTAGAGGATGTTTACCGCATACCTGGGGGTTCCGATTCTTGGGCGGTGGCTGTCTCTTAAGACAGCAGTATCTAGATCACAGGTGGTTCAATGGGCCACCTACATGGGAGATGTGGTCGTATCGATGGGGTCGAAGAAGGGTGTGAGGATCAGCTCTATTATTGAGTCATACATTCCCTTGCTTTATAAGGCCATTATGGGCATCCTTGCATCTAGACTGATTGGGGACAAGGGAGGGGACACCCTCTTATATTGTTGGGCTCCTATTATTGCACAGATTGAGGGCCATGGACGTGTCTACACTTGGGGAGTAGATATCCTTGGGACTACCTACCATGACTTATATAGGGTAGTCCGTTTATAGGGGAAGTCACTGAGCCACCCGAATCTTGTCATGAGTTGGGTGTATGAGCACATTATCCCATATGGGAGAGGCGTAGAGGTGGAGGATCACGAGGCCATCAAGGCTGCGAGGTAGATAGGGATGACAGTTCTTAGAGCACCCCACCAGCCAGTGGCTTCTCTGACCACTGCAAACATAGATGACACCCCTTATCAGGCCATGGTAGGGGTATGGGGAGAGGAGACCGTTACACTGATTACCTATCGACACCACCACTGGGATAGATAGGGCAGGGAAGTTGGAGATACACCCCTTTGACAGAGTTCCATAGTAGTTTGGCCTCCCTTATAGCAGCATGCTTCCTCCGTTGGTGCCAGTGTATAGATCTATCCGTGAGGCTCGGGGAGGTCCTAGAGGCTGGGGTTGACCATCGTTACTCCTGGTACTCCTATTGCATGGCTAGGAGGGTGGTACATGCATGAGGGAGAGCCGGTGCTCCTCAGGCACCCTTACTTTGGATTGCTGTTGGTCCCACTCATAGTAGTGATGAGCCCATTGATGTGGACTCCAAGTCTGAGGAGTTCACTGGGGAGAGACCGAGGAGGAGACAAAGGACATGGAGATCAGTGAGACGGGAAGTGGGGGGGATGATAGTGATCCTGAGTGGCATGATACCCAGGAGATCTTACAGGCCGAGAGGGTGGAGTGGAGCGCAGAGAGGGTGACTCTGGTTTCAGAGGAGTTACTCTCTCGGGACCTAGGTGGAGATGGTGAGTCTGTTGCAGGCCGTCACATTGCCCCAAACGTGGGAGAGGGGCACTAGTCAGTGGCGGCTTCATGGTAGTGCATGGATCCTAGGGATCCTTCCCGAGGCTCTGAAATCCTAGTGCGTTGTCACTCTTCTCCTGACATTTGTTTTAGTTAGAGTTGTTCTAGTTTGTTGTTTCTTTTGTTTTTCTTACTCTTGGTTTTATCGTTGATTGTTTTCTAACTTGTTTTCTCCTTTGTTTGCAGTGACTGCTGATGAGTGGTGAGACTTGATTCACCGAGTGTGTACCGATACCCTACTTCTTCCCTCAAAGAAGACTCGTGCTGAGATTTCCATGGATGTGGGGGAGCCCTCAGCAGCTGGTAGGCACACTCCGATGTTTTTTCCCTCTCTGTATGTGGTGAAGATTATGACTTCTCTCCACACGAAGGTGGCTGGATATAGGACAGTCGAGTGCCTGATGAGGAGGAGCCATTCTCATAGCGAGACGGTAGCTACCGGGCGTGACCACAAGCCCTCAGTGCATTCGAAGCACCGGCGTAGCTGGAGTCCTAGGCGTGGCCGCACACCCTCTGAGGGATCCCATAGGGATTGAGAGACTATTTTTGTAGTATTTGTCAGATGTCTATATGAGTGTTTTTGTACTTTCCGGGCTCATTGAGCATTTTGACCATGCCTAGTGCATGATGGCATTGTATACGAAACCTGATTTGTATATATATATATATATATATCTCTTTGGATCTAGACTCTTGGCATCTTGAATTTTGTGACTCATTTCTATGTGTTTTTAGATGTTTTTAGAATATTTTCTTTTCATGTTTCCGTAATGTATGTAATGGACAACTAAATAGAATGTTTTACTCTATATGTTTTTGTAGTGCTGATATGAGATGATACTAACATATGGTAGTACTAAAATTTGTAACTCTTTGGGAAATGTTTGTAATTCCTTCTTATATTGGCAAAACGTGATGAAAGCATAGTGATAAAGAGATGAACTTGCCCCAATCCCAAATCCACGCAACTAGTAAGATGCGAGGGCTCAACACCAAGAGTTAGGAAGGACACAAGTTGTGTGAGTTTGACTGAATGGAATGATGAGAGACAAACAAATAAGTAACAAGAACCAAATTTGGACCTACACACCCACCCTACTCAAAACTACTACCATGTTTAGAAAGCCACTTACTTTCTAGTTTATCTAGACTTAGATTCATGAATGGCAACCTAGTTGACAAAATCAAGCTTTGAGGATTTGATCTCTTTGGAAATTGGATATTTGGATATTTGCTTTCTCTTAATAGAGGTGAATTTGTGTTTTTAGCATACCAAGATTTGTTAATTTGTGTGACTGGACCCCCACACTTGCCTTATTCCACCAAAGTACCACCAAGTAAGAAGCACGTGTTTGTCGCCAAAGGCAAGATATAGGTGAGTAAGGGCACTTCCTTCCTTTCCCAACCTCACACCACCAAAGAAGAGATTTGGGCTTATCACCGAAGGTTGATGGGGCAAAGAAGTGTGTAAAATAAAATATTTTGTTTTCTTGGTGCTTTTGATTTCATTTGATTTTGACATTTCTGATCTATGACTTTGGGATATCCTTTCATTCCAAGAGATTTAAGAGGGATAGATGTGACACCAAGAAGCTTCTAGAACAGACCATGGGCAAGGAAAAATTCACCTAGTAGAAAGAAAGAGCAAAGCCAAGTAGGCAGGTCTTGGTATGGTTTTCGTCAATGCTTGTCTGTTTGAACTTGATGAGAAGATTTTGAAAATATTTGATGATGTTTGAAGAGATGTGATATGAATGCTTTTGTCAATATTTTCAGAAATTTGTAACAGATTGTTTTAAGAGTAAGCTCTTAGACTACCATTTTTACAAAATGGATAGAATGAAGCAGCTAAGAGACTAATGCAATGTAAGTAGCTATAATGTACAAGTAATGACTTTGATGTTTTATGTGTAAAACCACTTAAGATGCAAGGAATTAACAATTTCACCGAATTCCTCACCTTCTAGTGTGCACAAAAGATACACACCGTTTCCATAGTCCTTCATGACTTGGTATGGGCCCAACCATTTGGGTCGGAAATTTCTTCCTTCACTGGTTTTCTTATCGATTTGGCTGTCTAGTCTTAGAACTAGATCTCCTTCATATATTTCTCACTCATAGACCTTTTTGTTATACTTCCAGCACATCCGGTTAGCATAGGCTCTATGCCGATGTTTGGCGTTTAACCTGGCCTCGTCAAGGCTTTCTAGTTGAGAGAGGCATGCCTCCCTGTAAGCTTCTTCATCCAAAATCCTTTGCAATGAGATGTGAAGACTGGGTATTTCAACCTCAAGTGGGAGAACTGCTTCTGCTCTGAATACCAGTGAGAAAGGAGTTTCTCCTATTGGTGTTCTTGTTGAGGTTCGATGGGCCCACAAGGCCGGATATAGTTTTAAATGCTAATCTTGTTTGTTCTCCTTGACTATTTTGAGGAGAATAGCTTTCAACGTTTTGTTTGTCGCTTTAGCCTGCCCATTGGCTTGAGGGTAGTAAAGAGAGGTCAGTGTGATGATTTATCTTGAATTTGCTACATAACTCATGGACTTCATCATTTTTAAAGGACGTGCCATTATCTGAGATAATGACTTGTGGGATGCCATACCTATAGATAATTTGGTTCAGAATGAATTTGGCAATTACCGAACCTGGTACGGTGGTGAGAGGCATGGCCTCCACCCATTTGGTAAAATATTCCGTGGCTGTAATTATAAAATTATGGCCATCGGTTGATGAGGGAGAGAATTTCCCTATCAAGTCTAGACCCCACGTGGAGAAGGGCCATGGAGTTGCTATTGGTTACAGGGATTGTGCTGGCATGTGAATCTCGTGAGAGAATTCTTGGCATTTGTGGCACTTACGTATAAATTCCACTACGTCATGCTCGAGAGTGGGCCAAAAATAGCCCATCCGATGTATTTTGCGAGCGGTGGCATGACCACCGAAGTGCCCCCACATATCCCACTATGGGATTCATGAAGAATCCTCTTGGATTCTTCTATGTCGACACATCTTAGAAGCATGCCGTCAAAGGCTCTATGATAGAGTACTTGGTCTAAAACAACATATTTAGTGGTAATAATGTGTAACCGCCTTCTTTTTTGTGACGTGGCACCTTCCGGGTATGTATGGTCCATGATAAAATTGATGATATCAGTATACCAGGGACATGTAGAGATGGGGGGCCTGGTTTCGACGAAGTATACACACTCATCGGGAAAGTCTAGATTTACCAGCTCACCTCCATCTAGTGGATTGTCAGCTAACCAATCTGCAATGATTTGTCCCTTAATAGATTTTGGTTTACGAATGTTAACTCAAATTCTCCCATTAAGGTTATGAAATGGCCAACCTTTTTAGATAAAGATCCTTGTGTGAGAAATGTTCGTAAATGGTCTATCTTTACAATGACCCTTGTTTCCTGGTTTAACATGTAATGTCTCAAATGTTTTATTACAAAAATTATTGCAAGGCATTCTCTCTCTACCTGTGTGTAATGTGTTTCATAATCGAACAATGTTCGGCTAATGAAATAGATCACACGTTCTTATTTGTCATTGTATTCTTGAGCTAGCATGCAGGCCAACGAGACATGAGTGGCTCGTGAGTATAGGATCAAAGGGTAGTTTGGCTTGGGAGGCATTAGCGTGGGTGGTGAAAAAAGAAGTGCTTAATCGCTTTCAAGGCCTCATTGCATTCTTCACCCAATTGATGCTATAATATTTCTTCAATAGATTGTTGATTGGATGTATGGAAAAACTTAAATCTGGGATGAACCTTTGGATTGCATCGAGTTTCCCAAGAAATGACCTGATTCCAGACTCATCTGATGGTGGGATCATTTCAAGAACAACTCATATTTTGGTTGGATCAACATCAATCCCCCATGAAGATATAATGTAGCCCAAAAGTTTGCCTCCTGTTACACTAAACATACACTTCTTTGGGTTTAATGTGACACCATATTCGATTAGTCGTGAGAGGATGTTATAGAGCACTTCTAGATGATCACAACGTTTCTTAGCTTTGCCAACAAGTCATCCACATAGGATTCCACAATTTTATGGATAAGATCGTGGAATATATAAGTCATTGCCCGTTGATACGTAGTGTTGGCGTTCTTAAGACCAAATGGCATGACAATGTAATAATAAGTTCCCCAGGGAGTTATGAATGTGGTTTTGGCTTGATCTTGTTCTAGATATTTTAATCTGATTATACCCTAAGAACCCATCCATGAGGGACAAAGAGTTCAAATCCAGTCACATCAACGATAACATAAATGGATGGTAATCGGAAATCATCTTTGGGACAAGCTTTGTGAATATCCCAAAAATCTATGCAAATGCGTATCTTCCCATTCTTTTTGAGGATGGGAACAATATTAGATACCCATTATGAATAGTCGACGGGCTTAATGAATCCTACTTGGAGAATTTTTACTACTTCCTCTTTTACCATGAGAGCCACTTTTGGCTTCATTGGTCTTGACTTATGTTTAATTGGCTTTGCATCCAGCTTAGTGACAAGATTATGTACCGTGACTTGTGGTGCAATGCCCGTCATTTCTTTATAGTTAAATGTAAAATCCTTTTGATGTTATTTAAGGATTTGGGTGTGTATTTCTATCTCCTCTAGGGTTAACGAGGATCCCAACTTCAAAATTATTGGTTCTTCCTCCATTTTAATGTTTATATCTATGGTTTCTTCTATCAAAGAAGCGTTACCTTCTTCAAATTCAGGTGGGGCTGGAGGTAGTTCCAAACTTTCTCCGTTTTCTATCTCATAGATATCAAGATCTTTCAGTGGAGGAGACTCTACCATGGGATTTCCAAAGTAGGAAGAGGAATGAGGTATTAGGGAAAGATCAACTATGCGGTGAGCAAGGTGTAGCTCCGCATAGGCTTCTAAATATTTGAGAGTGAATTTATCATCGTCAAAGTGATCCATGATAGAAAAATCATCCTCAACTTCTCCATGATTCAGGAGTGAGTTTGTTGGTATTTTACATACTAATGGTTTGGTATGAAGTGATATCGTGAAATTTGTATCCTCCAACTCGCTGTTTGGGGTGAAACGAGAATTTGAGGTTGCTATCGAGTCTGTGAGAAGGTTTTGTTCTCATGGGATTGCTTCAATTGATATGAAGTTGAATCCCTTACTTAGATCTAATACCGCTATTTCATAGAGTCAGAAATGTTTAGCCCTAGTTTCATATACCTTAGAGACTTGGTTTGAAACTAGTTGTGAGTCTCCTAGCACTCTAATGTTATTGACACCCATTCTTTTAGCTAGGATGAGGCCGAGGAGGAGAGCTTTGTACTCAGCTCATTGTTTGTACATTCAAAGTTTAATTTGAAGGCGAAAGGTAGGATCTTTCCCTTAGGTGAAGTAAAGATCACCCTTTCCCCAGCTCCAAAGCGACATCTAGCTCCATCAAAGTGGAGAGTCCAATACTTGCTTGGAAAAATGGATGTTGGGATATCTGTCATATTTGTTTCTTCTACTTTGGTTACCTCTACCATAAAAACTTTGTCTGATGGAAGAGAAGTGATTCCCAGGGTGTGTCCTATACCCATGGAATCAAATGGTAGGAGAATAGGTAAGTCTTTCTCCAGCAACTCAACAATTTTTGTGGTAGTCCCTAGTGATACTACTTTTATAGCATTGGTCTCATTTTTGAGTACTGAATGTCCTCAATTGGATTTGAAATTTCTAACTCAGTGGTGGGTATCAACTTTTCTTTTGGTTGTGAATCAGTTGGTTTGGCAAGCTGGTTTGTTGGAAGTTCAAACTCGGAGTGGATACCTAGTCTTTTCTTCAAATCAGCTAGGTGTATATCGAAGGGTTTTGGGTCACCTTGTGCCACGAATATTTTCCCTAAATGTAGAAATCTTATTTCTTGGAATAGCGTGGAAGGGATTGCCTTCATGCGGTGTATCCATGGCTGACCAAGGATCATATTATAATTGGTTTACTGATCTATAATATAAAACTCGGTGAGGACCGTCTTGGGTCCTAAAGTGACCGACGTAAGATTATGGTTCCCATCAAAGTGGATTTGAGGCTATCATAACCTCTTAGCGTATTTTGCTTCGTGGAACAGTTTGTCTCTCCATATCCTAACTTTTGAAGGAAAGTGAAGGGGACTATGTTGACTCGCTGCTCCATCGTCGACCATTATCGCACGTTTAACATAATTATCAGTAGACCCAAACTTGTAAATGTAAAGTCAATCACCTCTTCGTGTAATTTCAGCATCTCTGTCGGCATTTTGCTTATATCAAATATAAACTTAGTATCCCTATCTAGCTGCCCTGGAGGATAAATGTCAAAGTCCACATGGTTCACTTGCATTTCTAGGGGAGGAGTGATGTTGATTAAATGACCAAGGCCTAATGCTTCTAAGAGAGCAGCTCTGTGGGTGGGAGAGTTTTTTAACAAATCCAAGAAGGAGATGTGTGAGAAGGTTTTAGTTAAATCATTAATTAGATCATAGGCACCTATAGGTTTTAGCAATGTTTGTTTAGTGTTGTCTGGCTCTAATGAATAACTTGGAGTTGGTTGAGAAGAATAATCCCGTGTTCTTGTTATGGTTTCTACGGGTAGCTCAGCATCTAACTCCACTAAACCAACTATCTTAGTTTGAGGTCGAGTTCCTAATTGGGGTGTGACTGGTGGATTTAATGAAGTTGAAGCTTCATGATCATTGTTTCCTATCATGACACCCTTATTTGTTCCGTTAGGATCTAACCTTTGTTGTTGTTAGAATGGTTTGGGAGTGGGTCATTGAAGATCTTGAGGGATGCATTTTGAGGGGAAACTACCCCTGCATAAGCGTTTGGCGTGGGTACTACAGAATTTGCTAAAAACATATCTATAAAGAGTTGTTTTGATCTTCTGGAAAACGCTGCATGAATTTATTGTATTCATGACAAGTCCTAGTATCGTGGCCTTGAATCTTGTGGAAGCCACAATATAGATTGGGATTGTAATTTCGAGGTTGTTGATTTAAAACCTATTGTGGCCCAAAATTTTGATAAGGTTGTTGGTTGTTAGAGTTAAAATTTTGAGGTTGTTGCCTTTGGTTTTGACTCTGATATCCAGTTGGGTTTCGATTTGGACTTTGTGTTTAGACTTGTCGCTATTGTTGTTGTTGCCGTGGTGGATGATTAAAATCCACCGCATTGATTGTTGGGGTAAAATTTTTATTTCACTGATTATTAACAGTGGCGAAATGTTTACAACATTTTCCCTTTTAGCTTGGTCAGTTACTCCATCTATTGTAACCCCGTGGTTCTTGTTAAGGATCTTAGGTCCTTGATTAGTGTTCCCAACATTAGGATAGGCCATGGTGTTTTGATTGGGAGTGGTTAATTTCCCATTTGTCCCATATGTCTTACGACCACTATCAATCGCTGCTTGGTTGATTCGGAGAGCACTCTCGAGTACTTCATCATAAGTTCTTAGTGGGAACTTCTGGACTTCTTCCTTTATCTCTCTGTTGAGTGAATTAAGGAATAAATCGCATAGTTCCATTTGATCCATATTTGGAGCACTCGCTGATGAGTAGAGAACCATACACCATCTTTGGATAAAATGAGCGGTAGATTCATTATGTTCTTGTTTGATATGTAAGAACTCCCTGATTCCCGTTCTTAACAATTTGTTCATGTCGAAAGCTTTGATGAATTCTGACACGAGTTGTTTAAATGAGTGTATCAAAGCTTCAGGTATTCTATAATACCAGTCAAGGGCAATACCTTCTAGGGTTTTAGGGAATATTTTAGTGACAACCCCGTCCCAAGGGAGTAACTCCCGTATGGCTATGGCATAGGCCTTAATGTGTGTGTTCGGGTCTCCTTCCCCTTTGTATTTGGGAAATTCAGAAGAGGTCTCGGAAGCATAATGCTTCGTATGGTGAAGTCTAGGGTTCTTTTAAATATTCCAAATAAGTCCCTACTACGTAGGCCTTAACCATCGACGGGGCTTGCTGAGGGGGTTGAGGTGGAATAGGTTGTTGATATGGCATAGCATATGTGTTTGTAGAGACATAAGGGAATCCTTGTGGTTGAACGAACATCCCGGGAGAAGAGAACATGTCTCCTTGTGGTGATTTTGAATAGATGTTTAAATAAGGAGGAGTATTATTCTGGTATGGGTTGTTTGGTGCCAAGCCGGGAGGTGTCATGTTTTCAACTGGAGTGGCATTTGAAAATGCTGTCCTAGTTGGCATTTGTTGTGGATAATTATAAGGATTTTGAGGAGGCATGCCTAACGTGCTTGTTCCTGTAAGGAGGTCAACTTGACTAGGGTGATGCAGAGGGTTGGGGATTCTCACTTGCCCAAAATATGAATTTTGGTTTGCTTGAGCAAGTTCTAGCCCTCTAACCTTCTCAGCTAAGGCTAAAATGACCTCCATCGGCGAAGACAATGCTTTTCCTTAAGGGTGTTTGTTGTATGGCTTGAGGTTATAAGGGGGTATGATACCTTGCTATGAATTGGTCGTTACCCTACCAAGCTTCACTGAGGGTATTTCCCATAGGTGGAGGAATGGGGGTGTTCTCCTGAATAGGGTATCATACTGTATTTGTAAACTTCCTAAAGGTGGATACATATTTTGGAAGCGTTGTTCACTTTTAGCGAAGCGTGCCAAGTACTCCTCATCCAAAAAGGGGAGTGGGTCTGATTGTCTACTGATCTGTGGTCTGAACAAGACCCGAGGAGATGAAGTGGATTCTCTAGTAAATGTCATATTGTTAGAATTTAGATATAATGGCTGCTCGGAAGCTCCAATCGAGCCTCATCACCTAAACCTTACACAATTATTTATTAATTACCTTATAATTAATAAATCCACATCTCCAAACCTGCCACCTCATTTCGCCACCTCATCATGACCTAGTCCTAACCCTAAACTAACCTAATTAAGACCTATAACTTGGTCTACATCCACACCCATGACTAATTACTCCTCACCCACACCAAAATCAACCTAATAATGACTTGACCAAGCCCACAACTAATTCCTCGGGAGAAAAGGAGGGAAAGTTGGCTATTTTACTAAAAATAGCTCACTTTGACTTAACCGATATCGGTTCCTACTCGACCACCGTCGGTTACGTAACCGCCATCGGTTCCCTGTAAATGACCTCCCCCAACCAAAAACAAAGGATTTTCATTGATCGGAACCTGGGAATTGATTGGAAGGATCGGGAATTCACTTGGCGAGCAGAGACAAGTGAAGGAAAGAGAGGAGTTTGCAGAGAAGGACATCAAGCCCAAGACTACAACTGAGTAACCGGAGCCCAGTGACACTCATCCAAGCATTGGGAGAGAAGATAGCTCATCTTTGATTGTCCGATCATCCTACCTGAGCCCTGCCTTCGTTATCACAGTCTTTGGACCTGTATCTTCATCAGGAACTAGTAAGTAGTATCTTGTATGTTCTTTTAATAACATTTCTTGGACTTCTGAATCACAGCAATTCTAAGTCTATTCCTAGATCTACTACCCGGTAACACCCTCCATCTAACTTGTCATTCCTCTACCCCTACATTGCCCCCAAGAACAGCCCCCATACTCTCTGAGTCTTCTCCATCACCCCATTACCTATCCCCAATCATTTACCAGCCTTATAAACACCATAGCCACCTTATAGCCAACCTTCACTAAAAGCCCCTAAACCACTGCCCCTACCGATATCGGTTATCAGAAACCGGTACCGGTGACAGTGACCGGCATCGGTCACTGTGATTCAAAACCAAAACTAGCCCTTTCCTCTATTGTTTTAACAAGGTAATTAAATTGTAATTTGTAATAATAATTCTTTGTTATAATTTGTGTTAATTCATATTAGCAGGGGAACTGACCACCTTCGAAAGGAAGTCTAATATTTCCTAGGCCCAAGGCAGTTCCCTCATTTATTGTCTAATTAGAATCTGGTGGTCTTGTATTCTTACTTGCAGGTAGTCCTTCCCAGACAAAAAGGAGTTCTTTGCAATCGATCTGATCTCTCTCTACGGTACGCGCACACCCTCTCAACATTCAACAGGTATTCCTCCTAGCCCTAACCCTTATCTGTTTCTCAAAGGAATGAAAGGATAGAAGCAACTCTATTCCAGGAACGGAAGCATTTCTATGTGAAACATTTTGGCACGCCCGGTGGGACCCATTTTGGGTTTCTTTCTTTCTTGCTTGCTTTCATATAGGGAGCACACTTGCTATTTTCTTCTTCTAAAATATTCACAAGATATTTTGTTATTTTTGGTAAAAGAATTTGTCTTGCTTTCACATCTTTGCATTAGTGAAAGTCATCTTCTTTGCTTCATCGAATATCATTTTCGATTTGGGTTTAAAACACGTGCATCACATTCTTGCTTGTTGTTTTCAATTCTAGTGAACATAGATTAAGTAACAGGTCGTACACGTGGGGGTGATATCCACGGTATTGACAAGAAATTAATCTTACTTTCACTGCACAACACATACCGAATCACATCATAATTAACACAACAGCTCAAACATCCCCCTTTTCCATGCGGTATTCCTCCTTTGATTGAGGTAACCTTATAAGCCAAAACAAACTTGACATTTCCCCTAAGTCTTCTATTTAGGATTGACATCATCTTGCGTCTAAGGCATAAGCCCAAAGTGATTAAAACTAATCCTAGGGTTAGTCTGTTAATTTGCTTGTGCATCTTGCTTGTTTTTTTGTTCTGTTTCTCTGTCATACACTATTTTCTGTGATCACTTCAGAACAGTTTGGTAGGCATACTAAGCATTGTTAACCCCAAATCAGCAACTTCCTATAGCTTCTTACACCGGTCCTATTATACCGACATCGGTTAACTTACCGACGCCGGCTACGCTATCCTGACCGACATCGGTTATCTGACCGATATCGGTTACTGTCTTTCACAGTTCCCAAAACCAGCAACCCACCAATTCCAACACTTTGTTGTTGCTTCTGTTCCTGATAGATTGCATCCTGCTGTGTACTCTTGTCCATGGTTGTTATCACTCGGAAACAAGCTGCAGCCATGGTTTCACATGCCTGCTCCGTGCCTTTTCCTGAATCACCCCCTTCACATCCTGTGGGGAATCCTACGGACACCAGCGAGGTTCCCAAAATCCCTGTAGGAGATAAGGAATTTGTGAAATTTTTGGACGCTAATCCTAGCGCTGTACAATACTATTTGTCTCATGCCCCTGACCGTACACCCGATGGTCAACTCCTTGTTGGTATGCCTATTAGTATAGCTTCTCATTTAGCTCCTTCTCCACCTGATAATTCCACCTTGCCTTCTTCATCCTTAGCCCCGTCACCCAACTCAGTGGCTTCAGAGGTTCTTACGGCACAGATTGGCTTTCCTTTTGTTAATCTGGGGCCCCACATATCATTACCGCCACTGCTCCTACCTCGTCTCTCTCGTAGACTGCTCCTTTCATAACTTGCTCTCTGCCACCTATCCACACAAGCTTTCCTTCTCAAGCTCCGCCCACCTTTTCATTTCCACACACGTATCCGGTGACTTCAACATCTTATATAGGACATCCCTATTCGGTCACCTCAACATATTCATCCTCAATACCTTATCAACATTTAACCCCACCATTGTCTAGTGGTGGCCCTTGCCCCCAATCCCCTCCGTTTTACGGCCGCACCATCATCTCATCCAACCACTGATTTAATCAAACAAATGATGGACAAAATGCAAAATCTGGAGGCTTCTGTTTCAGGAAGCCGTAGCACCCTGACATACGAGCAAGTTTGTCGGGAGCCTATTCATCCTTCTGTCCCCCTTCATTCATATCCTCCTCAATGGGAATTACCAAAATTCACTCGTTTTAATAGTAAGGAGGATCCTCAACAACATTTGCGATCATTTAGACATGCCTGCTATCTGATTGCTCATGATGATGCCTTACTACTCCACACCTTTCCCATGTCCTTATCAGGACCCACCTTGGAGTGGTACAATGCTTTAACCCAGCACTCAATCTTCTCTTTTAACCAATTAGCCCAATCTTTCTTGGATCATTTCTCCATTAACATTGCTAAGAAAGTATCTATCACCGACCTCTATGCCATCCGACAATTTGAAGATGAATCTATCGCAGATTTCATTGGACGATGGCGGGGCCTTATCAACCAACTTACTTATGCCTTGCCTCAGGCCAAACTTATCGAACTCTTTACGCGGGCTGCTGCTAAGCACATTTCTCCTACCCTCCAAATTCAAACTTTCCGCACATTTGATGAGGCCTTTACTATGGCTCGAAAACTAGAGATTCGAGCCTTAGAGGAAGAGAAATTGCGGTTGCACAACAAAAACCCCAATTTCCAACCCAAGACTCCACCAACAAACCTAACACCACCAATTCTCACGCATCGACTGCTTCGAAATCAAAAGGAGCTGTCCATGCGGTGATGGTCAAATCCCAAACACCATCTAATACCCCGCCAAAAACCACCTATAAGTATAAAGCCGAGCCCATCAATTACACTCCCTTGGGAGAAACTTATGGTGTGATATTGGAAAAATTGCTCAAGGCAGGAGCTATTACCTTACCTCCTGTTAAACCTCACTCCGGGTTTGATTCCACCCGCGCTATACCTTCTTGGTACAAAGAAAATGACTTCTGTAACTTCCACCGCGTGAAGGGACACAGTCATGAAAACTGCAAGATGTTGAAAAACATAGTGCAGGAAATGGTTGATGTAGGGGATATAGCCCTCGATAATCCTAATGCCCCTGCTAACCGAAATTTGAAAATCTTCAACAAACCATTCCCGAACCACTCATCTAACAGTAACATAAACCAAGATATCTTAGCCGAGGAGAGTGTTCATGAAATCCATGCAGTCTTCGACTCCCAACCAAAAGCCTCTATCGAGAAAATTCTGAATCAAGCCTCTTCACTAACGCGGGACCCGAACCCCCTTCACCACCATCAAGACAAGATGAAATCCTTGCCATTCCTTTACCCATAAAGGAATTAACCACCCAGAGTTCTCTTCTCACAGATGAGCCTTCTTACACCACATCTCTTGCAAGACTGTGAGCGGATGTTATCTAACTTATCTATTTCCCAAACATCTCCTTCTACCACTCTTGCTGTACAAGAGGAAGGCTCGCCACTTTTTTTGTCATCCTTAGACGAGAAACCCCTTGAACCGACATCACCAAATTCTTTAATCATGACGGATCCTCTCAAACATGCCCTCCTACCTATTAGTTCTTCATCGCCTAAATCTTTTCAGTGACCGGTTGACCTCTTAACGCCCATTGATACAGTGCCTCATTTACCCCCTGTATCACACCCACAGTGGACCGGAATCACAACCCACCTTTCTTCCATACAAAAGTTCCTATTCACACGTGAGGATTGTCACCCCTCAGAAGATAGACGAGTCCTATGGGAACGTTTGAGTACACCATATTCTACTCAAATGCAGATGACCGATCCAGATGCCTCTACCATATACCCAAAGTGTTTACAAAAGCTTAAAATGCCTATGTCCTCATCTTCACCCCCCTCATCTCTACCAAATACCTCATCCACCTCTATTGACCTAACCAAACCTTCCCCTACGCTTGGGACCTCACCAATACCCAGTCTAACACACCCACCTAAACGGTTAGATTTATCCAAAAGTAAAGCCGTCCATCCACTTAGGAGACAGACCCAATCTCCTCAAGTCCAACCTATGTCTCTATCACAACTAAAACCATCACCATCACACCTACCTTCTATATTGGGACCTCATCCCTCCACCTTGCATCAATACATCATACCTCCTGCGTTTTCTTTAAAATGACCTACACCTTCTGCACCCATACAAAGATCCAAGGGTATATCAACACCGTCACCCCAAGTATCTGTCCACCTATCAACCTAAACAAACTCCATCATCAAAAGGATTTGTTTTTGTCACTCCTCTTTCTCCATGGTTGTTTTTTTCTACCACGTCATCTGACCAGCTAAACATAACTTCTGCACCGAAGAAGTCACGTTTAGTTAAATCCAATTATCAAAACCCCTTGGCTAAGCCACCACCCGTACAAATCAACCATACCCAGTCATTACCGAAACCTACCCAGTCAATAGCCTCATCTTCCTCTGACTTTGACCCGCTCAAAGGGTCTTACGCCAAAATCCTTGCTATGTTGGTGGAGAATGCGACCATTTCCCTACCCCCACTTAGACCCTATGATCCATCTAAACCTCGACCTATAGGTTATGATGAGTCTAAAATCTGCTTACCACCACACACCAGGACATGATGTAGAGGGATGCAAAGCTTTGAAAGCCATACTTCGTCAGTCACCTCTCTCGGATAAAAAGGTTAAGAAAGACAACTTACGAAGGGAGAAACCTTTAGCTTCAATCCCCTCTCCTATACCACCTGTCCCCTCCTCACCAAGATCTATCATTATTACAACCCCACCTCTCGAAGACCATGACTTATCCCTACCATCTTCCTCCTCTCGTGTTCACGAGATCAACATGATTAGTGTTGCTACTCGAGGGCAGAAAAACAATGGGAAAGCTAAAGAAAGCACACCTGCGGCCTCTCTTTCTCCATCCACCATCCCGATCACACCACCACCTAAAGTGGTTATTCGTGGACCTGCCTACCCCATCTCTAATGGAGTTGCCCACCGAACCATGATCAAACAGCTTCACCAATCACCTGTAAAAATGACACTGTATGATCTCATTCAGGCCTCTGAATCTCATCGACAAGCTCTCGTTGAAATCCTTCAAGGTATAGAGGTCTTACCTAATGAAACCTTTCCCATTACCTCCATCTTAACACCCAACCACGTTGCCTCTCTCACCAAACAATCTACCACTTCCGTCCTGTCTGTGAACAAACCTGCTTTGTCTTTCAGTTTCTCTGAAAGACGAAATTGTTGACTTTGGTGCAGAAGATCCTGACCCCGCTCTTTTCATCTCAGCTTACGTTCGGGACATCCGGGTGCATCGTGTTATGATTGATGGGGGTGCTAGCCTAAACATCATCTCTTCCAATCCTTCCAACAAATGAATATCCCCTCTAGCTGCATGTGTGCCAACCCCACCATGTTGCGTTCATTCAACGATGCTATTACTTCTACCTTAGGCACTGTGATCCTTAACATTCATGTAGGGCCACGTACCTTACCCAAACTCTTCTATGTCCTTGAGGGTGAATTCCAATACAACATGTTGTTAGGCCACCCTTGGATCCGGGCTATGGGATGCGTTCCCTCCACCTTACATAGATGCATAAAATTTGAGTACGAGGGGAAGTCCTACACCGTAAAAGCTGATCCTCCCCCTTGAAACCTGCGATATGTTATATCGCCCTAATGATGTGCTTGTACCGGTCAAGACACCCATTCATCCAACCCACCCAGACCATCCACTTGACCACACCTCAACCATCCACCTCAACCACACCTACACCTTGACCAATGAAACCACCGTCGCATGAATACCACTTCCTTTCCCACGACAACATCCCAACCTCAGACCCCTTAGTAGATGTTTTTCAATGCCTTACTGCTGGGGAGTATCACCTATATAACGTTAGCTCTTTCCATACCCCACAGGAGTACGGACAGTTACATGCGCATCCTACCTACGACCGTCGTGTGGGGGAGGTAATCTCCTACGGACCACCTAATTGCCGCACCAACCTAACGTATGGGGGTGTCGACACATCCTCTGTTACCCCTGAACCTCCCCTTGGTGTGGTTCCCTTCCAATCTGATTTTCAATACCTGAAAAATCATCGTTTCGCCCTCACCTTCTTGACTCGTTGTGCTTGGAAAGGTTTTGGTTTTGGTCTTTATGAACAAGGCCGACATACAATCATTCCCATGACTACACACAAACACAAAGATCGTAGTGGTCTTGGATTTCTGAAACACTTACACTGCAAAAACCTCATGTCAGTTGTATCTGGGAAGATGACAAAGTCACCCCTTCCGAACCATCATCACCCATTTTGCCATCATCACCCACAGAGTCGATAGACCCTGAATCTATCCCTCCTAACTTTTTTTTTTCATAAACACTATCTTCTTGGGTCCTCTCACTTATCAACGCGATAATGAGGACCCATCTTCTCTTCCCCTTCTGTATCCAGACATGATCGAAGAGGATTCACCTTCAATTAATGTTGTTGAGTGCCGTGATGACGACTCCATCCTCACTTACCTTGGTGCGGATGACTCTTATATTCAACGCCTTACCATCGAAACTCAAACCATGTTGAATGAGTCGACTATAGAAATCAACATCCACACCAGAGGGATGATCCTCACATTGTGAAGATCGGACAATCTCTTACCGCATCAGAACAAACTACCTTCACTACCTTCCTCAGTGCCCACAACAAAGCTTTCGCTTGGTCCTACGCTGACATGCCAGGAATTGATCCTACATTGCTGTCCATAACATTACCCTAAAACCCGATTCCAAACCAGTTAAATAGAAACTAAGAAAAATGCATCCACGCATTGCCCTCTTGGTCAAAAAGAGCTTGATGACTCCTTTCTTTTCCTTCATCTTACCTATTGACTATCCTCAATGGATCTCTAACATCGTACCTATTACTAAAGCAACGGGGGACTTCGGATATGTATGGATTTTGGGACCTTAACCTCGCTTGCCCGAAGGATGACTTCCCCCTCCCAAGTATTGATCAACTTGTTGATCTCACTGCGGGCCATGAGATGCTTTCTCTCATGGATGGCTTCTCGGGATACAATCAAATTTTGGTAGCCCCGGCCGATCAACATAAAACTACCTTCATAACTCCTTGGGGAACCTTCTGTTATCGTGTCATGCCATTTGGCCTTAAGAATCTTTGGTGCGACCTATCGTGAGCTATGACTTACATTTTCATGACATTATGCACACTATCCTTGAGGATTATGTCGATGATCTTCTTGGAAATCTAAACATCGCGGTGAACATCTCGATGTTTTAACCATTATTTTTGATCTTTGTTACAATATTGTGTTCA
The DNA here is from genome assembly GCA_018340775.1 of Taxus wallichiana var. yunnanensis. Classification (NCBI taxonomy): domain Eukaryota; kingdom Viridiplantae; phylum Streptophyta; class Pinopsida; order Cupressales; family Taxaceae; genus Taxus; species Taxus wallichiana. The sequence continues at coordinate 959,307,405 of CM031237.1, forward strand.
TCTTGACCAAAGAAATGTGTCTTTGGTGTCCTTTGGAAAACTTCTTGGTTTTATCGTCTCTTTGCGTGGCATCGAGGTCGATCCAGCTAAAGTCAAAGCTATCCTAGAAATGCCCCCACCTACTAACCTCAAACAGTTGCGTAGTTTGCAAGGTAAGCTCCAATCTATCCGGCGTTTCATCTCCCAACTCTCGGATCGATGTCAACCTTTCCATCATCTCCTTAAAAAGGACATTGTCTTTCAATGGAGCGAAGAGTGCCACCAAGCCTTTGAGGCTCTTAAAGCCTATCTCTTGCAACCACCCGTGCTTATCCCACCTCAAGACGATCGCCCTTTTTATCTTTACCTTTCTGCCACCGACCATGCTGTAGGAGCCATGCTCACACATCGTGACTCCGAGCATCGAGAACAAGCCATTTATTACATAAGTCGTACTCTCGTGGATTACGAGACTAGGTATACACATGTAGAAAAGTTGTGCCTAGCCCTATCATTCGTAGCCACCAAACTCCGACACTACCTCCTGAATCACAAAACTTTTGTCATCACCAACGCGGACCCCATTCATTATATGTACGCCAAACCTCATCTAAACCAACGCATCACCCGATGGCTTATGCTCCTCACTGACCTCGACCTTGAATTTGTACACCAGAAGTCAATCAAAGGACAAACTATCGCAGACCAACTCGCGGAAGCCCCTTTACCTGGGGAGCAATTTACCAATTTTAATTTCCCCGACGAACTCATTGCCACTCTTTCACTCAGTGAGGAGTCGTATCCAATGACCCTCTTCTTCGATGGATCCAAATGCCAGTGCGGCGGAGGAGCCGGCGTTGTTCTCATTCCTCTTGATGTTGAGCCTATGCCTCTTTCATTCCGGCTCGATTTCCCTGTACACTAATAATACAACGGAATACGAGGCCCTTGTTTTGGGTCTCCAGGTTGCGTTACACTTAGGTGTCAAATCTATTAACATTTTTGGTGACTCTCAATTGGTAGTCAATCAAGTTATGGGCATCTACCAATGTAAAAATGAGGAACTTCAAAAGTACAAACATTACGTGGATTCACTTTTGACCTTATTTACTCATTATTCTATCCAAACCATTCCCCGCTCCACTAACAAATTTGCGATACTATGGCTTGCTTAGCCTCATAAATTCCTGCCTCACCAACTGACTCTGACATATTCGTCTTGGTCCAACAACTCTTTGCCCCATCTTACTCAGCCCGGATGTTTGTATGATAAATAATGTGTCTGCTAATTCGCAGGATACCTGGTATCACCAATTTCACGACTATCTTACAACCTCTGTTCTCCCACCTGACCTTACTAGTAACGGAAAACGTGCTTTTCTTAAAAGTGTTTCTCATTATGTCATCATGGGGGGACTCCTCTATAAACGTGGCTTTGATGGCATCCTCCTTCGATGTCTAACCGGTGCGGAGGTCACCTATACCATCCAACAAGTCCACGACGGTATTTGTGGTGGACATTTTAGTGGCCTTGCCATGGCCAAACGAATCCTTCACCTAGGCTATTATTGGCCTACTCTTAATAACGACTGCTATGAAATATGTTAAGCGTTGTGTTATGTGTCAACAACATGCCAACCTTCAACATACTCCTAGCCATCCGCTACAGGTCACGAGATCTTTGGCCTTTCTCACAATGGGGTTTAGACCTTATTGGTGAGATTCACCCACCATCTTCGCAACGTCACCATTGGATAATCACAGCAACCGAATATTACACTAAATGGGTGGAAGCCATTCCACTCATTTCAACCAAAAAAGAAAAAATCATCGAATTCATTAACCATCACATTATCTGTCGTTTTGGCGTTCCTCATCGCCTGATAACAGATAATGGAAAATCTTTCAAAAATAAGTTGTTACAAGACCTTTGTGACAACTTTGGTATCAAACTTAGCTTCTCATCACCTTACTATCCACAAGCAAATGGTCAAGCCGAATCTTCTAATAAAACCCTAACCAAAATCCTCATGAAAGTTGTTAACGATTATGGAAGCAATTGGCCTGATCACATCCCCTTTGCCCTTTGGGCTTATCGGACTAGCATTCGCACCTCCACTAATGCCACCCCATTCTCTTTGGTATATGGTACCGAGGCTGTCTTGCCTCTCGAAATACAAATACCCTCCCTAAGAATATCTCTTCAGGATATTCTCACCAATGATGATTTCCGCCAAGAGCGGTTAGCCCAATTGGAGCTTCTTGATGAGCGTCGTCTTACAGCTCTTGACCACCTTCAAATCTATCAAAAATGCATCAAGCGTGCTTATGATAAGTGACTCCATGAGCGTACCTTTAAGGTTGGTGATCTTGTCCTCAAAGAGAATCAACATGTAACCAAACTAGAAAAGAGCAAACGTGGAAAATTTGCTCCTAATTGGATTGGGCCCTACATTATCACTCATACTTACGGATCAGGCACTTACCGTTTAGCTTCACTTAATGGTAAACCTGAGCCTGAACCCCTTAATGCCTTGCATCTTCGACCATTCTACTGTTGAATTTAGTGTTATATCACTTCTTATCTACCTTGCGCTCGTCCCTTGAGCTCATTTACTACCTCATACATTTTTGTTCCATGCATCTCAAAATAGAATCAAGCTCACGTGGTTTGGTCATTACCTCCTCTTAAAGATGCCTTCCCCTTTTTAGTCTGGTCCATGACTTAAAAGTATCAAAATAACATGTTCTCAATTGTACACTTATGGGATATTCTTGAGTCAAACTTCCTACAAAACTAGATGCTTCATGCCAAACGGACATCTAGACCTCTAAGTTATACATAGACTGCTCCCTCGAAGGATAGCTATGTGCAAAGTCACTTCTACTATTATAAATAGACTGCTCCCCCGAAGGACAGCTATACACAAAAACTGCATCTGCTACTATAAATAGACTGCTCCCTTGAAGGACAGCTATACAAAGTCAGCCTTTATCAGAAGCTTCTCGCATTGATCAGCTTCGTGAAGACCTCAAGAACAACAAAATACATATCCCCTATGGACTTCCCACATTGATCAGTCTATATCCAGAAAAATAAAAGCAGTATTCCAAAGCACTTTTGAGTCATGGACTTGTCTATTTAGGTTTGGTTCTCTTTCGTCAGAATAATCACCTTATAATAAGTTCTCTGCACCCCACTATACTCCACCACCTCACCTCACCATTCGTCAACACAAAAAAACTCAAGGGACGTGACGTATATCCGATATATTGTGATAATACGACTCTTTTCACCTATCGACTTCTACTTATCACTGAGGCACCTAGGGATTCAAGCCCATCCTATGTTAATATATGTGGTTTGTTTAGCTCTTCTCAACTACGGGACACTTCTGCCTCTTTTACTCGACTCTAGGGTTATGTGTTGACCTTAATCAGGACACGGTTCCCTACTACTTGGGTAAGCTAACTTTCGTTTCACCTATACCTACACCAACATCGCCAATCCCTTACCAACACCAATAACATTACCCTACCAATATCAATATTTTTTTACCAACCAACAAATTGCCTAACCACAACCAAATTGCACAATTCACCTCTCCCTGGTCCTAAGGGAGAACTACATCGGTCTGAGGCCCCTCCTTGCTTTGTGCAATGGGCTATGTAGGCAGCACTTAGGAGACATGGGGTCTCCCAAGGTTAGCTCGACCATCCCCTACCATAACCTATCATGTGTGGTATATATAAATCTATTTGTGTATTTCTATTTGCTCACATTCATCTTTATCCTTTTTCAAAACAAAACATTCAAAACACAACCATTCTTATTATTATCATAACTCAAATCAACATACATATTTAGTTTTATTTAGATGTTAAACAAATACATCTTCTCTATCATCGACGCGCAGGTCGGCATCCTTATTTATTCTTATACTCTTATGAAATTCACTTAGACCCTTGCGCCTCCTCCCGAATCAGGTGGTGATCGTGATCGTCGATGCCACTCACTTGGCCTCTCCATCCTCAAAGGTGCCACTGCTATTGGTTCCTCCCACTGATCCACCAACATCTCCTGTAACATACGAATACGTCCTCTCGCGTGGAGGAATCTTGCCTCTAGTCTCTCCACTCGTGACTCTGCAACCGCTAACAATCCCGTTGTCTCATTCACCCGCGTTTGGAGCTGATGAACTAAACCTGCAGATGATCTCTCTCCATTTGTAATCACAGCTATGTCAGGATGATCACGTACACCTCGCAGCTCTGCTACCCACCATAATCTATAGGCCTCTGTCGCTCCTGCATCCATTACCCTGCGATCGGCTGCTATCTCCTCTGGCCCTTCTGGAGGTGTTGGCCGGGAGGTGAGAATGCTGCCTCGGCGTCGATCCTCATGTATGGTCTATAAGCCATAGGTATATCCTGAACAAATCCAAATTGTCACCGCACGTGATCTAGAGGAATCCTCTCGTACTCACCTGGCCTGTGCCCTGCGATCCACCTCAATCGCTCTACACCCCTCAACTCCTCAGCTATGTGCTCCATCACCATATAGTTCCCGTAAGGTCTCAAAAATATCCATGATCGTCACCATCTCCCATACCTGCCTATAATACTCGATGTCATCTATCACGGCCTGGGATCTCGCCTCTTGTTCTATCTGGACCCATCGTCTGAATCCCAACCTCTGCACTCCTGTCTCTCCCGACTGGATGGGTCGGCCTATCGGTCGCACACAAACAATGTGCTCATAGGCCCAACAATGTAATAAGTATGAACAATCCAGTGTCGTCCTGTGTTTTCACCTGCAGGCCCATAAACCCCTGTATAACTCCACCAGATATGCGGGTGCCCATGCGAAAGTCACGCTCCTTTCTATCATTTCCCAAATAACACTCATCAATGCTTTTGGAAATCTTCCCCCCTCCACCCTCGGTAATGCATAATACCCCACCGCTATCATTAATACCACTGCCAACCTTGTTTCCTCAGGGTGTGTTGCATACATTGTACCATAAGTGAATGTCAAACCTCATTGTGTCAAATCTCGTGCAGCTGAACCAAATACTGTTGTTATCGCTCCCCGCCCATGCCACGCTAGGCAATGCCTGATACACTGGTCTTCCTGTAATTGGGAGCCTCAAAATTCTAAACACATCTTCCAACGTCACTGTCATCTCCCTGTTGGCAGATAGAAGGTATTCTTTTCGGATTCCACCTCTCAATCAACGCCTGCAACATAGCATGATTGCGTGTGATTCGTGAATAATAGCGGATTCCACTTAACCCCACACGGTTTATCAATGCCCATTCAGCTGGTGTTACATCCACTCGGATTCGTGACAACAAAGCTGGCACACTATCATTCATCCTCAACCCTGCCTCTACCTGCATACATCAAAACGACACCCGAACCATTCAATAAATCAAATCCCCAAGTGTTTTTTCTCACATTCTAGAAATTCCTACAGTAACCGGTATCGGTTATAGATAACCGATACCGGTTTACTAACCGATACCGGTTATCTCTAAATGATATCGGTCACTGTCAATCCTATACAGCCTGCTTAAAACCACCACCTACGATAATTATTTTGCTCGTTTACTCCTCTCTCTACCTATAAACATACGTGAACACCCTGCTTACCTACCCCATAACACTCACTCTATCCCAAACCCTTGCCTATCACCTTTTTTTCTCATCTCTACCCTCTTACCTTCTCTCAGCCTATTCATCAAAACATGCAAGAATTAAAATACAACCAAACAGTTTACCTCTCGGGATGCAGCAGCTTGGGGTGGAACTTGTCTTCCCTCTCGTCCCTGCCTGTTGGATGTTTCTCCTCGTCCAGCCATGTTCATCACCCTCTTCAAATATAACTTGCCTTTCTACCTTCTTAATCTCAGCCCACACTCACTTTACCTGTCTCTTTCCTCCTTATCACTCAATTCTTTCATGCAATTACCTGTATCAGTCGTCAAACAGCGTCGCATTCACGTATTTAACTTGTTGCATGACTCTAAAAATAAGAACTCTAAAAATAAGAACTTAAGTTGCCGCCCAAGCTTTTCTATTTTTAGAAAAGCTCGTTTTGGAATAACCGGTATCGGTTACCTAACCGATATCGGTCCTTAATCTACCGACGTCGGTTACATAACCGATATCGGTCACATGTCTCCTTTTTCTTAAACCTGGGCCTTTTCTTTATTTTTTGCAAATTTTTGTGGCACCCACCTCTTTTTCCTGCATAACGACACCATTATCAATATTTGTCATCAAAATCACATCAATATATCATCACAATTTCATCAACATCATCTATCTACAATAAAACAACCATCAACAAAAATACATACGACATTTCAATATCTACATCAAACCCATCAGTATATACACCATTTGGATCTAACTCATCATCTATACACATTAAATTTCAAAAACCATCGACAAAACACATAAAACATTTTATACACACCATGTGGATCAAAATCATCATCTCTATATATATCAATGTTTCAAATATACAACTTGCCCTGCATGGGGGCCTCTGTGATCTCAAAATAATACAAAGCCGGCACGCAGGCCACTATCACTATCAAAATCTCGACTCGGCTCATAGGCCGGTCTCTCATGTCAAAAATATACTCGGCTCATGAGGCGGTATCAACTATCTGACTTTGTACTCGGCTCGCAGGCCGGTATATACAACAAGAATGAATAAATGAATCATATGTGGGCACGCAGGCCTCTATATACATACCGGTTCGCAGACCGGTGTCTATATCCAAAATCCAAAAACCCCTCTCTGCTCCAGGGATATCTCAGCTCTCCCCACCACCCTCAGCCCCTCTCCCTGCTGGTCCCTGTGCTGGCTCTCGCCTCCTCCTCCTGTCAGAGACCCACCGGTGTGTGTGGCTGCCCCCTGGGATCTCGGCTCAGGAGGTCTCAGCTCGGTGCACCGCATATGGCTGATAGTCGGCCCGGTACCATCGAGGACATCCTTGATAATCTGGGGCCTCCGCTCTCACCCTCCATATAACGGGCCCGTGCCACCATGGCTGTTGGGGCTGGTCCCCACTCCTAATAGTGGCCCTGTGGCCCCTACCTGCTGTACCCGTACACCTGTGTGTGTGGCACTGCCTGCTTTGCTGCACACCTATGCTGCTGTGTGCAGTGCACATGCACTTAGGTGCACTTGTGCTGCTGTGCACAATGGCTGTGGTGCATGCACAATGGTGCTGTGCTGGTATTGCTGGGTGCACATGCTTGGTGCACAGACATGCACTGTGCACACACTGTGCTAAGGCTAAGCTTGCCCTGTAATACCCGATCTGTGCTGTGCGTGTGTGCAAAGCTGCCCCTATGTAATAATAATACACTACTATCTAGGAGGCGGTCCCTCTCTCTTTATGTGCCACCAAATCTGGTTGTGCGGGCATGTCTTATCTAGTTGCTCTCTCGACCTTTGCCCACCACACCAAAAAAAGCACACATCACTCGGCATCATCCATTTGTATCATCCATGCGGGTCTCTCTGCTTTACCCAATCTGGGTCCACGGGCTGTGGTGCAGGCAGTGGGGCCTCTACATCATCCCTCAGTTACTGTGGGAAGGGAGGTGGCTCATCCTGTCGCAGCCCCAACTTCGTCGTACCCTCTCTAGGGGTATCCACTCATGCTCTCCAGGCCTCCGTCCTGCTATCCAGAAAGTATACTGGATCCAGCGCATCTGTGCTCGGGCTCCTCCTCGGGGCTGATGGCCTCTGTAGGGCCTCCATACAATGTCTAGCGTAGTCAAGCCCTCTAACATATGTCGGTAGTAGGCTACGTCCCATCCTGCGAGCACCGCTCGTGGCTGGCCCACGACCCCCAACCACCTCTGAAAGCCATATCTGTATATAACCTGTGGCCCTGGCTGCTGGGGCAGCCCTACTGGTCGTATACATATGATGTGCTCATATGCCCAGCAGTGTAACAAAAATGTGGAGCAAATCCCAAATCACCTCATCCGGCGATAACCCCACAGCTCTCTATATAGCTGCACCAGATATACTGGTGCCCAGGCATAGCACGTATGCTCCTCTACCATCTCGTGCAGCACTCCCATCAAAGCCCATGGGAAGCGGCCTCCCTCTGAGTCTGGGAGGGCAAAGCATGTGATACCTATCATCATCAACACGGCAAGCCGTGTCTCATGTCTGTGGGTGCGATACATGTCCCCATAGGCAATGCTCTGCTGTGATAAGTCAATAATGTGGCTGCATCCCCAAATACCTAAAGGATACTGTCCATAGCCGTCTCTGCATCTACAGAATACTTTGCCTCCCCTACGATCGGCAGTCTCAGGATGCGATATACATCCTCCAGGGTAATAGTCATCTCTCCGGTAGGGAGATGGAAAACATTGGTCACCGGATCCCATCTCTCGATGAGGGCAACCATAAGGCTGTGGTCCCTATCCACAACCCTATACCGCTTTGGACTCCGCCGAGTCCCACCTCACGCATAATGGCCCACTGTGCTGCGGACACATGTGGCCACATCCGTCTCAATAGCGGGGGCATCCGATCCCGCATCGTAAGCTGCTGACGTGCCTGCAAAAACAACCCACTTCATTAGACCTACCCTTTACAAAAACAACTCCTTTAACCCTCTATACCCCCTTTTACCCTCCCGACCACACCCCGACTCTATAACACACATCTACACCCACCTATCTTACCCTAAAACATCTACGATATCCCCTTTCCTTATCTCACACCCTACCAATCACCCAGATCTACTCTCGCCATCTAACTATGCCCCTACCAATTTAACACCTCCTAATTCATACGCAACACTTAATCTATCCTAACCGAACCAACCACACAACCACCCCATTTCCCCCATCCCAATCACCTTTCCTATCAACTCTACCCCCTCCCTCTTCACCCTAAACAACAACCAAACAACAAAACAAAACAACCAAACAACAAAAAACACAAACACCAACAACAAAACAAAAAAAAATAAACCTAACTAATGACCGGTACCGGTCACCCTTGACCGGCACCGGTCCCCTATAGCACTTGATATACACCACGTGCGGTCGACATACGACCGATGCCGGTCTACCCACAACCCACTTTGCCTAAAAATTTCGTGACCGATGTCGGTCGCCTAGTGACCGACATCGGTCACTGTCCACGGCCGGAGCCAAACCCGACGCGGCCCCCAAAAACCCATTTTTGCCTATTTCTACCCTTTTACCCATTGAAAAACCCTAAAAACCTACCCACCCTACCGCCTTGACCTAACTAACCTACCTACCCACTCCATTTTTCAAATAACTTCAATTTATTCATTATTTTATTAAAAACTTGGATTCCTACCCAAAACCCACATCTAGCTTAAACTCATTAAATTCACAAAGGTAAGAGCTCAGAGCCTACCGGTACGACTACACGTCGTCGTGGTGGGATAGGTGGTGGTGGTCCAGCTGGTCCAGCACCTCCTGCTCCTCCTGGCTGTGCCATGGCTCCAAATCTCCTCAGCTGGGTTCTCCACCAATCAAATTCTGCCTCCTACTCACTGGGGTCTACCAACCACTCACTTCTCCACTCAAATAATGCCACCTCAGCCGACAAACTCAACAATATCACTAAAACACCTCAGACAACTAAATTTGGTTTTCAAATTGACAATGTGACAATGACAGGCCGTATTTTTCTTTTTATAGGTTTTTGACCTATAACCGATATCGGTTATATTGTGCCCTAAAAATACCGATATCGGTCATCTAGCCGATACCGGTCATAGCTAACCGATATCGGTTTAATCCCTATTTTACCAAAATTTCTGCCCTTATTCACCAATCTCCCTTTCTCACCACATCGCCTATACCCTCCTTTGCTAAATAGCCTTTTTTGACTTCATTGGCCACATTCACGGCCGCACCCAACCAACCCGAGGCCGCAACCAACCATTTGGCCCGACCCAAGGCCGCAACCAACCATTTGGCCCGACCCAGGCCACCAACCTTTGGCCCGACCAGGCCATTTGGCCAACCAACCAATCCCATTTGGCCCGACCCAAGGCGCAACCAACCAACCAGGCCCGACCAACCAGGCCCGACCAGACCATTCGGCCCGACCCGAGGCCGACCAACCATTTGGCCCGACCCCGGCCGGCCACCATTTGGCCCGACCAACCAACCCAAATCAGGCCCCACCCCCGACCACCCATTTGGCCCTCACTAATCAATCGGCCCGACCCAAGGCCCCACCAATTAAATACCTCACCCAAAACCAACAAATTACAATTTTATCCACCCATCATGTAACCTTTTGTTCAATCGAGCTCACCTGTTCATGTTTCAGCATGATTAGGGTACTTGACTTGATCAGTCGACCAACTTTGCCTAGACCGAGACCGTGACATTTATCTCAACCAAACCAACCATTTGGTATGCCGAACATGCCTAAACGTTCCTGTACCTTACCCGTTATATCCCCTGGAGCTACTTCCTATGCCTTGGATACCAGGATTATATCACCCTTGTTTGGATAAACTATCGACCTTTGCCTATGAATTGCTTGTTTGCTCTTCAAATCATGTACCCTGGTCACACTACTGCATTTCAACGTGCGTCTGCTTCCTTGAACTTACCCCACCATCTTACCATCATCTCAACACCATTTACCCTTTATCAACCCTATCCCTGATTTCACGTTACCTCAATCTATGATAGATTTGAGGGGGATTACCTATACCCTTAACAGGAGTAACCACTTCTTATTATTGTCAGTGCAGCTTTACAAGACAAGCTACACGACAACAAGGGGCTAATGTAGACACCAAATTTGTGTCTTACGACCCCCCGTGCCCCGCATCTCATTTCGCAACCTAGCCTCATCACCTAAACCTTACACAATTATTTATTAATTACCTTATAATTAATAAATCCACATCTCCAAACCTGCCACCTCATTTCGCCACCTCATCATGACCTAGTCCTAACCCTAAACTAACCTAATTAAGACCTATAACTTGGTCTACATCCACACCCATGACTAATTACTCCTCACCCACACCAAAATCAACCTAATAATGACTTGACCAAGCCCACAACTAATTCCTCGGGAGAAAAGGAGGGAAAGTTGGCTATTTTACTAAAAATAGCTCACTTTGACTTAACCGATATCGGTTCCTACTCGACCACCGTCGGTTACGTAACCACCATCGGTTCCCTGTAAATGACCTCCCCCAACCAAAAACAAAGGATCGGAACCTGGGAATTGATTGGAAGGATCGGGAATTCACTTGGCCGAGCAGAGACAAGTGAAGGAAAGAGAGGAGTTTGCAGAGAAGGACATCAAGCCCAAGACTGCAACTGAGTAACCGAAGCCCAGTGACACTCATCCAAGCATTGGGAGAGAAGATAGCTCATCTTTGATTGTCTGATCATCCTACCTGAGCCTTGCCTTCATTATCACAGTCTTTAGACCTGATATCTCCATCAGGAATTAGTAAGTAGTATCTTGTATGTTCTTTTAATAACATTTCTTGGACTTCTGAATCACAGCAATTCTAAGTCTATTCCTAGATCTACTACCCGGTAACACCCTCCATCTAACTGTCATTCCTCTACCCCTACATTGCCCCCAAGAACAACCCCCATACTCTCTGAGTCTTCTCCATCACCCCATTACCTATCCCCAATCATTTACCAGCCTTATAAACACCATAGCCACCTTATAGCCACCTTATAGCCAACCTTCACTAAAAGCCCCTAAACCACTGCCCCTACCGATATCGGTTATCAGAAACTGGTACCGGTGACAGTGACCGGCATCGGTCACTGTGATTCAAAACCAAAACGAGCCCTTTCCTCTATTGTTTTAACAAGGTAATTAAATTGTAATTTTGCAATAATTTGTGTTAATTCATATTAGCAGGGGAACTGACCACCTTCGAAAGGAAGTCTAATATTTCCTGGGCCCAAGGCAGTTCCCTCATTTATTGTCTAATTAGAATCTGGTGGTCTTGTATTCTTACTTGGCCCAGATACAAAAGGAGTTCTTCACAATCGTTATCCTCTCATTTTATTGTCTAAAGGAATGAAAGGATAGAAGTCTATTCTAGGAATGGAAGTCTTGTGAAACAAATGATACGTGGGAAGTGACTCGATGTTTTTTCTCATTCGAATCCTTGTATGGTCATTCGATGTTTTATCAAGGCAATCTATAATTAGGATGATTCGACCAAAAGTTGTAAGCTTTGTCGTCTTCAATGTTTAACCCTCTCAGTTGTTCACTAATTGCTTATAAGTTTATCATTACTCGAAAGACCAGATCCTAAGGTCCTGATCTATATCAGCTAAGGTCATGGGAAGATTTGGCTGAGGTATTATAGGTTCAAATATATACTCTCTAGGCTCTCTAGGTCCTGTGATTGTCATACAAGAATGATTCAACCTCTAACTAACATTAATAAACTGATTATGAAAGAGGTATTACACTCCATAAGCATTCTATTTTTGTATTTTCCAATGAAATATTTCAATGAAATTGAAGAGCAGCTACTCTAGTATATCTATAAAATGAACAACTAATCTAATAATAGAATAAAAACAAGCAACGTATCCTGGTATGGCTATTTGCCTGTGAAATTGTGATTTTATCCTAAATATCTAAGAAACTAAATGTATTAACTTGAAAGTCTCTCGATACTATCTCGTAAGTGAGGAATGAATCATAGTTTCTCGTAAAATAACAATCCCCACAGACTTCCCCAGGTGATATCGAGAGTGAACTTTTAACTGAGATGAAATAATTCACTACTTTATTTGATATGTTGTAACTAGAACTTTCATAGCTCAAACCTAGCGTTTGCAATAGTGGTAAATCTAGTTGTGTGTTATTTCATCCCCTTAGTGTGATCTCCTCATTCCTTCGTGTCCTCGTGAATCCAAAAAGTGTGTATATGATAGTATCAATAGAAGATAGCATTTGAACAATGGCAGCTTTGGATATAGACTAAATACAATGCAAGTAGGAGAGGGATAACACAAGTGAACAGAGCTTGACTATGCAATTCCTAGCGGGATTTATTACGGGAATACAACACAAGTGTACCGAGAGTTTCAGAAGTTATTCTTGTGATAAAACAAAACCTGTAACTTTAATGGATTCTAGTCTAGAAATGAAGCTATTCTATGTTTAAACTGACTGTATGCAAGTGGCAATGAAACAAGACTTGAAACAAGAAGATGATATGACCTCCAAAATGCCAATAATGGAAGCAAAACCTGAAACTAACACAATTCTAAGAAAGGAATTTAAAAATTGAACAAGAGAATTGAGAGGATGAGGGGTCATTTGCTTGAAAACAAGCTGGCTATTTATAACCAATGCATTTACTAGAGGGTAACTCCCATTTGATCTCTTTTACGATAAACAAAGGAAGAACACTATTCCCAGGGAGCAAAAAACATTAATGCAAGCCAAAGCGGTTGAAGAAAGCTTGTAAAATCAAAGATTTACATTTGACGCGATCGTCGGAAGAATCTGAAAATGCGAAAAACCACCGCCCCGTGTGGGGGTGGCGATTATGGGGACCGCGCCTGTCCCGGGCGGAAGTCACGAGACCACCGCCTGCAAGGCGGCGGTTCCATCACCGAAGAAAAAAACTCAAGAAGAAAGGGAGAAAAAGGGGAAAACAAAGCATGTGGAGGCTGAGCGGGGCATGTGGGATACAGGCATATACCCAAAGCCAGCCTTTTGGATTCCGAACACCTTGTAAGGAGACCTGTATCATCATTGGGGCACGTGTAACATCATTCTCGGAAATGTAGTACCCTACAATTTCAGGTACATACGATGTCTTCCACCTCATTTTCAAGTTCCCGTTTCTTCTTTCCTCAGTAGTCACTCGAGTTGCTCGCTTCGTGTCATAGTGAGTATAAAATGTGTTCTTGCAAACAAATCAAACTCTACAACTTAAAACACACATTCCTTAGCTTAAAACTCATGTACCCTAGCTCTAGAATTGAAACCTAACTATCGATTTGGTTCCCGCACACATTTGCTTTGCTCAAACACTTTCTCCAATGGAGTGCCAACCAATCTATGAACAAATCCATCTGGTTCAACCTCTATCGCAGCTTCTCTTCACACTTTCTCGATAACCCACTTTTAGCTCACTCTTCAACTCACTCTACGACTCGATCAAATGTTTCACAATGTAAGGTGCAAATGATAACACAAACCCAACTTTTATAGCTTTTACAAATCCCTTCACATTTATTTCTCTTCACCTACCACCATACTCAACATTAAATGATGTTTCTTTCTTTTTCCTCTCTTATTTTTCCATGCCCTAGTCATAACCTTCTAGCATGCCTACTACTTCTCGGCCACAAACTCCCTTATGTGTGCCTTCATGTGCTAAATTACCCATCCAATGTGCCTCAAAATAAGTGGTTTCCTCTGTTGCAGTCTTCACCTCATGTTACACTATGTGTCCATTGACACATACGTGGTCTTTATTTATGAGAAATTTTTCTTTATTTGCACCCCTACTTAAAATACCTATATAACATTTCTCTATGCATACCCATCTTCTAGGAACGTTCAAGCTTGACCATTTTATTCATGTATATACTCTACCCCACACTAAAAGTATGTGTGGTCCTCTATGCATGAATTCAATAGATAGTAATTAGATTCTGGTGTGCAAGTGCGCTTATTACAACAAAACACAAAAATAAATTGATAAATCATAACAACAATGTAAGGAGACACATACAATAGAAATGTAGTAAATGAAATCTAATATAAATGGAAAAATTGCCTTATTACAAACACCAAGAAGAATTATTTATAGTAGGGCTTCACCTAATCTGTTGAAATAACCTGGGAACCCTGCTCCATCCAAAGACCAGAATGTAACTAGAAAGCACCTGAATCAAGTATGTAAGTCACAATATATGGTCCCAACCAATGTACTTTGAGCTTTCTAGGGTGGCACAAAAATTTCAAATCATTCCTATAAAAAAATTGTCTAACTTCAAGTTCGGTTATTTTTAATATGCCGATCGTGTCTTTCCTTTTTCCTAGCCTTCTCTCGTCTTCGACTCCAATGAGAAATGACACACATTTCATCCAACTACATCATTTTATCAATGTGCTCTTCACATTTACTATCTCACGGAATCAATCCTTCACAAGAACCTCTACCTCTACCACCTCCATCAGAGCACCCTTCATTATGATTATGATTATGATGATCAACTTGTCCTTTGAATTGTTTTCAAAACTTGTCTGACGTACACCAATTTTAATGACATCATGAATCTGATCAATCAATCTATAATTCTTTGTATCATGAGTGGTAGACTTACAAATCTTACAATAACATGACACGTTCTTTCTTATTATGCATTGTAACAAGGGGAACCTACTTGAATCATTATCCAAATGATAGATCTCACAATCCAGCAATATGGCATGCACCAATTTATGAGGGAAAATTTCCTTGGTATGTCCTTCTACTTCACAATCTGTGCACCAAATACCACTGCGCGTCTCATGAATTGAGTTAGGCGACGCTTTCTAATCAAGTTTTTTCCATAGATGCAATATGAGCTTCCAAAAATGGGATAACTCTAGTGTCTACACTCCCAACTACCTCAACGTGCAAAGTTGTCTCAAGTGCCTCACGTGGATCTCGTGAAGGTCTTGTGTGAGAGCACCCTCCTGAAAGTTGTGATCAAACTTCCAACGAGCCATTGAGCATGTTGACTGGGGTGAATATCATAAGAAAAATTTGATAGCAAAGTTTTAAAGTGTGCATCATACTCCTTACACTCTCAGCCATGCCATACTTAATGTCCTTCAATGCACTTATGCTCTTCTATTCAAACTCATGCATATGAGACTCAGTACTAAGAAATAATCATACAATGCGGTATAGTCTACACAAGTCTGATTTGGATCATACTTCCTATACCAAATATACGGGAACCACTTACCTCACACTTAGTAGTAGAAAACTCACTTTAGCCGCATCTTCACCACATTTAGAGTAGGTGTTTTGATCCCTAAAGCTCA
This sequence comes from Taxus wallichiana var. yunnanensis, assembly GCA_018340775.1. Taxonomy (NCBI): domain Eukaryota; kingdom Viridiplantae; phylum Streptophyta; class Pinopsida; order Cupressales; family Taxaceae; genus Taxus; species Taxus wallichiana. Next base: position 959,323,484 of record CM031237.1, read on the forward strand.
CCATAGTATCTCACAATCGTATGCATGTGCTTTCATGTCTCTTGCTCCTCCTCGATCTTCAATCCTCTATATTTTGGTAGGTGTTTTCAAAGCTGAATGATCCTAAACCTCCAAAATTACCATAATCTTCTAAAATCTATTCCTTGATGTTCATGACCTTTTATTCCTAATTCTCCTCCTTGATGAAAAACTTGATCCTTTGATCCACTGATACGGGAAAATGCACTCTCCTTGTCTTGGAAAGGTATAGATTGACTTTTTTAACTGATAGCCCCGTGTCCTAAGAATTGCTTGAAACTCCACTTTTAGATACGCTATATGTCTTTATACACAACAAAGATGAAATTTGTTCTTTTAATATTTCCAATGACCTTTTATTCCTAATTTCATAAAGGAATATGATGAAAAAGGTTCACATGTAAACCATTTGAATGAGTGATAGGATAGGCGATACGACTAAAATTCCTTGACACAGGGTGTTTTAATGTTAAGGCTTACTGAAAGGTAATATCAACTGAGTTTTGTTTTCATATGACACTATGGTATGGTTGTCGGACCCATGTTGTCTAGTGAATCTTGGATGACAAAATCAATCACAAGTTGATCAATTTTCAAGCATCAAATTAGTTGGTCTTTATCTAATTTGGGAATAACCTTCATATCGATATAATATATTAATAAAAATATGTGAATATCAAATTTAAAGCTTGCCCACAAGGATTGTGATTTCACCCTTTTAATTTAAGAATATTTTAATTAACATACATAAAAAGGATGAATAATGTTATAGGTGGATATTCTGATTTAATTAACTTCCAACATTAATTTCACAAATCATAATAACGCTTTTCAAAGTGACGATTGACCTAGAAAATGAAAAAATAAAAGGGAGAGAGTGCACTTAGCAATTCTATGTGGATATGGAAGAGTTTGGGTGGTCTAAATGTAGGAGCATGAAGATATAGAATTGAAAATGCTTCGTCTTTGAAACTATGACTTGAAACTGAGCCTTATCTAAACTATACAGCCTTTCAATTTATAATTTCCATATGGTTCTGATCCTTCTATATTGTCTCGACCCGCTTGAATCCGAGTCTTCTCGAGTGCTTTAGGTATTCCCGAAAATTTTGTCTCTATCTATCTTTCTTCACTAAGAATGGATCACGCTCTTCAAACCCTATGTACTTTGTGAAGGAGGTTTAAAATTTTGATCTAAACTTTCTTCTTCACTCAAAATGAAAAAATAACTCTTGTAATACAAGAAGGATTTAGTATAAAACAAATTTAGTGGATATGGAGAGGCCCCTCAGTTCGCCGACGTTTCCATTACTCCAAAAAGGCTCAAACTACAAGTCTCCTATTATGTGATATCTACCATATAGTATAATAAAATTGGACAACCGTGGTTTGATAATGCTTTTCTTGGTTTCACACTCACTCAAAGTCTTGGTAAGGGTCAATTGTTTTGTCTTGTATTATGAAGATAAAAACTCCTAGACTTGGGAGAAGACTTCAAACTAGTAGAGGGTGGTGCCGTAATGGATGTGCATGATATATTTTGCAAACAAATTTAGGAGTTTTGTATGCCTTTTCGTGTTTAGCTTTGCTCCATAAAGATCAATAATACTATTTCTCAAATTCTAAGGTGCCACAACTACAACATCTAAGAAAAAATAGTCCTATTATGCCTCATTTTCCCACTAATTTGATAGAGTGGGCAATGCTATAAAATGTCTTGTTTTAAATCTCCATTTTGACAAAGGCTAGGAGGAGGTGGAAAAGGTGTGCATGACTCGGACATACACCTACAATTTTCCTAAAATTTTCTAAGGTTTTTAAAGATCAATAATACTATTTCTCAAATTCTAAGATGCCACAACTACAACATCTAAGAAAACATAGTCCTATTTTCCCACTAAGTCTTGTTTTAAATCTCCCATAATAGGCTAGTTGGAGGTTGGAAAACTACATATCTTTTTCCTAAGCATTTTCTCAAATAATTCACATACTTCCATAATAGTTTGATGAAACTACATATCTTTCGCATTTTCTCAAGGGATTCACATACTTAAAATGAAATAAAAAATGAGATTTATACTAAATTAAAGAGAAGATGGGTTACACCAAGATACTCCCTATTTGAATGACCTCTCCAAAGTTATAGAGGTTTCACTGTCTAAATATGGTTCAAATGCCTTCCATGCTTAACCAATTATTGAGAATGCATTTAATTTTCTACATAAAATAAATATTTCCCAACACTGCTTTCATAATCTAATCAACATATGTTCAACCTAATTATTTCATATCCTACACCATATCCACTTACCATATCTAACCCCAAACCCGTAAATAAAGACATCAATTTTTTTCAACAAATAAAAAACGAAGTGGAGTGGTATTCGTGCATTCCTTCCATGCAATGGACTTGATGTTTCTTCTTATAATAAACAAATTTTTGGCCCATGGTGAAATTTGTTCATAGATTTTCAAAATAAATGGAAAAATTATATTCTATGAGACTACATTTATTTGAGTCATATAGTGAAATAGTGCACATGATTTTTTTGCCTCAACATTTTATACACGCTCAAAAACATTAACAACTACAACATTCAACAAAAATGCAATTTTTATTATTTTTTGATGGATATCCAAACCCTGCTCCAAAGAACCGATTTTGGCACTAGGGGAGTACATGATGAAAAAGGTCGTTGAGTCTAACTTTACACATTTCATATGCCTCCAAAGGAATTGACAACTACATATAATATAAATCAGCTATCCCTTATAATTTGATGAATGTCCATAACCTACGTTCTAAATCCCCATTTCAACAAAGGCTTGGGAAATGTTGGTTAAGGATGTAGAGGGTGGCAAAGATAACTTTAGTTGAACAGCTTCATGTGCCTTGTGTATGCTTCCAAATTTTATATGTACATATATGGAAAAAAGCTCATAAACAATAACATATAGCAAAATTCACATTTCCATTATGTAATGGTGGTTTCCCTAGCCTATTTGTAAGCTTCCAGCTTTTACATAAGTTGGGAGCATGAAATCACATACATGATTCAATGTCTAAGGGAATGTGAAATAAAAACTAATACACCGAGCCAACAACACCTTATCAAACCAATTTCTTGAGAAAATTAAGTGTAATGAACTCTCTTGTCTTATTTGCAAATGCAAAGTATCCCAACAAAATAAAAATAAACATTAAAAATTTGTGTTTTGTTAAAATTCAATAGAAGAATAACCTCATCAATAACTCCCTACCAATTTACAAAGCAAACCCAACAAATACATTATTTTCAATTCTCGGAGTACTGCCCTTATCGGGTCATTATAAATGACCTATGTGGGGACCAAAAGCCTCATAAGTATTTTCTTTTGCATTACACTAGTTATACTATACATTCACCACAAACTTGCGGTATTTATTTTTACCGTTAACCTACCGCTTCTACTTGCATAATGGGCCATCATGCACCTAATATATGTTTAATGATGGTAAACTAAAATTACATTTATATTCAATATTATCGATGACCCCATTCTAATTATAAAACTTGATCAATGATTCAAATTAATCCAAAATTACCAATAGATCATTAAAGAGAAGATGTATCAATTTAAATGAAAATCTATAAAGATGATGCAAAATTGAAAATGAGGAACATAATTATCAAAATATCCATAGCTTCCCGCTCTTAGTATCCATAACCATTGTTATTGCCTCAGTAACAAATAAGTGGCTAAAAAACATATGACACAATACATAAAGTCCCATTAAAGCCACACACAATCTAGACATGCATGCCTCAAGACTTTCCTCGCACTCTAACGCCTCAAAGGAAGGCCCTAAATATCTTCAAATGTAAAGTCTTTCCTTGCTACCACTCTATCAAATCTCTTGGAAAATGTTAATAGAAGCCATGAACTCCATGCTCTATCAAACTAACACTCAACTTGAGCCATCACTTCTAGTATGGACAATCCATTGAGGGAAATAGGAAGTATTTTTCATCGATGTTGTAGTTGTAGGTGCCTTGTTTGATATCTATGACCAATGCCCTAAATCAAACTCCGGGAGGGATCCCCTCTCTATATCTTCTCTATCTGGGGGCCCTCGCCCTCACCCTCTAAATAGAGAGCCGCCATCGGTGGGCATATATATATAAATCTAGGAGCCCGATGAAAACAAGCAAGGATGGGCGCCCGTAGGATTCCTCTTGCTGCCTTATCCCTCCACGATTTGATTGGGGCCGGGGAGTATGAAGGGTGAACTATGCCCCGAGGGTGAAGATGGGGCTCGGGGAAGAGGGGAGTGCTAACCACACCAGGTTAGCACTCCCCCTTTTTCGTTTCTCATCCTCGTTCTTTTCGACTCGCCCTACTCACCTCTAATTAGCCACCGGTTCACCGACCTATGAAGACACACCAGCCTCCACCTCAAACTTTGAACCAACCTCAACCCAACCTACTATACATGATGGGGAGATAGGGCTTTGAACCAACCCAACCTATGGCTCATTGGCTAATCTAAATAGATGGGGTAGATCAGAGGCCTACCATGTGTGTGTGTGTGTGTGCTCATTCCTAACACCCCCTAATTAGCTCACTTTGCCCCATTTAACTATATGGCGATAGGGTCCAATATAGATAGATATATAGATAGATAGATGGGGCGAACAAACGCCCTATCTATCTATCTTTGTTTCTCGATCTTCTCTAGGAGATATATCTAGATAGTACTTGGTTTGTGCATTTCTTAAATCCTTTGTTCTCTATTGTTTTTAAACTTATCAATTTATAGATTCGATCAACCCAACTTAAGGCTTATGTATATTTTCCATTAAAGTCAAATAATGTAATAGTTTTAATTAAATTTTTTAAAAATGATATATTATATTAACGATTATATAATTTGGGTTTTAAAAATTGTAGAATATTCTTTTAAGTTTTATTATGAAATATTCCTTTCAATTATTATGTTTAAATATAATAAATATATATTAATTTTAAATATTATTTATTTATTTATTAATATTACAAAAGACACTTTAATGTATATTAATAATTATAATATTATCTATTAATTTATATTTTAAAAGTAAAAATTAATCAAATGATATTTCTATTTATATTAATAAAGGCTATTTTCCATATTTTCTAATTATTTTAATTCGCGGTGAGGCGTCTACTTTGAAGATGCCCTTGCTGGAAAGTGTCAAATTCCGGCGGCTCCAATATTTACTTGTCTTGCCGGATTTTAGATATTTTTCTACAGTCTTAGATATTTACTATCCTAGATATTTGATTTTGATTTTATTCTTCATAAAGTAAATTCTATAGTTTACTATTTGGAAAATAATATTGGTCATATATCTTGTTCAAAGTTTTTGAGATTCAAAAGTTTTTTGATTTTGATTTTATTCTTCATAAAGTAAATTCTATAGTTTACTTTTTGGAAAATAATATTGGTCATATATCTTGTTCAAAATTTTTGAGATTCGAAAGTTTTAATAGATAAATGTCCAGTGTTTGACCAAATGATGAAACATGATTTAGTTTGGCGACTATCATAATTGTGTCTTACAAAAATATGGACAATAGCAAAATAAGAGCTTTGCAACAACATATAGACATCCAAGCAATATCAACGCGAAATACAACTCAAATAAACTAAATATTGCTACTATCTCCGACGTAATTTGCAACTCATTTGCAATTGCTAGTTTATAATATAATTGACTAATCCCATTCTAACTTTGATGTTTTGAAAAAATATCAATTCTGAACTAAAGATTTGTTAAAGAGAGTGGCCTTACTGTTTTGTAAACTTTGTTGAACGAGAAACTATTAGATATTTTATGGGTGAAAAATCTGAAATAATATTTATTTACGGCTTTAATAAAAGAGAGAGAAAACAATGCAGATATTCTTGAAATATTCTTAGATATTAATATTGTCTCAAAGAGGAATTATTAGATATTATTGTTCTCAAGGAAAATGACATTATTAATAGTTTTGACTTCTTTGTGGGAAGCGATTTGTAACAGATATTATTATGGGTTAATTCATAGAAATCAGATAGGTACTACAGAATATTATATTTAGATATTATTGTGTGCTTCTAATCCAAATCAACGGTCATCATTGACGTGTCATTTGAAGACGTTAACTTTGTTTAAATCTGCGCAAGGCCTAAAAAGAGAAACGCGTGTCATCAATATATTGGGGGTCAATGCCCACGTTTCATCGTAACTTTATAAACGGTGCCCCTGTTGATTAACAATAAGAAATTAGAATGATGTGGCATGTGAGTTTGAGGGATGGAGATTGTTTATGCATGCCTATGAAAATACTTAGGTGTTTTGGGATTTTTACAAAATTTTAGTTAGTGGTCATATTTTGGGTGTATGAAATCAGATGGGTTGTAGTCTAAAATTGTCTATAATAGTGTAAACCGTGTTGTCTACCCATCTATTAAGATATAAATTTAATAAAATATTAAGTAATAAGGGATGTGATTAGGATCATGTCTTCTTATGACTTTTGACAATTAAATCTAAAATTTTGTGTATTTAATTCAATCATGGTGTTAGAGATCAAATTTGAAAGGCTAATTAAAATTTCATTATAAAGTAATATAAATATATATATTTACATTTCACATGACAAGAGTAAATCTAGTACGGATGTCTTAAAATTTAAGAATATTTTTTTCAATAAATGATTATATTAAAGAACAAAATACTTTGGGTCATAGTATTGTCACTACAACATAGACTTCAAAACCTTTTCCGTCATCCTCCTAGCTTTTGCCACAATAAGAGTTTTGAAACAAGGTATGATATCAATTAATATTCAAATGATTATTGAAAGAAGACATTTTTAGATATTCTAGTTGCAAATGTCTTGATAGACATGTTATAATAGGTGGAAGCATATAAAAGGAAAGTAAATTGAGCTGAATAATAAAATGTAAAAAAATACTCTTATAACATGGAATTTAAATTTCACCATGAAAATCAAGATCCTAAATACATTCAAATTTTAACCAAACGAAATTAATTTATTGACAAAATGTTAACAAATCTACTCTCTCATCAAATAGCTTTCAATCGTCAAAAATTTAAACACATACAAATTTTAAATGTGTATAACAAGAGTCTCGATTATTTTAAAGAATTTTTGTTTTCTTAAGGGAAATCAATTTTCTTTAATAGTGAGGCATCACTGAGGTCTTAAGAATGTATACTATAAACAAAAGATTTGAACACTTTGAAAAGAAAGAAAGAAATGGTCACTCGAAAGATGATTTTATTAAAAAGATTTATACAAAAACATTTTTCATTACCCAAAGCACAATGTTGCCAAGTTGATTTGAGCACTTTATTTTTTTCGGACCTCTCACATATTCTGTGAGCTTTGCTTGTGCTCCCAAATCAATTAGACTTTCTAAGATGGTAATTTACATTAACATGTTTTTCTCTCTTTCATATCACTTTTAACTTTATTTGCATGCTGTAACTCTATCTCAGACTTGGAGCCCTTTCAACAAATCACAAGCTCACCACAAATTTGTCTACCTTGGACTTTTAGACTAGATCTTAACTAGCTCAGCCACTACCTCTCGAACCCTCTATCATTTTAACCTGAATACTATTAAAATATTTGTAAGCCATTTTCTCCAACACTAGAATTGATCAAATACTATTTTGTTAGCATTCATTAAGAACTGAAATGGAGTCTTTACATCGTGAAGATGGAGCTATGTTATTTCTATAGTGCCCACCTCTTTCGTATTCTCATTTTGAGCTATTTGGACTCATTGTATCTAGATTATCTATTTTGACAGGGACATTATTGCTATATTCTATTATTTTTCATGACATTACTACATGATATCGTTATTTGCTAGCACTAGGATGCTAACTCTTGTTGATAGGTTGTTTATGGGGCACTCGGTGCTAATTTTCATTGATTGATTATTATGTTGAGATTATATCATGGTTGGATTTGATCTCGATCGTGTATTGTTATTGGATTCATATTGGGCTCATGGTCGTTAATCTTCTTACTATGCGGATGACTCATTTTATTTTATATTGTGTAGTAGGCATGACTATTTATGGATGATTGATTTGATGTATATGATATTGTCATATTTTGATTATTGTATTAGGCATATATGATGTTTTCCTTGAGTGTGCAGGTAACAGGCATTTGATCATGGGAGAACATGGGATTCAAGGAAAACATTCCAATTAGCACAAAAAGGCCCTAGAGGCCAAACCATTCCTCTTCTATCGATTATGACACCTTCTCATTGTGTTGTTCATTATTTGTGTATTGTATTATGTTGGCTATGTGAATGTTGGCTTACCTCTTACCCTTGTGATGTATGCTCATGTAGTATTGTTCTATGTGTTTATTTCTAACCTTCCTTGGTTTAATACTAACTTGGTGTTTTATGTTACCTTTTTTTTCTCCTTAACATCTCTTGTGGCTTGAGATGTTGTGTAGGGGTTAGGAGGGATTAGGCCACCTAATCATGGATTAGGTGAGCCTAATTTCCCCTCCTAAATGTCAATTTTTCCCAAACTTGGATTTGGAAAAAAATGTGCCATTTAGGAAGGGTAAATGGCAAGCAAATGACTTCATTTTCATTGGAAAGAGGCCCTAGCCCCCATCCCTATGGGGGTGGGCTATTTTCAATGCAAATGAGGCCAATTGGCTCATTTTTCCCCTTCCCACACACTTCAAATTTATGAAGTTTTGATCCTTGGGAATGTTTGAAATTTTGAATCTTCCCATGATTTCCTAGAGCCTATTTTGTTTCCCTCATTTTAATTTTATGGTGCAATTTTGTAACATGTTGATTGGATGTAGTTTTGATGGAGGGTGACACTTTTCACCCCTATTGTGAGGAGGTATTCTAGGGTAAGAAGGGAACTTGAACATTTTTCTCCAACTCTTAATTATCTATTTGTCACTAACAATGGAGATCTATAGTACTTTGGGGAATAAATGTAGGTAGATACCAGAAGAAGTGGTCAAAGCCATGGATAAGGAGCATTAGTCTCTCATGGAAAATCAGACTTGGGATTTGGTAGACCTACCCAAAGATAAGAAAGCATTATAGAACAAGTGAGTGTATAGAGTCAAAGAGGAGGATGGAGGTACAAAAAGATACAAGGCTCGGTTGGTGGTCAATGGGTTTGCACAAAAGAAGGGTATTGATTTTGATGAGATTTGTTCTCTAGTAGTGAATTGACTTCTATTAGAACTATTCTCGAGATAGTGTCAATAGAATACTCACACTTAGAGAAAATGGATGTGAATACTATGTTCCTTCATGGTGATTTGGAGGAGGAATTATACATTAAGAAACCATATGGATATGATGTCATAGGGAAGGAGAACATGGTGTGCAAACTGAAGAAGAGCTTGTATGGCCTAAAACAAGCTCCACAAAAATGGTACAATAAATTTGACACTTTTACAATGGAGTAAGGATACTCTAGGTGTCATTCAGACAATTGTGTTTATGTCAAGAAGTTTTATGATGGAAGTTACCAATAATTTGGTCCAGATTATTAGAAATAATCTAACATAATAATAAAAACACAAAATATAAAAATACTATATTAAATTCATCCGGTATGGATTTACATAGATGGAGAATACATTTTATAGTGTTTTATCTCCTACAAAGGTGGAGTCAAACTTCATCTTCAATCCCTCATATCTCTCTCCATGAGTCTCTCGGACTTATCCCTAAGATATCTCTAGCTAATCTCTATGATATCTTTCACACTAAAATAGTTACGTGAGTTGTTCTCACAACTCACCAATAATAAAATATACAACTATATTATTAATATGAGTTCTATAGACTCATTATTAATAATATTATATTTTATTTAATAATGTTACACAATATTTTGCAAATTGAGCTTAAATTATCTTTTGTCTGTATATAGATGACATGCGGTAGCAGGTAAAAATATACAGAAATAAAGGTACTCAAGGAATAACTTAGTGATTCTTTTCTTTATGAAGGATTTTGGGGAAGAAAACAAATCCTTGGTATGAGACTATATCGAGATAGGAAGGAACAAAATCTCCATTTATCTCAAGAAGAGTACATTAAGAATTTCTTAGAGAGATTTAGTATGCAAGATGCTAAACTTGTTTGGGAATCCTTTGGTAGACCATTTCAAGTTATCAAAGGAGCAAGTGTCCCAAGAAAAAATAAGAGAGAATCCATATCTTCATGCTACCTTACTCATTAACAGCTTGGAAGCTTGATGTATTCAATGGTGTGCACTAGGCAAGACGTTTCCCATGCAAAGTGGGAGTAGTCGAGAGTTCATGAGTGATCCGGTGAGAGAGCACCTGGGAAGTAGTAAAGTGGATCCTTCAAGATCTCGAGAGAGACCATGGGGACAATTTTGTGATACACTAGATTGGATACCACCTCATGAGGTTAGGTAGATTCAAACATGGCTGAGATTTAGATAGCATGAGGAGCACAACAGTTATGTGTTTACCGTAGGTGACATAAAAGTGATGTCACACCCCAAATTTGACATGTTTATCATCACAATGATTGATGGATGGATAATGACTTATTTAATTATTAAATTAAATTTAATAAATATACATATAAATTATTTATAAATATACATATATATATGTATTATTATATGTATATATATACATACATACATACATACATTTATGTGTGTGTGTGTGTGTGTGTGTGTGTGTGTGTGTGTACATATATATATATATGTATGTATGTATATATATATATATATATATATATATATATATATATATATATGTATGTATGTATGTATGTATGTATGTATGTATGTATGTATGTATGTATGTATGTATATATGTATGTATATATATATATATATATATATATATATATATATATATGTATGTATATATATATATGTATGTATGTATGTATGTGTGTGTGTGTGTGTGTGTGTGTGTGTGTGTGTGTGTGTGTGTGTGTGTGTGTGTGTGTGTGTGTGTATGTATATATATATATATGTGTGTAGTATATATACATATGTACACATACAACACACACACACACACATATATATATGTATATATGTATATATGTATGTATGTATGTATGTATGTATGTATGTATGTATGTATGTACAATGTATGTATGTACATATAATATATATATATAAATAAGTATATATGTATGTATGTATGTAGTATACAAACATACATACATGTGTGTGTGTGTATATGTGTGTGTGTGTGTGTGTGTGTGTGTGTGTGTGTGTGTGTGTGTGTGTGTGTGTGTGTGTGTGTGTGTGTGTGTGTGTGTGTGTGTGTGTGTGTGTGTGTGTGTAAGTTTAAGTTTGAATGAATTATTTTTTATGACCACCTTCTAGTTTGCATCGTTGTATGATGTTGCTTGGTTAAAGCTCCATAGTTGTTTTGCATTAATTAAGGATGCCTTATGATTTTTAGGTTATTTAACATTGTTTAAGGTAATTGCAATGTTTTGATTAAGGAATTTGAAGGTTGATTGAACTCCACTATTTCATGTTTTGAATGAATGGTCATAGACCGTAAGGCATTAAAATTGTTTAATGTTGATGCGAAAGAAATCAGTCTTGGACGCATTACATTGTTGATGTTGACCACTCAACAAAGAAATGATTATTTTTTAATGGTCTTAGACCACATAGAAATTAATTGAGGAAAATAATTAAGGTTTGATGGTATTAGATCACATTGCTTGAAAATTGTTTAAATTTTAATAGTTATTTTGAATTGGTCTTAGACCACTTATCAAATAATGTTTGATGTTTTATGACCCTCCATCCATAGCATTATGAACAATGGTCATAGACCACTCAACAAGTATAAAATTTTAATGCTTATTAAGTTAGTCACAAACCATGAGGCATATAATAGTTGATTGATTATTAACTATTGTTTATTATTTAATGTTCATAGACCATACGTGCATGCAAGATTTTGGGTTTATGCGATGGCCACAAAGTGGTAGTGACAATATTAAATGAGATTTAATATGGTTCCTAAGGAATTGATAACTTCCTTTGGAATCTAAAAGATGCAACTCTCTCTCCCTCCATTCACATTTTTGGCATTCTGTTTGGTTTTTGTTTGAGCCTTACATGAGGTTTTTGAAGAAAAGTCCGAAGGTTGTTTTGATCATCTGCGCATGTAATGAATAAGCTATTTTTAATGGTGAATCAATATTTATCAGCTATGTTGGATATTTTAGGGAGTTATTTGTGGGCATTTGAAGTTGTAGATTGCAGAGAAAGTTTGGAAGGAAATGACAACAAACTAGGAATGGATTTTCTCTCTCTTGTTCTTGTTGTTTTAATAATGAAATCTGGAAATACATTTGGGTTTTCATTGTTGTTTATTTTTAATGAAATATGGAACTTTTCTTTGTTTTTATTATGTAATTTTGGAGAGAAAATAAGAAGGAAAAGTTGGGAAGAAAATGGGTTTTCTGGGTTTGTTATTTTGTTTGGAAAATATGCATACGCAGATCAGATATTTTAATCATCTCAATATAACTTTTTCCGATAGTCAATTTATTTTGGAAATGGATTTGTTGTCAAAATGTTTTCTTATTTTGAATGATTTGTTGTCTTATTAACTGAGAAGTTTATTTATTTTGACATGAAAATTTTTAAAGGAAAGTAAGTGAAGTCTATAAATCGATATGGGATTTGTATTTTCATCCATTTTGGAAATTTGGGCTTGATTTATAAATAAAATATACGAGACCTTCTTGCAAATACGAAAAGGTTTAAGACTACAAATTTTTCTTGAACTACAAACATGTGGATTTTTGTTGTTGTTGTTGTGAGTTAAAGTTTTTTTTGACATTAATTTATGTGTCTAATAGTTTGTATGGAAAATATATGCATGTTGATTGTATTTTTGAATCAACTCGATAGAGCTTGGTGATAGTTGTTTATGTTGGAGAATAATGCTTGAGTTTTTGTTTTAGATTTGGAATTGTTCCTTTGTTTTTATTATTATAGTTTGAAGGAAAACTTGGGAAAGGAAATGGGTTTTTGGGTCGGTTGATTCTTATTTTATATCTGGAAAGTTAATGATGAATATGCCTTGTTTATTTTAAATCTAAGTAATAATATGGACTTGTTATGAGTTCAAGTACTAGGTTCTGTTTGATCTTAGGGATTTTTTGAAGTATGACATGTTGGTCATTTGCATTTGCAAGATATTAGTTATTACTGATGATAAATTCATTCACTAAGGACGTGAGTTTCATTTGTTTTGGTCTTGAAATATGGTCTCAATGAATGAAAAATCCAATACCCATTAAGGGATTTTCTAAGTTGAGTTGTCTAGCTTATTGAGTTTTCCATTGATGGTTAATACTCGTTTAAGTTGTGAAATCTCTCAAGGAGTTGGGCCAATATTATTGTTGTCATAATATCTTAGAAGGATGAAACATTGTTTAACTCAACTCTTGAAAAACTTGTCATGATTTACAAATGTAGGCCATAATGTGTTTGTTGCTACTCCATTTGTGTAAAACATATACATTGAATATTGGTTGAGTTCTTCATTTTGTTTAACTTGAGACAAGGTTTGAAAGTTTGTGGGTATTTGATCATTGAGATTTGTGGAGTTAGTTTGTTTATCTCCTTAGAGCATGATGTTATCTACTTGTAACTTTCACATTCCATTGGGTTTTGGATGTGAGATAACGTGAAGATGCATGCACTATTACATTTTGTTATTGTTGGGCATGATTGTATGAGTGTATTTAGTTAATTCCTAGCTTGATGAATTGGTTGTTAAGGTGAACCATTTGTGAGGTAGATATTATGCGGTTTATGTAGAAGTGTTATAAAACTCTTCATTTATAGGACTATTACAATGATTATTTCCTTGTAAAGGACTTTTTATTTTATTTCTTAGATGGAGGAAAGATTTCATTTTTGAACCTTACAGTTAGAAATGATTAGCTCCGTTAAGTATGACTGTTGACTTAATGCTTTGAGAGATGGAAGTTGGAAAGGTATTTGTAATTGTATTCAATTTGGGAATAAAGTTTAAGGGAAGGAATTGATATGCATAATTTGTATTGATCATTGACTGAAATGAATAATGAGATAGATTATGTTCACTCTATAAACAATATGATTATAATTAGTTGTGGAATATTTTTAAGGAATTAATGATATTGTTATAAATTACAATCGCTAATTATTGTAATGAATAAATGCAATAATATGTTACTTTTATGATATAAAATTTACGTTATACAATTGATTTCTTGCATTGTATGTAAACATATAATTCATCACGAAGCGCTATTTCATTTATGTTTGAAATAGATAGCTTATAAATAAACTAGGAAGTTTGTTTAGTTTAGTTAAGTTAACCTTAACTTATTCTATTATTTCATATAAATACAACAAGAATACGATTTAGTAAACTTCTTTGAACTGACCTATGTATACATTTTCTCTCTCTACAATGTGTAGGATGGAAGTACATTCATAAATTGGCTGATTGGATTATTTATGCATAATTACATCATGTAATATTTGTTCAAATCCAATAAGGATTGTTGTATTTATTTGTTAATGTGAATGTATTATCTTTACAAGTTGATTAATAGGCATATTTCCTAATGTAATATCATGATGAATTGTATATCATTATTTATGAAAATAAGGAATTATCCTTGTTATTCATTTTTTCCCCTTGGGCAAAAATGGACAACGGGGATGTAGTCATTTTTACCGTTATAAAGAAAGAAAGGTACCCCATGCGTGCCGGCCTATCACCTAGCGGCGTTGGGCACTCACCCAAGGCATGCGCGGGAGCCGCTTCTCTCTTTTATGTCAGTTTAGTGGGAAACATCATCTATGATCCATATTCAAGGGTTTTGAAAGGAGTAAAACATATAAGCATCATAGAGCTCATAATGACTTCTAGATCCTTGCAGTCATTCCAGATAGAAAATGCTTAACATATTGGATAACTTATACCAAAATAGAAATAAGTTGTACAAACACTCATACTTAATCATAAACATAAATGCAAAAGAATTATGAGAAAGATGTATGCATTAGAATCATCAATGTTCATATTCATTGTAAATTGGTAACCTCATTATATTCATGGAGTCATTACAAAATGTTACAGAGAAGCAGACCACAGTCATGCATTATATCTGGACTCATATGACTAGGCTCACAAAAGAAATTTATAACCCCATACCCTTGATACATCCTTCCCTAAGCATAATTTCCCAAACTAATAGAGTTCTTGCAGTATTTCTACAGAGCTCCGCCCACTATCTATTTGGTTGTTATTTTTCCTTCTATAGGTGCTTGTATATATAGGCTTTCTGGACTACCAACTCATCCTCTAGCGGCCTTAGATCTGATGCCAAGTGTCTAAATGTGGTCCTCCATGCGAGCATGCTCCTCTAGGCCTGAGCTTTCCACCTTTTACCATGATGAGCTTCTAGAAGCTTCTACCCTAGGCATGCTCCTTCCTGGGCCACCTTTTCACTAGGCTGGCACCTTATCCACTCCGCATGCATAGTCAGGGTCATGCTTTTCACGTGTTCTACCAAAACACCCAAAATGGCTAAGTCCCAACCCTTGGTTCTATCTGTGTGTGCCATGGGTTTCCTTAAAACCTTCTCTAAACCCTTCCCTGCGCGCTTTATCCTTGCGCGCTTCCTTCAACTAGGCCTTGCGTGCTTATGCACCTTTTTGTACTTAGCCAATATCTTAGGGGCCCAACATTACCCCACACTACACCTGTTCTCCATCCGTGGGAACACTTCTCCAGAGAAGGAAAGAATATGGTGGACTTACACCATGGGATAAGAATAAGGGGATGAAAGAATATGGAAAAAGAATAGGAAATGATGGAATCACTGCAAAAGGCTAGGAAAATCCTTTTGCAAGTCGGCCTCCAACTTGTTCCAGCATCGACTTCATTTTACGCTTTTCTGACAGAGGTCACCAACCAGGGTGCTCACCTCATCAAAATGTAGCCCATTTCCTCATGTGCTTATGGTGTTGGAAATTTTCTCTAACTCTTTTCCCACATCATCCAACGCATCCATTCTCCACATAATCTATGGTACAGTTCCTTCAACTCGGTTTTTAATTGAACCCCTTAAGGCTTCAATGGCTTCAGATTTTCTTTCGACCTCGGTAAGGATTTTGTCCCTTTCTACCCTATTCCCTTTATTCTTTTCCTGGAACTCCTTGAGTTCTACTTCATGAGTGGTGACCAAGATGCCTGCCACTTTGTCTCTATCTCACACAATTGTCATATGTGGCCTCAGCAGTCTGGGAAGTGACTTTTATATCAGCAAGAACCTTGTTGTACTCTACTACGAATGCCACGACCTTCAATTTATCTTCCTTCTCCAAGTGCGTGGCCACTTCTTCTATAGATTCCAAGGCTAACGATACCTTTCCATGGTGAGGACTCTTGTTAAATCCTCTAGGCATCCTAAAGCAGATCCATACTTCTATGTGGAGGGTGCTAGGTCCAGATGCTTCAATACTATAACATTATTTATAGCCTCCACCTTCTTGTATACCACACCCACCTTGGCCTTCTCATCTTTTAGCTCATGCTACAACTGGGCACTGATTAGTTTCTCTTGGCTAAGCTCCTTGGCCCTTGCAACTAGTTCTTCCTCTTTCTTCTTCAGGTCCTCCTCCAGATATTTGATTCTATCATTCCACCCGAAGAGTCTAGCCTCAATTTCAATGGAGACCTTGTTCAACACGTTGCACAAGTTGCTATTCATCCGAGAGATGTTGAGCGTTCACCATGGGGTTGTCTTTTGGCCCTGAAATGTTATTATTTCCCCGTGGCTTACCTCAAATTCTGGCTCATCAAGATGGGACTCAATTTCCCATGAGAGCATCTTCCTCGTCCATGGGTAGTAGCCTCCTTGTCAAAAGATGACATGGCTATGAGCTCTTCTTCCGAATCATGCTTTGGAACCGCATGTGAAACACTTTGTTGGGGTCATCAATGTAACCCATCCCTGGCCTCTCCTCCCTTGCGTGCCTTCCTCCCATGCACGTGCCCTTAGGAATACTTACAGTTAAAATGGGGCCTCCAGTGCTGCCATGGTCCTTTTCACACTCTCCTCCTCCTTGTTTAACATTGGCCAATGTTGTACTTTAACTTCTCCTCCTCTAAGGTCTCAATGGCCTTTGTTTCTTCTCTCTCTTCCACCTTGGGTATCTGCTCCACCATAAGGCTTGGGGCCTTCTACATCTCATGTGCCATCTCCTCACTTCTCATGTCTTGGGTGCCTCTCCCTTCCTAGGCTATCCTTGCACCACACGAAGAGGAACCCTACTCCTCTTCTCCACCTTCTTCATCCGAATCATGTACGTTGAAAACAGGTGGCCCTTGTTCCTTTTCTGGCTCATCTTCCCCACTGACATCTTCTTCGCTAGCTTCTTCTTCACCTATGTGCTTGTCCAAACTTCCAGTATCTTCCGAGGTGGTCTCCTCTTCTAGCCTCTACTTCTTCCTAATTAGGGATTCCAATGTAGGTGACTCTGTTTCTTCTTCTCTCGAGGACTCCTTGTCTGATGGATTTTCTAGCTCTAGAGTCTTTTCCTTGACTAAGGGCCTCTTCTTGCATGTGAATACATGCTTTTCCTAGCACTTGTCCCAGGGGAGCCTATTACCTGTGTTTCCCCAACACTTGGTATTTTCCTCTCTGGCTCCTTTTCCACCTGCTTGGGCATGGGTCTCTTCCTACGCCAGTTGGATCCCTAGGCATAGATACCTCATTTTCCAAATATGTGCCCTTCTCTCGATTTGGGTCTTATGCGGAGGTACACGTGCGCCGCGATCCTCCTACAATGGGCAAGGTCATGGGATTTGTCATTTATACTTCATGCGACACGTACCTCTCCATGTATGCACGTGCTTTTCGGGTAGACCAACCCTTTGCACATTTCCCTGTGCTCCCGGTCTAGATTACCAAGGTCTAGTTTTAGCTTCTTGACTCTTTGAACTTGTTTACTCCCGCTACTTGGAAGTATTGAGCTGTGAAGGCGAAGGGGAGCTTGCACCATGGGCTCCATGTCTCATCTATTAGTTTGAACCTGCCTAGGTAGAAATGCTGGTACATAAAAAATTCTGCTTCTCCTTTGGTGGCCATGGTAGTTGTTCGGGAATTCTCCATTCTACCCCGAAACGCGTTCCTTAGGCACGTATACCATTTCTCTAGGCACACCTTGTGCACATAGTTGTCATGGAGTCACATGCATATTTTTCAAATATTTTTATGGGTGAAGGGTCCTCAGCCGGGTACTCCCATACAAATTTTTCTAATGCATCAGGTACTCCAATCTCTGAAAAAATAATTTGAAGTAGGACATTACTAAACAGATCCTGTCTCCTTCCTTCCTTCGCGCAGCTTACAATCTCATCCGTGATGATGAATGCAGACAAGTTGTAGATGGTTCCTCTGAGATTTTCTTGCAAACATGTAACCATGGATTATTGACCTAGGTCCATCTCTCCTGCCATTTAACTTGGTCACTAGATGTGCATGCCATTTTCATTATTGGGTCCTTGATGTCTGTGATATCATAATATCTTGACCCCTTTTTGTACACGTAGGCAACGATAGTCTCCTTAATTACCTCCTTATCACCTAGGTCGTCTTCCAAACCATCTCCTTCACAGATGAGGCCTGTGAAATGTGAGATGAGTTGAGGGGTAATGCACATCTTACACCCCATGAAATGGAAGTAGTCCTCATGCACACGTGACATCAACCATTGATAGAGGTGCTCAAGCTTCCCGAAGTAAGGCAACTCAAAGAGTTGCAATAACCCTACCTTTTCCAACTTGACCTTCATGTCATCATTATAGATGGGCAAGCCCTCTAGTGTCCTTCTATTTGTTGGGTGCACTAGCTCCAGCGCCATCTCCTTCTCGATCGTGCTCATATGATGATTATAGTCATTTACAGACATGTTCCTTAGATGGGACTCCCACTCCTTCCCTAGCATTACTCCATCTGGGTACTACATTTCTACATACCACTCTTCATTTGTATGTGCATTGGTTTCTTATTGTTTTCCTTGCCCTTGCCCTTGCCCTTCTTGGGTGTGCTAACTGGTTTCTTGGGTGCCATTGTCTAGGTTCACTTCTTACTTTAATCACTTCGTGTAACTCTGTTCTTCCACTCTTTCCCACCTTAGATCTCAAATTTGTGAAGAAAATTCCTTAAACCCGTGCCCTAGTTCTTCAAACCCTAGCTGAGATAATCCTTTCACAAGATGACGCCTTCTCACAACTCTTTTACGCCCGTGAAATCCCTCTTTTTCTAGTTTGCAGATCCAAACTAGTCACCCACGCTCAATCTCTTTAAATTTTTTTCTTCACACGGATCAATTTTTGGAAGCCCTAGTTTGCAAAAATGCAAAAATCGCTTCTTTCTCCTTGTACGCAAAGTGAATAATGAAGTTCCTCGACCCTCTATTTATAGTTTTTCCTTTTTAAGCATTAAATGCTACTTCACCTACCACCATACTTTTTACATTTAATGTAGCTTTTTCAAACAAAGTCTGACTTTAGCACTTTAACTCATGTGCCTGACCCTACGCGTAATCTTCCAACCTTCTGGCACGTAACCAATCCATCTAGACAGGAGACTCTTGCACACACGTCACCCGCCAAAGGCACTTCTTCTATCCTAATTTTTTCTCTCACCTACCTCGTGTTCCTTATGCACTTTTTCTTCCTTTGTACGTGGGATCTAAGAGTAGCCTTATCTTGACACCAATCATCCTTTTCCATCTTTTCTTTCCATGCACCTCTTTCAATAGGGCCATTCAACCAGGATTTTCAACACAACTTCCTTGGCACTTTACCCATGCTCTCCTTCACATTACTCCACCCCACACTAAAATGATGCATGGTCCTCTGCACACTCAAAAATCCTCAAAGAGTAATAAGGGTTACTGGCGCCCAAGGCACAAAAAAAAACAACAACATGAAAGGGAAACACAAGAAAAGAAATGCATAAAGGAAATTCTAAACTAATTGGAAAAACTACCTTATTTACAAACACCAAGAAGACTTATTTATAGTAGGGCTTCAACCTACTCCCATTGAAGTGTCCAGGAAATTTCGTTCCATCCAGCACTTGTAACTGGCACACGCCCGAGTCAAGGATGTATGAGATTTTATAGGGACCTAACCAATGGACCTTCAACTTCCCAGGATGGCACAAAAACTTAGAATCATATAGTAAGACCATCTACCCAACCTCAAACTTCTTGTTTCTGATGTGGTGATCATGCCATGCTTTTTTCTTTGCTTTTTTTGTTGTTTGGCTCCACCTGGAGTGATCGTCTCTCATCCAACTTCATTAGTTCATCAATTCTTTCTTCCAGCCTTGCTCATCAGCCAACCCTCCTCCTGCGCTATTTTCAGAGAAGGTAACATGAATTCAACTGGCAGAATGGCTTCCATGCCAAACACCAATTGAAATGGTGTGGCTTTGTTCAACCTTTTATAAGTTGTCCTATAAGCCCATAATATGGATGATACCTTGTCATCCCAATCTTGTCTTCCGACATCACAAATTTTGGTTAGGGTATGACTCAATATTTTTTTAAATGCTTCCACGGTCCCATTTGCTTGTGGGTGATAAGGGGTAGTCTTATGATGAGCTACCATGAATTCTGCTAACAAGATCCTCATGGTCTCATTTAAGAAATGTGTACCCCTATCACTGGTTAAACTTAAAGGACATCCATACCTTGTGATAATGTTCTCCCACAAAAATCTTGTCATTGTGGCTGTTGTGCAATCTTTAGTTGGAGCTACCTCTACCCACCTTGTCAAATAATCTGCATGTAAGTGATTACATAGCGTGATCCGGTCCTACGTGCATTGCTTTGGTGTAATAGGGCCTACAAAGTCTATTGCCCATTTCTCAAAAGGTTCAAACTAGGGATAGGGCAAAGGCATTTCATCTCTCTTTCCTGGCTTGCCAATGCGCTGATAATGGTCACATGCTTTACAATAGTCTTTACAATCCTTATACAGAGTTTCCCACCATAATCCTGCCATTAAAATTTTACGTGCGGTGGCATCACCTACATAATGTCCACCCGCACTTCCTCCATGTGCTTCCTCTATGATGGCGAGGTGCTCATGCTCTAGTACACATCTACACAAAACTTCATCATGCCCTAACTTGTATAAGTCCCCACTGATCAACATGTAGGGCATGGTGCATATAGCTAGTTGCTTTCTTTCTAATGCTTTCATCCCTTCCGGCACCACACCTTCTTTTAGGAATACCACAATCTCCTCCAAGTCCGAGGGTGCGCATTGTAACCTAAACAGTTGTGCATCTGGCATAACCTCTTCAATACTCTACTGCATCCTCCCCTGAATCAATCCTTGACAGATGATCAGGTCCACAATTACTTTTTCCAGGCTTCACAACTACCGTAAACTCAAACTCTTGAAATAATAGCACCCACCGACATATGCGCCCTTATAGAATGGGCTTGTTCACTAAATACTTTAATGCCATGTGGTCGGTGTAGAATACAAAGGGTGTTTCCAGAAGATACTATCTAAACTTGAAAAGTGTGTAGATCATTAACAATGCCTTGCGCTCAGTCATGGTGTAATTCTACTTACTTTGGTGTCAACTTCCTGCTTGCAAAACATAGAGGGTGATCAACAATTCCTTCACCTAGCTACACAAGCACTACTCCAATGGTGGTTCTTGAGGCATCTACATGAACATGGAAGGGCTTATCCTAAGAGGGAAAATGTAATATAGGTGCAGGTGACAAGCCTATCCTTTAATGTGTCAAATGCCTTCTGCTTGCGCCTCTCCCCAATGGAAGGCACTTTTATGTCTAAGAAATTCTTCTAGAGGAATGGATCTCTTGGCATACCCTTGATGAATTTTTTGTAATAACCCATATGCCCAAGAAATTTACACACTGCGCTTCACTTTGGCTAGTAGGTTCCCCCAATCCCACAATAACTACAACCTTGGCAGGATCTACTAGCAAGCCCTCCTTGCATATGATGTGCCCCAATAAAGTCCCAAAGGGTGTAGAAAAGACACACTTTTTAATGTTGAGAGATATCCTTAACTACCGACATCTCTCAAACATCAGCCTCAAATTATCACAGTGGTCTTTCACTAGCCCATACACTGTCCAATCATCCAGATAAACCTGAAGGAATTTATGGATGAAGTCCTGAACACCTAAACCACTATGCGCAAAAAAAAGCAGTAGCGCATTCTTCAACCCAAAGGGCATGACCGTGTATGCAAAACTTCCCCATTCAGTGGCAAAAGTTGTCTTCTCCTGGTCTTCCTTTGCAATCCGGACTTGGTGGTACCCGAAAATCCATCCGTAAAGGAATAGATTTCACACCCAATGACTCCCTCTAAAATTTCTTCAGTGAAGGGGGTTGGAAAAGGATCGATGACACAAACCGCGTTCAGCTCCCTATAATCCATGCATATCCTAATCCACCCATCCTTCTTGATGCTTATCACCATCGACTTATCCATTCCGATTCTTCCACAACTTCAATGATTCCAGAAGCTATCATTTTGTCTATCTCTTCCTTTACCTTTACACGCAAAAATTGGGATTCATCCGGTAGGGTCTCTTCCTGACTGGGCACACACCGTCCTTCAACTTTATCCTCATCTCCCCCAAGGAATGGTGGATGCCTTTGAGCTCATGGTACCCATGTGGGAATAAATCCTCAAATTCACACAAAATATCTATGACCTTAGAGACTTCCTTCTCTCGACCAGTAATCTCCAATGATAGCTTCCTTAGGTTCCTCTTCTGAGCCGATGTTAACCTTCTTTGTCTTTAAAGGCTCATGGTAGGCGCACGCATGAGCATCAACACTATCCACTACCTCATGCATCCCCACAAAATGGTTAACATCTAGGCTCTCTGCTTCCTCTCCATCAATAACATATACTAATTTCCCTTTCTCCTTTTCCAAGCACACGCGCTCAAGCTGGATCTCTTCTACTTCTTCTACTTCTTCTTCAAAGTGCACCTCCAAACCTAGTTCACCTAGTAGTTCCAACAACCTATCTTCTACCATGGCACTATCCCCCATGGTAAGGTGCTTAACAACTTGTAAATGCCTTATCAACTAATGGCTTGGTACTTCATATTCAAACATTTGAATGAGGTCAGCTGCTAGCTCTTTCCAATTTCCTATTTGGTGGCATGTCTTAGAATGTATGTACCATGCGCACGTGTAACCCTGTAGTGTAGAATACAACTTGTGTACCCAAAGGGATGGTGGCAAAGCTTCTGTGCCTTCTCTCCAGACCTTCTCACAAGCTTGGATGTGGAAAGAGGTGGGTTCCTTACCATGGTAGTCCTTGATGGCGGTGGGCATGTTGCTTCTAGAAAACTTGATAGAGAGAAATTCTCACCTCGCACCATTCCAAAAGGCTCTCCTGATGTGTAGCCCACCACCGTGCCACTGTGCTGAGCAGGACATAACTTAACATCCCTCTTCGTTCCTTCTCCTCCTTCCACTGAGCTTCCATCTCCTGTAAAAAAAGATCTCAGGGAAGGCCCCTCCTAAATACTTAGGTAATTTTTTTCCTCCTAGGTGCCGAACCATCCACACCTTTGTTACTTTTGTTACCGATCCTCTCAACTAGCCGTCTATCAATTCATAAGTCCCATGTGCCCAATTATCACATGCTAGGTTAGTGGTGTCACTTACTGACTAAGCATCCTCAAACTGGATAACTCCATCGGTAGGATGGATTATCTCTGGATCCCTGATTGAGCACACATATATCCTATCCAGGACTTCTTCCCCCAAAGGTTCAGTATAGGGTGTTGACTTCCCATCAGCCAAGGGTATAATAACCCGCTCCTCCTTATTTTCAAAACTGATGTAACCCTTGTTGAACCAAGGTCAACATTGTTCTTGTAACACCATGGGCACCCAAGTAGTGTTGGGAAATTGTCCACCTCGGTGAGTGCCAAGACTTCAAGTCCCCAGTAAACTTAGCTCCCTGGATAGTGATAGTTGCATCCCTTAAGACACCAATGGGCATCACCTTCATTTTTTTTTCCATATACAACACATTCAAAGATGGCTATAATGCAGGTCTTCCCATCTAATGCCAAGCATCCAATGTGAGAACATTGACCTCCATGCCTGTGTCAATGAGGATATTACTAAGGATCCATCCATCTATGAATGCATCTAATGTGATTTCTTTGTCATAGTCAAGGCTGTGAGGGGGAAGGTTTGCATGCAGGATCTGTCTCTCATGCTCTTCTTCGGTGTGTGGTACCTTCTCCCTCAACCATGCCCCTAGCAAGGGAATAACATTTTCCTTCCTTATCATTTTACATACTTCCTTAACCTCATCCAGGTCATCCTTTGGCACCTCGACCTTTCTCCTTTTCTCCTCCCTCCTAGACTACTCCTTTAGGCATTGGATTTCTCCTTGTAAACTCTGAATGACATCCATGGTATCTTGATATACTTCCTTTTGATGCGTGGGGTCTGGGTACTTCCCATGAACTACTTCCTCTCTTGAAACTAGGGTCCTCTTGCCTTGGTATTTCCTTTGCATGCACAACCTCTTCTCTTGTTACTAAAATAGGTTCTAAACCTATATCACGTGTCACCCGCGACATCCATTGTGTGTCTATCTTCTTGATGCTTACCATTATAGTGCCCTTGTCTTTCCATTACTGCTGATTCATGTGCTCAAACAACTCTAGGAATTCCTCATACTTGTGCTTCTTTCCACACCATGAGCACTACAACAGGTCTGGGCACTCCCATTTATAATGTTTTGTAGACCCACAATTAAAATAGGTTCCACGTGGAACTCACTCCTTCCTCCCCCATGGTTACCATGACCACATAATCCTCCGCAAAATCCCCTCCACATGTGACCCCATCTACGTGCTCCTCATAACGGTGATCATCACCCTTAGAACTACTAGAAATGCTAGTTTGGTGCACCCCATGATAAATGGCCTCATGGATCTGATCAATGAGCCTACAGTCCTTAGTATCATGGGTTGTAGAAGTGTAAATTTTATAGTAGCAAGACACATTCTTCCAGATTGTGCACTGTAACAAGGGGCACCTACTTGCATCATGGTCCCCATGAAAATTTCATAGTCTACTATCATGGTGCGTACTGCCCTCCGGGGAAAACTACCCTTGACATGCCCTCTACTTCACAATCTATGCACCATAAACCAATGCGAGTCTCATGGGCTGAGTTCATGGATAATTTCTCCAGCTTCTTAGCCATAAAAACAATTTGAGCCTCCAGGAATGGGCTAACTCTAGTATCAACACTACCAATAACCTCGGTGCATAGAGTAGCTTCCAATGCTTCACGTGGGTCTATGAACATTTTATGAGATAAGGCCCTTCTAAAAGGGGTGATCAATCCTCCAACAAACCACTGAGCATGTTGTGAAGGGTGAATATCATATGATAACTTAGACAAGAGAGTTTTAAAGCACACATCATACTCCCGCACACTCTCTACCATTCCCTGTTGAATTTCCTTCAGGGCGCTGATGCTCTTCTGTTCAAACTCAGGGATGTGGAATTCTACTAAGAAGGTGTTCTTTAAAGTAGTGTAATCCACCACCATTTGATGGGGGTCATATTTCCTATACCAAATACATGCGCACCCCTCCAACGTTGTTACAAATTGGCTAGCCTTCCACTCGAGGTTATGATCCCCTTTGTGCGCCATAACAACTCAAATTTGTGAACATGCTCCGCGACATCCTCAATACCTCTATAATTTGGAAAGTGTAACAACATCTCAAAGAAGACCTAAGGGGGTGGTCTGGGGCCCTTGTCCTCCTGAGCTAGAGCCTTGGTTTTCTCCGGTGTTCCCTCCACCACTGGATCCACCAGGTCCACCTGGTCCTGTGCCTCCTAAGCCACTAGATCCACCAGAACCACTAGGTCCACCAGGTCCTGTAGGAGTTGTGCCAAGTGCCCCCAAGGTTCTAATGAACTGTGTGCCAATGGTCTGTGATAATGCCCCACTACTGCTATTGCACCCCACACCACTTCTAGATGTGAGACCGAAGGCTTGTATACTTGCTCCTTGTCCAAAGACTCCTCTAAATACGGGATATGTGTAGCCATAGAAGTGGGAACTAAAAAATTATACATCCTAGCAGATCTGTCACTTTCACTGATTCCAACTAGGTCAATGATACTTCTTCCTTATTTTGGAAAACCAAGCGCCAGGGTTTGGTCACTAGGTGGGTTCAAGATACGTGCCAATGAATCTTCTTTCTCCATGTGATGAAATCTCATCAGAAGCTAAAGGGGTCTCTCTTACGTGCTTGCTAAGATGGGGTAGCACAGATTTCTTAGGTTCCACGTCCTCTGCATGAACCTCAACTCCTTCCCGTAACAACTTTCTCCATAGATCCATCACACTTGCAGCCTCATGTCATCTAGTAATCTCCCTTTCATGTGCTTCACTATACTTGATCCGTCTCTCCTCCATTTCCTTCTCCGTCGTAATATATGCCAACTTCCTCCTCCCTAGCTCCCTCACCCATCGTGCTCGTAATGGTTTAACCGCCATTAGAAATGCCTCTAAACCCAAAGTAACAACCAGGATCCTCATTGCCAAAGGGATATCACGTAGAAATGATCCTCTGGGCTCCTACATAAATTCAAACTTAGCAACTTTTGGGCAAGAATATGTGGAAATAACGTACTCCAGAGTGTAGCTAGTCAACACACCTTCCCACCAATGATCCACAACACGAGTCCACATCAGATCTTGCATCCTGGAGCCTTTAGTAATCTACTTGGGTCCACACGCATGATTTAGAATACCAACTTGATCTAGACACATATGCTTTGAGAGCCATTCATACAGCCCTACTGGGAAACAACAGAAAAATGTTTCATATAAATCATGGTAGAGGTTCTCTTCTACCCATTTACGTGCATCAAACTCAGGTCCAGTGTTGAATCTTTGAGAAAATTCATCCTCCGTGCTCTTGAACCATGATTCAACACTTTCTAGAGTTAAACATTCTATCATTAATCATTACCTATATCATTATGGATGCCATTTACCACTACAACTTCAAAAGAGGTCCCGGAAATGGAACCAAGATGTAGTCATTTTTACCCTTATCACAAAATAAAGGTACCCCATGCGTGCCGGCCTATCACCTAGTGGTGTTGGGTGCTCACCCGAGGCATGCGTGGGAGCCGAGTCTCTCTTTTATGTGAGTTTAGTGGGAAACATCATCTATGATCCATATTCAAGGGTTTTGAAAGGAGTAAAACATACAAGCATCATAGAGCTTAGAATGGCTTCTAGATCCTTGTAGTCATTCCAGACAGAAAATGCTTAACATATTGGATAACTTATACCAAAATAGAAAGAAGTTGTACAAGCACTCATACTTAATCATAAACATAAATGCAAAAGAATTATGAGAAAGATGTATGCATTAGAATCATCAATGTTCATATTCATTATAAACTAGTAACCTCATTATATTCATGGACTCATTACAAAATGTTACTATTTCACCTTTTTCTTAGATTGTTTCTTAGAAGTGTTGACGAAATAGATAGGGTAATGGGCATAGGAGGAATACTTGTTCAAATGTCGGTTGATGGGTTGTTGCACGCGCGTATGACTTCGAATCCACAAACTGATTTTGAGAGATTCCTTTTGGCTAGGAGGAACTACCTATAATGAAAACAAGACCACCGGAAAGGAATAAACAATATGGGCAGTGAACTACCTAGCGTGAGCTAGATCCGGGAATTATGATACTTCCTAGATGGATGTTAGTCCACTATTTTAAACAATTCAATGCTGTAAACAAAGTGAATCCTATTGTTATTTTCAAATGATTTAGGTATCTCACTTAAAAACATAATAAGAAATAGATCTAATTCTAATAGGCTAAGCTATAATAGAATCCAAAGGTTAAATGATTGGTTCTGAGTTCTACAAGTTTGGTAGGGGTCTCGAGTAGATCACAGGTGAATGAGGGTGAGATAAAATTAGGTGGGTAGGTCTCTATTTAGAGCTGTGTGGGAAAACACAGAGACCGGTGTCAGTCAGGGGTGACCAACGGTGGTTAAGTATAACCGCCGGTGCGATTCTTCGTGAGATCTGGAAATGTCACAAAACAGGCTGGGGTCTCCTTTGTGATTACACAAAAGACTTTGGTTGGTTGGGACGGTGTATTGGGTGACTGGAGTAGGATTTTTGTGAGGTTTTAATGGGTATACGGAGGTGAAAATATGGAGAAGGTCAATAGGGAGCAAGATAAACAATGGATGATAAAATGATGAAGAAATGAAATAACCAGGAAAGTATGATATTGTACTTACTTGGATTTCATTCCTGAATGTCTGTGTGTGAGGAATGGAGGTGCTGATAATGAGTTTGAAGGTTACAAGTGATCACCAACTAAAGAAAATATTTTACATGGGCTGCATGTACACTCCTCTTTGCTTGGATAGATCAGATCATGGTGGGATGGCTATGCAAGAGAAGATGCTCAATCTCCTTCCTTGGATGTGAGTTTTCACTGGAATTGGCTCTCTGAAGATGTGTTATCTCTCTGAGATGTGTTCTTGTTCATCAACCTCTTTTTCTTCCAACTTCCAACTTCCAACCTCTAACCTTGAGAATAAGGTTGTTTTGGGTTAAAAGGGGTAACCGACGGTGGTCCGGCTTAAGTGACGACGGTTAGGGGTAACCGACGTCGGTCAAGGCGGGATTTCCTAGGTTTACTAAACTAGGGAGATCCTCCTGATTTCCTTGGATCTCATGTTGTTATCTCATGGAATTAGACTGGGAGCTTCTTGTGAGCATGCGGGAATGTGGTTAGAGGGAATGTAAGCATTGATTTTTAGGGTTTGGGTAAGTATTAGTTAGTTATGGGAACTTGCTAAGAATAGTTCTTAGATTGAGTTGGCTTAGTGAGGTGTCTAAGTGAATCATGTGTAGATATTATTTAAATAAGATATTTAAATAATAAATATAGTGAGGATAATGCATTAATTTAATTAAATTAATATTAGTGGGGTGAAGGGGTTCATGGCTAGGTAAATGTAATAAAGGGTGCTTATATGTCAAGGGACAAAAGGGGAGTGTGACCTAATTTTAGTGTCTACGATTCACAAAGAAGCGTACTACAATCATGCATTATATATAGACTCATATGACTAGGCTCACAAAATAAATTTATAACCCCATACCCTTGATACATCCTTCCCTAAGCATAATTTCCCAAACTAACAAAGTTCTTGCAGTATTTCTACAGAGCTCCGCCCACTATCTAGTTGTTGTTTTTCCTTCTGTAGGTGCTTGTATATATAGGATTTCTGGACTGCCAACTCATCCTCCAGTGGCCTCAGATCTGATGCTAAGTGTCTGAAATCGGTCCTCCATGTGGGCATGCTCCTCCAGTCTTAAGCTTTCCACCTTTTACCATGATGAGCTTCTGAAGCTTCTACCCTGTGCATGCTCCTTCCCGGGCCACCTTATCACCATGATGACACCTTATCCACTCTGCATACGCATTTGGGCCATGCTTTTCACGTGTTCTACAAAAATTCTTAAAATGGCTAAGTCATAACCCTTTGTTCGTCCACGCGCATGCAATGGGTTTCCTTAAAACCTTCTCTAAACCCTAGCCTGCACACTTTATCCTTGTATTCGCTTCTTCAACTAGGCCATGTGCGCTTATGCACCTTTTTATACTTAGCCAATATCTTAGGGGCCTAACAGAGATAAATTAGACCTTAGAAGGCTGAAAAGGGCTTCACCGGAGAACCTTGGATCTACAGGAAAATTGTGTGTTTGGGAAGAATTTATGGTGTTATAAGAATATTCAGGATCATTTTGTTTTATTTTCCCCTTTTCTAGGTCTTGGATTTTTAGTGTTTGCTCGTAGTGAGAAACTGGCCTAAGCGGGCCACATCCAACTATCACAAGCAAAAAAATGATCAAAATTAATAAACCACCTTTAGGAGGTCTTACTTATGTTTCTCAACTCTTTAGGTTTTAGGGAAAATCCTAGACAGTTTAGCGATTTTAGGAGTAAAATTAAGTTTGAGGGCACAATAGCCATGAACTAAAATAGCTCACCGAGTATCTTGGCAATCCAAGTTGTGTTTCAAATGAAATAGCTCAGCCCAACTCGTAAACATGCATGTGACACTTCAAGGAGGCCGAGAAATGTTAAACGATCTCCTACATGGCTTGATGATCCATGCACATGGTACATTGGTGAAATGGACAAGGGGGCCTAGTTTGAATGTAGAAAAGGCAACTCGGGATCCCGAGTTGAAATAGGGTCGGCCCGAGATGGGCAAGCCATGGAGGATGAGTCGAGATATGCCCAAGATGAGGAAGTAGAGGAGATCTTGATGTGCATGACAAGGTGGATGTCATAGGGTCGAAGATCATTATGTGTCATGGTGAGTTGAAGATAGCCCATCACGCGATGTGTAAAAATTGGGTTGGCTCGAATTCTAGAGGGATGGAGATCAAGCCGATGGAGGATGGATCGAGGGAGATGAGCTCAAGATGCTTTGAAAGGTGGGGATACAGAGGCGCTTTGAGGGTGTCTCCAATAAATTAAGCGCCTTGAGGTTATGCGAAGAACACAAGGTGTTGTAAGATGAAGCAGGCCGAGATGCACATGGAATGAAATGGTGAGATGAGCCACTAATGAGGGAAATGCACTTACAAAAAAAATTAGCTCATATGTGGGTGAGTTATTTAGAGTCGTAAATGAGCTATAATGTCGACATAGTCAATGAGTTGAGAAGGTAAGGTAGTCATGAAGGAGCTCGATTTGAGATCACGACGAGGTAGATTAGAAGATGTGAAGATAAATAGATCGCTGGAGCTTATGGCATGCAGTGAGAAAATTGAGATATTCAAGAGAACAAGGCTCGAGTGAGCTAAGCCATACACATAGGTGTTTGGGTTAGTTATCAAGCCATTCTAAGGTATGGAGCACGCCCGAGTTAGTAGTGAGTTATGAGAATGAACAAAAATGGATTAGAAGAGGATTAAAAGTTAGGTGGATGAAGGATCAAGCTCTTCATGATGAAGTTTTTGAGTTGAAAGTGGTCATCGAAGTTTGTTTTCGGATAATCTTGGTTTCGATTCTAAGTGGAAAGTTCTTCAAATTTTAGGCTCATCGGAACATGTAATGGGTTCGGGTCAAAATTTTAGATGGTGGAAGAATGGAAATGGGAGACCGAGTTAGCGTTCAGTAATGGAGTAATGTCCAAGTCCAAAGTCCGATTTTGGACTTTTAAAATTTTGGATTTCGGGAAAAATGGGGCGAGTTCTATGCGGTGAGGGACCAAATGTACGATGCACAAAAAGTCCAAAATTTGACAAGATAATTGTTTCATACTTTTGGGGCTTGTCTCCTTTGGTGTTCGGGGTGTTCATGTTTTAGATGTTTAAGTTTATCGGGATTTTCAGAAGTTGTCACCACGTCAACATCAGGTCAAACATTGATTCATTGGGGTATTTGGCATATGTGTTAAGAAGTAAGGCCTACTGATACAAATGAGTTAGTAATTGTGCATTACGTAGGGGCTCTGGGGTCGAGCTAGGTTAGTGCACTTGATGGTGGACATGTGGATGATTCGATGAATGAGTCATTAATGACTCAATGAGGGATTTTAAAGTGGAGAGAATAAAAGAACCTAGAAAATGAGGTGGGAATGTTTGAAATAGATCACCAAAGTATATTTTAATTGGCCACAAAACAAAATACTAAGAGTCCAAAGGCAAAAGTGGTGCCAGAACACAAGTGGGGAAAGATAATTTCTTTCAAAAAAGTTCTCTTCAAACAATGGAAAAGGAGGAGCTCGCAATTCAGTTCAACGAGCTGGTTGGTGAACCATTAACTAAGTCAACCCATTAGAACCCCCACACGCAAAATTAAACTTTGTGGCCCCCAAGGCATATCAAAGTGCCCTCCAGAAATTTATTAAAATATTATTTTTAATTAAAAGGGATAAATTTAAATTTATGAAGGCATGACATAGTGGAGTTTTCTTTGAGGGTACACGAATGATGTAATTAGGCATGGGCAGTTACAAGGAGACCATGCTTGCTATTATTATGCCTAGATTTTAGAAAATTCTTCTTCTTTCTCAGCTCAGCTTAGAATTTCTATAAATGTAAAAGGGAATGCAAAATTTAAAGCTTCAAAATTTTTTTCCAAGTTTTCCCTCTTCTTTCAAGCTGAGCTGTTGTGAATTTGGAGGCTTTTAAGCCTTCCTTCCAAAATTATAATGGCAACTTCTAACTCTTCCTATTATAATGATGCATTTTACATGTTCTTTGGGTAATAAAATGATGTTTTGTGACTAATTGTCTGTCCTTGCACCATTTTTGTTGCTTTCATTTTCCTCTCTTCATGTTTGTAGGTATACTGTGCAACCCATGTTTCCTTTGCAAGTTTTGGGAGTTTTTGTGCTTAATTTGGAATGAAGTATTGTATGTAATTGGGTATGTGATGCATGTCCATCCTTCCCATGTTCATCCTTCTTCATTGGTAGGCTGGAAATTTTTCTAGCAATCCCTTTTCTTGGTGCATCATAACTTATGATGCAGTGTAAAGGTTTTATTAAATATTGGGATTCTCTCTCCCTGTCTCCCTCGAAATGTTGGGATAGGTCTAATTAAATATTTTTCTTACATTAGAAGTAGTTTAGTGATTATCTTAGGAAGAGGAACCTAACCATCTTTGGAGGTTAATCTCAAGCCGAAAGTCCCACATCTTGATATTTGATACCCACATTACCCAATCACACCGAATTCCCCATTCACATGCAAGCCATTTGGGGGATGTTGTGATGTGGTGATAACAATTTTTGGCATGACTGGTGGGACACAAGAGTCATATTTTTCATAGGTGTGTGTAGTTGTGTTATTATATTTCATCGATTTTATGTGCTCTTAGTGAAATTACAACCTTAGGAGGTATACCCAAGCACAACCGGCTGCTCCATTGGTTTGAGTAACCCACTCTCTCAGTTGTAGACCATTCTTTTCCATCCATTTCCATTCATTTTTCTTCCTCATCTTTTCATTTTATCCCATTTCATGAACTTGTGCAATCATGACTTCATTCGCAATGTTGAATCCCCACTTGTAGCAACAACAATGCTATCCATCTTTAGGCTATTATAATCCACCCCAGATCAATTTTATGATGAAAATTAGTTTGAGCATGCATGTCCACATGAGCAAGATGCAAATTAGTTTGGTCATCCACCAAACTTTGGGGTTGTTGAAGAACAATGGTATGCAGATTCTGGAGGCTATCCTACACCTGAAGAAGACTACTTGTAGAGAAAGGTTTGAGATTTAGAGTATAACATGGTGCAAATAAGGATTAAGGAAATGAAAAAGGCAACCTAGATTGGTTTTAGAATTCCATACCCCTAGACTAGCCCTATACTAGGTGAGTTTAATCCTCAACAAAAGATTCAATTCATAATCAAAAC
This sequence comes from Taxus wallichiana var. yunnanensis, assembly GCA_018340775.1. NCBI lineage: Eukaryota > Viridiplantae > Streptophyta > Pinopsida > Cupressales > Taxaceae > Taxus > Taxus wallichiana. The sequence continues at coordinate 959,357,153 of CM031237.1, forward strand.
GATGACTCAAGTTAGAGAATGGATCAAGAAGAGAGATACTTATGAACCTAATGCTAAAAACCCTATCAATGGGAAATCCCTGCATTACCACCTCACATCTCTCTTCCCATGCCTCCATCTAAGCAATCTCAACTTGAACCCCATTATTCTAAATTTATAGATGCTTCCCCATTTCGAATTCACTTCTCCATATCCTATTATTTCATCTCATCTTGAAATTTCTGCCCTTTTCCTTTCTAAGAATCCTCCCCTCCATTAAACAAGAATTTATACCTCTTCCACCACCTCCAAATATGAATAAATTAGTTTAATCCCAACTCACCCCTCTTCTTATAGTTCCAAACCCATTTTGGGAAGAACATGATCAGAAAATTAACAGAAGGGAGGAGGAGATTGAAGGGATTACCAAGGAAGAACTTGCAAGGAACTTGAAAGAATGGGATGTAAGACTGAACATCAAGAAAATTCCTCTCCTAATTAAGCCTCCACCCAAGGTTGAAGCTCAAAATAGGTGGTGAAAACTGAATGTACACAAGAACAAGCACAAGTAAATGATGACCAACATTCTACCTATTTAGAATGTAGTATCTATATTGGTTCCATATCATCGAGGAGTTTGATTCACCACAGATTTCAAAGTCCATTATAAAAGGGCAAGAGTTGTCTCCAAGTTCACGAGAAAAGGAGCATGTGCATGTAAAGGAAGAAAAACTCTCAAATGTGCAAGGTGCTTCAAGTGAGTGTAGTGATCCTAATTGCCTCACATGTCAAGAGCTTTTTGCTCTTCTAGAAGGTTGTGTGAGTTCACCAAGGGCATTATCAAGTATCAAAACCAGCTATAAGGAGATTTTTTCCATAGAGGGAAACAAGGTGGATTCAAGGGTTTTGAGTACAGAATAGGCAACACAAGAGGTTTCAAATCCTTCCCCTTCTTCATTCTTTCAAAATATGATTTCTTAGATGAATTTGATCTTGAAAATTTTATGTTTGAAGATGAAGAAGGCTATGGTGAACAAGTTTCCAATCTAAAGAACACCATGGAGGAAGAATTTGAACCCTTGACACATGTAAGAAATGGAGAGGAATATTATTTGTTAGATTTGGAGGAATATTTTGATGGACAGGAGCCTATAGAAATGGTCATTTTTGCTATTCCATCACCTAGCCTTCAACATAAAGTGCCTCATGCCATATAAGGAAATGCTCAAGAGAAACCTATTACTTACAACTTCCCTCTTGAATCATAATTGGAGGAATTGAATCTTCCATATCCCTCATCGAACAAAGCATAGGATCACATGAGAGAAACTAAGTTAGATTTAAGATCCTTGAACGAAGATGATATCATTGAGAGTTTATTTCTCTCAATTCATGGAACCTAATTTAGTTGATGAATCGGTAATGGTGGAAGAAATCCAAGAAGGTCTTGTTACCTCGAATAGTCCTTAAGAGAAAAAAATGGAATAATTTGGCCTTGCAAGTTTCATTTTGAATAAGGAGATAAAAATGTAGGACATCTTTATCTTCAAGGAGGGAAGGAGGAATTATTTGAATTCTCAAGTGAGCAACAAAATTCAAACACTACAATGATTCATTAATGGTTCAATTAGAGGTTACAAGTAATTCCAAGGAGTTGCATATTGTGCAAAACTTCCTATTTCCAATGAAGGAAAAGGAAACAAAGAGGACACCACTTTCATACCAATCACCCAAGTGGAACATCGGTGTCTGCAGTAGATGATAAATAGAGCCAAGAGAATCTGACAATCAACCTCACTTTCCATAAAGGTTTGCATGAGGACTTCATTATTGAAATCGGAGTTCGAGCAATAGGAAACTTCAACGGATTAGACCATGTCCTATTAGGTATTTGGATTTTTACAGCCAAAGGAGAAGATGCAACTAGTCACATTCACTTTGGAATGTGAGGGTGAATTTCATAGTCCAGAGGATTAGTTGTAATGCCTCTACAAAACAAATGCAAAACAACTAAAAGAGGCTTACATTATCTTTCTATTTGATGCCTTGGTAAACCAAGTAGAGAATTGGGCTTATTTCAATTTTTCACTCTTAGTCTTAGTCATGTCCATATTCAAATCATCCGCATGGCTATCCATTGTGAGAAAATGAAGATATTTTTCTTAACCAGTTGCAAGGATCACTTAGCTCACTTGTGCCTCCAGTTAGGGTAGGGTAGGAGTAGTTTTTAGTAGAATAAGTGCACCTTGCACACACCGCATGTTTCATTTGAAGCATGTATGGTTTTCAGTTTTTGTGTGTGTTTTGTTTCATCTTTGCTCTTGTGTAGTGTTTCATAGATGGAATGTTTAGAAGAAAGGAAAAATAAAAATTTAATAGGGTTTTGTGATGTGCCAACTCAACAAATGTTTTACTTAAAACTTTGCAATGTGCTTCATACTTGGCAATATCAGATTACAGGGATGTGTTCAATGTTTTATCCGTCATCTTGTAGATCATTTGCAGAGAAATGAGATCAAGTGAGGATTTTGAATCGAAAATTTTTCCACTCATGAATACTTCAATAATTTATTATAAAAGCTAGAAATTGCAAGCAACGATCTACTCTGAGTCCAAGATGCAACAATGTTCGGTAACTCGGGGAAAATAATTTTATAGTTCAAGATCAGGTTTTAGATTGTCATTTATGACTCCATGCCCAATGGGTTTTGAAGGCTATTATACTAGTGCTTAGTAGGAAAACATCCTCGAGAGTCACCAAAATGTGTCAAGTTGTCGAAAGCAATGTCGGGACAAAAGTCCCTCCTCTTTAATGGGAGAGGTTCCCTTATTAAAGGAAAAAACTTATTTACAAATGTACAACATGTAGTTTTAATGAGGAACTCTAATATCATGAAAGTGTTATAATATAACAGATCATCAATACAAAAGGATAGAAGAATTAAGGAACGAGAGGGGCCAGAAAAACACTCTCAAGAAATATAGATAACAAAATAATTATTTATGCATGCCAGAAGGGAATCATATAGAGTAGAATCATTTGCATTTAAGACCATAGATGTTATTTCATAGACACAAAGTTCTAGAGATGACATCCATAAGAATACAAAGCTTCTTGAATTAAAACAGACTTAATGATTCAATAATTTTAAACGGATAGCAATGAAAGAACAAGAGTAGGTGGAAACAGAAAGAGAGATCCTTTTGTATTGATAACTCTTTACTCCTTTACACTTTCAAAAATAAATAGAGTTCCAGCCCCTCAAAATGGCGTAGAGAGCCCATTATATAACTTACAAATTAGTTACACTTGGTAACTATTTCTTTTAACTAAAATGTTAATTAAGGAAGTGCTTGACACAAGATCCTTAATTAATTACAATGAGCCTGATTTGAGAAAAAGGAGGAGAGGAGAAGCTAGAAGGGAAAATGTCCACTTATTGTTGAGGAGGGCCCACCAACTTGAGGATCCATTGCCTAAATCTTTTCAATGCTTCAGCTATCTCTCTGCCTTGTGGGACTGATGTGTTGGCAGTGGCTTGAGACCAAGTACCTAGACATTTCTCCATGTCCTTATCGAACTCAGTATGTGCATGATATTCTTTATTAGCCTCTTCAAAAGTATATCAAGAGAGAAAATCTCCTTTATCTTCACTTTGGTAACCATTTCCTCCTTGAACAAGTTTTCTTTAACAAATGCCCTGAATTCTTGGAGAGAGAAAGGAACACTTGAAGTTTCATCATGAAGATGACAATGAATATCTTTGAAGGTAGACACAACACAAGTTTTGAAAGCTTCTCCCTTCTGCCAACTGTTCCTCAACTCTCCTAAGGCTTCTTCTAGAACTTTTATTTTCCATTCCACACTGAAAACCCATGACCTTGACAAGTTATCTTTGGCATCATCAAAACCTTATTGACAATCAATATATTTTCATCAGCCTGTCCCATCAGGTGAAGATCCACGATGTAACTACTCCAAAGCTTCAGATCTTTGTCCATAGTTGCAATTGAGGAGCATTTTTGCTGCAGGTTTTCTTATTGAGTATAAAGGCCTCTATAATGAAATTCAAGCCTGCAATGATCATGTCATCAACCATGGCTTCCATAGCCCTCCCATAAGTGGAATACCTGTGTATATCCTTGATGCTTTGAACTTCATCTTGACTAAGAATCATAAAGGATCCAAAACCTTGTCCTTAGCCAATAACAACTTGATGAAGCTAGAAAGAACTTGATTTTGTTCTTCCAGCTGTTCTATAGTTTGTTTACCCCTTTCTACTCTCTCAATAACCTTGGTTATTGTTTCTTAGAGGTTATGTGCCTCACTCTTGTGGGGTAGATTCTCTTATTAGAATCCTAGAAAGCTCTAGATTAGAGGCTAGTAAGAGATCTTGTTGTGCCTTATCAACATTAGGTTTTGTAACCTCTAGAAATTGTTGGCCCTAAGCATTTGTCACTATCCTTGAAGTTGTTTTAGCTCTCTTTGCTGGAGCAGGAGGAGTAGTGCCCAAAAAGGCTACCACAACATCAAAATTTTGCCTTATCAATCAAGAAGAAGGTTTTCTCTTCCTGCTGTTAACCAAGGGTTGCACCCATGCAAAAGTGGAGGAAGAAGAAGGAGGAGCAAGAGATCCAAGAGCAAGTGAACTCATGGCACTCAAAGTATTTACCACTGTTGCTTCCAGTAGAGATGTGAGTGAGGTATCGGGAGCTTCTTGAGCAGAGGAACCAGTGGCACTTGGAGGTTCAGTGCTAGGCACTTCCTTCTCTTTATCTATTGTAGCCTCTGAAGTTCCAGTAGGGTCTGGTGTTTCACTATCATCACTTTCACTGAGAACAATAACGTTCTCTGGCCCTGAAGGTAGTTATGAATGCCTTAGAAGGGTCTTCCTCAATTGGCTCTTGTTTAACCTCTTTTACCTTCTTTTGGTACACTTGAGTAGAAGAAGAGGGAGTAGATGATTCAGGTTCTTTATTTGAGGAAGGAGGAGGGTTTGTGCAAGTACCTCTGGCTTGGTGTTGTTAGGGAAAAATCACAAAGACCCCGGATGCACATCAGAAGCCACAGGTTGATGTTTGTGGCATCCGGTGTGATTGCACAACATGGAAACCTCTCTCCAAGTGTAAGACTTGTGAAAATGAGAGAGGACTCTCCAGATTAGAGGTTGGTTCCTCAAACTCCTCTCGATTTAGATCTATATTTGCACAACTACAGAGGTTCGATCCTAATCCTACTCTAAATACGAGGAGACAGGATAGAAATGCTAAAAGTTGAAACTAACTAAAGGTGGTGATGCACCAAAAGGAGTAGTGAATATCTTGTCATGCAAATAGACACAAACCAAAGATTGCAACGTAAAACATACACAGTTGATAAGATATAATTTAGGATCTAAGTGAAGCAAATAATACAAACAAAGGACTCAAACTCATTCAAAAATCTTGCATTATCATTTCCAATGTCAAAACCATCAGCATTACAACCTCGAGAGAGTAAAAATTGTTAAGATCTTTGAAGAGGTCTGATTCTTGTAACAATCACTGCACCGAGGTGAAAGAAGAAGTTTGCTATGCCAAAAGTGTTCCCCTTTTTAGAAATGAGCCAAATCGCTTTTACATTGCACTGGGTCGAGCCTGAGAGAGAGAAAACGTGACAAAACGTAAGCCCATTCCTCCTTGACTGAAAATGCATTAAAATGGCATGGGGACCTACAAACCCATACCCTATCATTTTTGACCGAATGGGAGGAGAATGCGACCCATTCTCGCATTAAATTTGGTCGCCGAAATGTCATTTCGGCCATGGACACGCGGGCATCAAAGCTGTTTAACTTTATCTCTCTAGGATGAACCAAAATTCAAGATTGACCTAGAATCATGTAGAGAATTCTATAAGCTTTCCAATGATATAAAGAATGTGCAAATCTAAGCTCGGATCAAAAGATATGGCGATCTCAAGATTTAGGGCACAAAAAGACAAAAATGGGTTTTTACAAATTTTTCCCGTGCTCTAGACGACACGTGTCGGGCTGATTGGATGAGAAATTCTCTCTCCTTCCCTTACCCGCATGTTTTCCTTGAAAGTTTTTACTTTTTGTAATTTTGGAAAATTTCCCATTTTTTCCCCACGTCCCCGCCACTGGGGCACGTGGCATGATCTCAGTTGGAGGACAGGGGCATGGGGTCATCCTTCACCTTTTAGTTTTTGGCCAAAATTTTTGCCAAATTATCTAATTCCTCCCCCGAGCTCTACACTCCCCTTCTCCTTAGACACATGTCCTCTTTTTATTGCTTAGGCCAATGCTTCAAACCTTGCCCTTTGAAATTTTGGATGTTTTCCCTTGTGACACGTGGCATTTCCTGATTCATCCGTGGGCTTGCCGGCTTTTCACGTCCCTCGCATCCCTTTGGCCCGGTTGTCCCGAGCTATCTGGGACAAATTCCTCCGATCCACCTGATTTGGGCTTCCCTGTCCCTCTTTGAGGCGAAGACACGTGGCACGCTTTCATTGGGTCTCGGCTCCTTCGGCTTTTCACGTCCCACGCGTCTATGTCCCAACTATCCTGGGCAAATGAAAGTTCTCTGCTTCGGCCATTCAGGCAAGCTCGCATCCTTCATGTTCTTCATGGCCCATATGTCCCATCCTGCTTCTCCATAAGATTAGTTAATTTTTCTCCTTCGGCCGAATCGGCTTTCCGCATCCCGCGTCCCAATGTCCCAACTGTCCCGGTGTTGTTCGGATCGCTGGAGGCTTTTCGCCGATTCGCGCCCGACGTCCCAACTCATCCCAAGGACCGCCTGGACCAGGACTTAGCTGATTTTCATGATTTTTTCCTGGCCCAAGCTTGTTTTTTGTAACTTTTTCACCCTTTTTTAGAACTTGCTCCTTTCTTCTTGGATAGAGAGTTAGAAAAAATCCGAGGGGACCCTAGAAACATGATTTTGCCTTGAATCAATCTATCTGCCTGGGACTTGAATATTCGATGCATGTTATCAAATTTACCTGGGGTGAATTTTGGATAACAATTTGGTGACTCAAATAAGGTCATCTACTCGCTAGATGAAGTTACCATTGTTTGAAGCGACCATTGGGCATGGAGTCATCAAATATTCTGCTTTAGAACCCTAACCGACTTAGAATGTGCAAGGAGGAAGATGGAATATCACCCGATGAGAGCGAGGATCATGAGACATCTCCATGGACAGCAAGCCAGTGCCAAAGCACTTAGGGAAAACAAAAATAACCTACAAAGAAAACAATGTGCACAAGCACTTGGAGGAATGAAAATCTAATCTAATATTTACAAGGTAGTGAATTTCCCTCTAGAAGCAACGCTGAGATAGATTCCATTTACTTGGAATCTGCAGCTTCTTCACCATCCAATGGGGCCAATTGGAAAGCATTGCTATTCTTGCACTTTATGACCATGTATGGGCCAAGCCAAATGGCATCAAATTTTGAATGCCTTCCGGTTTTGCTCTATCCACATCCCATTTCAACACTAGATCTCCAACCCGGAAAGATCTATCCTTGCCTTCCTATCAAAGGTCTTTGATCAAAGCTTGATCCTTCTCCATTGCTTGGGATGCCCTGATTTCTGATCTCTTGCAGCTCCATTAACTCTGCATACCTCACCTCCATGGGCTCAAACTCTAGCAACTCCAGCTGCTTTATGAGTTCCAATGTTGGCAACTCAAGTGACATGGGCAAGATTGCCTCTCTTCCATGTACAAGTTTGAATGGAGAGTTACCCGTGGGATCTTTGGGGAGTTATCCTATCAGCCCATAAGGTTGATTTTAGTTTGGTATGCCAAGACCTCTGATTCTCGTCAAGAGTCCTCCTAATGATCCTCAACAAGTTCTTGTTTGTAGACTCGGCCTGGCCATTACCTTGAGGGTAATAGTTTGATGAAGTGCTTAGTAGATACCGTTTCTGATGTTTCACTCACCACCTTAGATCCAATGAATGCCAATGTATTATATGAGATTATTGTAGTAGGTACACCAAATCAAGTTGTTATCCCCTCATAAAAGTTTAAGATGCTAGACTCATTTGCCTCTTTGAGTGCTAAGCACGCTTCATCCATTTGGTGAAGTAGTCCAGTGGCTATCAAAATCCATTTGTGCCTCTTGGCTTGAATTGGGATTAATGACTTCAATGAAGTCCAAACCCCATTGCATGAATGGCTGGTCAACTAAGATTGGATGTAATGGAAGGGCAGCAAGTCTCTCTTTTCCCGTGAAGAATGCACAATTCTTACACCTCTTGGTCCATGCATAGCAATCACTCAAGATTTTAGGCCAATAATAACCAACCTTCATGATTTTTAGAGTGTCACTCTTGGTGCAAAATGACCACCAAATTGGTCCACCATGGAACTCTTCCAATACTCTTTGAATTTGATTTGTGCTAATGCATCTCAAAGAACACTCCATTCATATCTTTCTTGAACAAAACTCCATCAACAATGGCATACGGGACAACCTCGCAATCTGAAGTGTCTTGTTTGGGTCTTGTTCATCTCGGAGGAGGGCATAGGCCTATGCCTAGAAGTGTATAATGCCTTGGGTCCAGCAAGGAGTGGGGGTAGCATTGTCTTCTTCTTGATTGTCACTTGGCTCATGGCTGTCCCGACCTGTCAAAAACTTCCTCTTCTTCATTGCATACTTCTTTTGCTTCCCCAAACCAGCTGCTCACACAATCCTTTCCTCTTACCAGCTTGGTGATCTTTATCTAAATGTCATACTCCATGACACGGGTGATTCAACCTGCCCTTTCTCATTCAAATCCTTGTTGAGGAGGAAGTCCTTGACTCCAAAGATGTGAGACCAGCAACTGACCTTGTTGTTTGAGATTAAATGCTTGAATTTCTTCAAGCTTCGATTATCACAAAGACATGGTTCTCACATAAAGAGTACCTCACCTCATATTCATCTAGGATCCGGCTAAAGAAGGCAATTGGCTGCTCATCATTATCCTTGTTCTACTGTACCAAAATGGCGTAGAAATAGTGTCATTACCTCCAAATGCATAGAGGATGAAATCCTTGGAGAAGTCCGGGGTTGATGAGAGTTAGTGCTTGGGAGATGGCTTCTTTGATTGCTTCAAAACTCTCTCGCTTCTACTCGTCCACTTGAAAGCCATGCTCTTCTTTAAAATTTTGGTGATGGGATTGACAAGGGCTGCAAAATTTGGGACAAACCTCCGAACAAAGTTTATCCTTCCCAAGAAACTCAAGGGATTTCTGTGGCTTGGCAATGGTAGTGCTCTTATGGCTTCAATCCTCTCTAGATCAATTGCTAATCCTTCTTTGAGACAATATGGCCAAGGAGCTTTCCTTCATGTGCAAGAAAGATACACTTCTTAGGATTCAAAGACACTCCAAATTTCCTACACCTCGTGAAGACTTGCCTCAAATGAGAGAGGTGGTCTCTTTGCATTTTTGAAAAAATAGTGATATCATCAAGGTAAATCAGCACCACATTGTTAATCAAACCTCAATGCCATGTCCATTTCCCTTTGGAAGGTAGCACCAGCGTTGGACAACCCAAATGGCATTTTCCTGTATGCAAAAGTTCCCCATTTGGTTGTGAAGGCTATCTTGAAATGGTCCTCTTCCTTCACCATAATCTGATTGTAGCCTGAGTAGCCATCAAGTAGTGAAAACCTCTCGGAGCTAGCCACAACTCGCAAGATTTACTCCATTGAAGGGAGTGGGTAATGGTCCCGAGAGAGGCTCTATTCAAGTCTCTAAAGTCAACACATAGTCCGATCTCTCCACTCTTCTTTTCGATGGAAATAAGTTGGCAACCCAACTAGAATGCTTGATTGGGAATATGATCCTTGACTCAATCAGCTTGTCCAATTCTTTCCTCATGAGAGGCTCCATGTGTGGATTGACTGGTCTTTGTTTCTTCCTGACAGGCTTAGTATTTGGATCCAATTCGATGGTATGCTGAGCTAAGTTGGGATTGAAACCTTTCAAGTCTTCATAGCTCCAAGAAAACACGTCAGGGAACTCTTGCACACCGTATGAACTCATACCTTTCTTGTTCAATTGTCATCCTTCCAATTTGCAATGGTTTGTTCTCTTCTACCAAGATGGATACTTGAATCCTCTCTCTTGACTTGAATGTTTGCTTTCTCCTTTCTAAACTGATCATTGGGGTTAAAAATGGACTCCAAAGTGATAAGTCCTTGGGCAGCTTGTTAGTTCTCAAATGTACTGCCACCGGTCACCATACTTTCATTGTTCCAATTTTTCTTGATTCTTGGCTAAGAACTCACTTCTTCGCAAGAAATGGATGATTTGCAATGGTCATTTTCAAACACTTGCCAACCGACATTGTTATCCGGCCTTTGAAGGCCTCACAATCACGTGGATGTTTGGCTTTACCTTATCTTGTTGAATGCTTTCCACAATGTCAAAGGCTGCCCCTACTGCTGTAAACTTTGTCGCCACTTGATTCTCCTTCCTAGGAATGGATTTGATGCCAAAACCTTCAAAATATTCCATGAGGTCCCACACCCCGTTCTTGTAGTAACTGAGAAGATCATTCTTGGCAGCATGCTATCCCTTGACCTGATTTACAATCAATTCACTCCGTCCCCAAAGACTTGCAAGTTCTTTATTTTCTTCTTGATTTCCCAATGCATCCCTCGCACTGAGGCTTCATATTCAGCAAAGTGTTATTGGAGCATATAAACTGAAACCTAAAAGCTTAATAATACTTTACTCCTTGAGGTGAAACAAGCATGGCTCCACCTCCTACACCTTGTCTACTCCTTGATCCATCAAAAAACAGCTGCCATACCTCATTGTCATCTTTGTGGTTTGGCTTGGTGATGCTAGGAATAGGCTGATTTTCTTCATGTATGCAATAGACCCCTAGCTTAGATTCTTCCACTTCTTGATAAGGATCAAATGCATGTACCTTGTTTTCCCATTCATCAAGAGTTAGATCCGGGATGCTTCCAACCTTGGTGTCAGCCTCATTAGTGCTTGGGTGATCTTCTTGATCAAATGCTGAGCAATTGGCATTAATCTGACTTGGAGTGTAAGGCTCAATGTGGAAGTTTGCAATAGGTTCAGACCTGATTGTGGCTTTGGTTCCATACCTTGTTCTGAACAGCATGTGTGACCAATCAGCAGACAAATATCCCCCAATCTTGGCTGTGAAGTCCCTTGACAAACATAGGGAAAAGAGTGGTGGAAGGTCTATGACTGATACATCTTGTAAAACAACAACATTTGGACATGCATGCAAGGTAAGACTCAAGTTTCTAATCACCCCAACTGTTGTTACTGCTGTCCCATCCAGATTGCACTACCCCTTTGGATGTTTTTTCATACTAGAGCCCTAACTCGATTAGCTATTTTTTTAGGCATTCGAGCTACTTGCCCCGAGTCTATCATGCAATCACTAGCTGATTTCCAATGATCAATGAAACATAGAAAGGAGGGGTTTCAACATTTTACCTTCTATCCTCCTCCATGATTTCCCTCAGTGGGCAGCATTTGTAAGCACTTTGTATTGCATCCGAACTTGCTGATTTGAAGTTGGCCACCCTTCATGGCAGCTTGCAACAAATCTCTTTGGCCCGGATGGATAGGGATTCCCACATTGATATATTAACATTTGTCTTCTTCATTTGATCAATGATGTTGAATGGGGATGAAGTATCCTTTTGCTGTCCCTTTGCTTGTACATTCACTCCTTGCACGTGGGCAGCAATAACTGGTATTTGAGTTGGTCTAGAGCTGTCCTTTTCGCCCTTGTGCATTTGAAATTGGATTTTGCTTGCCAATCATTTGTGGAGCCATGGAAGGTTGTGGATTGGTTGGGGATAATGGTTGTTCTTCACCCAAATTCCTCCTTTTTGACCTTGTGTTGGCTGCAACACCTTGAGAAACTACCCGATTCATGCCACAAAATCTTACGCTTACCAGGTTTACCAATGTGGTGTCATTTGGGGCTGATTGCTGTCGGAATGTTTCTTGTTGTTGGCTCGCTTTCCTTGACGCCCTCACCCTCCACACGATGGTGTCACCATTAATGCTTGAGTCAAAGCACCATTGAAGCACATGGATTGGTTAGGAGGCTCATTGCATGGAAAACACCAATCATACTCTTGAGCAATGTTGTTTGTGTTGGCACCAATGCCTTAGAGGCGAGATATGGCATTTGGATTATAGGGCTGAAAATGGTCTATTGGCGGGAGGCCTTGTTTGATTCATATTTGCAACTTGATTAGGTGGTCTTTGTGGTTGGTATGGCTACCCAGGCCGAGCTTGGGGTTGATAAGAAGGTCTAAAATCTTGGGCTTCTTTGCCTTTTGAGAGTAACCACTCATTGCCTAGGTTTTGCAATTGCTTCATGACCTCTTGAAGCTCATTTGGGGCACTTGGAGATGAAGTGGCAGCTTCATTTGAACTCTGATTTCTAGGAGTGGGAGAAGGAGCCAAATTAGGTGCTTGATTGGTGTTTGGACTCTCTAAACTTGGAAACAATGGCATGGGAGGTCTAGGGGCAAGTTTGCCAGCTTGGATCAAAAAAATTTCAGCCCTAATGGAAATGCTATAAGCCATAGGGATAGTTATGCCTCCCATGGACTGAATTAACATAGAAATATCAGAATTTAGAGCTTTGAGATAGTAGAGAAAAGCACCTTTTGTTATTGGCTTGACTGTCACTGGAATTCTCTCCCAAGTCTTTTGAAATCAAGTTGAAATCGGTTAGGCTGCTGTCAGTTGGGAGCTCTCTTGATGGTTGTCACTGCTCCAAAAGAGACAAGTTGTCTCCCTTTTCTCCAAATTGCTCGTGAAGTGCTATACACAGGCCTGATTCCAATTTGTGATAGAACCAGCTCCAAGGCTTCTAAACCATTGCAATGATTTACCCTTGAATGAAGATGCGAAGAACTCGACACCACTTGCATCTCGTTGATTTCATGGATTACACAAAGGTTAGCAATATCCTTAACATGATCACCCGGTAGTAGTCATTTTCTCCCAGTGAAGTGGGAATGTTCTTCAAGGTTGAAATAGGAATTGGATGTTGTGCATTGAGGGCAAGTGGGCTTCACCGTGAAGTTGACATAGGGGTTGGTTTGTTCCATTCTAATTGGTCTTAAAACCGTTGTTGATGAATGAAAGGCCTACTGTGGAGGAGTTGAGAGAGTTCTGTTTGGGTGGAGATGGAGACCTTTGAATCCTTCTTCCTCTTTTCCTTCTTCTTGGAGATAATTGCGGGTATTCAAACAACACCTCTTCTTCTCCAACTCTTGACTTGTGGTGACTCTTCTCATGAGTTTTCAACTTGCACTTTCTAAACCAGTTGATTCTTCCTCTTAGAGTCGCCGGATATGCAAATAATAGCTCTTTCAAGAAAGAAAATTGCAAAGCGATGCACATTAACTTTGTTGCAATAAAAATGAGACCTCTAGTGTCCCACCGGTATTTGCATGCCAAAATCATTAGGGAAAAATCACAGCACTGACGCACATCGGGCTTCTAGGTTGATGTTTCGAGAATCCAGCAGTGTGATTGCACAACATGGAAACCTCTCTCCAAGTGTAAGACTTGTGAAAATGAGAGAGAATCTCCAGATTAGAGGTTGGTTCCTCAAACTCCTCTCGATTTAGATCTATATTTGCACAACTACAGAGAGGTTCGGATCCTAATCCTACTCTAAATTACGCAAGGAGACAGGGATAGAAATGAAAAAATTGAAACTAACTAAAGGTGGTGATGCACCAAAAGGAGTAGTGAATATCTTGTCATGCAAATAGACACAAACCAAAGATTGCAACGTAAAACATACACAAAGCGATAAGATATAATTTAGGATCGAAGTGAAGCAAATAATACAAACAAAGGATTTGAAACTCATTCAAAAAGCTTGCATTATCATTTCCAATGTCAAAACCATCGCATTAGAACCTCGAGAGAGGTAAAAATTATTACAGATCTTTGAAGAGGTATGATTCTTACAACAATCACTCGCTTTGGAGGTGAAAGAAGAAATCTGCTATGCCAAAAGTGTTCCCCTTTTAGAAATGAGCCAAATCTAGCTTTTACATTGCATAATGGTCGAGCCGGAGAGAGAAAATGTACAAAAAGTGGGAGCCCATTCCTCCTTGACTGTAAATGCATTAAAACGGCATGGGGGACCTTACAAACCCATACCCTGTCATTTTTGACCGAATTGGAGGAGAATGCGATCCATTCTGCATTAAATTTGGTCGCTGAAATGTCATTTCTAGCCATGGACATGCGTTAGAGCCATTTCTTAACTTTCTCTCTCTAGGATGAACCAAAATTCAAGATTGACCCTAGAATCATGTAGAGAATTCTATAAGCTTTCCAATGATATAAAGAATGTGCAAATCTAAGCTCTGGATCAAAAGATATGGCGATCTGAAGATTTAGGGCACAAAACAGACAAAAAATGGGTTTTTACAAATTTTTCCCGTGCTCCGCCACCTAGACGACACGTGTCGGGCGCTGATTGGATGAGAAATTCTCTCTCCTTCCCTTACCCGCATGTTTTCCTTGAAAGTTTTGACTTTTTGTAATTTTGGAAAATTTCCCATTTTTTCCCCACGTCCCCGCCACTTGGGACACGTGGCATGATCTGGTTGGAGGACAGGGGCATGGGGTCATCCTTCACCTTTTAGTTTTTGGCCAAAACTTTTTCCAAATTCTCTAATTCCTCCCCGAGCTCTGCACTCCCCTTCTCCTTAGGACACGTGTCCTCTTTTTATTGGCTCGGGCCAACGCTTCAAACCTTGCCCTTTGAAATTTTGGACGTTTTCCCTTGTGACATGTGGCATTTCCTGATTCATCCGCGGGCCTGCTAGCTTTTCATGTCCCTCGCGTCCCTTTGGCCCGGTTGTCCCAGTCGTCGGGACAAATTCCTCTGATCCACCTAATTTGGGCTTCCCTATCCCTCTTTGAGGTGAAGACACATGGCACGCTTTCATTGGCTCTCGGATCCTTCTCGCTTTCCGTGTCCCACGCGTCCATATGTCCCAACTTGTCTCGGTCACGAAAGTTCTCTGTTTCACCCGATCCAGTGGTTCGTGTCCTTCGTGTTCTCACGGCCCCGAGATGTCCCAACTGTTCTCCCACAAAGCCAGATTAGTTAATTTTTCTCCTTGGCCGAATCGGCTTTCCACGTCCCGCTGCGCGTCCCGATGTCCCAACTACCCCAGTCTTTGCCGCTGGACCGCTTTGGAGGTTTTTGGCTGATTCGCACCCGGCGTCCCAACTATCCCAGGACCTCCTGACTAGGACTTAGCCGAATTTCATGATTTTTTCCGCCCAAGCTTGTTTTTTGCAACTTTTTCACCCTTTTTTAGAACTTGCTCCTTTCTTCTTGGACAGGAGAGTTAGAAAAATCCAAGGGGACCCTAGAAACATGATTTTGCCTTGAATCAATCTATTTGCCTGGGACTTGAATATTCTGATGCATGTTATCAAATTTACCCTGGGGGGTGAATTTTGGATAACAGTGTATGTGACTCCTTCCTAGGTGTTGAAGTATCCTTGGAGGAAGATCCACTTGGATTCTTCTTAAGCTCTCGAACCTTTCTATCAAACCAAACCTTGGTTCTTACAAGGACAGGGGCCAAAATATCAACCAAGTCATCCTTCTCCTTCTTGTACCAATCTAGATCTTCCAAGGGAGTATGCTTGATCAATGTCTCATATTCATAAGACAACAAGTCTTCATTATCATCTTGGAACCCTTCAAGAATTTGGTAAAGATTGAGCTCATGTATCAGCTGCAAGAGAGAACCTGCCATAGTGCCTCGCCTTGCTTCAAAGTCATCTGCACAATCGGCCCAGTAGTCCTCAGTATCTGACCTGTGATGATAATTAATTCTGAGATTCAGCTCAATGAACTTCTTCAAATCAAAACAGGTCCTAGGCCTGAAAAAAGTGAACAATGATGGGAGCGAGGGCCCTTTCTATATTTTGAGCATCCAAGGCTATTTTGCATGTATAGTTACCCAAGGAAATAGGGAAATGTAGACCAGAGATCTTCTTGTCCCTACAGGTTCTATGTAATTTATCCAATTTCCTACACACTTCAATCAAAGCCATCTTGTCATTACAAAACATGGGGAGCTTGAGAGGTGTGTTCTCATAACCAGCCAGCCTGATATATGAAAACCTCCTGAACTAAATGAAGAAGGCTCCATACTTTGCTATCAGGTTCATGGCTTCATCAAAAAATCTCTTGGTAGTATCACTTTCTAAAAGCCTCACAATATACATGGTAAAGGCATCATTCACCCTCCTGAAGTTGTGGTTACTAGTTTCAAGGGTGAATTGAGGACAGTATGCATAAATGGGTTCATCCTTCTGACCCTCTATGTAAGTGAATCCAAACCACTGCTGGGATGCTGCTAGGGTATACATGAGATAGGAAGTCATATAGAAATTCTTAATTTGTTGCACATTGGACAATTTCTCTGTCAAATTCATGCAAATGATTTCCACCCAATTTATACTTTGACTACCTTTAGATGATGTTGATGAGTGGGCACATCCAAAAGTGAAATTCATTGGTAGAGGGCAGTCCCATGACATGAGCTAGTAGGATAATGAAATCAGATAGCTCTTCATTGAAATCAACTCTAAATAATGCCTTGGAAAGTTGGGATGCTCCCTTCTTAGGGTTCTTCAACCATGATTTCACTATCCTTGCCTTATATTTATCAACATCACCTTCGAATCGAATAGAATCGAGCTTGAGCCTGAGTGATAACAATGGAGTCCTCAACTTCTGGAATCTGTAGCATAAAGCAATGGTAGTAGCATCTAGTTTAGCAATCAGCTCCCACATGTGCACATTAGACAATTCCTTGGTGTTAGGGTTAAAGTGAGCCCCATGTGAGCACGGTGTCGGCACATTGTCGAGATTTGGAAACCCACGGTGTACGCAAGGCTCTATCATTGATCATTTGCACCATGGGGAAGGATTAGGGCTAATCAATCTGTTCCAGAAATTACCAAAATCTAAGTGTCGAACCTCACTATCCCCAATATCGGAACAAAGGACTCAAGTGGCGAAACATGTTCTTGACCTTGGAATTTAATCTTCATATTTGCAATGTTCAGAAACAACCTTCACAGATCAAATTCACAATGAAAAATGCAAAGGGAATGGGAGCATGAGCAGACAGTCTTAATTACGGGATTCGAGCGAATGATAACAAGTGAGTAGTGTGCCAAATGCGTAGAGGGTAGTCCCATTAAATAGCCATTTAGGAGAGAGAAGGTCATAAATGTGCATTAAATTCATATGCACCGACTCAAAAAAGGAAAGAATTGGGAAGAGCGAAAAAAATTGGCCCGGATGGTCTTTGGTACATTTGGGACATGGGGGACGTGAATATCCATGCGGTGATGTAGGAAATGTGGGAAAAGCAAGCCAAATGAGCACGAGTTTAGAAACTTAGAAAGTGAGGGACATGAAGACATGATTTGGCCGATGCGTGCGATGCAGGCGTGAAAAGTGGGGATAGAGAGCACGAAAGCTTTTGGGATAGATGGGACATAAGTACGTGATATACCCGATGCGAGCGATCGGGGAATAGAAAGCCCAAGTGAACTTGGGACAAATGGATCAAAAAAGTTACATGGTCAAAAAGTTAAAAGTTTTTTCAGAGAAAGCGGCCGATCGGGAACGAAGGTGCAGCGTAACTTGGGACATACGAGGACAAAAATGTCCGACAGACCCACAAATCACCAAAATGACTCCAAAAACATGAATTTTCACTAACTCCTCAACTTTTCACTTCACTAGAACATCATAAAAGGGTGTTAACTCAAAATTTTCAATTTTTTACTTTCAAAAGAGGGGAAATTTTGAAAGGACAAAAAAATGTTATTCATTTTTTCCCCCTAAGAAAAAATGGACAACAAGGACAAATTGGACCTTAGAAGCGAGAAAAAAGGCTTCACAGGAGAACCTCGTATCTATAGGAAAATTTTTTGTTTGGGGGCATTTATGGTGTTACAAGAAGGTTTAGGATCATCTTGTTTTATTTTCCCCTTTTTCGGGTATTGGATGTTTAGGGTTTTCTCAAAGTGATAAATTGGCCACTGATGGGCCCACATCCAACTATGTAAAAATTGATCAAAATTAATAAACCACCTTTAGGAGGTCTTACTATGTTTCTTAAATCTCCGGGTTTAAGGGAAAATCCTAGGTGAGTCGGTTTTGGGAGTAAAATCAGGTTTGGAGGGCACAATAACCATGAACTAAAATAGCTTCTTGAGAAGCTCAATGAGCTGAGTTGGGTTTCACATGTAATAGCATAGCCCAACTCATGCAAAGTGCACATGAAACTTTAGGGAGGCTGATCATTTGTTGATTGAGATCTTACATGGCTTGATGAGCCATGCACATGGTCATTGGAAAAATGGACATGGGGGCCTTGTTTGAATGTAGAAAAGGAAACTTAGGAGCCCAAGTTGAAATAGGGTCGACCCGAGTTGGAAAATCCATAAAGGGTGAGTCGAGATATGCTTAAGCTAAAGAAGTAGAGGAGATCTTGGTGCGTATAACAAGGTAGATGTCATATGGTTAGAGATCATTATGCATCATGGTGAGTTGAAGATAGCCCGTCATAAACGAGCACAAAATAGGGTCAGATTGAGTTCTAAAGGGATAGAAATCAAGCCAACGGAGGATGGCTCAGAGGAAGTTGATCTCAAGAAGGTCGAAGGTGAAGATAAGGAGGTAGTTCGAGGTGGCCCCAAAAATTAAGCATTTCAGGTTACGTGAAGAACACAATGTGGTAAGAGGAAGCGAGCCATGAAGCACATGGAATGAAATGACAAGTTGAGCCAATAATGAGTGAAATGCACTTAGGAAAAAAATCATCTCAGTGCGCACGTGAGTTACTTAGAGTTAGGGCCAAGGTATAGTGTCAACACGATTAATGAGATGAGGCGGTAAGGTATTCATGAAGGAGCTCGAGTCGAGAGATCATGGAGAGGAAGATCAAAAGATGTGAAGGTGATGAAATCATTGGAACTCATGGCATGCAGGTGAGGACATTGAAATATTCACGAGGATAAGGCCAAAGTGAGCCAAGCCATATGCAAATTTGTTTGGGGTAATTGGCGGGGATGAGTCGAAGGCATGGAGTAGACCCAAGTTAGTAGCAAGTCGGGAGAATGGACGACAAAGGTATTAGAAGTGGATAACATAGTTGGGCAAATGAAGGATCGATCTTTGCATGAAAAATTTATTGAGTTGAAAATGCTCATCAAGTTTTATTTTAAGAGAATCTTGATTTTAGATTCGAGCGGGAGGTTCTTCGGAGTTTGGAGAAGTTTTGCATAGGAGTTCGGGCTTAGCGGAATGTGCAACAAATTCAAGTTAAAATTTTGGAAGGTAAAAGAAAAGAAAAGGGCACCTGTGTTAGCATTCATCATAGAGTAATGTTTGAAGTCCGAAGTTTGATTTGGATTTTTGAACTTTGAGAGTTAAGGAAAAATGGGGCAAGTTTATGTGGTGAGGGATGAAACATTCAATGTAAAAATTCCAAAATCGGCCGAGATAATTGTTTCAAAATTTCACGGTTTTTTGCCTTTAGAGTTCGGGGTTTTGTGTTTTGGAAGTTTAAGTTTGTCGAGGTTTGTGGAAGTCATTCCACATCAACATCGGTCAAGCACCGAGTCATTAGGGTAGTTGGAAAACACGTCGAAAGTAAGTTCGGTAGATGCAACTAAGTTAGTCACCGTGCATTGTGTAAGGGGCTCAAGGATTGATCCAAAATAGTGCACTTTCGAAGGTGGAAATTCATATGATTTGATGATCGAGTCATTAACGACTAAATGAGGGGGTTTAAAGTGGAGAGAATAAAGGAGCCCAACCAATGAGGTGGGAATGTTTCAAATGGCTCACCAAAGTATATTCAAATTAAAAACCAAACAAAATACTAAGCGTCCAAAAAAAAGTGGTGTCGGGTAAAACACAAGGTGGTGGGGAAAGATCGCAAAACATGCCATCTAAAGCAATTGCACATCGAACAATGCAAAAGAAGGAGCTTACTAGTCAGCTTCGTGAGCTACCTAGCGAGCCATTAAGCGAGTCAACCTACTAGAACCCCCACATGTAAAATTAAACTTCGTGGTCCCTAAGGCATATCAAATTGCTCTCTAGAAATTTATTAAAATATTATTTTTAATTAAATGGGGAAATTTAAATTTATGAAGGCATGACATAGTGGAGTTTTCTTTGGGGGTAAAAGAATGATGTAATCAAGCATGGGCAATTATAAGGAGATAATGCTTGCTACATCTTATTTATGCCTAGATATTAGGAATTCTCCTTCTTTCTCTCTTCAACTCATAATTTCTATAAATGTAAAAGGGAATGCAAAAGTTAAAGGTTCAAACAATATTTCCAAGTTTTCCTTTTGTTTCAAGCTGAGTTGTTGTGAATTTGGAGACTTGCAAGCCTTCCTTCTGAAAATTGTAATGGAAACTTCTACCTCTTCCTGTTGTAATGATGCATTGTGCATGTGCTTGGAGTAATAAAATGATGTTTTGTGACTAATTGTCTATCCTTGCACCATTTTTGTTTCTTTCATTTTCCTCTCTTTGTGTTTGCGGTATCTTGTGTAACCCATGTTTCCTTTGTAAGTTTTGGGAGTTGTTGTGCTTAATTTAGAATGAAGTATTGTATGTAATTGGGTCTGTGATGCATGTCCATCCTTCCGATGTTTATATTTCTTCATTGGAAGGCTGGAAATTTGTCTAGAAATCCCTTTTCTTGGTGCATCACCACTTCTAGTGTAGGTTTTATTTCATGCAATCTCTCTTAATGTCTCCCTGGAAATGTTAGTATAGGTCTAGTTAACTATTTTTCTTGCATTAGGAGTAGTGTAGTGCTTAGTTTAGGAAGAGGATCCGACCTTCTCTGGAGGTTCACCTCAAGTGCAAGTCCCACATCTTGAGAGGTGATACCCATGTTACCCAATCACACCGAATGCCTTATTCACATGCAAGCCATTTGAGGGGTGCTATGATTTGGTGTTAACAATCCTTATTAAGTTTTAATAAAATACTTTGTTGTTTTGTATCATATTTTTTTGATATGAAAGTATTTATATGTTGTTTTAGATTTTTGTATAAATAAAATAAAATAAATTTTTGGTATGCAATTATTATTGATTTTAAGAGTTTCCCCTTAGAATAGTTAGTAGGTTATGTATATATATGATTCCTTTGTTTTCAAATTTGACATTAATAACACTAGAATCTAACTTTGAAGTGATAAATTCAAACTTAGAAAAGATAAACAAGTGATGGGTCATTTTTAAAATATAAGAACCAAGTAAAGGGATAGAAGCACCCATAGGGTACAGTAACATCGACCACTAGTGTCCCTTACTATCTGATAATGTCCACAAAGATCCAATGATAAATCAATAAATATTTAGTGAGTAAGACATTATATGATGTCCAAAATCAAAGGGAATAATTCTAGTAAATCATAGGATGGAAGCATGGAAAGATAAAGCAATGTCAAGTGTAAAACAAATAAGTGTTGTCAATGTCTAGTTTTATTTCTTAGGAATCATGCATATAATAACATACTAGAGGCATAATGTAACATTAATAAGTGCATTTTTGTGTTGAAAATTTTCCCCACTTTATGTTGGTGAATGAATATTTGATAACATAAAGTAGATAGGAAGAGTGTACCTTGTGACGAGTATAAGAAGATTATAACTGATAATGTGCCAAATGGAAATTGTAGTATATGTATTGTGGACTATTCAAAGGGGATAAGAAGCCTATGGTTACTTGTGCATGTAGTGAAAAAGATACCTACGTTTGTAAAAAAATTGCATTTACCCGAGCATCTTGTGCTTGATATTTCTCCTTGTTCTAGTTGTGTTACCTTTTTTAGGATAAGGACAAACCTACAAAATAATAAAAGTGTAGTCAATGCTCATAGTATATGAAATTGAACTTTAACTTAGAGAAATTAGAATATAAATGTGTAAAATAAACAAGTGAATCAAGGATAGAGTACACCTGAATTCCAAGAGAGAAAGGATAGAATTTTCCCGTATTGCTTTGCCTTGGAGATGGTTTTATAGGTTAGGAGTGATCAATTCCCAAAATGATGTGAATACTCTGAGGATTTAGGCATCATACCGCCAGAGGAAGAGTGTTGGTAGGGAAGTCAAATTTTCACTCCATCCATGACGTTTCCCCATGGATAATTTCCACTATAGATGGTCACCAACCCAATAGTAATTGGCTATAGATGACACTTTTTTCCAGGAATATTGATGTCCTTGCATATGCCCTAGGTGCCACTCCTTATTAGATACCAGTAGGAAAAATGTGAACTGAGAAAAGTAAGTTCCCTTACCCAAAGTATGAAACATGTTATTGATTTTGTTCATTTATTTTGGATAGTAAACTAGAGTTAAATGTGTGTTATTGGATTCTATACAAAAATGCCACCAATAACCTATTCCAACTATAAAGTACCTATTTTTTCTATTATGAAAAAAAAATCCCAGTGGGTAACTAGTACCCACCGTTAGT
The DNA here is from genome assembly GCA_018340775.1 of Taxus wallichiana var. yunnanensis. Classification (NCBI taxonomy): domain Eukaryota; kingdom Viridiplantae; phylum Streptophyta; class Pinopsida; order Cupressales; family Taxaceae; genus Taxus; species Taxus wallichiana. The sequence goes on from CM031237.1 coordinate 959,379,731, forward strand.
GTCTTATTGAGAACTGATGTCCCTCTATTGTTTATAGACCATGTTTGATTACGAACAATTTTTTTGAGTACTTGTTTTTCCCAATTATACTTTGTACCATTTTGTCTCTAATTTTTGAATTGTTGAGAGGGTGAAATAATCACCCAATGGTTTTATCCATTGTTTTGGGTGTGTGATAGAGACTAATGTGAGTGTGGCCCAAATGAGGGATCTCGAATCAAATGTGCACATATAAAGAAGGTTTCTTATAGGGGAATAACGAACATGTATCATAACAACCATGACACATGCAAAAAAATGGAAAGAAAACTAGAAAACAATGTTAATGGAAAATATTCATGACATTTTGTAAATAAACAAGTCAAACACATCAAGAGGATAACATAGTAGCTAGTCGAATACATGGGACACCAATCAAGATGTCACAAGACAATTAGGGCCTTTAAGGCCATACAAAAAATCAAGAAATCAAGGGAATATATCACAAACAATGGTAAACAAGTCACAATCATAGAATAAAAGACACAAGCAAAGAAAATAACCATGGTTGGAAGTAAGCCTATAAGACAAATGTTACACATGAAGCACCCATTAACATGTTAGAATAATGAATAGTATGTCACAATGTGTATATCTGAATGAAATAGAAATGAAAGTAGTAGATATTGCAATGATAGCACCTGAATGTGGAAAGATATGGAAGGTAGATGCCCCTAGGAGCCTTGGTGGGACTGGTAGAGAATAATGTCAAGCATCATACATCATGTGATAACCTATATATAGTCTACATTCACCTCAAAGTACCATGTGAATGCACATGTGTATATGTAAAAGGATAAAACATACTATGAATCAAGCTAACATGATAGGAAAAATGTCAAAATGGAATATATAGAAAGCAAAGATAATTCCAACCAAGATCTAAGATATTTTTTTATGTTTTTTCAAATATTTGAATGTTTTGGATTATTATAATATGATATGCTATGAATAAGGGAAGATAATCAATGTTTACCCTAGTGTGTATGTGTGTAAAGTGAGGTTCATGTAGGTAAGTGCACCCTCAACAGTCATGTTTGAACCTAGAAAAAGAGTGTGTCATCAGTAGTAAGGGGAAGTTAGATTCCCCCAAGTGTAAATGTCATAGTGATCTATCCAATGAGGATAAAGGGAAAGGGAAAACTATCTACTAATGTGAAAGAGGAACATATGTGAACATGATCCAAGGATGTAGTATCATGTGAAAGTGTGTGTCACAACGTGTGGTGTAGATGGTGTCATGCATGTGGAGGATGTGATTGTGAAGCGGTCCTATCTAAAACATGTGTAGCATGTATCTTATGTGGGGACCTATTCCTATGAGGTGGGATATGAGACCAATAAAGACATCGTGGTATGAAGAATAAATCACAGGTGAAGGATATCTAGATGAATATGTGGAACTAGCACTAAAATTGGTAGGAGCTTTAGATGCCATAATAGCATATGTCAAATCCATCGGACCATCATCAATAGGTGAAAAGGTGGTAGGTAGTAGCTACTAAAATATATAGTGGTGATAGGTGCCAAAGATGAAGGGTTTCATGGTGGGATGCTTCGAATAGTGACAACATGATGCTCATGTATGAACTTGAGACACAAATTAACTATGGATGGGACATCTTTAACAACCTTCAATGAAGGAATTCCTATGACCATGTCACAATGTGTAACCTCATATTCAACAAAGAAAGGCATAGAGATAGTAAGAGTCCCAATAGTGATTGAGAGAACCACATTCTCACAAGAAGTAGGTGATCTAAGTGTCACATGGGATAATGGAAAACTAATAGCTTGAAGGAAAGATAATGAACATGCATTACATTTGAAGGTAAGATGCACCATAACATTATTAACAACATGAATACCGATAGAAGTATCAATGTGTATTCTATGTAATGAAAAATAAGCATGAGAATCCACGTCATGGAAAGTAATAATAGATGAGGGAATATTAGTAGTACCAAAGAGAAATCCAAGAGGATGATTAGAAGATGATGGAGGTGGAACCACATGATAAGTATGATTAGAAGAAGACTCGGGAACTGCTTTGTCATGTTTGGGTAATGGATAATTGAAAATATTAAGTTTTCCATTGTCATTTGTAGATTTAGAAATAGTGGGTTCAAGCAATTTGAGCTCATTAGTATCAATCAAGTCCTGAATCAAATGTCTAAGCTTAAAAATCTATTAATAGAATGTCCATTACATCTACAATAATCATAGTGTGCGTTTTCATAAAACTCTTTGCACGGGTTGATTAGGATTTAGATAAAGGGGATAGAAGAGAAATTAGATTACTTTCAATGAGCTTAGACAATAATATGTGAGGTGGATATAACAATCTAGTAAAGATGTGTCATGTAAGTTGTATTTGGAGATATTTTGGTTAAGGTACAACATTAAAAATAGGCTTAATTTGTAATCAAGTGATTCCAATGGTAAAATTTTAGGGGGTTATTCAAGTTTACTCTTACAAACCTACCTCTATGATCTCTAGGTATAAACATAAAATCCTATCATGCTTAATAAAAATTTCCCAACTATAAGTGCTTAGTTGATTACCGAGTTCCACATAATCAAAAAGTAATTAAAAGACACTTATCACTACAAGGTGTTTTATATTTGAAATAAAGAGTATGGAAAAATAAAATCTAAATGGAAACTTACTAGGTTATTAGAAATCATGCAAGTTAGTACCTTGATATTTGATAACACCTTTAGAAATATCTATTAACAATGCCAAAAAGTGACAACATCATTGTTACTCATACTTTATTCATTCAATAATTGTCAATACCGGGCGGTGTCGAGGCTATTTGCAACAAAGCATGGTTGAAACTATATTGAGCATGCATCTAAATTAATTAAAATATTTAACTAACTACTATTCCTAAGAATATGTTCTATCCGATCGAAGCTTGATGAAATAAATAGAGACTCCTAAATCTATGAATTATAAGAATTGAATCATATTTAAACAAAATGAAAATATTAAAAATATTGTAATTCCTAAAAGTAATAAATTATGAGATAATCACAAAATTAAAAAAAATATATAATATTTCCCTTCACATTGGGGAGGAGTGGCAATCATGCCCTTTTATTGATTAATAATAGTTTGATACAATCATTTTCTTCTAAAAAATGCTAACCTTTTTCTAATCCTAATACATATGCCTTTTATAATAGGCAAATTCAAGTTCCTCTTTAAGAGGACTTGTTATTTTAACAATAATGCAAAAGTTATCTAAACAGACAAATAATAGATCTATATGAGAACAACAACATAACTAGGAGTCACAAGGTTGAAGTAACAATTGCATGTAGCTTATTGATTAGATTTATCCTTTTAAATGTGAGTGGAGTCATTGTTAACAATTCCCATCTTATACATTGGAGATAAATAGAGTTAAAAACTCAAGTACTTGAGTTCTTCGAATTGTAGTGGTTTCCAGTTTACTCTTGTTGAAGGAGATAATTTGTTTGTTTAAAAAGACAATTATCATCCAAATAATCAGAGTTTCCAACTGAGCTGATGCTAATTAGGTGTTACACTAATTGTGTAAGTCATGTGTTGACTGGATGTTGTAACAAATTAGGTACTCCTTGAATTATGCAACTCATATGTTGACTAGATAAGTTCCTTGTTGCATTGTGTGAGTCATGTGCTCCATTATTCAAGTCCTTCTCTCTATAATATGAGTCATGTGCTAAGCTTTATGTGATTATTGTGTTGAGATTTATATGAGTCTTCTTTAGGCTTATAAAAGGACTTTCATTCACATTTGTTAAAGCACGACAATCAATCTATATCAACCCATCCAAAGAATCATATTAAATATGAAAATAAAAAATATTTATGAAGAAAAACTTATCTTTAAGTATATAAGAGTATTATTTACAAAAATGCTAATATTATTTCTTCATTGGATGATTTGGTTACCATAACCTTATTACAATTTGGGTTGCAAGTCTTGAGAGATTTTTTTCTCTTATTCAATAAAGTTGATGATTTGCTGATCATTTTACAAAAAACCAATGACAATTGTTATCGGGTATTTTTTCCTAATTATTAGCTTCACATGTTGGTATGCATCCTTCATGAGATCTCTAGGAGGATCGAATTGTGCTCCAATGAAGTCCATCCAATTAACATCAAAATATTTCTTCATTGGGATAGCTTGAATATTGATCGCATCAAGATATTTTAAGAGATCACATACCCTATGATTATAATATTTAAGGAGGGGGCTTTAGTTGAGCATTTATTTCTTACTTATTGAATAACTTGATATGTGTTTATAAAAATCATTAGTTTATGAGGCCTTTCTTCTTTACAATATGAAATCATTGGATTAGGGATTCATATTCAGCCACATTATTGATGTAGTTAAATTAAATTCTATGTGAAAAGACAATTTTATCCTTTTTGGTGAAATTAGGATAACTCATGCACCAACCCCAAATTTTTATTTTGATCCATAGAATTACATTTCCTATAAAGCTTACAAGTCTTGGTCTTATTTTATAAAGATTAGAATGTGTCTAGATTCCTCTTTACAACAATATGTAACTAAACATAGACTCTTAAAAAGTGTCATATGGATCAAAATTCTAACTCTCTTCAGCCCATTCATCTAGCTATTCATCTAGAGCTTTGGATATTAATTTATGTGGTTCGAGATCAATGTATTCATCAATTTTAGAGGTTGTGGAAAATTTACTTAAAAGGCATTGGATGATAGATTTTGATAGTATATTGGGAAATAGGCTCAAATTTCATAGTTATATTAGTTCCATATTTGGTTTTCAAATGCATGTGAGACCAATAAGAGGATATGTATCCTTGAACTTTTGCAATGAAGTCTCTAGGAAAATATATTACAAAAATAGGTGGAAGGTAAATTATTTAAATATCTATTTGATCAAGTTTTATTTGGTATTTGGATGCTTATACCTTTGATTCTAAGAGTCTCTTCTTGGCTCTTGTGTTATAACTTCACTCCAGTTAAGGTTTATGTAGATTCTCTTTAGTTTGATTTATTGCTAAAAATATCCCTCTTTCTAATAGACTAAGATTTCATTAACTATTATTCAACAGGTGGGCTTATGATGGTTCAAAAATTTGTCTTTGTTGTACTAAATAATTTTGAACTTTCAGTGCCTATGTTAAGGTTCCATTTGGGAAAGTGTCGGTGTCACGAGGTTATATGTAAAGGATAATACCATCTCATGTTTTAAACTATATTATTTTCCATGGGGACCATTTCTATGTAAGGATTAGTGATAAAAAAAATGACTATTGATAAGGCCTAGTAGGACCAATTTGTGTTTGATATTGAGTTCTATTTTGATGATAATAGGATTGTAAGGATGATAAAGTTTAGGAACGAGTTATGGTTACTTCCTTTTCATAACAGTCATGCCATTAGCCATATTTTCATGAGATTTTTAACTTCATCCAATTCATTTGCATTTGACACTAGGCATGGTTACCACTAGTTTAATAACAAGGGGTTGGGGATGAGTTTTAATACTGAGTGTTAGCTCATGGAATAGAAGCATATGGGGTCTTGGTGATAATTTTATTTCTTTTATTGTATGGTTCTCAAATAAAATGGAAATGTCAAAAGAATTAGGAAGGTATATCCCACACATGGACTATATCATGATTGGTATGTCTGAATTCAAATATCTTAGGAAGTATAGGGAATTATAATGAGATGATGGTCTTATCAAGAGTGCGATTTTGTCCCCGAGTTCTTTAAAATATGAATTTGAATTCAAATAGTTCTTCTATTAGTGTCATATTTATGGTATTCAACTATTACAATTGTGATAAGTGGCCACTCTTATCTTGAAATTACCTTTCTAATCTCTTCCAAAATTAATCCCAAGAATGTATGGAGTTAGGTGGGAGATGTATATTATAGGAAAGATCCTTTCCTTTAAGGGAGGTGGTCAAAAATATCATAGAAACATCAATTTGGGTCACATGGTGGAATGACCATAGATGCATTACATCCTTTGTGATCAATGGTGTTAGATTAATTTTCCACCGTAAAATATGGAAGGATTTTAATTGTTACAACTGAGATATCATTATATAAATTCAAGGCCAAAGGACTAACAACATTAAAGGTAGGGAAAGTATAATTTATTTATTGATCCCTTAATGTAAGAGGTGGATATTTCTATGAAATACTTTGTTAATAATACTAAGTGGAGGAGTGGGGTGAGATCTTTGGTAATTGTGAGGTTTATTAAATATTTGTAGAGATATTATTCTTAATCTATTCTTCATCACAAATGCAAGAATTTAGTAGGTTGTCCTTTAGTAGTAGTTCCTATTATCACAATTCTTCTCATATTCTTATAAGGTGGCTAGAATTTACAAATCAGATCATATTAGAGTTGCTAGGTTCTTAGAATAGAGGTTAAAGAACCAAATGAGATAAGAATGCATCAAATATTATCTTTAAATTAGGAAAAATGCATCCTTTCTTTTAAAAATACTATAAATATTTAAAAAGGACACACATATGCAATGGAACACTTGAAAAATAAGAAAACATTGTTGACAAATGTCCCACTAGGCATGCTAGAAAGTATTGTCCTATTGGTATGTACACCCATAGATAAAAAATTTAGAGCTCGGTGTATCATAAGAAATAATGGGAACTCCTATAAGGTGTGGGATGCCTTTGGATCCTTGAGGAAAACCTATAAATAAAGTTAGATCTTATCCTAAATACTTTGATCTATTACCACCCTACTCTAATATACTATTTACATGAGAAAAGAGATAAGATAACATTAAAAAGAAACATGGTGATGCACCAAGAAGTTGGGTATCACCACCTTATATGAGTTAGAAAGAGATAGGACAATGTTGGGCCCCTAAAATATTTGCTAAGTATAAGAATGCGTGTGGGTGCTCAAGGCCTATTTGAAGAAGGGCGCATAAGGCAAAAGTGTGTAGGACATGGTTTTAGGAGGCTTGAGTAGAACTAGTGGTGCGCGCGTGCGTGTAAGGAAGAGAAAGGGTTTTGGGACTTAGCCATATTTGGCATATCAAAAAGAACATGAGGAAAACATGACCTTGTGCATGCGGAGTGGATAAGGTGCCAACCTAGCAACTTGGTGCCCATGAAAGGAATATACCTTATGATAGAAGATTCTAGAAGGTCATCATGGTGAAGAATGGAGAGCTCGAGTCTGAAGGAGCATGCTCCCATGGAGGACCACTTGGATACTTGGCAACCAATATACAACTTCAAAAAGGCATGGCGGTGCTTGCTAAGGCTATATATATAAGTTCCCGATAGAATAAGGATATATACCTAGAGAGGATGGAAAAGAGGCTAAGCTATGCAAAAATATTGTGGGAGTTCTATGGGTTGGGTTTAGAGGATCTAGTAGGAGTATGATGTATCAAGGGGATGGGTCTGAATATTTTTCTTTGTCTATGAAAGCTTAATCTATTTCGATGCATGACATTGGTTTGCACTATTATATGGATTTGTGATAGCCTCAATGAATGTAATGTGTTTACCAAATGTATTTAATATGGATATATGTGGTTCTAGTTTTTACTTATATATGTATGGATCAATTTTATATATATTTCATATGAGTGGGTATAAACCCTGTGCATTTCCTTTCTTGTTATGATTCAGATCTATGTTATGTAATGCTTTTCTTATTTGAATGAATACATTAGTCTAGAATCCCATTAATAAATGTATGGTTCATTTCCATTCTCTTCACTTAAGTTTCTATCATAAATAATGAATTCTCACACAAATCACATAAAGGAGGGGCTCAACGCTTGCTTGTGCCTCGTGTGAGAGCTTATCACCCACTAGGTGATAGGATGACATGCATAGGATTTCCTTGTTATTTGAAAGGCATATAAATGACTACATCTTGGTTCCATTGTTGAGACCTTATTTTGAAGTTGTTGTGAGAAATGGTATGCATCTTTGTCCTTGTGATATGTGATGCTTTGAAGAGTGTCGACCTTAGAAAGTGTTGAAACATGGTTCAAGAGCATGGAGGATGAGTTTTCTCAAAGATTCAACACTGGACCTGAGTTTGATGTGCGTAGATGGGTAGAAGAGAACTTATACCATGAGTTGTATGCAATATTATTTTGTCACTTCCCAATAGAGCTATATGAATGGCTTTTAGCATACGCATCTAGATCAAGTTGGTACTATAGATCATGCATGTGGATCCAAGATGACTATTAAAGGTTGAAGGATACGAGATATGACTTGAACATGTGTTGTTGATCACCGGTGGAAAGGAGTGTTGGCGATTATACTTTATAATACGTAATTTCAATTTATTCTTACCCATAAGTTGTTGAGTTCGAGTTTACGAGGGAGCTTAGAGGATCATTCTTGCATGTTATTCCATTCGCTATGAAGATCTTGTTCATTAATTTGAGTTTAGAAGCATTTCCCATGTCTTGCTAAAGCTTCTCTAAGGACTGGGAGAGGAAGCTAGGGTGGAGGAAGATAGTGGACATTGCGGATGAAAAGGAAAGGGAGGAGAGATGACTCAAGTATAGTGAAGCTTGTGAAAGGGAGATGACTAGACAACACGAGGTTGCAAGTGTGATGGATCTATGGAGGAAGATGTTGTGGGAAGGAGTTGAGATTCACATGGAGGACATGGAGCCTGAGTAGTCTGTGCTACCCCATCTTGGAAAGTATGGGAGAGAGGCCCCTTCAACTTCTGATGAGAGTTTGTTGCATGGAGAAAGAAGAGCCATCGACACACATCTGAACCCACATGGTGACCAACCCCTAGCACTTGGTTTTCCAAATCAAGGGAGAAGTATTGATAACCCAATTGGTATCGGTGGGAGTGACCGATCGACACCCAAGAGATATAATTTTCATTTGGAACATCCATGGCTGCACATACCATTCGGTGTTTGGAGGAATTTTTGGGCAAAGTGCAAGTATACAAGGTTTGGGAAACACATCTAGGAGTAGGATGGGACATACAACTAGTAGTGGGATAATATCACAAACCATTGGCTCACAGTTTAGTGGGACATTGGGAACACTAGGTGTGACCACTTTTGGTCCTTTTCTATTGCGGGGAGGTAGATCTCGGTGGTTTAGGAGGAATAGGACCGGTGGGTTAGGAGGAAACACAGGGGGAACCAAGGCTTTGGATCGGGAGGAAAAGGACCCAAACACCTCCCAAGTGTTTTTGAGATGTCTTTATACCTACTAGACTATAGGGGTATTGAATATGCTTGCTGAGCATGTGCACAAAATCTGAGCTCTATGGCACGTGAAGGGGATCACTACCCCAAAGTGGAAGGAAAATCAGTTTATAACAACATTGCAAGGGACACGCATATAGTTGGTATAGGAAGTATGACCCCAATCGGATAGTGGTATACTACACCGTGTTGAAGAACACCTTCTAGAAGAGTTCCATATTCCGAGTTTGAGTAGAAGAGCATCAACACTCACGAGGAGATCAAAAAAGGAATGGTAGAGAGTGTGCAGGAATATGAAACTTGTTTTAAGACTCTCTTTTCAAGGCTCTCCTATGAAATTCATCCTTGCCAACATGCTTAATGGTTTTCGGAGGATATATAACACGATTTAGAAGGGCTCTGTGGCACAAGACTTTTAGAGATCCATACGAGGCATTGGAAGGTGCCATGCATGCCAAAGATGTTGGAAGCATTAACAATGGTGTTAGCCCTTTTCTAGAGGCTCAAATTGCTGAAATGGCCAAGTGGTTAGAAAAACTATTTGCAAACTCAGTGCATGAGGTTCGTAGTGGGATTTGGTGTACAGACTGTGAAGTGGAGGGACATGCAAAGGATAATTTTCATCGAAGTCATTGCACGTTATGGTGGTAGACTGTGATATTTTCCATGGGGATCATGATGCAAGTAGATGCCCATTACTCCAACACGCAATCCATAAGAATGTTTCTTGATATTGCAAGATCTATACCTCTACGACCCATGATACCAAGGATTACAGACTGATTAATCAAATCCATGATGCTATTGATTGATGGGTGTGCACTACACTATCCTTGCAAGCGATTTAGAGGATGATGACCATCGTTATGAAGGGCGTGCAGATGGAGGGGCACATGGAAGAGGTTTTGTGGAGGAGTTTGTGGTCTCAATAACCATGGTGGAGGACGAGTGAGTTACCACAAGAAACATGTTATAATTTTGGATCTACATAACATTATGAAAATGAGTATCCCGATTTGTTAAAATGCTCATGGTGTGGAAAGAAACATAAGTACAAAGAGTGTCCATAACTTTATGAGCATAATAACTAGCAACACTAGAAGGAAAAAGGCACTTTGGGATGGTAAGCATCAAGAAGGATGTTTCATAGTAGATGCCATGAGTGGTGCATGATTCATGGCTAGAATCTATGTTGGTGACAACATGGGTAGAGGCCACGTGCATGCCGAGGATATGCCATGACCAAGGACACTAGTTTCAAGAGATGAAGTAGTAAATGGAAAGTATCCGGATCTGCTCATAAAAAAGAAGTGTATCGAGAGACTATGGATGTCATTCAAAGTTTACAAGGGAGATCTAGTGTCTAAAGGAGCAGTCCAGGTAGTAGGAGCAAAGAAGGAATGCTGAGGCTCTGCAGAAGGACTTGGATGAAGTCAAAGAAGTCTCGGAGAATTTTAAGGAAAGAGAATATTATTCCTCTACTAGGAGAATGGATTAGAGAGAAGGTACCATGTGCTAGGATAGAGTGCAAAGGTAGGTTTTGCATGCAAACCTTCCTCCTCACAACCTTGAATATGACAAGGAGATTACTTTGAATGCGGTTGTTGATGGGTGGCTTTTGAGTAATACTCTCATCAACATGGGAGAAGAGGTCAATGTTCTTACTTTATATTCTTGGCATTAAATGGGGAAGCCCACATTATAGCCATCCTTAAATGTGTTGTATATGGAAAAAAACTAAGGCAATGCCCATTGGAGTCATCAAGGATGTAATTATCACACTTGAGGAGCCAAGTTCAATGGAGACTTTGAAGTCTTGGTGCTTTCAGCCCAGAGGCGAAAAATTTCCAACATTACTTGAGCACCCATGGTGTTATAAGAATAATGTTGACCTACGGTTTAACAAAGGGTATATCAGTTTTGATAACAAGGAGGAAAGGGGTGTCATTCCTTTGATAGATGAGAATTCGGTGCCCTATACTAAGCCCTTAGGAGAAGAATTCATTGATAGAATATATGTATGCTCCATTAGAGATCTTGAGATAATTCACCCCACGGAGGGAGTTATCCAATTTAAAGATGCCCGTCTGTGAGTGATACACTAGTATAGTATGCAACAATTGGGTGCATGGAACTTATGAGTTAATTAGGTGAAAACTAAGAGCATCTGTGACAAAGGTTACAAAGGTGTGCTCAGTCAAGTGCCTAGGAGGAAAGAAGTTGCTAAGTTACTTTGGAGGGGCATACCCTAAAATTTTCTTATGGGACATGGAAGTTCAGTGGAAAAATGAGGACAAGAGTAGAGTAATGCTTAGTTATAACCTACTCAGGATGGTGGCACACTGGTGGGCTACACATCGGGAAAACCTCCTAGAGTGGCATGAGGTAAGGATCGTATATTTTTGTGATGTTTTCTAGAGCAACACACCCATGGTCATACAAGACTACCATGGTAAAGAGACTGCTTCATTTCATATCCAAGCATGTGAGAAGGCCTAGATGGGAAGTGTAGAAGCATTTCCACCTTTCTTTATGGGTGCATAAGTTGTATTACACTTTACAAGGTTGTGTAGCCGCTTGGTACATTCATTTGGAGATGCTTTGTCAAATGTGTAATTGGCAAGAGTTGGTGGCTGATCTCATTAAATATTTAGAGTATAAGAGTACCAAACCATCGGTGGATAAGGTGTTATAATTAATCAAGCTCCTTATGATGAGGGATAGCGCTATGACATAGGATAGGATACTAGAATTGCTAGGTGAGCCTTCTTTGGAGATGCGCCTTAATGAAGAAGAATAAAAGGAGGTACAACTTGAGCGCGCATGCATGGAAAAATAAAAAGGAAAAATGGCCTATGCAATAGATAAAGAAGAGATGGAGACTTTGGATATTAACCATTTAGAGGGTATGCATGAAGTCATAGACAATGCTAATAAACAAGAATGTGCCTGCCATGAGCTCTTAAAAACAAATAAGGGTAACATTGGAATGGAGGCAAAACCTAAGGAAGCTATCCTCGATGACTATTGGTCGAAATTCAGGTTTCAAAGATCATTGATATATTGTATGAGTTTAAATATTTGTTCCCTTTTGGGTACCATGAAATCATAGGTGTTCACTATTCCTTGGGCGAGATGAAGATCAAATTCAAGGAAGGTGTGCGCTCGATTTAGAAGAGACCTTATCAGATGAATCCAAACTTGCGTGTACGGGTCAAGGAAGAAATAGACAAGATGATAGCATTTGGTATCATTGAGGAAGTAGAAGAATCAAAGTGGATAAGCCCAATGGTCATCAGTATCAAGAAGGATGGGAGGATAAGGATCTATGTTAACTATAGGGATTTGAATGCAGTGTGTGTCATCGATCCTTTCCCAACCCCCTTTACTGAAGAAATCTTGGAGGGAGTAGCCTGGGTGCAAAGTCTACTCTTTCACGGATGGGTTCTTAGGGTACCACCAAGTTAGGATTACAAAGGAAGACAAGAGAAAGACAATTTTTTCCACTGAATGGGGATGTTTTTCCTACACGGTTATGCCTTTTGGATTGAAAAATGTGCCTACTATGTTCTCACGCATTGTGGTACAATCATTTCAAGAGTTCATCCATAAGTTTCTTCAAGTTTACCTAGATGACTAGATTGTGTATGGATTGGTGAAAGAAAATTGTGACAACTTAAGGCTAATGTTTGAGAGATGTCAGAAATTGAGGATATCCCTAAACATTAAGAACTATGTCTTTGCTACTCCATTTGGAACCTTGTTACGACACATTATATGCAAAGAAGGTTTGCTAGTAGATCCCACTAAAGTTACGATTATTGTAGGATTAGGGGAGTGATCCATAGGGATCCGAAAAAACACACCACTTCAACAATTTCATCGAGACCAAGAAGAAGAAGGAAAAATAAATAAATTGAGGAATACAGAGGTTACTGGAAGGAACTGCTGCTCGTGTAGAGCAACATTTTTAGAACCGCCGCCACTGTAGGGTGGTGGTCTGAAACCGCCACCCAACCAGGGGCGGTGATCTTGTGACCACCGATTTACACAAGGAGGCGGTCATGACACTTTTGAATAGAAATGAAGAACAAAGCACAAATGGACATGAATTTGAAGTGCTCAGCTGTGTCTCTTCACTTCCATGCCCCTTCACATACTCTAGTGCATGGGAGGACATGGGAAGGCCTATAAATACATGGAAGGAGCAAGAGAGTAGAAAATTTGAAGCTGAATCAGAATTTAATGAGAGCAGCAGTGAGCAAGATCTTTAGTCACGAATCTCTAAATTTCAAGAAAATCATCATTTTCTAAAACTAAAAGTAGAACAACATAGTTGTGTGATTCGTAGAGTTCTAAAGTAGAAGTTTACGGATCATTTTGGTATCAAATCTGATTATATATCTAGGGTTGTGGTATTTGAATCTTTCTTGTGATTTTGTATGACAGTGATAAGGTCCAAAGGCAAAGAAGTTTTACCTTGTGAGCTAGACATTTATAGAAAGAAGTGGAAATAGAGAATTTGAGCTCAAATGGAGGAAGAGAACTCAGTCCATAGAGTTGAGATGTTAGAGACCATGATGGATAGATTGCATAGGAAACAAGAAGAGATTTCAGATCTATAAAAGATAGCTTCGGTTAAGCAAGATTCCATGGACTTGGTGGTTCGAGCACTAGCTAAAAAATTTGGTATCGGAAAGAGCCACAAAGAGGAAGAATGGGAAGAGCATGAAGAGACGCCAATTGTAAGTGAGAAGGTAAAATATTCACATACACCTTTTAAAGTTGAAATGAAAGTGGAAATAAAGAATTTTGAAGGACAAGTAGATGTAGAATTATTGGATAAATGGATAAAATAGTTGGAAGTCTATTTTAGTGTGCATAATGTCACTGAGGCACAAAGGGTCACCTTTGCACATCTCAAAATGGAAGGTCATGCTCTGGTTTGGTGGGAAACCCATCTAGCCACTTGTGAGAAGAAGAAACATCCTATTGTTAATACTTGGAAGGGTTTTAAAGAGTTGATTAGAGCTAACTTCTATCCTATTGGCCATAAGAATGACATGATGATTAAGTGGTAGTACTTTAGATAGGGCAGTGGTCAAAGCATGCAAGACTACACTATGGAATTTCGAGACAAGCCATGTTTCTTAATATGGACTTGGAGGATGAGGACATTCTGACCAAGTATTTGGGAGGACTTCACACTCACCTTTGGAGGAAGGTAATCTCCACAAAGCCCAAGGATCTCAATGAAGCTTGTGTACAAGCATACTACATTGATGATAAGAAGAAGCAAGGAGAAATAGAGCCAAAGGGAGACCAGTCAATAGAACAACAGGACAAAGAACAAGGGAAGACAAGTAGCAGAGGTAAATGGAAAGGTAAACATGCCACTATTGCTTTGCATACTTGTAAAGATCCTAAGAATTTCTATAAGAATTGTGATGTAAATGGACATACTGATGCCACATGTTGGAAGTTGCATCCGAATTGCACCCAGGCACACAAGCCAAGGATTCTAAGAAATCCATGGCCATTGTGAAGACAGAAAGAGAGGTGGAGATTGAGGATGATTTGGATGTAGACGAAAGGCTGGGATGTATGGCCACTAACATGTATGAGGCAACAAAAGAAGAAGAGATGAGTAAGCTATTTCAAATCAAAATCCAAATCAAGAAGACTAAGGTAAATGCTTTAGTAGATTCTAGTTCTTAGTCAAATTTGATTTCTGATGTAGTTGTAAAAAAACTTGGTCTAGAGACTTATGTGCATCCACATCCATACCCATTAGGATGGGTGAAGAAGGGTGTAGAAATACAAATTACAAGAAAGTGTAAGTTTCAGTTTGGGATAAACACCCAATACATAGATGTATTAGAGGCTGATATTATTCCACTTGATGCATTTGACATTGTCTTCAAAAGTCCTTACTTGTATATTAGGGATGTTGTGTTCATAAGGAGGGAGAACTAGTTCAGATGGGTCAAGGATGGAGTTAGTTTTAACATCCAGGCACACCAAAGAAAATCAAAGAAGGCTATGGTAAGTGCCAACGAAGCACTAATAATTATTCAAGAAAATCATTAGTTTTGTTGCTTTCATTGGATAAAAACAAGATGGACGTGAGAGAAGATATTTCTGACCAAAGGATGGAGAATTTGGATAACACTTGTCAGTTTTTGTAGAAGAAGACACCATAGGAACTGCTCACTCAAGGAGTAAAAAAATTATCACTATGCAGTCACCATATCTACCTACAGATTCACTAGACCTGACTGTGGGGCAACAAGAAGAAGAGGAGATACAAGAAATAGTGGTGACTATAGTAGTAGCGTACTTGGAGAGGATTCAACCAATCCATCTCAAGAGGTAGAGACAAGAAAGGACTAAACCACTATAGTATGGGACCTTCACCATACTTGAGCAGGTTGGAGAAGAAACCTTGAGCCATACTTCATGTAGATGCACACAATAGTAAGTTGTAAGAGCTCGCATCCACTAACGCCATCTATGCATGAAAAATAAGGAAAGATATAGAAGTTACCTTCCAAAGAGGATTGTACTCAAGGCATCTCAGAGGAGGATGTAACACTGGAAACTAGAGATCCATAGGAGTCTTGGCAGGTTAGACAAGAGAAGACACCAAGGCAGACCCAGTGGTACTCAAATGAGCATGAGAGGAAGTTGATTCCTCTACCACTCCACCACTAAGCTTTTGTGGGACCAAAAGCCTCTTAAGTAGGGGAGGTATGATCCATAGGGATCCAAAAAAACACACCACTTCATCAGTTTCATTAGAACAAGAAGAAGAAGAAGGAAAAATAAATAAATTGAGGAATATTGAGGTTCTGGAAGGAACCGCCGCTCTATGTAGAGTGGTGGTTTTAGAACCGCTGCCCTGCGAGGTGGAAGTTCTGAAACTGTCGCCTAACCAGGGAGGTAGTCTTGTGACTTCCGATCTACACAGGGTGGCGGTCTTGACACTTTTGAATAGAAAATAAGAACAGAGCACGAATGGACACAAATTTAAAGTGCCCAGCCGTGTCTCTTCACTTCCATGCCCCTTCACATCCTCCAGTGCACAAGAGGACATGGGAAGGCCTATAAATACATGGAAGGAGCAAGAGAGTAGACAATTCGAAGGTGAATTAGAATTTAATGAGAGCAATGAGCAAGATCTTCAGTGTTGGAATGGAATTGTAGGAGCAAGGTGTAGAAATAGAGCAAGCAAGTAATTGGAGAGAAGGTTTACACTGTTGCTTCTTTTCATACTTATTGTAATATGTAATTGTCTATGTTAGACCAATAAAAGTGGGAAGAAAGAGCAGTTTCCCTTCTCGACTAGTTTTCCTCCTTGGAGGTTTCCAGGATAAAATTGTTGGTGTTGAAGTTTGAATTATTTCCTTCTCTACAATTTCCTTTCTATAGCACTAGATAATCAATCACAAAGCTCTAAATTTCAAGAAAATCTATCATTTTCCAAAGCTAAAAGTAGAACAACATAGTTGTGTGATTCATAGAGTTCCAAAGTACTAGTTAAAGCACATTACACGGATTCCTTGGGCATAAGGGTTATTACAGGGAAGTTCATTAAGGGATATGCCAAGATCGTTGTGACCTTAGAGGAGTTGTTAAAACACAAGAGTACATTTCTTTGGGGAGATGCGCAATGAAGGAATTTGACATCTTGAAGGATAGGCTTGTCACGTCGCCCATACTACATTTTCCTTTTCGGGACAAGCCTTTCCATGTGCATGTTGATGCCTCGAATAATAACTATGGGAGCGATCTTAGCACAACCTAGAGAGGGAATTTTTATCATCCCTTATGCTTTGAAAGTAGAAAGTTGACACAAGCGAGAGAAAATTATACAACTACGAGCACGAATCATTGTCTATGATCTATGTGCTGCATAATTTTAGGTATTATCTATTGGTAACACCATTTATATTCTACATGAACCACATGGCATTGAATTATTTTGTCAATAAACTCGTTACGCAAGGGCGCATATGTTGTTGGGTTCTATTTCATGAATTTGAGTTCACGGTAGAGGTTAAGCTAGGAAAGAGCAATTCAGGGCCTAACCATTAATCAAGGATTGACTAAGGAGAGGATGCACAAAGAATTTAGGATACCATGCCATATGCAAAACTATTTAGGTTGCGGCACATACCATTAGACTTGGAAGTTATCACAAAGGTGCTCTTAAAAAAAAAAGTGTGGCACCGTAAGGGATGAAGGCCCTACAAAAGGTATTTAGAAATATGCGCAACACCTTACATGTTGATTAGTGGGGACCTATATAAGTTAGGTCATGATGAGGTTATGTGTCGATGCGTATTGGAACATGAGCACATAGCCATTATGGAAGAAGCACATAGTGGGATTACGAGAAGGACACTATGTAGGAAATGCTACCACGTGTAAGATTTTATTAGCGGGGCTTTGGTGGGAAACTATCTACAAGATTGTATTGAGTTTTACAAGCCTTGTGACCATTTCGATACCTTAGGAAACCTAGAAAGAGAGATGAAATGCATTTATGACCTATAGCCGGTGCTATCCATTTGAGAAATGAGTAATCGAATTTGTAGACCGATTGTGCCTTCCGCATAAAGGAATGGTTCACGGTATATCATCACTTGTACTAATTACTTGACATCATGAGAAAAGGAAGCACCTACAAAGGATTACAATGTGGTGATAATCGATAGATTCTTATGGGAAAACATAATCGGTAGGTATGGTTTCCCTTTAAGTTTAACAAGTGATAGGGGTACACATTTTCTCAATGAAATAGTCGATTTTGTTGGCATAATTTATGGCAGCCCATCATAAGACTACCCCATATCACCCTCAAGCAAATGGAACTACTGAAGAATTTAACAAAATACTAAGTCACACATTAAATAAGATCTATGATGTTGGGAGACAAGATTGAGATGATAAGGTATCAATGGTTCTATGGGCATACAAGATAACCTACAAAAGTTTGAACAAGGCCACACCATTTCAATTAGTGTTTGGCATAGAGGGTGTTTTACTAGTGGAATTCATGTTACTTTCACTTTGCGTATAGTGTATGCATGAGGGTTAGCTAATGAGAAAGTCTTGGAGGAAAGAATTTATAAGTTGATATAGTTAGATGAAAGGTGATCACTTGTTAGATAGAGTTAGAAGACAAAAAAAGCAAGACAAAAGGCATTACATGATTGTCATATCAAGAACAAGAATTTCAAGGTTGGATATTTGGTGTTGTTGTATGATTCCAAGTATCATACCATCCTTGAAGTTGAAAGTCCACTGGTTGGGACCTTACATCATCTCGTACATTCTTGATTTGGGCATTTTTCGTTACAAGTGTTTGTCCACTCAAAATTCCCGCTTTGTCAAAAGTAAAAATTTCAAAATTTTGAGTTTAAATGTCTTTTATCTGCCGAGCTTGGTGTAAAAAAGTCTTGAAGTCGAAAAAATCTAAGTTTTGGGTCATTCTCAGTATTTCGGCCTGTCGAACATTTTGTCCGCTTTGTCCCAAGTATGAAAGTGCATTTTGTTCCCGATTGGCAAAACCTCCGAATTTGTCCCATTTTGGGCCCGTCGGAAGTTTTGTCCCAAGTGTCCCGGTTATGTCGGAGTAATCGAGATGTTCCACTTCTTTAAACAATTTGCCATGAATGGCGCGATTGCGCACTTTCTTGTCCCAAATGTCCCAATTTCAAAAGTGCGCTCTGTTCCAATTTCACCCGAACCGTAGTCGTGTACTCCGAACTTTTGTCTCAAATTTCTCAAGTTTAAAGTGCACTCTGTTCCATTTTCAGCCGATTCAACCGCGCTTTCATGTCCCAAATGTCCCAAAGTTAAAAAGTGCAAGTTGTCCCATTTTTGGCCAAAACTCCCGAGTCGCGCACTTCGCTCTTTTCCGTCCCAATTGTCCCAAAATGCATTTGTGCATCCTCTCCATGTTTCACCCGAATCGGCCGAGCCGCGTGTTTCACGCATTCGCCTCACTTGTCCCAAGCAAACCAACGGTTATCCATACTTAGTTTCCGCTCTTCCCGAATATGCTTTGTTTTTCAAAATATGAATTCAAATGCGCATTAATTATCCTTCTCTTTCCTCAATGGCTATGTAACGGAAAATTCCTTTGCAATTCTTACATTGTTTCGAACCCTTGCAATTTGAAAACCCGCGCATGTCCCCTCCCTCCTGAAACTCCTTTCCGAGCCTCGGTTTGCAACTCGTTATTATCAATATGAAGATCAAGATCCCGGAGGAGGCTTGGGAGAACTAAAGAAGCGATTATGAAGGGACGAAACTTTCAAGACGTCGGTTACATCGTTTCAAAGATATTCATTGTCATTCTCAAGATAAAAATTCTGGCGTGTCCCTCGTGGCAAGGACATGGCTGAGACGTGGAAGAAACTCAAGCAGCGGTTTCCAAAGACAGTGGGTCCCTCTCAGAACTGGCCACCTGTCTCTTTCCCCTTCCTTCTCTCTTCTCGCCATTCCTTTCGTATTCCATGTAATTAGTTAAGAAATTGCATTTAGCATTCCTTAACTATTCTCTAGTTAAAAGAAACGGTTACGAGGAGTAACCGAATTGTAAGCTATATAATGGCCTTCTTTGCGCCATTTTGAAAAGGAGGAAGAACTTGGCATATTTTCTGAAAGTGTAAATAGATCTTAAAGAAATCAATACAAAAGGGCTTTCTATTCATTGTCTATCTGATCTCTGCTATTTCTGTGTTTTCCATTTAATATTGTGAAGATCATTTTGTCTCTAATTTGTTAGTCTCTCTGATTGCATACTGTCCGGTTTTGCAAATACAACGATCTTGTATAACCAAGAAGGAACTTTGTGTCCTTGATTAATGAATCTGAAGAAGGTTATTTACAGAACTTTGTGTCTTTAAATTTAATCCTATTCAGCCAATGCAAATGATCTTGTCTTAAATTCCTTGAAACTCCATACATAAAGAATTATTCTGCTATCTATAATTCTAATGTTGCTTATTCTCACTCTCATCCTCTTATTCCCTTTCCTCGGCCTCCTTGTAAATCGATGATCCTTGTGGAAAACACTTTCGTAATATCCAAGTTCAACCATAAAATAATATTTTGTACATTTGTAAATAAGTTCGTTTGAATAAGGGAACCTCTCCCATCAAAGAGGAGGGACTTCTTGTCCCCCATGATTTGTTGCTCTTCTTAAAAGTCCTATTTGACAACCAACAAAGTGCTGGATGGGATGAGGTTACTAGGTGAATTCAATGGGAGTAGGCTGAATCCCTACTATAAATAAGTCTTCTTGGTGTTTGTAATAGGGTAGTATTGCATTAGCTTAGAATTTCCCTTTTTTCTTTTTCTTTTCTTATGTTTCCCTTTCTCGTTGCTTGTTCATTTTGTTTCCTTTTATCTCGTTTTGTGCCTTGTGCATCGATAACCACATTATTTCTCTAAGTTGTGTATGCACATAGGACCATGCATCTGTTTAATTGTGGGGTGGAGGATATGAAGTATAGGCATGTAAATATAAATTTGAGATGCCAATGGAAGTTATGGTGAATAGCCCAGAGTTGAAAGATGAAAAGCACGTAAGGGTAAGAAGAATGTAGAATAGAAGGTGGAAGAGAATAGTTAGTGTCAAGAAGGCCTTACAAAATCCATGTACAAAGGATGAAAAGTGCAGGAAAAACATGAGGTAGGTGAGGGAAAAAATTAGATAAAGGACAGGGAGTGCCTTCTACGCCGTGGATGCACAGATAAGAGTCTTCGATCGCGTTGGTTTTTGCGTGCAAAAGGTTGTATAGGTTTTGCATGTAGGATGTGGTGCATGGGTAAGGGTGCTTAAAATCAGCTTGGTGGAAAAATCCACATTTAATGTTAAAGTATAGTGGTAGGTCGTATAGAATTTAATCTTGGAAAGAAGGAAAATAAATAAATATGAAGTTAGAAACTTCATTATTTTACCTTGTGATTACAAAGTGAAGGAATCTCTCATGAACTAGGGAATCTAGAAGTGACTTGTGTGAAGAAGAATCAGAGAAATCTAAGAGTGCATGATTAGAATAGATCTGCAAACTAGTAGGAAAAGAGTACAGTGTGTGTGGAGGAAATTGTTGAGAAGCACCATCTTGTGGAAGAATTGTTCCAGTTAGGGTTTAGCGGCTAGAGCACGGAGTTAGAAGGGGTTCTTTGCAAGAATTAGCTTTGAGATTGGAGAGAGTAATAGAGCAGAGCAAGAGAAGACATTTAAAGTGTTAACCTAACTAGAAGAATGACACCAAAGAAAAAAACCATCTCACCTAAAAATTCGAAGGGCAAGGGAAAGGGGAAGCAAATGGTTGTCGTCACAAGCACAAATGAAGAGTGGTACGTGGAGATGTAATAACCGGGATGGGGTATTGCTAGGAAAATAATGGGAATCTCATTTATGGAAAATGACTATGAGTAACTATAATCATCACACCAACATGACAGAGAAATAAATGGCTTTGGAGTTGGTTCACCTAACAAAAAAGAGGACATCGGAGGGCATGCCCATATACAACGACAAAGTAAAAGTTAAATTAGAGAAGGCAAGGTTACTACAACTTTACGAATTACCCTACTTGAAAAACCTAAGCACCTCTATCAGTGGTTGATGTCACACATTCATGAAGACCATTTTTATTTTGCACGGGTGCAAGATGCACATAACTCCCTAGTTGATTTCCATTTCATGAGCCTTATCTGTGAAGGAGAGAGCATAGATGATGATTTGAGAAACAAGGAGGACATCAAGGAAATAGTATCCATGTATGACTACAAGAAAGGATCATGATACTTTGATATCGCAGATATTCCAAACCCCCGTGATGAGGATGGTTGTGTGTTTGGTAACCAAGCTCAATGATCAAGAAATATGGACTCAAGTGAACAAGGCATGGCTGAATGTATGCCAAAAAATATTGGAGGGGACTATTTACAACTTGTCCGCCTTCATCACGGATGAAATCATTAATAATGCACAGGAGGGCAAGAAGATACTATTTGGCAATTTCCTCCTCATAATTGTTTTCTTAGAGATCAAAGTTCCTGATGGGATGGAGAGGTTTGTTTGGGAGTACCCCAAACAAAAAACATTACCCGAAAGAGGTTTGTGAAGTATACTTGTGAGACCATGACGACCACTCACAAAGCGTGCTTGGAAAAGTGGTACAAGTGAATGAGGGATGTGTTTGGGGCATAGTAGATAATTTCATATAAACTACCAATGCTCTTGGATGGAGAAGTGGAGTTTGCAGTGTATTAGCACTTCTACATTGGTAGATTCAAATTGATAGATGAAACAATGAGCCCTTGGTGCAAACTTCCCTTCTCCTTCACTGACACAATAATTTTAAGTGGGGGTGAATAGGTTCAAAGAGGCCAAAAGACTAAGTTTCAACCTTAGTGAGGTGGATCAAGACCACAGAGAGCTACGTAGGAAGCTCATCTACCCCAAAAAGTGTGCATATGTGGAAAAGTATGTATCCCACGAGGTCCAGATGATGAAGCCCTTGAATTTACCAATTGCAGGAAGGACAGTGGTGTGAGTGTATTTACACATCAGGATGAAATTTGAAAAGGGCACATACTTGGAAAATAATGTATCCATCCCTAAAGACCCTACAGGAAGGAGGAATCCCATGCTAAAGAAGAGGGAAAGAGAAGAGGTGCAGAAAACACCAAGTATTTAGACTACACAAGTGGTAAGCACGTTGGAGACAACTGTTAAGCCTAGTAATTATGCATGGAGAAAGAAGTCCCCAGTGAAAGAAAATAATCCGTAAAAGAATAAGTGCCGGAGCACGAAGAGCTCCTCACTTAAGAAGAATCTCGAAGGAAGAGATCAATTACCAAGGGAAAAGAAAAGAAGGATCCACATCTGGAATCCCTAGCAAGGAAGAATCAAAAGGTGACAGATGATGAGGCCGATTAAGAGGAAACAGAAAGCCTAGATGCCTACATATGTGATAGGGATGATGAAGAAGATGAACCAGGAGGAGAAGACTATCCCATATATGAAATACATGATTCTAAAGAAGAAAGAGATGAGAATATAATGAAGAAGATGAGGAGGAGGATGAAAAAGAGCTCGAGATCCAAAGTAAGGGAGTAGGCGGGGAAGAATTTATAAAAGAGCAAAGGACCCCAAGCCTCACAAAGGACACCGTAGAACAAGAAGTAGAATGCAACACGGATGTGGTGATGAAGGAAGCTAAGGAGGAGAGCATAAAAAGGAATATAACAAAGATGGGAGGAGATCCCAGTTTGGGTGTTAGCTTTCCAAAGGCTACACACATGGGGAGAAAGAGCACATAAACATCATAAGTGTAAGGAATGGGCTACATTGATGATCCAAACAAGGTGTTGTGCATGCTATTTCAAAGCACCATACCAATGGAGAAAATATTGGCTATGACATAATTTGATGAAGAAGGTGCATACCTTCGGATGAGGAAAATGATTTCTTGGGAAGTTGAGTCCCACAATGATGAGCCATAGTTCAAAGTAAGCCAAGGGGAAATAATAAAGGTATCAGAGTCAAAAGGAGTCAACCCCTTGGAAAACACTCAACAACTATCGATGAAAAAATTCTCGTTGATGTGAAAGTCATTTCCCAATTCACTGAGGAATCTTATGACAGCTACACCGATAGAGATAAAGTGGCCAGCATTCTAGTCACCACTCATGAAATGAAGCTCAAGAGCTCCAAGAGAATATCAAGGGAATAAATCGGAACGTGTTAGAATTATAGCTGAGGTTGAGAAGAAATTGGAGGCTATTGAGACCTTATAGGGATCAATCAAGAATCGGCTAAAGGAGTTGTATCCCCAAATCAATTTAAGGATGGAAACACTTGAGCATTTGGGCAAACAATTGGAGGGGATCGTGGAAACAATGAATACCCAACGAGAAGGGCTAGGCTTTGAAGTGGTGAGCACCCTAGTCAGAGACCTCTGTCAATAGGAATAGAAAAAATTTGGAATGCCTGGAATAAGTTGGAGGAAGACTTGAAGAAATATTTCCCCCTCCTCTTGTAGTGGTAATCATAGTTTCTTCATTCTTTCATTCTTCCCCAATTCTTCATTCCTTTATTCTTTCCCCAAACTATTCAGGACAGTCATTCTTTATTCATTGAGAAAATATTCCCAAGGATGGAACAAGCATAGTGTGGGGTGATGTTGGGCCCCTAACATATTGGCTAAGTACAAGAAGGCACGTGGGTGTGTAAGGCATATTTGAAGAAGGGCACATAAGGTGAAAGCACACAGGACAGGGGTTTAGAAGGGTTTAGTAGAACTAGTGACACACACATGTAAGGCAGAGTAAGGGTTTTTGGGACTTAACCATATTTGGCATATCAAGAAGAACACGAGGAAAGCATGACCTGTCTGCACATGCAGAGTGGATAAGGTGCCAACTTGGCAACTTGGTGTCCATAAAAGGAATATACTATGCGATAGAAGATTCTAGAGGGCCATCATGGTGAAGAATGGAGAGCTCAAGTATGAAGGAGCATAATCCCATGGAGGACCACTTGGACACTTGGCAACCAATATACAACTTTATAAAGGCACGACCATGCTTGCTAAGGCTATATATACAAGCACCCGATAGAAGAAGGATATATACCTAGAGAGGATGGAAAAGAGGAGAAGCTATGCAGAAATATTTTGGGAGTTCTATGGCTTGGGTTTAGAGGATTTGTAGGAGTATGATGTATCAAGGGGATGGGTCTAAATATTTTCTTTGTACTATGAGGGGCTTAAGCCCAATCGATGCATGACATTGGTCTGCACCATTATATGGATCTGTGATAACATCAATGAATGTAATGTATTTACCAAACGTATTTAATATGGATATATGTGGTTCCATTTTTTACTTATATATGTATGGATCGGTTTTATATATATTTCATATGAGTGGGTGTAAACCCCTATGCATTTCCTTTCTGTTATGATTCAGATCTATGTTCTGTAATGCTTTTCTTATCTGAATGAATACATTGGTCTAGAAGCTCGTTCTGATAAATGTATGGTTCGTTTCCATTTTCTTCACTTAAGTTTCTATCGTAAATAATGCATTCTCACACAAATCACATAAAGGAGGGGCTCAACACTCATGTGTGCCTTGGGTGAGTGCCCAATGCCTCCAGGGTGATAGGCCGATGCACATGGGATTTCTTTGTTTTTGAAAGGCATAAAAATTACTACAAACAAAACATATATCTAAAAGGGAATATAAGGCATAGAAAAATTGAATTTTAATCTAACCCTCCCTCTCATCATGAATAAGACACGTTGAATAAAAATATTGCAAATTCTACACATAGCAAACACAAACAATAATGGAGAGGTAAGAAACAATAATACAAACATAGAGGAAGATATGATCTAAAAAGATAGATTTACAAAATATGGAAGATACACACCATTATACCCATAATACAAGGCACAAATTCAAATACACAACTAAGAAAAAGAGGTTATAGGAACTCATAATATCAACAATAAAAAGATGATTAAATTTTCATTCGAGGTAGAGGAATCATTTACATATTTATCTTATTATTACTTATAACAAAATAAGAGAGAAGGGATAAAGGAAAGAAAAATAGGAGAGGAGTATGAATAATATGCTAAAGTATATCTCTTTCTCATATTTTGATCCACTTCATAATGATCAAGGACCTCTAAAATATGCTCAAATAAAAATATCCTCCCAAAACCACCTCTAGGCATATCATGTGATATTTTCTAGCATAATGATGATCCATAAAAATTTAATCATAGATAGGAGTTTCTTAAAACAAACCACATCCAGAAAACCTATATGGATTTAAAACAAATATTATTCTAGAATGATTTGATGCCTTAATTTTTTAGAATAAAGTAGATATTTTGTTTTCAAATTAATATATACGAAAACAAAAAAATATGCCCATGATATCGGAGGATGAGTGAAGATGAAGCTTCCATTTTCTCAATAGTTCATGATTTGAACCTTTTGACCATTATGATAGCTCATCCTTTTGATCCATATATTTTTTATCTCCTTGATTTTGTAGACACAAAATCTATGCACTTGGTACATTTCTAGGTCCTAAAGCATGATAATATATACATGATTCCTAAGAAATGAAAAACTAGTAGTTGAACATGTCTTTTAGGCCTTTTGTTTTGTTTTTATACTTTTATTTACCTTGCACACCCTAAAGCCATGTCGGTATTTGACCGATTTATCTTTTATGGCATCGGACACTGCACCCAAATAGAGAACTAATGCCCAGTGTGCTCTTGTACCTCCTAGGAACTCCTTACCCTTTCTCCCTTTTTCTCACTATTTTGGGTCTCTCTTACTTCTTGGGCATCTTTTATATTTTTGTATGGCCTTTCAGGTAACAATTATGAAATTAAAACAAGGGAATCATACACACACACACACACACATAGTCATAACTCTTAAATAAGGGACCAAACACTAATCATTATATACTATCACCTAAGCTTGCATTTAAAGGCATAAAAATCATATCAAGGCATCCATATAGCACATGCATTCAAGGGATAAGGGTTACACCACTTCTACATGCACAACATAGGAGGGGAAGTCTATCCTATTACATTACACACATTTTCATCTTGAGCATTCTAGATCTAGCCTACTATCTTAGTGCAACTTACACAAGGGCATCCTAGGGCATCCTTACACACACTCTCACACATAACTACATTGAGTCTAAAATGTAGTTTAGCAATCGGTACTAAGTTCACTCTTTGAATGACTGCCAGTACGAGTATGAATCCAGTTATGTATCTTTTTATTATATTTGATGTGGTTTATATACATGTGTAGGTAGAAAACTTGTTTTTCAAGTTAAAAGTGCATTCATAGATAAAGGAGAAAAATTAGAGTGAGGAATAGAGACTAATAGTGAAGCTCATCCTACACAAAATAGACCATATCCTGATCATTCACATAGAAACTAGCACCCATAAGGGACACTAGTGCCTAGGCACTCCTGTCCTCATGTGGGATCTCCTTTCTAGCACATTATTGAGTTTTAGAACCTCCAACAAGCATTGACACAATCTTCTCATTCTGCTTTTAGATATTCTCCTACCTAGATCACTTCAGCATTAATCGGGAATCGCTTAAGTCCCTCTATCTCCCTCTCTTTCTTATGGTTTCATATTTGTACATACTTTTTTTGTGTCTTTATTGTACATTATAATTTTTATATCATATAATACAATAGTTACTCTACAATCAGATTTAATTCAATTTATATTAAATCATTTGGTGAACCCATCCAGTCAAACACTACCTTACTTTGAGGCATTCTTCCATTCTTCTCCCATGGATAAGACTTATGAACCCTTACTGATGAATATATCTATGACCTCTAAGCCCATATTGTTGAACATCCTTAAGATTTAGATCTATTATTGTAATATTCTCATGAGGAATCCACTAACCTAGTTGAGCTCAACAAGCCAATCTCTAATAATGCTTCTATTCCTATTGTGACACACCCTCCTCATTCTACCCTTCCACCTACCTCCAATGTTCCCATTTATATGCATACTCCTACCAATCATTTCA